>CM060694.1:33861225-35350364 GCA_030686995.1 Artemisia argyi
TAAATATATGTTTTCTTATTATGTCTCTTGACTTCTGTAAATCTCTTTCAAACCAGATAATTCAACTTGCTCCCAGCTCACAAAATGGCCAGTTTTTTGCATGGGTTGTTGTGGATGGAGCCATGCATAAAATCCCTATCAATGTTTCCAGAGTATTTTACCTCAATTCTAAAGCTCCAGTTACTGAAGAATTTCCTGGAAGACGTGTTAACAAGATTCTTCCTCATGGACACCATTGCTATAATCTGATTGAGGTAGATTATTTACACTTTGATATATAAATAGTTAGTTTATTTAACTTAACTATATGTACACTTTATTGTAGGTCATAACTGATGAAGATCAATTCAGAGCAGAAAGCCGGAAACTTGCTGCTCACCTTGCAGATCCTGAAGTGGAGGTCAGTTATAATTAAGCCAAATAAAGCAATTGTAGGTTAATCTATCTTTATAGATGAAAAAGCTATACAAATATTTCTTGTTAAATGCTGTCTGTTCAATTATGGTTCAGGGGATATATGAAACAAAAATAGGGCTGGATTTCAGTTCGATTATTCAGATTGGATGTGTTTGTAAAGTTGATAAATCTGCCAAGAAACGGAATGCAAAAGATGGTTGGAGCCTAAATGAATTGCATATGAAAACCACTACAGAGTGCTCTTACTTAGAATCGTCAATCCCTTTTCTCTACTTGTACAGAAGGTAAGTTCCAGTATTCTGTTATGATGCTCTCAAAACTGCTTGCAAAAAGAAAAGGTTAAAATCAAATTGTAATTTGTTACTTTTCTATTTTCAGCTTCGATGTTCGGGGCACTGGCATTTATCTTGTATATTTTCCATCGTATTCGACAATCCATGCGGTAATGGTCAGTCCAGTTCAAAATAAAGAGTTAACACCAAATATTTTAGAGAAACTGTTTCGTGAAGCTTGCCAAGCTTTATCAGAACCTTCCTTGTCTAGAGATACTTCCAGTTTTAAGGTGAGGTTGACTTTTATAAAAAAAAAAAAAAAGTAAATTGATTCTGTTTGATTTTTCACTGAATAAGCATATATTCTAACCATTGTATGTGAAAATATCCAGGTGGAGTATGTTGGGAACCCAAAAGATGCTGAAAAGATCGTACAAAGAACAATAAGTGAATTCAGGTATTACATGATTCATAAATTAGCGCTATGGATTTTTCAAATTAATAACATGCTATTTCTGCTAAATTGATCGACAGAAATCAACTTCATGGACCTGTAATTGCTGTAGTTGAGTGCCCAGATGTTGACTTAATGAAGACCGGTATAAGAGCTCTAGATGATTTTCCGTGTGTGAGCGTTCCTTCAAATGCTCGTGATAGTCAACATCAGGTAGTCAACTATCCATACAAGTTTATTCCAGCATGAGCTGACATTGTTGTGCTACTCATGCATGTTTTATTATCATTCCTCTTTATAGATTATTGGTTGGCAAGTTCCAGCTGCAAAAATTGGGCTGCAACGTTGTGCTGCGTCATCTCGGTGGTTAAATGAAAGAATTTCTCTTTCCAGATATTCCCATGTAATAACACATCTGAATCATGTTTTTAAGCACTTTACATTTCTGTTTTACGTTCACCTTAATATGGTTTAATCTGAACAGGTTCCATTAGGCAATTTTGAACAAGATTGGGTTATACACACTGCAGATATCTTCTTTGCAAGAGCATTACGTGATCAGCAACAGGTTGTTTCTGGTTTGCCTTTTGTTTGATATCCTTTGAACCCTTAACATGGTACTATATTATTAAGCATTGGGTCTGCTAATTAATCTCTGAGTTCCTTATAATATTTGCAGATACTTTGGGTGTCAGATAATGGGATTCCGGATCTTGGAGGGGATTATGAAGAAGAGACTTGTTACTCAGATGAGGTCAGCTTAATTTAATGATCCTACTTTATATATGAACAATTTTACTTTTTTGCCGTGAAATTTTGTGGTTCCGTGATGTTCTGATTAGCAAATCTTTTGGAAAATAGGTCAATCAACCTGTTTTGATTCATCCTGGTGCTTATAGAAAAGTCACGGTTGAGCTAAAGGTCTGCAAATTTTCCTTATGCCACTCTTAAACTTAATTAAATATTTAACGGATCAAAGTTTTGAAAGCAATTTTCTAATGGATACAGATACATAATCTAGCTGTCAATGCTCTGCTAAAAAGCAACCAAGTAAATGAAATGGAGGGAGGTACCCTATTTGGGTATGATCATGATTTGGCTTCTGGATCACATCTTCCAAATGAACAGTTAGGAATGGACGAGGCCACATCCTGTTCACCTGCATTTCGTGTTCTCAAACAATTGATTCAAAGATGCCTTGCAGATGCAGTTTCATCCGGAAATATATACGCTGATGCAATGTTGCAACATTTATACAGATGGCTCTGCAGGTAATTCTGTTTGCTGGATTGCTAACTTTATGTATTGTTTTGTTTTGACTATGTTTGACTTTTTTTTGTCTTGTGATGTAGTCCAAGGTCAAAGCTTCATGATCCAGCTCTTCATCGAATGCTTCACAAGGTCATGCAAAAGGTGTTTGCACTCCTGATTGCTGAATTTCAAAAATTGGGTGCCACAATTGTATTTGCCAATTTTTCAAAAATTATACTGGACACTGGAAAGTCAGACTTATATGCAGCCCAAGCTTATTGTGATAGTTTACTAAAAACTATACAAACAAGGTTGGTTCTTTTGCATTTCTCTAATATAACAATAATACAGAGTGTTAATTCAGATTACGTGATTACTATTTTCTACCTTTTTGTTTCTTTCTGATTTTTAAGTTTCTTGGTTTGTTAGAGACTTATTTGAGTGGATTGAGCTTGAACCCATGCAATTCTGGCACTCACTGCTATTCATGAACCAGGTTAGCTAATATGTATTTTTAACTAGATACTTTCTTCTTACAAGTGATTGTGAAATTACCATTTTACCCTTCTCATTACAGTACAATTATGGTGGAATTCAAACTAAATCAGACGACACAAATGATGATCCTCAAGTGGTTATAGTGTCCAGCTGGAACATCACGGATAACCTGCCTGCGGAAATTCAGGTATGACCTTTTTAAATATCAAACATGCAAACATCAAAAAGATTACGATATCAGTCCTCCATCTATTATCCAGTGATGTTATTATTATTATTATTATTATTTTTGTGTGTCTTTTTCTAGGATCATTTTCTTGTAATAGTCTCTCAGTTCATATTCCGCCCATGGCAATTTGCACGAGATCAAATCAGGAAAAGAGCAAAAATAAGGGATGACGACTCATGTACTCCGTCGATCACAGCTGCTGCTGCTGAGATATACGAGTCAAGCATGACTGAACATCTTAGTGAAGAGGTCCAGTTATGAATTTTATATTTTTACTGGAATCTAGCATATACTGTATAATTCTAATTAAATCATTAACTTACGTTATTTTTTTTAACAGATTAAATCTTACTTCTCAGACAAGCTTTTGACCATCGTTGGTAGTATTCTTCACATGAGAAAAATAGGCAAATCTCAGGAAGCACAAGATAACAATGGTTATAAAGGAGATCCCGCACTCGAATTTATTAAAAATGTTTGTGAAGTTCTCAGTCTTGACAAGAATGTTGTTCATGATGTTCTGGTAACGGCAGTTAAAAGTGTTATTCTTTATGGTTTTCTTGATTATTGTTTATACTTATTATTTAAAAAACCTGCAGATTATGAGGAAAAATCTGTTAAAAAGCGTGCTTGTAAGGGAGTTTGCTCCAGAGGCAGAGTTCAAAAAGTGCCCCTTTTCCTTCACTTTACCAAATGTCATCTGCAGGTAAAGCAATAAAAGTATTTTCTAAAAGTCAGAATGACTTGTTTGTTTATATGATACCGTAGATAATAGCATGCGGCCAATATCATGTTAACATGTAAATATGTTAAACTTATATGCAGCAACTGTAAATTTAAGCAATATATATGGAGTAATATTTATGCATGTTTGAGACTATCTATGTATATAATCCTAATCATATTCGATACTAATTATTTATAAAAAATCTACATAACTTTGAGAGTTTTTGATCAACCAACCTGTGACCCGTTTTAGCCCAAACCCATTTGTGCGTTACCTAATTGCTTATAATTATATTAATTTCTTTTTACATGAACTTTTCGTGTTTCTAATCTAAATGTTCATTGTTTTAACAGCTACTGCAATGACTGTAGAGACTTGGATTTATGTTTAGACAGAGATTTAATAACTCAAGAGTGGAGATGTGGTGTTCCACAATGTGGTCAACCTTACAACCGTGAAGTGATGGAAAATGGTCTTTTACAAATAGTCCGCCAAAGAGAACGCCTTTACCATCTTCAAGACTTGGTTTGCCAGAAATGCAAGCAGATTAAAGCTGCTCACTTGGCGGAACATTGCGGATGTGCTGGCTCTTTCAACCTTAAAGAACTAGTGACTGATTTTAGGGCAAAAATGGAAATTTTCCTGAACATAGCCATACATCAAAAGTTTGAACTACTTCAAGAATGTGTCTCTTGGATTCTAGAACTAAAATAAAATAAAAACAGATTTAGTTGAGATTATTTTGTATTCTTTTTTGTATATATGTATTATAGTTAAAACATGTTAACTGATTAAGCAGGTGGTGTGAATTATGGGTTTGAATTTAAGTGTACTATAAATGTCTTCGTGGATATTGAATAACCAATATGCACTTTCAGTTATGGGTTTAATGTTATGTTTTGTGTAGAAAAAATCAGGCATTATAGTATAAAATTGTGTAGAAAAATGAAGAGATGTATATGATAGATGAAGAATAGAGTGAAACTTAACGCAGACACAATTTGACAAAATGTCAAGGACTATGATTACTTAAAATTAATGTTATAGATTTATCGATCCTCACTTGAATTAGGCTAGGCACCTGGTGATGCAAAGGTCTGAACGTATAACATGTGCATAGTAGAACGAATCCAATTTGTATGATAGGCCATCAAAACATTTCTTGCCAATCCTTCCATATTTATTTTGTTAAAAACGTTGTCATCCTTCCAAATCACTATCCCATTCCCATGCCTATAGTCATGAGCATCACGCAATGTTTGTGAAAAAGTGGTGACCTTCGTCCAACCGTCTCCATCACCATCCATCCTCCACAATTCAGTACAATTCAGTATGGAATTTTCTTCTAAAGTTCTAAGTGATTATACTGATCATTACTAGGCGTCCCATAAACAACACACAGGTGAATGCAATCTTTCAAAACCGCTAAACTCTTGTAGGCATGTGCATAGTTTGGGCTGGTAACGATTATTGGGAGTCGTATCTCCCTAAACTTTTCCGACTTCACATAAAAAACAATAAGCACAATAATGCTGGAATCTCTCACCATGAAATAAATACATTGGAGTTAATAAAGGGCCATTGGTGATTTTCTAATCATTGAATCTTTTTCCATGAGGTGGATCTTTGGGAATAGATATAAGCATTTAAGCCACCCTTAGAAATCACTTATAGAACCTTGTAATCGTTGTTATATGAGTCGAAATAAAAAGCATCAAACAGCGTGTCGGAGTGAGGAAAATTCGATTTAAACTTCTTGTATGCACCCATCAAGGGATTCAAAAACGCCAACTCACTAGAGTCTTGCAATTCTACAAATACCAGTCTATCCAAGCTTGCAATAGGTAACACATGTAGTGCTAGCTCCACTAAGAACAGGGACAAATAATGGGACTGACCAGAGGACGGTAGAGTTGGGGTTGAAAAGATCGTCACAATCATACGTACTAAAGGTCTGTGATCGACACTGAATTTCAAGAAGTTTGCGACCTAAAAACGTCTTTTTCCATGTACCTATCTTCCATATCAGAGACAAAAGCATGCAAGATTTCATCTTCTGCTTTGTGCAGTCGCACAAACGTAGGAGGTTCTGGACTTGTTCATAGTTGGGATACCTTTAAGTTCGGCAGATATAAGGAGAGATAGGATTAATGTGTGGAAATTAAACTGAATATAGATACAAAGGGTCAAGATTTTAGCGTAATCTAATTTGTCAAGTTGATATATTGGCAATTCATAATTTAGTTTTAGTACCTTTAGAAAATTGAAAGTTTGTGTCGAATCATTAATAACATGGAAAGTGGTATTCAAGTTTTAGTTTTTATGTAAAGGTAAATGATTTAGTACGGGGAACATGGGTTAGTGATCGGTCACCTGTTACTTGGTGAAGGTTCTTCTTAGCAATTTCATGCGTTGATACGAAGGATCTCCATCGTTTGCAAACACATATTAAACGTCTTAGGGTCTTTGCGGGAAGTCTTGGCCATATCTCCGACTCTATCAACTCAAGGGGATGCTCGACCGTGCTTACATCTTTTTCCAAGGGTTTACTTTCTCCATAACTTATACCAATGAAACTAATGTTTCATGGTATTACTTTCTCGATAAATGATACTCCCTCCGTCCCATAATTATAGTCCTGGCTTTTAAAGTCTTTAGTTTTCAACTTTGACTTTAAATATTTTCATTTGTGTTATATATTACTTGATGTAAAATATATGAATTGATTGAGTTTTAAATGTATTTTTCATTGGTATGATTCTTATCAAGTATTATATACTCCCTCCGTCCCATTTTATAAGTCCATTTTGTTAATTTGGGTTGTCCCAAATTATATGTCCACTTTTAGTTTCAACCAATGAGAATGCTTGTAAGTGGGTGAGAATAAATTTTTATTGGTTAGTATTGTTAGGGTCCCACTTTTCTTAAACTTTGTGAAATATAAAAGTGGACTTATAATTTGGGACGGAGGGAGTAATACAAATAAAAATATATATGGTCAAAGTTGTAAAACGAATACTTAAAAAGTCAACAGTGGACTATAATTATGGGACGGAGGTAGTACCTATGAAACTAATGTTTCATGGTATCTTTTGTATGGTGATTCAAAACTTGAAACAAGATTTCACAAAAGCAATGAATTCAAGTAATAACATTCTTCAATGATCAAAACTACTTTGATATCTCTTTTTTAGTTTCTCTCGAGAAAGTCTTTTTGTGAATCCATATAACTTTAGTTTTTCTGTTTCTTTGTCCCGAACCGCTCTTTGAATTTGAATTCTTCGATTTTTTTATTGACTTCATCTTCAACTCACAGTCACATATGAGACACAAGGACTTCTATAGAATCCCCATCTACACTCATATTAGATTAGTAGGGAAATTTAGATATATCTTTAGCTTGTATATAACCAGTTAATATCTACTATCACATATACATGTCTTTCTTCCATAATGTAAACCCACTCTTTCTTCATCTTGAATTCAGTCGGATTTAATAAGGATGCGTCTAACCCTTGGCAAGAGTTAACTTTTCGCCATTCAATTCCATATACCTAGTTCGACCTTCCCTCTACGAACCATCTACGAACCATTTATGAATCCCCTTTGTTATAAATTTTCCTTTCCATTTCCCTTTGTTTCTCATTATCCTGCAACCTAAAATGATAAGATAATCAATGGATAAATTGATTTGGGCGAATCGTTGCATAGAAATTAATTTGATTGATCTAAGTTCAAATTTATTATTCGTTAATATTTTCGTTTGGTCAGTCATTGAATAAAATCAACTCAAAAGGCGAATCGTTTGATAAAACATCCTTTTTATTTAATAAAACGTCGCAATATCACAAGACTTCTTAGTGGGAGTCTAAATATGACAACTCAAAAGGAGAATCGTTTGATAAAGCATCATTTTTATTTAATAAAACGTTGTAATATCACAAGACTTCTTAGTCGGAGTCCAAATATGATACCGTGGTAAAAAAAAATTGATAACTTGTATAAATTATACACACATGAGATCCCCAAAGAGTGAATTTACATCACCATTTGGAAAATCACATGCGGATACCTTAATACTATAATGTCAATTTATGTGAAGAATATTCACACCACTATATAAACAAGAACACTTTCTATTCTTTGGCCCATGTGGGACTGAAATCTTCATATAAGCTTTCAAAAAGTATGCTTGCTCAAGAGACACCATCTTTGTTGTTGTAATCAAATAATATTTATGCTCTTTTATAAATTGTTTGTATCTTTATAAGTTTGAGGAAATTGTTACCAAACTCACTCATACATTGTAAGTTGCACATGTTGTGCATGCCAGTTGCCCTAATCGGGCTGAGATGGGGATTCACCCCATCCATTGTACTTCAACGGTTTTTGGTGTAATGCAATTATCCTAAAAAAACCACTCATACAATAATTTACCCCAAAGATAAAACACTAAGACAAGTTTGGTTTAAAATGTGGTATAACTTTGATTTAGTTTTTGTTTATTTTTTTACAAGTTGTAAGAGCATCAGGTGCAGTAGCTCAAGCTAAACTGTCATCTCAGCGTTACCTCAACATTTCCTCTCTTTTTTTCTCTTTCACTCGCACACCCAAAAACACCATCCTAATAACTCAAGCCAAAACCTCAATTTTGGAACTCCCCATAATCAATTAAAAGACAAACTCATCACAAAACCAATTAAAAAAAAAAAGAAAAAAAAAAAAAAACCTCATTTGGCACACGCTAAATTCTTCATGTTTTCTTTGGCGCAGAGGAGGGGTGCAGTGGCACCGGTTTGGCTCAAGCCAAATGATGTCCACCTAGATTTGGCACCGGCTTCAAGTTATTAAGCATCAGGTGCATTAGTGTCTCAAGCCAAACTGCCACCTATGCGTCACATCATGCGACCTCATCATTTTCATTTCACTTCCCTTATAACTCACATACCCAAAAACACCCTCCCTAGTCACTCAAACCAAAAGCCCACTTTTGAGACCCACCTACCCAACTAAAACACAAAATCAGTTAAACAAGAAAAGAAAAGAAAAGAAAAGAAAAGAAAAGAAAAAAACTTTATTTGGTGCACGCCACTTTTTTTAACTTGTGCTTTGGCGAGGAGAGGGGAGGGGTGCGGTAACATGCCTTTAAGCCAAATGATCGCCACATAGCTTTGGCATGGGTGTTACGTTAATGCACCCAGTGCTCTAACGATTGAAGGAGAAAACTCAAAGTTGAAAATCACATCAAATTGGTTTCTAATCATACCGAACATTTTTTTTTACCATGAAACAGATCATATACTCCCATTATACTATGTTATAATTGGGTATACATGCCAATTGCGTATGTTGTTGGTTTAATAGCTGCAGTGGAGTGATAGCAAGTATGGCTACTTGGGAAATTCTTTAAGTGAAATCGTGAAATTTTGGGAAGAGAGATTGTAAAGGGTTGCTTAAAGCTGTTGTATTTCAGCTAGGATATGAAGAGTTTGCAAGAGAACCAACAATCCTCACACTCGTCTCAAACCCGAATATAAACCAAATAGCTTCCTACTCTGTGCATACTCTTTTTATAACATATCTCAAACTAAGATGAAATACAGATACATTCAACTAAGTTGACCCATGCAGTAACCATTTTTGAGGATAAATTGACCCATTGTAGTCAACCAAATGACATGATTGACTTTACAAGTCCAAGAACCGTCTAAGCTAGGCTTGCACAGCATTGGACACTAGTAACTCGTATAACAGTTCTGAACAATGGCCAATTGGAATAGAAACTTTGGACCTGAGACTTGCAGTCGTCACGTTTAGGAGTGCTTGGTTGTCGGTTTTAGAGGGCAATGAAAAAAACAGTATCATTAAGCTGATTTGTATTCATTTTTTACTGGTTTGAGCAGAGTATTCACATAATATTATGTTTTGTGATTGATGCTATTTAGTTTTGCAAAACATACTAAGAACCATACTAAGAACATATTTTGAAAAGTCCCAGATGTATGTACTGTATGATTGATTCTGAACCGAAAGAGGGCAACTGAAAGATTGAAACTTAAAACCAACGTAACTAGCAAAATTGTGATCCCTTCAAAACACGAAAATAACTTGTTTTTTATATCTTGTCCACTGATGAAAAAGATACTAACACAAAAGCTTACAACGGACACGACAGCATACTTTACCTAAAGAAAACTTAAACTCGTCAAATCCGGCATTAATATATTTGTTCGTTTCATTAAATTCATACTTCAGATTTCTTCTTCTTTTTCTTGTCCTTCTTCTTACTTGGTGTTTCGGTTTCCTCTTCTTCAGCTTCCGCGTGTTTCCTCTTCTTTTTCTTCTTCTCTTCAGTCTGCACCTCAACAGCCTCCTCAGAAACGTCTTTCTTCTTCTTCTTTTTATCCTTTTTAGCGGTGGCTTCATCTGCTGCTACTTCTTCATCTTCAACAACTTTCTTTTTCTTTTTCTTCTTATCCTTCTTCCCATCAGTAACAGCCTCAACCATCTCTACTTCCTCAGCCTCAGCTTCTAACCGTCCGAGAACAGAATCTGCTGCTGGATTGTAACTCTGCATAACACAACAAATCAATCACATTTTACTAAGAAGGAACGCAACACTTGTATCTACTAAATTTAATAAAACCGTGCACACCTTGGCTGGTGCAATCATTGCTCCACCACCCTTCTTTTGATCCTTGTTATAAACTTCGATCTTTGGTTTTCCTTTAGTTGATCCTGCAGAATGCCCCAGTTCTCGCCCTTCAAGATTCCTCAGTCTTGATTCAAGCTATACAGTAAATATTGAAAATAAATATATTAATTTGCCCCGTAAAACACCATATACACATATTATACCATTATATATCCAAAATACCTTGAGACGGTTCTCCATCCCCATAGAATTATCTAGGTTATCACCAAGAGCGTCACACCTAATAGCCAATGCAGTTTTAGAGGCAAGTGAACGAGACATTTTCCCCTTAATCTTTGGTGCTGCTTGACCAATTAAACTTGCATGGAAAATAAGCCCATATTTAGGAGTTGCATGTTTTGTCTTCAAAGCCCTAAAAAGAGCCTTTTCAGCACCAAGAATCTGAACAGTACTTCCGGGCTGTTTGGCAAGATTTAACAAGCTGCCACCATGAGCAATTAGACGGGCCCCAACAAGTTCTCCAACAAGTGCAGTTAGATTTGGAGCAATTGAATTCATTCTACTTTTCAAGTAATCATACAACTGAGCTCGGTATTCTGATAAAGACAGTACTTGATCACATAGATCCTTAATATTAATCAAATCAAGATCACTGACTTCTGTTCCCATGGAAACAACAGCTGCTTCCTTTAGTTCTGCTTCAACATCCTCGGGTAGTATCTATTAACAATCATGATTCTAATCATTTAGTATTATAATAACAGAAAATAAGTGTACATCTAAAGAAATCGAAATTATTTACTTTACCTCTGAAAAATCAAGTTGTGCAGCATTTGTGCGATAACCCATAAGCTTGACAGCCTTGGCATACAGAATATTGTCTTGAACAATCTTTGCAAGCTCGGGAAAATGCCAGCCATACCATTCTCGAACCCTCATTGCATAAGTGTTAAGCTCTTTATCGAGATCATCTAACAAGCCAATAGCTTGAATAATCATAGTATCAACCTATTACCAGCAAATTTAAGTTTAATTAGAAAGATCAAAATAACCATGATACTAGCACCTTTAAAGCTAATAAAAAGGCTCACCTTATCAGCACTGAACTTAAGTGTGTGTCTGGACAAACTATGAGATAAACCCAAGCTCATTGGAGCTAAGTCTTGTGCACCGAGGCCAGTTATGAGTTCTGTTAACTGGCTTCTAACACCTCTCATAAGTTCCATGACACCTTGGTTGTGCACACAATCAATTTGCTGCAATAAGAGTACACACGTATATAAAGAACAATTTACAAAAAAAAAGAGTAAATGATTATAGTTCGTAAAGCCAAAAACAAACTTACGAGCTTTTCCTTGATTGCATTTCCCAATTTGGAATCTGCAACAGCCAATGTTTCACCATCACAATGAGCTTTCAAGAACTTGCGCAAACTTTTGGTAGGTTTACTGTCGATTAAACATTTGGCTGCCGAAAGTGCTTCTTCTGTGTTCTCAAATTTGGAAAAAGCTTTTAGCTTTACCATCTGTTGTTACATTGCATAACAGGAACAAACTTCAGTTCAATGATTACATATACACACGTTTGGTTCAAACATTAACATTAAAAATCTACTTCAGGTGTTTGACATTACAGTTCGACAAACTATGGTTAATTAAAGATTTTGTGGGTGTTTGGGATTTCTTGCCTTAAAGTGCTTACCTGCTTATTGCATTGTATCAAAACAGTAAAGCGGTCCCAAACACTCAAAAAAAATACCAGTTTTTGGGATTGTTTTACTGCTTTGATGCAATGCAATAAGCAGATAAACACTCAAACAAGCAACCCTAAAAAGCCTTCTAAACTAGAGTAACAATTTCACGGTTTCACCCAAACACTCTTATATGAGCAAAATATACAAGTAGACAGACTTATATAAGCTAAAAACCCAAACATCCCCTAATTACATAAAGAATCAATTTCACTACCAACAACTAATCATCCATCCACAGCTTACAAACACAATAGTCAAGTAACCACCTTAAAACCATAATCCAAAAAACCAATTAAAACAGGAAAATCCTAAACCTCGCAGAAAAATGAAGTTTATTAACATGTATGACAATCACTACTCAAAACAATTTCATTAACACTAATGATTTGTTTGGTAATCTTTTAAAAGATTTTAAAATATGATGCTTGCTTGACAGAGTGTTTAGCTATTGGATTTTGTTCAAATGCTCTTATTTGAAACACGTCTAGCGATAGAGCTTGACAGTTGAGCGTTAAATGACTTGAATCCTTTCACACTTAGTTAGATACACCTAAGTTAGTCTTTTATATATAAAAAAAAACACATTTAATCTATTTTGAAATAAAAATTCTTTAACTTTCAACACCCACTACTCAAAACATTAATAAACCCCAAAAAAGATCAAATTTTTTACAAAAATCACATTTTCACCTAAAAGAGCTTTTGTTTCGGCTTATTGCTTATTTGGTTCTGGGCTTATGTTTCATAAGCTCACTTTTTATGGCTTATGTTGAAACTTTTCAGCCTATATAAAAGTTCATTATGTCATAATGAACTTATAAGCCGAAAATTTTCAAAATAAGCCACACAAAAAAATGAGCTTATGAAACATAAGCCCAAAACCAAATAAGCCATAAGCCGGCTATACAAGCCAAAACAAGCACCCCCTTAATCAAATCCTATCACATCCACTACTAAAAAAACAATTATTAACCTGTCTAGCAGCATCAGCAGATTCAAATTCCTTCCACAAATCCTGTAAAAAACACAAAACCATTAAAAAAAAGTACTAAAAAACATACCCACATAAAAATATGTACAAAATTTATAAAATTTATAAAGCTTACATCAGTTTTTGATAGCTTTCCTTCATCTAGTACTTTGAAAATGGCAAACCCAGCTGGGGTTTCAAATAATACCAACATTTTTAGTGTTTTTGGATGGTGGTTATTAGGGTTTGGGAAAATGGAGAAGAGGGTTTTTTAGGGTTTAAGGGTGATGACGGCTGAGGAAAGGAGAAGGGTGGAAGAGGGGTGTAGGGTTTTATATGTGTTTCGGTGAGTTTAAGTAGGGTTTTACTTGTTGCAACTAAACCCTTGTTCTTTTCTTTCTTTGACTTTATTGGTTAATTTGAGGGGTGTTTGGTTTAGTTTATTAGAAAGTTTGAAGTATTTGAGCAATGTTACTCAAATACTATTTAAACAAGATACGAAACAAAAAATATCTAAAGAACAAAGCGCTTAATCTCAGTCACTCATCTTACTTTCATCCGACAGTTAGATATAGTTACATCTCATCTCATTTATTTAGCTAAAAGGGTAGTTGGGTAAATTTATTTCTCACCCGCACTCTCCCCCATTTACACTCACTGACACTCTTTCTCTCTCTCTCCCCCCCCCCTCTCTCTCTCTCTCTCTCTCTCTCTCACACACACACTTTTTTCTCTCTCTCACCCTCTTCCTATCTTTTTAGAATCTTGCTTTAGGGCCCGTTTGGTTTGTAGATGGGTTTAGGATTAGGATTTGGATTTGGATTTTGTTTTGAAATAAATAAGGAGAGAGAAAATTAATATATATTTTTATAAATTAATTAAATAAGATTAAAGAGCTTTAAATAAAAAAATCAAATAAGACAAAAAAAGACACATTTGTATGGTTGAGATTAAAAAAATATTAAAATACGACCCAATGAATAGTGTAAACCCACCTAGAGGGTGGGTGTTTAAAAAGTGTGGGTCCATTGGGGATGGTTCCCAATTTAAATGCCTTACTTTTAAAACAAACATGGGTTTTTACATTCTAAACAAAATCCAAAAGACATCACCCTTTACCAAATGGGCCCTTAATGTTATAGATCTACCAATGTTGAGACATGCATCTGCTAGTGATGGATCAGTTTATGAGGTATGATTTGAAGTGGGTTTGTATTACACGCGCTGCCGCGTCATGGAGGGTGGTTGGTTGTGGTAGGTGGTTGGTTGTGGTAAGTGGTGGTTGTTGCGGCGGTCGAGTGTGGTTTCTATGGCGGAGATGCGGCTGATTAGGGAGGAATTAAATTATTGAGGAGATGCAATAAAATACATAAATCAGTGACTTTATTAAAGCATATTTTGTTTGTGAGTAAAGCTGGTAAAGCTAGTTGATGGAATATTTTGTTTGTGAGTAAAGCTAGTAAAAGGGTGCTTAGAGAAGGGGTTTATGGGTTGTTTAGTGGACTTCACCTTGGTAGCTATATTCTGGATTAGAGATTCTTAGAAGTGTTTACATTTTTAGACTTAGTATTTTATTGTTGTTCTTTTGTAACCTTGCATTTCGGATTTTCCTTTGTAACCTTTGAGATTCATTTGTATTACTTAAGATGTATGCTTGTGTTTGCTTTGATATGCCACCATAATGTAGTACCTTATCGGGTTGGGGTGTTTCAATTATGGTATCAGAGACCAGGCTGCGACTTGTAGTACATTAAACCTTGAATTGTGAAGTTTGGACCCTTAAGTTTCCACTGTAGGCGCTAATAAGACAACCTTTGAGAAATTGCTTTAAGATCTCCCCATAGGAACCTAAGTATTACCGATGAGGAATGGGTAGACTAGGACATCTGGGTAAGTAGAATTGCTTCCGCATCACTCTGATTCGTGCCTCTGCTCTTAGTTATTCCTTATAAGAACATTTCTTTCAGAGGATAGAAAGTTATGCACAACCTAAGTTCAACAAACAAGTAAGTTTGCAATACCTCGGGAACTACATAGATACCTTACACCATTTAAGTTTCACCTTCTGATTTTGATCTTCGATTCTGATTTGCTTGATAAACAGTTCGATACCTTCCCGAAGGTTATTCAACCATAATGTGTTTGACACATTCTGTAAATTCATTACTTATGTTGGACATAAAATGTATCATTCGATACTACTTGACTTTGCATAATCCATTACTACCCTATGAGAACTCTGGTAATTATTAACCATGGGCATAGGAATATTTGTTCCCTCCCTACAAATGATGAATTTGCCTGCCAATCAGTTCCTTTGGAAGGATACGATGTTAATGATATCTCAATATGGATTTGTTAACTGAGCATGATGATGCTGACAACTGATATTTTATCCATCTCACTTTTGACAATTATACGATGTTCGTATTACCCATGATACACACCCTATCTATCACTTGTGCTAAGAAGCCAAACAAGATTCCAACACCTTGAACTGTTCGCTTATCTATCTCAACACTTTTGATGAACCATGTACTTGACTCTGATATATGAACTATCCATATGTTTTGACAACCGTATTCATTTTACGAATCCATTACTTTTGATATATTTGATTTGAGGTCTTTTGGTTATGGATTGGCTGGCTCCTCATAAAGCTACCATAGACTACTGTATCTGATATGTGACCTTTAACAATCTACTTCATCCTACTTTTGTTATGATGGCTCTCACCACTTAAGTTTGTTAAGATTGATGCTGCTATGGAAATACAGACTCCGATCTCATCTGATTGTCAAGTTTCTCCTGACACCTATTAGTATCCATGATGAGGCGAAAAATGAACCACTTTTAAGGGGTCATTTAAGCCCGAAATTGAATTTATTTGATCAAATATTGCCCTAAATCGTTCATCTTGTGATTTTAGGTACTTTGGGAGTGAATTCTGGAAAAAGGAAGCATTTTGGACGTTTTTGGAGCATAAAAGTGAAGAAAACGGCAAAGTCTTAATTTTCCTTGCTGGGAACAGTACCTGACGGTGTCAAGAGGCTTTTCATGACGGCGTCAAGAGTAAAAGTGGTGACGGCCCAGAAGAAACGTGAAGGCGTCACCCAAGGCCGTCACGTGTTAACTTGTCAAAACTTGCGCGCGGAATAGCTGATATTGTTTTGGTCATAACTTTTGCATACGAACTTGGATTTAGGTGATTCAAAAGCCCACGCGAAAAGGACGAAGAGATCTACAATTTGGTGAAAAAAATGGTCATGATGGTGTCAAGATAAACGAGCTGACACCATCAAGATGGGCCGACAGAAAACATGCCTATAAATATAACATCATAACTTCACTTTTTGTAAGCCCTAAACCCTAAGGTCGATTCCTGGGTTTAGGTAGGTGTTTTTCCAGCAACTTAGAGGGTTTTAATCACTCCATAAACATCATGTATTGGTTTGTTGATTCTATCTTAATTATGTTTTCCATTATCATTGTTGATTGCTCTTCTTTGATGATGTTTTGCTAATTCACCTTGTGTTTACTTATGATTGTGTGAAACTTGTGTATAATTAATTAGATCTCATTGATTTCTTGTTGATGTTTGTGTCTATCTCCATCAATGAGGGCTTGTTGATGTGTGTGTCTATCTCCATCAATTAAGGCGTGACAACTTCAATAGATCTAGTTGGTTTAGTTTATAATTCTTGATTCCTATTGTCTCTTGTTTAATTGAATGATTTCAATGTTAGGCTTAAGAAAACTGGCAGATCTCCATTGTGTAACTTGCTTGAACGTCTTAAGAAACATGAACCGATGTGTACTAGGTTTTTATGGTTGTATTTAATGCATGAACGAATTCTAGTGATCCCATGTTAGGAGCTTCTTAGCCGGCTTGACATAGGAGTGAAGTAAGAGCTTATAGAATTGGGGAAGTAAGTACGCCACCCCATGATTGGTATTAAGGAATACAACCCGTCAATTAAAACAAGGTGTGACAATTCAATAGGTAGAATTGGATAGCTAGCAAGGAGTAACATATCATGGGTAGACATGCTTCACTTATCTTGTAGAACCCTAGTTTACTTTTCTTGCTAATTAGTTTAATTACTAGCTTTGGGTTAGTTGATTAGCAACTAATTCGGCCCACTCTCCCAATACCCGAGATTTTTACTTGCTTTTCATAAAATATAAAAACATAAAAAGAATCATCCTTCACCTTTAGACCTAGTTAGATTAATTTCAATCCTAACGACACTATTCCTAGCTGAACGATCAATCCCCCGGTACTTGTCACTATACTATACTACAACGATCAGGTACACTGCCTGGTGGGGGTTGTAAGCTTCTCGAGATCCCTCGAGAGGTAAAGCCTGGTGCAATTCCCACACATCAATCCACCTTTGGAAAGCTCTGGCATTGGAAGTATTTTGTTGTACAAAATTTCCGGTGTTTTCTGATGAACCTCTTGGTATTCCCTCCTGCTTGGGAACTAGAGTTGGCATTGAACTGATCTTAGTTGACGAAACCATGATGCCATAGAAGTCAAAAGATTGAAAGAGCTGATGGAATATGATTTCGTTTACCTCAGTATTTTCTCTTTGGATACTCCTGTTGGTTTATGAAGAAGAAAGAGGAAAGTATGCGGCGGTGTATCGACTATCGTAGACTTAACCGTATCACTATCCGTAATCATTATCCACTTCCGTGTATCAATGATTGATTTCGGTCTACCTTTGAAAACTCCGTATCAGATGGTCTCATTTATATTCGAAGGACTGAAGAAGCAACCACCAGGACTTCTAAGAAGGGGATTAACTAACCGAGAGTAACCTCCATGAAGTATTTCAGTTTTATTCATGAAGAAGAAGGAAGGTGACGTGAAGTGTATATGAAGTTTCCCTAAGATGATTCCTGAAGCTACTTTGTACTCATTATAATCGTTATGAGCGGTAATGATGCCAATTGTATTGGCTAATATGTCAACTATCCTTATGGATCTGAAGAAATCATGTTTTCACGAGTATTTGGACAAATTGTCATAGTATGACATTGTATTAGGTTCGGAGACGAAAGAGGAACATGGAGATTGTTTTCGTATTAATTGAAGTGACATTTTGTTCTGGAAGAGTATATTTGAGTTGGCGTTCATAGGTTGTAGCGGACAGCACTACCATGTGACCTGCGGAGATAGAGTTTCCCACAAAAAGGACCAAGATCGAAGACAGTTACCGGAACTAAAAACCTTTGAGAAGAGCAATGGAAGATGTTCACAACTGGCGTTACCATCGACAAAGTGTATGGGAAGTGGAGAAACACTTAGGAAGGACTCGATTATACCTTGTGCAGAAAGTGGGGCATCAAGGCAACCAGACTACAGGAGATGAACTATTAGTACATAACCTGGAGTTAGCAGCGGCGGTGTTTACCTTAAAATCTGGAGCTGTGCTAGAAGACCTGTCGAAGACACGCAGTCTTGCTTCTCTATCATTTTTGTTGCACTAAGATGAATTGATAACAGAAGCAGACTCGCAGATGGAAGGAGGCACAATGATCGTGTCAGAGACTCACGTTACTACACCACAATTCCGAGAAGAGTTTCCGAAGGCTTGAGGAACCAGACTCAAGTTTATAATTCCTTTTCACCATATAATCAGATGGACTAATGTAGACAGACTACTCGGACTTGGGAGAGATTTGAATTCATGTATTTGAATGAACGGATTTTGAAGTAAACATTTATGTTTGGGTGAGTTGATTCTGTGAAGGATGAAGTTATTGATGACGCAATTCATTTCTGCTTAACCCATTAAGGTTCCGTTACATGATAATAAGATCCTTTGAATGATTTAAGTTCTCTATTAGTAATTCCGTTCTGTATTCATTCTACATATGTTGGATGATGGTTTTGTTATGAGAACTTTGACAAATTATGGAAGGCCTGATGCTTTCGACGTCGTGCTTCATTTGATGATACTTATTAGGTTCTGTTACGTTTTTATACGATCTGTTTCTATGATTCTGAATCTGTAATGATGATAGTTTCGGACCTACCCTAGGAGGTAGAAGGACTGTTAGGTGGTTAAGATAAGTTGCCTATTTCACGACTTGAGATAAAGTATGATCATCATGAGGGAATATTTATATGATGCTAGTATTATGACGTCTGGCCAACATGATAATACTTACATCATATAACGTGCACTTATCGTGATCATAGGATATTTCGAGGAGTGCCTTAGAAGCCTTAGAAATTCTGACATCTGATTGAGATTATCCGCGGTTAGTGAGACTTTAGGTCCATTTCTACCTATGCGTTTAATCAGCATTCAGCAATACACGACTTGATACGTTTGGATACTCGACATGCGTTTGTTGATCTTTGTGCTTCTGATAAGAATCTTAGGTTCTATTGTAGAGCTTTCTGCCTTTTGCTGCGTTATCAAACAATTTGTTCCTGTCAGTATGGATTCGATCTGTTACTATGAAGGAGTACACGTATGTTTTGCTATAAGTACGTTTCACATTCATTGAACCTGTTTGATTATGACATGCTATTAGTTAAGATATGAGATTTCGGATTTTGAGGAACAAAATCTGTTTGTTTATGAGAACACCTTTGGAAGGTTATATTGAAGACGAGATTATTTGAGAATTCGAAGAGTTAAATGTATTTAACACCCTCATGTTTTTTTTGCGAATTGATACTTTCTCATCTGATTTATCTATTTAAATTCCACGGATAATATATCCGTCAAATCCTACGTATTCTCTGTATCTCTTCCGAAGAGATACGTTTATCATCTGTTACGTCTGGTATATTATTCTTTTGATTTGGGTTCAGTATGGTATGTCTTTCTCAGGAAGCCGAAGCTATTTTGACCGACAAAGGAGAGTCACGAGAAACAAGTCATTCACAGTCCATTGTGTTTTCAGTTTCGTTTTCCTTCAATTTTCGAGGACGAAATTTTCTTTTTAGAGGGGAAGAATAGTTGATGCGTGGGAATTGCACCAGACTTTACCTCTCGAGGGATCTCGAGAAGCTTACAACCCCACCAGGTAGTGTACTTGATCATTGTCGTTCAACTCAGGAATAGTGTCGCTAGGATTAGAAAGCCTAAAAAAACTAGGTCTAGAGGTGAGGGATGATTCTTTTTGTATTTTTATATTTTAATAAAGGTAATTAAAAATCTCGGTTTTAGAGGAGTGGGCGGAATTAGTTGCTAGTCAACTAATCCAATAACTACGATGCAATCAAAATACAATAACAAAAATAAAAATAAAACTAATTACTAATATGGTGTGAACAATAGATGGGAGAATTGTGTTTACTTGGATTTCACTACTCCCTAGATATCTTTTACAGGTTAATTGTTTGTTACAGTTGCGTGGATGACGGGTTATATTCCTTAATACCAGTCGTGGGGTGGCGTACGTACTTCCCCAACTCTATAAGCTCCTACTTCACTCCTATGTCGAGCCTGCAAGAAGCTCCTAACATAGGATCACTAGAATTCGCTCATGCATTAAATACAACCATAAAAACCTTAGTACGCATTGGTTCATGTTTCTTAAGACGTTCAAGCAAGTTACACAATGGAGATCTGCCAGTTTTCTTAAGCCTAACATCGAAATCATTCATCCATTACAACTATAAACAAGCAATCAATCTATAATCAACATCTAGGTTTCATTACATCTAAGCAAACACACAAGAGATCTAGCCTAGCATGTTAAAATCAAGACAAGCGTAAGATATATTCAAACAACACATAGACATATTGAATGAATTGAAAGGATATTTATCTTAATTGAACATGAAGGGTTTCAAGGGGTGAAAACCCTTGAAAATACTGTTACAAACGAGCTAGGGTTTATTAAGTTCGACCCTAAAATTCTCCTCCCTCTTAGAATGAAAATAACAAAGAGTATATATAGATTTACTAAGGTGACGGCGTCAAGAAGAAACTTATGACGCCGTCATCTCGCCGCCAATAAAATTCTCGGACTGCCTAGATCCAGATCTGACGCCGTCATGTGTATTTCTGTTCTGGGCCGTCACCACTTTTACTCTTGACGGCCTTGCCTTGACGCCGTCACGTTTTCTCTGGGCCGTCATCATTTTTGCTCCTGACGCTGTCAGGAAATTGCTCTTGACGCCGTCAGGTACCGTTCCCAGCAAGGAAAATTAAGACTTTGCCGTTTTCTTCACTTTTATGCTCCAAAAACGTCCAAAATGCTTCCTTTTCCAGAATTCACTCCCAAAGTACCTAAAATCACAAAAGGAACGATTTAGGACAATAATTGATCAAATAAATTCCAATTCCGGCTTAAATGACCCCCTAAAAACGGATAATTTTTCGCCTCATCAATAGTAAAACCCGAAAATTTTGAACATCTAAAATACCCAAAATACCCCTATAAATTTAAAATTTTGACGATTATAACCTAAGTATGTAAAATTCGTTAATACTTGAACCCTATACGTTATATGAATATAAAACTTGCGATAATTTAAGAATTTTTATAACTTATACACATTTTGGATATCACACGTTTACATATGTTATTGGACCAATTCATTTTATTTTTGATACGAATGAACGGAACCTAAAAGGGTGTCTAAGTTCATGATGAGCTCCTGATTGATTTTAGTCTTCAAACCATCCTAAATTTTAGCAGTTTACCATAACACAATTAAGTGACTCAATCACCCACAACTGACAATTATCCTTTCAAATACAACTTGCCAAGTTTAAATAAAACATCCTTAGAGCACAAGGTGCAGATGATTTGAGCTACCTCGCCGTCCGATGTGGCATGGACAACGGCGAGCCGTTGCTCGCCGCCACACCGGAAAACCCTCGCCGTTGGCAAACTCCCCGTGGCCACGGCGAAGCAATCTTCTGACAATCTTGCAGGTTTACGTTCACTTGTTTATTTGCTCTAAAATGGGGATATAACATAACATAAAATGGGGATATAACATAACATGATCACTAGTTAGTACTTTTGGTTCACTTGTTGGGTTTTTTATTTGGATCCAATGTTTGCAGGTTTGGATATTCGAAGAAGATAACGTTTGCAGATTTGTATATTTGAAGAAGACAACATGTATTTGCAGGTTTTAGTCCTTGTAGTTTTAGTCCTTGCAGATTTGTATATATATATATATATTTTTTTTTCAGTTTTAGTCCTTTGCAGATTTGTATATTTTTTTTGCATTTTTTTTTTGCAGTTTTTTTTTATTTTTTATTTTTTTATTTTATTTTATTTTATTTTTTGCATAAAATTTTAATTTTAGTTATTTTGTTTTGAATGAAATTGATTTAATTTATTTGAAGAAATGAATAAAAAAATAAGTGTGTAAGAGGTGGGGCCCTAATGAGGAAGTTGAGGTTTGTTGTTTGGTGAGGGAGGGTTTGTTGTGGTTAGTTGAAGTTGAGGTGTTTTGGTGATGTGGCATGATGGGGCCCGAATGGGGAGGCAAGTGCTTGCCTTTGCACCTTGTGTTCTTATATTCCTCCTATTTTTGAGCTTGAAAACGAAACATCCTCACACCAAATCGATTTCCCTATTTTATTTTTACACAAAATACTACTTCTTTACATGACGGCAACCTCATTTCCCCTCAAGTAATCACGTTTGGTACGAAGGAAGCAAGGTAGAAAAGGAGGTACGAAGAGGTGTAGCTCGGGTTGGTGATCGACTTGCGATGTCTCAGCCTTGGTGTGATCGATGGTATGATGATTTGGTTTCGTAAAGCTTTGGTTAACGATTCTTTGATCTGTTTGAGATCGTCTAAAGGTTAAGGTGTTGGTTCGGAGTCGATATTTAGCTGTTCGGGTTTCTGTTCGTGATGGTGTTCGAGATCGCATTCGAGTCACTTGCTCTTTGGAGGCAATCTCTCGAGCCATATTGTAAATAGGGTTCGATCGCATGGCTAGATCTACTCTCGTGTTCGTGTCCACGTTTCGGGTTCGAATTCGAACACAACATATGCTCGTCTTTTGGCTTGGAGAGGTATCTTCATTCTTTTTAACATGTTATTCTATGGTACCTACCTATCTTGTATCATGCATGCGTACGTAGGGGGAAAACAAGTGAAACAATTAGGGGGGTGCTTGGTGGGGGGTAAAAGGGGGTGGGGAATGGGTAAGGAATTGGAAAGGGCCCACATCCTTTAAATAATGGTGCTTGGTAATGGAAGAGTAAGGTATTGATTACCCCGTAGTGGGTAATCAACCATTATAGAGTAAATTGGGGGGTAAGGTATTGATTACCCACCTCACACATTCCTTTGCATTCCTTTCCCTTTCCTTTTCCTTTTCCCTTTCCCCACTTTGAACCAAGCGGACCCTAAAGTATTAGTTTAAATGAGAAGAAACTTAGTTAAGCGTACAAACTGATATCACAATTAATCATGAGTATTTCTTCCTTGTGTACATATTTGGTCTAAATGCATGGTGTGCATGCATGATATTCGACTATACGTTTACATGAATTAACCTTGAAAACTTCTTTAAATCGTTTTAGAACCGGTGTATGACATATATATTTCAGTTTGAATTGGCTTCTATTCGATTTATAAAACTTGTTAATCTAACTCTATAATCGAGTAAATAAAAGAAAGATTTCATGCTTGGCTGTTCGGTTCATGTCTGTTCCGAATAGGAAATAAATAAATAATAAGGATTTCGATTTGTATTATAAGATAAAGGTGTCACAGATTGGTGTGTAACAAACCGGAATTTTCCAAACTAATATTAATAATGAATTATACTTATTATTTCCTAAGTTTCATTTTTGGACTTTTTCCAAACTTATTTGAATAAAAAAAAAATGAGAGGTTATCTCGTTTTTCATGAAGAACGACACCACATGCGTACCGACACCATATTAGTAATGGCTTAAATTCGTTAGTATTTTCTTTCAGAGTCAATAATTTTATTTTTTATATATTATCTTTATAAAAATATTTCCAGAAATATATTATTTACATTTACGAAACCGGAATGCCGCGTTTACACTTTAGCTCAACGGGACACGGAATACACGATATTATAATAAAAACAAAACATAACCCATTTATCCAAATCCTAGCCGCCTACCTCATCACTTATAATAATAGCCCATCTTTTTCTTTTCAAAGTCAAACAATCAGAAAAAGATGACAAATCACTATCTCTGCTACCTACTTCCCAACACAACTTCACGAGACCATTTTGAGGATGAGGATTGTCAAAGACTTTTGCTAAAAATCGACCCTCTACAAGACCCTATGAAAGAAGGCATGTCGAAGGTTTTCCTTCTCTGTTTCTTTTTAGTCTCGTTCGAAAACCAGTAGAACCACACCAATCTCTTATCTCAATCTTGTCACAAGAAAAGTTTTCTTAAGAGTTGTGGTGAAGCTTTGGCTGTGGTTCTCGCTTGGGTTGGATCGGACCGGTTGTGTTTGGATTTCTAAGTTTCCTTGTAAGCATCTTCGATTGACATCACCTTCTGTAAGGAACCCTTAATTTTATTGATTTTTGTTGTTATCGATTGACTCATATCTATGCGTTTTGATTTTGTTATTGAATCTTGTGTGGCAAACAATAAACAAACTAAAACCAGATTTAATAATGGCTCATGGAGTGGAAGTGTTAATTCTTGGGTTACATATTCTTATGCTTATTGACATTTTTTTTGGTTAAGATTTGACTTTGTTAAAAACCTGGGTTATGTTTGGATTATATTATGGGTCGAAACCCACTATGGACGAACCACACTGGAGGGTCGAGTAGTGCTTTTGTCGAGTGTTGCGTCACGTCAAATGTCATTCTTATCCAGCCACGGTGAAGGTTTTAAATTCTTGGCATTGTTTTCTTTGGCCACACCTTACAAAGAAATATGACAATAAGATTTATGAAGTTAGAAATTGCTCCTTGCCTAATTCTTTGGCCTATTGAAGTAACAAGTC
The DNA here is from genome assembly GCA_030686995.1 of Artemisia argyi. Classification (NCBI taxonomy): domain Eukaryota; kingdom Viridiplantae; phylum Streptophyta; class Magnoliopsida; order Asterales; family Asteraceae; genus Artemisia; species Artemisia argyi. The sequence continues at coordinate 33,886,408 of CM060694.1, forward strand.
ACACATGGAATAAGTTGATTTTTGGGTTGTGTTCCTTTTGTGTAGTCGACCACTGTCCAACAGTGGGGTACAATTGGTTGCCCTTTGGTTTATTGGGAAATGATTTGGATGCCTAAAAATAGGCCTAATTTTGTGCCTAAATTGATGTGTCAATGGTTTATTGGTTTGTGTATAAGCGGGTCCCTCTCCAGTAACCAATAATATGCTGACACATAGATTAGGCATACTTTTAAGCATACCAATTAGGTATGCCAATCAATGCTCTTACTTATTTTTCCTCAAAGTACTTACTACAAACCTTAAAAACACATTGATAGTTTTAAACTTAAAAAAAAAATAAAAAAAATTGGGAGATGGGGTAAGTTTGGATCGATTGGTGTGGGTCGAACCACTGTTGGGTCACACCAACAGTGGGGGTGTATTTGTTGTTCGAGCTTTGCTCCAGTGCGCTAGTTCCAAAAGTTTAGAAAAACCCAAATGTTGTGTTGTTTTTGTTGTCAAGCCACTGCCCAACAGTCGTATGATTCAATGAATTTTGATCATATTTCATTGTAAAATTCTAATAATATTTCAACTTCATCCTCATTTTATACTTTGCACAACTAGTCTAAGGTAGGAACATATTAACAACTTTAAACTCATTTCAAGTCTAACATTGAAAATTTCATTGTTAATATATGCTTAAATTTTGGCTGTGCTCACTATTAAGTCTAAACGAGTTCCAAAAATGTATATTGGGGCAAGTCTGGTTAAAAATTCAAAGTAGAGTGTCATTGTTCGATTTGGGCTTAGTGTGTCAAGAGGTGTGAGTGGGCTAAAGCCCACTTAAATTACCAAAGGGTGCGTTTGAATTCAGTATACACACAAAACATTGTCAAAATTTTTAACTTAAGATAATAGATAAGTTGGGTTAAATGTGAGTCCAGATTGTGATAATTATATGTGTCGAGCCACATTGCTTGTTTCCTTCGGCTTATTTCATGACTAATTACCGACTCACTCGTCTTACTCATTCTCAACATGATTTCACGACATACTCTGATCTACTAAACTTGTTTTATTAGCATATTCTAAATTATAACTAGTAATCAAAACTTAATGTTTTTACATCATTAAAACTATAATGATTTATTTATACTTAACGAAACTTATTACAAGCTTATATACTCAAAATAATAATATAACAGCGAGTTATTATTTGTTGTGACACCAAGTCACCACGTACAACTAAAACATATAAATGGGTCATGCCCGATTTTCTAAAAACCCTACACTTATAGCTTACAAGTGTAATTTTAAATACAAACTCTTTTAATAAAACAATAACTTAAAGTATAGTTTTTACACACCTTTATTATTAACTAATATTTAGCCTTTAAACGACATTTTTATAATCCGACTTCGTCTATCGTTTACTAGTGATTACTCCCCGTACATCATCTTACGGTTACTGTCGAACCGAACATTTATTCGTCTTTGATACTTTTATTGTTGTATATACTTATACACTTCCAAGAGCCAATACTTACAAAACACTTAGAAAACTGTTTTCAAACTTAAATGCTGCCACACAAGCAACAATAACACAAACACTCTCAAACTTTTAAACTTAATCGAGTCTCAAATCTGAAACTGTAAACTAAACTTGCCATACTAATCTAGGTCGCGTGTCGGTGCCGCACACTATCACTACTTGACTTTTTACTATCATATCTGCTATTTGCTGAGGTGAGTTCATACCCCCTACTTTTACTTGTTTTTATAACTGTTTTGGGGGAGAATGCATGCTCGTTTTTAACTAAACTCAATACTTGTTTATACTTAAACTCGTTACTTGTTTATACTTAAACTCGTTACTTGTTTATACTTAAACTCGTTACTTGCTCTTACTTGAAACATGACTTATTTACTTATTGCATACTGGATTACCTTTATTATGGACACAAGTGTTTAAATCATATATGTGAGTTTATAGCCCCACTTTACCTATACTTGTCTTCTTACAAACCTTGGGGTGAGAATCATGCAAAACATTTTCTGGACCACAAACAATACTTTATTTTCCTAAAACTATTGCGCAGTTAGCCTAAGCCCCTGAACCCACTATGCCCACCTTCATGAGCCGTTAATTCCTGCTGGGAAGCGCGATTGATATAAATAGATCTATTGGGGTGACTCCCCTCGTTCGGTTGGCCAGACGGGTCAATGCGAGCGTATATCAAGTCGGACTACGAGTGTATTGGGTTAAACACTCGCTATGGGCCCCTGATTATTAATTATGTGCTACATTGTAGCGCACTGAACTGTCTAGCTTCGGTTGCATGAACTTAGTGCTAGCGTAATAGACTTTTATTTTGTGTGACATTATATTCGTTGTAATGATCACATACTTTGCCTATGGTCCAACTTTATGCTTAATACTTATGGTCTACTTTACTGATATTTTTTTCACGACGCTGGGAGTAAAGCAGTCGTCACTAAAACTGAACTTGATTTGTATGTGAAAGGTTACTCACACTCGAAAACCTTGTGGTCCACATTACTACAATTACTTGAAAGTAAACTATATTTTCATGACATTGTGAGCGACACAATAGTCACAAAACTTTTATCGAACTCTCATTTTCTTTCATACTAAATTACTATTTATACAAACTTATGAACTCACCAACCTCGTGTTGACACTTTTTAGCATGTATTTTCAGGTTTAAGGTGATAGCTAACTGTTGAAGGCTTTTGGCATGGCATGACATGGTCATAGATGACTCTGATGTATTTGGGACCGCTTTATTTCTTTTATAGGCTTATATTTCCACACTGTTTTTGGAATGCTGTGAACAAAATACTTTTGAATCTGAATTATCTTTTAAACGGTTGAGGTAAAACCGTTCTTTGTACCTTGTGTTGTGATACCAATTTCGTAGCGCCCCAGTGACATGTATGCTTCCGCTGGACCCGATTTTGGGGGTGTTACATGGTGTCTCGAATTTCTTTTATGTCAATAAAGTGTGTGGTTTGATTTTGTGTCGCAAGGGAGGTCATATAATATTTTGGTTTCGAAATAAATAAAGATGGTCACGACTTGTTTCGAATCGGGAATAAAAGGTTGGAGCTTGGGATGTTCGAACTAGGTTTCTTATTAAATTTCGGTTTAAAAATAAAAGAAAGGGTTTAGATTTGTTAAGTGGGTTTGCATGGAAAATGGTAAAAGAAAAGGATTTTGGAATGTAAAATAGGTAAACTTGGAATATTTTTACTTTTGACCCTAAACTTTACGATAGTGACACTTCTTTAAGTCGTTTTAGAATCGGTGTACGACATATATATTTCAGTTCGAATTGGCTTCTATTCGATTTATAAAACTTGTTAATCTAACTCTATAATCGAGTAAATAAAAGAAAGATTTCATGCTTGGCTGTTTGGTTCATGTATGTTCTGAATCGGAAATAAATAAATAATAAGGATTTCGATTTGTATTATAAGATAGAGGTGTCACAGATTGGTGTCTCGAATTTCTTTTATGTCAATTAAGGGTTTGGTTTGATTTTGTGTCGCAAGGGAGGTCATATAATATTTTGGTTTCGAAATAAATAAAGATGGTCACGACTTGTTTCGAATCGGGAATAAAAGGTTGGAGCTTGGGATGTTCGAACTAGGTTTCTTATTAAATTTCGGTTTAAAAATAAAAGAAAGGGTTTAGATTTGTTAAGTGGGTTTGCATGGAAAATGGTAAAAGAAAAGGATTTTGGAATGTAAAATAGGTAAACTTGAAATATTTTTACTTTTGATCCTAAACTTTACGATACTGACACTTTTAACCCTAAAACTATTATAATTGTCATATTTAAACTTTAATCATAAATAATGTTTATTTTAAGCATTTAACTTAATTAATCATAAAGCATGATCATTTAATGACTAATCATGTTAAATACGGAAACTTGCTAATTCGGGAAACCTGTTAAAAATGAAAAGCCGACTAAAATGAATAATCTGATTTAAAATAAGTTATTAATAATATACCGATCATTAATTCGTGTAGATCCGATGAAGAAGGATATGCTCTCAATCTTTATGTTTCTGTTATGTTTGCACTTGCGGTCCAAGGTACATATATTTTGACATTTCTTTTAAGGTTTCTCATGATCTCTTATACACCTTTGATTTGATAGTTTCTAAGATGATACCTTTGCTATGATCCCTTTGTTTTGAACCTTTGATATGATTCCTTTGTTATCTCTCATATGAACCTCTGTTATGAAACTATGATTATGAACCTTTGCTATGCATTTATGAACCATCTGATATGAACCATATGGTATGAACCATATGATATGAACCTTATGTTATGAACCTTTTGATATGACACTCTGATTATGATATGATATCTGACTCTCAGTTTGATACCCGAGCCATTTTCCCTAGCCATGAAGGTAACATGGCCGTGTCATTGATGCACCAATGGCATGACTCTAGTGTAGTTGAGTGATGTTCCACATCGTCCCCTTTCTGTTATATGATATGCGAATTATGTTATTATGGCCACTATGATTTTCTGCGGGGGCGTATGAATGCATTCTAGATTTGTTATATGTTAGTGGATTATCTGTTATATGATTATGATATATGTTAGGTGACTGGTGCTTGTGTGCAATACACGCCTTTCACATATCTGGGAGCTAGCTACTCCATTTGGTTACCGAGGACACCCCTCATATTGTCTGATTATCTGAGAGGTCTCCCCTCTATATGATTATGAAGGCTTATGGATTGCGAAATGATATGATATGATATATTTCTGGGCTCGTGGTGGATTACTGTCCTATACCTTACACTTTATTCTTTCACTTTGTTTATACCTTATGATATTATCCCCAACATACCATACTATATTCTTTGTTCCTTATCATTTGTTTCATTTATATATATCTGTCCACTAGGCTTTTTAAGCTCAGCTGCATTTCTTTTCACCGCGACAGGTTTTAGAGGGAAGCTGGGATATGAGTGAAGAGTGCTTAAGAGCTTAGTGGACTTCACCTTGATAGCTATATTTTGGATTAGAGATTCTTAGAAGTGCTTACATTTTCAGAATTAGTATTTTATTGTTGTTCCTTTGTAACCTTGTATTTCAGATTTTCCTTTGTAACCTTTGAGGTTCATTTGTATTACTTAAGATGTATGTTTGTGTTTGCTTTGATATGTCACCATAATGTAGTACTTTTACCCTTATCGGGTTGGGGTGTTACAAGTTTCCCATGTGATCCCCTTAAATTGTGGGACACCCCCAGGATCTCCCGTTCAAGTGCAGAAGCCTGCTCCATCCTATTTCATCACCTATAAATAGATAGGCAGGTCATTCAGGTTTGATTACACTCTCAATACCTACATTTTTCATACTTATGCACCTATTACAATCACATTCCCATACTTTCACGTTGGAGGTGATTCGCACGGTCTCACCCCTTCACTTCACTTAACGTAGTGTTTTCATTTGTTTTGTCACAGGTTATCAACAGCTTGGCAGTTCATCCTCCACCAACATACTCTTAGATCACCATCGAAGCCCGGTTGTGCTAAATATTGCACATTAATAACAAAACTACCCCTAGACTTATGATAGACTATTGTTACATTCAAATACAGTTTCTAGCAATCTCCCCTAATGTAATAATAGTCTAGTCTAGCATAGTCTTCGTCTTCACTTCTTAATAAATCTTCAAAGCTTGGATGTCGAGAAGGATGGATGAATGTTGAAATCATTTTTAGGAGAACTTGATCTCTGTTGGCATCTTGGCAATCTTAATACAACTTTATCCTTGCGTAATCCTTAAAACAATTATCCATTGTTCTTCATCTGCAACTTTGACGCTTAATCTTCATCTTTATCTCTGTCTTCAATCTTGAGCGTTGCTAAAGAATAGTCCGTGACACTTTGACTGAGCTTGATGTAGATCTTCTTTGTCTTTGCTCGTCTTAATGTAGGAGCATTGTGTAATAATGATAGCTTTGTGGAAGTTGATATTTGTTGATACTTTAACAAATGATTGTCAGCTTATCATCTTCTAATGTCTTTAATCCTCATCTCTTGATAGAAATCATTGGTCATGTGGTAGGTTCATTCATAGTAGCAGTAGAATTGACCTTGGAAGACTATATGTATAAACAATCTTTCTCCAATCATGATATATTGTCATTTTAAGAACATGAAAGTTGAGGAAAGTTTTTGTTGATGATAATTCTTGTTCTTGAAGTAGAAGATGTTACAGATGTAGATGAAGAATCTTTAGCTCAACTTTGATCTTTGTTGTATCATAGTATTCACTACACATCTTGAGTTATCAACTTCACGATATGTATCCATTCTGCTTCAACCAATGTCTTATCCCTCACATTATAAATGCGGTTTATTGATTACATAGGAAATTGCATAGTACACAGGCTTTTGGTTGATAATCATTAAAAAGAGTCTTGAGTTGCAATAAAGAGTCTTCTATTTGAAAGTAGAAGTTGGATATATTATGGTCTTCATTAATCTTGAATGTTGAGAATCTATGATAAGTGCATGAATTGACTCTTGAAGCCCTCTTCTTCGTAGTCTTGATTCTTTTTCATCTTTGAAATCTGAATTCTCTTTTGAAGCATTCATGAAGACCATAACTTGAACTCTAACTGTTAACTTTGAATTTTTCAGTGTGAATCTTGTCTATTGAATGAGCATCTTCAACATATTGATTCAATACGCTAGGTGTTTCAGACAGATGAGAGTATTTGATAGTCGGGAAGAGTCAATAGAAGATTTGATATTTTGTTGATAAAGATAATCTCCTTTTTCTTTACTCCCCCGTGATTATTCTTCTTCTCTTAAGCATCAAACAAACTATCCCAAAATTATTCTTCATTCTTCTTCGAATCCATAAATGTTGATTGTTGAAGTTTCTGTTGAATGTCGAATTATTCCCTTTATCTTGGTAGAGAAATGCTGAAAACTTTGATTGATTTGTTTTTGAAGAATGTAGTTAAATCTATATTGTCTCGAGAATATCAACTGCTCCACTACTGAAGAGGGTAGTTAAGTGAATATCATATTGAGAACATAGATTTCTTCAAATTTCACAGCTACATGATCTTCGGGATTTTGACTCATTACATAATCTGATATTTTCTTATGTACTTCGATTATCTTAATGTCGCGTTGGTCTTCATAGTTGAAAAATTCAGAGCAGCAGTGTAATTACCATTATGACTATTTGGTCTTCAAAACTCATAGATATTTATGATTTGATTGATGATGAGTAAGATGAGATAATATATTAGTGAAGATGTGATATGTCAGCCTTGGTTGATGGTTTTCGATCCCCTCAGATAGAAACGAAGTAGTGGATTAAACTCAACTTCTTCTACATCATATATGAAAGCTTGTTAAGTAGATGATCATGATGTAGAAGTAATTGAGCACATGTTCAGAACACTTGATGAAGATGCTTGATCTAGAGCTTTTCCTTTAATATTTGTTGAAGTAGAATCTTGCACGTCGTAATCTATAAGCTCCTGAGTCACGAACACATGTTTTTGTCTAACGGGAAAAGTCCTGGACCACTCGGGTTACCAGTCAACATACAAGTTGAAACTACTAGAGAATCAAATGTATGACCCGCATTCAGCGTTGGCGTGATGATATCACTGTCATGATTTCCAGATGATCATCGTGGAAGATCAACATTATATCTCACTACGTCAACTCTGGCAAAGCTACAAAAGCATCTGCGAAACAGCTACACCCGGATCACATAGATTACTTGTTAACAACTTGTTGAATTAATAAAGAAACATACAAAGTGACCTACGTTCGGTGCTAACGTGATGTGTGGAAAACTAGAAGGGGGGGTTGAATAGTTTTCCCCTCTTTTTGATTTTATAAAAACTTGGTTTCGAAATCTTGATTCGAATTTATTCAATTGTTTGTTTGAAAAACCTTCAATTAGAGTTTAGTATGAAAACAACATATAATCAATATAATCAATTATATATGTGAGCTTTTGGATTAGTTTTCAAAACTTAGTTTTATGAATGGAGCTTTGGTCGATCTTTATGTGAATATGTTTTCCTTTTAAAATCTTAAAACGTTTTGTATCAAATTATCGATTAAGTTAAACTCAACATGAGAAGTGTGAATAATACATCTAAGTCTATTAGATCATATCGTATAATTATATGTTGGGAATTATACTAACAGTTACCACGACTAAGAGAAGAAGTTACAACTGCAGAAGATTGTACTTGCAGTGGAAACTCATTACCTTTGCAAGAACATATATTACCACTGCTTAATAGATAACTGTTAGGAAACGTGTTTAGATAAATATAGAATAGATCTTGTGTATATCCTATTCTATTAGCTTTATACTTATCTTGTAGAAGAGGACTCCTTGTGCCATAAAAGGAGATCCTAGGCTAAAGGTTTGATATACGTTTTTCTAGAGCTTCAAGGTTTAACCCTAGTGATATCAAGATCACTCGTATTATTATCATTAATAATATTGGAGGTAATAGTTTGTTTACATACATTGTTCTTATTCATATACAACTGTCTTACTCACAATCAAACTTCTAAGTGTTACTAAGTAGATTTCGCATACTTAGTGATATAACTCAAAGTATCAATCTAACACAAGTTCAAGGTGTTTAGATCCATCATTATATATCCTATCACAATATTAACTTCTATGTACAACACAATCAACATCACAACAATATAAGCAACAACTAAGACATATAGGCAAACATAGATATAAAGCGATATATGCAAAAATAAATGAAAAGAGATAAGAGAAAGGAAATGCAAACTGGACACGATGATTTATAGTGGTTCGGCTACAAGGACACCTTCCTTGCCCTACTCCACTCCCCGAGTCACCTACTCGAGAGTTTTCTTCACTACTCAACAAGCTCCCTTTTGGCGGAGAAAACCTTACACAACTTTTGCTTACACCAATTAACGACACTAAGCTAAATGTCGAGTTCTAATAGTAGCTAGAATCAATCTCACAACACGACTTCGATCACAACACAACTTCTACACGACTTCACGACTACTTCACAACTTCTTCTATACTCCACTACTTATTCACACACCTACTTCTTCACAACTACATGACTCTTCCACACAACTACTTCTTCCCACTACTTCTTACTCACTCATTGACTCACTACAAAGTAAGATCATCATGATCTACTTATTACATATACATAACTCACAACTTTACATAAACACTAACTAGACACTAATACATCTTTGGCTTTATGATAGGGAGGATTCTTCTCTTGCACTTTGAGTAATGAGAGATTGAATCACTTGAAACAAAACTAATAAGTTTATGATCAAAGGTTTTAGGAAGATGATTTGAGAGGATTTGGACAGAAAGTTTTAGTGCAAAAGGTGAGGAAAAATTTCAGATTTGAACCAGTATTTATAGGCAAAAGATTCTGACAGAGGAGCGTATGCCGGCCGCCTAGACGAAAACGGCAGTTTTCTTGTCTTTTTCTGGGGAAAGTTTAGCTAGTGAAATTTTAACTGTTTTTGTTTAAAAATTTGAATTCATATATTTATTTTGAATTAAACATTTTCTCTTAATTACCAAAAGTGTTTTTCAAAAATATATAAGATGTTTATATCATTTTATAAACTTTGTAATGTTTAAATAAAAATCCCTTTGATCATAAAATGTATTAGACATTTGTTTGTACATACCTTAAGTGATTGTTGAAGCATACTTGAGACGTTGAGATGTCGAGGCTTGTTGACGTATGAATGTATAGACGAATTGTGATCACAAGTAACTTAAGCATTTTACGTTATATGTTGTAACTTACATCTTTGTCATCATCAAAACATGAAGAGGATGTTTAGATTAAATATCGTAATATTCGTGCCAACAATCTCCCCCTTTTTGATGATGACAAACTATGTAAACTATAACTTATAGTAAAATGTATAAGTTACTTGTTTACACTTCTTCTCCCCCTTTTGTCGAAGCAAAAAGGTGGACTCCTAGACGAGACTTCAACTAAACTTCAATTCTTGAAATAAAGAGGCGAGCTTGCATCATCGTAAGTGAAGCCTTGATCCTATCAACCTCTAAAATATGACTCTAGCGAATCCATGGATCAAATAAATTGTAAACTTATAACCTGAATCAAGGGTTAGTTTCCTGCAACAAAAATATATATAGATAGGGATGTAATATGCTCCCCCTTGGTGTATGCTCCCCCTAGGTGTATGCTCCCCCTTATTTGAGGCATCAAGAAATCAAGCAACGGAAGAGTGCTACAAGGCAAAGTTAGTTGAAAAAGAATGCACATATACATAATGATGATGATAAATATATGCATGACACTTATTGGGGAACAAGATATGGATGTCTAAGGTATATGGACTAAAAAGATATGACACATGCACTTATTGTTTTAAAAACAACAACCTAAATTCCCAAAAAGAATAATATGACCAACGCTTAAGACATGACAATGATTAGGACCTAATGCAAAGATTCGACCGAAAGATGCCAAAAAAAAAAAAAAAAAATGTATCCTCTAAAAGAGTTAAAGAAAAATGAAGATGAGAATGATACGTTTTTTTTTTTTTTTTTTTTTTTTTTTTTTTTTTTTTTTTTATAAAAAAACGTAGAAAATGGAGGAGAGATGAGCGTGAATGTAAAGGGAAGATGATGACAAAGGGTTGACAATTATGGTTTAGATTAATATATCGTTTTGACAAAGGTGGATGATAGGGAATCATGGGATTTTTAGGTGTTTTGTTGGTTGTAGACCGAAGGTGGATATGTGAAATGAGGTGATGATGACTCGACAACACTTGAAGCTTGGATTTCTTCATTGTGTTCTTCACTTGCTAGAAAGTGGAAATGACGCATTTCGTAATGAAATTCACTTGGATGAGGTGGTGATGACTCGACAACACTTGAAGCTTGGATATCTTCTTTGTGTTCTTCACTTGCTAGAAAGTGGAAAGGACGCATTTCATAATAAAATTCACTTGACTTTCAAGGATTTAAGTTATGGCGGTGATGACTCACTTAGTAGAATGTAGGGAATGGTTACATGATTGAATCTTCTTGTGAAGATGGGAGATGAGGATCAAGTGGAGATGACTAGGTGGAAGCGAAAGAGTGATGTTCAAGGAAGGAATTTCTTGGGTAGGAGGTGGTGGTGATACTTTTGGTACTGGAGACAATTGTGAGTTGATATATCCATTGATGGATGGAGTGGTGTCATATTTATTAGTAAGGTCAATGAAGAGTTGTTTTGGTGGTATGATGACAAGTTTTTGTTGGAGATGGTGGTTCTTGGTGGAGGTGACAAGTAGATGTTGATATAGTCATTGATTGATGATGATGATGATGATGATGATGATATGGAGGAGGTAGAGATTCCATGAGTTGATGATGTTTTGGAAGGTGCATTAGGAGCACTAGGAAATGAGCATTGAGGTGGTGGTGATAGAGTGTTAGTGTTATCTTGTGTTAAATTAACGAGGAATGGTTTAAGAGGTATGATACTGATTCTTGGTTTCTTTGAGGGTACGAAAATGGTGGATGACTCGAGATTGGTAGTACAAAGGATGACTCGGTTTTGGGTGTGAGGTAGAAGGATATATGTGAGTGAGTGTGATTTCCCTTCCCATTAAATTCATGCTCATCCGGACATAGAGTGTGACACAAATAAAGACAAACCAACATGAAAGCAATAATCTTGACAATGACACGAAGGTTGAAGGATAACATACAAGAAGGTTTTCCTAAAGGTGGACAAAAGGTGTTTGACATCTATATAATAATAGAGTCATGACTCAAGAAGTGGACATGAATAATGAGTGACATTTTAATTTGCATTATGCTAATTAAAAATACTTAAACATTTCGGTTGAAATATTTAAGTTGTCACATCAACTTAGAGAGGTATTAGATTACAATCTAACTATCTCTTGACAAAGGAGTGGATTGTTTGGAAGGAAACAAGATGATGAATGAGGGAGTGACTATGCATGGAGACTCTAGAACACCTAAGACAATTTTGAGACAAATATGACCTATCGGATTGTGACACTAAGGTTCTCATGAAATAAGGGTGTTGGATCTAAAGGCAAGAAATATATACCTAAATGAATGAGACATATAGAGTTAAGCATGTAAAGGCATACAATCAAATCATGTAGGAGCAAATAAACATCTAGAAACAACATATATGCGATATGCCATAAATCTAGGAATGAAAGCATCTAATGAGAAGCAAAGTTCATAAAAGTAAGCTTAGCGTTAGGTATATTTAGGAATAGCAATTTAATCAAGTGGGAGAATGAGTATGAGACTATTACTGGTGGTGCTCAATTAAGGCTAAACACGACCATTTTTACGGGTTACACACACCCAACTTCTCACATAGAAGCAATTCAACCGTTAGGTTAAATTGAGTTTCTAGACAATAGGTTCTCCAGTAGTCATTCTCTTTTTAGAATAAATTAAATTCCTAAATTTACCTATCGAAGAGTACCAAATATGAAGTTTGCTTGGTTCACTAATGCTTGGCTTAATGTGACTCAAACGTCATGTTTTTATGAAGGTAAATCTAGATGATATATTTTATTCACGATCCCAATAGAGACGTGTTGAATGTTTAGATAAGAGTAAACAAAAAGTTTTAATCTTTTGTTCATGATTTACCGGTTGTTTGGTTTTGATGGCATATTACTTGATTTAATAAATGTGCTAGACTTAAGAGTGCACCTTAGCATCTCTTGTGAAATGAATCTCATTAAGATTATTTATCTTAAATGAGTTTGTGATTCTCAAATGATATCAAACCTAGACATTAATATATTCTTAAACAAATATTATTTTTTATGATTTTTGCCAATGTTATATATCATACTTTAACTAGTATTTGAAGAATTTTTTTTTTTACTTGTTTATGGATTGTGACAAGTTATTTTTCAATTCTAGTAACTTATATTATTTCAAAAAGGAAAGTGTAGTGCATTATCTTGTAACACAACCATTCATGCTACAAAGAAAATGAAATACATAGAATATATATTGTGTATTATTCTTAAATATGTATTTTATCTTGAAGTAATGATCTTAAGTAGTGTGAGCAAAGTTTACATATGTTGTTAGTTTGCTCATGTTTGGTTTTTCGGATATGACACATTTATCCATTGCATTGCAATGTAAATTGCTTGAATATTTCAGACGAAACATCAAAGTCATTGTATATTTTATGCATGTGTTAAACATGTTATTCTAATATTTGAAACACAACTATTGGACAAGTAGATTCAATATGGCATTATCAACACAAGTGTGAGTTATGATCCAATGCATATTCTTTTCATCTACAAAGGATGTAAATAATTTCATATCAATCTAGTGTGATTGAATATGTAGATTCAAGACTATATCTTTTGTTAAAATTTGATGTAATCTTGAAACTAAACAAATAACGATCCAATTTCTTGTCCACACTAAAAAACATGTCAATTAGATTTGATGAATATATCAACCATAATATGAATAATGAATTGATATAATATCAAGATCTTTCTTGACCCTCACAAACACTCATTTAAAATAAATAGGCATTTTGATAGTGTGTTCCATTAATCCTAAGATTATTTATGAGTGAGGTTGGTGAATGATTGAAATTTGACTTATTACTTCATGATTGTTGTATGTTTTGTTTATGTGAAAGACTCTTCATTGTTACATATAATGAACACACTTAGATTTTTAAAATACTTTTTCTTTTATATAACTACTAATGTTTTACGGTGATTCAATTTCTCTTATTAAACAACTTAAGGTAAAACAAGGTAATTTGTTGAAAATATTTAAGTGTGTTGTTAAGAGTATATTAAATTGTTCAAAATATTTAGGTGACTAGATTTAACTCATTTACAAGATGTTTGAGTAACATTAAGTCATCTATACCTATATGCAATGCAAGCATAATATTGCAATTCTAACGCAAGAAATCTAGCATAAGATCTAGTTAAGTATAAACCGGAAAACTAGCTATAAACTAATAAGACACATATGCTTAGATATACAATTAACTAAAAATCAATTAGCAACAATCATCTAATATATTCAATTAACAAAATAGAATCACAACTAAGTTCACATAGCACATAAGACACTTGTCGTCGTTTTGTGTATTATATATACCAATATTTACTTAGCTCGATTTTATTTGAAAATAAAATAGTTTCCTATCCATTTTAAAATTTAATTAAGATCAATATTTTTAAAGCATAGATGCTTAATTTTTCAAAGATATATCGACTAGGAATGCCCGACTCGAAGGAAAAGGTAAAATACAGGTTTTACGTTAAAACGAGACTCAAATTTTTGACCTCCGTGTAGTATTTTGACTTTCTGACTTATTTAAGTTTGTAATGGTTACTTTTAAGCATTTTTAAATGAAGTAGACTCAATAACCTTTAAAATTCCGGGTGGCACGACTTCTACGGAGTTACGGTTATTTTTATATGATTTTTCAAAGTTTCCGAAAAACTGTCGAACATACAGGCGGACCCCATAAATTTAAGGGGGCCACCCAGTATTTAAGGGGGCCCCCCAGACAATTAAAGGGGCCGCCCATCTGATACTCAAAAATGCATTTTTTGCAAAAAATTGTTTTCTGACTTTGTGGAAAGGTGTGTAACTTTCTAATTTTAGTAACGAACACATAACACTTGTTTTAAGCATAATCTTATCTCGAGCTAGTATAATTAGTGTATATAATATCAAAACTAATACAAGTTAATCAACAAAACACTTTTCATATTTAATCCTCCTTAATGGGTAATTTGATACATGGATCGTACTCAATTTTTAAAACCATTTGTTTTGAAAATTAGAGCGACGTGACTCTGGTACCAATTGTGAAAAACTAGAAAGGGGGGTTGAATAGTTTTCCCCTATTTTTGATTTTATAAAAACTTGGTTTCGAAATCTTGATTCGAATTTATTCAATTGTTTTTTTGAAAAACATTCAATTAGAGTTTAGTATGAAAATAACATATAATCAATATGATCAATTATATATGTGAGCTTTTGGATTAGTTTTCAAAACTTAGTTTTATGAATGGAGCTTTGGTCGATCTTTATGTGAATATGTTTTCCTTTTAAATTCATAAAATGTTTTGTATCAAATTATCGATTAAGTTAAACTCAACATGAGAAGTGTGAATAATACATCTAAGTCTATTAGATCATATCGTATAATTATATATCCTATCACAATATTAACTTCTATGTACAACACAATCAACATCACAACAATATAAGCAACAACTAAGACATTTAGGCAAGCATAGATATAAAGCGATAAATGCAAAAATAAATGAAAAGAGATAAGAGAAAGGAAATGCAAACCGGACACGATGATTTATAGTGATTCGGCTACAAGGACACCTTCCTTGCCCTACTCCACTCCCCGAGTCACCTACTCGAGAGTTTTCTTCACTACTCAACAAGCTCCCTTTTGGCAGAGAAAACCTTACACAACTTTTGCTTACACCAATTAATGACACTAAGTTAAATGTCGAGTTCTAATAGTAGCTAGAACCAATCTCACAACACGACTTCGATCACAACACAACTTCTACACGACTTCACGACTACTTCACAACTTCTTCTATACTCCACTACTTATTCACACACCTACTTCTTCACAACTACATGACTCCTCCACACAACTACTTCTTCCCACTACTTCTTACTCACTCATTGACTCACTACTAAGTAAGATCATCATGATCTACTTATTACATATACATAACTCACAACTTTACATAAACACTAACTAGACACTAATACATCTTTGGCTTTATGATAGGGAGGATTCTTCTCTTGCACTTTGAGTAATGAGAGATTGAATCACTTGAAACAAAACCAATAAGTTTATGATCAAAGGTTTTAGGAAGATGATTTGAGAGGATTTGGACAGAAAGTTTTAGTGCAAAAGGTGAGGAAAAATTTCAGATTTGAACCAGTATTTATAGGCAAAAGATTCTGACAGAGGAGCGTATGCCGGCCCCCTTAATAGTGTTCCGGCCCCCTTAAAATTAAGGGGGCCGCCTAGACGAAAACGGCAGTTTTTTTGTCTTTTTCTGGGGAAAGTTAATCTAGTGAAATTTTAACTGTTTTTGGTTAAAAATTTGAATTCATATATTTATTTTGAATTAAATATTTTCCTTTAATTACCAAAAGTGTTTTTAAAAAATATATAAGATGGTTATATCATTTTATAAACTTTGTAATGTTTAAATAAAAATCCATTTGATCATAAAATGTATTAGACATTTGTTTGTACATACCTTAAGTGATTGTTGAAGCATACTTGAGACGTTGAGATGTCGAGGCTTGTTGACGTATGAATGCATAAACGAATTGTGATCACAAGTAACTTAAGCATTTTACGTTATATGTTGTAACTTACATCTTTGTCATCATCAAAACATGAAGATGATGTTTAGATTAAAATATCGTAATATTCATGCCAACATGATGTTAACACCGGTTGATTTCCATTCAATCATCGTCGAATACCAAGTTTAGGTATCACTATGAACGTTCTAGCAATGTCACAAAGACATGCAAATCAAGTCTAGGTTCTATATGATGATTCATTCATCGATGCTAGACTCGTTTTAACTACCTATCCTAGTTGTTGATATATCTTGGATATTGGCTAGGAAGGGTTACTACTTGCACTTGGGTGGGTAGTGACTATCTTCAATTCCAATGAACGTCAAAGGTTCATTGATAGCAGATGTGGTGACCCGTTGTCTAGTGAAGGTTTTCATTTATTTTGTGACCTTTTCCTTCTTATTCTTCTAACAATAACCATTTCATTTTCATCTCCTTCATATTAAAATCCAGAAGCACGAGCAAATGTTTTTCAGTGTAATCCTTAAGCTTTGCTATAACTGATCCTGTTCCTCTTGGACCTTTACCCTCATCAACTTCATATACATCACTTGGTAAATGGGGTTCGGATTATCGGATATATATGAGGTATATCGGCCAAATCCCCTCGACTCCCACTCCTTCTTCCCTAAAGGTTGTCTATCCAAACTATGGTTCCCATAACCAAATTTGGGACTATCTACAACCCTAGGTTCTGTTGTCCCAATAATAGATCTTTAATAAGTTGCAAATCAATTGAATAAGTAAAATCTAAAATGTTTCATTAACCTTTAATCGATCTATGTATCTACATATATATATGTTTTGAATCGGTATAAATGAACCGACACAACCATTCACATAACCGAAATAACTACCATAACTACTTTTCGGTTATTAAGTTTCTAACTAACAAGTTTGGTCCTTCATGTTCTAACTTTTACAAACAAAGCAATGTATTAAGATTATTCGGTCTTCATTCTCCTCCTTAATCTTGATCGTTGCTTTTCTTTAAATCTTGAACTCCGAGCATCTGTCGCATTGTTGTGAACTTCAATCTTGGTAGAGCCTCTGTTAGAATATCTGCTCTTTGTAGTTCTCCGCTGACATGTTCCACATTGATGTGTCCATTCTTTACGCATTCTCGAATAAAATGATAGCGAATGTCGATGTGTTTACTTCTTCCATGAAAAACTGGGTTCTTCACAAGTGCTATTGCTGAAATGTTGTCTACCTTCAGCGTTATCTTCTTTTCTTCACTTCCAGTTAATTCACTAAGTAATCTTTTCAACCATAAGGCTTGACATGCTGCTGCAGTAGCCGCCATGAATTCTGATTCACATGATGATAGTGCCACTGTCGGTTGCTTTTGAGTACTCCATGTAATGGGTGACTCTCCAAAGTAAAATACTATGCCAGTAGTTCCTTTTCCTTGATCAGTGTTGATTCCATAACTACTGTCGCTGTAACCTGTAATCTTGCAGCCGCCTTCTTTCTTGTAAATTATGCCATGCTCCTTTGTTCCTTTGATATATCGAATTACTTGCTTAACCGCCTTCAGGTGGTGATCTTTTGGATCTTACATAAATCTGCTGAGTAACCCGACTGAATAACTAAGATCTGGTCTTGTATGTAGTAAATATCTGATACTTCCTATTAAGCTTCTGTAGTAAGTTGCGTCAACTGAGTTCCCATCTTCCGCCTTGACCAACTTAGTACCTGGATCCATGGGTATCTTCGTATCATTCCTATCCGTCATACTTGTCTCCTTTAAGATCTTGTTAATATATCCTGTTTGCTTGATTGTAATCTCTCCTCCTGTTTGTGTAACTTCTATTCCAAGGTAGTAAGCTAGCAATCCTAAATCGCTCATTTCAAACTTTTCTTCCATTTGAGATTTAAATAAATCTAATTCTTTCTTTGGAGTGCCCGTGATTATCAAATCATCTACATAAACTCCAACTATAATCGTAGAATTCTTATTTCTCCTTGTATAGACTGCCTGTTCGAGATTACACTTCTTAAAATCTAATGATTTTAATGTTTGGTCAAGCTTCATGTTCCAAGCTCTCGGTGCTTGTCTTAATCCGTATAAAGCTTTAATAAGCTTATAAACTTTTCCTGAGTTTTCTGGTTGTACAAATCCTTCAGGTTGTGTAACATAGACTTCCTCCTTCAAATCTCCATGTAAAAATGCTGATTTTACATCTAAGTGGTGAACTTGCCATCCATAATATGCTGCTAACGCTAGTATTAATCGTACTGTTTCTATCCTAGCAACTAGGGCAAATACTTCATCGAAGTCTATTCCTTGTTCTTGTACATATCCTTTTGCTACTAACCGTGCCTTATACTTGATGATCTTTCCTTCTGCATCTCTTTTGGTTTTAAAAACCCACTTAAGTCCTATTGCCTTTTGGTTTTCTGGCAATTCAGTAAGAAACCATGTTTTGTTCTTGTTGATTGAATCCAATTCAATCTCCATGGCCTCAATCCACTTCTTATCTACTGATGCTTCCTTATAGTTACGAGGTTCTTCTTCTATGAAGAGTAAACTAGGTGCTTCAACTACACTTGCTGTTTCATAAACTTCTTTCAAGTCCTTTAAACCTCTAACCGGTGTATGATCATATCTTCCTGAGCTTCCTAACGAGCTTCTAAGTGAACTAATAATAGTAGCTTCTCTTTCACTTTCTGAGTTAGGTTCGTAAGTATGTGTTGGTGGTGTGACTGGTGAATCTAGTTCTGACAATGGATCTGGTGTTGGTTCTAGTACTTGATCCTCTTGGTGATACGTATCGTCTGCATCTCCTATGTTGATTTGTATAGGTTTTTCATTGTCAATTTCGCCTTCCACAAAACTAGCCCAAAATGTGTCTTGTGTACTTGTATCTTCTCCAATCTTATTCCAATCCCACGGCTTTATTTCCATAAACTTTACGTCCCTACTAACATATTTCTTCTTGGCTATTGGATCATATAACCTACATGCTTTTGATCCTTCCTCTACTCCCACATAAACCAATGGTATGCTTCTATCATCCAGCTTCTTCAAATGAGGTATTGTTATCTTTGCATAAGCTGTGCATCCAAATATTCTTAGGTTCTCTAAGTTTGGTTTTCTACTGTAGAGTGCTTCATATGGAGTTTTATCTATCAGGGCTCTTGTAGGTACCCTATTCAATATGTAAATAGCATGTCTAACTGCTTCCGCCCAAAAAATTAAGGGTAGTTTCATAGCTTTCATCATACTCCTAGTCATTGATAACACTGTCCTATTTCTTCTCTCCACTACTCCATTCTGTTGTGGTGAGTATGGTGCTGTCAACTGTCGTGCTATTCCATTATCCTTACAGTACTGTGTGAATTCATTTGAAGTAAATTCACCTCCTCTATATGTTCTTAGCATCCTCACTCTCAATCTTAACTCCATTTCTATTTTCTGTTTAAATTCCTTAAATGTACTAAATGCTTGATCCTTAGATTGTAGAAAGTAAGCCCACATAAAACGTGTACAATCGTCTACTAACATGAATATTAGTTTCTTGCCTGAGTGTGTTGCTGGACTTATAGGACAACAGAGATCTCCATATATCAAGTCCAACAGATTCTTAGATCTAAATTTAGCTTGATTTGGAAATGGTGTTCTACTTTGTTTTCCTAATAAACATGCATCACAGATTTGTCCTGCATGGTTTATTCTAGATACTCCATCCACTAGACCCTTCCTAGTCATCTTGTTCATAACATCAAAGTTCAGATGACCTAATCTAGCATGCCATAACCAATCCTGGTTTTCTACATTTGCTAAGAGACAAATAGGTGTGTCTATCTGTAATCTGATACTGTAAAGTCTATTCTTAGATCTTTCTACTTTCATCAACAACTTCATGCTCTTATCATACAAAGTCAATTTATCTCCGTCCATTAACACTTTACAACCTATTTCCGTAAGTTGTCCTAGACTTAGTATGTTGCTCTTAAGGTTTGGTATAAAGTATACATTTGTCACTACCTTATGTTCTTGGTTTTTACAACCTAATAGTATAGAGCCTTTTCCCTTTATCTGTACATACGATCCATCTCCAAAACGTACTCGTCCTGTTACGCTTTCATCTATATCCCTAAAATGACTTTTGGTTCCCGTCATATGGTTACTTGCACCGTTATCTAAATACCATATGCTTGCATCCTTTGAAGCATATTTTCCCGGTTGAATTTGGCCTTCATTCAACAACACTCCCTCGTGTTTGGTTTCGTGCATAGTCATTAACAATGATGGTTCATCGTCTTCTAAGATAAGGTTTGATTGTTCTTGAGTTGTTGGTTTTGATCTACATTTATCTCGAAAATGTCCAAGTTTATTGCAATTATAACACCTTACATTGCTATAATCAAACTTACTCGAATTCTTATTTTGGTTATCTTTATGGTTCGAGTTATTCCTATTCTTATTTTTATGCCAGTTTCTTCGTGAATAGTTCGATCTACCTCCACGCTTGTTAAAACTTTTCTTTTTATCTGAGTGTTCGTCATGTGCAAAAAGTAAGTTATCCTGGCTTTCAACTTGTCCTCCCTTTCGTAATTTTATCCTTTCCTCAAATGCTTTGAGTTTTCCAATGATCTCATCTAGGGTTATGTCGTCTAGATCATTTGTTTGTTCTATGGATGCTACTATTTGTATGAATCTATCTGGTGTGGAATCTAATAGTTTTCTAACTAAAAGAGATTCATCTAGTGTTTTCCCTAGTTCTTTTGCCTTTGTCACATAACCATTCAATTTTTCCGCAAATGCATCCACCGTCTCATCTTCCTTCATATAAAGTGAGTTAAATCCAATCATCAATGATTGTAGTCGTGCTTGCTGCACCTTTTCTTCTCCAACGTGTCTCTTTCTCAATGATTCCCATAATTCCTTAGCCGTCTTACAACTCGCTACTTGTAAGATTACATCTTCGGTTAACGCTTGGTATATGAAAGCAATTGTTGCTTTATCCTTCTTATCATCTACGTCTGCCCTATCCTTATATTCAATAGTTTCCCAAAAACCTTGTGCACCTAATATTGCCTTAATTTGTATAGCCCATACCGTATAATTTGTATTCTTCAATTTTGGACATTGGTATTGTGCAATCGGTATTACGGTTTTTGTTGCGTTAGATGTACTAGCGTCATCCCCGGCCATGTTAAATGTATTTCTTATGATTTTCACTTTCTAATCTGTATGGGAATAATTTTTTCTTTGTATGGTATCTTCTAATATGAAATATAGTTTTGAATTTCCTTAATACTACAGGATCAAATAATAGTTCTCGGGATTTCCTAATAGCATAAACTAATATGATCTATACTATATAAAATGAAATCCAGAAAATTGAAACTTGTGACCTTGTTTATTTCGTATAGAATACGAGATGTATTTAATGTTTCGACTTGTTATAATTCGGTCACCAACTTTGTTCCCTTTTCCCGTGCCAAAATCCTTTTAAATTTCAGTGCCTCGTTGTCTTTTCAAAGTGTTATTCGACTCCAAACTTAACCAACACTTCTCGGTTTTCTTTTGTTGTTGTCGCTGTCCTTGTTCTTGAATCAAACAAAAACTGCACAACCCTCCTATACTTGTCGAATCTGCTTTTATTTTTTTGCCAACGAGTCTATATTCCAAACGTTCCACTGCCTTCACTTGGCTCTCCTTATTACTGCTGTTTGTCGAATGAATTCAACACGCAAATAATGAAATACCACACTACACGTTATCACCCTTTGTGTGTTTGATCTCGGTATTGAGATCACGCAGTCTCCTACACACAAACTTGTATTACCACGCCTTGGTAACAAAACCGAACCCAAAACAAACTGTTTGCTGCGCTCCTGGTTCGTTCCAATGAAAACAACGACAGTCACTTGTCTTGTTTTCTCCCACGTTGTTGTTGTCCTTGTGTTCTTGCGACACAAACTCCACACTCTTCTCTTTCAAACGTATACGTATTAATCTAACAACAACGTCTCTTCGCGCCTCTAGAATTCGCGTATCACTATGCCTTGTGTTTTTCTTTTCTTCTTAACCGGTTCTTAACACAAAGTCTCCACTCTTCTTCCTCAACACCAATTCACTCTCGATGTTGTACACTTGCAACTTCTACGCAAAACAGATCGTGCACTATCTCTTCTACGCGTTCCTTATTCACACTTGTTTGTTTCCTTGGAAGAATTAAGAAAAAACAAACGTCCCTTTGCTTTGAAGAAAAAAAGACCAGCGAGAGTCTCTTTTCCCAGCGTGTTCAAATGGCCTCCTTGTTAAGGTTTCTGTAAAATGTTTTTCAGATATTTCGATGTGTATAAAACCTTTGCTCTTGATGCCAATTGTTGTCCCAATAATAGATCTTTAATAAGTTGCAAATCAATTGAATAAGTAAAATCTAAAATGTTTCATTAACCTTTAATCGATCTATGTATCTACATATATATATGTTTTGAATCGGTATAAATGAACCGACACAACCATTCACATAACCGAAATAACTACCATAACTACTTTTCGGTTATTAAGTTTCTAACTAACAAGTTTGGTCCTTCATGTTCTAACTTTTACAAACAAAGCAATGTATTAAGATTATTCGGTCTTCAGGTTCTTCACTTCTAATTGGCTATAATCCCTGGGTAGTAAGTTCAGATGGTTCTGTCCGGTATGTGGGATTCCTAACACATCCTAATACTCATGGCCTCTGAATCTGCAACTCTTAGAAGATAATATGAATTTTTTTCTTTGCTTGCGGACCCAAATTCCCACACTTGCTTCTAATCTTCAATATCATAAAGTCTTAAATTGTGTCCCTTCCAATTCTTCTGATCCTTGGATTATCTCTTGAAAAACTTGGAAAAGTAAAGATGATTCTTATCCAGCTTGCTATAAGCTTAAACAAAATGTCGAGAAAAACTTGGTCAGAAGAAATAAAAGGAATGAAACTTTCTGTCATCCCGATGGAGAAAACGCATGAAGCTCTCGTCCTAGTATGAGGTCAACTAAGCTGGACCAAGGCACCTTCATGAAAGGGCCTTTGGTAGATGGGCGCATCACGCAACCTGTTAAAAAGTTGTTTAGGAGCACCACGTGGGATGGCAGGAAGTGTGGGAGCATTGTCATGACGAACATTTAAACTCTAGCCAATATTGTTATCATGCATCACATCTAGGTTAAGGTCAACCAAAATCCAATTTTGATGCCAACCAGTAAACCCACCAGAGGTCATCTCTATCTTAATGTGATTGTCATTTTTAAGCTTTTTTCTAAATTCCACTAGGAGGTACATTGTTTCAACTGGAAAAAAATTACAAAAGACAACTAGACGAGGATCCAAATTTACGCAAACACACACCATAATAAAGGTTGAATTGAAACCCATATTTGAATCGTATAGAAGTAGTTTCATATTTTGAATCTTATAGAAGAAGTTTCATATGATAATGCTAACGATGGGCAGTACTTTCCAAAGATACTTTGAAATATGGTGCTAGACACATCATCAATTAACCCAATTAACCCATTAATGGTTCACATATACCAAACACTTTCACACCCGGAATAATTTTAACGTATTCCTTGACACATACACACTTTTTAAAAGTTTTGTTATCACGAAGAAGCTTGGTAGCCGGGTGGATATTAGTGGTCAACGCTGGATAGGTCAATATGGTCGTCGTCAACATCGAGCATTCAATATGTGATCCGAGTCCACCCATTCCGAGTACTTTCGTCGTCTCCATAATATATGTTAACACACTTACAACAAAACATCCAAATAATTTATTAGAATAGTGTCAAAAACACTGAATGACACAAATACAGTGAACAATACAAATGTTTTCTTATTCGAACGGTAACAAACTATTACACAATATTTACATCACAAATTATCTCGCATGTTCTAAGTAGAACTCGAATCCACAACTATTTGGTTTAGGGAGCGTCTCAAACAACAAGAAATATCAGTAACTAGGACACATGCCCTTTGTTTTTAATTTGTCGGACAAAAGGTTTGGATTTTTAATTTCCGCACTTAATACTCATATTCCTTTTCTAGTTCAATATGACATTTATTCATTCATATTCCTTTTTAATTTCCGCGCTTAGTACTTTTCAAATTGACAAAAAGCAATTTTAGTCAAAACAAGAGTTTGTATTTGAATCTCCTTGATTTTGCATCATATAGCAGAATATGGTGGTCAAATACGGTTTTTATTGATTCCGTTTGGCTTCTAAATACTGTACTTATTGACCGGAGATGATGACGGTGATTATGGTTGGTTGGCCGACTTAATTTTCGTTTTTCATTTTGCAGTGATGGTTTTGCAAATAGATTTCGGAAAATATTACCAAACCACATGAACCACTAGTAATTTATTCTAAAGATTATCATACTGTAAAAACGGTTTTAGACATACAAAAAGCATAGTTTTACATTGGAAAAACATATGATCACATGCATATAGAGCAACATTTACATATAGATTTGAAGTAAACAAGATTACAATGACGAGAAAGAAGAACATGGTTACAAGAATTTGTAGATATTACAAATTACAAATGAACTAGAAATTGACTTCTCATTCTTGACCGGAGGGTATGTAGTATGGCCCTCGAAATCACATAAGCTTGATTCTGCAGTTTATATTTAAGCGTTAAAACAACTTCTAAAGTAAATCAATATATTGAAGTAAATCTTAGTAAACTTACTGGCCAGAACTTATACGATTTTCAAGGAGAGTGATAATGAAAATAATCACTCCATTTGTCAATGAAAGGTAACTCAGCAGGATCCAAGTCTGGAAGCTCCCGGTCTTGAAGGGTGTTGATTATCTGCATCGTCTCACCGAGGAGTTGGGCTGCAGCATTGACACTGGACTCCCTTTTTTCTATCATACTTTCATGACATTTTGTAATTATGACTTGAGGTAAGTTGGTGAGACAAGCAGCCAGTATATAATCATTGATGATAATTCCATGAATAAGTCCTCTTGGCTAAGCTCATCAATGTTGGTGTGGTAGGAAAGAAGGATTGATTCGGTGATTTGATACATTGAATTTGCACAAATAGACCGGTAGATGGAATTATCATTTGCGCGTCTAATATCTATAACCTGCACTTCAGTGACCATGTGTTTAGCTGTATTCTTGAACCATTGCAGAATCAATCCTGCTGTGTTCACTTCAGGAGCATGGTTTTTCAGATTGTCTCCTACCCATTTGTTGGAGACTTCAACTTCTAGCCACAACACTTTAGCTGCCTTTTAAATGCTTACATACTCATCGGTAGCATTTAGACTTTCTTCCACAAGTATGACATATGTAAGACCTTCACTCACACTGCTTAGCAACTTATCAATTATGTCGTTCTGTATTTTAGGTAGAGAAACAGCGATGGCTGTCAGGGTTACCAACGGTAAGCTCCAACAATCCAGATAATCTTCAGCAAATAAAGGTGGAACATGAAGGCTGTCATACTGTCCAACTCCTTCAAAACCATTAGATTCTCTTAGAAGTTCCATGAGATTGCTGGGTTGTGTTTTTCAGCCTGTTTGATTAATCGGTTCACAGATATTGAAATGCTTTTTAATGTTCTCTCCGACAGCTCCATATCGTCTTGCAGTTGCAACACATACCCTCTAAGATCGTTAAAGTTCTCTTGTTGTTCAGTATTTTGTCCCATTACAGTGCTTGAGGCACTAAACATGGCTTTGAACCACTTCCAACCCCGAATACAAAACAAAACGCATATCACAAAGAAAATTGGGATCAGCGCTATCATCTTACATGCTACCACGACTGTCTTCTGAAGTCCTATACAAATGATAAGAAATATGACTTTGATATTGTGGATGACAATCTTGGTTTTGCGGCTACTGATTGAGAATGGTATGCTACTATGTTTCCAATCATGCAACTTCTGAGTCCAGTAGCTCTCTACTTTAAATACCTTAATATGGTTCCGAATCCATTTTATGGACAACTTAAAGCTCAAGGCTACATAACGTGGTGCAATTGTTCCCAATGGCGGAACTTGAGCATTTTTTTTGGGAGGGCCGAATTTATTTTTGGGGGGCTGAATCGGAGATTTGTTTGTAACCTCAACTAAATTACCTCTAAAACCTATAATATTTACACTAGGTGCCGCAAATTTTCAGGGGGCCGGGACCCTCCCCTGCCCCTTAATAGTTCCGCCCCTGATTGTTCCTAGTAGACTTCCGATACACTGTATTATGAGAATTACTGGAACTGACCAATTATAATCCGATCTGTACTCTCGTAGCATTGTTTCTACAATAAGAAAAAATGGAATAAGTACATGTATGACAGCGCTAACAAAACATAATACCCCAGAAGCAGAGGTAGTTGCAGAGCAAACTGTGATGAACTGAGGGCTGCCTGTTCCTGCCATGATCCAATGGTTTTTCACATGCTGCTTTAGCTTCTCAAAAGTTAATCTTCCTGGTTGTTGTAACTCTAGGCCCTTCAAAGCAGTTTCATGACCTGCTTGGTATTTCGATTCTATTATTTGTTTGGACTTTAGAATCGTTAAACCTGAACATGTGTGTATTATCAGCAAGATGAGTAGCAAAGCCACATAAGCATATGCTAATCTCTTAACATTAGGAAGGAAATCATCAGGATCTCCAATCACATCCGTATATACTTGAATGCAAACATTCACAATCAATGTGATTACCAGAATATCCAAAGCTATGATGTTTGTGAGAAGTTCCTTGCCATTCATGGTTGCTAGAGAAGGCAATAAATTCGCCATCATGGTGCACATAAAGGCCATGCTTCCGATCTTTGCCCACTGGTCTGTAACACCTGGCATTCGATTACTTAAATCCACTGGTAGCTTCATAGCAACAGCTATCACAGTGAGAGAAGCAGCATTCAGAGTGAAGTATTTACATGGGAACCATAGTCTTCTGTTTCGGAAACCATGTAATAAATCAGCTACCATTGCTAGGATGCAAAAGAGAGATGCTACCGTGATATAGATACCAATCCATGGCATAGGTTTACTGTATTTATCTTGTCGCCATGACTCATACCATAAGCAATCTCGAAAACCACTCGGAAGACCTACACCAGTGTCAAATTTACACATGTAGTCTGTCCAGTAGTAATAGTCGTCCCAAGTTTGGCTCATTATGCGGAAATAAAATGGTGATTTGTGACAATGCAAATAGGAGCAGCCCGAGCAGGAAGATGGTGTAGATTATGAAAATAGCAGGATTTGTCTTCAGGAAGACTTATAATGGGTGGTAATAAGGCGAATGATTTATAACATAATCCAGTTTTCTTAAAGAATGCATGAGTGATGAAATCATGAAATGAAACTTCGAATGACTTTCCAACAAAATTTGGATACGAGGACTCTGTGTGTGATGTTCTTTAATTTTATTTATTTATTTTTTATTTTATTTTATTATTTTTTTTTTTGAGAAGGAAAGAAATGAAAGGGTAGTAGAGTAGAGAAAGGTAAAGTAAAGTAAACTAATGAAAGTTTTACTGGAAACTGAAAGTAAAGAAAAGTAGAAAACTATGAAAGTTTAAAAAATGTCGTGATATGCAGTTGCAAGAAAATAATAAAATTAGTGCAAATTAGTATAAGAGATAAATTAAAGTACAATTTGGTAACTTTATATGTTCAACGTAGGGGTGGCAATTTGGGTCGGGTTCGGGTTGACGGGTTCGGGTTGTCAGGTTGGCGGGTCAGAAAATCCCAACCCGAACCTGACCCATTTAAATTATCGGGTCAGCTACGTCAACCCTAACCTGTTTACACATAACCCGAACCTGACCCATTTAACCCATATATATACTTGGGTTGATGGGTTAAATAGGTTACACGAGTTGAATATGTTAAACGGGTTTTGGGTTGACCCATTTAACCCGTTTTATATACAAAAGTTAGCACATTGCACGAGTTAAACGAGTTAAATGGGTTAGCGGGTCGACCCTTTAACCCACCTAACATGTATAATTAAATATAAATAATTTTTAATTAAAGAAAACAAATCTTAAACGGGTTGGCGGGTCGACCCGTTTATTTTATTCCCAACCCGAACCTGACCTGTTTAATAAACGGGTTGGATATGTCGACCCAAACCTGACCCAAAATCTATTTAGCTCAACCCGAACCTGTTAATTTTCGTGTCGGTTTCAGGTCGAGTTTCGTGTCAGGTCAGAAATTGCCACCCCTAGTTCAACGCCCTCTTTTCCTCTGTCACCATCCAATTCTGCAACAACCGGTTCCAAAAAAGCATAAGATTCCCCCTCCATTTCCTTCCCTTTGTCTTACTTTCATTTTTACAAAATTTTAGAACACAAATATTTTATGGTTTCTTTCCCCTCCTTTCACTTTCACTTTCACTCTAAAAACAACACCAAGGGGTGTTCAATAAATGGGTTGAACCGAAAAACCAACCTAACCAATGGCAATTTGGGTCCTCGGTTTTTGGCTAAATGGATCTTGGTCAGTTCATTGGTCCTACCCGAATATTTTTGTTGGTGTCTGGTTCAGAATTGGGTTTTATAAATCCTAATTGGGGCCAACCCGAAACCCGATTCCCTATTATAGTCACTTTTACTTTACATGTTTACCAATTACCCCAGTTAGCTTAACCCTAAGTATGGAATGTCAATAATCAACGATCATCCATTTAACTAAACTAGCCGATTACCCGTGCCTAATGGCAGCGGTGCATGATTTTCAATAAAAGTCCGGCAACAACTATATGTATGTGTGTGTTTTCTTTTTGTATGCGTGATTAAGGGTTGTTTGACAAAATAATATGATTTAGCGCTGAGTGAATAATGGTGCTGAATGAATTAAAGATGCTGAATAAAATATGATTTTGAATGAAAATTTTTGTTTGATCAGCATTCTGAATTCGGAAAATATATTAAGATTTAAGATACTATCAAATAAAAATTATTTTGATCAAACTATCTTGATCGATAATTATTTGTAATAATATCAGTTTTAAAATTATTAATGTAGATAAAAATCAAGAAACGCTTACGAAAAAATTAAAAGGATTATAGTCTATTACTCTATTTGCAAGAAAATGCTATGTAAATTTAGTTTGAGATCAAATATAACAAAATGTTAGTATAAGCTATCATTATTATTGCATAGCATTATAATATAAAGTGAAAAGAGAATAGCAAATTGTTTTGTCATTATTTCACGTGTGTGTGCTCTGAATGGCAGAGCTACATGTCCTTTCATGTCTCACTCAGTAGTCAGTAGTAAGTTGCACAGGTGAGCGTCACTTTTTTTCTCTATCAAAAAACTTTGTCTCTGACCGACTAGGTGTTAAGTGCCGAGTCACTTCATTCAGTTACTATCAAACACCCCTAACGCTCCGTTCTCGAGTTATTTTTTAAAAGGAAAAGAAAGGAAATGATAGGAAATTGAAATTTTATTGTGTTCTCGAGTTTTTTTTGGACAGAAAGGAAAGGAAACAGGAAGGAAATGATAGGAAAATTCTAGTGATTTTCCTATAAGAATTTTCCGCCCAAATATGGGCGGATTTGGACGGAAAGTATTTTACACTCGCACTATTTAGTATATAATGACCAATATAACTTTCAATATTTACTCATATTCGACTCTTATGATAAAATGAACATATCTAAAAGTGCATAAATGTAATTATGTCTCTTTTTCTTTCTTTTCTTCCCAACTCGAGAACACAACATTATTTCATTTCCTTTCCTTTCATTTCAACTCAAGAACACGAAATATAAAATCAACTTTCTTTCCTTTCCTTTTCATTTCTTTTCTCTTCTTTTCACATCATTTCTATTCCCACCTAAAAAAACTCGAGAACGCAGCGTAAAAGTATCATAGGCGACGGTTGAGCATATTATTTGTGGTTCTTATTTAATTAAATAATGGTAAGTTTGGTAGTTTTGTCGGTTCACGGGTTTTTGATTAACATGTATTTAGATTTTACAGATTTTTATAAGGTACTTACATGTCATCAGACATTTTTCAAAAACACTTGTTCTTGACGTTTACACTCAAAAACCACATAGAAAAAAGATGATCATATTCTACTTTAAGAGTGGAAGGTGTGGTCTCGCCACTCCTCCTCGTCGTCCGACGTGGAGCTTGTTGGAGCTCGCCACAGTACCACCACCCCCTCGCCACAGCTTGTTGTTGCATGCTTGCTTGTGCAGATGACGAGCTATAAGTTCTGACAATGAGTACCAAGTGGAGCAAAAGGAGCATGATTTTAATTCTTTTGCAAACGGTAATATTATCGTTTATATCAAACGGTTCTTTTTATTTTTCTTTTTTTTTTTTCTCTCTTTTTTTGTTGTTAAAAAGTTTTACATACCCTATAAATACCAAACCAATTTCACATACTTTCATCACTACAACTCAACAAATATATAACTTCAACCAAGAAAATGTCTCAAAACCCGAACGAACCCGGTTATTTCACAACCCTCCTAACTTCAAACCAACGATGATCGTCAAACGCTTCTACTCCCTCGTCGCAAAATTCCCCACAACCTTCATCGCCATACGGTTCACAAGCTTTCAATCCGATGGACGTTTATGCTAATCAACAACTTGCGTTGCAACAAGAGGGGTTCATAAATCATTCTCAACGAATGTTGCCACCACAATTTTTTAACCCGTCTCAACCATCCTCGTTCCCAGCTCATCAATCACAACCCCAAGTCGAACCACAACCTCAGGTCGAACCTCAGTTTAAAGTTCCAAAAGCACGGTCACCAGCCAAAGGTAGAGGCAAGAAAACTAAGGCCGTCAAAGGAAAAAAAGTCATAAATTTAGATGCCGACGATGACGATGACTTGGAACTTGCAGGTCAAACGCGTGTGAATCGGAAATGGACCAAGGCCGAAGAAAAGCTTCTTGCGGAAACTTGGATAGAATTTTCACAAGACAAAGATATGGGCAATGACAAAACCGAAGACTTCTTTTGGAACGAAATTACAGAAACGTTCAACCAGCAAACTGTGGATGACCCTAGAGGCAAGAATATGCTTACCGGTAAATGGACGAGGATGAACGGCGACTACCAAAAGTTCAATGCTATATATAAGCATTTGGGGCGTCGAAGTGGTGAGAATGAGCATGATCAAATCAACAATGCCAAGGCGAGTTTCGCAGAACGCTTTAGTGCGAGGGGTTTCACGTATGAGCATGTTTGGGAGTTTTTGAGAAATTACCCGAAATGGGATGCTGAGGAGCCATTAGACATTTCTTGTCTCGAGGATATATTCGGGCCAGACGCACGACCTCGTCCCGAAAGAGCCAACAAATGAGCTGGAAAGAAACAAAAGTCGACGGATACGTCGAGCGCTGCGAGCTCCGGTGGGAGTCAAACGAGTACTTTTTCGGGACAATTATCCGAAAAGTATACGCAAGCAAAAGATGCTCAAACGGCTTGTCACGAGGTGAGGAGGAGGAGGGAAAAAAGGGCCTTGGAAATGCAGGAAATGCAGATGCTCATGCTAGATCCCAGCTTGGTTACTGACCCGGTCAGAGCCGAAATCATTCGCAGGAGAGAAGCAAAAATAATGAACAAATACCAACAACTCGATGAGGATGCAGATGAATAAAATGTTTAATATGCATTTAGTGTCGTTTTTTATATTTTCGTAATGTTTTTTTTTAAGTTTCGTATCGTTTTTTTTTCTATTTGCGTCGTTTTTTTCCCCGTATTGAAACTTTTTTAATTTGATGAAATAAATTTAGTTTGGTGTGGTATTTTTAATTTTTATGAAATGAATTTAATTTATTTAGTGAAATGAATAAAAAAATAAAGTTGTAAGTGGTGGGTCCCAAATGAGTAAGTTGAGGTTAGTTATGAGTGAGGAAGGGTTAGTTGTGAAGACGTGTTGGCATGATGTGGCACCCGTGGGCCCCAAATGAGGAGGTGAAGCTTCACCACGACACCCACTGCTCTAAGTTGCTTTCTCGTATTCTGAAACTACACATTTGAATAAGATGCCTATATGTGGTCCTTAGAGGAGTGGGTATGGCAACGAGTATTTTCTCCTCATTTGGGTCCCACGGATGCCACATCACCCCAATACCTCTTCACAACTAACCCCTTTTCACTCATAACTAACCTCAACTTACACATTTGGGGCCCACCACTTACACCTTTATTTTTTTATTTATTTCACTAAATAAATTAAATTCATTTAACAAAAATTAAAAATAACACACCAAACTAAATTTATTTCTTCAAATTAAAAAAGTTACAATACGGGGAAAAAAATGATACGAAACTTAAATAAAAAAAACAATACAAAAATATAAAAAACGACACTACATGTATATTAAACATTTTATTCATCGGCATCCTCATCGAGTTGTTGGTATTTCTTCGTTATTTTTGCTTGTCTCCTGCGAATGATTTCGGCACTGACCGGGTCAGTAACCAAGCCTGGATCTAGTATGAGCATCTGCATTTCCTGCATTTCCAAGGCCCTTTCTTCCCTCCTCCTCCTCGCCTCGTAACAAGCCGTCTGAGCGTCTTTGGCTTGCGTATACTTTTCGAATAATTGTCCCGAAAAAGTGCTCGTTTGACTTCCACCGGAGCTCGCAGCGCTCGATGTATCCGTCGACTTTTGTTTCTTTCCAGCTCGTTTGTTGGCTCTTTCGGGACGAGGTCGTGCGTCCGGCCCGATAATATCCTCGAGACAAGAAATGTCAAACGGCTCCTCAGCATTCCATTTCGGGTAATTTCTCAAAAACTCCCAAACATGCTCGTACGTGAAACCCCTCGCACCAAAGCGTTCTGCGAAACTCGCCTTGGCATTGTTGATTTGATCATACTCATTCTCACCACTTCGACGCCCCAAATGCTTATATATGGCGTTGAACTTTTAGCAGTCACCGTTCATCCTCGTCCATTTCCCGGTAAGCATATTCTTGCCTCTAGGGTCATCCACAGTTTGCTAGTTGAACGTTTCTGTAATTTCGTTCCAAAAGAATTCGTCGGATTTGTCGTTCCCCATTTCTTTGTCTTGCGAAAATTCTATCCAAGTTTCCGCAAGAAGCTTTTCTTCGGCCTTGGACCATTTCCAATTCACACGCGTTTAACCTGCAAGTTCCAAGTCGTCGTCATCGTCGGTATCTAAATTTACAACTTTTTTTCCTTTGCCGGCCTTGGTTTTCTTGCCTCTACCTTTGGCCGGTGACCGTGCTTTTGTAACTTTAAACTGGGGTTCGACCTGAAGTTGTGGTTCGACTTGCGGTTGTGATTGATGAGCTGGGAACGAGGATGCTTGAGACGGGTTAAAAAATTGTGGTGGCAACATTCGTTGAGGATGAGCTGCGAACCCCGCTTGTTGCAACGCAATTTGTTGATTAGTATAAACGTCCATCGGATTGAAAGGTTGTGAACCACATGGCAATGAAGGTTGTGGGGAATTTTGCGACGTGGGAGTAGAAGTGTTTGACGATCCCCCGTATCGTTGGTTTGAGGTTAGGAGGGTTGTGAAATAACCGGGTTCGTTCGGGTTTTGAGACATAGTGATGAAAGTTATATATTTGTTGAGTTGAGAAGATATATATTGTTGAATTGTAGTGATGAAAGTATGTGAAAATGGTTTGGTATTTATAGGGGTTGTAAAATTTTTTAAAAACAAAAAAAAGAGAAAAAAAATGGACCGTTTGGTTTTTTAAACGGTAATATTACCGTTTCTAGAAATACAAATGCATGCTACTTTTCTCTTTTTCTTACACATTGTCAGTGGTTTGGTTTCATCGTCTGCACGAGGAGGAAGGCTCCAACGAGCCACGACGAGCCTTAGCCGGTATCGTGGCGAGCTCCAACGAGTTCCACGTCGGACGACGAGGCTCCTTGGCGAGACCACATCCACTCCTCTTATAATCGTTATATTATTTGTTAACTTTCTTATGTTTGTCTTTATAAGCTTTACTCATCATAGGCTTTTCAAATCATTGTTCTTTAAGCTCAAGCTCGAAGAGTTTTGTTACAAAACAACAAAATAGCCTAGTATTGTTCGAATGACAGCAATTATACTATAATATAAATGGAAAAGTTGATGTGACATTAAATATGTTGCAAAATTTTTTTTAACCTTTGAAGTCGGATGCTGTTAGCTGGAATTGGTGATTAAATGGGTCAAAATGTGTCATTAGCCAAGTTTATTGACCCAACAGTGATCACCCTTGGGCTTGGCAACAGCCCATTGGTTGGCAAACATCAAGAGCTAAACTCATTGATTAACTTTGCTAATACACCAAACGTGCCACCATTTTCAAACACAGCAGGCAGAAACAACCTACTCGGTTGTACAATGAATTCTAAGCCAACCATGTGGCCTCAACAGTGATTTGAACATGGCTTTGAGTAGACCTACTGTTAAGAAGCTTCAGGATATACACTCTCCATATAATATCCCTAAACTTAATATAATAACAATGATAATAATAAGAGCATGGATGCCAAAAATAATTTAATAAGCTTATAAATTCCTAAGTTAATATCACTAGTACCATGCATGGCATGCTAAAATGTACTCCCTCCGTCCCATTTTTATTGTCCACTATTGACTTTTTTAGTATTTCTTCTTCAACTTTGACCTTAAATATTTTTGTGGGTGTTATATAATATTTGATGCAAAATATATAAATGGATTGAGTTTTAAGTGTACTTTTCAATGGTATAATTTTTTCATCAAATATTATATAATAAAAATATATATTTATGGTCAAAGTTGAACCAGTTTGACTTTAACAATTCAAACTGGACAATAATTTTAGGACGGAGGGAGTAGTATAGTGAAGTAAAAATATGCATAACGTTAAAATGAATTATAGTATAAGTAAAATAAAATAAGCTATTAAGAATTCAAATGGCAAGATATCTATTTACTTGGTCAACAGAAATGCTCGGTCAAAAACATCATTCTCCAAATCCCATTTGTTTCGACGAGTTCGTTTCATAGAGACACTCATATACGCATAGCCAGATACATTTCTTTCACAATCACAAAAGCAAATTAAATCTCAAACACTACTAAATCAAAATATCATTGCATAAATAAACACATTTGAGAGTGTTCACTGAGAGTGAATTCACGTGAGGTTTTTCTCACAGTTGTGCTTTCGTTCGTATTCAGTTAAATTTCGGTTCGAGTTCCCGTGCTTGTTGTGTTCATTTTCAGTTCATGTGTGGAATTAAGGGTTTGGTTTGATAGCTTGAGGTTTATAGTTTGCGATCGGTGCTACGGATAGCTGTTCGTGTAAGTTTGGGTTGTAGGTTCGATCGTGTCTAGTTGTACCTTTGTGTTCGTATTCGTGTTTGATTTGGAGTTGGTTTCAGGTTCTATTTTGTCCGTCCTTGTTTTAGCAGAGGTAAATCTTTACTATTAAATTAATACATAATTATGAGTATTTATGTTAACGAACCTTGTACATGCTAAGATTATACCATAGAAGTTCATTAAAATTGAGATATGTTAACGTTAGGATGCTAGCATGGATAGGATAGTTATAAATTTCTCTATAACAATGTGATTTTGTCAAACTACTCATGATTTCATAACCAAGAATTTAAAACTGGGATCTAAAAACAAGTATTGAAGAATTTGAAATCGATTTCGGTAATTCGTTATATTATAACAGATGAAGATCGAAGGAAGGTGTACATTGACTCTTTGATATAATTACTTTTTAATTATGAGTACGATAATGCATAACTACATAGTTGGTCCACTTAATAATACATTGGAAGCTGTTTAATTATAAACAAGTATATCACTTGTTTTCATATTAACTAAATATATAATATCAAGTTTCGTATTAGTTGATGGATACAAATTTGTAGAGAGACTACTATGTCAAATAAATTTTACAACAAAAATGAGTCCTTAAGAAAAGCATATGCGTCAATAGTGGTCCAAATTGCTATACCGTATGTTTCGTAAGTCGTTCGTTTAAAACTTCAATGTATTTTATTTTATAACCATATAAGTAATTATCACAATTTAAACAATTGTAATGCTAACGAGCAATATAAATAAAAGAGTTAACAAATGCCAAATGATGGATAGAGAACCAATGCATTAGTGGTAAGAGTTAATTAAATAATAAGGCACCAATAACAAAGTAAGAGTTGGTCAAATTGTCAATTAATACATATCAAATATGAAATTCTTGTAGATAAGCTGAAGAAGGAGTAACTTCTTATCCTTATGTTTCGGTTAGGATTTCATGGCGGTTTAAGGTACAGATATTTTATCCCTTTTCAGTAGGGACTTCTCATGACTTTCTTTTGATCCTTGACACTACTAAGATTCCCTTCAGTTATGCCATTGCTATGTTCCCCATTTGATATGATTAATATGATCCATTTGATATGATTCGTTGATATGATCTATTTGATATGAGCCTTGCTATGATACCTATGATTTGATTCTGATTTGCTATCCACTTTGATTATGATTATGTGATTGCGAGATTCCGTTATATTATGCTCTGGGAGCATTCTGTTCTGTCATGCTCTGGGAGCATTTTGTTATGGATAGCCTTGCCTTGTTTGTTCTGATATGTTCTGTTCTGATGCCCGAGTTTTTAGTCTACTCATGGAGGTACCATGGGCGTGTCATTGAGGTACTAATGGCATGACACTATCTGGGGCGGTGTGATTAGTCCCCGGTGTCCCCGTCTGATTTTGATATGATATGAGATCTCTTGGCCACTTTGTATATGATTTGTTTGTGGGGGTTGTTTTGATATGATATGATACGATTTGGTTTGGTGACTGGTTGTACGTGCCTTGTACCCCTTTCACGTCTGGTACTTGGAGGTCGCCCCTCTATGTACACCCTATGAATTGACGGATATGTGATTATGTAATTTGAGATCTATTCGAGTGTCTCGGGTAGGTCGGCTCGTGGCTTTCCTATGTTCTTTGTGTCTATTCGAGTGTCTCGGGTAGACAAGCCTTTGTTGATATGTGCTCTATGATTCTGATTATTATCTGGTTATGCTCTCACTTGATATCTTTATGATGCTTCATTCAGTTGACTTAGGATATTGTTCAGTTGAATTGTTGATCTCTTATTCATTTTACAGATGATAATTCATTTCAGCTGGAGCTTATGATTTCTTTCCTTATACATATACACGTTTTGTTTATCCGTTTGTTTTGTTATATATCTGTTCACTTGACTTTTTAAGCTCAGCCGCATTTCTTTTCCTGTGGCAGGTTTTAGGTTGGAAGCTGGGTTGAGTGAAGAGTGCATAGGAGCTCTTAGTGGACTACCTTGAGGATTAGAAGCCCATTTGATTCTTGATTAGACTTGGATTGGATCTAGCTTGGATTTGTATTACATAATATATAGAGTTAGCATTTCATTTGTTTCCTTAGAATACCTTTGTAATTGTTATGTTTGTAAGTCTTCCGCTTGCGTTGTATGTTCTGATTTGTCACCATAATGTGACATTTTGACCCATATCGGGTTGGGGTGTTACAATTATGGTATCAGAGCTCAGGTTGCGACTTGTAGTACATAAGTTATGGCCTGTGAAGATATGGACCCTTAGGTTTGCGCTTTAGGAGCTTATGGAATAACCTTGGAAGGATTTGCTTTAGGTTTCTCCCCTTAGGAACCTTAGTTATGACCGGTGAGGATTGGGTAGATTATATGATAATATGTTAGTTAGTTATCTTTTTTTCCGAATCACTTTGATTTGTGTCTCTAATTTTAGCTAAGCCTTTATAAGATCATTCATTTTGGAGATTTAGAAGATTTATCCAGATAAGCAACATAAGTTAGAATGCTTTGAGACTTTGTAGTAATGCCTTATAAGTTTCACTTTTTGAGGATTATCACTTTCTTTCGAACTTTGATCTTTGATTCATTTAGATGCCTTTTCGTTCGTTCGAAGAATTCGCGTATGTATGAATTCGATGTGTTCGACACATTTTATGGTTTTCCTTGCTTTGTTAAGCATATTAAGGTTCCTTCTCATTATTGGTTTTTACCCTATCTATTCTACCTCTGTAAGAAATCTTGTGATTATTGATCACGAGTATCTGAATTTTTCGATGTGTTTTGAAGATATTTGAAGATAAGTTCGTTATGCTAATCTAATTCCGTTGGAATTGTCTGATTCAATATTATTCTGGATATGGAGTTGTTGACTGAACATCGAGATGCTAACAACGGTCGTATTATATTTGTTATCTTTGACGATTTGAAAAACTCGAAATTCTGTACCATGGTTCCCTATTATGATCACCTTTGGTTTAAAAACTCGTACGTTAATCCCTCGCGGTTGTGAAGATACTTTGTTTGATGGAACTCGCCTTGAGAGTTATTCGGTTGCTTGAAATTTCGCGATGAATTCCTTGATGAACTACTAAGATTATCATCCGAACGTGAAGTTGCTTTATCTGGTTATGAGAATTTGTTAGTCACGACTCGAGATATAATGTGGTTTCAATAAAGGCATGTGTATATGATACAAGTATTATGACGCCTTGCCAACGTGATAATAGTTACATTATATAACTTGATCTTATTGAGAGCACATGATATTTTGAGCAGTGCTTGAGAACAGTAAGTTGGTTGATTTGAGAACTGTATCCGTATAAGAGTGACGTTTGCTTAATTCTGAAACTCCGTTGTGTATGACATTAGTGGAAGGAAAAGAATTGAAGAGCCAGCTTCAAGGAAGTGGTTTCATCTGTGAAAATGTATATCGTTGATTTGCTTCTGTTTTATTCAGGGAGAAGAATGAAGATAGCATGAAGTTGTGGATTAATTTTTGGAAGCTAAATCGTGTCATGTTTCGGGTAAAGGAGCGAGATCTTACTAGAAATTCTTTTGTATTCTTTATGATCTCTATGAGCATCGTGATGCCAATTGTATTGGCTACTGCTCCGACTATTCCTATGAATTTGATAAATCGTGTTTCCATGAATACATGGACAAATTGTCATAGTATGACATATTGGTATATTCAGAGACGAAAGAGAAACACGAGAATCATCTTCGTATTTTGGGTTAACATTTTTACGTTAGAAGAAGCTCCATGTGATATTTTCGAAGAGTAACTCTTTGTGGGAGGAAGAACGAGAGGAGAATTTTCAGAAGCCGAAAAGAGAATTGTTACTACTCAAGGAGGAGACTTAACTATGTCCTTATGCAACACGAGAAGATTACCGGTTATGCATCAATGCATCTAGAACCTTAGGAGGTGAACGATCCGACGCATGATTGGTGGCACGAATGAAGAAGCTCAGTAGAAGGAAGGAGGAAGAGTATCTATGTTAGAAGACGGAAGGAAGCAGCTTTAATTGAAGCACACAGTTCTATCGACTCTATTCATCTTAGTTGTACTAATATGTATAGAGGCTTGAAGCAGGAGCTAGACTGGATGGTATGAAGATGGTGGTGACTACATTGGCGATTTTTGCACACAGACACGAAGGACAACATGAGTGGCAGATATTTCTTTCGACAGAAGATTATTCAAGCTACGTGGTGCACCTGCAGTGATCGTGACAGAGAATCGTGTTTTGCAGCACGCTTCTAGAAGAGGTATAGAAGAGTGAGACGACTTGGCATTTGAGGAAGCTTTAGTTTGTGATACGTTAGATCTTGTATTCATTCTAATATGTACGATTATTCTACCTATTCTGTTATGCTTTCTGATACGTTTTGATACTCTGATTTGTGCTCTGTTGATCATCCGTACAAATATGTTACCCATCTCCTTGTGAGACTTTTGATATGTTTGATGATGTGACTTGTGCTTCTCGGATTTTGGCAAGTTCCTTTGTTCATTCAGAATTCGGTAGGAGTTGATGAAGATTTATCGTTTAGTACTATCTATGTGCTTGCCTCGTAGGATTATGTGTTTCATGTATCTCCTTGTGGGATTTCAACTATCATCTGTCATCTGTCATTTGGTACGCATTTGTTTTGCAATCGTTGGATCATATTTGTTACGATTTATGTTCTGTAAAGAGCCTGGGGCTATCCTTGTTATCGGGATCGAGTCATGAGAAAAATTTCTATTTGTAAAGATTCTGTTGGAAAAGCCTCCCCGAGCGTCAAGTTAATTGTGTAGTTTCTTTTGTGATTCGCTACGTCTCCGTTTAATTTTTGCGACTTCAATTTCGCGGATGAAATTATTTTTTTTTAGAGGGGAAGAATTATAATACCCCTAAACTTAATATAATAACAATGATAATAATAAGAGCATGGATGCCAAAAATAATTTAATAAGCTTATAAATTCCTAAGTTAATATCACTAGTACCATGCATGACATGCTAAAATGTAGTATAGTGAAGTAAAAATATGCATAACGTTAAAATGAATTATAGTATAAGTAAAATAAAATAAGCTATTAAGAATTCAAATGGCAAGATATGTATTTACTTGGTCAACAGAAATGCTCGGTCAAAAATATCATTCTCCAAATCCCATTTGTTTCGACGAGTTCGTTTCATAGAGACACTCATATACGCATAGCCAGATACATTTCTTTCACAATCACAAAAGCAAAATCTCAAACACTACTAAATCAAAATATCATTGCATAAATAAACACATTTGAGAGTGTTCACTGAGAGTGAATTCACGTGAGGTTTTTCTCACAGTTCTGCTTTCGTTCGTATTCGGTTAAATTTCGGTTCGAGTTCCCGTGCTTGTTGTGTTCATTTTCAGTTCATGTGTTGAATTAAGGGTTTGGTTTGATAGCTTGTGGTTTATGGTTAGATTATACCATAGAAGTTCATTAAAATTGAGATACGTTAACGTTAGGATGCTAGCATGGATAGGCTAGTTATAAATTTCTCTATAACAATGTGATTTTGTCAAACTACTCATGATTTCATAACCAAGAATTTAAAACTGGGATCTAAAAACAAGTATTGAAGAATTTGAAATCGATTTCGGTAATTCGTTATATTATAACAGATGAAGATCGAAGGAAGGTGTACATTGACTCTTTGATATAATTACTTTTTAATTATGAGTATGATAATGCATAACTACATAGTTGGTCCACTTAATAATACATTGAAAGCTGTTTAATTATAAACAAGTATATCACTTGTTTTCATATTAACTAAATATATAATATCAAGTTTCGTATTAGTTGATGGATACAAATTTGTAGAGAGACTACTATGTCAAATAAATTTTACAACAAAAATGAGTCCTTAAGAAAAGCATATGCGTCAACAGTTGTCCAAATTGCTATACCGTATGTTTCGTAAGTCATTCGTTTAAAACTTCAATGTATTTTATTTTATAACCATATAAGTAATTATCAAAATTTAAACAATTGTAATGCTTACGAGCAATATAAATAAAAGAGTTAACAAATGCCAAATGAGGGATAGAGAACCAATGCATTAGTGGTAAGAGTTAATTAAATAATAAGGCACCAATAACAAAGTAAGAGGTGGTCAAATTGTCAATTAATACATATCAAATATGAAATTCTTGTAGATAAGTTGAAGAAGGAGTAACTTCTTATCCTTGTGTTTCGGTTAGGATTTCATGGCGGTTTAAGGTACAGATATTCTATCCCTTTTCAGTAGGGACTTCTCATGACTTTCTTTCGATCCTTGACGCTGCTAAGATTCCCTTCAGTTATGGCATTGCTATGTTCCCCATTTGATATGATTGATATGATCCATTTTATATGATTCGTTGATATGATCTATTTGATATAAGCCTTGCTATGATACCTATGATTTGATTCTGATTTGCTATCCATTTTGATTATGATTATTTGATTGCGAGATTCTGTTATATTATGCTCTGGGAGCATTCTGTTCTGTCATGCTCTGGGAGCATTTTGTTATGGATAGCCTTGCCTTGTTTGTTCTGATATGTTCTGTTCTGATGCCCGAGTTTTTAGTCTACTCATGGAGGTACCATGGGCGTGTCATTGAGGCACCAATGGCATGACACTATCTGGGGCGGTGTGATTAGTCCTCGGCGTCCCCGTCTGATTATGATATGATATGAGATCTCTTGGCCACTTTGTATATGATTTGTTTGTGGGGGGCGTATGGATGCATCCTAGGATTTGTTTTGATATGATATGATATGATATGATACGATTTGGTTTGGTGACTGGATGTACGTGCCTTGTACCCCTTTCACGTCTGGTACTTGGAGGTCGCCCCTCTATGTACACCTTATGAATTGACGGATATGTGATTATGTGATTTGAGATCTATTCGAGTGTCTCGGGTAGGTCGGCTCGTGGCTTTCCTATGTTCTTTGTGTCTATTCGAGTGTCTCGGGTAGACAAGCCTTTGTTGATACGTGCTCTATAATTTTGATTATTATCTAATTATTCTCTCACTTGATATCTTTATGATGCTTCATTCAGTTGACTTATGATATTGTTCAGTTGAATCGTTGATCTCTTATTCATTTGACAGATGATAATTCATTTCAGCTGGAGCTTATGATTTCTTTCCTTATACATATATACGTTTTGTTTATCCGTTTTTTTGTTATATATCTGTTCACTGGACTTTTTAAGCTCAGCCGCATTTCTTTTCCTGCCGTAGGTTTTAGGTTGGAAGCTGGGTTGAGTGAAGAGTGCATAGGAGCTCTTAATGGACTACCTTGAGGATTAGAAGCCCATTTGAATCTTGATTAGACTTGGATTGGATCTAGCTTGGATTTGTATTACATAATATATAGAGTTAGCATTTCATTTGTTTCCTTAGAATACCTTTGTAATTGTTATGTTTGTAAGTCTTCCGCTTGCGTTGTATGTTCTGATTTGGCACCATAATGTGACATTTTGACCCATGTCGAGTTGGGGTGTTACACTCCATGTGTATACATTATCCTCTATACTAATACATAGTATTCACACCATCTTCTTGATTCAAAACCCTAATCATTGGTCAGGTACAAATTATACATAAATTCAATTATTTTTTATTAATTTCATGATCTTTATGTTAGATTAATCATAACCCCTCAAGGAATTAGCATTTAATCTGGTTTCCTCAATTTTTCTAGGTTAATTGATTTGATTAATTTTATTTTAAAATTAGGGTTCCGTTAATTTGGGGTTTTGGGTTGATTTCTCTTGCAGGTTGCGTGGCTGATGATGTTTGCAGCTAACACTTTTGAGGTATTTGTAAGTTTTTTATTTTATTTTATTTTATTTTCCGGATAATCTTTTTGCAGGTTACCTTGCTTCAACTAAGTGTTAAACGAAAGCACAACCCGACACACTACCATGAACCTAGATTTTACACCAAGGTACAAATATCTTGACTTCACAACTAGAAAAGTGCTTCCACCTTAGGTAAGGGACGGAGAGTTGGAAAAATGGGGTGGTCCGGCACATGGGTGCATGTTGAAAAGGTTCATTCATAGTATAAATTAATTTGGGACTGTCTGGG
This sequence comes from Artemisia argyi, assembly GCA_030686995.1. NCBI lineage: Eukaryota > Viridiplantae > Streptophyta > Magnoliopsida > Asterales > Asteraceae > Artemisia > Artemisia argyi. Next base: position 33,930,359 of record CM060694.1, read on the forward strand.
TTAGGCCATAAATACTTGGTCCCTTTTTAATATTTTCTATAAATAATTAATCACTTAACTATGAAAATTTGAAATTTGTGGTTTTTAAATTGATGCATATTGCATACTAAGGAAAATCTTTGCTTCTTTGTATTTTCCTATTTCGTTATCGCTTGAATGTATAAATCTGTGATAGTTTACTTCTTGGATATGGTAAAGGTACATTGGATCCAATCCCAGATCGTGACACTACTGAATCTCACCAAAATGTTATGGCAGGAACATTCACCGGGTGAGCATGATTGTCTATCCTTTGATTGAAATTAGGGGTGTGCACGGTTCGGTTTGGGTCGGTTTTTGGCTAAAACTGAAACCGAACCGAAATGTTCGGTTTTTATAGAACCCAAAACCGAAACCGTTCGGTTTTTGGCGGTTCGGTTTTTTTGGTTTCTTATCGGTTTCGGTTCGGTTTTTTGGTTTTTTCGGTTTCTGACCGTTCATATTTGGGCATGGAAAATTTATAACAACAAACTTATTGTATTACATAAAAAATTGGTTATTCTTATTTTTACTTTTTTTTTGGTCAATCTAAGCATAATAATGTTTATTCATAATTCTATAATTACACATATATAGTCATATAGATGAGACACACATATGCACGTGCACATACACATAGTATGATCATCGTCATATATTTATTGATATATTTTCAAGTAAAAACACGATACGACAAATACACATATAAACATAAACGTTAAGATAAATATATTATAAATCTACCCACAAAATGAATATGTATTTATAAAATTGATTTATTTACTTATTTATTCATATTATATTAATTATATATTATTATATAATAAAATCGGTTCGGTTCGGTTTTTACGGTTCGGTTTTTGGACGAAAACCGAAACCGAACCTTATTTTTCGGTTTTTGAAAAATTAAAAACCGAACCATCGGTTTTAATTTTGGTCGGTTTTCTCGGTTCGGTTTTTTCTGTTTTCGGTTCGGTTTTGTTTGCTCACCCCTAATTGAAATTGTAGCAGCTTTATTGTTGTTGGTATTAATTGTGGTTTTGGATTGTCACGCCTATGTGTGGACTTTATCCCAGTTGCGTTTGTATTTAGTCGTATACGGGTTTATGCTTGAATTGTGACGGTATATATAAAAAACTTGAGCTTGGTGTCTGATGTCAAAAAACATTTACATAATAGGTATGGTATATGCCTTTTGTCATTGTGTTTTGGATATATTTTCAATGTAGATTAATGTAATTTTAATTGTTTAGTATGGCATTAGTTTTCATTGACATGATTGCTTATTGTTAGGTGCGGTTCAGTGTGATGGATCTCATGGGCTTCTGGAGAAGGGGACGGTTATTCCAGCGGATACATTGAGTATCGTTCAAGGTACGTTTACTGCTTAAAGTACTACTTTTGGAGCAAGTTGTGAAGTGGTTAGACTTAATTGCAACAACTTGGTTACGGGTTAACTGTCCCGAGTTACTTAGGTATTTTGACTCTACAAGGTTAATTTACTATTTGTTTTTGAAAGCTTAAGTTGGACATTTCGCTAAAAAGTTGGTAACTTTAAAATTTCGACAGAAAGTAAACAACACGCTAAATTGTCGAGTTCTGTTTACCTGATCTTGATATCTATTGTAGCTTCTGCTATTTTTTTTTTTTTTTTAGATTCTACTTTCGCTTTTTTTATCCTATTTTACGTATTGCATTTAATACATCTGCCAGATAGTATAAAATGAGAATCTTGGTTTTTAACTAATAATCTTGACTGATGCTCACTTGTTTGTTGTTTAAACTATTAGGTCAAGCATTTTGGCAAAAGCTCAACTGCGCCTAGCTATGCTCGATCAGTTGCGACAAGCAGCTACAACATGAGTAAAAGTGCGTGTCAAGAAAGAATGTGCAAAATTAGGGACAAAAGTGGAATTACGCGTAAGGCAGGCAGAGACAACTAGAATGAGAATCTTGAAAGCGTATAGGCAAAGGAGGGCGACTTTAAGGGAAAGAACATCTCAATCTCTTTTTAGGAGGATTGCTCGAGAGAGTAAATATAAAGAGCGTGTTTGTGCTACTATCTCTCAGAAACGGGCAACAACTGAGAAGAAAAGACTAGGATTATTGAAAGCTGACATAGAAAAAGCACATGCTAGGCTTTTACAAGTCAGAACGGTAGCCAAATCTATTTCTCAGCAGAGAAATAGAAAGGAGTAGACTGACAGAGAGTTTGGAAGAAAATACAAAGGGTATATTTCTCTTTTGATTTTATTGACCTTCAATATCATGTTTTTTTGCTTCTGAACTTAGCTTTCACAATGTGCTGGTATGCAGGCAAAGAGACAGAGCGCAGAATATCTGATGGTGTTTATTGGACCAAGAAAATGCAGAATCAAGCTGACCATCTTTCTAGAAAGTTTGCAAGGTACATCTTCTAAAGATATACTAATAATTTAGTTTGAGTGACATGCACTCAAAATTAATTTTACTGCCTTCCTTAGGTGTTGGAGAAAATTTATTAAGAAGAGGACCACTTATGATTTGGCTAAAAGTTACTCTGCCTTACACATTAATGAGGATCAAGTGAAGTCAATGCCTATTGCTAAAAGTTACTATGCACCTTCAGTTTTAATAAGGTATTTCAAACATCGATTTGCAGATAACTTAAGTATGCGACTGTAGCAAACGGATAGAACATAGGAAACTATTGGTCACGCGTGTCGACTTTAGTACACTTCATGTTGAGTTAAAAAATGGTAAACGGATAATGTAATAGCAGCACCAAGACAGCCCCCGACGCTGTTGCAACAAGAAGTGAATTGTTTTATTTGTCGACTGTGATATATACATGGTTAGGTCTTGGTTAGATTAGTTATGGGCTTATCGACTTACGTATGGGTTTTGAAACACGACTAATCTGAACACCAAAACACTGCACTTTGTACCAAACAACCCTACTGCAGAATTAAACTCGGTACGAAACACTGCTTGCTGCAACAATAAACTCAAAGCCAAACAGCCATTGCTGCAGCACTAAACACAATACCAAACAGCCCTTGCCGCGGCAATATACCCCAATAATTAGCCGCTTTGAATAAATAGTTTAGTTGATCATTTCATTCTTACTTTAGTATATTGAATTCTTACTTTGGTATCTTATGAATATACAGTAGTGGGATGCTTTTTATCCTGGGGTGACATCTAAAGGTGTCAAACAAAGCCTCAAGAGGTAAGTCTCATATCTTTATTATTACGATGGCAAATCTGTAAGTATCAAGTCTTTTTCCCATTTGAAGTTAGATATAATAGGTTAATAATCTCGAAGGTAATCGAGGCTACTTTTATGCGTGTTAAATCAAGGTCCTATTACTAATAATTTAGGATTTAGAAACTGATTATTGATGACTTTAAGTGCAATGCCAAACACCCCCTTCGGTGCCAATAAGATAGGGAAAGTCAGCAGCTGAGCGTGAAGGGGTTGGGGGTTATAGTTATATGTGGCTGTTCAGGACTTGATTTTAAGACGAAGAAGTCTCATACTCTCATCTTAGATGCCTATATTATTTTTTTACCTTTCACTAATAAAATGTCTAAAATATTAGTAACTTTCATAGAAACCATAAATTTCGTCTTTTAATGTTTAGCCTGAGTAGTGAGTAGAATGGCAAGGACTTTAGAATTTATTGAAATACATTATTTCGAAATTGTCACTCTATGCATCTCAATCTTTTTTTCTTTTTCCTTTATTTTTCTTTTTTATTTATTTATTTTTTATTTTTTTCTATTATGCATGATGTATTTTTGTTGTATCTATCACAAGTATAGTTTAAACATCAAGAGTGTTTGGCCTTCTATTTGTGCAAATTCACATGTTTTTTTTTTTCTTTCCTTAAATTAGTTTATGAACGAAGAACACTTGGTAAATTGTAGTCTATGCAGAATCTTAATGGTTTAGAAGGAGTTAAAGAACAGATTTTTTTGTAGCTGTTATAACTCATAGAATTTGCTTTTGTTGAAGCCAAGAGGAAAATTTCATTGGATCATAGAAGAAGCTATAAGTATAACTTTTTCTAGAAGGAAATGAGTAAGTTCACGAAATTCGTGAAGGATATGATAGAGTGAACATGTGTTTGGACCGAATGATTTTTCTCTAGAATTTGGTCTCATTAAAGAATAATAATGACACAACTTTGTCACTTATGTTTTAACTCTTGCTATTTTATGTTGTCGCAGGATCAAGCTGCAACAATGTGCAATTCCGACATCTTATACATAAAATAGCAGTAACAACTATTACTTGATACCAAGGTTGTGTGAAGCTCTTCTAGGTGCTTAATTGACTTATTCAGACTGTATAGTACAACATCGGCTAAAGTAGATATATTTTTTTATGGTAAATTACAGTGTATAGACATAATCTATTGTCATGCTTCTTGGTACTTTTGGATCCCATAAACGGGTAATTGTAATGGTTAAGTTTAATGTAAATCTTTCGAAGTTTAACATAGAGACTCCCATTTTCATACAAAGGGGCTTCACAGGTGTTCTTAATCATAGCGCCCTTGCACAAAGTAATCAACGATGACTTTTACGCTCGGCCTCTCGACACTATCAACAAGGCAATCCCGCGGCAGCGCGCGGGCTACCATGCTCGTTAAAAATAATAATAATTTGGAAATAGCACCCTTTTTATCAAATTTTCTACGAATTTTTTAAAACTAATTACCAATACAAACTAACCTGTTACCCTGTTTACCAAACTGAACCATAACTTTTCATATTACGAAAATAGTCCTGACACAAGGGGTGCCAATCGCGTCATGTTCATATTAACCTATTCGGATTGGCGTGTTGGCAGGTTTGTATAACCTCTACCCAAATACAACCCATTTGTTAATCGTGTCAAGAATCTCAACCATAACCCAGACCTGCATAACTCGTATAACCCGTTTAAGTAAATAAGTCAATCCGTGAATAAGGTTGGTGTTTTGTTGATTTAACTACTTTAAATGCAAAAATAATATTAGGATCTAGAATATGATAAAAAAAAAATATACAAATAACTATACAATAATTTTTTGACGTCAATTTCAATGATATCAGGTATAATCGTAATTCACTGATATTAAGAACATAATAAAATACATTTAATCCACACCCAACATAAAAACCAGGTTATATATTTTCTTTCTAGAGTCTTATATACTTAAACGGGTTCACGGGTTGACCTGTCTAATACTTACTCAACCTAAACACGACCCGTTTATTAAACGGGTTAGACGGGTTGACCTGTTTTTGACCTAAACATGTTCATCCTCAACCCAAACCCGTTTAACTTCATGACGGGTTCTTGTCGTTTTTCATGAGAACTCATTATCATCAATTTCTAAATCATCATATCGTTGAATAGAGAATCATCATGAGAACTCATTAGCATTATGTTCACCATTAATCTTTTGCATCATCTCATCGGTTTCAACATCACCATCAAGTTCGATATCGATCATTTGCAGCAATTTGCATCATAACCATCATCGTCGTCGATCATGTTCATCATCAATTTTAAGTATCATCGTCGTCCAACATTACATTCATCTTTGTTATCATCGATCATTAGCAAACCTGGAACTGAACAAGTCAAAAAACAAATATCAATGATGAAGATTAAAAAAAGGGATAATCGAAATAACAAAATCTGATTTCACAAAACAGGATGAACTGAACAAAAGTCATCAAAACATGTAAATTCCATTTACGGATAACGATAAACAAATTATTAAATAGCACGAAAAAGAAATCATCACCTTTGATCATCATATACAATTTTATTAAACGAACCTAGTTCGGATATCACTTGCTCGTAATCTAAAGACGAACAAACAAATAAAATTGACAAATGAATGTGAAGCTTTACTTAAAATTATCAAACAAAATACAAAACAAAATTCAAAGGTACCAAACACAAAATTATAATTCAAATGTACCAAAATAATAATACCAAAGATACAAAGAAAAATAATGCCATTCATCCCTATTTATAGGAAACCAGTGAACTAATTGCCAAATTCTGAACACACTCAAATTAGGACATACCAAAAGCTAAATACAGATTTAACGATCGCCTCTTAGAGTTTAAGTCATTTTTTTAACAATCACAAATGTAGTCTTTCCGGTAGCAATAATTCATAGTTTAGTTCCTTATGGGGAAATAAGGAAGAAGAAGATGGTGTAGATTATCAGGATTTGTCTTCAGACACTAGGCCAGATATCAACCTGTGCGGGCTGCACAACCGCACAGGGCCCAACCATATCTATTTATGAAGATTCTTATGTCAATCCTCTCTTTCTCATGAAAGAAACCATCAATTTTTGTTGAAAAAAAACATTGTTGTTTTGTAGCAGGGATAAATAAATGTATCCAACACCGCGTGAAGCAAAGGGTATGTTGTTCACATATTAATCCTTTTAATTTATGTTATGCAAAGACGTTATGCAAATCAGGTACATTACATGGCCTTTTCTGTGTAAATTTAAGATTTCGTTTATGTCTTTTCTACTTATCATTGTACCTTTAGTCTTATTGGAAACAAGTTAGTATAATAAATATTTTCAAATGCTGTTTGGTCAATATTTGTTATGAGTGCTGTTTGGACACATTAATTTAGCGATTGTTTGGACGGATACAGAAGCAGTGATTTTTAGTCGGTTGATATTAAGGGTCATTTGTCTGTATAAATTGCCGATGTATTTGTGTGTGTGGAGTTGGTAATTGCGAGCCATATACTAATGAATGGGTTGATTTTGGCTATATTAGAAGCAAAACGGATCAAGTAGGTTAAATGTGTCAAATGGGCTGATATTCTTCAGTTTTCATCAGTTACATATCATTAACTTAACAAGTGCTTATTGGGTTAGTGTACCTTCAAAATACAATTAAATTATCCAAACATATCCTAAAAAGAGTTTTCAGCTTTGTGTAGGGTTAAAAATAGTTTTGTAAAAACAAGTGCTACCAAAAGATGATAGGCACCCATCAACAAGGTTAGCCAAACACCCCTTTAGGTATGCTTATGTTCATTATCTTCAAGTTCTTACATTGTCTATGAAATGAACACCACTTTTTGGGCATCACTTAGAGGTAGATATAAATCACCATCGCCCATAAGGACTATTATCTTTATGTGTTAGTTATTCTGAATGTTATAGTCTCATTTGAGAAGGAGATGTGCAATTTCATTTGAGTAACTAGCGTTTGGACACGTAGGGTAATAGGTCAAAATCACTTCCTTTTTTATGATGATAGACACAAATTGGTTAAGTGTGCAAATAAGATGTTGAGTAACTGGTGTTAGGAAATAATGCGTTTCAAGGGATGTTTGGTCACAAAAAGTTTTATGGTTGTTTCGATGGAAAACAATTTATTGCCAGTTTGGACCAAAAAAAAGTTTATTGGCGGTTTGGACATAAAAAAGTTTATTTGCATCTAATATCTATAGCATGTCAAGACTCGAGAGGGATCCATTGTACGGTTTTATTATGGATTTCGAGGCCAGTTTCACTAAATATTATCTACCATTCCTCTAAATGCATCATGTTTTTGGGAAGTGTAAGTAACTATTGCTCCAACAATGTGTTGTGTCCTGTTATGATAGTAAAAGGCACTACTTAAGAGAACCATACTGCCATTGCCGTGGCCTCCTTTAAAAAATTTGAGGTAAACCCTATTTCATAACTCATAAGTAGATTTTGTAGCATTTTTTGTGAAGAAATAAATCTCCAAATTCCATGCATCTTTTTTTTTTTTTTTTTTTTTTTTTTTTTTTTTTTTTTTTTCATTTGATTCTTATTTTATTTTTCCATGACCTCCTTTAAAAAATTTGAGGTAAACTCTATGTCATAATCCATTTGATTGTCTATTTTGTTTTTCGACCCGTGTGCGATAAAAGATTTGAGACCAACTCATTCATAATTAAATGGGTCAAAAGTCGAGTCTCTCCATGTAATGTATATAAGTAGACAATAATTATATATTGGATAGATTGATTTAGGAGGTTTATTTGATAAAAGTGCACTTATGTGACATTCAATATATTTGACATTTTCATTTTCTTATTTTTTATTAGCTTTGGTCGAGTAGTCCATACATATAGGTTATACGTATTTAATCACTTATACTTTGGTTAGTATTTTGTTTAGGATTTAAAGGTATTCCAAACTAATACAGGTTTTAAGTCAATTCAGTGGCATTTATTTGTGAATGGGTTGATTTTTGGCGTGCTTTATCTTTAATGTGTCGAACGGGTCAAATTGCCAAATCTCTCCTAAAGTAAGTTGTACACAATGTCTTTAACATTTTTAGAAGAAACTGTATTTCTCACAAGTATGTACCAAATTTTGGTTCCTAAGAATCTTTAACATGATTTATTGGAAAGTTGCAAATACTTGACCTACATTTGGCCATTTGTTTTAAAAGTTTTACTCTCTGAGTCAGTAGGAAAAAGTTTACTAATATCTTTGATAAAGAAGGACAATAGTCATTCTACCAATTCGTTGGTGGTTTTGAAAATTGAGCATTATGTTTTCATTGTTTTTATGTGTTTTCTGTCATTTGATTTAAGTTGCAGTCTATTTAATATGATCATATCTTTTTTCTGTTCTTTCAGAGATGCAGCTGAAGCAATGAAAGTAGGTGTGTACCGTTTTTTTTCTATAGAGTCCAAAATTATTGTTTCAAACACTATTCATCGTCACTATAAACAATCAAGTGTGAAATTCTGATATTCTTATATTGGTTCGATATCAGGTGCCCGACTGGTTTCAAGTGTGGTATCAATTATCAGCCACCAACAGTCGTACATGTTTAGCAACAACACAACCCACAATAGTTGCAGAGGTGTTTTCACATATTGGCCACAAGGTTGATCTTATGTATGCAAAGGAGGGCCTTCATTCACACGGTGAAGGTAAAGATGAAGAGTTCGATATGTAAAGATGAAAAATAATGTGTATTGCAAGTTAACATTCAACTAATTAGTCTTAAATATTATGTAATGGAACAAGACTTCAAGTTGTCATATTAGTAAGAACTTCGATTGAGGCGAAGATAATAAATGGAACACACATTGGAAAGACGGTTATCATATAAATGTTCACGGCTAAAGATCATAAAGAACAATATCATGTGTCCGTTTTATTTGCTATATGATAATAAACAAGAACCATGGTCAATCACTTTAAAAGGTTCATTTGTATATGTCACGATCAATTTACAACGACCAGTTTACACAATTTTTTTTTCCTTTTTTCAATATCTCTTCTAAAAATCCATGGATTCCACATGTCTTATAAGCTAATAATATCTATACTACATATAAAGGAAAAATGGTCAATCTTGAAAAAATGGTCAATCTTGAAAAGTGGAAATCTTGAAAAATCTTATTAAAGGAAATTATGAAATATAATTAATACTTTTATTAAAATACCCCATTAATTAAAAGTATAATGATTTATTCACATTGTACAACCAATTAAAAACATATCCACCAAATTAAATACAACCAATTAATACAAATCACAAACCGGGTTGACCCGGGACGCTTCAAACCAGACGGGTTGAACCGGTTTAATTTGACCCGTTTTCGACCCAAACTAGCAAGTTGACCCGGTTTAAATCGACCAATTTTTCGACCGGAACGGTTCACCCGGTTGAACCACCCAGGTCGAACCGGGTTTCAAGACATTATGTTTAATTCCTAAATATTCAAACTTTTATTATTTTTCATTTATAACCTATAAACTTTTTTTGATGAATAAACTATTTGTCGCTATAAAGAATGTATGGTCAAATCTTGAAAAGTGAAATCTTGAAAGCCAAAGGTAAGAGAAATGCATAGTATAATTAATACTCTTATTAAAACACCTCATAACTTTAAAGTATAATAATTTATTCATATTGTACAACCAATTAAAATCATATATATCAAATTAAAAAACAACCAATTAAAACACCCCTTACTAAAAAGTACAATAAAAATTTCACAATGTACAATTTAAACAAGCTACAACATAATCTAAATATAAAATAATTAACACACTAACTAATGTTATTTTACACATTATACAGATTAATAAAACACACAAAGTTTCATACAAGCTAACAAGTTGATGGTACATATAGTTTTGAAAACTGGACCGGACCAACGGGTTCAACCAGGAACCGGTGTCGCCACCGGTTCGTCTAACTAATAAAAGCCATACGAAAACATATATTTCAAAATGAAACTATTAATACACATAAAAAACAGGGTTGACCTGGGACGCTTCAAACCCGGCGGGTTAACCCGGTTTAATTTGACCCGTTTTCGACCCAACCCGTCGGGTTCACTCGATTTAAATCAACCCATTTTTCGTCCAGAACGGGTCGAACTGGGTTTCAAAACATTATGTTTAATCTCTAAATCTTCAAACTTTTATTATTTTTCGTTTATAACCCATAAACTTTTTTTATCACTAAACAATCTGTCACTATAAAATCCCGTTGCTATGCACGGGTACTCGTCTAGTATAAATAAGAGCAATATTTAACAAGTAAAAGGTCCATCAATTCTAGCTTTATATCCATTTTGCAATTATAAGGGTGAAGAAGCGTCAAAATATTTATAGTGTAATCGATGTGGGACTACTGATGTTTTATTTGCCTTAAATCTTTGTTCCACGCTTCACTTATATAGAAGAATATCAATTCTTTAATGTTATATAGTTCTAAACACAAGCATATACTCCCAAAGTTTGTTTTCAAGCCATAGTCACTTATATAAATAAGTTGGATACATATAGTGTAAGGAGAAAAAAAAATTGAATAAGTAGTTAAATTTTTTGTCTAAAAGTGCCTCGTTTATAATTTTGGCACGGGCCTCCGAAATCCACGGGACTGCCCTAGACAGATAGACTTATATTTAGCGGTAATAATGCGAATAATATACAAAGAGCATTTGCAATTCTTGAAGGTTATATCAGTGATCAAATGAAACTTCAAGTAACCTTCAAACAAAATTGTGATCAAATGAAACCTCAGGTGGTGATGGCATAGGCCACTTTAGACATTCTATTAGCTAATTTGGGCTAAAAGATATATCTGGTTAGCAATTTGAACAGGTCAAATTATGGGTAGATTGTTTACCCGGAACAGATTACAAAAGTGTGGTAAAAAATGAGAAAGGGGTGGTGGCCGGTGAGTGTAATTAACTAATTAATTACTAGTATATTCTTCCAGGTTAAAACGCTCGATTGTCACTCACTTAACTTGAACACTGTCATATAGGTAATGAACTTAGAAAATTTTTTTATGTTATGTAACGAACTTTCAAAAATATTAAGTTAAGTAACAAAACTTTCAAAAACCATCAAAGTTAGGTAATTTTACCCAATGTTGCAACTGGTAACCTGTTGAGCCGGTTACTTTTGTTTGACCATTATATTCACACACTTTACCCAAAAAACGTTTTCTCCCAAATTGTGAAGAACCCTTATTCCAGACATACATGTTCAGATGCCGAACATGCCTTTGTTGAAATCTGACGAGATTCCATCTTTTTTACATCCTTCAACGGCTTACCCATTTTTGACAACAGCTGTTATACGGCAGCTCAAGAGCTTGTCAAAAACGATTTGTATATTGATGCAAAAACGATTTGTATATTGACGGAAACGTTTCAAGAACTAGAGGATGACTTGATCAAGTACATGTCTACAATATGCCCTATCCGACCTGTCGGTCCAATGTTCAAAAACCCTTTACTTGAAACGATCTAGCTTATGGTATTATGAATTCTGGCCTCTCATTTTTGTGGGCCCTGAGGAAGGGTGCCACATTTACGGGTGAATTTGGCACCCTACCTAATGAGTTTCTGGAGTCCATGGGTGATAAAGCGATGATAGTGGAGTGGAGTCCACAAACTGAAGTTTTATCCCACCCTCCAGTGTCTTGTTTCGTGAGTCATTATGGGTGGAACTCGACTTTGGAGGCGTTGTCAAGCGGCGTTCCCATGGCGGCATTTCCGGGGTGGGGTGATCAAGTGACGGATGCAAAGTACTTGGCTGATGAATGGAAGGTTGGGATTAGGATGAGTAGGGGTCAGACTGAGAATAAAGTGATTGGGAGGAAGGAAGTGGAGATGTGCTTACGGGAGGCGACTAGCGGCGTAATCGTGGCCGAGAGAAAAGGAATGCTTTAAAGTGGAAGAAGTTGGCGGAGGAAGCGGTGGCCGGAGGTGGTTCCTCAGATCGAAATATTCAAGAGTTTGTTAGGGTGAAAGGGACACTCATGAGCTGACAAAATGTGCTGGATTTGTTTTCATGTATTTAATATGTTTGGTCCCATGATTTCATAAGTGTTTTAAAGTTGTAACTTGTTGATTATGGTCCAATGAAATTGTAGAAGTTTATGAATCATAATCTACGAATTGCTGATTAGTGTGAAAACAAAAATGGCACAATTTAATAAAAGATAATGTTTTAAAGTTGGATGACGTGGCATGTGGGCCCAAAATGATTTCTGGTAAATTATCTAACTTTGACGGTTTTTCAAAGTTTTGTTACTTAACTTAATATTTTTGAAAGTTCGTTATAAGTTCCTCCTATTGAATATGAACATTAATGTCACAAGCTAAGAGACTGTAAAAATGGTACCAAAACACAAGAACTAATCACCCAACCAACCACCTCACGGTGATTACTTTTATTATAACAATAAACACAGTTGACAAGTCCTCAACTGGATGCTTGCCTTACAATACAAAAGAAAGAATGACAGTCCCTCTAATAGGTGCTATCTACAAGAACTCACTCACTAAACCAAACCCAGAATCTACACAAAGATTCTAAACCAGAACTAAAATCAAGATCAAGAAGATCTTGAAGAAACTAACAACTTCTTTGATTATACTAAAACTTGGATGAATGATGAACCAGAGAGAGATGAATATGAACTTCGTTATTAGAGGTGAATCAGTGAATGAAACCCTAGCAGCTCTCTTAAGCTTATATAGCCACAAGTTACATATTGCACCTTGCACAATATAAACTTAACAAAACAATACTAAAGTTAAAAAGACACAAAACCTGTAATAAAAATATTACAATAAGACCTTTAAGTTTCATCAGTTTGTAAAGAGATATATATTTCAACACCCCCTCAAACTGATGAAGCAAAAAGATTCACCATACCAAGACTTTTAACCATAACACCATGTTGAGCTGAACCAAGTGCTTTAGTAAGCACATCAGCAGTCTGTTCCTTAGAACCAATATGCACAGTTCTAACCAAACCTGAAGTAACCTTTTCTCTTACCAAATGCACATCAATATCAAAATGCTTGGTTTTTTCATGCATAACAGGATTAGCTGCAATTTGTATTGCAGACTTATTGTCACAATACAAATCAACAGGTAACAAATTATCATGTATACCCAAGTCATTTAAAATTTTAAGCACCCACATCACTTCACAAACAACAGAAGCCATAGACCTATATTCAGCTTCAGCTGAAGATCTAGACAATGTGTTATGTTTCTTACTTTTCCAAGAAACAAGATTATCATTAACAAATACACAATAACTTGAAACAGACCTTCTAGTTATAGGACATTTAGCCCAATCAGAATCAGAATAAGCCTTAACTTTAAAACCAGAATTATTCTTGCTAAAACCAATACCACTTCCAGGTGCTAACTTCAAGTACCTAAGTACTCTCAAACCAATATCAAAATGAGATTGTAAAGGAGAATGCATACTTAAACAATGAACTGCATAAGCAATATCAGGCCTAGTCATAGTCAGATAAATCAACTTCCCTACTAGCTTTTGATAACTAGTAATATTCTTTAAAAACTTATCATTATCAGACTCTTTGTGAGCCAACACAACATTCTCAGGTAAGGGAGTCATAACAGGTTTACATGCAAGTAACCCATACTCATGTAACAGCTCAAGACAATACTTCCTTTGATTTAGACATGGCCCAGATTTGGTTTTTAAAACTTCAATTCCAAGAAAATTCTTCAATTCTCCTAAATCTTTAATTTTAAACTTATTCTTTAAAAAAAACTTTAAACTTCTCAACTTCAGTAACACTATTTCCTGTAATAACCAGATCATCAACATATACAAGCAGATACAAAACTGTATCTCCTTGTTTTCTTATAAACAAAGAATGATCATTTTTTGATTGTTCAAACTTAGCTTCAAACAGAGCTTCAGATAACTTTTGATTCCACTGTCTAGGAGCTTGTTTCAAACCATATAAAGACTTTTTTAATCTCAAAACCTTGTTATTTCCTTCATTAAAATATCCTGGTGGAGGTAACATATAAATTTCTTCATTTAAATCTCCATACAAAAAAGCATTATTAATGTCCATTTGAAAAAATTTCCAATCTTTTTGAACTGCAAGACTTAACAAACATCTAACAGTTCCCATTTTAACAACAGGACTAAAAGTTTCTTCATAATCAACACCTTCTTTCTGACTATACCCTTTAGCAACTAATCTGCTTTTAAATCTATCAATTTCTCCATTTGATTTATATTTAATTCTAAAAACCCATTTACAACCAATAGGAATTCTATCAAAAGGAAGACCTACTTCTTCCCAAGTATCATTCTCAAGTAAAGCACATATTTCATCATTCATAGAATTTTTCCATTCAACTCTCTTAGAAGCCTCTTCATAAGAAGTAGGTTCAGAAGTTTTATTTAGATTAGAAACAAAAGCACAATTCTCAACAGTTAAAACAACATGATTAGCATATCTATGCAATCCATATCTAACTTTACCATCTAACACATATTCATTCAATTTTAAAGGCAACCTAGACACTCTTTTAGGCCTACTTTGATTACTTTCCTCAGGTAAGTTTTGAAAAACAGGAACCTCTTGTTGAGGAGCAGCATTTCCCTCAGATTGATCTATTTGATCATCTATAGGAGTTGCAGTATGTTGTTCATCATTTCCAGGGTAATCAATAACTGGTTCAACTAAAGTTTGTGGTATCTGTTCACTATGCTGATCCAAGTTATTATCACCAACTGATTGATGCATACTACCATCTCTACCTATATTAGATGAATTTTCATTGGTTTAGGACTTATTAACTTGATCATTATCATCATAGGGAGTAGAAGTTTTGGTTGTGTTTTTAGACTCTGAATCAACAAGATCAAAGAAATTTAAATTTGAAACTTCATCAGTTGACTCTACAATTTGTTTTTGACTCATTTTAAAAGGAAAAATTGTTTCATAAAACTTAACATCTCTAGAATATAAAACAGATCTATTTTCAAGACTCAAAAGTTTATAAGCTTTTTTACCACTAGCATAACCAATCAAAACACATTTTTCTGCTTTTACAGAAAACTTATCAGATCCTTTTAAAATGACAGCAAAACACAAACAACCAAAACTTCTTAAGTATGACAGATTAGGTTCCCTACCATACACAAGAGAAAAAGGAGATTTTCCATTCAAAACAGAGGAAGGTAACCTGTTAATCAGATAGCAAGCAGTTAACACACAATCAGACCAAAACACAAGAGGAATCCCCCCCTGAAACATAAGACTTCTGGCAACATTAAGAAGATGTCTATGTTTCCTTTCAGCAATACCATTTTGCTGAGGTGTGTATGCACAAGTAGTTTGATGAACAATTCCCATAGTTTCAATAAACTCATTCATTTTATTATTCAAAAACTCTGTTCCATTATCAGATCTTATCACTTTCACTTTTTTATTAAACTGAGTTAAAACAAGATTGTAAAAAATTAACAAACATTCCAAAAACTTCATCTTTACCCTTGAGCATATACACCCACACAGACCTACTATATTCATCAAAAATAGTCAAAAAAATATCTAAAACCCTCCCTGCTAGTAACTTTATATGGTCCCCAAACATCAAGATGAATTAATTGACCAAAAACAGTAGATTTGTTTTCACTTAAAGGAAAAGAGTCTCTACTTTGTTTAGCCTTATGGAAAACTTCACAAGGACCTTGATGATCAAGATTAGTCAAATATAAAGAACCTCTTAACAATTTCAAAACTTGACTAGCAGGGTGTCCCAGTCTATTATGCCAGACCTCTTTAGACACATGACAAACAAGAAACTCACTATTATTCATAATAGCAGAACTAGCAGAATCCTTATCAAACAAGTACAAACCACCAAACTCACTACCAGTCCCCAGAACTTTCTGCTTTTTTCAAATCCTGAATGTAGCATTTAGTTTCATCAAAACCAACACACAGTTTACTATCCTTAATCATTTTATGCACAGACAATAAATTGACAGTATACTCAGGAACAACCAGAACATCAAACAAAACCACATGACTATTCAATCTTAAATTGCCAACATGGGTAATTTTAGCTAAAGTACCATTAGGATGCCCAACAGTTAGTTTTAAATCAGAAATATCAACAACACCAAACATTTTATCAGTACTATTAGTCATATGCTGATTAGCCCCTGAATCAATTATCCAACACAAGTGATAATTAACCCCATTAACCTTGACATTAGCACAGAAAAACCTACAAAAATGTTGATTAAAGAAAACATTACAATTAAAAAAAGAACAAGAATCACTACCTGCCATAGTGGCATTAGCAGCAGTTCCAGTTTTATCATTCAAGAGACTCATAAGCTTTAAAACCTGCTCATTAGTAAAAGATAAAGTAGCACTATTTTTCCCTTCACCACTAGATCCAGACAAACTCTTAGCCTCAACATTATTATTTCTATTATTATTAAAACCTGTTGCAGGCTTCAAATTTGGATTTCTTTTAAAACCAGGTGGATAACCAATTAATTCAAAACATCTTTCAATTGTATGTCCTTTTAAACCACAATTTTTACACAGCAAACTGTCATAATTTCCTCTGTTATTATTGGAATTGTTACCAGGTGTTATTAGAATTTCTTCTATTGTTATTGTTATTCATATTAGGTCTAGAAACAAAAGCAGACACCTGAGGCTTTTCAGATTTCCCAGAAGTAGAAGGAATCCCTCTATGGGATTCTTCCCTAGAAATAATGACAAAAGCATCTTTAACTTCAGGAAGGATTTACCTAGTCAAGATACTACTTCTGATAGGCTGATAAATGTCATCAAGCCCCATCAGGAATTGCATCAATTTTAACAATTTAGCATGATCATTTAATTCAGTTCTAGCATCACAAACACAGTCAGGCAACTTAGTAAGAATATCAAATTCTCTCCATAAAGAACACAACTTATGATAATATTCAGACACAGGTAAGCCACCTTGTTTAAAAGAGTTAATCTTTTGTAACAAGTTAAACACAATAGAATCACTTAGTCTAGAATGATTGTAATCAAGAACCCAGAACCACCGATCACCAGATCCCACAAGAAACCCCCAATCAGAAATTAGGGTTTCAACAAAAAAAGCCAAGAATCAACAATTTGAACGTTGATTCTTCAATAAACCAACACCAATCACACCCAATTGAAGCAAGAATCAAAACCCCCAAATTTTAGGGTTTCAAGAAAAAACCCTAAAAACCAATTGATGCCACAATCCTTCGATTAAACCAAGAATCAACCCAAAACTGAACACCTAAGCGTTGAATCAATCAACACTACCCAAGATCCTCAAAAACCCTAATCAATTAGAACCTAAGGCTCTGATACCATGTAAAAATGGTACCAAAACACAAGAACTAATCACCCAACCAACCACCCCACGGTGATTACTTTTATTATAACAATAAACACAGTTGACAAGTCCCCAACTGGATGCTTGCCTTACAATACAAAAAAGAAAGAATGATAGTCCCTCTAATAGGTGCTATCTACAAGAACTCACTCACTAAACCAAACCCAGAATCTATACAAAGATTCTAAACCAGAACTAAAATCAAGATCAAGAAGATCTTGAAGAAACTAACAACTTCTTTGATTATACTAAAACTTGGATGAATGATGAACCAGAGAGAGATGAATATGAACTTCGTTATTAGAGGTGAATCAGTGAATGAAACCCTAGCAGCTCTCTTAAGCTTATATAGCCACAAGTTACAAATTGCACCCTGCATAATATAAACTTAACAAAACAATACTAAAGTTAAAAAGACACAAAACCTGTAATAAAAATATTACAATAAGACCCTTTAAGTTTCATCAGTTTGTAAAGAGTTATATATTTCAACAGAAACTCAAATATTTAGTTTAAGCTAATGAATTTAGTACTTGGTGAGCTTATTTTGACGCTTTTAAGCTTAAATGTCTAAAGGATGCAACCCTTCTTTATTGCCCATTATTGATTAAGGCAATAAGTATAACCCTTTCAACTTCATATCAATTCATAACTCTCTTTTAATTCTATACTAAATACCTGTGAAGACCCAACCCTTTCAGTTCCATGGTGGAAGCCTATAAATAACATCCTACCCTCATACACAGATACACTATCTTCGTTTACTCTAAACTTTTAGGTATGGCCACGAGTGATGCTCTAGTACTCTTATAACTATCTTTCATTTTTTTCCTTTTCATTCTTATGATTTATGATAATTAAACAGTTTATTGTGGTTCTTTAGGTTCTTTATGTGTGCTTTGATTAGTGTAGTAATGGTGGTGATGTGAGACCTCAGAAATGCAAAAGATGAGGTTTTTCCGTAAAAGATACTAAATTGAGGTACGAAGCCTTTTTATTTATAGTATTTGCTACTATTTAGCATGGGTTTGTGTAGCGAGGGTGTACGGTGGTTGGTGCACCTTTGGAAAAAACAGAGTAGATGTAGCTTTGGATTGTGTCTGCAACTATACATTTGGATTCATTTTCTTTATTACTTTGTTTTTAGTTTTATTAGTTATTGCATTGAAAGTTTACTTTTGCACGATGTGACCTTTGATGTCTACATGTATGTTTACCTTTATACAATTACAAACATTGTGACTGCCTATACCTATGGTATGGTTCATCTCTCATCATGTACAAGTAAATCAGTATATGCACATGTTATATAGATATGCACATCAATCTATATGTGTGTCGCTACGACTCAAAGTATACATATTTGCATCCAGAATATGGAGTGATGTATCAATGTATTAATGTATATGCATGCTCAACATGTAATGGCACTATTGAAGCATCAAATTCATCAACTTTGAAAAGGCAAAAAGCGGACAAATTTTACTTCATGTTCTAAGAGTTAAAAAGACTATCAATACATGTGAAACACAAAATACCAGTAGTTTGCTATTCGTTGCATAATATTAAAATACTTCCAGTACAATATAATTCACGTATTTTCCTAGAATTTATATATGAGTTATAATATTAAATTACGTTTAGTTCAAGATCAAGTTTTTTCTAATTCCTAAATTCTACAAAATCAACAAATACTACCATAGTCAAATAATATCAGGTTAAGTAAGCAAAGTAAGCAAATAGTGATAAGATGCATGTTCCTATCCAGAAGAAAAAAGATATGTGACTCTAAACTTTACATCCTAGATCAGGCATTTGATTGAATTACTTGATTAAAAACTGATATTAATTTTTGAATCAACAGGGATTGTGAAGGATTTGAAGTGCTTCAAAATGAGTAACTCATTGGAAGCTTATGAGAAAAGAACAAGTTGAACCTTCTAATTTAGATGACTCTAAGATGTGATGTATATTTGAATTTGTCTGTGTATTAACCGTTTTAGTAAACTTTGTAGTCACTGTTGAGTGTTGAGCATGCAAGTTTTGAAACCTTAAATACTATTATGAAATATGCTAATGTATTAAAGCACACATTTGGAACTAATATTCATAGTGTTGGATACTTGGATCCCAACATGCATATAGATCTCATATGCTTTGTTGAAGCTAAATGAGATTATAAAAAGTAAATTTGTCAATGAGTCATAAAAAGTATGGGTTCACTGTACAATGTTGTGTGTGAAGGAAGTGGAGGTAAGGAGCAGAGTCTTTATAAGCAATGGAAAGCGGATACGGGTGACGGTAACAATTATAATGATGATGATTTTGGCCTCTCTCCTGCTCAATTAAAGGCTGCTGGAATTCAAGATTTTTGTCTTAACTAGGTGGTTTTATATTTTTTGCATAAAATTTTTGATGTATCTTATTTTATGCTGGTCTTCGGTTGGTGGTCTTGTTGGTTGTAGCTAGTTGTCATTTATGGCGTGTCATAAATGATTTAGTGGTTCTGTCAAGCGATTGCTTGCAGTTAATGTGGTACCTCAGCTACATTCCATTGTACTTAAACGTTTTTTTGGAGTAATATATTTTACCGGGTGGATTACCCTTTACCCAAAATGTTGTGTGTGAAGCAAGAGGATAGACAGTATATGTCAAATCGTATCATCCTATTACTATCTCAATAGAGATTAGGGAGTACAATAAAATATGGTCTCTGAATGTACAACCTACTTTCAAATTGATACAAAATTATTCAATATGTTTTACGAAAAATATTCCACGTTTAGTTTGTGTTAACAGACTTTCTACATGGAATTTTTAGAAATCTTTTTATGTCCTCCTTCACACCATATTTCCAAAGAGTAGTGTTAGGAATGTTATTTTTATATCTATAAGTTTGAATTTCTGGCAAAAGTATTGATTTTATAGTGTTCATGTGGAGGCTTCAAGTGTATGTACGGTACAAATTTGCGGGAAAAGTTGAAGTGTTGTTAGAGTTATGAGAATGTGAAAGATGTAGTCTCTTCATATCTAAAAAAAGAGTTACACACATAATTATTGCTAAAAACTCTTCATACGCTCATAAGTTACTCAAAAGTGACTATATTACTCAAAAGTGAAAAGTGGAAGCCTAGAGACGGAAGGATGGCAGAAGTCACAAATTGTCTTCGCTCAAGTTTTGTCAAATTCAACTATGTTCATTGACTTTATTTTAATTTGTATATAACCTATAATTAGCCACAAATAACCTATAATTTATATAACCTATAAATATCTTCCAATTTCTAAAGGTTGCATCAGTTTTCTATGCAGTAAATTAGCCACACATAACCTATAATTTTATTCGCATTTGTTTCTAATCACACTTGATTTAGTAAATTAGCCTACACAAACTCTCTTGAGTAGACCAACAAAATCAATAAGTGAAGAACTAATGTTTAACGGCGTGCAACACTTATTTGAATGGTTCAAAGAATCAGGGGCGAAGCTTGGAAATTTCGAGTGGGGGGTCGGGATCTAAAATTTTTTTTTCCTAACACTATGGGGGGTCGAAACCGAATTAAATTGGGGGGGGGGGCGAAACCGAAAATACCGAAATTTTTCTACACGAAAACTATATAACCCTACATCGCAAAAAAAATTTCGGGGGGTCGGCCGCCCCTTAGAAGCTGCGCCCCTGCAAAGAATAGCATGAGCTAAGAAGAACCGATTTTTGTCAATCAGTATCTCGACTAATGTTTGAAAAAATTGAGAAATATGTGACATGGATATAGAACGTTGGGCCATAATGACTATCTATTATATCTATATTTTGAGTTTGGTGTGAGTAATGACTTGGTTAAAACTTTAAGCTTCCCAATATTGGTTTCAAAAAAATCGTGAAGTTCATTGTAAATAAACAATAGAGACTAATATAGAAGAGACTATAAAACTCAGTCTTCATCAATGACAAAATGATTGATAAAGTGGATTTGATGTCCATTACATAGATCCTAACATCATATATCAGATGATATTTAACGGTTGATGATATTTAAAGGTTAATGATATTGTTAGTGTAATTATTAAAAGAACTTTTATTTTTCAAACATTTTTATCTTACATGCACGTTAATCAACTCTCTTTCCAAGTTGGTTGTGTGTAAAGAATCATCAATTTTGCATGGGTTATGCGTATAACCCAGACAAGAATGATATTTAACGTTAAGCTTTCCAAGTTTTATAGTGTTCACCGTACAGAATCATCGATTTTGCATGAGTTATGCGTATTTAGTTATTATATATCAAATCCATGACTATAAAACTAAATTTACAAATGAAATAGAAATTAACGCAAATTCAACATACTTTCCTGAATGCTTATGGTGGACACTTCTTAAAGGAGCAGAACTTCTCATTCTTGTCTGGATTGGAGGGTATCGGGCCCTCAAAATCACAGATGCTTGATTCTGCAGTTCATATTGAAGCGTTAAAACAACTACTAAAGGAAACCAATATAGTGAAGCAAATCCTAGTAAACTTACCAGAACATATATGATCTTTAAGGAGAGGGATAGTTAAAATAATCACGCCATTTGTCAATGAAAGGTAACTCAGCAGGATCCAAGTCTGGAAGTTCCCGGTCATGAAGGTTGTTGATTATCTGCATAGTCTCACCGAGGAGTTGGACGGTAGCATTGACACTGGACTCCCTTTTCTCTATCACACTTTCATGACATTTTTTAACTATGACTTGTGGTAAGTTGGTGAGACAAGCAGCTAGTATATCAGCAATCACTGATGATAATTCTGTGAATAAGTCCTCTTCGCTAAGCTCATCAATGTTGGTGTTGTAGGTAAAAAGGATTGATTCGGTGATTCGATACATTGAATTGGCGCAAATAGACCGGTAGATGGAATTATCATCTGTGCTTCCAGTATCCATACTTTGAACTTCAGTGACCATGTTTTTAGCTATATTCTTGAACCATTGCAGAATCAATCCTGCTGTATTCACTTCAGGAGCATGGTTTTTCAGATTGTCTCCTAACCATCTGTTGGAGACTTCAACTTCTAGCCACAACACTTTAGCTGCCTTTTGAATTCTTACATACTCATCGGTAGCATTGAGAATTTTTTCCACAAGTGTGACATATGCAAGACCTTCACTCACACTGCTTAGCAACCTATCAACTATGTCGTTCTGTATTTTAGGTAGAGAAACGGCGATGGCTGTTAGGGTTACCAAGGGTAAGCTCCAACAATCCAGATAATCTTCTGCAAATAAAGGTGGAACATGAAGGCTGTCATACTTTCCAACTCCTTCAAAACCTTTAGATTCTCTTAGAAGCTTCACGAGATTGCTGGGTTGTTGTTTTTCAGCCTCTTTGATCAAGCGGTTCGCAAATTTTGAAATGCTTTTTAATGATCTCTCCGACAGCTCCATATCGTCATGCAGTTGCAACACGTACTGCGTAAGATTGTTAAAGTTATCTTGTTGTTCAGTATTTTGTCTCATGACAATACTCGAGGCACTAAACATGGCTTTAAACCACTTCCAACACCGAATACAAAAAAAAATGCATATCACAAAGAAAATTGGGATCAACGCTATCATCTTACATGCTACCACAACTGTCTTCTGAAGTCCTATACAAATTATAAGAAATATGACTTTGATATTGTGGATGACAATCTTGATTTTGCGACTACTGACTGAGAATGGAATGCTACTCTGTTTCCAATCGTACAGCTTCTGAGTCCAGTAGCTCTCTACTTTAAATACCTTAATATGGTTCGAGATCCATTTTATGGACAACTTAAAGCTCAAGGCTGCATAACATCTACAAAGTGGTGCAATTGTTCCTACTAGAGTGCCGATATATTGTATTATGAGAATTACAGGCATTGACCATTCATAATCTGAGTACCCTTGTAGGCTTGGATCTGCAATAAACGTTGCAGCTGTAAAAATTATATGTATGACAGTGCTAGCAACACATATTACCCCAGAAGCAGAGGTAGTTGCGGAGCAAGCTATGATGAACTGAGGGCTGCCTGTTCCTGCCATGATCCAATGGTTTTCCACATGTTGCTTTAGCTTCTCAACAGTTAATCTTGCTATTGGTTGTGACTCTAGGTTTAGGCCCTTCAAAGCAGTTTCATGACCTGCTTGGTATTTCGATTCTATTATTTGTTTGGACTTTAGAATCGTTAAACCTGAACATGTGTGTATTATCAGCAAGATGAGTAGCATAGCCACATAAAACACTGCTACTACCTTGTATCGAATATCGAAATCATCAGGATCTCCAATCACACCCGTATATATTTGAATGCAAACATTCACAATCAATGTGATTACCAGAATATCCAAAGCTATGATGTTTGTGAGAAGTTCCTTGCCATTCATGGTTGCTAAAGAAGGCAATAAATTCGCCATCATGGTGCACATAAATGTCATGCTTCCAATCTTTGCCCACTGATCTTCTTCACTTGGCATTTGATTATTTAAATCCACAGGTAGCTTCATAGCAACAGCTATCACAGTGAGAGAAGCAGCATTCAAGGTGAATGTTTTACACGGGAACCAGAATTTTCTGTTTCTTAAACCATGTATTAAATCAGCTACCATTGCTAGGATGCAAAATAGTGATGCTACCGCGATATAGATACCAATACATGGCATAGGTTTGCTGTATTTAATGTCATGATATGACTCATACTCTAAGCAATCTCGAAAATCACTCGGAATACCCACAACAGTGTCAAATTTACAAATTTTGTCTGTCCATTCGTAATAGTAGTCAAAGCCCAAGCCCCTATCTTGGTTCATCAGATAGTGGGGAAATAAAATGGTGATTTGTGACAATGTAAATAGAAACAGGAAGATGGTGTTGATTATGAAAATAGCAGGATTTGGCTTCAGAAAGACTTAAAATTGGTGGAAATAATGCAAATGATATACATTTCAGTTCTTAAAGGTTGCATTTTATCGTATGAGTGATGAAATCATCAAAATGAAACTTCGAATGACTTGGCACCTAAGAGCTTCCAGTCTATGCCCTATATATATCAATTAAGTTTTTTATATGGGTAAAATGTTAGTTATTTACTTTAAAACATATAGGAGGTGTTGAAAAAGGAGCTTCCAGTTTTTGCCCTATATATATCGTTAAAGTTTAAAATGTTACAAATCACCCACCTAAGGCTAGTGACAGTAAGGTCGATCGACCGAGTGAGGCGATCGATCCTAGTCGATCGGCCCTTGTGTGGGTACTCGGTCGTGGGACGAAAACACACCCAACCGATCGCATGGAGGATCGAGTTCTTTTTCTTTGCAAATGAAACCGTGACCCACTTTATTTACTTTTGAAGTCATAAAATCCAAAAAAAAAAAAAATACCGTTTGTTTTGGAGAGTGTGTGTGGTGAGGAAGATGAAGTAGATTTTTTTTTTTTTTTTTTTTTTTTAAGTGGGCTGTAGATATTGTTTGTAATAAAAAAAGTTTTTTTTTTCTTTTTTATTTATTTTTTTTTATTTTTTAAGTGGGCTGTAGATATTGTTTGTATTTTTTTTATTTTTTTTACTAACAAGATCTACATCCCACTTAAAAAAAAAGAAAAGAAAAAAAAAAAAAAAAAAAAAAACTGAACTAGGTCGCCCTTACTGGGGCACTGAATCGCCTGCAGGTCGCTGGAGAGAGAAAGCTGACGTGGCAGGGAAAGTAAGGGGATTGAATCCCCTTACAGTGGGTAGCCTAAGAGCATCTGCAATTGGTGCTTTCCAAAAGACTTGGCACTATTTTACAGTGGCGCACCAAACCAAAAATCCAAGGTAGTTCCTTGATTTGGTCAAGTTGAAAAATGCAATGAGTTAACCAACCAACCAACCGGTCTAAATTTCGAGTCGGGTTGGATTCAATTTAAGAGATGCGATAACGAAAAAAAAAAAAAAAAGTAGAAACATAGATGTATAACATATTAGTTAATGCGTTTACAATTTCAATTTCAATTTCAGTTGCTTCTTCCTAAATTTCATAGTCTGAAAACGAGCAATGATGTATCATCACTAATACCTTCTAATATATTTTTTTCAATATAGGACACTAAACAATCATGCATAATTAATTACTCTTTTAATAATTAATTAGCCATAGAAAGTACAAAATAAACGTATGAATAAAACTTACAATTAAATATTTAAATGGAATCCGGTGAGTACTGTTTATTCGAGCATTCCGATTCCCGACTATCAGTTCCCCAATCCCCGCAACTGCCGAGTGAATGAGTAATGGCCTAATTTTGTTTAACTTAATTATGAATTATTAAATGGGTTAATTAGGGGTGAACAAACAGACTGGATGGACCGGACCGACCGACAAAACTGATCGGATCGACCACATTCAGTCCGGTCTTGGTCTAGGGTTTTTCATAATTTTGGCCTCGGTCCGGTCCGGTCCGATCCACCTTAAAAGCCGAACATTTAGCCTATTTGGACCGAGACCGGACCTGATCGAACTGGACCGAAACCGGACCGGTCCGGTCTCGGTCTAGGCTTTTTGCCGGATTCGGTCTAGGTCCGGTCCGGTTTTTCTCTGTCAGGTCCGGTTTTCATCCGATGAGCAGCCTTAGGGTTAAATTTGTTGGGTTAATTGTGTGTTGGGCTAAAAATATTTTATACTAAAAGAAAGTCTTTTTTCAAAAACATTTATAATGTAGTTCTCAAATAATTTTTAAGGTGGTTCCTAAAATTTTTATTACATCAATTCAAAAAGATTTCGTCGTCCAAGGTGATTCCCATGCATCGCCTATGCAAAGCATAGGTCCGCCTCTGTTATTTCATCAAGTCATAACATGACTTTTTTTGTATTGAAGAGAATGACTTGAAGGACCAAAGACTTAGTATGGCGTTTGAAGCAAAGACTTGCACTATTGTTTATTAATTTTATACTCAAACACTCACTGCCAAATCTCATCTTGCAATGACCTAATACTTTTGAAATGACTTTTTGCATTGGAGAGCAAGTTTACAAATATGACTCTTCATAACAAAATTTATTAAAAAGTAAATGCATCAATTCATTGAAAGACTTGGTGAAATGCGAATGCTCTAACTATAGTAGTATTAATTATATATATAATCATTTTTTAACCAAATTTTTTATTAAATTTATAGTATACGAATATAGTACTATATCATATACATTAAAATACACAATACACTAAAAGTTTAATAGAAATAATAAAGGTTAGAAATTGGACAAAAGTTATAATTAACCGCTGTAATTTATTCTTATTTTTCAATATGATGCCCATTAATTTCCACAGATTAATAGTCTAGTATTGATATAAATGACTTTGAAGTAAACGAAGCTCGGATCGTAAAGTTGTGCAATTCACAAAACGAAATATCATTATATCAAGTAATCTTCCTCCACCTGATGTCGACTTCCAGTGTGACAAAATTTAGCAAATTCATGAAATGTCGGTCTTACGATGCCCTCATAGAAAAGGTACTACGATGCCCTCATAGTGAAGGTACCAATATGATAGAACACTTGAATATGATGACAAACATTAACGACTTAATGCTATTGGTCAGAGGACTATAGGTCCTTGTCACATTCATATCGATGAAAATAAACGAGATATATATAATACTTGGAGTCTTGGACAAAACTGAAGAAACTACACCAAGAAATGTAGACTTTAAAAGCGGATAGATTATTATTATTATTATTATTTCGGGAGATCATGTACAGTATTCCCAAAGAATCTAAAATTCTATCCACATCATTTCATTAATCTTGGATCTTTTTTCTCCAAAATATATATCTGATCAGGTGAGAACAACCAGCCTTGTTAGTCACGAATCATGATCTCTGGACTGAGTGGTCTTGAACCAAAGTTTTGTAAAATGTAAACATGTATACACTACTAGATACGTTTTAAACACCAATAAATTAAATATGTATACGTTTTAAACACCAGTACTATATTTAAAAATTATTTAGTACTAGTATACATGCATGCTGTTGACGGGTAAAGGTGCAATGGGTCACAATGGTATAAACACAACTGCGGAAGCAAAACCTTCGTTTGACAACACCTACCCAAACCCGTATGAACCTATGAGGAAGTAATCAAATAAGGCAACCTAATCACAACTATAGAACAACCCCTAATGATCTCAAATCAGCCCCAAATCAGCAGGTAATAAAAGTAAACAAACACACAACAAGAACACAAAACTTTTAGCGTGGAAAACCCCAAAACGGGTAAAAACCACGGGACACCTAGTGCCGCTTAAAATCCACTATCAACCAAGAGAGGTACACAAAGTCTTCTCTAGATAACACTAGAGGTATACAACAAACAGCATAATCTTGGAATTAAACATCAAGATATCTGGCAACAATCAAAGAACGAGAAAGGAAGAATATCACCAAATCTGATGCAAACTGCCCGGGCAAGAACAGTACTTCCAGGCCTCAAAATCAGAATCCCAACAGTCAAAGTCTTCCTTTATATGTAAGGAAGCTCCAGTTCGAAAATCGTGACGATCCAACGATTCAAACTCCAGAGATCGACGAAACACTGGGTTTTTGGGTGATAAACACTCCGAAATTTCTTATTTCTTTTCTTCTTTTTCTCTCACTTCACTCTTGTTTGATACTCTTCCAATTACTGAACATGAAGTAATATTGGGGACTAAGATGGACCCCAAGATGGGCCTTAAAGAGTTGGGCTCTTAACCTCATGGGCTAAGAAAATACCCAACAAATCTCCCCCTTTTCTGCCTATGAGGAAGAGTTCGCCATCCCGGCGATCGAGCAACAAACCTTGAGCTTCTCCCTTGCTAACGGCTTGGTCAACATATCGGAACCATTATCATCGGTATGAACTTTATCAAGTTCAAATAAACCATCTTCAATAGCATCTCTAATCCAATGATACCTCACATCAATATGTTTTGTTCGCTTATGAAACATAGAATTCTTCGCAAGGTGAATAGCACTTTGATTATCACAAAGAACCACGTAGCGCTGTTGCTTGAAGCCAAGCTCCTGCAGAAACCTTTTCAACCACAATAGTTCTTTGCACGCTTCTGTTGTTGCCACATACTCAGCCTCTGTTGTAGACAAAGCCACACACTTTTGCAACCTAGATTGTCCTTATTTCATGTTGTCCTTATTTCCCGCCATATCTGAGTCTGTGTAACCAACAAGCATGGGCTTCCCATTTCCAAATGTGATACCCAATTTGGAAGTACCTCGCAGATATCTAAATATCCATTTAACAGCTTCCCAATGCTTCTTACCAGGATTTTACAGGAACCGACTGACAACACCAACTGCATGAGCTAAATCTGGCCTTGTACACACCATAGCATACATCAAGCTACCAACCAGTGAGGCATATGGAACTCTATCCATCTTTTCAATGTTCTTCTTGGAAGAAGGGCAATCTTTTTCAGTTAGCTTAAAGTTGGGAGTAAGAGGGGAACTCACCACTTTAGCTTTATTCATGTTGAACCTGCACAACACCTTTTCAATGTATTGCTCTTGTGATATATGCAACTTCTTAGCACCCCTATCACGGAAAATCCGAATGCCAAGGATCTGTTTTGCTGGCCCCAAGTCTTTGATAGCAAAAGACTTGCTCAAATCTCACTTCAGTTGGGCAATTCTTCCAACATTCTTGCCAACAATCAACATATAGCAACAAGATGATGAAGTCATCATCACAAAATCTCTGAAAGAAAACAAAGTTATCTGAATAGGTCTTTCGGTAGCCTTGCTTCCCTATAACCGACTCAAATTTCTTATACCACTGTCTCGGTGCTTGCTTCAACCCATACAAACATTTCTGAAGTCTACACACGTAGTCTTCCTTCCCCTTAACCTGAAAACCTTCAGGCTGCTCCATGTAGATTTCTTTATCCAGATCACCATGAAGGAAAGCTGTCTTGACATCCATTTGCTCCACCTCAAGATCGAGGCTAGCCGCCAAACCAAGAACAACGCGAATAGTTCCCATCTTCACGACTGGAGAGAAAATCTCATCAAAATCAATACCTCTTTTCTGACTGAAACCTTTTACCACCAATCTGGCCTTGTATCTCGGTCTAGAAGTATACTCATCAGTCTTCAATTTGAAAACCCATTTGTTCTTCAAAGCTCTTTTGCCCTTAGGCAACTCTACTAGCTCAAAGGTATTGTTTTTATGCAAGGAATTCATCTCATCTTGCGTGGCTTCAGACCATTCTTTCTTGTGTTCGTCTTCCATAGCTTCTTCATAAGACTCAGGCTCTCCCCCATCAGTGAGTAAAACATACTCATGTGTAGAATAGCGTGTGGAAGGATGATGATCTCTAGTGGACCGTCTAACCAAAACGAAAGGTGGCGTTGGTACTGGTAACTCAGGATGAACGTCTTCATCTAGGTATGGTTGCTCTTGAGCATCAACATCATCAGCACCATGTTCTTCATCATTCTGAATATCATCTCCAAACTGTGCATCAAAATGTCTTGGAGGAACCGGATCTAAATCAATAGGATCATCATTATGTTGAGGAATTGTCTCTTTTTCAGCCTTCTCAACATCTTTCAAAATTTGGTCTTCGTCAAACTCTACATCTCGGCTACGAATGAGTTTCTTTTGAACTGGATCATACAACCTGTACCCAAGTTCATCTTGACCATACCCGAGGAATACACATGGCTTAGACTTCACATCAAGCTTTGATCTTTCATCTTTGGGAATATGCACAGATGCCTTGCATCCAAAGACTCGTAAATGACGGTATGAAACATCTTTGCCGCTCCAAACCCTGTCAGGAACATCAAGGTGCAAAGGAACACAAGGGGTTAGATTAATAACATGTACCGCCGTATTCAAAGCTTCACCCCAAAAAGAAGCAGGCAACCCTGCATGTGAAAGCAAGCATCTAACTCTCTCAACCAAAGTTCTATTTATCTGCTCTGCTAAGCCATTCAACTGCGGTGTCTTCGGTGGAGTCTTTTGATGCTGAATTCCATGCTCTCTACAAAAAGCATCAAAGGGCCAATGTATTCACCTCCATTGTCGCTTCGAATACATTTAAGTTTCTTCCCTGTCTGCCTCTCAACTAAAGCATGAAACTGCTTAAACACATCCAATACTAGATCTTTAGTCTTCAAGGTATACACCCAAACCTTTCTTGAGTGATCATCGATGAAAGTGACAAAATACGAACACCCACCAAGTGTCTTAGTCTTCATGGGACCACAAACATCGGAATGTACCAGATCAAGTATGTTCTCCATTCTGAAAGGAGACCGACTCTTAAAAGCATGTCTAGTTTGCTTTCCTGCCAAATAGTGAGAACACTTCTTCAAGTTGATACCATGCACAACGGTTAACACATTCTTCTTAGAAAGAATAGACATCCCCTTTTCACTCATGTGACCAAGTCTTTTGTGCCATAACTCGGTCATATCATCATTGTCTATAGCATTGACAATGCTCTTGGAGATCTTTGGATGTGTCATATATAACTTGGATTCCCTTTTCCCTCTTGCAACAATCAAGGATCCGAGAGTCACTTTCCACACGCCATTACCAGAACTGTTGTGGTAACCATCTTCGTCAAGAAGACCTGTTGAGATAATATTGAGTCTCATATCTGGGACATGTTTCACATTATGTAAAACCAATTCCATCCCTGTGTCAAACTTCAAACAAATATCTCCAATACCAGCAATCCTAGATAGCCTAGTATTACCCATCCTAACAACACCGAAATCACCTGGTGTGTAAGATGAAAAATATTCTTTTCGTGTTGCAACATGACACGTAGCACCACTGTCAAGAATCCAACTCGAATCATCATGAGCAAGGTTAACCATATCATAATCAGAACAAACAAAGAACTCATCTGTGGTGGTATTTACTTCAGTATTGTCATCACCATCATCATCTTTCTTGTGTTTGTTCTTCTGGTTGTTGTAGTTTTTCTTCTTGTTCTCCTTTTTCAACTGTCGGCAAAACTTCATCGTGTGCCCCCTTTTATGACAATGATAGCATTCAACATCAGCAAATTTTCCTTTGCTGGAACTACTGCGATGATTACCTCTGTTACTCGGACCTCTACTTTGACTTCTCCCCCGCCTTTCAGTGACCAAGACGTCTGACTGTGAAGAAGAACCTTGTGACTTTCTTCTCATTTCTTCATTCAGAATACTGCCTTTAGCCAATTCCATGGTGATAACACCATCTGGTGCAGAGTTGGACAAAGATGTCCTAAAAGTCTCCCAAGTATCCGGTAAAGTACCAAGAAGCCACAAGCCTTGAATCTCATCTTCAACCTTGATACCCATACCTGCAAGCTGATTTATAATACCTTGAAAAGCATTTAAGTGATCAGTAATAGGAGACCCATCAGTATACTTTAATCCCATCATTTGCTTGATTAAGAACAACTTATTATTTCCAGTTTTTCGAGCATATAACTGTTCAAGTTTGTTCCAAAGAGTACGAGCATGTGTCTCCTCACAAATATGGTTCAAAACATTATCATCAACCCACTGCCTAATATACCTGCAAACCTGTCTATGCAAAATAGTCCATTCTGCATCTGTTTTGTTCTTAGGTTTCTCAGCACTAAAAACAGGCAAGTAGTAATCTTTAACATAAAGGAGATCTTCCATCTTTCCTTTCCAAACATGATAATTAGAACCATTCAAACTAACCATCCTACTTGTATTAGCTTCCATCATTCAAACAGGTTAAATCCCCAAACCAAGAACCAAGCTCTTGATACCAATTTGACGGGTAAAGATGCAATGGGTCACAATGGTATAAACACAAATGCGGAAGCAAAACCTTCGTTTGACAACACCTACCCAAACCCGTATGAACCTATGAGGAAGTAATCAAATAAGGCAACCTAATCACAACTATAGAACAGCCCCTAATGATCTCAAATCAGCCCCAAATCAGCAGGTAATAAAAGTAAACAAACACACAACAAGAACACAAAACTTTTAGCGTGGAAAACCCCAAAACGGGTAAAAACCACGGGACACCTAGTGCCGCTTAAAATCCACTATCAACCAAGAGAGGTACACAAAGTCTTCTCTAGATAACACTAGAGGTATACAACAAACATCATAATCTTGGAATTAAACATCAAGATATCTGGCAACAATCAAAGAACGAGAAAGGAAGAATATCACCAAATCTGATGCAAACTGCCCGGGCAAGAAACAGTACTTCCAGGCCTCAAAATCAGAATCCCAACAGTCAAAGTCTTCCTTTATATGTAAGGAAGCTCCAGTTCGAAAATCGTGACGATCCAACGGTTCAAACTCCAGAGATCGACGAAACACTGCTGCTGGGTTTTTGGGTGATAAACACTCCGAAATTTCTTCTTTCTTTTCTTCTTTTTCTCTCACTTCACTCTTGTTTGATACTCTTCCAATTACTGAACATGAAGTAATATTGGGGACTAAGATGGACCCCAATATGGGCCTTAAAGAGTTGGGCTCTTAACCTCATGGGCTAAGAAAATACCCAACAGCTGTTTGGTTTTGTTTTTTGAATTTAGACTGTCTTGTCCTGTTTGGTTGCTGTACTGTTTCTTTGCTAACGCTTCTTTTGGATAACATATCTTGTAGGTTTAGTTAATTGAATTCCAAAAAGGGGGAAAATAACACATTAAACTGCATGTGACTATTCCAATTTAAATTATCATATTCAATTCAAGAATTGTTTTCACGTAACCCATGACAATACAAACTCATATTCACAACAGACGTATGATACAAATGAAAGAGAGCATAAGAAGTAATGTAGTATGAAAACGTATAAACAAAGTAGATTGTTATCACCATTTAGACCAAGGGAAAATAATATGAAACAACCAATCTTATAGTAAATGCACATAACACTAACCTCAAATCACTCACTAACCAGACACTATATTCTTATATAACATACAAAATGTTGCAGGCGCTAAAAGAAGCAATTTCTGTCATTTTGGACCTCTTTGTAAAAGTTTTGTTCATCAATGATCACATTAGCAAATTCATGAAATGTCGGTCTTACGATGCCCTCATAGTGAAGGTAGCAATATGATAGAACACTTGAATATGATGACAAAAATTAACGACTTAATGCTATTGGTCAGAGGACTATAGGTCCTTGTCACATTCATATCGACGAAAATGAACGAGATCTAAGAAACTACCAAGAAATGTAGACTCTAAAAGCGGGATATATATATATATATATATATATATATATATATATATATATATATATATATATTTTAATTTTCGTAACACATATATTCCTAAAAAATCTTAAATTCTATCCACATCATTTCATTAATCTTGGATCTTTATTCTCCAAAATATATATCTGATCGGATGATAACAACCAGCCTTGTTAGTCACGAATCCTAATCTCTGGACTGAGTGGTCTTGAACCAAAGTTATGTAAAACATAAATATGCAAACACTACTAGACAAGGCTATCAAACTCGCGAATTTACACGTAAGTGTTAGATGATAAGTATTAGAGAATTAGGCCCGTGTGTATTTGGCCCATATTGTATCTTATATATTATCTCATGTACCGAACATATTAGGCATTCAATATACGATTCTTATTATTCTACATGGTATCAAGACCTAATTCTCGATCCACTTTTCCTACTGCTTCCGCATCATCCTAAACCCAATTCTCGTTTGTTTTAGTTTTGTTTACTGTTTGTCGACCTATTGTGTTGTCGATGGGTGTTTCGTTTGTCGACCAAGTGTGTTGTCGACCTGTTTCATTAGTTTGTTATCTTCCAAGGTTTGGTTTCGAGTTACCTGTTTACTGTTTAATTTCTTTGTTCTTTTCTAAGGTTTGGCAGTTGGTTTGATTATTGTTCGAGGGTGACGATATTTACAACAAGGAACGGTATCAAATAAATTTGTTTTGTCGTCTCTTGCAAGTTAATGAACCTTTATAACCTCGTACTATAATGCTTTAATTGGTTGGTGGAAAGTTCTTTTTGTATCTTCATATTTGTGATACTTATTCAAGATCATGGGTCGGTGCTTATAGTATTTATTGCTTCATCATATTATTATTGAGGTTTGATATACATATAGTTTTGTTGATCTTAGTTGTCGACCACTGTGTTATCATCCACGAACCCTACCACCAAACTATTGGACCGAGGCTCTTAATATGGTTGTTTATTTATTGAATATCTTACCTTCCCGTGCCATTAATAATGAAATACCCTTCACCAGACTTTTTGGTGCTACACCTGATTATAGTGTTCTTCGTGTTTTTGGATGCCTTTGTTACCCACATATAGATACCAGCCATAAATTAGGCCCCCGTGCTACACCTGTAATCTTTCTGGGACATGCTGCCAATCATTTTGGCTATCGTTGCCTTGATCTTAACACCAATAAAATTATCATCTCTCGTCATGTTACCTTTGATGAAATGGTTTTTCCATTTCAATCTAACCAATCTCAGCCCACTCCCTCATATGATTTTTTGGATGATTCTTCCAATCTCATTTCCACCATAATCAACACCACACCAATTGGTCCTAATTCAAACGTAATTCCTACTACACCTGTCACCATTCCTGCATCTCCTGTACCACCTACGCCTCATGCATCACCTACACCTCCACCGTCCCATTGTTCATGTTCCTGAACCCACACCTCCACCTGTTGCATCTACTCATCCCATAGTCACACGTTCTCGTGTCGGGATCACTCGTCCTAATCCTAAGTATGTTGGTCTTGTGTCTACCGTTTCTCCTACACCTAGGTCCTATAAGGATGCTTTTAATAATCCAAATTGGCGAAATGCTATGTATGATGAGTATAATGCACTTATTAAGAATAAAACTTGGAAACGTGTACCTCGACCTGAAGGTGTCAATGTTGTTAGTTGTATGTGGTTATTTCGCCATAAGTATTTGGCTGATGGCACTCTTAGTCGGTACAAGGCACGTCTTGTTGCCAACGGTAGCACACAGATTGAGGGAGTTGATGTTGATGAGACCTTTAGTCTGGTTGTTAAGCTGGGCACTATACGGACTGTTCTTAGCTTAGCTATTTCTCGGCATTGGCCTGTTCACCAGCTTGATGTCAAAAATGCGTTTTTACATGGTGATTTAGCTGAAACTGTTTATATGCATCAACCTCCTGGTTTTCGCGATCTAGAGCATCCTGATTATGTTTGTTTATTACAGCGGTCTCTTTATGGTCTTAAGCAAGCACCTCGGGCATGGTTTCAGCGGTTTGCTACTTACATTACTACTGTTGGGTTTACTCCGAGTCGTTGTGACTCTTCTTTGTTTATTTACAGACAGGGTAATGATACTGCTTTTCTGTTACTCTATGTGGATGATATTGTGATCACTGCTTCCTCTGATAGTTTATTACAGCAGATTATTGCTTCTTTGCATAAGGAATTCTCTATGACTGATTTGGGTGCTCTTAACTATTTTTTGGGTGTGTCGGTTACGCGTGACTCTTTTGGGATGTTTTTGTCACAGCGTAAGTATGCTATGGAGATTTTGGAGCGTGCACATATGGTTGGTTGTAACCCTTCTCGGACTCCTGTTGACACTGAGTCTAAATTGGGTGATGATGGTGATCCGGTTTCTGATCCTAAGTTATATCGGAGTCTTGCAGGTTCTCTTCAGTATCTCACATTCACTAGACCTGATATTACTTATGCTGTGCAGCAGGTTTTCCTATATATGCATGATCCTCGTGAGCCTCATTTCTCTGCTCTTAAGCGGATTTTACGCTATGTTCAGGGGACTCTAGCATATGGTTTACAGTTATTTTCTTCTACTACTGACTCTTTGGTTGCTTATTCGGATGCTGATTGGGCTGGTTGTCCCACTACTCGCCGGTCTACATCAGGTTATTGTGTTTTTCTTGGCAACAACTTACTATCCTGGTCCTCTAAGCGTCTACCAACAGTTTCTCGTTCCAGTGCTGAAGCTGAGTAACGTGGTGTTGCCAATGCTATTACTGAGACATGTTGGCTGCGGAATCTGCTTCGTGAGCTTCATACACCGTTGTCCTTAGCTACTATTGTTTATTGTGATAATGTGAGTGCAGTGTACTTGACCTCTAATCCTGTTCAGCATCAAAGGACAAAGCATATTGAGATTGATATTCATTTTGTTCGTGATTTGGTTGCTACTGGTCAAGTTCGGGTTCTACATGTTCCTTATCGGTTTCAGTATGCTGATATCTTTACCAAAGGGTTGCCGTCTGCCTTGTTTGCTGAGTTTCGTGACAACTTGAGTGTTCGGTCTCCTCTCGCTCAAATTGCGGGGGAGTGTTAGATGATAAGTATTAGGTAATTAGGCCCGTGTGTATTAGGCCCTTATTGTATCTTATATATTATCTCATGTACCGAACATATTAGGCATTCAATATACGATTCTTATTATTCTACAGTAAGATCGTACGATCTTACGTGCACACTAATCAAAATCGTGTAGGATCATGGTAGGATAGCATCTGAGGTAGGATCGTAAGTAAGATCGTAGGGTCGCACGTAAGATCGTAAGATCAACACGCGATCCAAGTTCCTTTTTTTTTTTTTTTTTTTTTTTTTTTTTTTTTTTTTTTTTTTTTTTTTTAATCTTTTAAGTCCATCCCACTTGCTTAGGCAAAAAAATAAAATAAATAAATAATAATAAAAAAAACGTGTGTTTTACTAGTGTATAATGAGTAAACCATTATTTTTTTATTTTCTAAATAAATTATAGTTTATACATAGTTTTCTACTTTTCTAAATAGATTATAGTGTAAAAGTGTTCAATAGTTTAATCTACTTTACTTTATTTTACTTTACTGTAATTTACTTTACTTCACTGTGATTAAACTAATCAAAGGGTATGTTTTGGTAGGATCGTAGGATCGCGATTCGATCCTACGATCTCGATTTTTTTTGCAAAGACAAAAACGATCATGCGCGGGATCGCAATCTTGATAGCATTGCTATTAGATATGTTTTAAACACCAATAAATATGTATACGTTTTAAACACCAATAAATATTTGAGAAAATTACTAAAAATGTACAAAAATCCAACCTTTATCCACTATATGGACATTTTTAACATCATTTTCTCATTTAGTCACACTCGACTGCTCAACTGCTCGACTCCTCCCAATTTTTGACACATGCCATCCTTTTGTACTTTTTCTAGTACATATGTACCAAAAAAAGTACAAAAGAATGACATGTTTCAAAAATTTGATGGAATCGAGCAGTTGATCAGTCGAGCATGACAAAAAAAAAAATACAAAAATTTTACTTTCTTGCACCTGAAAAAAGTACAATAGAATGACACGTGTCAAAAATTGATAGAGATGAGAATGGCCAAAATGGGAAAATGATGTAAAAAGTGTTCATATAATACATCAATGTTGGATTTTTGTACCTTTTTGGTAATTTTAGCTAAATATTTTTAATTTAGAGTTAACTACATTTTTGGTCCTTGTGGTTTGCTGGGTATTTCACTTTTGGTCCAAAATTTCAAAAAGTTTTGGATTTAGTCCAAAACTGATACTTTTGTTTCAGGTTTGGTCCAATTTGTTGTTGACTGTTAAGTTGACCAGTTAACAAGCATAAAATGACAAACATACCCTCAACTTTAATCTTATTATTATTATTATTATTATTATTATTATTATTATTATTATTATTATTATTATTATTATTATTATTATTCTCTATATATATTATGGGGCACTGCTTAGAGGGCAGTGCCGCATTAAATATTATTGTTTTTTGGGCTTTTGCTCTGGGCTCGAGGAATCCATGGACTTCTACACGTTTTGATTATACATATCACAAACTTACCAGATAGAGCTCACCGACTCTCTCTCTCTCTCAACTCACTACCTTGCTATTTCTCTTTCTTCCACCGATTCACAAACCCAGAAACTTCCAGCAACCATAATAGTTGCTTATCATAGTAATGGAGAAGGAGCTACAAGAAACGAAACCATCGGTAAATCCCGTTAGTCCACCACTTTAAGTGAAGAGTGGTTGTTGATAGCGATTTTATGATGGTAACAGTTTCGGCGTTTGTTGTGCAACAGAGTAACTAGAAGACAAAGGGGTGTGTATACTGTGGTGGTGACGAGTTGTGTGTTGGCCGAATAAATAAAGCTGCGATTGTGGGTTAGCCGGCCGGATGAAGAACCTCTATGGTCTTTCCTTATTATTATTATTATTATTATTATTATTATTATTATTATTATTATTATTATTATTATTATTATTATTATTATTATTATTATTATTATTATTATTATTATTATTATTATTATTATTATTTATTTATTTATTTATTTTTTATAAAAACCAACACTTTTATTAACAATAAATAGGATTTTACAAGAAATTGGTGGGGAGCCGAGAAACCAACTGGGCCCCCACACCTCTAGCAATAGCGAATCCAATCCTATTAAAAATATGAACGGCAGTCCGCGCCCCAATATCTTGAGTCGTAGAAAAACGTCGAATACGTTTTAGAAGAGTTACTGCATCTTTCTCAAGTTCTCCAAAAGAGGAGAAAGAGAAGGGGAGGAACCCATATCCGATATCCACATATTTGGCCTCATACTTGACACGTTTACGTTGTGCAGCTTCAATAACCGCACGACCTGGCATAAAATCAATCATACCAGATTGTGTCAAAGGTGACGACCCCGTAAGATCAACACAAACATCAAGCCCACCATCCCAGGAGTAAAGTAATATATCAGCTGGGCGCAAAGATCTATCCCTATCACCATAAAGCCCAATATCCACCTCCTTACGAGCTGAAATTCCGGACCGAGAGCATATATCAACAAGAACATCACGCACAATATTATGCCGATGTTTAATGCCAACAATACCCGCACAAGAAACCGCATGATCCCCATAAATATCTCCAGTGAAAACACGAGAACAAGCTGAACACGGTACCTGAACAGTGAAAAGAGGAACACCCAGCCGATAACACAACACACAACGGTATGTCCGGGCATTCATAGTTTGACCCAATCCAGATATAGGAGCCACCCTGAGCCAATCTGAAGTATGATCCTCCTTTAAAGAGCTCCATAATGCCATATGTCGAAGAGAAAGATGGAATGTAGATTCAAAAGTT
The DNA here is from genome assembly GCA_030686995.1 of Artemisia argyi. NCBI lineage: Eukaryota > Viridiplantae > Streptophyta > Magnoliopsida > Asterales > Asteraceae > Artemisia > Artemisia argyi. Next base: position 33,970,272 of record CM060694.1, read on the forward strand.
TGGGTAACCCGATCGAAATATATATCTGCCAATTTCTTCATGAGTTTGGGGGCAGCGACCTCACTTAGGTTACTCAAAAGATCAAAATCCATATCCATATTAAAAGTACATAAAGCATTATCAAAAGAGGGACCAACAGTTACAATACCAGAACTATGGAGAAGCTTAGTCTGTAAACTAACAGATTAAAGTCTGAACGCAAGAAAAACATATTTCAAGACATCTTCTACAGAATAAACACCAAACACAAACAATTAAATTGCAAACATTTCCATTAGACAAGATTTTACACCCTCATAATTTAGCAATAACTAAATAACAAAATATATATATATATATATATATATATATATATATATATATATATATATATATATATATATATATATATATATATATATATATATTAAATTAAAAATTGTCAAAGCCATAAATATTATCTTATGTGTATTGTCACTAAGCACAAAAAGAAAATGACGACCTGGACTTCCACTATTCCATGTTTTACCAAATCAACAAATATGTTTCTTTTCTGTTCATTGACACCATCAAAGATTCACCACTATTAAGTAAATCAAAACCAAAACCACCACCAATCACTATCTTGAAAGAAAAAGTAAAAATCTAAAAATACTTACAAACACCAACATCATTATCATCACCAACTCTATACATCCTTCAAACCAACTTAATATTTGTTAGAGAAAAAGAAAACAAAACCCACTTAATTGTTCTAACACCAGCTCTACAAATCATTACAAAAAATTCGCCGCCTGCCGTACTACCGTAGCCTGTCACCATTGCCATTTTCTCTTTAAAAACGAGCTTGCCAGATCCTGTGAACCTATTAAGTTAACTTTGTAAGATTTGGGGGTTTTGTGTTTTTGTTTAAGTTGAAGATATTTGTTGACGGGTTATTGTTTGGCCATCGATTAGGTAGCAGAGGTGGGGGTTAGGAGGCGGCGGTGAGGTGCGGTTGGGGTTTGATTGGTTGTGGTGTCCGACAGCTGGGTCGATTGTAGAAAGAGAGCGCAGGTGGCGTCGGAGAAGATGGCAGATGTGGTGGTCTGCCGGAGATGGTGGTGGCCTGCCGGAGACGGTGGTGGCTGCAGGTTTAGCGAGTAAATGAAGAGAGTGAAAGAAAAATGAAAATAAATGAAGAGAATATATATGTAAATGTGTTCAAAAACAGAATATAACTTTTTTTTTACATATTAAGGGACTATCTTTTTTTCATTTTTATTTGATCTAATTGATTAGATTAATACCAACAATTAAAAATGCACACTTTTATTTATTTATTTTTTTCAAATATTAATATCTTTCAAACTGTTAATATACCGTTACGACGAGCATTTAATTATCTTTTTATAGATAGGCACGTTGGCATATTTTTGACAATTTTTTTTTTTACGTTTTTTTTTGTGGCCGAAAAAATCACATGTGATATATCATATGTGATATTACACTAATATCACATGTGATATTACAAAGTGTCCGTCTATAGAAAGATAATTAAATGCTCGTCGTGATGGTGTAATTATTTTCCTTTAACGATTAACGGTTTAAGAGATATTTAAATTATAAAAAATAGGTGAAATATTAAAATGCATTTAATCTCAACCATTGATTTCTTTTTAGATGGATGGTGGGGATGAGTCCTTTGGTATGTAAGAAAAGTTTGATATTTAATATAACTCGACTCATTGGTATGTAAAAAAAGTTTGGTTCTCAAATGATCTTAATTCTTAAAGAAAACTGTTAATAATAATATATAATAAAAAGAAAAAAAAATGTGAATTTTTATTAAATAGAATGGTTAATTTCTTTAATTTTTTAGACAAAAATACACCGTTAGTCCCTAAACTTTCCCAAAAATACCACCTGGCACCTTAAGTTTGGATTTTAGTCGCCAAGCTTCGAAAAGTCAGGTTTTTTAGGCCAAATGCGTCCTTTTGACTATTTTCCCTCAGTCAACTTCTCTTATTTTTCTCAGGTGCCTTGCATATGAGAGTAAAATGGTCATTTCATCATTTTGGTTAATTATTATGGTGGTACAACCTTAGGGACAAATGATGTATTTTATCAAAAAGTTATACCATCACTATCACCACCCTCTCTTTATCTCTTTTTTCTTGATTCTCTCTCTAAAATTAACACCATCACTATTCTCAAATCTCATTCATCCACTCCACTAAAAAAACATAAACTCAATCGAACTACAATCTTCATTCTTCATCTTCATACCCACACAAAATATCATAACTCAACAAAAATTTTGGGATGATCCATAGATGCGACAACCATCACACAAAAGATGCAATAAAGCAGCTATCATCCGTTTTCTTACATTATTAAGCCATGTTTTGATTTTCTTGTGATTACGATATTTTGATGTATTACTCTGTTTTGCTCGGTTACTAGTTAATTTGTACTTATGGTTAAGACAAATAGAAATTAACTAGCATATCTGATAATAGTCTGTATTTGTTTTCTTATAATGTGATTTGCTTATATTAAAGACTGTAAAGTATCTGAATGTTGAGGACCATGAATGTGAAAGAAGATAGTTCAGGAAATGCAAATGTGAAACATATACCTTGACCCGTTTTTTGTTACGATTATTCTGCTACAAACCTACATTGAGCTATCTTAAGATAGTCTTGTTTGTTTTCAGGATTACTTGTCTATGTGACTAAAGTTTCTAATATATGCTTCTTTTACTTGTTGTAGTTGTTGGTTTCGGAAAGAAGAGGGGTCCAAACTCATCAGAGAAATAAGCATGATATGTCTTGATGGTTTCCTTAGAAGACTTGTCTAGTTTTTTGTTTTCGTTAAATTTTGTTATGTTCACCAAATCTTATCAGGTATTTTACTCTAAAGTATGCTGACATTTGATGCCTGTGATGTTGAATGGTTATCATGAATGACTTGTTTAATTAAAGCTTATGGTTGCTTTTTCTTGGATTTCATTTTTGATGTGTATGTGTAATGGTTGGTTTTATGTTTTTTTTATATGGAGATTTGAAAGAAACTTTCAAGTTTCATGAACTCATATAGTGAGTAATTTTTTAGACTGGCATTTTTTAGGCTTTTGTATTGACAACAAATGAGTCAATTGGCAGGAACCTCGTGACTTCAAAGTCTTGTTGTCAGGTGCCATTTTTATTGTATACTAAGCAAATAGCGATAAGTTTTTTTTTGACCTGCCCTGTTTGTTTTAATATATCAATTTTATAAGAAACCGATCAGGCCGTTGACAGACTAGATTCATTTACCGCTTTACCAGCAAGAGGTAGAAATTATAAAGCTCTTTCATATATGTTAGAAAGCATATTGTAGAATCAATTTTCTAAAGTTATACATGGTTTTTGAATTGTAATCATTGATTTTTAAAAAATCGGCATTTTAAGATGTCTCATGTTTGTCAATCTGGGTCTGTGACGAGTTGAAGCAGGTTTAAGGTTTATGTAAGTAATACATGCTATGAATCATATTCTAGGTGTTTATAAGGCTAGGCGCAGTAAGGCTGGACGATCGACTAACACGATCGATTACATATCGATCTTCCTTCTGTGGAGAATCCATCGCCAATTGAGTATATTCATCAATTAAAACAGAATATGCGTTGGAGATTGAACGGAGGTGACTGTGGCATAAAAAACATGACTTTTGGACGCATGGCGACTAAAATCCAAACTTAGGGTGCCAGGTGATGTTTTCGAGAAAGTTTAGGTACCAACAACGTATTTTTGTCTTTTTTTTATTTAATAGAAAGAAAGAGCGAGTTTGTGGGACCTTGTTGGCTTTTTATAACATATTATAATAAAAGAAGAAAATACTCTCCTACTTAACAGTTAAACAAGTCAAATTGATGGTGTTAACGAAGTTAGACTCAAAGTGGAAAGAAAGTATCACTTTTGGACTATCCAAAACTTTTTAAAAATTTGGACCAAAAATGAAATACCCAGCAAACCACAAGGACCAAAAATGTAGTTAACTCTTTAATTTATTTAGTACTAGTATACATGATGTTTGGTGTTGTACTTTGGAATTTGGACTGTCTTGTCCTGTTTGGTTGATGTCTGTTTCCTCATTAAACTGTGACTATTCCAATTTAAATTATCATATCCAAGAATTGTTTTCACGTAACTCATAACAATACAAACTCTTATTCACAATAAAGGTATCACGTATGATACAAATGAAAGAGAGCATAGAAGTAATGTAGTATCCAAAACATGTGCCATTGTAGCTAATATATTCTCATTTATTTAATAGATATTGGTTTTTAAAATGAAAATGATAGAGGATATATGACTATACTCCATATCCTCAATATGGTTAGAAATGGAGGGTTTCATACCTTTATAGTGGTGTCCACCATGTTTTAAAACATCGATTCCCAAATTTTAGTTATCATACTACACAACGATATTGTAATCGATATATTAACCCAATTTGAGTTTTAAAACTCGAGGTTTTAGTGGTAAATGCAACTACCCACGGCTAAAAGCCTTAGCCAGCTGCTAAAACCCATAACCCGCCAAAAATACAAAACTAAAAAACACACTTCCACCACACTCATATTCGGACCTCCTGGATGATTTCATTAGTTTGGTATCACTTGGAATTGATTCAATGGCTCGAAAAAAGGTTAGTAACACTCTCAAATTCATTGTTTTGTTTTTTTTTTGGGTGCAAAGTTGAAATTATATTAACTTTTCAAAAATGTCCATCATAAGGATAGTGGCATAGATTTGGGCAGCTCCCAGAATCTGTGAACATACAAAGATATCCATTAACTATGCTATCTAATACTATCCAATATCAGGCAAAACCACACTAAGACTGATAAACTAAAATCTGACAAAACAAATAGAGCACACTTCCATTGATTCATGCTCCTCACCAATTTACCTTTATAATGCACCTACCATCTAGATACATTTTCATCACACCATTCCATCAAGCCACTCAACCTGCCACCATGGTAGACAAGATGGAAATGGTGGATGGCATCACTAGGCACCCATAACCCATCCATGGGGGGACTCTACCAAAACAACCTACATTTCCCTCTCAATGTAAGGCTTTAGTTGCTTTAGAACACACACCCTCCATGATGACCAACCTTACCTCCTATGGGAATGTAAATTATGGACCATGAAGTGTCATCTTTCACCACTATCAATTCCATACTACTTACACTCCCCTCCTAGGCCATATACCCTTCACAAATTAGAAGCCCTACTTTACGGTACATCTTATATCCATCATAGACCTCCTTTTCATCCACTGTAGATGCTGAGTTCCACCCAGGCCAACTAGCAAAGCTACATGGGCTATTAAGGTACAATCATACCTAATTATACTCCAAGGTACAAGGTACTTCTCATTGTTATAACTAGAAATATTGATCTTGTATAGGTAAAGATCATTCATGTAACCAGAGATACTTTTCAGATACATATAGCCCCTTAACAGCACAACTTTGTCACTATGCCAAACACTCCTTAATCTCCCCTGCATACTGTTGTTGACTCTTAAGTAGATTTATAAGTGCCTGTCAAACTTGACATTCCACCTTGCTTCAGCATTGAGAACATTAGTACATTGTCTGACTTTGATTGTAATAAGCTTAGCTCTAATTTCTTCACAAATAATGTTGAATAGAGATTCTACAGTTCTATTACTCCCATTAAACAATCTGCCATTTCTTTCTTGCCAAATGTAGTACACTGCAGCTGCAAGACAGCTTTTTGATGATCTCCCACACATTGCTGCTATCCCCATTAGTACTCATTCTATTAAAAATTCATTCCCAAGTAGATTCGTTGACTTGAAACTTAGCTTTATTACTTAGCTTCCACCAGATTTCCTTAGCATACTCACACTCAAAAAATAAGTGATAATGCGAGTCAAGCCCTTTTTTGCATAGACAGCATTCAAATAGTTTGTTTGGGGTACCATTTCTGCAATTTGTCCTGTGTGCAAAGCTTTTGCTTAACATCAAGCCACAGAATGAATGTGTGTTTTGGAATGCAGTTAGAGTACCAAACCAAAATTTTCCAGTTGACACAATTACCCTCACTTCTTACATCTTTCCACACAGTACTCGTTGCATAGTCTTTCACATTGCCTTTCTTATCAATCCAAATAGCTTTATAGGCACATCATTCAATATAAGTACTTCTAGATTGGCAATGATTCGTTGTGTTTTGGTGTGTGCAAACAACAATTTTATCAAAATATCAACAATTTGTCGTGAGACAAATAATCGTGAAGTAATGCGAGTAAACCGTTTAGGAAAACGATTACCCCGCAAAACTTGTGAAAGTGATATTCAAATTGTGAGACCGGGAAGTGATTTCCCGGGTCGTACCCCAACGAGGTGTGAATGGAAAGCTTCGAATGAGATTTGGATTAAAATCTTGTATGATTGGAAAGGTTATTTGGTTTTGCGATACGTTAAATGAAATTAAAAACTAATGGACGAAAGTAAACGTAAATTAACCTAAGGCAACTAACAATCTAGGAAATTCCTAAAATACTACGGGAAACCATAATTAGGTGTCGGGAATCCTAAAACGTAAATTAAACTAGAAACGTGACGTTTAATTAAAAAAATTACGTGAACGTGCAAAATAAAACGTGAGATTAAAGTTACGAAGGTCCCACGGGTTCACGAATAATTTTCTAACGTATTAAATGACAAAAGAAATTTTTGAGAAAAAGAAAATTAATTTTTCTACTAAAATTCTAATTAATATGAATTAAAAACTAATTTAATGAAATAAAGTAAAAATAAATACAAAAATAACTTAAATAAATTTGAAACTTTTTTGGAAAATCTAAAAAGCTAAAATGGTTCAAAGGAAAATCAGAAACTTGAAATAAGCATTCGAATTAAGCCAGAAAAAGCAGTTTATAAGCTGCTGAGCTTATTAATCCTATAATACTCAACCATGGTTAAAAATTAAATTTTGCAAGGAAAGTTTGAAAAAGTCCCAAGGGCGGATGGTATAGATGTTGTGTGTTGTGTCGTGGGTGAACCAAAAGGTCAAGGGTTCGAAACCCTCTTTTTACAAAATTTACCAAACGCTTTTTTTTTTTTTTTTTTTTACCTTTCTTATAAACGTTTCCTTTGTCTACTAAATCCTCAACAAATACTACTTATTCGTTTCTTATCTTTTTGAAATCAGTTAATAATAACAACAACTTTGGTGGAAGATTTTCCCATTCGAAATACATTTATCTTGAACATATCAAATTTTTTACTTACCTATTATTATTCTGTCTACAAGATTTTTAAGTTTAGATAAACTAGAGTGGTGATACAACAACTAAAAACCACACAAAGAGCAATTACAACAACTTCAAACAATACTTAATCACCACAGATTAAAAAAAAAAGTAGCAGCAGTTTAACAAGAAAAAAGGTAGCAGCAGTTTAACAAGCAAAATTCAAACAAGCAACATAATCCAAACAAAATTACATCAATTATTAAACAACAAAGATTAAACGGATAGCATGATCAAGCAAGCTCAGCTTGGCTGAGAACACTAGAGCAGCAGACAGATAGAAACATAGAAACAAGCCAAAAGATGGCTTACTAACAAACACTTAATAAGCTATATGGCTAAAGCTAAAACAAACCTGATTAACAGCCTAGTGGACTTATCTAAATCTGCAAACAACTCTTCCTAACATTGATTAATACAATTTCTACAAACCAATGAAACGCGACAAAACTAAGTGTGCGGGGCGACATATGTCCAAACAGTCCACTTTGGACTCAAATTTAAGTAGCCAAACGGGCTCCAAATCGGAAATTTCTTTTTGGCGTGGATTCACCAACTGCCAAAGTTTTCAAAACAGTAGAGATTTTAAGATTTCAAAAAGTAGTTAAACTTGTGCATTACATTAAAAACTGTCGAGTTCCCAGCATGCAACTTTACAACAAAGATCTTAAAGTGAGCTTTTGATTTAACTAGAGGTACTAAGTTAAGAGAAAACTTGGATGTACTGCCTAAAAACTCTATGTCGATTTCAACAACAATTTCAAACCTCTAATTACCACAGATTTCAAAGTCACTTGCGGCTAAACTACCAAACTAAATTGCTTAATATAAATCAAACCAAATCAAACTCTAATAGGCAAGATTCAACAAATATGAGAAACAACTAACAATCGACAATAATTATCAAATTTAGTAATAAGAACCTACTTGTCTTCCAAGCCAAGATGAATTCTGAGAACTAGGAACCAAGAACAACCTAAGTACCCCCATGGGTTCTAAACCGAATTCCCATCCAAGCTGCTTTTGCTCCTTTTTTTTATAACCCTTTTTTTTTCTTTCAAATTCGATTACACAATAACAGATAATCAACTTTTAAGACAATTAGAATTTTAACTAGAAACATGAACTTGAAATAAGAATTCCTTCAATACTGAAAAAGATTTGAATTACAATAAAACTAAAAACTTGAAAAGATGAAACATAAAACTGAGATAGATGAAAAAAATTAAAGATGCCCTTAGGCTTACAATTCCCTATCTATTTATACTAAACCTAGAAGAGTGGTAGGTACCAAAATAAGCTTCTTCTTTGTCTTCACTGGTTATCTTCTTTTTATTGAATCCTAGCCATCCATTCACTCTTGTCTTCATCTCAACCTTCAACTGATCTTTTGGCGCCCAAAAGAGTGGTGGATCTCCAGCTTGTCATCCCCTTAGTGGTTAATGGTGTTAGGTATGGATTATGTGAGGGATTAGTGGAATTGGGGGAAGGTTTTGATGGTGATAGGAAGATGGTGATGGGGGTGTTGGAGTTATGCAGTCACGGGGGGGGGGGGGGGGGGGAAGATGGGATAGTGGTGGTGTTTTTTTTTATTCAGTATTGACTGAATGGGATGAAGGAGGTGTTCGTTATTAGTTGTAGGGTTAGGGTTTAGTTTCAGGGGTGAAGGGTTAATAAACGTGAAAGGGGGTGGGCTTGGGTATTGGCTTTGAGCCTGGATTAAAACGTGGGCTTGGTGTTTAATTAAATAGTGGGTTTGGTGACAAGGGCTTTGGGTAATCCGTTTGGTTTAGTTATAAACACAAGGACCACACTTGTTATTTTCTGAATTTGACGGACCGAATTTGCCAATCTTCCAAAGTTCAACCAAGGACCACACTTGCCATTTTATAATTCCTTAAGGACCTTGATTTATAATTTTTTCATTTAAATGCCCAAGGACCAAAACTGCCAAGTTTGCAAAGTGCAGGGACCAAACATGCCAATTGTGAAATTTCAAAGGTTTGGTTTGCAATCTTTTGAAAACATTTTACCCAAAGATCATTTGCGATTTATTTTGACTTTTAAAGAGCACGGGTTGACTTTTCTTTGAAAATGATTGACCAGGGACTAGTTTTGTAAAATTTTGAAAGTTGGGGGACTGAAACTGCCATTAATGTAACTTTTGTTCATTTTTCGTTTGTTTTTACTCGTTTTGCATCAGAAACATATAAAATACAATCTTTGGGATTTTCTTCGCATTTTGGTGCGTTTTTGAGTATTTTTGATCGTTTTGCAGCTCCGATTTGACTAAAAATGATGAGTATTTACACACTCATCAATCCCCCACACTAAACTATTGCTAGTCCCTAGCAATCTTTTTGAGAAAAATTAATGGATTTGAAGTCTCTTTACCAAAAGCCATTACTTCTGGAGTAGCCAGGTGTAAGAACTGTGGCACACCTGATAGCCGTGTGATTTTGAGCAAACCACCAGCTGTCAACGGATTTGATTTGTCTTTACCAGGAGCCGTTTGCTCCTGGACTAGCCAACTCTTGATGGAACAGTCAACATCTTGGTGAGTTGATTACCAATTATGGTTTTTCCACAGCCTTTACCACAAGCCATAATCTTGCGGGCTAGCCAACTCATTAGCTTTTGAGGATAATGGGGAGTTGAGGAACCATACAATTTTTGGCAAATTTCAAGCCATCAACGGGTTTGAGTTATCTTTACCAAGAGCCGTTTGCTCCTGGATTAGCCAATCCATTTTTTCGTTTAGACAAGGCGAATTGATAACCACAAAAAAATTTGAAATAAAGTGAATTTTTTTTTTTTAAATTTTGCCCAAAAACGGGGGTACTAGACGATATATTTTGATAAAATTCGCTAGAATTTTCCCCTCCTCCACACTTAGAGTTGAATATTGTCCTCAATATTCAAAGTCCCAGCGATTATGCCGAAATTTTGAATGAAAGACGAGAATATTAAAAGCTAACTGTGGGAATGTCATGTGTATTTTTCACTTTATTTATTCAAACACACATTTTTTTTTTTTTTTTTTTTTGGAAAGATATGTACATCTCAAGTAGCTGCGGGGGTGGCCACTCCCCCACACTAGGGTGTTAGAAAATAGAAGGAAATCAGATACATGGGTGAAAGCCCATGTTTGTTGTTACTTGTTTTTGTTTGTCGAGTCGCTAGCTTGACTCGATCCCCGAATTCATTGGTCCATGGGGAAAGTTTGGAGGTCCGGGACAATAGGTGGTATGTCCCCTCCAAAATAGTGTTTCAACCGATGCCCATTTACTTTGAAATTTGGACCGTCGTCTTGAGATAACTCGACGGTACCATAAGGATAAACTTTGGCAACGGTGAAGGGTCCGGTCCAGCGGGTTTTAAGCTTACCCGAAAAGATCTTTAATCGAGAGTTAAAAAGAAGGACTCGGTCACCAATGTTGAAAACGCGGTTCTTAATTTTGGAGTCGTGGATCATTTTGGTTTTCTCTTTATAGATTAAAGAGTTTTCGTAAGCTTGATCACGAAGTTCATTGAGTTGAACTTTCCTGTGATCACCCGCGGACTTAAGATCAAAATTAGCATTCTTCAAAGCCCAATAAGCTTTGTGCTCGAGCTCAATCGGTAGATGACAAGCTTTTCCATACACGAGCTTATAAGGAGTACACCCGATGGGTGTTTTATAAGCCGTGCGAAAGGCCCATAGAGCGTCATCTAGTTTATCCGACCCAGAGGCACGGTTTTCGCCTACGGTTCTTTCAAGAATTCTTTTCAAACCTTGGTTTGAAACCTCCACTTGCCCACTCGTTTGTGGGTGATAGGCGGTAGCAAGTCGGTGAGTGACACCATACTTGAGCATGACTTTTTGCAAATTGTTCGTTGCAAAAGTGAGTACCGCGATCGCTTATGATAGCGCGGGGAGTTCCAAACCTTGAGAATAGCGATTTCAAAAACTTGACAACTACTCGGGCATCGTTGGTTGGGAGAGCTTTTGCTTCGACCCATTTTGACAAGTAGTCAACGGCCACGAGTATGTACTTATTCCCTCATGAAGACGGGAACGGCCCCATAAAGTCTATGCCCCAAACATCAAAGATTTCACACACTTGGATGACGTTTTGAGGCATTTCATCCCGTTGTGTGATCTTTCCTTGATGTTGACACGAGTCACAAGATTTGACTAGGTCATGGGCGTCTTTATAAATGGAGGGCCAATAAAAACCAGACTCAAATACTTTTCGAGCGGTGTAGTTCGGGCCATGATGTCCCCCGGTAGGTCCATTATGACAAGCCTTTAGGATTTCCATGGCTTCTTGGCCATGAACACACCTTCGAATAACCTGATCCGCACAAATTTTAAATAGATAGGGATCGTCCCAAAAGTAGTGATTAACATCTTTGAAAAACTTGCTCTTTTGGTGGGACGACATCCCTTTGACAACGAAGTTCCCCGCATGATAGTTTGCAAAGTTGGCAAACCATGGGGGTACTAGAATCACCACGAGAGGAAATCACATTGAGTGTCTCGAGAGGAAACGTTTTGTTTATTTCCTTTTTCTCGAGAACTCCTTGATGAGGATTCTCCAATCGGGAAAGATGGTCAGCAGCGAGGTTCTCGGCTCCTTTTTTATCACGAATGATGATATCAAATTCTTGTAGGAGGAGAACCCAACGGAGCAATCTCGGTTTTACGTCTTGCTTGGCAAAGAGATATTTTAGAGCCGAGTGATCCGTGTACACTATGCATTTAGTCAAGATCAAGTATGGCCGAAACTTCTCAAACGCATACACCACGGCAAGTAATTCTTTTTCCGTTGTGGTGTAATGAGCTTGAGCTTCGGTCAAGGTCTTGCTTGCATAATGAATCGGCTGAAAATGTTTGGTTTTTCGTTGCCCCAAGACCGCACCTATTGCAAAGTCACTTGCATCACACATACGTTCGAACAGTAGGTCCCAATCGAGGGCAACTAAAATGGGTGCTTCGGTAAGCTTTTTCTTGAGAGTTTGAAAAGCTTCGATGCACTCATCGGAAAAGACAAATGGAGTCTCTTTTTCAAGAAGTCGGGTCATAGGCCTAGCTATCTTTGAGAAATCTTGAATGAATCTACGATAGAAGCCGGCATGCCCCAGGAAACTCCGAACACCTTTAACAGTAGTGAGAGGAGGAAGCTTAGCAATGACGTCGATTTTAGCTTTATCCACCTCAATCCCACTCTTGGAAATCTTATGGCCAAGGACAATTCCTTCCTTGACCATGAAATGACTTTTCTCCCAATTTAGACTAAGATTGGTGTCTTTGCATCTTTGAAGCATTTTGTCTAAATTGGAGAGACATGATTCGAATGTATTCCCAACGACCGAAAAATCATCCATGAAGACCTCCATTGTTTTCTCGATCATGTCGTGAAAAATGGCCATCATGCATCTTTGAAATGTGCCCGGAGCATTGCATAAGCCAAAAGGCATGCGTCGATAAGCAAATGTTCCGTATGGGCAAGTAAAAGTCATTTTTTCTTGATCTTGAGGATCGATGGGAATTTGGAAATAACCCGAAAAACCGTCAAGGAAACAATAGTATTCGTTTCCCGCCAATCTTTCGAGCATTTGATCCCTGAAAGGTAATGGAAAGTGGTCTTTACGGGTGGCGTCGTTTAATTTTCGATAATCAATGCAAACGCGCCAACCCGTTACCAATCGAGTTGGAATTAACTCGTTATCATCATTTTTTACAACCGTTATGCCACCCTTTTTGGGCACACAATGAACGGGACTCACCCAAGGACTATCCGAAATAGGGTAGATCAAACCGGCATCAAGAAGTTTAATGACCTCTTGCTTGATAACCTCATGAATTTTAGGATTTACCCGTCTTTGTTGTTGAACCGCCGGTTTATAGTCATCCTCCATCAAAATTTTGTGCATACAAAATTTCGGGTTAATACCCTTGATGTCGGAAAGCCTCCAAGCAATGGCTCGCTTGTGTGACTTTAAAACCTTGAGAAGAGCGGTTTTGTTTTCCTCATTCAAGTCTTTAGCGATTATGACGGGAAACTTATCGTCACCCTCCAAAAATGTGTACTCGAGATGAGGCGGAAGTTCCTTGAGTTCGACATTGGGAAAGTCATCAGTTTTTTCAACATATTTGACTTCCACATTATGAAGTTCTTTTGGAGGAAGAGATGAAGGATCATCATTGAGCAACTTCTCGAGGAGAAGTAAATCTTCCTCGGGATTGATTGAATCATAATCAACATGAGAATCACACGACAAACAAGCTTTGATTTCTTCCAAAATGAAGTCACCTCCCAAAAATGGAGTAAGAGAGGGGGGAGAGACATCAATGGAAGAATTGATTGATCCTTGCACACTTAACACTTCTTCAATATGGTCATCACATGCGAAATCGATGACATCAAGTCGGTTGATTTCTTCTCGTTCAAGGTCGAGAAGATCTTTTGAAGTGTTTTCGATGTTTATGATCAATTTCTCATCGCTAACTCTAAGAGTCATTTCTCCTTCGAAGACGTCGATCAATGCACGAGCCGTTTTCAAGAATGGTCTTCCCAAAATAAGGGGAACACGAGGATCGGCATCAAAATCAACGACTACGAAGTCGGCAAGAAAATGGAACTTGCCAACCTTCACAAAGACATCTTCAGCGATACCCTTCGGGATTGTAACCGAACGGGTTGCTAATTTGAGAGTCAGTCGTGTTGGTGTAAGCTTGGGAAGTGAAAGTTTTTGCCAAATAGAGAAGGGCATGAGGTTTATGCTAGCGCCAAGATCGGCCAAGGCAAAGCATTCCTCAAGCTTTTGGAAATCACATGGAATGAGAAATTTTCCGGGGTCCCCTAATTTTTCGGGAAGTTTCTTTAGGAGAACCGCCGAACAATTTTCGTTCAAACGGGTTTTGGTGAGTTCAAATAGTTTCTCTTTGTTACTTAGAAGACTCTTGAAAGTGGAAGCGAACTTGGGCATATAGAGAAGAGCATCCGCGAAACTAATGTCTAAGTGTAATTTTTGAAAAATTTCAAGAAACTTTTTCATTTGATCATTAGTTTGCTCGCGGAGTCATTAATCATTTAACCGCGAAGGATATGGTATTGAAGCTTTTTGTTGAACGGGATTTTTCGATGGTTCAAAAACAATTCCCGGTTTTGATTTGGTTTTTGGGACAACATGAGGTTGGACGTGTGCGGTACTTCGTGTACTTGTGATTTGCACCTTGTCCTTTGTAGCCTCGTGTTCACGTTCCACTACCTTGGGAGGAGAAGAAGATGAGGTAGTAGGAATCGCGGGTCCATCATAAGAAACTCCACTACGGGTTGTGATCGCCTTAACATCGCCCTTCGGGTTGGCGATCGTGTTGCTTGGTAGCGTTCCCGATCTCGAAGGTCGATCATTTAAAGACTTCTTAAGTTCAGAAATCTGACCGATCAACAACCTATTAGTTTCTTCTTGAGCTTTCATAAATTGCTTCAACAATTCATCGGTTGATGATTGAGGTTGAGCAACATTTTAATTTTGAGGAAAGTTTTGAGCTCGGTTGTTTTGATTGAAACCTTGATTTTGAAAATTTCCATGGTTTTGATTACCATGAAAATTGTTTCCTTGATTGAAATTACCATAACCTTGGTTTCTATTCAAGTTTCCTTGATTGTGAGAACCTTGGTTGTAATTTCCCCCTTGATTTTGATATTGGTTCATAGGGGCTTGAAATTGGTTTTGAACATCCGGGTTTCTTTGTTGTTGATTTTGATTGAATCTATTTGGATTGTTGGGTTGAGAAAAACCGGGTGGACCACTTTGAGTGTTAGTACGGTAATTTGATTCCATTTGAGGACGGTATTGGTTACCTCCTTCATTGGAATTACCGACTATTGCATTGACTTCAAAAGGATTGCCATCGGTGGCAGTACAATTGTAGTAAGCGTGTGGACCACCACAAGTAACGCAAGTGTCAACCTTTTTGACTTCAGCAGGTTGAGAAGAAAATTTCTTTGTTTTGGTGAGAACCAAAGCATGAATAGCTTTCGTGAGCTTGTCAAGTCTAGCATCGGTGCTAGATTGAGCCACGGGTGATGAGGAAGAAGGACCAACATTAATTTGAGAAACAACCGATTTGCTTCGTGGAATGCGGACCTTGGATTTGTTTTCAATAATCATCAAAGCATCTTTGGTGGTTCGATTCAAGAAGTTGCCTCCCGCGGAAGCATTAAGAGAGTCTTGATCGACTTGGCTTACACCATTATAGAAAGTGTCGAGTTGCATCAACTCGGAAAAACCGTGATGAGGACATTTACGAAGCATGTCCTTGTAACGATCCCATGCCTCACCGAATGATTCATCAAATTTTTGAGTGAATTTCATGATCTCATTCTTGAGGGCGGTGGTTTTGGATGGAGGAAAGAATTCGGTCACAAACTTCTTGACCAAATCTTCCCACTTTTCAATCGATCGAGGGGGTTGTTTGTCTAGCCAATTTTTGGCAGCCCCATCGAGGGAAAACGGGAAGAGAAGAAGTTTGATAGCTTCCTCAGGGACATTTTTGCATTTGATGGTAGACGTGATTTTGTTGAACCATCGAATGTGATCTTGAGGATCGTCCCTCTCGAAACCATAGAATTGACGCGAGGTGACTAAGTTAATCAACCCCGTCTTAAGTTCGAAATTGTCAGCCACGATGGCTGGAATGATGATAGCATCTCCGTAACCCTCGATGGGTGCTTGGAGAAGCTCATTCATAGTGGGCTCGGCCGCCATAGTACGAAACTCGGGTTCGACTATTCGATTGGTACGTCGTTGATTACGCCTTCTCGGAATGTTATTAAGCGATTGCAAAGGACTCGTTGACGTAGACGAACGTGTGCGCATGCACCACAAAAATATCAATTAAAACGATACCACTTTAAAGACAAGGGAACTTAAACCAATAATCAAGAACGCAAGGTTAACTTCTAAGGAAAAACGCACAAAGGAGCGGGAGAGAAGAATGGATCTCTCACTGGGCGAAGTTCGTTGGATCGCCACATACCGTTTTGACTCCTCTTAAAGTGTGTATCTCGTTTAAAAGTTTTCCAAAACGCAAGTGATACAAAGGCAAGTTTTGATCTTTTGTTTGGGAACTTATTATGGTCACACCCCCAGTTGGTAGGTGTTCTGCCTTGGTTTGCGGTGATAAGATTTTACTTTGTATTTATTAAATAATGAAACGGGAAAATCTTTTTGTGTTTTTCTTTATCTTATATAGATATAATACATATACTAGAAACAAAAGAAAAATATTTTTGGTTTTTTATACGTTTTATAAAAGCGTAACTTCTTGCGAAGGTTCTACAAGACTAATCGTCTAAACCTTATCGAGACTTTCGACACACAGCCTCCCCGGCAGCGGAGCCATTTGATTCGTTGTGTTTTGGTGTGTGCAAACAACAATTTTATCAAAATATCAACAATTTGTCGTGAGACAAATAATCGTGAAGTAATGCGAGTAAACCGTTTAGGAAAACGATTACCCCGCAAAACTTGTGAAAGTGATATTCAAATTGTGAGACCGGGAAGTGATTTCCCGGGTCGTACCCCAACGAGGTGTGAATGGAAAGCTTCGAATGAGATTTGGATTAAAATCTTGTATGATTGGAAAGGTTATTTGGTTTTGCGATACGTTAAATGAAATTAAAAACTAACGGATGAAAGTAAACGTAAATTAACCTAAGGCAACTAACAATCTAGGAAATTCCTAAAATACTACGGGAAAACATAAATAGGTGTCGGGAATCCTAAAACGTAAATTAAACTAGAAACGTGACGTTTAATTAAAAAAATTACGTGAACGTGCAAAATAAAACGTGAGATTAAAGTTACGAAGGTCCCACGGGTTCACGAATAATTTTCTAACGTATTAAATGACAAAATAAATTTTTGAGAAAAAGAAAATTAATTTTTTGACTAAAATTCTAATTAATATGAATTAAAAACTAATTTAATGAAATAAAGTAAAAATAAATACAAAAATAACTTAAGTAAATTTGAAACTTTTTTGGAAAATCTAAAAAGCTAAAATGGTTCAAAGGAAAATCAGAAACTTGAAATAAGCATTCGAATTAAGCCAGAAAAAGCAGTTTATAAGCTGCTGAGCTTATTAATCCTATAATACTCAACCATGGTTAAAAATTAAATTTTGCAAGGAAAGTTTGAAAAAGTCCCAAGGGCGGATGGTATAGATGTTGTGTGTTATGTCGTGGGTGAACCAAAAGGTCAAGGGTTCGAAACCCTCTTTTTGCCAAATTTACCAAACATTTTTTTTTTACCTTTCTTATAAACGTTTCCTTTGTCTACTAAATCCTCAACAAATACTACTTATTCGTTTCTTATCTTTTTGAAATCAGTTAATAATAACAACAACTTTGGTGGAAGATTTTCCCATTCGAAATAGATTTATCTTGAACATATCAAATTTTTTACTTACCTATTATTATTCTGCCTACAAAATTTTTAAGTTTAGATAAACTAGAGTGGTGACACAACAACTAAAAACCACACAAAGAGCAATTACAACAACTTCAAACAATACTTAATCACCACAGATTAAAAAAAAAGTAGCAGCAGTTTAACAAGAAAAAAGATAGCAGCAGTTTAACAAGCAAAATTCAAACAAGCAACATAATCCAAACAAAATTACATCAATTATTAAACAACAAAGATTAAACGGATAGCATGATCAAGCAAGCTCAGCTTGGCTGAGAACACTAGAGCAGCAGACAGATAGAAACAAGCCAAAAGATGGCTTACTAACAAACACTTAATAAGCTATATGGCTAAAGCTAAAACAAACCTGATTAACAGCCTAGTGGACTTATCTAAATCTGCAAACAACTCTTCCTAACATTGATTAATACAATTTCTACAAACCAATGAAACGCGACAAAACTGAGTGTGCAGGGCGACATATGTCCAAACAATCCACTTTGGACTCAAATTTAAGTGGCCAAACGGGCTCCAAATCGGAAATTTCTTTTTGGCGTGGATTCACCAACTGCCAAAGTTTTCAAAACAGTAGAGATTTTGAGATTTCAAAAAGTAGTTAAACTTGTGCATTACATTAAAAACTGTCGAATTCCCAGCATGCAACTTTACAACAAAGATCTTAAAGTGAGCTTTTGATTTAACTAGAGGTACTAAGTTAAGAGAAAACTTGGATGTAATGCCTAAAAACTCTATGTTGATTTCAACAACAATTTCAAACCTCTAATTACCACAGATTTCAAAGTCACTTGCGGCTAAACTACCAAACTAAATTGCTTAATATAAATCAAACCAAATCAAACTCTAATAGGCAAGATTCAACAAATATGAGAAACAACTAACAATCGACAATAATTATCAAATTTAGTAATAAGAATCTACTTGTCTTCCAAGCCAAGATGAATTCTGAGAACTAGGAACCAAGAACAACCTAAGTACCCCCATGGGTTCTAAACCGAATTCCCATCCAAGCTGCTTTTGCTCCTTTTTTTTATAACACTTTTTTTTTCTTTCAAATTCGATTACACAATAATAGATAATCAACTTTTAAGACAATTAGAATTTTAACTAGAAACATGAACTTGAAATAAGAATTCCTTCATTACTGAAAAAGATTTGAATTACAATAAAACTAAAAACTTGAAAAGATGAAACATAAAACTGAGATAGATGAAAAAAATTAAAGATGCCCTTAGGCTTACAATTCCCTATCTATTTACACTAAACCTAGAAGAGTGGTAGGTACCAAAATAAGCTTCTTCTTTGTCTTCACTGGTTATCTTCTTTTTATTGAATCCTAGCCATCCATTCACTCTTGTCTTCATCTCAACCTTCAACTGATCTTTTGGCGCCCAAAAGAGTGGTGGATCTCCAGCTTGTCATCCCCTTAGTGGTTAATGGTGTTAGGTATGGATTATGTGAGGGATTAGTAGGATTGGGGGAAGGTTTTGATGGTGATAGGAAGATGGTGATGGGGGTGTTGGAGTTATGCAGTCACCGGGGGGGGGGGGGGGGAAGATGGGATAGTGGTGGTGTTTTTTTTTATTCAGTATTGACTGAATGGGATGAAGGAGGTGTTCGTTATTAGTTGTAGGGTTAGGGTTTAGTTTCAGGGGTGAAGAGTTAATAAACGTGAAAGGGGGTGGGCTTGGGTATTGGCTTTGGGCCTGGATTAAAACGTGGGCTTGGTGTTTAATTAAATAGTGGGTTTGGTGACAAGGGCTTTGGGTAATCCGTTTGGTTTAGTTATAAACACAAGGACCACACTTGTTATTTTCTGAATTTGACGGACCGAATTTGCCAATCTTCCAAAGTTCAACCAAGGACCACACTTGCCATTTTATAATTCCTTAAGGACCTTGATTTATAATTTTTTCATTTAAAATGCCCAAGGACCAAAACTGCCAAGTTTGCAAAGTGCAGGGACCAAACATGCCAATTGTGAAATTTCAAAGGTTTGGTTTGCAATCTTTTGAAAACATTTTAACCAAAGATAATTTGCGATTTATTTTGACTTTTAAATAGCACGGGTTGACTTTTCTTTGAAATGATTGACCAGGGACTAGTTTTGTAAAATTTTGAAAGTTGGGGGACTGAAACTGCCATTAATGTAACTTTTGTTTGTTTTTCATTTGTTTTTACTCGTTTTGCATCAGAAACATATAAAATACGATCTTTGGGATTTTCTTCGCATTTTGGTGCGTTTTTGAGTATTTTTTATCGTTTTGCAGCTCAGATTTGACTAAAAATGATGAGTATTTACACACTCATCAGGCAACAATTGGGTACTTATTAATCCGGTTTTTAGGCCATTTCCACCTAGACTCATCAATTACATCAGCAAGCTTGTTGGTATCTTGAAGCCCATCATAGAATACATCTTTCTTGCTAATATAACTAGATAGTCTTTGATCACTGCTCCATCTATCATGTCAAACATTGATTACCTTATCATTACCAATTTGATACGTCATACTGCTGCCCACCCTATCTCTGAGATTATGTATACACTTCCAAAACCAACTATCCTTACTATCAACAGTCACATCCCAAACACTCCTATTCTTCAGATTGACCATATTGGCCCATTTTACCCATAATGATTCCTTCCTAGATGCCACATTCCACAAATGCTTAACTGAAAGGACTCTGTTCCACATTTCCATGGACTTAAAACCCAATCCACCCTAATCTTTGGGTTTGCAAACATCCTTCCAAGCAACTCTAGCCTTACCTCTACAACTATCACCACAGTTCCATAGAAATCTTTTCAACAATTTTTCAATATCATCAATAACTGATTTAGGAAGTAGAAAAACAGAACCCCAATAAATCTGCATAGATGATAAAGCTGAAGCTATGAGTTGTGCTCTTCCTGCATAAGAGAGGTTTTTGTTCTTCCAATCATTCAGTTTTCTTTGAACATTATCCACCAATTGCTTGCAATCAGCAACACCAATTTTCTTAGTGATAAGTGGGACACCCAAATATCTAACCAGAAGCTTCCCTTCATTGAATGGCATAACACTTCTGATTGCATCTTTGGTCTCCTCATCTAGACTTCCACAAAACATAGTACACTTTCCAAGATTAGGATATAACCCAGATACATTATTGAACTTGTTGAGAGCTTTCCTGAGAACATTAATAGATTCCACACCTCCATGGCATAGCATTATCAAGTCATCAGCAAAACATAAGTGAGTAATTTTTAATTGCTAACATCCAAAATGATACTTAAACCTGCTATCTTTCTTGATCTCATCTTTCACAATTAAATTTAGCATTTCCATTACCAAAGTCAATATGTAGGGTGAAATTGGGTCTCCTTGTCTTAGACCTCTGCCTCCCTTAAAATATCCATGTCTTTCACCATTAACATAAATACTAAACTTTGAACTGGTAATACAAACCATGATCCAATCAACCATTTGCCTAGGAAACCCAAACTTAATCATAATTTCTTCGATGAAGTCCCAATTAACTGTATCATATTGTGAGAACCCTTACTTTCTGGTTAGTCATTGTACGTTTGATATTTTATTCTCTAAAATAGTCAACTCATTTATTTCTGAGCCCTAATCTAGAAGTCGTCAACGGTTACCTAAGAGAGATTTAGATTTCATTCAATGCATAAGATTTATCTATCATAAACTACTAAACCATACTACAAAATAATTCTAGGTGTCATACATGTTAAAAGTAGATTATAAGCTAAGCTAAATCCTAATAATGCTAGGAACCTTATATATATTTATAAACAAAGTAAATAATAAGTATATATGTATGCCACACGTTATATATATATATATATATATATATATATATATATATATATATATATATATATATATATATATATATATATATATATATATATATATATATATATATATATAGGGTGAGGATCAGGTACGTTTTTGTCTTTTAGTGCGGATGGTACGGACGAATCTCAGCCCTCCATCTAGTCAACCATCTGAAAAAGGCGGAGTGGCAATATCGTAAATATCCCCTTTTTTTAAGATCGTTACTATCGTATTAGCTTTTTTCTTAAAAAAATTCAAAAAAATCTGAAAAAATTAAAAAAATAAAGAGGACAACAAATAATTAAGAATCGCTAAAAAAAATTTAAAAAAAAAAAATCGTTTTCATCGTTAAAGGTATTGTGATATCAGACTCTGATTTTGACTTTTTTACAAAAGTCAAGATCTGATCTTGACTTTTGTCAAGATCAAATCTTGACTTTTGTAAAAAAGTCAAAATCAGATTCTGAAAACATTTTTTTTAATAAAAAATTTAATATCACAATAACTTTTTTAATATCGTAAAAACTTTTTCTTAATAAAAATTGTTAATATCGCCGTAACTATCATGCTTTCTTAATATCAAAGTTAATATCGCCGTAACTTTTTTACTATCGTAATAAAAAAAGTCAAGATCAGGATCAGATTCTGATATCACATAAACTTTTTTACTATCGTAATAAAAAAAAGTCAAAATCAGATTCTGATATCACATAAACTTTTTTACTATCGTAATAAAAAAAGTCAAGATCAGGCTCATAATATTGTTAATATCACGGTAGAACTCATAATATGGTTAATATCACGGTAGCACTCATAATCAAAAAACTAAAAAGTTCTCAGAAAAATCTGAAAAAATAAAAAAAATGAAAGAAGATAACAATATTAAGGATCGCTCAAAAGGAAAAAAAATTAAAAAAATCATTTTCATTAAGAATATTAAGAAGATAACAATAGCGCTAGATCTTGACTTTTTTTAAAAAGTCAAGATCAGATCTGGATTGGACGGACCAGATCAATCCGCACGTCCGCACTTAAAAAATGTATCCGCACGTGATCCTCACTCTCTCTCTCTCTCTCTATATATATATATATATATATATATATATATATATATATATATATATATATATATATATATATATATATATATATATATATATATATATATATATATATATATATATATATGGGAATATATTGGCTACAATTGAATTGTAGCCAATTAGCTACAATTTGTGCTATAAATTATGGGTTCTGTGGGCCCCTGACATCTTTCTGTGGGTCCCTGATTCAATTTCTTGTTTATTTTGGAAGAGGATTGTAGCCAATTGGCTACAATAATTGTAGCCAAGTTATCCCCTATATATATATATATATATAAGTCACATGAGTGCCCAACAATTTAATTTGTACAAGTTCACATTTTGAAGAAAAGGATAACATATTTGAAATGTTTGAAGGAATGAGTCATCCTTTAGACTCGGCAGATTCATGTGCCATCTCCCCATTATATTTGCCCCCATTTCATTTACCTATATCAGAACCGTATAACCACTGTACATATCTCTCACACAAAACCCTAACTCAAATATACTAAACGGCATCTCATTTTCCTTCCCAAGAGATCACTTTGGTACGACAAAAACTAGGTAGAAGGAGGTGGAAGAACTGGGCCTGATTGTGTGGGTTCTTTCTGAAGAGGTTTCAGTTTTAGTTTTTAGTTTTGCATCATTCCTATCCTCCGTTTCCAAATCATTCTTGAGGTATTCCTAAATCATTCTTCTGTTGTCCATTCGACTTTATTGAATGAATAATTTCTGATGTCCATTCCATAGCAAATAATACGATACATATAGATATGTTAAAAAGCTATTTTGGTTAAGAGACAGTCACCCATAAATCATGGTTATTGACAGCTAATTGATGTTATCTATTTGAATGTTTATCTGCTTGAATGGTAATCCATATACACGGTTTAATACTCCCCTGCAGTTGGAGCGGGAGGAAGCCGGACAGTCAAACTGGATATGAAATCTTCAAATAAGGCTGAAGGAAGTCCTTTGGTGAAGATATCTGCGTACTGGTAACGGGAGGGTACATGGAGAACACGAACATGACCAGCAGTAACCATGTCACGGACAAAGTGTCTATCGATCTCAATATGCTTGGTCCGTTGATGTTGAACAGGGTTGGCAAACAAATAGATGGCACTCAAATTATCACAGTATACTAGAGTAGCAGTAGAAAGAGGAGAATGCAGTTCACGAAAAAGGTTACGAAGCCATGCAGTCTCAGCTACAACATTTGAGACACCTCGGTACTCGGCTTCGGCACTAGACCGGGAGATGGTGTGCTATCGTTTGGAAGACCAAGAAAGTAGATTTTCACCCAGAAAAACACAGTATCCCGAAGTAGACCATCGTGTGGATGGGCAACCCACCCAATCTGCATCTCTATATCTAACAAGAGAAGTGATGGAGGATGCATATAGGTGTAGACCAAAATCTAAAGTCCCTCGAACGTATCGTAAAATACGTTTAAGGGCAGCTAAATGTGGCTCGCGAGGATCATGCATGTAGAGACAAATCTCTTGAACGGCATAGGAGAGATCCGGTCTGGTAAATGTGAGATACTGAAGGCCACCTGTAAGACTGCGATATAAAGTAGGATCCTTAACTGGAACACCTTCGGGACCCAGTTTAGATTCTGTATCAACTGGTGTTCGAGAAGGGTTACAGTTTGTCATATGAGCACGCTCGAGAAGCTCAGTAGCATACTTCTGTTGGGATAGAAAGAGACCTGTAGAATGCCGAGTAGCAGAAATGCCAAAAAAATAATTAAGAGCCCCAAGATCAGTCATTTCAAACTCACTGTGCAGGGAGGTAATGATTTGCTGTAGAAGGGCAGTAGAGGAGGCTGTAAGAATGATGTCATCCACATATATAAGTAAATAAGCCACTTAGGAGCCCTGTCGAAGAATAAATAGTGAAGAGTCACAACGACTATGATAAAATCCAACTCTAGTAGCATAACCTGCAAATCTCTGAAACCAAGCACGAGGTGCCTGTTTTAGTCCATATAAGAATTTCTGCAGAAGACAGACATGATGAGGGTACCGGGAGTCTACAAACCCCGGTGGTTGGTGCATATACACGGTCTCAGATAAATCCCCGTTAAGAAAAGCATTCTTAATGTCAACCTGATTGATAGGCCATTTGCGAGAGATCGCAAGGCTAAGAACAGTGCGAATGGTAGCCGGTTTGACAACCGGACTAAAGGTCTCATCACAATCAATACCAAGTTGCTGACTGCTGCCATTGGCCACCAAACGAGCCTTATAACGGCTCAAAGTCCCATCAGCATTAAATTTATGCTTAAACAACCACATAGATCTCACCAAATTAACACCAGCCGGCCGTGGTACCAGAATCCAAGTACCATTTTTAACTAACGCATTATACTCATCATACATAGCATTATTCCAATGAGGGTTTTGAAGAGCGATGAATGGAGATTTAGGTAAGGGCGAGATAGAAGAAATATGAAGCAAGAGACGTTCAATGGGTTTGACAATGCCTGATTGAGACCGACCATGCAGAGAGTACGCGGTGGTTCGGTGGGATGTTGTATGGGTTGGGTCGAGGCATCGGGGTTGGTTATGTTCGGAGGGGGTTGTTGGGCTGGTGATGACTTATTTTGGGCTGTGGTTGGTGGGCTGTTGGGTTGCTGTTGAGGTGAGAGTAGTGGGCTGTTAGGGTGATCTATGTGAGGATTGGGTGTAGTGGGCTCATGATAGGTATTGGGGACTTCTTGTAGTGGATTTGGTTTTGGGGGGTGAGTAAGTATTTGGGTTAGTAGAGGTGATGGTGGAGATTCTAAAAAAGTGTAGGAAGGTAGAGAGTCGTGTGTCACTGAGCGGTAAGGCAATTGGTTTTCATCATAGGTGACGTGTCGGGAAAGTAAAATTTTATTTGTTTCAAGGTCGAGGCATCGGAAGCCACGGTGATAGGCGGGATAGCCCAAAAATATACATGGTGTTGCACATTGGGCAAGTTTGTGATGGGAGTGAAGGTGAGGGTAGCATAGACACCCAAGGATACGTAAGTTAGAGTAGTTAGGTGTTTTTTTGGAAAAGTCTTGTGTAGAGGATTTCGTTGTTAATGGCGGTGGAGGGTAAAAGGTTGACTAGATAAGTGGTCATATGTAGGGCCTCGACCCAAAAGGTGGGGGTAGGTGAGCTTGAAACAAGAGCGTGACATTGTTGATGGTTCTAATCATGCGTTCCGCCTTGCCATTTTGTTGGGAAGTTTTTGGGCAGGAGAATCTGAATTGTATACCGTGGTTAGCAAAGAATGTATGTAAGCGGTTGTTGTCGAACTCACCACCATGATCACATTGGAAACTTTTTATTTCACATTTAAATTGGTTTTTAACGTAATTTTGAAAGTGCAAAAATTTATCAAGCATGTCAGATTTATTACGAAGAGGGTAAATCCATAAATAACGAGAGAAATGATCAAGAAACAAGACGTAGTATTTAAAATCACTTTTACTAATAATTGGGGATGTCCATAAGTCGGAATGGATAACATCAACACAATTTTCAACAATAGAATTAGAACTATGAAAAGGAAGCTTCACATGTTTGCCAAGTTGGCATGCATGACATACATGTGGAGGCTTTTCTTTATTACATGAAATAAAATGACGAGAAACAAAAGACTGTAGCACTTCGTCACCTGGATGACCGAGGCGTTGGTGCCACGTGGAGGAGCTGGTTGAGAGAAGAGCGGTAGGGGTGATGGATGGTTTGGTAACAGGATAGAGATCTCCCGAACTATCACATCGAAGGAGGATATGACGAGTCCACAAGTCTTTAACAGAAAAACCAAAAGGGTCAAATTCGACAGTGCAATTATTTTCTCTAGTAAATTGACATACAGAAATGAGATTTTTAATAATATTGGGGGTGACAAGGACATTATGAAGATGAAGAGGGCGATGAGTGGATGGAATAATGCTATGTCCGGTGTTAGTAACTGGAATAGAATTTCCGTCACCAACGTGCACAGATGGGAATAAACGTTTGTTAAAAATAGAACTTAAATTATTTACATTAGAAGTTAAATGATAAGAAGCACCTGTATCCCTGTTCCATGTCGGGTCTTGTACAGTCATAGTACTAAAAGCACTAGGAAGAGGAGTAGTAGCTTGAGACGGGTAAAAACCAGGAGCAGGTCCGAGCAAGCCATTCGACTGAAAACTGGGCTGTTTGTACAAGCCTGGATAAAGGGGCTGTTGTGGTGCCTGTTGGGTTGAGAAATGGTGTTGGGCCGCTTGGCCTGGTAACTGTTGTTGAACCACTGGACTAATGTAAACACGATGGGGAAAGTGGTAATTGGCTTGAGATGCTTGTGTTACCAGACGTGAGTTATAAAAACCTGGTGGAGCGCAAGTCGTGGGGTTTGAAGGGTATTGGGACAGAACAGGAGATCGACTAATATGTGTACTTGTGTTATTTTTGACTGCTAAACCCGACCTATTACGGTGGTCGTGTATAAACTTGCACCGATCACCAAATTTACAAGTCCCTTTGTTAAAATTATTACATAATGGGGGTAGACTTTGAGAATTAGAGGGTTGAGAATTTTTGTTACCTTTGGATTCTGACGAATTATGGTGATCATCGACGGCCATTGTTGTTGATTTTGAGAGTGATAATGCCGATTGTTTGTGTTAGGGTTTATGTATTTATTTATTTATTATTTTTTTTTGAGCTTCAGAAAGATAGAAAGATGAAGGAGGAAGGATCCGATTTTTGTGGAGGAGGAAAAAGAGAGGATCGGTTTTATTCTAGGCTCGATACCATATTGAATGAATAATTTCTGATGTCCATTCCATAGCAAATAATACGATACATATAGATATGTTACAAAGCTATTTTGGGTAAGAGACAATCACCCATAAATCATGGTTATTGACAGCTAATTGATGTTATCTATTTGAATGTTTATATGCTTGAATGGTAATCCATATACACGGTTTAACAGACTTATCTATACTACCTATAAAGCAAAAATGGTCAAAGG
Organism: Artemisia argyi; assembly: GCA_030686995.1. Classification (NCBI taxonomy): domain Eukaryota; kingdom Viridiplantae; phylum Streptophyta; class Magnoliopsida; order Asterales; family Asteraceae; genus Artemisia; species Artemisia argyi. Next base: position 33,997,993 of record CM060694.1, read on the forward strand.
TGAAAGTGGAAAAGTCAAGAAAAGTGAAATGTGAAATGTTGAAAAATGTATATAAGGAAATTATGAAATGTAATTAATACTCTTATTAAAACACCACATTACTTAAAAGTACAATGATTTATACACATTGTACAACCAATTAAAACAATTAATACAAATCACAAACCGGGTTGACCCGGGACGATTCAAACCCAACGGGTTAAATCGGTTTAATTTGACCCGTTTTCGACCCAACCTAGCAAGTTGACCCGGTTTAAATCGACCAAATTTTTGACCGGAACGGTTTTAACCGGTTGAACCACCCGGGTCGAACCGGGTTTCAAAACATATCTAGCAAATTAAATACAACCAATTAAAACAATTAATACAAATCACAAACAGGGTTGACCCGGGACGCTTCAAACCCGACGGTTTGGATTGGTTTAATTTGACCCATTTTCGACCCAACCTAGCAAATTAACCCGGTTTAAATCAACCAATTTTTCGACCGGAACGGTTCAACCGGTTGAACCACCCGGGTCGAACTGGGTTTCAAAACATATCTACCAAATTAAATATAACAAATTAAAACAATTAATACATATCACAAACCGGGTTGACCCGGGACGCTTCAAACCCGAAGGGTTGAACCGGTTTAATTTGACCTGTTTTCGACCCCACCTAGCAAGTTGACCCGGTTTAAATCGACCAATTTTTCGACTGGAACGGTTCAACCGGTTGAACCACCCGGGTCGAACCGGGTTTCAAAACATTATGTTTAATTCCCAAATCTTCAAACTTTAATTATTTTTCATTTATAACCTATAAACTTTTTTTTATCAATAAACTATTTGTCGCTATAATATCCCATTGCTATGCACGGGTACTCGTCTAGTGAGCAATATAAACACACGTATAAAATGAAAGAAAGGTAACCTAAATCATTATGTGATCGTTAAAATGGGAATACGTAAGAAATGTATATAAGTCACATGAAAACTAATATACTGTTCAACGAAAATGAATATACAAAGGACATACGGAGTATTTGTCTGCGAAGCCTTACTCATGAAAAAAAACTGGATTTTATGTGTCCACTTTGTTTTGATACGCGTCTATGTCTAGCCGTTCAAACATTTGATGGTCTCTGGTATTCGACCTATAAACCTGGATATTTATGACAACTTTATTTCCGTTTTGAGGACATTCGAATCGGTTGTCGCGTAAACTTCTAAGATGGTTTCTAAGTCCTTATACGCTCAACCTGGAATTATACGTATAAGAATAAGAGGATACAAAAGGAAGTAATAGATCACATGATATAATAAAACATATATGTCGAATTGAACTCTTTTTGGGCTGTTCGAATATGTATCTTGCATGTTTTGTTTTGATCTCTTTTATACGAATATAGAACCTGGTATTAACCTATGGAAATGGAAAGAAAGCATGCATGGCTGTTAAAGTAAACTATGGTGTGTGTTCAGTTTGTTATTTCTTGTGGGTATACGTATCAGAACATGAACTGTTAAGTGTTGTCGTATGGGCTGTAAAAAGGTGTTGGGTGTGTGTGTTAAAGGTGTCGAGATTAAGAGTGGCCGGATTTGTTGGCCTCGTTAACACATGTTGTGTCTCATTAAAAAATTGGATGTCGAGTTGTGTGTTTGAGCGTGAGTCATTAGGTGGTCAAGAGCTGCTAAAATATGTTACAACTGATTGATAAGAGCTAAAGATTATTGGTCATGTGGGTGTGTCTAGTGCATGTCTTATGTCAGAATTGAAATTTCATTTGGTGTGTAATCTTCACGTGTGAAAGATGTGGTTGCATGTCCTCGTTAAATCTTGGCACTACTACACAAAAAAATGCATTAGTTACGGTTTTTAAGGGCTTTTAGTACGGTTTCTAAACCGTACTAGATAATAGCGCACCTAGAACATTTTTTGGTACGGTTTTGAACCGCACAAAAAACAGTTTTTTGGTACGGTTTTTTAAACAACCGCACCAAATAGTTTCAGTCAAACTCAATGCTATTATGTTTTTTTTTGGTACGGTTTCTTTATAAACCGCACCAAAATCCTTTCACTTTTTAAAATAAAATTGATTTTGATCTTGTTTTAAATCTATGTAACCAAGAATCCGACTAGAGTCTGAGCTAAACCATTCCCAGGTCACAGGTCATAGCAACCAAACAATGCCACTTAACATCAAATCTGGACAATATTTAACAAACTTAACATGTAATACAGAAATCAACTAGGGAAAATTATCTAAAAAAACATCATATTTGACACTTTTTACCATTGTGTGTACTCAACTTTTTTTTTTTTTTTTTTTTTTTTTTTTTTTTTTTTTTTTTCTAAAGTATCACTAAACTTTGTAATTTGGTACATTGTGTGTACCCGGTGACCTGATAACCGAGCTCGTCCTACGTGGAGCCGGTTGCTTGCCAACTCGGCTCGTCCTACATACACACAATGATAAAAAGTGTCAAGTATGATGCTTTTTTAGATAATTTTCCCTTTATTTTTTTTTTCCTTTTCCCCCCAACTTAATATATTATTCCCAAAAAAACCCTAATCCACTATTACCAACACTCATCATTTCTCTCTTCTTCTCGGTCGACACCCACACCTCACCCACACTCATCATTTCTAGCCAAATTCCGGCCAAATACACCACCACCACCTCGCGTTAATATACACCGCCACCACCACTATAAACTATTCATCATTTCCTTCATGTTGATGTGACTCACGCGCCGTCACACCACCACCGCAGCCCCATACGCGTCTCCACAGCCGTGCATATCACCACCCTCATCAACCATCTTTGTCGATTTATTGATTAACGAATCGTACATAGTCATTCTTCAAGGGTTTTGGTTTGATAAAGATTAAAGGTTAATAAAGATAAAAACTAATAAATATGAGGTATAGTTATTGTTTGGTATAGTTATTGTCGAGGGTTTTGGCGGCGCCGTCATACTTGACCCTCCAGTTGGCGGCGCAGTTGTTTCAGAAGCAATGGTGGTAGAAATCTCCTCCCATGATTCTTCTTCATGATCTTCAACTGTAGCTAACCTTGTTGAAGATGGCATAAAAGGGTCCTAGAAATCCCATGTGAAAGAAGGATGGTGGTGGTGGAGGTGGTGGCAGTGGGGTGGAAGTGGTTGTGGTGGTGGTGGAGGTTGTCCATGTGTTGGTTGGACTCATGGGTGCTGGTGGAGGTGGTGGTGGTGATGGTAGAGTGGGTGGGAGATGATGGTGGTTATGGTGGTTTTGGTGGTGGTGCATGGTGGTTTCTGCAGTGGTTAATAGTACTCATGAATATCCTAGTTGGATACAATAAATTCCACGTGGCTTTTTTTTTATCAAAAATATAGTAGCAACCGGCTAACTGGAGATCAGGTCACCCGGTACACACAATGTACCAAATTACAATATTTAGTGATACTTTAGGAAAAAAAAAAGATGAGTACACACAACGGTAAAAATTGTCAAATATGATGCATTTTTAGATAATTTTTCCTAGTTTGTATATATATATATGTTCAAATATAGAAAATCAATTATTTAAGTTTTGCCAATTTATGTTGTTTATATTATAAATTCGAAAATAATTACGTATCTCCTAAAATTGTTCACGGAGGTCTTTCTTATCGTAGTTTACTTATCTAAAGTTCTAAATGCTACCTTAATTTTCCCAAAAAAATAAAAAAAAAAAAAAAAAAAAATCATTCACATATTTCCCCCAATTACATTTCACCAAACCTTTTCCCCTCTAATTCAAATTTCACCAATTCACCAAATCTTTCCCCCCTAAAATACTTATCCCCAAATTTCCTCTTTATTAAAGGCTACATAACCCAATGAAACTAAACCCTAATCTTTATTTTTCTCCCTTATCTTCAGCAGCCGTCACCATTACTTCACGGCTTCACCTCCTCACCACCATACATATCATCACTCTCAATCTATCTTGTCTAACCACAATCACCTTCACCACTAAACCCTCCAAAAATCTCACAGCGTGCCGCCGATTTTTCTACTTTGTTTTTTTCCGTCGCCAGGTATATGAATTGAGTTATAGTTTATCGATTTTCATGTAGTCTTTACCTCTTGTCGTTTTCTTTGTTCTTCAGATTTTATATATGTTTCAGTTTTACTCAGGTTATAAAGTTATAGTTTACTAGTTGGCTATATGTATTTTATTGCAGAATATTATAACTTATGCATTTTTATTTCTGTTTTGCAGTTGTGGGTTGATATACCCTATGGTTGCTCCTGTAGATACATGAGACTCTTAATAGTTATTTTCATGAAGATGTTTATATTCTTATAGTTATATATAACATTGGGCAAATGACAAAAAAATGTATCGAACTTGACACCTTTTGTTATTGTGTGTAACCAACTATTTTTTTTTCTTATTGTGTGTACTGAACTTTCAAATTTCGATCATCGTGTGTATTTTGTGACTGTCCTGCCATGTAAAATGACCATTTTACTCTTCGAAATTTGAAAAAATTAAGGGTAAAATGGTCACAAAATACACACAATGATCAAAATTTGAAAGTTCAGTACACACAATAAGAAAAAAAATAGTTGACTACACACAATCACAAAAAGTGTCTAGTTCGATACATTTTTTTGTCATTTGCCCTACAAACTAGCAGGGTACCCGCGCGTTGCAACGACAGGTACCCTGAAATAAAATTTTTCGGTGAATCATGTATTTTAATTTATTATGTTCTTTTTGACAATTTAAATTTACGAGCATCAAGAATTTCGTTTATCCCGTGACCGTTCGGGCTCGAGCCCTTTTGGCCCATTGCGCGTTGGGACTTGAATATTTGTATAATGTGTTTTATTATTTGTATTAGTGACATTTAATAATTGTCTTTGAGTTGGTTGTACAACATGCAATTTGTATTTATTAAGAAGTTAATTAATTGACTACATAAAATATCTTAACTACATTAATTGTGTTTTAATTGTATTTCTTACTCTAATAAGCAATGTTGAATTTTAAAAATTTCTAATTTTAGTAGGCCTTTATGCATTATAAGATAGTATGATATTAGCTTCATAACCCATTCAATGGGCGGGCTAGCTTCATAATATTATATGAAGAACTCAAAGTGGGCGTACATAAATAATTCATAACGGAAAATAATATAAACACAAGAATTGGAAAGAAAAAAAATGTTCATATAATTTATGTAGAAACAACAATGAAAAGTGTGAGAAAAATAAAATGGATCTTCATTATTCATTTACGAAATAAAAATTCTTTGTCCACAGTACAACACTTGTTTTGGAGTTTGTGTATTCGACTTCTTTGTCATAACAAAGACCCTTCAAACCTTTTTCTATCTCGACTCTTGAAACAGCCAAATAAAGTTGTCTGTGTGAGAATATCGCCTTTGTAGTTGCTAATTACTAACTTAGAAGTTGATAATCACTAAAACCCTAGAAAGCCTCCTCCCTCCTCCCTTTTTACTCATCGGCCGAACACCACCACCACATGAACACCATTGTTTGTGTGTTGCTGATCGATTTGATATGTGTGTTGTTGCTGCTTGGATCGACCGCTAACATGCTGCTGTAGTGCTTGATCCTTATCACAATGGCAGGATAGTAGCATTGGACACCAAGGGTCAGTGATAGTTTTATAGGGTCTTTAGTGATCATCTGCACATCTATAAAACATGCACAACGGAAAATAAACACAAAAGCCGTGCAGACCAAAACCCTTGAAGGCTTGTACACATATCTTCTAAACATTTATATAACCTAAGTTGACACATAAGAAGGGTGTTTAGAACACTTACTTGTTAATCATGTTAGCAGTAAGCTTCTTGACCTTCTTCAACTACATGGAACACCTTCTTTAACTCCTTGATAGTTCTTGATATTGATTAGGATTTCTTGGAAAATGTCACAACTAGGGTTGCATCAAGCATCCACCCATATTGCATAGATAGAACTAGGGCAACGAACCTATCAGAAGTTAGGCGAGTACTGTGACAACTGGCAAATTAGGGAGCCATTTTGAAAACCCGCATTACTTTAAAATTTATGACTTTTGGAATATTGGAAAAGTTTATTCGTGATGAGATTTGTAAATGTTGGAATGTGATTTTTAAATCGTACGTTATTTATGGATATTGAATTTTTAATTATTGGTTTGGTTTGGTATATTCGTGAAGATTCAATTGAAATATTTATTTGGCACTACATTGACTCTGGCACTAGGTTAACCTAACAATTTTATGTATATTTTAAATGTTGGTTCGGGAATTTTATATTTTTGGAATAGATCGCGAGATTTTTGAATATTTGGAATGAGCTCGGTTCGGGAGAGTTATTTTACTTTGAATGAGTTCGGGTTTGGTCCGTGTATTCTACACCAAGCCACTTAACCCACTCTACCCTTATTATTATTATTATTATTATTATTATTATTATTATTATTATTATTATTATTATTATTATTATTATTATTATTATTATTATTATTATTATTATTATTACTATTATTAAAATCATTTTTTAAGAGTAAATGATAAAATCGTCCTTGTTGGTTCGTGGATTCACAAACAACACAACCATCATCCTCACCAACACAGACTCTCTCTCTCTTGAAAACCCTAACACCACCGCCGCCTACCACGGCCACCACAGCCACCACCGCCCCTCCCACGTCCAATATAATACCACCATCTTAACCATCTCGTTCCGATCTATCATTTGGTATACATCACGCGCTCAAATACCCTCCCTAACACCACGAAATCATCACCACCGCCCCTAAACATTATCTTTTTCATCTTTTTCTTGTTGGGTTTTTGAAGATATACATTCTTGGAGTCATTTTGAAGGTGAGTATCACGAGTTTCAACTCGTGGGTCTTGATGTGCTACCCAAATCGTGGGTACACGATTTTCCTTAAATGGGTTTTGTGAAATAATGATGGGAAATGAAGTTTTGATAATAAAAATTCGTTTGGTATCCGGTTTTGATGTTTGGTTGTTGTTTCTTCGCGTGGTCGACACCATAGCCGAGGGTTTCACCCTCGACTTGTGATTATTCCGGATTCTTGTTCTTTTGATCTTGATTGGTTCTTGTTATTGGTGTTTGGATTGATTTTTGGTTGGGTTGACTTATAGCTGACGACCCATAGGGTCGGTTTGGGTTTGTTTTGGCTCGTATGGAGCTAGGCCGTGACCCCTTGGGTCCGGTCGATTGTTGTTGCAACCTTGTGGTTGTCGTGACCACTAATGTCCATTTGGTTTGGCTCGTATTGAGCAAGCCGAGACCCTAGAGGTCTCGGGTGGGACTCACGATTCATGTGGTTTAATTTTGACTCGGGTTTGACTTGGTAAATCAACCCGTATGTGTGATGTTTATTTTGGTTGTCGTTTATAATTATTGGATCATTATGTTGTCATTTTGGTTATTATTGATCATGGTTACCTCGAGCTTAAAGTGGTACATTTGGACTTGTGATTTTGTTTTTTGGAGATGTGTTGACGGAATGGTATTGGGGACCGATTGTGAGACGGTCAAACTAGATTGACGGAGATAGGTTAGTCGGGTGCCGTAGACGGACCCTATTGTTGTAGCACGCGGATTGGGATTGATTTTGGACGGAGTTGGATTATCTATTTATGACTTGGTTATTTTTATTTTTGGACTTGGACAATGAGCCGAGAGTGATGACTCGGACATGTGACCAACTCTTATGACTCGATAAACATTATAATCAAACATTAATAATAAAAACTCGTAATAATATTATTGATAATATAATCGTTTATATAAGTATATAGACGTGATAAACGTATATGTATATATATATATATATATATATATATATATATATATATATATATATATATATATATATAAATGCGTATATTAATAATAAAACGATCACGAGTAGACGTTATAATAATATAACGATGAGTATTGTACTATGCGAATAGTGCAATAAATGTCGGGAGTGTTATTATAAATAAATAACTATAAATGATGACGAGATCAAATACGTTGGATAATTAATAAATAAAAACATGACTTTTTATAAATTTGGAAAACTTATCGAGTTATACGGGGTTGTGGTTACTTAAGTCCAAGTGGACTTTATATTATGTGACTTTTGTGTTGTCACGGATATATGACGATTAATATATCCATTTTCTATAACTACGTAACTTATTTAATCGATGGGTTAAATCGAGTTTATTTAGCTATATAAAATGAGTATATTAATGGGCATCGTATCCTACGACGCCCATAGGTTATGGTACGTGTATTAGGATATTAAATTACTAAATATCTCGTGGAGTTGGCTAAATTGACGAATTTGGCAAATTTGACGATATATCTAGGGAATTTATTGGACTACGATATTTATCATACAGTATTCTTTGTGCTATGTGATTTAGGTTGGGTATAATCTTGGAGTGATATATTACGTAAATAAATATGGGGGATTACCAGATCGACAGATTTGATAAACTTCGATGATTTATTTAAATAATATATTGGGCTAATATTAGACCTATAAATGGTTTATTATTTCTTTCGTTGTGGCTTCTTGGTTTGAGTTATGTCGACCCTCCACCCATATGGATACCAAACGTCAAACTTCAAATTAATATGAAGATAATTCGAGAAATGGATATTTTTGGAAAGTTAAATGGAATACGTTCGGGATTGGGAATATTTGATTTTGAGGAAATGATTTCTGAACGGGTTTGATATTGTTAGGAAGTGCCGAGTCTGTAGTTGCCGTTACTTGAGTTTGCTTTACGTCTTTCATCTATCGATTTCTTTTGCGGATTGCTGGACTTGAGGTGAGTCATAGCCCCTCTTTTACTCTTGAACTTTGTTTTTAATACTTGGGGTGAGAAACGTGCAAATGTTTTATGTGGACTATTATCGCTTTATTTATTTAAAACTTGCTATGCTTATAGAACTAGGTAGTGTAGAGCATGTCGCATCCCTGCGAATGCATATTGATTTGATTTGTTGAGAAGCATGTCGTATCCTTACGAATGCATTAACATGTTGTATCCTTACGAATGTTGGGCATGTCACATCCTTGCGAATGCATTTTGATTGATTTGGATTGGTTATAGAGCGAGGCCTAGACTTGAGCTAGGTAAGCTATTGATTGGATTGATTTGGGCTATAGCGTGCACCTATAGGGTTGATTCGTTTTGGTTGGATGATTAAGGCCTAGTCTAGCTAGCAAGCGTTTTGTGTACATGTCCACTTGATTTAGTTATGAATTTAAACCTATGATCTCACCAGCGAAAGCTGACTTTTAGCGCGTTTTCTCAGGTAATTAAGTGATGCCCTTGGATGCTTGGATTGGAAGCTTGGCTATGGCACCTGGTTATGGATCTATTTTCTGAAACTCTGATAAATAATTGTGGATCTATATTTATTTTCTTTTGGGCCTAACTCTGATTGAATTTGGGATAAATGTAAACTTTAAAACCCCACGTGGTTGTATTTTTCTCTTGTTTACTTTATCTCGTTCTTTTATGTCTTGTGTTGGATACCAATCCCCGTAGCACCCCGAAAGCTTGTTGAGTCTTCCGCTGTACCAAATTTTGGGGGTGTTACAGATTGGTATCAGAGCCAAGGTTATAGAGAACTAGGTAAATAGACAGCTAAACTATAACCGATTTTTATAGAAAACGATCCTCGACCATTGCCCGCCAGCCCGCCAAGCCGAAGCATCATTGTTTATATAGAGGTACATTGAGATGATTATTAGATATGGGATTCTTGAGATGATCCTTACTACACCTGTACTCCCAGCACAAATCACCATGGCTCCTGATGATCCTTACAGGATTGCCATGCATTCAGCTATTGTGTCACCGACAACTTCTACTTCTGCACCGCCTGCTGCACCTACGCAGGGACCCTCATCTTCTCTAGGGCTCCGTGGTACTTCGAGGCAGCTTACTCTTCATCAGGCTTTGGCTCGTGTGGCTCCACGTTTTGCCCATCGAGCTACGGCGCGTATGTCGGTACGCCCTACTTCACCACCTTTACATTTAGATGCTCACTCTCTCCTGTCAGATGCACCACCTACATCATTGCGTCGTCGTCCTAGATCACCTACCATATCTCCACATGGTTCACCTGTTAGGAGACGACGATTGATGACGTACTCTTCCGATGAGGAGGAGGAGGAGTACGAGGGTGAGCAGGAGAATGATGACCCTCAGGATGATGAGGAGGATGATGATCCTCAGGAGGAGGAGATGCCTGCTGATGATGGTTTGCCAGCACATTCAGCTCATTCTGCGGAGCCCGATTCCCCGTTACATCCGTTAGATCCGGTTTCACTTGATCACCCGTTTTTGTTTGATTCACCACCTGGTAGTCCCGTGGTTTCGGACGCGCCATCTGAGGTATCTGCTGAGCTTGCAGATTTGGGTGAGACTAGTAGGATTTGGAATCGGCTTACTACGCAGGGCGAAAGGATCTCGCAGACGGCTGATCGACTTGAGATGGTTATTGCTGAGTTTATTGTTGAGTCAAGAGTTGATTTGATTACTATCGTGGGCAAGACGACAGCGATAGGGAGAGGTATGATGGAGATACATGAGCAGATAGAGAGTTTGCAAAGAGGTTTCATCGTGGCTCGCGAGGCAGATTGCAAGCTGTGGCAGAGAAACACAGAGATAGAGAAAGAGGTAGCAGACCTCAAGAGGGACAGAGATACACGTAGTGTTGAGCTGGGATCGTTATTGAGGAATTTGGATGGTTTGGGATCGGAGTTGAGGAGTCTACACTAGCATCCTGGCTAGATCGATTTGGATTTATGTTGTTGTTGTGTTGCTCCCTAAGCCAGGGAGTACTTGGTTAGGAGAGCTGGTTATTCTATCCCTTAAGTCATGTTATTCGGATTGTATGTTCGTCTCGTATGGAACGATTAGTATTTATTATGTCTTTTGGTATTTTGGAACGAAGTATCGATCGCTACTTGTATGGACGATGGTGATTTCGTATGATATTCTACAGTTTTTGGCGTACATGGAGAATTGTGTTCCTATTTGCGTGGTTGATATTGTGTTGGTATTATATTAATGGCTGTACGATGAAACCCTGTCAGAGCTACCCGAACTGGTACGGCAGCGACTACCCCTGGTCATCGAGGACGCCGTCCTACTCAAAATGTTGAAACCCCTACCCCTGATAACCTGGACGCTACTAATCACATTAACATGAATCAAAATGTTGAGGTTTAGGGAGACAATGATCATGTTCCACCTAATGTACCTACTGTGGATCAAGCAAGGATCAACCAACTTGTGGAGCAACGAGTTGCTGAGCTACTAGCTGAGTCAAATCATTCCAACAATTCTGCTGGAACATTTCCACCTGTTCGTGCTAATGGATGTAACTACAAGGTGTTTCGAATTTGTGGACCTATTGAGTTTGGTGGAACTGAAGGAGTGGTCTACTTGGTCAGGTGGATAGAGAAGACTGAGTCTGTTTAATGTCAGGAACTGTGCGGAGAATGCGAAGGTAAAGTTTGCTTCTTTTACTTTCAAGGATGAAGCTTTAACTTGGTGGAACAATTACCGAAATTCGGTTGGGAGTGATGTGGCTTATGCTATGACTTGGGAGAAATTTAAGTCTTTGCTGATTCAGACTTACTGCCCAAGGAATGAGGTTAAGAAGCTGGAGATTGAGTTCTGGAATCATAAGGTGAAAGGTACCGATATGGCAACTTACAATTGCCGCTATCGAGAGTTAGCCTTGCTTTGCCCCGATATGGTTAGGACTGAGACTCAAAGGATTGAGCGGTATACCGATGGGTTGCCGGTAGGTACAAGGAACGATGTGATTTCTGCTAAGCCTGCAAACATTCATGAGGCTATCACGATCTCTCAACAATTGATGGACTCGTTGGTATTGGAAGAAGCTGAGAAAGACAAGAATGGAAAGAGGAAGAGGGATAATCACTCTAAGGGTAATAATCATCGAAACAAGCGACAAACAACTACTAGAGCTTATGCTATGGGAGATGGAGATAAGAAGAGCTACAATGGAAATGCACCCAAGTGTAGCCGATGTTATGGGAATCATTCTGGACGATGTACTGTGGTGTGCAAGAATTGCTCTAAGATGGGACACATAGCTAAGGACTGTAGAGCTCGACCACTTGCGATGGTTCAAGCTACTCCTGAAACTATGAGTAAGGAAAATGTTACTTGTTATGGATGTGGAAAGAAGGGACACTATAGGAATGAGTGTAGGGAATCGTGGAACCGAGGAAGTCAAGGATCGGGTGGTAATGGGTACAATCATGGAAACCGTGGAGCTGGAGGAAACCGTGGACGACAAGATAATGGGGACCAATGTGTGAAAGCTGGAGATACTCATGGAAGAGTGTATGCACTTGGGAATGAGAGAGGAGAAGATCCGAACATCGTTACTGGTACGTTCCTTCTCAATAATCGTTATGCTTGCATACTATTTGATACTGGTGCCGATAAGAGTTTTGTGTCCACTACGTTTGCACCCTTACTAGAGAAACCCTCGATGGCCTTAGGAATTGGTTATGATGTAGAGTTAGCTAATGGGAACATAGAAAGGATTAGGACTATCATTCGCGGTTGCACGTTAAACTTTCTGAATCGTCCTTTCAACATAGATCTTCTACCCGTTACATTAGGAAGTTTTGATGTCATTATTGGTATGGATTGGTTGTCAAAGTATCGTGCTCATATACTTTGCGATGAGAAGATCGTGCGTGTGCCTTACGGCATGGAGATTCTAAATATACCAGGAGATCGAAAGGAATTGAGAGGCCCATCTAGATTAGCGGTCATATCTTGCACTAAATTACCAAAGCTAATGGAAAAAGGATGTTGCCTTTTCTTAGCTCAAATCTCTGAGAAAGGAGGGAAGGAGAAGAAGGAAGGATGCATTGGAGATGTGCCTATTGTTCATGATTTTTCGGATGTATTTCCCGATGATTTTCCGGGAATCCCGCCTACTAGACAAGTAGAGTTTTAAATTGAGTTGATACCTGGTGCTGCACCCGTGGCACGAACGCCTTATCGTCTTGCACCTACTGAACTGGAGGAATTATCAAAACAATTAGCAGAGTTAGCCGAAAAAGGATTTATAAGACCAAGTTCTTTGCCTTGGGGAGCCCCGGTCTTATTCGTGAAGAAGAAGGATGGATCGTTTCGTATGTGTATTGATTATCGAGAGTTGAACAAGTTAACGATGAAGAATAGATACCCGTTACCGAGGATCGACGACTTGTTCGATCAGCTTCAAGGATCGAGTGTGTATTCGAAGATCGATATAAGATCGGGATATCATCAGCTTCGAGTTCGCGAGGAAGATATTCCTAAAATGGCTTTCAAAACCCGTTATGGGCATTACGAGTTTCAGGTGATGTCGTTTGGGTTGACTAACGCACCGGCGATATTCATGGATCTCATGAATCGGGTGTGTAAGCCTTACTTGGATAAGTTCGTGATTGTGTTCATTGATGACATTATAATTTAATCGAAGAGTGAGAAGGAGGATGAGGAGCATCTAAGGCTTATCTTAGAATTGCTCAGGAAAGAGAAGCTGTATGCCAAGTTTTCTATATGTGAATTTTGGATTCCGACGGCACAATTTCTGGGTCATGTGATTGATAGACAAGGAGTTCATGTAGATCCTGCTAAGATTGAAGCAATTAAAGATTGGGCTGCACCAACGACCCCGACTGAAGTTCACCAATTTTTGGGATTAGCCGGTTACTACCGAAGATTCATTGAGGGATTTTCGAAGATAGCAAAACCGTTGACCAAATTGACTCAAAACAGTGTTAAATACGAATGGGGAGATAAGGAAGAGGAAGCATTTCAATTACTTAAGGAGATGTTGTGTAGTGCTCCTATCTTGGCGTTACCTGAAGGTAACGAGGACTTCGTCGTCTATTGTGACGCTTCTCATAAAGGTTTGGGAGCTGTATTAATGCAACGAGAGAAAGTGATAGCTTATGCTTCCCGACAGCTCAAGAAGCACGAGAAGAACTACACCACCCATGATTTGGAGTTAGGTGCTATGGTTTTTGCCTTGAGGATATGGAGACATTACTTGTATGGAACCAAGTGTGTAGTGTTTACTGACCACAAAAGTCTACAACACATCTTGAATCAAAAAGAGCTCAACATGAGACAGCGACGTTGGATTGAGTTGTTAAGCGATTATGATTGTGAAATTCGTTACCATCCTGGTAAAGCAAACGTCGTTGCTGATGCTCTTAGTCGAAAGGAGAGGATACCACCGTTACGAGTTAGGTCATTGGGAATAACTATCGTATCGCCGTTACCGTCTCACGTATTGGAAGCTCAAACGGAAGCGTTGAAAGAAGAAAACTGACCTGCTGAGAACATATTTGGGATGGCAGAAAATGAGAAAGGATTTGTTAAGCGTTCTGATGGAGTATTGTGCTTTGGAGACCAAAGTTGGGTACCATTGTATGGAGGAATTCAAGAGTTGATTATGCACGAGTCGCATAAGTCAAGATACTCTATTCATCCTGGGTCTGACAAGATGTACTGATGCGTAGGGATTGCACCAGGCTTTACCTCTCGAGGGATCTCGAGAAGCTTACAACCCCCACCAGGCAGTGTACCTGATCGATGTAGTATAGTATAATGACAAATACCAGGGGATTGATCGTTCAGCTAGGAATAGTGTCGCTAGGATTAGAAAACCTAAAGACTAGGTCTAGAGATGAGAGATGATTCTTTTTGTATTTTTATATTTTTAGGAAAGCAATTAAAAATCTCGGGTTTGAAGGAGTTTGGCGGAATTAGTTGCTAGTCAACTAACCCAATACTAAGATGCAATCAAAATAAAATACTAAAATGAAAATGAAACTAAATTATACTAAAGTTGTGAGCAATATGTGGGAGAATTGTGTTTACTTAGACTTCACTACTCCCTAGATATCTTTTACACGTTAATTACTTGTTATAGTTGCGTGGATGACGGATTGTATTCCTTAATACCATTCATGGGGTGGCGTACTTACTTCCCCAATCCTATGAGTGCCTACTTCACTCCTATGTCGAGCCGGCTAAGAAGCTCCTAACATGGGATTATTAGAATTTACTCATGCATTAAATACAACCAATAAAATCTAGTACACATCAGTTCATGTTTCCTAAGACGTTCAAGCATGTTACACAATGGAGATCTGCCAGTTTTCTTAAGCCTAACATTGAAATCATTCATCCAATACAACCATAAACAAGTAATCAACACATAATTAACATCTAGGTTTCATTAGATCTAAGCAAACACAAGATAAATCTAGCCTAGCATGTTGAAATCAAGACAAGTAAAAGATATAATCAACCAACACATAGACATATTGATTGAATTAAAGAGAAGACTTATCTTAATAGCACATGAAAGGATTCAACGGGTGAAAACCCTTGAAAGTACTGTAAAATATGAGCTAGGGTTTACAAAGTTCGGCCCTAATTATCTCCACACAAGTTCCTCTCTATTGAATGAAAAATAGAAAACTATATATAGAGTTTAGTAGGTGACGGCGTCAAGAACAAATGTCTGACGCCGTCATCTCGCCGCCAAATAGTTCCTCGGACTGCCTAGATCTGGGTCTGACGCCGTCATGTAGTCTCCTTATGCAGGCCGTCACCAAATTAACTCTTGACGCCCTTGTTGTGACGCCGTCAGGTTTGCACTGGGTCGTCACCACTTTTACTCCTAACGCCGTCAGGGTCTTCCTCTTGACGCCGTCAGGTACTGTTCTCAGCTTGAAAAATTAAGTCTTTGGCGTTTTCTTCACTTTTATGCTCCAAAAACGTCAGAATTGCTTCCTTTTCCAGATTTCATTCCCAAAGTACCTAAAATCACAAAAGGAACGATTTAGGGTAATATTTGATCAAATAAATTCAATTCCGGGCTTAAATGACCCCTAAAAGTGGTTCATTTTTCGCCTCATCATATTCCCTTACACTTGAGATTTGCTTGTCCTCAAGCAAATGCGCTTTTATTCTAGTCAAAATACAAGTTAGGGGTCATTTAACTATAATATAAAAGTAATTACAACAAATAATCATTCCACTAAAGACCAAAGACAAGCACGGAGGTCGTACATTAGCACCTCACAAATAGTGTTTAGATACGCACATCTCTCGGGTGTAATAAAGTAATATCACAATATGGAAACGGAAAATATCTCTCACTACCTGTCATAGCAAAATAGATTACCATAGGCTTGGGAAAGGATCAAACCTCCACCACATGGCGTAAGCACCTAGGATAAACTATCAAAGAGGTCTTTTAAAGGGTTGTAACGTTAGGTGTAGGGATATGGAATACACGGTTTTGTTGGATATAGGCAGTCTTTACTGGTGGCGATTTAACAATCTTGGTTAATTACATGTACAATATGGCGTTGCTAAGCCAAGACTAGACTCGACTTAGGCTAATAAATGAAAAATAACAAAAACATAAAATAAACATAGAATGAAATGGGATGGTAGTCCGTATGTTTTTTTTTTTCTCTTTTCTTTTTCTATTTTTTTTTTTCATTTTCTTAATTTTTTCGATTTTTTTTTTTTTTTTTTTTTTTTTTTTTTTTGCATACAGTTTTACCCTACCATCCAAAATAATACATCATAGGGGATGAACATTTCCCTTACACTTGCATTTTTACATACTTTACAATAAACTAATCTAATGACTCGAATTAAGGATATATGACTCGACTTAGCAACCATGTAATCAATTAGATAATTTACTTAGGGTTTAACAAATAACAATAATGCACTAAAGATGAGTGCATACACGGAAGGCTAAGGCGATTTGGGTGTACATTTAAGTGGGGTGTAACAAATTCTTCCTTTAAGTAAGATGCTTAAAGTTATAAACGAAAAGATAGGCTCGGAGGGGTGTACTAGGGGTTTCGTGTACTAAAAATGAGTACAACGCTAAGGTGTGGGAAAAATTAATTGACTTAACTAGCCAAGTAATATGACTTAAATGGTCAAGTAATTATGATACGGGTTTAACACAAGGGTGATCCTAATGCCTCTTATCATGTAGTAAATCCTACTACACGAATGTAGTCTCACTAGCGGTCTCGGGATGCATCACTACGCAAGTTCTAAAATCTAAATGCTACCGGTACACTCATAAGCACTAATAGTAAATGCTTTTCCTATCAAATCTAAAGGCGAACCTCACATATTTGGGTGGAAAATTTTTCTGAATGGTACGGTTTTGTGCTAGTCATACAATCTCCTATCCATGAGACGCTTGCTATGGCTAAAGTTTCACTCCTAAATGTTGTAAAAATTTTTAAATTTGGCGCTAAAATTGCACTAACAAGTATTTCTCATAGTTTTATTACACTTCTACTATCAAACAAACAAACTCAAGCGAAAGTGTATTTGTAAGGTATCATCATTTTACCCTCCCCTTACACTTAGGATGAACATTGTCCCCAATGTTCAAGTAAAGAATGTAAAAGTGAAATAAGTAAAACGAATGAAATCAAATACTCACCTGATTCGCTTGGTATAGATAATAAGGTGGCCAGGTAAGATCTTCCTCCAAGAAAATGAACAATCAAAGCTTCCCTTCCAGAAAAATAAATCATCTTCTTGTCATACATAACCTGTAAAACCTGAGAAAATAGACAAGGCAACCTCGCATAAAATCTGCGGCAATCTACATATGCTAATAAATCCTAGAAAAAAAAAGATATAATGCTTGTGGAATGATGTTTGCAGATTTCCTGGAGATTATAAAACTAATAATTCAACAAAAACTTTAAGACTCCGTTAGAAAAACAAAACTGGTAAAATTTCTAGATTTTTACACGTGACGCCGTCAAGAGTAAACTCGTGACGCCGTCAGAAGTTACCTGTAGAAATTCTTATGTTAAGTTTCCGGAAAATTTCTGGAAAAACTTGGTCCTACTTCCTGGAAAATCCTGCAAAACATCATCATGACTCTATACAAGCATTTGACTCTAACAAATACGAATATACATGTTCACTTAATATTGTGGAGAATCATGGTCGGTTTTGTTTCTTAAAAACATATTTGGGGTTTCCCCTTACACTTATCTTTTGCGAAAATACCTTTGGGTGAAGTTAAGACTAGACCAAACAACAAAATAAAGTATTTCCACTTTTTAGTTTAGAAACATGATCTACCAACAATAAGAAAATAACAAACAAACAAAATAAAAATCACACAAAACATAGAATGACACCCTAAGCACATTCCATTATTGCTAATTAACATAAGCATAAAGATAAAAATAAAATTATCCAAGGACAACAGAGGCCACAAGCTAAACTATTACAATCCCAATTGTTTAAAATTAAATCATCATCAATAAATTGTTCAAACATAACAGACATCAAGAAAGATCACTAGGGAGGAGGACCATAACGGTAGTCATAACCAGGAGGGAGGTGCCCTGTGTACCCGTAGGGAGGGTAGTCCGTCTCACGACCGGGGAATGGGTCAATCTGCAGGTGGGGCTCGAGCTGATTGGTGAGTGCTTATTCACTCACCTTTTCTAAGCCAAAATTGGACCAAATAAACCAAAAACTAACCAATAATGCCAAAGAATGTTTGTTTTTGTGTTTGTGAATGTGCAGGAACGGATATTTGAGAAAAGGACGAAAAATCACGAGAAAATGACAAAACGAGCACGAGAATTGGAAAAGTGAATAAAGCCGGAGCCGGGGAAGCTAGTGGTCTAAATAAAGCTCATATGGTCAAATGGAGTCCTCAAAGTTTCAAGAATTACATAAGTGACCCGGGAATAAAGTTTGAAGAAAGTTCACAAATGGTCCCTCAACTTTCAGAAGTTATCACTTTTGGTCCTTGTAAAGATACTTTTGAAGAATTGGCAACTCCGGCCCTCCAAATATCCAAGTAAAGCCACAATGAACCCTTGGAATTATGTTATGAAGATTGGCAGTTGGGTCCTCACAATTTCAGATTGTGCATTTTTGGTCCCTTGGTTTGATTCTAT
Source organism: Artemisia argyi (assembly GCA_030686995.1). Lineage (NCBI taxonomy): Eukaryota > Viridiplantae > Streptophyta > Magnoliopsida > Asterales > Asteraceae > Artemisia > Artemisia argyi. The sequence goes on from CM060694.1 coordinate 34,017,053, forward strand.
ATTACAACCGGATCCTATAACCTTTTAATCCAAATAATACAAACAACAAAACAGCCCAAAGCCCAACTATACAACAAAGCCCATCACCACCCCCATTCATATACCCGGCCTACTCCAGCCCACCACTTAAACCCGACCCAACCCTTTCTTTATTATATACCCAGTCAACCAAACCCACCCAAAGTCAAAATAGCAATAAAAAAATAAGAACGCGCGTTTTACTGTTTATCTCCCCCACCAGAGTTACCCTGCACCCTCCCACTTTTACCATAGATGCTTAGTATGAGGTATGAGCTTCTGGAAGCTCTGACTTGTCAGAGGATTTCGACATCATTCTCTCCACATGGCACCTTTGAGCTCTCTGATTGGATGAAGTTATGTGGCAGATGGATAAGGCTTAATCTAATGGGTAAATTTGAATGGGATGACAACACCATGATTAGGACAAGGATTGAATGGCTGAGGATTGCTTCTGGATCCTTCGGAGCCAAAACCCTAGCTCACCCCTGCTCCCCTATAAATACCCCTTAGAGGTGTGTAGTTTTTTAGAGTAATGTTATGCTAATAAAATGTTTTCATAGCTTAATAGGTTTCTAATTTCAATCCTTCTTTTGTAATCCTTAAATTTTAGTAATACAATTTTAGTTTAATTGTTTTCTTTACTTATTCCTTCTTTGCCTCAAATTTCTTTTATTGTTATTTTTAGTTTAAATAGCTCAATCTCTGTTTCACTTAGCTTCTCAGAAGCTTGTTTTAGCCTTACAATATTTGCTTATTCATTTCTGTTCTCAAAGTTATAAAAAACCAAAAAAAAATAAGAAAAATATAAAAACCCAAAATATGTTGATTCAATTCTTGATTTCAGCTTACAACTAAGCTTGTTGCTCTAAAATTCAAACTCATAAAGCTCATTAGCTTGTGTGAGTTTGTCTAGCTACATTTACCACAAATATCTTAAAAAGTCAACGAAAGTCAACTTACTCAGCTTATTCAAATAAGCTGAGCTTATTGGTGGTAAAAGGCAACCATAAGGTGTCCCATGGTCTGTCTTAAAGGCAGGCTAGCTTAGTGATCCCCCTCTGTTTGAGCTGAGGGGGTTTGAGATTGTAAGTTCCATCTATTTACTGTTTTATCTATAGGCTTAATAATAGTAGTGTAGATCTGTTCTTGTTGGTTTATGAATTGCTATTTGTTGCTTATTATCTGATTTTGCTTGAAATTTGTTTCTTTGTAACTTTGAATAGTTGTGGTTTGGTGAACTCTTGTTTACTGTTTCATATCATACAACTGTCATTTTTGATTCTTGAGTTTTATTGGTTATGGATCTGTTTTTCTGAGTACATTCATGTTATTAGATCATAGTGGGTTCATAAGAGGTGATTTGGATTTGGTTTGGATAGTTCTGTGGTGTTTCTTGGTTATGACAGAACTTAAGGTGGTGTTTGGTTTAGTGAGGTTTGCTGTCTAAATCATTGGTTCAGAAATTATGAGTGGTTTAGACATTTCACTTAGGTTATATTAAAGATATTTGAAACATAAAATTAGTAGTCACATAGTTAAAAGTCAAAATTACTCTCTAATTCTTGTAACAGTTAGCATATAGAAAATTTAGGTTGCATAATCTCAATAGTAGCTGTAATAAAGTTAGTAGTAGCCTATTTCATCCACATAGTAGCTTATAATCACATCAGTAGTCATTATAGTGTAATCAAAATCCATAAAAGTCAAACTTTCTGTTTCAATAAAAAAGGTCAAATGGTTTCATACTCAGAATTTGGTAGAAACTTTGAGAGCTTGTGTAGATTTTGATACTGATTGGAATTTGTTGTGGTTGATTGTTTTGAGAAGTCCAGCACCTAAACTAATAATTTCAAAAAGAAAATCTTATTTTAAAACCTGTTTGCTTATGTAAAAAGCTTGCTGAAAATAGCTTATTGGACCAAAAGGTGCCCTGTACCAGCAGTCCTTACCCCACTTCTTGGGTTGTTTTGGGTTAGTGGATTGGACCTAGAGTCTATTTTCAAAGTTTTTCTCTGTTCTCTGAGTAGTAGTGAACAAATTACCACCAAAAGTTCTTATCTCTGAGCTTATTTGCCCAGCTTATTTGGCTTCTCAAGTTGGGCAGTTGAATTAGAATCTGTTTTGCTAAGTGGGCTGCAATTGCTTATTTGAGATCTTGAGTTGGAAATTTTGAGTGTTCTGAGCTTATCTTAGTCCATTTCATCTATTTCAAGTGATAATTGGCCTTGGCTTATTCTGCTTAGCTTATTTGCCTTACTTAGTGCTTATTGAGCCATATTTCATCATTGTTTGTACTTCTGTGGATCATAAGGCCTTATTCTTGTTCTGATAAGCTCAGTTTAGTATAAAAAGCATTTGATAAAAGTTTGGTCAAAGTTTGGTCAACTGTGCTTATAAATAAGCACTTAATATAAGCTGTTTTCAAGCTAATAAGCACTTACATTGCGTATTTTCCAATTTTTCTATTTTTTCTAGATTCAAAATAATATTTTAGATTTTCCCTGAAATTTTCATAATTTTCTGAGTTTATTTGCTACTTTTCTTAATAAATTTTCACTTTTAATCATTATTTAATACTTTTTAATTATCAAAAAATCCAAAAAAATCAGAAAAACCCCAGAAAAATCCAAAAATATTTTAGAAAATAATTTTCAGTTATTTTAAAATTTTAGAAATTAAATTTGCATTTTTCTCACCTTATTTACATTTTCTTTTAATTATTAAATAGTTTAATTAGTTTTTAATTCATAAAAAATTATTAAAAAGTCTAAAAAATATTTTTCTTTTTCTTAAAATTTTCTTTTATCATTTTTAACTTTTTAAAATTATTTTGAAGTCTGTAGGATTAGCGTAGCTTAAAACTCGCGTTTTACTTCGCGCGTTACGTTAATAATCGCGCGTGCATTCCCGTTTTTCGTTTTAGACCTTGGTGCATTACTAGCTTGTACTCTTTGCATGTTTAATAATTGTTAGTTGATAATTGAATTATTTGATCACTATTTGCCTTTTTCACCACTTTTCAAATCACGATTACACGAATCAATATTCTTGATTCCATTCACCTTCACTGGGAAACGACTCTGGTGATTCGTATTTCTTGCGGATCATTTCGATACTTTACTACTATACTATAATTATAATTGGTTTTCACACGAATCAATTTTCGGCGCCGCTGCCGGGGAAGGCTTGAAGTGAATTTTGAATCATTGTTTTGAAAAATCGTGTTTTGTTAAGCCTTCTTCTATTTTTGTATATATATATATATATAAATATTGAAAAATCAGAAATACTTTTCCTAAAGTATTTCCAAAAATACCAAAAAATTAATAAAGTTATTGCCTCGACTTGACCGAAAGGAGGAGCGTTGTAAACCAAATAAGCATAACAATATAATAAAAACGTTAAATTAGTTGTTTGTCGAACTACTTCATACTACAACCGAATAAGCGGGAAATACGGATAGCTTTGACATTAAATTGCAAGCTGAAGAGAGATCCATTCTTCTCTCCCGTCCCGTCGCGAGTGGTTTGAAGGAAACGGTTTTCAATTAACGTGACGTTTTAAAGAAAAAAAAATCATCATCTTCTTCTTCTTCTTCTTCTTTTCTTTTTCATTTTCTTTTTGATTTTGCTTGTGGTGTATGTACACCCGTTCTTCTTCTGAGAATCTTACTTCTCCGCTCTCAAACCCCGAGCGGGTTTTACGACATACGAGTCATGTTCATTTCCTCGACGACGAGGAGATGAACCATAACGAACAACACAACGGGCCCCCGCCGATGGGTGGGCCGCAGCACAATGTTGTCCCTCCGATGGGACAACAACCGGCATTTGATCCGCGTCCGATGGAAGAACAACTCCAATCACCATTTAACGGTGTGAGGAGGGCAATTGTGATTCCGGACATCAATGCCAACTTTGAAATTAATCACGGATTACTCAACTTAATCACGGGTATATCATTCCACGGGTTTGATAACGAAGACCCCTATGCACACATCCGAAATTTCGCCGACATCGCTGAGACTATTAGGATGAATCAAGTCCCTCACGATGTGGTGAAATTGAAGTTGTTTCCTTTCTCCTTAAAAGGAGCAGCCCGGACTTGGCTGGAAAAGGAACCGCCGAACTCGATTCACACTTGGAATGACCTTGCTTCCAAGTTTGTGAATCATTTCTATCCTCCCTCTAAAACTTCTAATCTACGTTCCCAAATCTTTCGGTTCCAACAAGCTTTTGATGAGTCGTTTAGTGAAGCTTGGGACCGATTCAAAGATTTGACGGAAAAATGTCCGAACCATGGGTTCACACCCCTTCAGCAGATTTACACTTTCTATAATGGGTTGAGTCACGTTGACCAAGACTCACTCAACTCTGCTGCAGGTGGGAACTTATTGGCTAGAAACATGAATGATGCCTTCATGATAATTGAGAACAAGGCTCATGTGAGAATGTCTAGGAACAAACATCAAGTGTCTAATAATGAGAAAAATAACGATGAAATGAAAAATATGATATTGGCTTTAACAAAGAAAGTCGATGCTATGTCTATTGAGAAACCGAACCATCAAGTCAAAATGGTGAGTCATGGCTGTGAGACTTGTGGTGGTCCACACCCGTATTATGAGTGTCCGTCGACCGGCTCTTATGCTCAAGAGAACGTGTATGCTGCAAACATGGGTGGCACCGGCTACCCACCTCTTCAAGGAGATCGAAATCTTCTCAGCTACCGTTCGAGCCATTTTCATGGACCACCCGGGTTTAATCAACCAAATCAAGTGAATCAAAACAATAATGTGCAAAACCGTAATCATCAGTTCAATCAAAATCAAAACCGAGGAAATAATGGTTTTCAAGGACAAAATCAAAATTTTCAACAAAATCAAAACCGGGGAAATTACAACCAAGGCCCGCCTCAAGGGAATAATTTTCAAAATAATGGGAATTTTCAGAATAATAATCATGGATACTTCAATCAAGGGAATCAGAATAATCAGAATTTTGAAAACCGTGGGCAGAATTTCAGTAATCAAAATCAAAATGTGGTTCAAAATCCGTCGCCCACGGATGAGTTGATTAAACAATTGATTCAAAGTCAACAAGTGTTAATTGCTAAAAATGAGGAAACAACGAGGTTATTTGCAACACAAATCAATGATCTTAACAAGCGTTTAAATTATCGACCCTCGGGCTCTGGAACGTTGCCGAGCAACACGATCGCTAACCCGAGGGGGCGATGCTAAAGCGATCATCACAAGGAGTGGTGTTACTTATGATGGACCGACGGCTCCAACTACCTCTTCTTCTCTACCTCCCAAGGTAGTCGCCCGTGAACCCGAGGCGACAACGGATACGGAAATTCCTATTAATAATGGAAGGACCGACGACATCCAACCTCCGGTGGTCCCGACGTCTAAAGGAAAGGAAAAGGTTGTTTATGAAAATGAAAAAGAAACACCGGTTAAAACAAAGTTGCCATATCCGTCACGTCAAAACGAACAAAAGCACCGCGAGAAAGATAAAAACCAAATGGAAAAGTTTTATCAGATTTTTCAAGAATTACACTTTGATATAACTCTCGCGGATTCTATACTTTTGATGCCCAAATTTGCCTCAATGCTTAAAGGACTTTTGAATAATAAGGAAAAGCTTTTTGAAATCGAGAACCCAAATGAACGAGAATTGCTCAGTGGTTCTTCTTAAGAAGCTTCCCGAAAAGCTTGAAGACCCTGTCAAGTTTCTTATACCGTGCAATTTTCCGGGTATGGTTCAATGCTTCTCCTTGGCCGATCTTGGTGCTAGCATTAACCTAATACCATTGTCGATTTGGAAAAAGTTGTCTCTTCCTAACTTGACACCGACGCTTATGACCCTCGAGCTGGCCGACCGATCTACGTCTCGTCCAATGGGCATAGCCGAGGATATTTTTGTCAATGTTGGGAAATTCCATTTCCCTGCAGATTTTGTGGTTGTTGATTTCGATGCCGATCCACGGGTTCCTCTCATTCTCGGGAGAGGATTCCTAAGGACCGGTCGTTCCTTAATTGATGTTTATGACGAGGAGATTACTTTACATGTTGGAAACGAAGCCGTCAATTTTAACCTCGATCAAACCGCGAGATACTCCTCCGACTACGATGTTTCTTCCGTCAATCGAATCGATGTTATTGACGAAGCTACGGAGGAGTACTCTCAAGAACTTCTTGGTTTTACCGCCAATGCTTCGAGTGGCAATCCCACTCCTTTTTTTGAACCGATTGTCTCCAATTCTTCCCCTTCCCTCACTCCGTTTGAGGGAAGTGATCTCGCTTGGGAAGAAATCAATGCTTGTCTTTCAAATGAATCATTTTCACCGGAAATTGATAATAATAACTTTGATCCGGAGGGGGATACTTTATTAATTGAAAAATTGTTAAATAAAAAACCAATTGTTTCTTCCCCTCCGGTAGACTTAAAAATGGCAGACGTAAAAGAAGTTAAGCCGTCTATTGAGAATCCTCCGGAGCTCGAGCTCAAGGATTTACCTCCTCATCTCGAATACGCATACTTAGAAATTAATAATAAATTGCCCATAATAATTTCAAAAGATTTAAAGGATGAGGAGAAGACCCGACTCTTAGACGTGCTTCGGAAGCATAAAGGTGCGATTGCTTGGCAAATATCCGACATTAAGGGAATCGACCCTCGATTTTGCACTCATAAGATTCTACTTGAAGATAATCACAAAGTGTCCGTCCAACAACAACGACGGGTTAACCCATAAATCCACGAAGTGATCAAAAAGGAAGTTATAAAACTCCTTGACGCTGGAATGATTTATCCAATCTCGGATAGTTCATGGGTTAGCCCGATTCATTGTGTTCCAAAGAAGGGCGGAATCACTGTTGTGAAGAATGATGATAATGAGCTTATACCGACTAGACTTGTGACCGGATGGAGAATTTGTATCGACTACCGCAAGTTAAATGATGCAACTCGTAAAGACCATTTCCCGCTTCCTTTTATGGACCAAATGCTTGAACGGTTAGCGGGAAATGAGTTCTATTGTTTCTAGGATGGCTTTTCTGGGTACTTTCAAATTCCCATTGATCCACAGGATCAAGAAAAGACCACTTTTACTTGCTCGTATGGAACGTTTGCCTATCGTAAAATGCCCTTTGGCCTTTGTAATGCTCCAGGCACGATTCAGCGGTGCATGATGGCCATTTTCTCCGATATGATTGGAAAAACCATGGAAGTGTTCATGGACGACTTCTCCGTCTATGGAAATTCTTTCGACTCTTGCCTCTCCCATTTAGAGAATATGCGGTGTGAAAACACCAACTTGGTTCTAAATTGGGAGAAGAGCCACTTCGTGGTTAAAGAAGGCATAGTCCTCAGCCATAAGATCTCAAAATCTGGGATTGAGGTAGATCGTGCAAAAGTTGATGTTATTGCTAAGCTACCTCATCCTAAGACCGTCAAAGGAATCCGAAGTTTCCTTGGTCATGCTGGCTTTTATCGACGTTTTATACAAGACTTCTCCAAAATTGCCCGGCCTCTGACCCACCTTTTAGAAAAGGATGCTCCGTTTAACTTCACAAATGAATGCGTCGATGCATTTAATGTTTTAAAACTGAAGTTAATGGAGGCACCAATCTTTGTTGCCCCCAATTGGGACTTACCTTTTGAGCTAATGTGCGATGCTAGCGATTATGCCATTGGTGCAGTTCTGGGGCAACGTAAGAATAAGTACTTTCAACCTATACACTATGCAAGTAAGACCATGAATGACGCCCAACATCACTACACAACTACCGAAAAAGAGATGTTAGCGGTTGTCTATGCTTTTGAGAAATTCAGAACTTATTTGCTCCTTAAGAAATGCATAATGTATACGGACCATTCAGCCTTGAAATACCTAATGGCAAAGCAAGATGCTAAGCCACGCTTAATGCGGTGGGTTCTTTTGCTCCAAGAATTTAATGTCGAAATACGAGACAAAAAAGGAGCTGAGAATCTTGCTGCAGATCACCTTTCACGACTTGAGAACCCCCATCAAAGTGTTCTCGAGAACAAGGAAATTAATGATGCTTTTCCTCTTGAGACACTTAGGAGTGTGACTAAACTTGACCAAAGTACCCCATGGTTCGCCGATTTTGCGAATTACCATGCGGGGAACTTCATTAAACAAGGGATGTCGTCCCAACAAAAGAAGAAATTCTTTAAAGATGTCCAACATTATATTTGGGACGACCCCTATTTGTTCAAAGTCTGTGCGGATCAAGTGATCCGGCGGTGTGTTCACGGTACGGAAGCCGTTGAAATTCTTAAGGCATGCCATAGTGGACCCACGGGGGGACATCATGGTGCCAATTTCACCGCAAAGAAAGTGTTCGATTCCGGCTTCTATTGGCCGACGATATATCGGGACGCCCATGAATTGGTGAAGACATGTGATTCTTGCCAACGTCAAGGGAAAATTTCTCAAAAAGATGAAATGCCACAAAATGCAATTCAAGTTTGTAAAATTTTTGACGTTTGGGGCATCGATTTCATGGGTCCATTCCCGTCGTCTAGAGGAAATAAGTATATTCTCGTGGCCATCGATTATTTGTCCAAATGGGTTGAAGCGAAAGTGCTCCCCACCAATGACGCCCGAGTTGTTGTTAAGTTTTTGAAAAATCTCTTTGCCCGATTTGGTACACCTCGAGCCATCATAAGTGATCGTGGGACCCATTTTTGCAATGACCAATTCGCTAAAGTTATGCTTAAATATGGTGTCACACATCGTCTTTCCACGGCTTATCATCCACAAACGAGTGGTCAAGTGGAGGTGTCCAATTGTGGCTTAAAAAGGATTTTAGAAAGGACCATAGGTGAGCACCGTGCCTCTTGGGCCGACAAATTAGACGATGCTTTATGGGCTTTCCGGACCGCTTACAAAACCCCAATCGGGTGTACTCCATATAAGTTGGTTTACAGGAAAGCTTGTCATTTGCCCATCGAACTTGAGCACAAGGCCTACTGGGCCTTAAAACATGCAAATTTTGACTTAAAAACCGCGGGTGATCACCGAAAAGTTCAATTGAACGAATTAGTCGAACTTCGTGATCAAGCTTACGAGAATTCTTTAATTTATAAATAGAAAACAAAAAGACTTCATGATGCCAAGATCAAAGACCGCGTTTTTAATGTTGGTGATCAAGTGCTTCTTTTTAACTCTCGGTTAAAGATTTTCTCGGGAAAGCTTAAAACCCGTTGGTCTGGACCATTCACCATAACACAAGTATTCCCTTATGGAACTATTGAGTTGGCTCAACTTGATGGTCCCAACTTTAAGGTGAATGGTCACCGTTTGAAACACTATTTCAAAGGGGACGTACCAACCATGGTAGTCCCGGATCTCCAAACTTTCCCCAAGGACGATTGAATTCGGGGATCGAGTCAAGCTACGTGACTCAGTAATCAAAAACAAAGCGCTTCGTGGGAGGCAACCCATGCTTATCCAATATCATCTTCTTATATTTCTATTTTCTAATAAATAACGTGAAGAGGGGGTACCTCTTCCAATCTTGTATTTCGAGGTTATTTGTGATGATTGTCCAGGATTGTCCCCGATTTATGATGACTCTCGTGCTCGTGGTTTTGTCTTTCTCTCCACTCGAGTCTCATTCATCGATGCTTTTGGAAATCCCATATCCGTAAATCTTATCGACTAACGTTTTCTTTGGCATGCTTAATAAACGGCCCTAGATATTTGTTAGGATTACCTTTGCCCATAAAACATTGAGGACAATGTTTCATTCTAGTCCGGGGGGTGAATCTTCGATTCGATTTTGACCTTGCAGTTTTCACCATGTCCATGTACTCTCGTAACTCCGTTTTTCCACCAAAAATAAAAAAATTGAAAAATTGAAAATTTCAAAAATTTTGAAGAAAAGTTAATGAAAAAGTCATGAAAAAGCACAAAAATATGAGAAAAAGTTGAAAAAGTTGTGCAAAAATTAATAAAAAGTATGAATAAGAGTTTTGACACCTCGTTGACTTTCTTGCTGGCGAGAGTAGGAATAAATATTTTGACTTGACCGGGCGTGTTGAGCCCTAGCTTGTTCCCTTAGCCTATGATAATCATAAAAGTTTGTGCTAGCCTTGTACACTAGGAGCTACTCTTTTGTCGGCTCCCGTACTTGGCTTTATACATGCACGACTTGAAAAGCTTTCGCTAGTCACTTACATTAGGAGCTATTAAACGCGAATTCTTTTTAAGAGTTTGCAAAGTTCCCGTATTTGACTTTATATATGCGTGGCTGATTATCGGCTAAGCATATGCTAATCTCATTATTTGAGGTCTTAAATTTGCAGAGAACGAGAAATGATAGAGTTTATTTACAAGTTTAATGCTAAACGTGGAGTAGTGGTTCTCTTTAGAGCTCATAAGAGGTACTCGTGGCTTTTTACTCCCATAAGATACGTCACCAATATATATAATAGATGTTCTAGGTTAATTAGTGGTATTTCGGTTTGAATAATATTTAGTTCTTTATTTCCTTAAGAGAATTTTTGCTTTAGAAGTTGGGTACATATCAAGGAACACCAAAAATAAGAACCAAAAAGTAAAAGAATCAAAAGTCAAAAGTTGATTATGCATGTGGTTTTGGAGCTACCCGATAAGTTTCCATTGATGTTATGAGAAAAGTCAAGAAAGAAAAAAGTCAAAAATATGAGAAAAGTGAAAAAAGTGAGAAATGAAAAATATGAAAGTTGTAGTATTGTTGAATAAAGAGTTATGTATGTATCAATAAGTTGTTGGCGCGTGAGGTGCATGTGATAAGCGATTAGTAATCAGTCACATGAGATGCACGTGATCGTACTCCGAAACTTATATCTTTGATATTGTATGTACCCCAAATTCCTTGATGTGGACCGAATTTCTATTGCAGTGGTTCTTAAGAGAAAATGAATAACTATTTATCATTTTAACTTAGGTGTCACTATCGGACTAAAAATTATTGAAACGAGAAAATATGAAGCGATTCATTTCTCAACAAAAATAAAATAATGAGATACAAAAACTTAGGACACGGGAGTAAGAAGTTTCCACGAGTAACTTTTATGAGTAGTGTTAGCATTAAATTTGTAGATAAGCTGTGATCTCATTTTTACGCTTAGTTTGGGAGCTCGTGAAAAATCAAGGATGACGATTTTTATCCGTATGGTCACTTCGTAAATAGAAGTGTTTCTACTCGTCGACCCTAATAATTATTGCAAAAATAATGAAAGTTCAACAAACCGCCACAAGTATGAAGTGTGAAAAGTCCAAAAATAGAATAAAGTGGAATAAAGAAAATAAATTTTGGAAAACGGAGCGTTTGCGGAATTAAATGATTTTATGACTTCTTTCGAACCTCCTTGCTACTTTACAAAGTTAGTAGAAAGAGTTATGAAATTATTTATCTCGTGAGCGTGAATTGATCACATTGCGTGAGGACACGGCAATACTTTAGTCCGGGGGATTTTGGTGAGTGCTTATTCACTCACCTTTTCTAAGCCAAAATTGGACCAAATAAACCAAAAACTAATCAATAATGCCAAAGAATGTGTGTTTTTGTGTTTGTGAATGTGTAGGAACGGATATTTGAGAAAAGGACGAAAAATCACGAGAAAATGACAAAACGAGCACGAGAATTGGAAAAGTGAATAAAGCCGGAGCCGGGGAAGCTAGTGGTCTAAATAAAGCTCATATGGTCAAATGGAGTCCTCAAAGTTTCAAGAATTACATAAGTGACCCGGGAATAAAGTTTGAAGAAAGTTCACAAATGGTCCCTCAACTTTCAGAAGTTATCACTTTTGGTCCTTGTAAAGATACTTTTGAAGAATTGGCAACTCCGACCCTCCAAATATCCAAGTAAAGCCACAATGAACCCTTGGAATTATTTTATGAAGATTGGTAGTTGGGTCCTCACAATTTCAGATTGTGCATTTTTGGTCCCTTGGTTTGATTCTATATTACAACCGGATCCTATAACCTTTTAATCCAAATAATACAAACAACAAAACAGCCCAAAGCCCAACTATACAACAAAGCCCATCACCACCCCCGTTCATATACCCGGCCTACTCCAGCCCACCACTTAAACCCGACCCAACCCTTTCTTTATTATATACCCGGTCAACTAAACCCACCCAAAGTCAAAATAGCAATAAAAAAAATAAGAACGCGCGTTTTACTGTTTATCTCCCCCACCAGAGTTACCGTGCACCCTCCCACTTTTACCATAGATGCTTAGTACGAGGTATGAGCTTCTGGAAGCTCTGACTTGTCAGAGGATGTCGACATCATTCCCTCCACATGGCACCTTTGAGCTCTCTGATTGGATGAAGTTATGTGGCAGATGGATAAGGCTCAATCTAATGGGTAAATTTGAATGGGTTGACAACACCATGATTAGGACAAGGATCGAATGGCTGAGGATTGCTTCTGGATCCTTCGGAGCCAAAACCCTAGCTCACCCCTGCTCCCCTATAAATACCCCCCCTTGTATACATTAGAGGTGTGTAGTTTTTTAGAGTAATGTTATGCTGATAAAATGTTTTCATAGCTTAATAGTTTTCTAATTTCAATCCTTCTTTTGTAATCCTTAAATTTTAGTAATACAATTTTAGTTTAATTGTTTTCTTTACTTATTCCTTCTTTGCCTCAAATTTCTTTTATTGTTATTTTTAGTTTAAATAGCTCAATCTTTGTTTCACTTAGCTTCTCAGAAGCTTGTTCTAGCCTTACAATATTTGCTTATTCATTTCTGTTCTCAAAGTTATAAAAAACCAAAAAAAAAATAAGAAAAATATAAAAACCCAAAATATGTTGATTCAATTCTTGATTTCAGCTTACAACTAAGCTTGTTGCTCTAAAATTCAAACTCATAAAGCTCATTAGCTTGTGTGAGTTTGTCTAGCTACATTTACCACAAATATCTCAAAAAGTCAACAAAAGTCAACTTACTCAGCTTATTCAAATAAGCTGAGCTTATTGGTGGTAAAAGGCAACCATAAGGTGTCCCATGGTCTGTCTTAAAGGCAGGCTAGCTTAGTGATCCCCCTCTGTTTGAGCTGAGGGGGTTTGAGATTGTAAGTTCCATCTATTTATTGTTTTATCTATAGGCTTAATAATAGTAGTGTAGATCTGTTCTTGTTGGTTTATGAATTGCTATTTGTTGCTTATTATCTGATTTTGCTTGAAATTTGTTTCTTTGTAACTTTGAATAGTTGTGGTTTGGTGAACTCTTGTTTACTGTTTCATATCATACATCTGTCATTTTTGATTCTTGAGTTTTATTGGTTATGGATCTGTTTTTCTGAGTACATTCATGTTATTAGATCATAGTGGGTTCTTAAGAGGTGATTTGGATTTGGTTTGGATAGTTCTGTGGTGTTTCTTGGTTATGACAGAACTTAAGGTGGTGTTTGGTTTAGTGAGGTTTGCTGTCTAAATCATTGGTTCAGAAATTATGAGTGGTTTAGACATTTCACTTAGGTTATATTAAAGATATTTGAAACATAAAATTAGTAGTCACATAGTTAAAAGTCAAAATTACTCTCTAATTCTTGTAACAGTTAGCATATAGAAAATTTAGGTTGCATAATCTCAGTAGTAGCTGTAATAAAGTTAGCGGTAGCCTATTTCATCCACATAGTAGCTTATAATCACATCAGTAGTCATTATAGTGTAATCAAAATCCATAAAAGTCAAACTTTCTGTTTCAATAAAAAAGGTCAAATGGTTTCATACTCAGAATTTGGTAGAAACTTTGAGAGCTTGTGTAGATTTTGATACTGATTGGAATTTGTTGTGGTTGATTGTTTTGAGAAGTCCAGCACCTAAACTAATAATTTCAAAAAGAAAATCTTATTTTGAAACCTGTTTGCTTATCTAAAAAGCTTGCTGAAAATAGCTTATTGGACCAAAAGGTGCCCTGTACCAGCAGTCCTTACCCCACTTCTTGGGTTGTTTTGGGTTAGTGGATTGGACCTAGAGTCTAGTTTCAAAGTTGTTCTCTGTTTTCTGAGTGGTAGTGAACAAATTACCTCCAAAAGTTCTTATCTCTGAGCTTATTTGCCCAGCTTATTTGGCTTCTCAAGTTGGGCAGTTGAATTAGAATCTGTTTTGCTAAGTGGGCTGCAATTGCTTATTTGATATCTTGAGTTGGAAATTTTGAGTGTTCTGAGCTTATCTTAGTCCATTGCATCTATTTCAAGTGATAATTGGCCTTGGCTTATTCTGCTTAGCTTATGTGCCTTACTTAGTGCTTATTGTTCCATATTTCATCATTGTTTGTACTTCTGTGGATCATAAGGCCTTATTCTTGTTCTGATAAGCTCAGTTTAGTATAAAAAGCATTTGATAAAAGTTTGGTCAAAGTTTGGTCAACTGTGCTTATAAATAAGCACTTAATATAAGCTGTTTTCAAGCTAATAAGCACTTACAGTGCTTATTTTCCAATTTTTCTAATTTTCCTAGATTCAAAATAATATTTTAGATTTTCCCTGAAATTTTCATAATTTTCTGAGTTTATTTGCTACTTTTCTTAATTAATTTTCACTTTTAATCATTATTTAATACTTTTTAATTATCAGAAAATCCAAAAAAATCAGAAAAACCCCTGAAAAATCCAAAAATATTTTAGAAAATAATTTTCAGTTATTTTAGAATTTTAGAAATTAAATTTGCATTTTTCTCACCTTATTTACATTTTCTTTTAATTATTAAATAGTTTAATTAGTTTTTAATTCAAAAAAAATTATTAAAAAGTCTAAAAAATATTTTTCTTTTTCTTAAAATTTTCTTTTATCATTTTTAACTTTTTAAAATTATTTTGAAGTCCGTAGGATTAGCGTAGCTTAAAACTCGCGTTTTACTTCGCGCGTTACGTTAATAATCGCGCATGCATTCCCGTTTTTTGCGTTTTAGACCTTGGTGCATTACTAGCTTGTACTCTTTGCATGTTTAATAATTGTTAGTTGATAATTGAATTATTTGATCACTATTTTCCTTTTTCACCACTTTTCAAATCACGATTACACGAATCAATATTCTTGATTCCATTCACCTTCACTAGGAAACGACTCGGGTGATTCGTATTTCTTGCGGATTATTTCGATACTTTACTACTATACTATAATTATAATTGGTTTTCACACGAATCACTGATCATGGGTGGAGAGGTGCTGCATCTGGCGGATGGTATGATCATACATCCAATCAAAGCGCTGGTCAATGGTGGTTCGCCATGCGTCCACCTGACCCATCCAGGCCCCCTGGTGTGCCTGCTAGTCTCCCCGACTCATGTGTCGGTAGTAATCAGCTGACCCAACCTCATAACCCTCGAACTGATGCTGTTGGGGCGCTCCCTCATCATCATCATCATCATCCTCAGCATCATCAGGTCCCCCTGCCACGTACCAGCCATAGGACCCATCCGCCAACTGCATCAAGATACTCATCTGCCTGAGGGATTTAGCCCTCACTACCCTACAAGCCCCGCAGTCGCTCAAGTATCCCATGATCGGGGGAACAAGTAGCTCATAAGATCGAGCCAACCGGGTCACGAACATCCCCCCATACACCTTGTCAATATCCCTCTCCCCCACACTGGTATTCAAATAGCTAGCTACCCAAAATGGGATGTTGAAGTAAACATCCGCTGAAAAGATGGTATATAGGTAGAAACGATCTGAAGCAGTGACACGGTGAGTGGTGCCATGACGCCCTGACAAGCTGTATGTGATGCATCTGTGGACTAACCTAACCATGGGGTCCTTTATTGATGCTGCCCTAGTAGTCGAGGTGTACACCCCGTTCCCGATGGTCGGCCAAAAAGTGGCGCACCTCATATCGCTCCTCACAGTCTCCCCATGTAACAACCTCTGCATAAAACCTCCCTCAACAGCCTCCTCCCTAGTATACAAACCTATCCTCCATCCAAACTCAGTAACCGAACATAATCGAACCTCCCCTCCTAACCTAAAGTAAATAGTGGTACCCCCCATGTCCGTCCTAGCCTCTGCCTGATCAAAGTGGAAGGTCGCAAAGAACTCCCTCACCAACTCACTATACACAGTCTTCCTCATCCTAAACAACCTCTCCCATTGAGGACCCGTGAACCCATCGGTTTGGATCCTCCCAAAAAACGCAGCCTCTAACCCTTGGGACCTCAAAAACGCCCAATCAATCACATCACCAGCATCAATGTGGTGATTACAAAGCTCCGCATACTTAGTTGTAGTGGAAACATTGTCGAACTCACCCCAACTATGGACCAATTCCCCATAGTTGACTTGTTGGGACCTAGAGGAGCTGCCACGGTGTTGTCGTGATCGCTTGCTCATTTTCCTGGAAAAAGATAGAATGGACGGAAACTATTAGAATGAGAATTTTTATTGGTTCACGCTGTCAGACACATCTGACGTCGTCAGGAAGGAGGTCCTGACGCCGTCAGACCTAGCAGAAATCGGACCATGCAATTACGAGGGAAAAATCAATTTTCAAACTGTTAATCCATTACCCAAACACTCCTTTAAGCAGAAAACATGGGTGGGGGGTCAAAAAATCCATGGTATGAAAGATTTTTCGTAGATTAACGCATGATTCAAGTAGGACAACATCATCTAAGGGTAACCCCCATGATTTCAAATCACCAAAGGGACGACATTAAAATTTATCAATGATGGGTCAAAAATGGGGTTTCGGATGAAAGGGGTTTTCAAAATTGGTTGAACCTAAGGACAATTGAACGAAAAAGAGTGAGAAAAAACTACTTACCAAGTGGAGATTAGTCACGGAATATGTTGGATTGGATGATGGAGACTCGGAGGTGGAGCAGCAATTTGGGTGAGATTTGTGGGGTATGAGTTGAAAGTGATGGAGTTTGGGTTATTATTGCTGAGATAGCGAGGTGACGGCGTCAATAGTACCATCTGATACCGTCAGATGCCCGTATCAGGTATAGAAAGAGGTAATTCCACATTTAGTCCCTGTACTTAGTGTGAATAGCTAAAAACAAGTAAAAACTATGAGTAGTTAACCCATTAGTGAAGTCCACCAGGGTTGAATGTTTCATGACTGTCACGGAAAGAGGTGTGGTTGTAGAAAGGGGTGGGTGAGGTTTTAGTTAAGTTGTAACCTTCACATTGGTCAACGGTAGGTACAAAGAGGTGATGTTCCATAGAGGGTCTCAAAGCTGCGGTGTTTTTGAGGTGCAACCTCTTCACTCCGGGTTTAAAACCAAAAGAACGTCTCTTGCACAAATTTGAGAGCGTGGTTTGCAAGCATCCAACGAAAATGTTATGAATTTGCGAATTCTTCTCTTCCTGAGGACGCTCGCAAAAGTGGGAGGTGATTGACGGTGAAGCACTTGGAAAGGATTTCTCGTTATCCTCTTGGTCAATCACCAAAGGAGTTGAAACCTCGAAGACTTTTTCGATTTTTCTTGATGCAGATTTTTCCTTAATCTTCTCTTTGATCCTTGATATGAATTTGTCTGCTAAATCCATAAAAGCAATGCCAGTGCTTTCCATGCTTGCTTCTAAGTGCCAGATTTGTTTTTCCTGATTATTCATGAAGGTTACCATTATCCCTTCGAACTCCTCTTGTCGTCAACGTTCCGGAAAATTATGGTTGATAACCGCATTCCTACATAAATTAGGATTCCACGCAGTTTTAGTAGCAGGTTTTTCAACTCTCATTAATTCTTTTACCTGCTTCTCGATACTTCCTAATAATTGCTCTTGGGTGGCGTGTGCGTAATCAAGTTTTCCCCTGCTTGAAAACATCGGGTCCTCCCATCCTTCTTCTTCATATTGTGCCAACCCCTCAAGAACTTTCCAGCATTCGTCAATGCTAAGTCTGTTTAGCCTGCCCTTGGCTGCATAATCTATAGCCCTCCTTGTTTGATAGTTAACTTTATCGTAAAAGATTTGAATCTGGAGCCACGGTTCGATGCCATGATGAGGGACTTTTCGGAGTAGGTCTTTGTATCGAGTCCATGCTTCATAAAAGGTTTCACTTTGATCTTGTTGGAACATCAAGATGTCATTTCTAAGCTTGGTAGTTCTTCCCGGTGGGAAAAATTGAGCAAGGAAACGAGTGGTGAGATCATCCCATGTGGTGATGGATCCCGCGGGTAATCGCTCAAGCCATTGGCTAGCTTGATCACGTAGAGAGAATTGGAATAGGCGTAATCGGGTTGACTCTCTAGTTGTAACATCAAGGTCTATAGAATCTACGATTTTTAGGAAGTCCTTGAGGTGTTGGTTTGGATCTTCAGAACGAAGTCCATGGAATGCACATCCGCTTTGCACCAACCGGATGGTGTCGGATCGCAAGGGGGTCACATTGGCTCCGGTGAGCTCAATGGTGTTTCGGTAGCCTTGGTGGCTAGGTCGGGAATACTCTCCTAAGGTTCGGGGCCTAAGAGGTTCTAGTAGTGGGTTTTGTTGAGGTGGGATGACGGGTTTAAAGATGTTCCCATCGTCCATGATGTCGGGTGGTGAAGAGTTACGAACAAAAACACAAAGAAATAGATAGACTAAAGAGATCCTAAAAATAAAAATAAAATCTTACTAGAAAGGAATCTAGCAAGTAGACCTAATAAAAAGAGATTCAAACCTAGACAATAACTATTCCCCGGCAGCGGCGCCAAAAACTTGATGCGTAGGGATTGCACCAGGCTTTACCTCTCGAGGGATCTCGAGAAGCTTACAACCCCCACCAGGCAGTGTACCTGATCGATGTAGTATAGTATAATGACAAGTATCGGGGGATTGATCGTTCAGCTAGGAATAGTGTTGCTAGGATTAGAAAACCTAAAGACTAGGTCTAGAGATGAGAGATGATTCTTTTTGTATTTTTATATTTTTAGGAAAGCAATTAAAAATCTCGGGTTTAAAGGAGTTTGGCGGAATTAGTTGCTAGTCAACTAACCCAATACTAAGATGCAATCAAAATAAAATACTAAAATGAAAATAAAACTAAATTATACTAAAGTTGTGAGCAATATGTGGGAGAATTGTGTTTACTTAGACTTCACTACTCCCTAGATATCTTTTACACGTTAATTACTTGTTACAGTTGCGTGGATGACGAATTGTATTCCTTAATACCATTCATGGGGTGGCGTACTTACTTTCCCAATCCTATGAGTGCCTACTTCACTCCTATGTCGAGCTGGCTAAGAAGCTCCTAACATGGGATCATTAGAATTTACTCATGCATTAAATACAACCAATAAAACCTAGTACACATCGGTTCATGTTTCCTAAGACGTTCAAGCATGTTACACAATGGAGATCTGCCAGTTTTCTTAAGCCTAACATTGAAATCATTCATCCAATACAACCATAAACAAGTAATCAACACATAATTATCATCTAGGTTTCATTAGATCTAAGCAAACACAAGATAAATCTAGCCTAGAATGTTGAAATCAAGACAAGTAAAAGATATAATCAACCAACACATAGACATATTGATTAAATTAAAGAGAAGACTTATCTTAATAGCACATGAAAGGATTCAACGGGTGAAAACCCTTGAAAGTACTGTAAAATATGAGCTAGGGTTTACAAAGTTCGGCCCTAATTATCTCCACACAAGTTCCTCTCTGTTGAATGAAAAATAGAAAACTATATATAGAGTTTAGTAGGTGACGGCGTCAAGAACAAATTTCTGACGCCGTCATCTCGCCGCCAAATAGTTCCTCGGACTGCCTAGATCTGGGTCTGACGCCGTCATGTAGTCTCCTTATGCAGGCCGTCACCAAATTAACTCTTGACGCCCTTGTTGTAACGCCGTCAGGTTTGCACTGGGTCGTCACCACTTTTACTCCTGACGCCGTCAGGGTCTTCCTCTTGATGCCGTCAGGTACCGTTCTCAGCTTGGAAAATTAAGTCTTTGGCGTTTTCTTCACTTTTATGCTCCAAAAACGTCCGAATTGCTTCCTTTTCCAGATTTCATTCCCAAAGTACCTAAAATCACAAAAGGAATGATTTAGGGTAATATTTGATCAAATAAATTCAATTCCAGGCTTCAATGACCCCCTAAAAGTGGTTCATTTTTCGCCTCATCATGTACCAGGATCTTAAGAGATTATATTGGTGGCCAAATATGAAGGCAGATATAGCGTTGTACGTTAGCAAGTGCTTGACTTGCTCTAAGGTTAAGGCCGAACATCAAAGACCGTCAGGATTATTGACGCAGCCAGAACTCCCGGTTTGGAAATGGAAGCGGATCACAATGGACTTTATTACCAAATTACCAAAGACAGCTAGCGGTTGTGACGCTATCTGGGTAATTGTGGATCGTTTGACTAAGTCTGCTCATTTCCTGGCGATTAATAAAGATGATAGTGTTGATAAACTTGCGAGGTTGTATGTGAACGAGATTGTTTCTCGTCATGGAGTTCCGATGTCGATTATTTCTGATTGCGACAGCCGCTTTACGTCAGCGTTGTGGCGATCACTTCAAACCGCTTTGGGGACGAGACTTGATATGAGTACTGCATATCACCCCCAAACCAATGGTCAAAGCGAGAGAACTATTCAGACTTTGGAGGATATGCTTCGTGCATGCATAATAGACTTTGGTAAAGACTGGGAGAAGTATCTACCCCTTGCGGAGTTTTCTTACAACAATAGCTACCACACAAGTCTTAAAGCTGCACCGTTTGAAGCTTTATATGGCCGAAAATGTCGTTCACCTATTGGTTGGGCTAAAGTTGGAGATAGCCAACTCACAGGCCCTGAGCTTATTTTAGAGACCACTGAGAAAGTGACGCAAATTCGAGATCGATTACAAGCAGCTAGGGATAGACAGAAAAGTTACGCCGATCAGAGACGTAAACCCCTAGAGTTCCAGGTTGGAGACAAAGTGATGCTGAAAGTCTCGCCTTGGAAGGGTGTGATACGTTTCGGGAAACGTGGGAAAATCAACCCCCGCTACATTGGACCATTTCTCATTTTGGAAAGAATTGGGCCCGTGGCTTATCGGTTGAAACTACCACAGGAACTGAGTAAAGTTCATGACGTGTTTCATGTTAGCAATCTGAAGAAGTGTCTTTCGGATGAAACACCGGTTATACCAATTAAGGATATTCGTGTGGATGAGAGTTTGAATTTTGTGGAGGAGCCGATTGAGATATTGGATAGAGAGATTAAACGACTTAAGAGAAGTCGTATTCCACTCATCAAAGTTCGTTGGAATTCGCGGCATGGACCGGAATTCACGTGGGAACGTGAGGATGAGTTTCGCAAGAGATATCCGAAGCTTTTTACTTCGTAGATGGTTTGTTCCGAGTGAAACCCGGGACGGGTTTCTTCTGAGGCTGGGAGGATGTGACAACTGGCAAATTAGGGAGCTATTTTGAAAACCCACATTACTTTAAAATTTATGACTTTTTGAATATTGGAAAAGTTTATTCGTGATGAGATTTGTAAACGTTGGAATGTGATTTTTAACCGTACGTTATTTATGGAAATTGAATTTTTAATTATTGGTTTGGTTTGGTATATTCGTGAAGATTCATTTGAAATATTTATTTGGCACTACATTGACTCCGGCACTAGATTAACCTAACAATTTTATGTATATTTTAAATGTTGGTTCGGGAATTTTATATTTTTGGAACGGATCGCGAGATTTTTGAATATTTGGAATGAGCTCGGTTCGGGAGAGTTATTTTACTTTGAATGAGTTCGGGTTTGGTCCGTGTATTCTACACCAAGCCACTTAACCCACTCTACACTTATTATTATTATTATTATTATTATTATTATTATTATTATTATTATTATTATTATTATTATTATTATTATTAAAATCATTTTTTTAGAGTAAATGATAAAATCGTCCTTGTTGGTTCCTGGATTCACAAACAACACAACCATCATCCTCACCAACACACTCTCTCTCTCTCTTGAAAACCCTAACACCACCGCCGCCTACCATGGCCACCACAGCCACCACCGCCCCTCCCACGTCCAATATAATACCACCATCTTAACCATCTCGTTCCGATCTATCATTTGGTATACATCACGCGCTCTAAACCCCTCCCTAACACCACGAAATCATCACCACCGCCCCTAAACATTATCTTTTTCATCTTTTTCTTGTTGGGTTTTGAAGATATACATTCTTGGAGTCATTTTGAAGGTGAGTATCACGAGTTTCAACTCGTGGGTCTCGATGTGCTACCCAAATCGTGGGTACACGATTTTCCTTAAATGGGTTTTGTGAAATAATGATGGGAAATGAAGTTTTGATAATAAAAATTCGTTTGGTATCCGAGTTTTGATGTTCGGTTGTTGTTTCTTTGCGTGGTCGACACCATAGCCGAGGGTTTCACCCTCGACTTGTGATTATTCCGGATTCTTGTTCTTTTGATCTTGATTGGTTCTTGTTATTGGTGTTTGGATTGATTTTTGGTTGGGTTGACTTGTAGCCAACGACCCATAGGGTCGGTTTGGGTTTGTTTTGGCTCGTATGGAGCTAGGCCGTGACCCCTTGGGTCCGGTCGATTGTTGTTAAAACCTTGTGGTTGTCGTGACCACTAATGTCCGTTTGGTTTGGCTCGTATTGAGCAAGCCGAGACCCTAGAGGTCTCGGGTGGGACTCACGATTCATGTGGTTTAATTTTGACTCGGGTTTGACTTGGTAAATCAACCCGTATGTGTGATGTTTATTTTGGTTGTCGTTTATAATTGTTGGATCATTATGTTGTCATTTTGGTTATTATTGATCATGGTTACCTCGAGCTTGAAGTGGTACATTTGGACTTGTGATTTTGATTTTTGGAGATGTGTTGACGGAATGGTATTGGGGACCGATTGTGAGACAGTCAAACTAGATTGACGGAGATAGGTTAGTCGGGTGCCGTAGACGGACCCTATTGTTGTAGCACGTGGATTGGGATTGATTTTGGACGGAGTTGGATTGTCTATTTATGACTTGGTTATTTTTATTTTTGGACTTGGACAATGAGCCGAGAGTGATGACTCGGACACGTGACCAACTCTTATGACTCGATAAACATTATAATCAAACATTAATAATAAAAACTCGTAATAATATTATTGATAATATAATCGTTTATATAAGTATATAGACGTGATAAACGTATATATATATATATATATATATATATATATATATATATATATATATATATATATATATATATATATATATATATATATATATATATATATATATATGCGTATATTAATAATAAAACGATCACGAGTAGACGTTATAATAATATAACGATGAGTATTGTACTATGCAAATAGTGCAATAAATGTCGGGAGTGTTATTATAAATAAATAACTATAAATGATGACGAGATCAAATACGTTGGATAATTAATAAATAAAAACATGACTTTTTATAAATTTGGAAAACTTATCGAGTTATACGGGGTTGTGGTTACTTAAGTCCAAGTGGACTTTATATTATGTGACCTTTGTGTTGTCACGGATATATGACGATTAATATATCCATTTTCTATAACTACGTAACTTATTTAATCGACGGGTTAAATCGAGTTTATTTAGCTATATAAAATGAGTATATTAATGGGCATCGTATTCTACGATGCCCATAGGTTATGGTACGTGTATTAGGATAATAAATTACTAAATATCTCGTGGAGTTGGCTAAATTGATGAATTTGGATAATTTGACGATATATCTAGGGAATTTATTGGACTACGATATTTATCATATAGTATTCTTTGTGCTATGTGATTTAGGTTGGGTATAATATTGGAGTGATATATTACGTAAATAAATATGGGGGATTACCAGATCGACGGATTTGATAAACTTCGATGATTTATTTAAATAATATATTGGGCTAATATTAGACCTATAGATGGTTTATTATTTCTTTCGTTGTGGCTTATTGGTTTGAGTTGTGTCGACCCTCCACCCATATGGATACCAAACGTCAGACTTCAAATTAATATGAAGATAATTCGAGAAATGGATATTTTTGGAAAGTTAAATGGAATACGTTCGGGATTGGGAATATTTGATTTTGAGGAAATGATTTCTGAACGGGTTTGATATTGTTAGGAAGTGCTGAGTCTGTAGTTGCCGTTACTTGAGTTTGCTTTACGTCTTTCATCTATCGATTTCTTTTGCGGATTGCTGGACTTGAGGTGAGTCATAGCCCCACTTTTACTCTTGAACTTTGTTTTCAATACTTGGGGTGAGAAACGTTCAAATGTTTTATGTGGACTATTACCGCTTTATTTATTTAAAACTTGCTATGCTTATAGAACTAGGTAGTGTAGAGCATGTCGCATCCCTGCGAATACATATTGATTTGATTTGTTGAGAAGCATGTCGTATCCTTACGAATGCATGAACATGTCGTATCCTTACGAATGTTGGGCATGTCGCATCCTTGCGAATGCATATTGATTGATTTGGATTGGTTATAGAGCGAGGCCTAGACATGAGCTAGGTAAGCTATTGATTGGATTGATTTGGGCTATAGCGTGCACCTATAGGGTTGATTCGTTTTGGTTGGATGATTAAGGTCTAGTCTAGCTAGCAAGCGTTTTGCGTATATGCCCACTTGATTTAGTTATGAATTTAAACCTATGATCTCACCAGCGAAAGTTGACTTTTAACGCGTTTTCTCAGGTAATTAAGTGATGCCCTTGGATGCTTGGATTGGAGGCTTAGCTATGGCACCTGGTTATGGATCTATTTTCTGAAACTCTGATAAATAATTGTGGACCTATATTTATTTTCTTTTGGGCCTAACTCTGATTGAATTTGGGGAAAATGTAAACTTTAAAACCCCGCGTGGTTGTATTTTTCTCTTGTTTACTTAACCCGTTCTTTTATGTCTTGTGTTGGATACCAATCCCCGTAGCACCCCGAAAGCTTGTTGAGTCTTCCTCTATTCCAAATTTTGGGGGTGTTACAAGTACGAAGTCGGGTAAAAATCCTAGATGACCAAGTGGTCGAACTAGGTTTGGGATTAGGGTTTAGGAAACCCTAACAGTCATTGTGTGACGTGTGATGCACAGAACACCCCTAAGGGGTTTGTGTTTCGTCTTTTGTCATTATTATCCCCCTTAATATTTATCCTGGATAAATATTACGCTTTGAGTAATTACCTTTAGCACATTAATGAAAATAATGTCGTATTTTCATTTCATCGTTACTCTTATTTTATTTCATAACTGATTTATTATTTCCGCTTACATTGTTCTGTTTAGTGTGCACCGGTGTGACCCTTCGGCATTTTTGTGCAGACAAGTGTGAAAACCGTTGTGTTGCTTGCACACAAATCCTTTCAAGTTTTCCATTAGGAGTAGAGGTGGACCAAACCCTATGTTACGCGAACTAAAACAAGTAAGTTAGTGTTATATTCTATTATAGATGACCATTGATGATAGAATAAGTAGACTTTATGAATATAGGGTTTACCGATGTAGATCATATAGAGTAGTTGACACACTTAATGCGTGGTATCGATTTCTTAACCAACATAAGTATCATTAGACCATTGCACTTGTAGACGAATCAGTAGAAAATAATATGATGAACTTGGCTAGCACATTCTTTCCTTATTGGTCACAACTTCACTTATTTTATCATTTTAGTTATTTCCTAAATTAAGCAAATACTTGTACCAATCTCTTAGATTGAACACCCCCCCCCCCCCCCATTCTAAGTGTTTAGATTAGTTAATTGATTAGTACTTCTACTAGGTTTAGCATGAATCAAGTTGCTTGTAACACCCCAAAATTTGGTACAGCGGAAGACTAATCAAGCTTTCGGGGTGCTACGGGGATTGGTATCCATCACAAGTCATAAAGAAACGAGATAAAGTAAACATAAGTAAAAATAAAACCAACCAGGGTTTTAAAGTTTACATTCATCCCAAATATCCAAAGTAAGGCCCAAAATAAGTAAAACATAGCTCCACAATAACATATCAGAGTTCCAAAATAGATCCTTTAACCAGGTTGCCATGCCAAGCCTTCCAAACACATTAACCAGGTTGCCATTCCATTCTTTTCGTTTTCAGCATTTTCCAGTTCCAACAAATCCATCAACTGTTGAGCGATCGTGATAGCCTCATGAATGTTAGCAGGCCTAGCAGCAATCACTCATTCCTCGTAGCCATAGGTAACCCATCGGTATACCGCTCAATCTTCTGAGTCTAAGTATTAACCATATCTGGGCAAAGCAAGGCTAACTCATGGTAACGACGCTTGTAAGTCACCATGTCAGTACCCTTCACTTTGTGATTCCAAAACTCAATCTCCAGTTTCTTAACTTTATTCCTTGGGCAGTAAGTCTGGATCAGCAAGGACTTGAACTGCTCCCAGGTCATGGCATAGGCTACTTCACTCCCAATCGAATTACGATAATTGTTCCACCAAGTTAATGCTTCATCTTTAAAAGTAAAAGAAGCAAACTTTACTTTCGCATTCTCCGGACAATTACTGACAGTAAACACTGACTCAATTTTCTCTATCCACCTGACCAAGTAGACCACTCCTTCAGTTCCGCCAAAGTCAATGGGTCCACAGATTCGGAACTCCTTGTAGTTACAACCAGTAGTACGAACAGGTGGAAAGGTTCCAGCTGAGTTGTTGGAGTGATTTGACTCAGCTAGTAGTTTAGCAACACGTTGTTCCACAAGTTGATTGATCATAGCTTGATCCACAGTAGGTGCATTCGGTGGAATATGACAATTGTCTCCCTGAACATCAACATTTTGATTCCTGTCATTGCGATTGGTGGTGTCCAGGTTGTCGGGAGTAGGGGTCTCAACATTTCGTGTAGGACGGCGTCCTCGGCGACAAGGGGTAGTCACTGAAGGACCAGTTCGGGTAGCTCTGACAGGGTTTCTGCATGGGGCCATTGATCTGAAACACAATACAAGTTTTACAAGTCTCTGATAGTATTTATCATATGCTCAACAAGAAGTGGATAGATGTAGCCAAGACATCGGTAGAATATGAAATATACACCACAAGATATCAATCAAACAAATAGGAACGCAATTTCAGAATATGAACAATACACCACAAGATATCAATCAAACAAATGGGAACGCAATTTCCATAAACATCCAAAACCGCGTAACATCATGCAAAATAACCGTCATCCATACGAGTAGCGATCAATACATCGTTCCAACTACCAAAAGACACAAAGGATACTAATCGTTCCAAACGAGACGAACATACAACTGAAATACACAAAAGATATGATGACTAGCTTTTCTAACCAAGCACTCCCTGGTTTAGAGAGCAACATAACAACATAATCCAAAACTATCTAGCCACTATGCTGGCGTAGACTCCTCAACTCAGATCTCAGACCATCCAACTCTCTCCATAACGATCCCAGCTCAACACTGTGAGTATCACTGTCCCTCTTGAGGTTTGCAACCTCCTTCTCCAACTCCGTGTTCCTTTGCCACCGTTTGCGATCTGCCTCGCGAGCCGTGATGAACCCTCTCTGCAGAGTCTCCATCTGCTCATGCACCTTAATCATACCTCTCCTAATAACTGTAGTTCTACCCACAACAGTAACCATATCCAACCTCAACTCACCAATAAACTCAATGGTCACTCTATCAATCCGATCTGCCAACTGCGAGATCCTCTCGCCCTATGAAGTAAGCCGAGCCCAAATCCTACCAGTCTCATCAAGATCCGCAGGCTCAGCAGATATCTCAGATGGCGCGTATGACGCCACGGGACTGACAGGTGGAGAATCAAATAAAAATGGATGATCAGGTTAAACTGGCTCTAGCTGATGTATCGGAGAATCGGGCTCTGCAGAATGAGCTGAATGTGCCGGGCTGTGAGCTGGCGAACCATCATCATCAGGTATCTCCTCCTCCCGAGGATCATCCTCTTCCTCACTTTCTTGTGGGTCATCATCCATCTACTCACTCTCCTGAGGGTCATCAGCCTCCTCCTCACCCTCGTACTCCTCCTCCTCCTCCTCCTCATCTGAGGGGTACTCCATCAATCGTCGCCTCCGAACAGGTGAACCGTGAGGTGATAGGGTAGGTGATCTAGGACAACGACGGAATGATGTGGGTGGTGCATCTGACAGAAGAGCGTGAGCATCAAAGTGCATGGGTGGTGATGAAGGGCGCACAGACATACGTGTCGTAGCTCAGTGGGCGAAACGTGGAGCCACACGAGTTAAAGCCTGGCGAAGCGTGAGCTGTCTCAAAGTACCAAGAAGCCCCAAAGAAGATGAGGGTGCCTGAGAAGTAGGTGAAGCTGGTGGTGTGGGAGAAACTGCTGTCGGTGATGAAGTAGCTGAATGCATGGCCATCCTGTAAGGATCATCAGGAGCCATGGTGATCTGTGCTGGGTGGTGTGGGCCAGCAAGAAGATCCTCAGTAACATCGAACGAATAGGAGGCCATGGTCTGTGACAACGGTGTAGGGTAGGTGTAAGTGTTTCAAAACAACTAAACCGCGAAACTCAAATATCGTACTAAAATCATCATATAACCTTAATCATATCATTTCAAGAAAGATTTTTCAAATACCGATTTACTAAAACATTTCTAAAACAAATAAGTCGTATAAGTTTCCAAACGCCATCATATCATATAATCAACATCCCCATAATTCCCAAATCATCTCAAAATCTCATCTCATATCATCATCTCGTAATATCTCAATCATAATCTAAGATGCTTCGGCTTGGCGGGCTGGCGGGCGTTGGTCGAGGATCATTTTCTATAAAAATCGGTTATAGTTTAGGTTTTTATTATCTAGTTATCTATAAACTTGGCTCTAATACCAATCTGTAACACCCCCAAAATTTGGTACAGCGGAAGACTAATCAAGCTTTCAGGGTGCTACGGGGACTGGTATCCATCACAAGTCATAAAGAAACGAGATAAAGTAAACATAAGTAAAAACAAAACCAACCAGGGTTTTAAAGTTTACATTCATCCCAAATATCCAAAGTAAGGCCCAAAATAAGTAAAACATAGGCCCACAATAACATATCAGAGTTCGAAAATAGATCCTTTAACTAGGTTGCCATGCCAAGCCTTCCAAACACAAGGATCCCAAGCCATCACTTAATTACCTGAGAAAACGCGCTAAAAGTCAGCTTTCGCTGGTGAGATCATAGGTTTAAATTCTTAATTCAATCAAGTGGACATATACGCAAAACTCTTGCTAGCTATACTAGGCCTTGAATCACTAAACCAAACCTATAGGTGCACAATATAGTCCAAAACCAAACAAATCAATATGCATTCGCAAGGATGCGACATGCCCAACATTCGTAGGGATACGACATGTTCTTGCATTCGTAAGGATACGACATGCACATCATTCGTAAGGATACGACATGCTCTACAACCTACCTAGTTCTATAAGCATAACAAGTTTTAATAAACAGCAATAATAGTCCACATAAAACAATTTGCATGTTTCTCACCCCAAGTATTGAAAACAATATTCAAAAGTAAAAGTGGGGCTATGACTCACCTAAAATCCAGATATTAGCTCAATACCGGTAGAATCAAGAAGTATAGCAACTCAAATGACGGCAACTACGGACTCGGCACTTCCTAATAGTATAAACTCTTCTCAGAATCATTTCCTCAAAATCAAATATTTCCAATCCCGAACGTATTCCTTTTTACTTTCCAACAATCCATTTCTCATAAATGGTTTGGCGTTTGGTATCCATGTGGGTGGAAGGTCGACTCAACACAAGCCAGGAAACACATCAAAAGAAATAATAACGATCTACAGGTCTAATGTTGGCCCAATATATTATTTAAATAAATCGTCGAAGTTTATCAAGTTCGTCAACTCGCTAATCCTCCACAACTTATTTACCTAATATATTATTCCAAAATCATACCAAGTCCTAAATCACATTGCACGTAGATTACTATATGGTAAGTTTTAAAGTATAATAAGTTTCCTAAATATATCGTCAAACTTACCGAATTCGTCAATTCGGTAAACCTTACGAAATATTTAGTAGCTTATTATCCCGCACTCCTACCACAACCTAAAGGCATCGTAGGATACAATACCCAATAATAAACCCTTTTTATATAACTAACTAAGTTAAATGGTTATATAAAACGAGTTTATTAACGTCACACATTCGTGACAAGCACAAAAAGTCAACAATTAATATAATGGCCAATCTTGGATTCAAGGGCCCTCAATTCTCTTATAACTCGTAATTTCTCGTTTTATTTCCCAAGAGTTTACTTTATTTCGTAAAACAATCCGCGTTATATTTATATTTCTAATTATACTAGTTTATTTATAATAAAGTTCCCGTTAATATTTTACTATTTTCATAGTCTAGCATATATCGTCAACGTTATTATTTTTATTATTCGTGATCTCCCATTTATTATATACGCACTTATATAAATATATATACGTTTACACATTTATATATTTATATAAATGTTTATATAGATATATAAGTTATTACGAGTTTCTAGTTGTTTGTTTAATTATAAATTGTATCGAGTTATAAAAGAGGAGTCACATGGCCGAGTCATCACCCTCGGCTCATTGTCCAAATCCAAAGTGTCAAGGCGTTTGCCGAAGTCAACCGTTGACTAGAAAGTCAACGTGACTCCAACTCGCACAACCACAAGTCCAAATTAATATGTCAATATCACAACTCTGTCATTCATCCCATGTCACAAACTACAACAATAGGGTCTGACTACGGCACCCGACTAACCTATCTCCGTCAAACTAATGCGACCGTCTCACAATCGGTCCCGTTCATCCATATAATCGACAACACTTCTCCAAAATAATCATATACCCATTGTCGAGACCACAAAGGGCCTCGACCCAACAATAGTTTTCGGCCGAAACAATTAAATACAACAACAACAACAACAAGAAGGACATCAAACATACACGAGTTTCGGGTTGATTTACCAAGTCAAACCCGTGCCATGAGACCCACTTGGGTCTCGGAAAAACCACGAGTCAAGGTGACTCGAACCCATGACCAGTTGGTCTCGGCATAAGCTCATCCCAACACACAAAAGCTGCCCAAATGGACCCTCTTGGGTCGTGGCACACAAGAACAACAACAACATCAAAAGGGTCATCAAATCCAAACCAAATCCAAACTCCAAATACCAAACCTTTGTTAATAAGATTACTAAGATCAAAACCCATCAAGTGGAGCCATACGGCTCGAACCAAAACAAGCCGTGAGCTACGACTCACGGTGTCACTCGACCTCCATGAGGAAATCATCAAACCCGGATACCAAACCCATTATTATTAACAAAAGACCATTTCCCATCATTATTTTTCGAAACCTAACAAAAATAATCCGTGTATACACGGATTTGAACCCAAATCGTGGCACACGAGATGAAAATCGTGGCTACCTACCTTTTTAACAACTCCAAGCTCAAGAAACTTCAAAAACCCAATAGTATTTGTGGTGGTGGTGTTTAGGTGGCGGTGATAGATTAAACGAGGGGTTAGGGTTGTTTGTGTCGCGCGTGGGTTACACCAAAAGAGAGAGCACGTAAAGGTGGTTAAGATGGTGGTGATGGTTGGGTTGTAGGGGTGGCGGTGTGATGGTTATGGCTGCCGGAGTGGGCGGCGGCTACGGTTAGTAGAGAGAGAGAGAGATATGAGAATGAAGATGGTGATGAAGAGGGTGTTGTGTTGGTGTGTGTGTTTAAAACCGGTCCACAAGGACCAAGTTTACTCTTTTATTATATTTTTTTTTCTTTTAAACAATAATAATAATAATAATAATAATAATAATAATAATAATAATAATAATAATAATAATAATAATAATAATAATAATAATAATAATAATAATAATAATAATAATAATAATAATAATAATAATAATAATAAGAGAGGTGTGGCTAGTTAAGTAAACACAAGGACCAATTCCGTAACTTTTCAAAATATCCCGACACCCTCAACTCGAACTCGTTCCCAATATTTTAAAATTCCACGATACGTTTGTTAAATATATTAAACAAACCGTAAATCAAAATTTTAAACGTGTTAGGTTATTCCTAATGCCGAAGTCAACGTAGTGCCTCAAAGACATTTCAATCATAAATCACGACATAATTTCCATATCAAAACAATAATTCAAATTTAAGTTCACAGAAACTTCATAATTTAAAACCACGGTTTAAATTTTACAATTCCGTTGCGAATGATCCTCGAGAATGATCCCATAAATTGCCAGTTGTCACATTGCTCCTCGAGAATGATCCCATACTTACCATCCTAGCTATAACTAATCAGGTTTACTACCGTTATATTGACTTTTAGTTTGACTTTCCCACTTACAACATATTGCCTAACCAAATCATACAAAGTCTTCAAATACATAAACGAATGTTATAGTTAAACATATACAAAATATTTTAATAATAAAATACTTAAACGAGTTTTTGGGTGTTACAATTTCATTCCTACATGGGTAGTGGCGGATTTATTAATCAGAGCGCCACCTATTGAATTTTTTTTAAGTGATACAAAAAATATTAGTAGTTTTCTAGGTTTTGTATTTTTAATCCGGTTCTTGTTGTTTATTGGCTCATCTTTTGGGTTGATTATTACAAGGAAGCAAGCAACCAATTTAACTATCATTTGATAACGGTTGCATACAATAATTGCACTCATAGTCCATAAGCACATTATCGATGATATCCTAAGAAAAAAAACTATAGTGTTGGCTAAATTTTATTTTGCACGGTTAATAAATAAGTATTGGGTTCACTTGGTATGGTTTATAAACAACCGTACCAAAAAACAATCACAAAAATTTATTTTGGTATGGTTATTAAATAAACCGTACCAAATTAACAACCACAAAAATTTATTTGGTACGTTTTTAAATAAACCGCACCAAATTATGTTTATTTGCTACAGTTTTATAAATAACCATACCAAAAAAGAAAACCTACAAACAAATCGTATCAAATAATGCTTTTTTTAGCACGGTTGTTTAAAGAACCGTATTAAATGACTTTTTTTTTAAATCTTTTGGTACGGTTTTTCCTATAACCGTATCAAAATGGCGTACCAAATAAGTAGTGTGGTCATATATGGTTTAAAACATGTATACAACTGAAGTAAAATGGGTGGTAAATGTGTGTGTTCGAGAGAGTGTGTGTGTGTAACGAGGGTGTGTTAAGTGTGTATGAGTTAATCGTTTCAGGTTGCATGAAATAGAATACATGATATTGTTTTATTAAATTTGCTAAACTTTCATTCAGTAGTAATAAAACCTAAGTTGGTCATTTATGAAACTATTTACACTTTAACCCAAAACTTTGCTAAATTGTCATAATAAACCCTAAACTTTAATAACTTACACATTTAACCCTAAACATTATTAAATTGGCATAATAAATCCTAAACTAGGAAATTGTCATCATTAAACCTATAAGTTTATTTAATTGTCATTTATAACCCTAGTGTATCGAAGTTACTAATTCAGAAAACCTACTAAATATGAAAACTTGCTAAATCGGGAAAAATTACTAAATATGAAAGTTAATAAACTAGTAAAAACTTTAAGGTATAATAAACTTAATAATGGATTATTAAGTAATGAGTGATACCTAAATTGTGTAGATCCACTGAAGGAAGAGTAGACGGGATTCCTTTTTTATTCCTTGTGGTTCACTATATTGGACTTGGCATTGTCTTTTTGGCTGCGAGGTGAGTTTTCGTGGCCCCATTTTCACTTATGTTTTCCTTGGGGGTGAATAATACTCAAATTCATTTTATGCTATGCTCAACTTTTATTCTTATTAGACAAGTGTGTACTTATAACTATGCTAGGTTCTTTAGTAGTAGTATCAGTATATTCAATTTGTCATGGACTTATTTCCACTTGACACTCTATGGTTATTCAAGATTATTCAAGACTCATGTAGTAGCTCCAGGTGGTAGGCTTTGCATGTTATCAGTATATTCAGTGTGTGGTATTCAATTTGTGATGATGGTTATTCAATTTGTGCTACTTGCACTATGCTTTATTTATACGCACACCTGTCTTAAACAATTATGCATGGCAACCTAGTTGTCTTTAATTTAAACCCACAAACTCACCAACAATGTGTTGACATTTTTGAATATCATTGCCAGGTGAAGAGAATAAGACTGCTTAAGGAGTTGATTACTTGCATGGTTTAGCAAGAGACCTTAGGCATTTATCATTGTAGATGTTTTATGGCTTTTGGAGACTTTGATTTCTAGTTTGGATGTTATGACTTTGCTTGGTTTATTCTTACCCGTTTTGGGAGACTATTTGATATTATATGATTACGTTGTTATGTTCCGACTATCCTCGACACAAGTTCCATGCTTGTTCAGGAGTCGTCATGATATTTGATGTTGTTTCAATTAGTGTATTCTCTATTGTTATTACCATGTGTTATGACGATTCCATTTTTGTTACACCTCGAATTCCCGCCTTTGCGGGGTGTGACACATATGCCTTCTGTATATCAATTTTAAAGGATACTCTTTTAAGCCCATTTATGCCGTTATACCCTTTAAGAAGCTCCTAAGTCAAGAGGATGTTGTCAGTAATTGTTCTCCCATGAATGAAGGCACTTTGATTCTCCTCAACCACTTGACTTAAAGCAACTTTAATTCTGTTATTGAGGATCTTGCTTATGCATTTGTAGAAGACATTGCAGCAAGCAATAGGTATGAAATCAGAAACTTTTTGT
The DNA here is from genome assembly GCA_030686995.1 of Artemisia argyi. Classification (NCBI taxonomy): domain Eukaryota; kingdom Viridiplantae; phylum Streptophyta; class Magnoliopsida; order Asterales; family Asteraceae; genus Artemisia; species Artemisia argyi. The sequence goes on from CM060694.1 coordinate 34,051,853, forward strand.
GGAGTTGTAGACTTAGGAACAAGAGCTATTAGAGTGGCATTGTTTTCTCCTAGCAGCTTTCCTTTAGCAAAGAACTCTTATATGGCAGCATAAAAATCCTGTTTAACAATAAGCCAAGCTTTCTTGAAAAATTTAGAGGTAAAACCATCTGGTCCAGGGGCTTTATCATCATAAATATCAAACAAGGCTATGTTGATTTCATCTTCTGTAACATATCTGATCATTAGCTTAGCCTGATCAACTGAAACTTTGTTCAAAAAAATTCTATCATCATCCCCACACAGCTTGCTTACTTTAGGATTTATACCTAGGAAACCTTCAAAATGCTTAACAAATTTTTCTGCAACATCTTTGTAATCATACCTTGTACCATCTTCTCCACTGAAATAATTCTACTCTTATTAGCTCTACCTTTGATCACTTTATGGAAGTATGCTAAATTCTTATCTCCTACATTAAGCCAATTAACTTTAGCTTTGTGTCTTAACAACTTTTCTTAATCAGCAACTACTTCCTTGTATTCAATTAACAACTGACTTTCCTCTCTCAAACTACAATTGTGTGGATCTTGGTCAATTACCCCTGAATGTCATGAAGCTTTTTCCTCAATTCAACCACCTTGTCAAAAAGATTCCCATTGCTCCAGTTAAATTTGTTAAGATGGGGTTTAAGAGATTTGCATTTTTTAACAAGTCTGTACATATCATGACCTTCAACCCCCACATTCCGTTCTCAGCCACCAAATCATGAAAACCATTTTTATCAGCTACATAGTTAGCAAACCTGGATGATTTATTCTGTAACACCCCCAATTCATGGATGCAGCGGAATTCGAACTGGGTGTTACTCGACGGCACAATAGTCACAATAATAGAAAACGAACTCCAATTGAGTCGTTTTAAAAGATGTATCATTCAAAATATATAAATATCAGAGATTATAAAATGAGGTCCCAATTGGTTCCATGTTTACAATGTATAATAAATGAGTTTTGAATGATAATAAAATTTATAGCCCTTTTGAACATCCGTGTCCTTCCGTGCCATCCTTGATCGTCATGAACCTGAAATACATGCTTGAGAGGTCAACACAAAGGTTGAGTGATATTCATAGAGTTTGTTAAATCGATTGAACACAATATGTTGGTAGTGTGAGTTATAGGCTCACACCAATGTTTGGAAAACAAAACAGGTAGGCTACGTTATTATACGCCCGGAACATGTATTATACACTAAGCTTATGACACCATAACGTTAACGTGTACCAATATCGATCGGCAGATTTATCCCGGTAGGTACTTTGCTAACATACCTAAATCTCAAATATTAATGCATTTGTTTGCACTTAGTCAAAACAAATGGGATTCGTCAATCCCAATAGGCCTATTATTAATATTCGCGCTCACTATTGCTAGTGATTAAATGGTTCATAATCAAGGATATCGGTTTAGCAAGGCTGGTACTTAGTGATAATAAAACAATCAGGTAAGCATACAATTTAAAAACATTGTGCTCGGTTATAAATAGCATGTATTTCCCCCAAGGGTTTGTAAAACAATTAAGTAATCGAAAGTGGGGCTATGAACTCACCTTAAGTAAGATAGCAAGTAATGAATGTAACGGTCGAATCGCGAAGGTTCTATGAGCAACCTATAATAGAATGTCGCGACTTAGGATTTGAGTAAAGAATATAACGGAGTGCCTATATATATATCTTGCATTAAGTCCATGATGTGGTATGATGTATATTTGTAAGTCTTTGAAAGAAAGATTCATGAAACATGTATGTTTTGTATATCGTTTACTACCGTTCGGGCCGACATAATTCAGAAGTCATGTTAGTAAGCGTTCGAGGAGCCAGGACACTTTAACTCGTAAATCCACAACTCATCTCGACGGCTTACATAATGAACTCCTCACATGAGGCTCCCTACTATTGTAGTAGTTGATAAAATATATAGATATAAGCTTTGATCCGAAAAGTTACATGTCCGATATTTGAATAAACTTAGGAAAGTTTATTTGTACATGAAGATTGTTATTAGGGATAGTTTCAATAGTCTTGAATGACCATTTTCTCTTGGTAAAATCTCATGGTTTCCTTTTAAGTGAAGTAGATCCAAATTGCTTGTTCAAGTTATCGCCTAAGTCATTGTTTCATGTTTACGCCTATGTAAGTTGTTATGGTCATTTCGTCATGGCCTAGCCATGACCTTTGGTCCTTGTTCCAAGGTCATGAGACACAACCTTGGCTCTAGCCATGGTTGTGGTCTTGATTATAGGTCATAAGACCTCTTTGGTCTTCATAAACCATAACCTATATGTAATGACTTTGTCTAAAAATGGGCTGTTTAGAATTTGAAGAAATTTATCACTCGGAAAGCGTTTTCAGGGCTCGAGCTTCTTTGTTCCTGAACGAAAACGTCGTTCCGGACAACTTTCGTGTTTTAACTTTTTGATGAATCGGAGCAGAAGTATGACTTTCAAAACCCAATTTTGATCAGAATGGTATTTGGCAGTTTGCCGAAAAGTTTTGGTAACTTCAAATGGGCGTAACTTTTGACTCGTATACTCGTTTTAGGTGGTTCAAATTGCTATGGTTTCCTTGTTAAGTCCTCTACTGTAATATGTAATGATCCAATATCATAATTTTACCATTTTGGTCGTGGTTTTCCAAGAAAGTCACTAGTTTGCTTGTTTTAGTAACTTGTTGTAACAATCAATAACAATAACTTGTTTTGCTCACTTTTATACATCATGGACATAACTACAAGACATAATATAGCAAGAATAACATGTAAATAACATGAACATGATTATTTAACAAGAATCAAGTTAGGGTTTGGCTCACAACTTTTGGCTTTCAAAGATGAAAGGAAGTTAACATGTAAGGATAGGACATTGATAGACTTGCTTCAACCCTTTTTCACCTCATGCAATCTTTCTACCCTTGTGATCTTGAAAGATGGATGATGAAGGTTGAGGTGAATTGAGTGGATTTAAACTCAAGAGAAATCACCAAGTATATTAGGGATTGGAAGAGTTTTGGTGAATGATAACCTAACTAGATTTTCAACCTTGTTTAAGCTCTTGATTCTTTTGGATAATACTTGGAGTGAATTAGAAAATGGAATGGTGTTTGTGTGTGTGTTGTGGACGTTCAAGGAGAGGCAAGGAGGCTTTATATGGCCTTGAGGAGGTTAGAAGTGTTGACTTGTCAACACTTGATCACCAAGTTTAACACATGGATGCAATCTAAGAGTACTTAGCATGAGATCATGCCACATAGTGTGAATGCCCCCCCCCTAGTGGCGGTTTCAAGACCTTGGAGGACAAGGGTTGGACTTTGGATGATATTATCCAAGATATCTAGTGTGTTTTGACTCCGAAAACTGCAAACCGTAAGTTGTTACGCCTCAAAACGTAAAACCGGGTGTCGTAAAATTATGGAATTTGAAAGTATTGATAAACATGTCAATAAGTTCCATAATAAAATATAAAATGAGTGGTAGGTTCCATTTGGGTGTAAAACCCTGCTAAAAACTGGAAACACGGGTCTAAAACGCGTAATTCGCGTAAAACGCTGAATATTGCGTAAAATTGAGAAAAGTAAAATGTTACTTTTCTAATGTTATAAAAATGATTTAAAATGACTTATAATGTCTAGACTGGGCTCAGTCTAGTGTCGGTTGGTATTAAATGTCTTTTAGACATCAAACCGTAAGCCTAAAAATCACGAAATGACTTATAACATCAAGGGATCATTTTTGGTCAATGGAGGAGGGAAAGAATATGTTGACTTTTTCTAATAAGTTGAAAACTCAAAAAGTCTTAGAAACGCGTTTTGTGGTCTCACGGTTAATCGCCCAAATGGTTAAGCGTGCTCATGCGAGAGTAGTACAGGCATGGGTGACCTGCTGGGAAGTTTTTGGTCATGTTTTTCTCAGTCACGATTAATTCTCAAATAAATCATGAGTGTGTCAAACATTTTTCCGATGTGGGGTCACCTGACGGGGTTGAATTTCGTTGTGCGTAGAATTTCTGATTGACGTTTTACCCTAAAACGTGTAATTCCTTAATAACTTTCACGAAAATGAGCTTATGAATGTCAAACTTTTAATTTGCCATGGAAATGATTTATCACTTGATAAAATCAAATAAAAATCAACTTTTGGGAAAGTTTCGGGAAAAATGAATAGTAAAAATGAATAGTAAAAGTGAATAGTGAATTTTCCGGGAATAGTAATTAACCTGAAATTGCGAATTGTTACAGTCTCTACCCCTTACGGGGAACTTCGTCCCGAAGTTCTATGTGTGTCATATGTTGGAGTGGTGTCGATAAAAATGTGTGGTTACTTATGAGGACTAAAGTCTTGAATTACCAGTGATATAGTTTGATTTGTCTTAGAATACGGTGTGTCAATAGAAATTGATAACATAGTTGAATATCAATAGAGATTCATATAATAGTCAAATATCAAAGGAAATTGATATAGTAATCGAGTATTAATAGGAATTGATATAGTAGTTGAATATCAAATAGAACTCGATATAGTTGTCAAGTATCAATAGCAATTGATATAATAGTTGAACAACAATTGCAATTGACATAGACATCGAATAATGGAATAAATGTTGAACATGTGGTTGGACCAAGTCCTGTTTGAATTGTACGGCTGCCCATGCATATGGCTACATGGCTTCGCAATGAGTTTGGTACGACTGCGCATGCGTATGGTTACATGGCCCCGTAATGAGTTTGGTACGACTGCACATGCATATGGTTACATGGCCTCGCAATGAGTTTGTTTGTTATTGCACTATCATTATGAAAACCAAAATGTAAACCTCATACTAATGGAAATTGGGATAGTCGTTGCAATCATAGCCTAGTAGGTAATCTGTTGTTGTATCTAGTGTTTATTGACTTCATACTTATGTTATTTCGGATATAAATAAGCCCACTTGTTTATAATTCTTTATTTACATAGAGAGGCATCCCAAACAATGTAACTAAAGGAATATAAACGTATGGTTCGATGATTTATAATTTCTTTATTTAAATGAAAAGGCATCCCAATCCATTCAAATAAGGACATTATAAATCATCCTACTCAAGAATTTCCGACACAACATTCATACTTAGCCGGTGAGTTACAAGGTAGTGTATTACGAGATGATACTGGTGTTCCAAAAGTACAAGATGAATATTCAATCTTGTAAAGCTGATAAGGATGCTTGTGGTGTAACTAAGGAGGATTTGAGCTTTAAAAGTGCATCAAAATCTGTTAATGAGCTTGTGGTTCCAACGGTTGTGAAGATAATGTTATGATATGTTGATGAACAAAAGTGTGTAGTGTATGCTTAACATTAATACTCTTAGGTATAGATGTTGAGTTTGCTTTAAAAATCTTAAGAGATTTTAAAAGTTTATGTTGGAATGATATGCTTAGGACCTAAACAGGATAGTACTTCTACAGGATGAAGAGAATAATTGATAACTATCCCAAGATAGTAGTTCGGATTATCTCATAAATGAAAAATTTCAAAAATGAAATTAGGTAACACAAATAAGGTGTTAAGATTTCGCTGAGTGGTAAGACATTATCGTGTCTCTAGATTGTTTTAATGTATTCTGGTGGTTTATTGTGTTCATGTAGGAAATCAACCTAAACATAACCCTAGTACAACTACTCTCAGTATTTGAAAATTCTAAGTCGAATATAGTTAGTCAGACTATATTCCACTGTCCCTAGGTTAAATATAGGTGACTAGTCTATATTTAGCCAAGGTTCGATAAAATTTTCAAATACCTAAACTAGGTATACTTTTGATATGTCCGTTGCTTTCGGGAAACTGTTCACTAAACAAAGGCGATGTTTAAACAATTCAGTTGCAAGTCCCGCCCATACAAGACTTGTAACCTATGTTTTCATATTCTATTGCATAGAAGATAGTAAGGGTAGGTACGTATGGAAAGAAAGTTTTAAGTAGTTCTAAAATAGAACATACTTGGCCAGGATCACGAACTTTTAATAATGAAGGTTTCAGAAGAAAACTTTGATGAATGTAGAGCTGAACTTCAGCTTTTGTAGGTGATGGATTTGTTTATCCTTTAGAAATCTCATATTTCTTGTTTTGAAATCGATAGATTGTGACGGGTTTTTGATATCATAAGAAATGATATTGATGATGTGATGGAATAATTCTAGAGACCATTTGCACAAAACACAATGTCTCGGAAGTAGGTTAGACCATTGTGTGACTCAAAACATTTGAGAAATGGTTAAGACTATTGTATAATACAATGTCTTGGAAAATGAATGAGACCATTGTATCTCACAATGTCTTGGAAAATGAATGAGGCCATTGTATCTCACAATGTCTTGAAAAATGAATGAGACCATTGTATCTCACAATGTCTTGGAAAATGAATGAGACCATTGTATCTCACAATGTCTTGAAAAATGAATGAGACCATTGTATCTCACAATGTCTTGGAAAATAGGAAAGACCATTGCAATCAGTTACAATGTCTTGGACATATAATGTTGGAGTAGGAACATGATTGGGAGAGTGTGGCTGTGCCGAAATGCCTTAGAATAGGCATACACAGATATGTTTAGTCCATTGTTTAGATAAATGATTGAAAATAAACCGAGTTTATATATCAATATACTAATGTGTTCATGTAGCATAAAATGCCTAGTGTGTATATATCAATATACTTATATGTGTTCATGTAGCATAAAATGCTTACGGGGAATGCTCAATTATGTTTAGGGTACATATATCAATATGCAATTATGTTTGTGTAGCATAAAAATGTCTTCGGGGAAATGCTCAAAATGGGTATATATGAATATACTAACATGTTTGTGTATCATAACATGCTTACTAAATCCATAATCGTCTGGAGGATGGAAGACACGGAGAGCGGAAGGCTATAAAAATGCTTTTGTTTGTGAGTGTAGTTATAGTTTAGGTCTCAATTAGACCCGTTTCTCTATAACCATGGCTCTGGTACCAATCTGTAACACCCCCAATTCATGGATGCAGCGGAATTCGAACTGGGTGTTACTCGACGGCACAATAGTCACAATAATAGAAAACGAACTCCAATTGAGTCGTTTTAAAAGATGTATCATTCAAAATATATAAATATCAGAGATTATAAAATGAGGTCCCAATTGGTTCCATGTTTACAATGTATAATAAATGAGTTTTGAATGATAATAAAATTTATAGCCCTTTTGAACATCCGTGTCCTTCCGTGCCATCCTTGATCGTCATGAACCTGAAATACATGCTTGAGAGGTCAACACAAAGGTTGAGTGATATTCATAGAGTTTGTTAAATCGATTGAACACAATATGTTGGTAGTGTGAGTTATAGGCTCACACCAATGTTTGGAAAACAAAACAGGTAGGCTACGTTATTATACGCCCGGAACATGTATTATACACTAAGCTTATGACACCATAACGTTAACGTGTACCAATATCGATCGGCAGATTTATCCCGGTAGGTACTTTGCTAACATACCTAAATCTCAAATATTAATGCATTTGTTTGCACTTAGTCAAAACAAATGGGATTCGTCAATCCCAATAGGCCTATTATTAATATTCGCGCTCACTATTGCTAGTGATTAAATGGTTCATAATCAAGGATATCGGTTTAGCAAGGCTGGTACTTAGTGATAATAAAACAATCAGGTAAGCATACAATTTAAAAACATTGTGCTCGGTTATAAATAGCATGTATTTCCCCCAAGGGTTTGTAAAACAATTAAGTAATCGAAAGTGGGGCTATGAACTCACCTTAAGTAAGATAGCAAGTAATGAATGTAACGGTCGAATCGCGAAGGTTCTATGAGCAACCTATAATAGAATGTCGCGACTTAGGATTTGAGTAAAGAATATAACGGAGTGCCTATATATATATCTTGCATTAAGTCCATGATGTGGTATGATGTATATTTGTAAGTCTTTGAAAGAAAGATTCATGAAACATGTATGTTTTGTATATCGTTTACTACCGTTCGGGCCGACATAATTCAGAAGTCATGTTAGTAAGCGTTCGAGGAGCCAGGACACTTTAACTCGTAAATCCACAACTCATCTCGACGGCTTACATAATGAACTCCTCACATGAGGCTCCCTACTATTGTAGTAGTTGATAAAATATATAGATATAAGCTTTGATCCGAAAAGTTACATGTCCGATATTTGAATAAACTTAGGAAAGTTTATTTGTACATGAAGATTGTTATTAGGGATAGTTTCAATAGTCTTGAATGACCATTTTCTCTTGGTAAAATCTCATGGTTTCCTTTTAAGTGAAGTAGATCCAAATTGCTTGTTCAAGTTATCGCCTAAGTCATTGTTTCATGTTTACGCCTATGTAAGTTGTTATGGTCATTTCGTCATGGCCTAGCCATGACCTTTGGTCCTTGTTCCAAGGTCATGAGACACAACCTTGGCTCTAGCCATGGTTGTGGTCTTGATTATAGGTCATAAGACCTCTTTGGTCTTCATAAACCATAACCTATATGTAATGACTTTGTCTAAAAATGGGCTGTTTAGAATTTGAAGAAATTTATCACTCGGAAAGCGTTTTCAGGGCTCGAGCTTCTTTGTTCCTGAACGAAAACGTCGTTCCGGACAACTTTCGTGTTTTAACTTTTTGATGAATCGGAGCAGAAGTATGACTTTCAAAACCCAATTTTGATCAGAATGGTATTTGGCAGTTTGCCGAAAAGTTTTGGTAACTTCAAATGGGCGTAACTTTTGACTCGTATACTCGTTTTAGGTGGTTCAAATTGCTATGGTTTCCTTGTTAAGTCCTCTACTGTAATATGTAATGATCCAATATCATAATTTTACCATTTTGGTCGTGGTTTTCCAAGAAAGTCACTAGTTTGCTTGTTTTAGTAACTTGTTGTAACAATCAATAACAATAACTTGTTTTGCTCACTTTTATACATCATGGACATAACTACAAGACATAATATAGCAAGAATAACATGTAAATAACATGAACATGATTATTTAACAAGAATCAAGTTAGGGTTTGGCTCACAACTTTTGGCTTTCAAAGATGAAAGGAAGTTAACATGTAAGGATAGGACATTGATAGACTTGCTTCAACCCTTTTTCACCTCATGCAATCTTTCTACCCTTGTGATCTTGAAAGATGGATGATGAAGGTTGAGGTGAATTGAGTGGATTTAAACTCAAGAGAAATCACCAAGTATATTAGGGATTGGAAGAGTTTTGGTGAATGATAACCTAACTAGATTTTCAACCTTGTTTAAGCTCTTGATTCTTTTGGATAATACTTGGAGTGAATTAGAAAATGGAATGGTGTTTGTGTGTGTGTTGTGGACGTTCAAGGAGAGGCAAGGAGGCTTTATATGGCCTTGAGGAGGTTAGAAGTGTTGACTTGTCAACACTTGATCACCAAGTTTAACACATGGATGCAATCTAAGAGTACTTAGCATGAGATCATGCCACATAGTGTGAATGCCCCCCCCCTAGTGGCGGTTTCAAGACCTTGGAGGACAAGGGTTGGACTTTGGATGATATTATCCAAGATATCTAGTGTGTTTTGACTTCGAAAACTGCAAACCGTAAGTTGTTACGCCTCAAAACGTAAAACCGGGTGTCGTAAAATTATGGAATTTGAAAGTATTGATAAACATGTCAATAAGTTCCATAATAAAATATAAAATGAGTGGTAGGTTCCATTTGGGTGTAAAACCCTGCTAAAAACTGGAAACACGGGTCTAAAACGCGTAATTCGCGTAAAACGCTGAATATTGCGTAAAATTGAGAAAAGTAAAATGTTACTTTTCTAATGTTATAAAAATGATTTAAAATGACTTATAATGTCTAGACTGGGCTCAGTCTAGTGTCGGTTGGTATTAAATGTCTTTTAGACATCAAACCGTAAGCCTAAAAATCACGAAATGACTTATAACATCAAGGGATCATTTTTGGTCAATGGAGGAGGGAAAGAATATGTTGACTTTTTCTAATAAGTTGAAAACTCAAAAAGTCTTAGAAACGCGTTTTGTGGTCTCACGGTTAATCGCCCAAATGGTTAAGCGTGCTCATGCGAGAGTAGTACAGGCATGGGTGACCTGCTGGGAAGTTTTTGGTCATGTTTTTCTCAGTCACGATTAATTCTCAAATAAATCATGAGTGTGTCAAACATTTTTCCGATGTGGGGTCACCTGACGGGGTTGAATTTCGTTGTGCGTAGAATTTCTGATTGACGTTTTACCCTAAAACGTGTAATTCCTTAATAACTTTCACGAAAATGAGCTTATGAATGTCAAACTTTTAATTTGCCATGGAAATGATTTATCACTTGATAAAATCAAATAAAAATCAACTTTCGGGAAAGTTTCGGGAAAAATGAATAGTAAAAATGAATAGTAAAAGTGAATAGTGAATTTTCCGGGAATAGTAATTAACCTGAAATTGCGAATTGTTACATATTCCTTTTTTGCATTGCTTGAGGAATAACCAAAATAGCTAGACTGTGATCACAAATACCATAAGGCAAAAACATAGCATTAGTATTGTTATAATGATCAATGAATATACAATTACCCATAACTCTGTCAATCTTCTTCAGAACTGTGGCATTGTGATTCAACAAACTTTTTGTCCGGGTAAAATGCATTCCAGAACTATTAATATCTTCCATTTCCACAGCATTGATTCAATCTTGAAATTCCACCATATCTTGAGTGAAATGTGATATTCCTTCATAGATCAAGGTTTAAACATACATTCACATCCCCCATAATGATCTTTTAGGAATTTTTTAGGATTGACTAGGAGAAGCCATCGCAAAAAGAATTAAGTGAATTGGGTAAGAATTGAACAAGATAGGTTTTTAAGTTGAGGAGAATTACGGCCAAAATTCAAAGTCGAGTTTAAAACGAATGCTATTTTTCCTATGCTATGGGGTACTTAGGGAGTATGGGGTCACACTCGGAATTGACGGAAAACAAGCGTAAATTAAGTTATGGATTTTGAAGTTTATGGCACATTCAAAGAATTTTAGTGCAAAATTGGTAGAGCTAGGAACCATAGTGCCTTTGTTAAAAGTGTTTCTTTGATAGTATATGACATTATTGCAAAATAAGAAATGGAGAATGTAGGTTGCGGAAATTTGGTGAGGTTAGTAACCCGAAACCAGCCACGGCTAAGAAAGCTAGCCACAGCGATGGCCATCAGAAATCACACAATCGCACAGCTGTGAACCTTAGCCGCGGCTGAGGACTTCAGACCACCGCCACCTGACACCCAACCTCACGGCTGAGAAAGCTATCCGTGACCGGAGGCCTCAGAACACCCTTTTGGTAGATTTTTGTGTTATCTACTTGTTTTGTTGTGTTATGTTTAAAAGCTTCTATTATTAACCATCTTAATGTGTTCTTTTTCTATAGATAAAGGAGGCTAGCTCAAGAAAAACAACAAATCCAATTGTGATCAAGTTTTCTAGAAAACAGACGGAAAGTAAAAATGTGAAAAGGGTGAAACCAACAAGTAATGCTAACTTGAAGTGGGAAGGTTACAGTGAAGCGGAAAAACTAGCGTTTAATGATAGGCTAGCATTGCTTCAAGATAGGTAAATGTCGACATCAATGCTCATTGATTGGGATGTGTTAAATGACATACATGTTTGCCGAGATTTAAAGAAGATGCTTAAGGTTGAATACATGGTCGATAACGACTTGATCTTTACTTGTCGAGCATGGTTAAGAGCTTTTAACATGCAAGAGGATGTATATCGCTAATGGTGCTTGGAGTTTTCTCGACCTAGTTTATGAATGGAAGTATCAAAACCGATAATATTATAAAGGAGGTATGTGTTTGGTTTATATTGTGCGGGCAAAACTTTGAGTTCACTTTACCAAAATTCGTGGTTGTTCTTGGTTTATATAAAGAAGAGGAAATTGATGAAGAGGGTTTTGCAAAGTACCTAATGAACGGAGAAAGGAGCTTCACAACTACTACTACCGACGCTTACTGGAATGAAATTAGCTAAGAATATGACCCAAGGTTTAAGGATACGACGACTTGTGACCCAAAGTTGAAGTTGATACACAGGTAACTAGTAAATGCGGTGGTCCAGCGCTAGCGTAAAAACAAGTTGTATATTTGGTTGTTAAGTGTGATCGCAGGAAAATGTTTGGCCAACGTTCCTTGTATTACAACCTCCTATTTAGATAATAGAGCTGCTGGGATTCGAGCTACAAGTAAGATTGGAGGAGGACATTGGGTTACTCGGATTGTTAAAAATCTGCACAATCAGAAATCAAGAAATGTAAGGAGTTGAAGTCCGGTGTGTTAGATGAGAAGTCGTTTGCGGGGATGATTGACAAAAATACAAACGAGTTGCTACCAATTGAGGAGCGTGTTGAGCAAGTTATATAGCATGAAGAGGAGCAAGCTAGAGAGGGGCAGGAGGAGTCGGCTCATGAGCAGCAGAGTGTTGGTTTTACAGATATGGATGAGCAGTTGGCACGGATGACCCATCGTATCGCGTACCAGTTAGATTATTTCCAGCCCATTCTCCAACACTATGCTCAAATGCATAATCTGAACATGGTTCCCGCCTATAACCCACCAAGGGTGTTCGGTATGGAATTCCCTTTGTATCAACCTCCTACTTACCCGGATTCGGGTAATGCCTTTTATGCAGGTAACAGCGATCATGTGGTGTAGGTGATGGATTTCCTGGAGCTAGAAGAAAAGATTTTGCAGAGCATGATGTTGGTACTTCATCAGCTGGTAGTGCACTAGGAAACAGGGAAGCTGACAATGAGTAGGTTTGCAGGGAAAGTTGTTGATTACGTGAGTGACAGTGAAGAAGAAGAGCGTAATGAGTCGGGGGAGAGCACCGATGATGCTACCGACGATCCTATGGATGATGCATGATCAAGATTGATCATATTTTCTGGACGATGATGTGTATCGAATGTAACACCCCCAATTCATGGATGCAGCGGAATTCAAACTGGGTGTTACTTGACGGCACAATAGTCACAATAATAGAAAACGAACTCCAATTGAGTCGTTTTAAAAGATTTATCATTCAAATTATATAAATATCAGAGATTACAAAATGAGGTCCCAAATGGTTCCATGTTTACAATGTATGATAAATGAGTTTTTGAATGATAATAAAAATTTATAGCCCTCTTGAGTATCCGTGTCCTTCCGTGCCATCCTTGATCGTCATGAACCTGAAATACATGCTTGAGAGGTCAACACAAAGGTTGAGTGATATTCATAGAGTTTGTTAAATCGTTTGAACACAATAATCGTAGTGTTTGTAGGTAAATCGTTTGAACACAATAATCGTAGTGTTTGTAGGTAAATCGTTTGAACACAATAATCGTAGTGTTTGTAGGTAAATCGTTTGAACACAATAATCGTAGTGTGAGCTGTAGACTCACACCAATGTTTGGAAAACAAAACAGGTAGGCTACGTTATTATACGCCCATAAAATGTATTATACACTAAGCTTATGAAACCAAAACGTTAACGTGTACCAATATCGATTGGCAGATTTATCCCGGTAGGTACTTTGCCGTCATACCTAATGTCTCAAATATTAATGCATTTGTTTGAACTTAGTCAAAACAAATGGGATTCGTCAATCCCATAGGCCTATTCACAATATTCGCGCTCACTTGCAAGTAACCCTCGCAAGTGATTAAATGGTTCATAATAAGGGATCTTGGTTTGGCAAGGATGTTACTTAGTGATAATAAAACATAGTCGAATAGCATACAGTAGAAAGCATTGTGTTCGAGTAGAAAAATAATAGCATGTATTCCCCCCAAGGGTTTGTAAAACAATTAAGTAATGGAAAGTGGGGCTATGAACTCACCTTAAGTAAGATAGCAAGTAATGAATGTAACGGTTGAATCGTGAAGGTTTCTACAAGCAACCTATAATCGAATGTTGCGACTTAGGATCGGAGTAATGTCTAAGGAGACATAAACACGCCAATATATATCTTGCACTTAGTCCATGATGTGGTATGATGTATAGTATAAGTCTTTGAAAGAAAGATTCATGAAACATGTATGTTTTGTATATCGTTTACTACCGTTCGGGCCGACATAATTCAGAAGTCATGTTAGTAAGCGTTCGAGAAGCCAGGACACTTTAATTCGTAAATCCACAACTCAACTCGACAGCTTACATAATGAACTCCTCACATGAGGCTCCCTACTATTGTAGTAGTTGATGAAATATATAGATATAAGTTTTGATCCGAAAAGTTACATGTCCGATATTTGAATAAACTTAGGAAAGTTTATTAGTACATGAAGATTGTTATTAGGGGTAGTTTCATAAGTCTTGAATGACCATTTTCTCTTGGTAATATCTCATGGTTTCCTTTTAGGTGAAGTAGATCCAAATTGCTTGTTCATGTTATCGCCTAATTCATTGTTTCATGTTTACGCCTATGTAAGTTGTTATGGTTATTTCGTCATGGCCTAGCCATGACCTTTAGTCCTTGTTTCAAGGTCATGAGACACAACCTTGGCTCTAGCCATGGTTGTGGTCTTGATTATAGGTCATAAGACCTCTTGTTCCTTTCAAAGTATAACCATAATCTAGTGACTTTCGCCTAAAAATGGGCTGTTTAGAATTTGAAGAATTTTATCACTCGGAAAGCATTTTTAGGTCTCGAGCTTCTTTATTCTTGAACGAAAACGTCGTTCCGGACAACTTTCGTGTTTTAACTTTTTGATGAATCGGACCAGAAGTGGGACTTTCAAAACCCAAATTTGATCAGAATGGTATTTGGCAGTTTTGCCGGAAATCTTTGGTAATTTCAAATCGCCATAACTTTTGACTCGTATACTCGTTTTGGGTGGTTCAAATTGCTATGGTTTCCTTGTTAAGTCCTCTACTGTAATATGTAATGATCCAACATCATATTTTTACCATTTTGATCAGGTCTTACCAAGAAAGTCACTAGTTTACTTGTTTTAGTAACTTGTTGTAACAATCAATAACAATAACTTGTTTTGCTCACTTTTATACATCATGGACATAACTACAAGACATAATATAGCACAAATAATATGTAAATAACATGAACATGATTATTTAACAAGAATCAAGTTAGGGTTTGGCTCACAACTTTTGGCTTTCAAAAATGAAAGGAAGTTAACATGTAAGGATAGGACTTTGATAGACTTGCTTCAACCCTTTTTCACTTCATGCAATCTTTCTACCCTTGGTATTCTTGAAAGAGATGTAATGAAAGTTGAGGTGAATTGAGTGGATTCAAACTCAAGAGAAATCACCAAGTTTATGAGGTTATGGAAGTGTTTGATGAATGATAACCTATCTAGGGTTTCTACCTTGAACTAGCACTTGAATATTGCATGAAACTTGGAAGAGAATGAACAAATGAGATGGGTTTGGTGGGTGGTTATGATGGACGGCATAAGGGAGGGGGAGGGGCTTTTATAAGGGCTTGAGGAGGTTAGAACATGGACTAGTCAACACCTTGGAGACCAAGGTGAACACATGTACACATCTAAGGCCTTAAGTCATAAGATCAAGCCACCTAGTGTGAATCCCCCCTCCTAGAGGCGGTTTGTATGCTTGGGGAGGAAGGGTGTGGACTTTTCTTGGTATTATCCAAGATACTTGGTTAGTTTTGACTCCGGGAAATGCCAATCGTAAATGATTAAGCCTCAAAACGTAAAACCGGGTGTCGTAAAATTATGGAACTTGAAAGTATTGATAAACATGTCAATAAGTTCCATAATAAAATATAAAATGAGTGGTAGGTTCCATTTGGGTGGTAAACCCTGCTAAAAACTGGAAACACGGGTCTAAAACGCGTAATACGTAAAACGTACGAATATTGCGTAAAATTGAGAAAAGTAAAATGTTACTTTTCTAATGTGATAAAAATGATTTAAAATGACTTATAATGTCTAGACTGGGCTCAGTCTAGTGTCGGTTGGTGTTAAATTTCTTTTAGACATCAAACCGTAAGCCTAAAAATCAAGGAATGACTTTTGGTCAAAGGAGGAGGGAAAAATTATGTTGACTTTTTCTAATAAGTTTGAAAACTCAAAACGTCTTAGAAACTCGTTTCGTGGTCTAACGGTTAATCGCCCATTCGGTTAAGCGTGCTTATGTGAGAGTAGTACCGACATGGGTGACCTGCTGGGAAGTCTTTGGTCATGTTTTTCTCAGTCACGATTAATTATCAAATAAATCATGAGTGTGTCAAACATTTTTCTGATGTGGGGTCACTTAACGCGGTCGAGTTTCGTTGTACGTAGAATTTCTGAATGACGTTTTACCCTAAAGCGTGTAATTCCTTAATAACTTTCACGAAAATGATCTGACGAATGTCAAACATTTAATTTGCCATGGAAATAATTTATCACTCGAGAATATCAAATAAAAATCAACTTTCGGGAAAGTTTCGGGAAAAATGAATAGTAAAAGTGAATAGTGAAATTTTCCGGGAATGGTAATTAACCTGAAATTGCGAATTGTTACAGTCTCTACCCCTTACGGGGAACTTCGTCCCGAAGTTCTATGTGTGTCATATGTTGGAGTGGTGTCGATGCAGAGGTGTGGTTACTTATGAGGACTAAAGCCTGGGATTACTGGTGATGTAATTTGATTTGTCATTTCAGTGTATGGTGTAGGACCAGGCATACTTTTATGTAGGAAAGGTATGGTAATAGTCGAATATCAAAGGAAATTGATATAGCAGTCGAATATTAATAGGAATTGAGATAGTAATTGCAATCATAGCCTAGTGGGTAATCGGTTGTTGTACCTAGTGTTTATTGACTTCATACTTATGTTATTTCGGATACAAATAAGCCCACTTGTTTATAATTCTTTATTTACATAGAGAGGCATCCCAAACAATGTAAATAAGGAAATATAAACTTATGGTTTGGTGATTTACAATGTCTTTATTTAAATGAAAAGGCATCCCAATCCATTCAAATAATTACAAATTATCCTACACAACATTCATACTTAGTCGGTAAGTTGCAAGGTATTACGAGATGATACTGGTGTTCCAAAAGTACAAGATGAATATTCAATCTTGTAAAGCTGATGAGGGTACTTGTGGTGTAACTAAGGATGATTTGAGCTTTAAAAGTGTATCAAAATCTGTTAATGAGCTTGTGTTTTCAACGGTTGTGAAGGTAATGTTGTGATATGTTGATGAACAGAATTGTGTAGTGTATGCTTAACATTAATACTCTTAGGCATAGATGTTGAGTTTGCTTTGAAAATCTTAAGAGATTTTTAAAGGTTTATGATGGAATGGTATCCTTAGGACCTAAACAGGCTAGTACTTCTACAGGATGAAGAGAAGAATTGATAACTATCCCAAGATAGTAGTTCGGATTATCTCATAAATGAAAACTTTCAAGAATGAAATTAGGTAGTACAAATAAGGTGTTAAGATTTCGCTGAGTGGTAAGGCATTATCGTGCCTCTAGATCGTTTTAATGTATTCTGGTGGTTTATCGAGTTCGAGTAGGAAATCAACCTAAACATAACCCTAGTACAACTACTCTCAGTATTTGAAAATTCTAAGTCGAATATAGTTAGTCAGACTATATTCCACTGTCTCTAGGTTAAATATAGGTGACTAGTCTATATTTAGCCAAGGTTCGATAAAATTTTCAAATACCTAAACTAGGTATACTTTTGATATGTCCGTTGCTTTCGGGAAACTGTCCACTAAACACAGGCGATGTCAAACCCTTAAGTTGCAAGTCCCGTCCATACAAGACTTGTAACGTATGTTTTCATATTCCATTGCATAGAAGGTAGTAAGGGTAGATACGTATGGAAAGGAAGTTTTAAGTAGTTCTAAAATAGAACATACTTGGCTAGGATCACGAACTTTTAATAATGAAGGTTTCATAAGAAAACTTTGATGAATGTAGAGAAAGTTCAGCTTTTGTCGATGATGGATTAGTTTGTCCTTTAGAAATCTCATATTTCTTGTTTTGAAATCGATAGATTGTGACGGGTTTTTGATATCATAAGAAATGATATTGATGATGTGATGGAATAATTCTAGAGACCATTTGCACAAAACACAATGTCTCGGAAGTAGGTTAGACCATTGTGCAATTTACAATGTCTGGGAAGTAGGTTAGGCCATTGTGTGACTCAAAACATTTGAGAAATGATTAAGACCATTGTATCATACAATGTCTTGGAAAATGAATGAGACCATTGTATCTCACAATATCTTGGAAAATGAATGAGGCCATTGTATCTCACAATGTCTTGAAAAGTGAATGAGACCATTGTATCTCACAATGTCTTGAAAAATGAATGAGACCATTGTATCTCACAATGTCTTGGAAAATGAATGAGACCATTGTATCTCACAATGTCTTGGAAAATAGGAAAGACCATTGCAATCAGTTACAATGTCTTGGACATATAATGTTGGAGTAGGAACATGATTGGGAGAGTGTGGCTGTGCCGAAATGCCTTAGAATAGGCATACACAGATATGTTTAGTCCATTGTTTAGATAAATGATTGAAAATAAACCGAGTTTATATATCAATATACTAATGCTTACGGGCAAATGCTCAATTATGTTTAGGGTACATATATTAATATGCAATTATGTTTGTGTAGCACAAAAATGTCTACGGGGAAATGCTCAAAATGGGTATATATGAATATACTAATATGTTTGTGTATCATAACATGCTTACTAAGTCCATAATCGTCTGGAGGATGGAAGACACGGAGAGCGGAAGGCAATAAAAATGTTTTTGCTTGTATGTGCGGTTATAGTTTAGGTCTCAATTAGACCCGTTTCTCTATAACCATGGCTCTGGTACCAATCTGTAACACCCCCAATTCATGGATGCAGCGGAATTCGAACTGGGTGTTACTTGACGGCACAATAGTCACAATAATAGAAAACGAACTCCAATTGAGTCGTTTTAAAAGATTTATCATTCAAATTATATAAATATCAGAGATTACAAAATGAGGTCCCAAATGGTTCCATGTTTACAATGTATAATAAATGAGTTTTTGAATGATAATAAAAATTTATAGCCCTCTTGAGTATCCGTGTCCTTCCGTGCCATCCTTGATCGTCATGAACCTGAAATACATGCTTGAGAGGTCAACACAAAGGTTGAGTGATATTCATAGAGTTTGTTAAATCGTTTGAACACAATAATCGTAGTGTTTGTAGGTAAATCGTTTGAACACAATAATCGTAGTGTTTGTAGGTAAATCGTTTGAACACAATAATCGTAGTGTTTGTAGGTAAATCGTTTGAACACAATAATCGTAGTGTGAGCTGTAGACTCACACCAATGTTTGGAAAACAAAACAGGTAGGCTACGTTATTATACGCCCATAAAATGTATTATACACTAAGCTTATGAAACCAAAACGTTAACGTGTACCAATATCGATTGGCAGATTTATCCCGGTAGGTACTTTGCCATCATACCTAATGTCTCAAATATTAATGCATTTGTTTGAACTTAGTCAAAACAAATGGGATTCGTCAATCCCATAGGCCTATTCACAATATTCGCGCTCACTTGCAAGTAACCCTCGCAAGTGATTAAATGGTTCATAATAAGGGATCTTGGTTTGGCAAGGATGTTACTTAGTGATAATAAAACATAGTCGAATAGCATACAGTAGAAAGCATTGTGTTCGAGTAGAAAAATAATAGCATGTATTCCCCCCAAGGGTTTGTAAAACAATTAAGTAATGGAAAGTGGGGCTATGAACTCACCTTAAGTAAGATAGCAAGTAATGAATGTAACGGTTGAATCGTGAAGGTTTCTACAAGCAACCTATAATCGAATGTTGCGACTTAGGATCGGAGTAATGTCTAAGGAGACATAAACACGCCAATATATATCTTGCACTTAGTCCATGATGTGGTATGATGTATAGTATAAGTCTTTGAAAGAAAGATTCATGAAACATGTATGTTTTGTATATCGTTTACTACCGTTCGGGCCGACATAATTCAGAAGTCATGTTAGTAAGCGTTCGAGAAGCCAGGACACTTTAATTCGTAAATCCACAACTCAACTCGACAGCTTACATAATGAACTCCTCACATGAGGCTCCCTACTATTGTAGTAGTTGATGAAATATATAGATATAAGTTTTGATCCGAAAAGTTACATGTCCGATATTTGAATAAACTTAGGAAAGTTTATTAGTACATGAAGATTGTTATTAGGGGTAGTTTCATAAGTCTTGAATGACCATTTTCTCTTGGTAATATCTCATGGTTTCCTTTTAGGTGAAGTAGATCCAAATTGCTTGTTCATGTTATCGCCTAATTCATTGTTTCATGTTTACGCCTATGTAAGTTGTTATGGTTATTTCGTCATGGCCTAGCCATGACCTTTAGTCCTTGTTTCAAGGTCATGAGACACAACCTTGGCTCTAGCCATGGTTGTGGTCTTGATTATAGGTCATAAGACCTCTTGTTCCTTTCAAAGTATAACCATAATCTAGTGACTTTCGCCTAAAAATGGGCTGTTTAGAATTTGAAGAATTTTATCACTCGGAAAGCATTTTTAGGTCTCGAGCTTCTTTATTCTTGAACGAAAACGTCGTTCCGGACAACTTTCGTGTTTTAACTTTTTGATGAATCGGACCAGAAGTGGGACTTTCAAAACCCAAATTTGATCAGAATGGTATTTGGCAGTTTTGCCGGAAATCTTTGGTAATTTCAAATCGCCATAACTTTTGACTCGTATACTCGTTTTGGGTGGTTCAAATTGCTATGGTTTCCTTGTTAAGTCCTCTACTGTAATATGTAATGATCCAACATCATATTTTTACCATTTTGATCAGGTCTTACCAAGAAAGTCACTAGTTTACTTGTTTTAGTAACTTGTTGTAACAATCAATAACAATAACTTGTTTTGCTCACTTTTATACATCATGGACATAACTACAAGACATAATATAGCACAAATAATATGTAAATAACATGAACATGATTATTTAACAAGAATCAAGTTAGGGTTTGGCTCACAACTTTTGGCTTTCAAAAATGAAAGGAAGTTAACATGTAAGGATAGGACTTTGATAGACTTGCTTCAACCCTTTTTCACTTCATGCAATCTTTCTACCCTTGGTATTCTTGAAAGAGATGTAATGAAAGTTGAGGTGAATTGAGTGGATTCAAACTCAAGAGAAATCACCAAGTTTATGAGGTTATGGAAGTGTTTGATGAATGATAACCTATCTAGGGTTTCTACCTTGAACTAGCACTTGAATATTGCATGAAACTTGGAAGAGAATGAACAAATGAGATGGGTTTGGTGGGTGGTTATGATGGACGGCATAAGGGAGGGGGAGGGGCTTTTATAAGGGCTTGAGGAGGTTAGAACATGGACTAGTCAACACCTTGGAGACCAAGGTGAACACATGTACACATCTAAGGCCTTAAGTCATAAGATCAAGCCACCTAGTGTGAATCCCCCCTCCTAGAGGCGGTTTGTATGCTTGGGGAGGAAGGGTGTGGACTTTTCTTGGTATTATCCAAGATACTTGGTTAGTTTTGACTCCGGGAAATGCCAATCGTAAATGATTAAGCCTCAAAACGTAAAACCGGGTGTCGTAAAATTATGGAACTTGAAAGTATTGATAAACATGTCAATAAGTTCCATAATAAAATATAAAATGAGTGGTAGGTTCCATTTGGGTGGTAAACCCTGCTAAAAACTGGAAACACGGGTCTAAAACGCGTAATACGTAAAACGTACGAATATTGCGTAAAATTGAGAAAAGTAAAATGTTACTTTTCTAATGTGATAAAAATGATTTAAAATGACTTATAATGTCTAGACTGGGCTCAGTCTAGTGTCGGTTGGTGTTAAATGTCTTTTAGACATCAAACCGTAAGCCTAAAAATCAAGGAATGACTTTTGGTCAAAGGAGGAGGGAAAAATTATGTTGACTTTTTCTAATAAGTTTGAAAACTCAAAACGTCTTAGAAACTCGTTTCGTGGTCTAACGGTTAATCGCCCATTCGGTTAAGCGTGCTTATGTGAGAGTAGTACCGACATGGGTGACCTGCTGGGAAGTCTTTGGTCATGTTTTTCTCAGTCACGATTAATTATCAAATAAATCATGAGTGTGTCAAACATTTTTCTGATGTGGGGTCACTTAACGCGGTCGAGTTTCGTTGTACGTAGAATTTCTGAATGACGTTTTACCCTAAAGCGTGTAATTCCTTAATAACTTTCACGAAAATGATCTGACGAATGTCAAACATTTAATTTGCCATGGAAATAATTTATCACTCGAGAATATCAAATAAAAATCAACTTTCGGGAAAGTTTCGGGAAAAATGAATAGTAAAAGTGAATAGTGAAATTTTCCGGGAATGGTAATTAACCTGAAATTGCGAATTGTTACAGTCTCTACCCCTTACGGGGAACTTCGTCCCGAAGTTCTATGTGTGTCATATGTTGGAGTGGTGTCGATGCAGAGGTGTGGTTACTTATGAGGACTAAAGCCTGGGATTACTGGTGATGTAATTTGATTTGTCATTTCAGTGTATGGTGTAGGACCAGGCATACTTTTATGTAGGAAAGGTATGGTAATAGTCGAATATCAAAGGAAATTGATATAGCAGTCGAATATTAATAGGAATTGAGATAGTAATTGCAATCATAGCCTAGTGGGTAATCGGTTGTTGTACCTAGTGTTTATTGACTTCATACTTATGTTATTTCGGATACAAATAAGCCCACTTGTTTATAATTCTTTATTTACATAGAGAGGCATCCCAAACAATGTAAATAAGGAAATATAAACTTATGGTTTGGTGATTTACAATGTCTTTATTTAAATGAAAAGGCATCCCAATCCATTCAAATAATTACAAATTATCCTACACAACATTCATACTTAGTCGGTAAGTTGCAAGGTATTACGAGATGATACTGGTGTTCCAAAAGTACAAGATGAATATTCAATCTTGTAAAGCTGATGAGGGTACTTGTGGTGTAACTAAGGATGATTTGAGCTTTAAAAGTGTATCAAAATCTGTTAATGAGCTTGTGTTTTCAACGGTTGTGAAGGTAATGTTGTGATATGTTGATGAACAGAATTGTGTAGTGTATGCTTAACATTAATACTCTTAGGCATAGATGTTGAGTTTGCTTTGAAAATCTTAAGAGATTTTTAAAGGTTTATGATGGAATGGTATCCTTAGGACCTAAACAGGCTAGTACTTCTACAGGATGAAGAGAAGAATTGATAACTATCCCAAGATAGTAGTTCGGATTATCTCATAAATGAAAACTTTCAAGAATGAAATTAGGTAGTACAAATAAGGTGTTAAGATTTCGCTGAGTGGTAAGGCATTATCGTGCCTCTAGATCGTTTTAATGTATTCTGGTGGTTTATCGAGTTCGAGTAGGAAATCAACCTAAACATAACCCTAGTACAACTACTCTCAGTATTTGAAAATTCTAAGTCGAATATAGTTAGTCAGACTATATTCCACTGTCTCTAGGTTAAATATAGGTGACTAGTCTATATTTAGCCAAGGTTCGATAAAATTTTCAAATACCTAAACTAGGTATACTTTTGATATGTCCGTTGCTTTCGGGAAACTGTCCACTAAACACAGGCGATGTCAAACCCTTAAGTTGCAAGTCCCGTCCATACAAGACTTGTAACGTATGTTTTCATATTCCATTGCATAGAAGGTAGTAAGGGTAGATACGTATGGAAAGGAAGTTTTAAGTAGTTCTAAAATAGAACATACTTGGCTAGGATCACGAACTTTTAATAATGAAGGTTTCATAAGAAAACTTTGATGAATGTAGAGAAAGTTCAGCTTTTGTCAATGATGGATTAGTTTGTCCTTTAGAAATCTCATATTTCTTGTTTTGAAATCGATAGATTGTGACGGGTTTTTGATATCATAAGAAATGATATTGATGATGTGATGGAATAATTCTAGAGACCATTTGCACAAAACACAATGTCTCGGAAGTAGGTTAGACCATTGTGCAATTTACAATGTCTGGGAAGTAGGTTAGGCCATTGTGTGACTCAAAACATTTGAGAAATGATTAAGACCATTGTATCATACAATGTCTTGGAAAATGAATGAGACCATTGTATCTCACAATATCTTGGAAAATGAATGAGGCCATTGTATCTCACAATGTCTTGAAAAGTGAATGAGACCATTGTATCTCACAATGTCTTGAAAAATGAATGAGACCATTGTATCTCACAATGTCTTGGAAAATGAATGAGACCATTGTATCTCACAATGTCTTGGAAAATAGGAAAGACCATTGCAATCAGTTACAATGTCTTGGACATATAATGTTGGAGTAGGAACATGATTGGGAGAGTGTGGCTGTGCCGAAATGCCTTAGAATAGGCATACACAGATATGTTTAGTCCATTGTTTAGATAAATGATTGAAAATAAACCGAGTTTATATATCAATATACTAATGCTTACGGGAAAATGCTCAATTATGTTTAGGGTACATATATTAATATGCAATTATGTTTGTGTAGCACAAAAATGTCTACGGGGAAATGCTCAAAATGGGTATATATGAATATACTAATATGTTTGTGTATCATAACATGCTTACTAAGTCCATAATCGTCTGGAGGATGGAAGACACGGAGAGCGGAAGGCAATAAAAATGTTTTTGCTTGTATGTGCGGTTATAGTTTAGGTCTCAATTAGACCCGTTTCTCTATAACCATGGCTCTGGTACCAATCTGTAACACCCCCAATTCATGGATGCAGCGGAATTCGAACTGGGTGTTACTTGACGGCACAATAGTCACAATAATAGAAAACGAACTCCAATTGAGTCGTTTTAAAAGATTTATCATTCAAATTATATAAATATCAGAGATTACAAAATGAGGTCCCAAATGGTTCCATGTTTACAATGTATAATAAATGAGTTTTTGAATGATAATAAAAATTTATAGCCCTCTTGAGTATCCGTGTCCTTCCGTGCCATCCTTGATCGTCATGAACCTGAAATACATGCTTGAGAGGTCAACACAAAGGTTGAGTGATATTCATAGAGTTTGTTAAATCGTTTGAACACAATAATCGTAGTGTTTGTAGGTAAATCGTTTGAACACAATAATCGTAGTGTTTGTAGGTAAATCGTTTGAACACAATAATCGTAGTGTTTGTAGGTAAATCGTTTGAACACAATAATCGTAGTGTGAGCTGTAGACTCACACCAATGTTTGGAAAACAAAACAGGTAGGCTACGTTATTATACGCCCATAAAATGTATTATACACTAAGCTTATGAAACCAAAACGTTAACGTGTACCAATATCGATTGGCAGATTTATCCCGGTAGGTACTTTGCCATCATACCTAATGTCTCAAATATTAATGCATTTGTTTGAACTTAGTCAAAACAAATGGGATTCGTCAATCCCATAGGCCTATTCACAATATTCGCGCTCACTTGCAAGTAACCCTCGCAAGTGATTAAATGGTTCATAATAAGGGATCTTGGTTTGGCAAGGATGTTACTTAGTGATAATAAAACATAGTCGAATAGCATACAGTAGAAAGCATTGTGTTCGAGTAGAAAAATAATAGCATGTATTCCCCCCAAGGGTTTGTAAAACAATTAAGTAATGGAAAGTGGGGCTATGAACTCACCTTAAGTAAGATAGCAAGTAATGAATGTAACGGTTGAATCGTGAAGGTTTCTACAAGCAACCTATAATCGAATGTTGCGACTTAGGATCGGAGTAATGTCTAAGGAGACATAAACACGCCAATATATATCTTGCACTTAGTCCATGATGTGGTATGATGTATAGTATAAGTCTTTGAAAGAAAGATTCATGAAACATGTATGTTTTGTATATCGTTTACTACCGTTCGGGCCGACATAATTCAGAAGTCATGTTAGTAAGCGTTCGAGAAGCCAGGACACTTTAATTCGTAAATCCACAACTCAACTCGACAGCTTACATAATGAACTCCTCACATGAGGCTCCCTACTATTGTAGTAGTTGATGAAATATATAGATATAAGTTTTGATCCGAAAAGTTACATGTCCGATATTTGAATAAACTTAGGAAAGTTTATTAGTACATGAAGATTGTTATTAGGGGTAGTTTCATAAGTCTTGAATGACCATTTTCTCTTGGTAATATCTCATGGTTTCCTTTTAGGTGAAGTAGATCCAAATTGCTTGTTCATGTTATCGCCTAATTCATTGTTTCATGTTTACGCCTATGTAAGTTGTTATGGTTATTTCGTCATGGCCTAGCCATGACCTTTAGTCCTTGTTTCAAGGTCATGAGACACAACCTTGGCTCTAGCCATGGTTGTGGTCTTGATTATAGGTCATAAGACCTCTTGTTCCTTTCAAAGTATAACCATAATCTAGTGACTTTCGCCTAAAAATGGGCTGTTTAGAATTTGAAGAATTTTATCACTCGGAAAGCATTTTTAGGTCTCGAGCTTCTTTGTTCTTGAACGAAAACGTCGTTCCGGACAACTTTCGTGTTTTAACTTTTTGATGAATCGGACCAGAAGTGGGACTTTCAAAACCCAAATTTGATCAGAATGGTATTTGGCAGTTTTGCCGGAAATCTTTGGTAATTTCAAATCGCCATAACTTTTGACTCGTATACTCGTTTTGGGTGGTTCAAATTGCTATGGTTTCCTTGTTAAGTCCTCTACTGTAATATATAATGATCCAACATCATATTTTTACCATTTTGATCAGGTCTTACCAAGAAAGTCACTAGTTTACTTGTTTTAGTAACTTGTTGTAACAATCAATAACAATAACTTGTTTTGCTCACTTTTATACATCATGGACATAACTACAAGACATAATATAGCACAAATAATATGTAAATAACATGAACATGATTATTTAACAAGAATCAAGTTAGGGTTTGGCTCACAACTTTTGGCTTTCAAAAATGAAAGGAAGTTAACATGTAAGGATAGGACTTTGATAGACTTGCTTCAACCCTTTTTCACTTCATGCAATCTTTCTACCCTTGGTATTCTTGAAAGAGATGTAATGAAAGTTGAGGTGAATTGAGTGGATTCAAACTCAAGAGAAATCACCAAGTTTATGAGGTTATGGAAGTGTTTGATGAATGATAACCTATCTAGGGTTTCTACCTTGAACTAGCACTTGAATATTGCATGAAACTTGGAAGAGAATGAACAAATGAGATGGGTTTGGTGGGTGGTTATGATGGACGGCATAAGGGAGGGGGAGGGGCTTTTATAAGGGCTTGAGGAGGTTAGAACATGGACTAGTCAACACCTTGGAGACCAAGGTGAACACATGTACACATCTAAGGCCTTAAGTCATAAGATCAAGCCACCTAGTGTGAATCCCCCCTCCTAGAGGCGGTTTGTATGCTTGGGGAGGAAGGGTGTGGACTTTTCTTGGTATTATCCAAGATACTTGGTTAGTTTTGACTCCGGGAAATGCCAATCGTAAATGATTAAGCCTCAAAACGTAAAACCGGGTGTCGTAAAATTATGGAACTTGAAAGTATTGATAAACATGTCAATAAGTTCCATAATAAAATATAAAATGAGTGGTAGGTTCCATTTGGGTGGTAAACCCTGCTAAAAACTGGAAACACGGGTCTAAAACGCGTAATACGTAAAACGTACGAATATTGCGTAAAATTGAGAAAAGTAAAATGTTACTTTTCTAATGTGATAAAAATGATTTAAAATGACTTATAATGTCTAGACTGGGCTCAGTCTAGTGTCGGTTGGTGTTAAATGTCTTTTAGACATCAAACCGTAAGCCTAAAAATCAAGGAATGACTTTTGGTCAAAGGAGGAGGGAAAAATTATGTTGACTTTTTCTAATAAGTTTGAAAACTCAAAACGTCTTAGAAACTCGTTTCGTGGTCTAACGGTTAATCGCCCATTCGGTTAAGCGTGCTTATGTGAGAGTAGTACCGACATGGGTGACCTGCTGGGAAGTCTTTGGTCATGTTTTTCTCAGTCACGATTAATTATCAAATAAATCATGAGTGTGTCAAACATTTTTCTGATGCGGGGTCACTTAACGCGGTCGAGTTTCGTTGTACGTAGAATTTCTGAATGACGTTTTACCCTAAAGCGTGTAATTCCTTAATAACTTTCACGAAAATGATCTGACGAATGTCAAACATTTAATTTGCCATGGAAATGATTTATCACTCGAGAATATCAAATAAAAATCAACTTTCGGGAAAGTTTCGGGAAAAATGAATAGTAAAAGTGAATACTGAAATTTTCCGGGAATGGTAATTAACCTGAAATTGCGAATTGTTACATCGAATATTATCATTCTTTTCCCAAAACTTTGCTTCTCGTACTACTATGTTTATGTAGGATGCTTTACTTTATACTACAACAGTACCCGCGCAATGCGGCGGCGGGTACCGTGTGATTATATTTTGCGTTATTTGGTTACACGTTTAGTTGTCTTCATTCTTTATAAGTAGAGATATTAGACATGGTTAAGCCAAATAATTTTAGTTTAAACAACCAACCGCTTCCTAACAAACTTCCAAACCAACTTGCTTTCTAACAAATTAATTTTGAAATATTTCCATAATAAACAAGAAAAAGGTCTCAATTTTAAGTATTTCTAATTATAGAATAGTCACAAGTGCATTATAATGTAGTATAGATTTTGAGATTATTATTATTATTATTATTATTATTATTATTATTATTATTATTATTATTATTATTATTATTATTATTATTATTGTCGTCGTCGTAGTATTTCTTTGTGTTTTGTATATTTTTGCAATATTTGCAGGTGATCAACGAATTATGTCGTCATAATATTTGGTCGGTTTATTTCATGGATCGACTCAATTCATACATGTGCCTGAAACCGAATATGACTGACACATCTTTTCCCGGGAAGTTTCGTTTTTCTCATATTTATTTTTCCCTATTTCTTGCTTTGAAGTTAATTTTTCACATTGAAGGAAATGTGGAGGAGGGAAGTAAATATGAAAAATGACCCGATTTTTTTTAGCCTTTTTAAAATTTTTTACGTTAAACCATACGCTTTTTTGCCCTTGTTGATCTAGTTGTTTCTGAACACATATGTAATATATTAGAATAACCGGATCATTTCAATGGTGAAATTTGTAATTTTTTATAATTTTGACGTGTCCTGATTGTTAAAGAAGTCTATTTTTTGATCGATAACATTGCTAGTGCATTTATAGCCCTACCACGTGAGGATTTGGGCCTTTCTTTATAAGCATACAATTTTTATGGTTGAATTCTTTTTCTGCTATGAGTGTGCCAATGATTGCATTGATTCTAGAACGTGTGCTTGTTATACAGTTACGAATGTTGCAGTGAGATCACATTCGTGTGATAATGGTACATTTATGTGATAAGAGACAACTTAGGATTAAAACCAAATGGCCTACGTTTTACATCTTAAAGATTATTAGCTAGCTACACTAGCTAGTTAACCACCTACATTGACCCATTTGTAGCGCTCATCTTTAGTGCTAGACACCCTTAGTTACACCCACTAAGCCATTCTATTCTTCCTGTCAAAATCAGAAAAATACAAAATAATTAACCTTTGAACCTTAGCCTAACCCATAGTCAAAGTCTAACATTGGGTTGCTAGTTACTTGTTGAAGTTTTGACGATCATTAGTTGGTCACACTTTGTCAAATCGTATGTGCCATTCCCACAAAGGCAAAGGTCACTAATTCTTATTTGTATTTTTGTGGCGTATGCTCATCCAAAGTGTGAGGGTGACAAAGGAAGGGACGTAAAAAAGAAAAGAAAAAAAAAAGTCAAGAAAAATATAAGATGACAATTATAGCTAATGTGCTATGTATGTTATGAAGATGAAGTATGTATTATAAATCGATTAGTCAATGTGCTATCTCGATAAAAGTGTTGATTGATGTGTTGATATATGAACGAAAGGAGGAAAGAGGTTTGGAGACTATGATCATTTACGTCATTTGCGGGTTTGCGGTTCGTTTGTGACTAACAACATGGTTTATTAGATTTGTCTTTATTTTTGTTTTTAGAACCAATTACATAAATTATCACATGCCTAATCCTTACCCTCACATTAACCCGAAGCCTAAAGTTAACTTGAATGAAAGATCTTTTTAGTTGTTCTTGGTGCTCACGCCCAATCGGATTTGTTTTGATACTTGTACAAGCTTATGGTATGACATGAATCATGACTGAGCAGTTGAGTGAGATTTGCTTACACTTCCATCAGAAATATTAAGTGTTGAGTGAATTACAATTCTTTCATATTCGCGAGGTGCTTAAGTTATCAAGATTGAGAATCATATGGTATGGTTAAACATCTTAATTTTCACAAATAAAACTTTGAGGCAAATCATTTTTGTACTTTTCGTACCTAGATGATATCCTTTACTTTTTGTGAACCATGATCTTGGCACCACTGGAATAATGATTTTTAAAAATGTTGGATTAGCTTGGGGTAAGCAATGCTTAAGTATGAGGCAATTTGATAACGCTCATTGTTTTCATGCATAATTATGGTTGTTTTAATGAAATTTTGGTACTTAACTAGATAAATATTGTTTTCAGGGTCACAATCAACCAAGTAGAAGAAAATGGCTGAAAACGTTGAAGAAACAAATGAGATTTGATTGATTATGCATACACGGATATTCTCCCAACACGTAGTGTCTTTAAAGCTTTTCTACGAAGGACAAAAGAAGATCTTAAAGCTACAAGATGAAGGAAAGTTGCATATCTAATGTCATAAAGCCGGTGATTCAGTTGGCTTATAGCTAAAGGTCAAAATGAAGCTAATTAGCTTACAGCTCAAATTTTGGGTAGATTGCTTTACCCAGAAACAGATTACAAAAGTATTGTAAAAAATGAGAAAGGGGTGGTGGTGAGCGTAATTATATTCTGCTAGATCAACGCTCCTGATTCTCACTGTTAACTTGACTTGAAAACTGTCTGACCATAATTATAACGAGAACCCAAATAAAATAGAAAATAACAAAAATATCCAATTTCGAGTTTATTAGTACTGTAATTTTTCTTTTTAAAAAAGTTGTATAAAAACATAAGACCGCATAAAGAGCAAAGTTTACATTGGCAGGTAAACTAAAAAAGAGTACAACAACAAGAAACAAAAACATACATAAGACCGCATCAAATCCTGTGGATTGGTTGGCTAAAAAGTCGGTAACCATGGATACCAAAAAAAAAAAGAACTTGTAAATATTACAAATGAAATAGATATTAACGCAAATTCAACATACTTTAATGAATGCTTGTGGTGGACACTTCTGAAAGGAGCAGAACTTCTCATTCTTGTCTGGATCGGAGGGTTATCAAGCCCTCGAAAGCACGTAAGCTTGATTCTGCAGTTCATATTGAAGCGCGTTAAAACAATTACTAAAGGAAACCAATATAGTGAAGCAAATCCTAGTAAACTTACCAGAACAGATTATGATCTTTAAGGAGAGGGATAGTTAAAATAATCACGCCATTTGCCAATGAAAGGTAACTCAGCAGGATCCAAGTCTGGAAGTTCCCGGTCTTGAAGGGTGTTGATTATTTCCGTAGTCTCACCGAGGAGTTGGACTGTAGCATTGACACTGGACTCCCTTTTCTCAATCACACTTTCATGAGATTTTGTAACTATGACTTGTGGTAAGTTGGTGAGACAAGCAGCCAGTATATCAGCAATCATTGATGATAATTCCGTGAATAAGTCCTCTTGGCTAAGCTCATCAATGTTGGTGTGGTAGGAAAGAAGGATTGACTCGGTGATACGATACATTGAATTTGCGCAAATAGACCGGTAGATGGAATTATCATCTGTGCTTCCAATATCCATACTTTGAACTTCAGTGACCATGTTTTTAGCAGTATTCTTGAACCATTGCAGAATCAATCTTGCTGTGTTCACTTCCGGAGCATGGTTTTTCAGATTGTCTCCTACCCATTTGTTGGAGACCTCAACTTCTAGCCACAACACTTTAGCTGTCTTTTGAATGCTTACATACTCATCGGTAGCATTGAGACTTTCTTCCACAAGTGTGACATATGTAAGACCTTCACTCACACTACTTAGCAACCTATCAACTATGTTGTTCTGTATTTTAGGTAGAGAAACAGCGATGGCTGTCAGGGTTACCAAGGGTAAGCTCCAACAATCCAGATAATCTTCTGCAAATAAAGGTGGAACATGAAGGGTGTCATATTTTCCAACTCCTTTAAAACCTTTAGATTCTCTTAGAAGCTTCACCAGATTCCTGGGTTGTTGTTTTTCAGCCTTTTTGATCAAGCGGTTCGCAGCTTTTGGAATGCTTTTTAATGCTCTCTCCGAAAGCTCCATATCATCTTGCAGTTGCAACACATACCGCCTATGATAGTTAAAGTTCTCTTGTTGTTCAGGATTTTGTCCCATGACAATACTTGAGGCACAAAACATGGCTTTAAACCACTTCCAACACCAAATACAAAACAGAACGCATATCACAAAGAAAATTGGGATCAGCGCTATCATCTTACATGCTGCCACAACTGTCTTCTGAAGTCGTATACAAATGATAAGAAATATGACTTTGAAATTCTGGATGACAATCTTGATTTTGCGATTACTGACTGAGAATGGTATGCTACTCTGTTTCCAATCATATAGCTTTTGAGTCCAGTAGCTCTCTACTTTAAATACCTTAATTTGATTCCAAATCCATTTTATGGACAGCTTATAGCTCAAGGCTGCATAACATCTACAAAGTGGTGCAATTGTTCCTACTAGACTACCGATAAACTGTATTTTGTAAATTACTGGAATTGACCATTTATAATCTGATCTGTATGATCGTCGATCTGTTTCTGAAAAAACTAAAGCTGAATTAAGTACATGTATGGCAGTACTAACAACACATATTACCCCAGAAGCAGAGGTAGTTGCAGAGCAAGCTGTGATGAACTGAGGGCTGCCTGTTACTGCCATGATCCAGTGGTTTTTCACATGCTGCTTTAGCTTCTCAACAGTTAATCTTCCTGGTTGTTGTAACTCTAGGCCCTTCAAAGCAGTTTCATAACCTGCTTGGTATTTCAATTCTATTATTTGTTTGGACTTTAGAATCGTTAAACCTGAACATGTGTGTATTATCAGCAAGATGAGTAGCATAGCCACATAAGACGATGCTGTTCCCTTAACTAGAGGAGTGAAATCATGAGAATCTCCAATCACACCCGTATATAATTGAATGCAAACATTCACAATCAAGGTGATTACCAGAATATCTAAAGCTATGATGTTTGTGAGAAGTTCCTTGCTATTCATGGTCGCTAAAGAAGGCAATAAATTCGCCATCATGGTGCACATAAATGCCATGCTTCCGAGCTTTGTCCTCTGGTCTGCAACACCTTGCATTGGATTACTTAAATCCACAGGTAGCTTCATAGCAACAGCTATCACAGTGAGAGAAGCAGCATTCAAGGTGAATGTTTTACTTGGGAACCATAGTTTTCTGTTTCTTAAACCATGTATTAAATCAGCTACCATTGCCAGGATGCAAAAGAGAGATGCTACCGCGATATAGATACCAATCCATAGCATAGGTTTGCTGTATTTATCTTGTCGATCTGACTCATACTTTAACCTAAAACTAAAGGACTCCAAACAATTTCGAAAATTATCCGGAATACCCACAACAGTGTCAAATTGACAGATGGGGCCCCATTTGTAATTGTCCATAGTTTGGTTCCTTATGGGGAAATGAAATAGTGATTTGTGACAATTTAAATAGGGGCAGGAAGATGGTGTAGATTATGAAAATAACAGGATTTGTCTTCACAAAGGCTTAAAATTGGTGGAAATAATGCGAATGATATACATGTAACGTATATATTGTATCGTATGAGTGATGAAATCATGAAATGAAACTTCGAGTAACTTTCCAACAAAATTTGGACAGGAAGACTCTCTGTGACTAAAACAACATCACTAATTAATAGTTTAATACATAGACTGTGTGATTTCACTGTATATAATACATCATCATTTGGCCCACCCTTGAAATGTTCATTATTTGGGGAAAAAAAAGGTTATTACAAACCAAGTTGAACACGATGACCATAAAGGTAATCACACGTTGTTAGTATGTTTACAAAATATCTGTCTCGTATATTTATTTGCTTGACTTAAAAAAAAATAAAATAAAATAAAATAAATAAAAAAAATAAAAATTATACAACACAAACTGTTTAGGTTCATGTTTGATATAATTCGTATGTTCGTGTTAAATATTAGTGGATAAATAAAAAAGGGCAATTTCATATTTGGATTAGTTCTAATACAACAACCTCCTAACCTAAAAAATGTATGCCATAAAATATTGCCACCGTGGCGGAACCAGGAAATTAGATTGCGAGCGGTAAAAAATTTGTTTTTGACAATAGCAACAAAATGCAGCAAAAAAAATTTAGAATTGAAATGATAAATCACGTATCATTACTTAGAGACAAGGGATTTATAAAGTTTTAGAATATTGAATATTGGGTTTTAGTGTGCGGGTGGGGATAATTTGAGTTTTCTGTCGGGCCATTTAAAAGAAACTCAAAATTGAAAAAAAAAAAAAAAAAAAAAAAAAAAACTGAAACTCATCTTTTTTGTCGAGCCATGGGGGCACCGCCACCCATACACAAAGCATGAGTCCGCCCTTGATTGCCACGCATTCAATCATCTCAAGGGTAGAATAGGAAATACAAGTAACTGACTTGTTGATTTGCATTTTCTACCGTGTTTTTAGGCAACATTTTAAACTTTAACCGCATTTTTATAGAGTTAATTACATAAATCATCCTTGTGGTTCGTACAAAATTACACATTCTGTCCTAAAACTCCAATATTTACACCATTTTTATACTTGTCGTTTTGTAACACAACGATCTTTTGACCAAACGATTGCTAAGTTACATCTATTAAATCTAGTCACATTAGGACATTTTTTGTCTTTTTATTCATCACCATCGCTATCCTAGTTTCTTACAAATTTTGTTTTTTCTTTCAAAATAAAATTTTCTAGAATAAAGAACCCCAAAACAATTTGATTAGACCACACTGAAAATCATTAGTGATGACGTATAGTCTATATTTGGGCCACGAGCCCAAACGATAAACATTACTAAGGCTCAAATCCACCACAAGTGGGCTATTATAACAATGACTTGGGCCGCATTACCAAAGGGATTGGGCTCACGTAGACCCAAGCCCAACCAAACTATTTATGGTCTAAGATAAGGATCTTCTATTTACGGATAAGGATCCTTAGACCGGATAAGCACCATGCGTGCGAAACGTAAGGAGCACGAAACCTACAAGGATTCTGCTCCTATATAAGGAATGACATAATTCTCATTAAAGGTACGATTCACAAACCCTGACTCTTTACGAGAACCCTAAAACCGATTACTTATTCTCACGCCGGAGGATAATCGTGGGAGACAATCCCACGATAAGCCT
This sequence comes from Artemisia argyi, assembly GCA_030686995.1. NCBI lineage: Eukaryota > Viridiplantae > Streptophyta > Magnoliopsida > Asterales > Asteraceae > Artemisia > Artemisia argyi. The sequence goes on from CM060694.1 coordinate 34,087,463, forward strand.
AAGGGTGTTTGTTTATTTTCTTAGTGCGCAGGTTTCAAGCATTAAGAGTCAATTGGTACGAGAGCAAGAGCCCAAACTAGGAACGCCCAACGTTTGTATCAACAAGTAGCGCCATCCGTGGGACCAACACTAAGAACTAAGAATGACGAAAGAACAAAAACTCAAGCCAGCGGACTCCGCAGTTGGAGAAAACATGTGACCCCCAGAGGAAGAACCATCAAGATTTGACCTCTAGGCAGGCTTCTGGAACAACCAGTGCACCTGGTCACCAAGAAACGGGACCAACCCTACCTCTCCCAGCGGTGGAATTGCCTATAAGGACTACCCAAGCCACCACAGAAGTCCCAAGCGTTGAAGAACTTCAGCGCACCCTCTTCAATACTCCCCACCAGACGGCACCCATAGTGGACAACATTGTGCCACCTAGCGCACCTAACCGAGATAGGGTGCCCAATACTAAGGCAGATATTCTTGCAGCGGATGAGGACGCACCTGATCTAACATTGAGTAATTTTGTATCCTAAAATTACGAAACCCTAACCGCCCTCATGCAAGAAGAAGCGAGGAGAAGGTCAAGCACGAGCCTGCAAGCTCGGCTCAACTTTGGTCCTGAACGCGAAGTATCACCACCGCGCCACCAAAGAGGAAGACGCGAAAATAACGAAAGACGTACCACTATCCATGATAGACTGGGTACGATATCTGACTCACAATATTCAGAGGAATATGAAGATGGCGAGAGGCGCACCAATGTTCATTCCAGACTTGGCAGTCGAAGGATACAAGACAGATAGGACGTCAACATTCACCAAGCGAAGGCTCCTCCAGGTCTGGGAGCAAAAGAATTTACGACAGATTAGGGAGGAGAACATCCCCAAGTGAAAGCCCCTCAAGCTCTTCCTCTGAAGGAAGCCGGTGCAAGCACCGCAAAAGAGATTACTCTTCCTCCAGTGACTTCTCTGACAACGAGGATAAGGAAACAGGACACTGGAAATCCAGAGGGAGATGTCGCGAGGAAGAAGACGAAGACATATCTCTTCTGTGGCGTCGCCAGAAAGTTGATGCCTTTACAAGACGCATCAGCGACTACTCTGATCATAAGAAAAGGCGCATGCCTACTAATGTTAAAACATATGACAGGACGGGTGATCCTGATGATCACCTAAAAATTTTCGAATCCGCCGCTACTATCGAAAATTGGCCACAACCTGTGTGGTGCCAAATGTTTAACTCCACGTTAGTAGGGAATGCGCGCACATGGTTTAGCAAGCTTCCACGAAGGAGCATTAGCGGGTTTGAAGAGTTGTGAAAAGCATTCCGTTTAAACTTCACCCAAAGAAAGAAGTGCGCTAAAAATCCTGTTGAATTAGCCAGAGTAAAACAGCGTCAAGGGGAATCAACCAGTGCTTATATGGAACGCTTTAAAGATGAGTGTATATACGTAAAGGCGTGTCCCGAAGTCCTAAAAATCTCAGGGTTCATGAATGAGATCAACAACCCAGAATTCATTAGGAAATTAAACGACAATGTTCCCCAAACCTTCGATGAACTAATGAAGCGCACAAGATCCCTCATCCAAGGAGAAGTAGCTGCTGCGGACAGTAAAAAAGGCTACTCAAATTATAGGCAACAAGAACAGCCTAGGAGACAATCCAATGATCAGAGCAGTAACCGCAGCAAGAATTATCGCAGTCAGGGGAGTGGACGAGATAATGACAAGTATACCCCTCTCACAAAGACTCCGAGGGAAATATTTGTAACAGAAGGCGCAAACTTCCCAAAACCTCCACCAATGCGCACCCCAGAGGACAAGCGTATAGGGAATGGATACTGCGAATACCATGGCCAAAAGGGCCATACAACCAACGAGTGCGTCCAGCTACGACAACTAATTGAAAAATTAGTAAAGGAGGGTAGAATGGATCACCTCGTAAAGAACATTAAAGAAGGGAAGGACAAGCAAAGGAATGGAGGCAAGAAAGAGCCTCCCAAAGATAAAGCGGACATCATCTACATGATACAGTCATGGCAACGCAAGACAAAACAAAAAGTCAGTCAAAAGTTCTCATCAGAAAAAGAGATATCCTTCCCCACTCTAGCTGCGGACAACGCAGTAATAGAGCCATTGACCATTGAGATACATACTGGGGGACATGACGTCCGCCGCATATATATCGATGGAGAAGCATCCACAGATATTCCGTATGAACATTGCTTTAAAAGGCTACAACCTGAGATACAAAGTCAGTTGATACCAGCCACGACATCACTGACTGGGTTCACAGGAGAAAAGATATGGCCTATGGGGCAATTACGCTTACTTGTAGTTGTGGGCGATGAGCAACACTCTACAGCAACGTGGATAAATTTCATGATAATCAAGTCTCCTTCACCGTACAACGGCATCATTGGGAGACCAGGAATATCATCCATGCGCGCTGTACCATCCACAACACATGGGATGCTCAAATTTCCAGTAGAAGGAGGGATTATCACCCTCTACAACGCAACAGTACCACCTAAAGAATGCAACGCAGTAACCAGTGAGGTGGAGAATATTCCAGAATAGCGCGCAGCAAAAATACCAAACTTAAAGGTCGCTATTCATCCTGATTACCCAGATCAACAAAGATCGATTGGAGGATCTTTATCTGACAAAGGTAAAGCAGCTATGTGCGCACTCTTACAAAAGAACCTGAGTATCTTTGCGTGGGAACCAAAGCACATGACCGGAGTACCACGCTCTATTACGGAGCACAAGCTACAAATCCGACAAGGATATCCCCCAATACGACAGAAGAAGCGCGGCCAGGCCCCAGATCGCGCAAAAGCTATCCTGGAAGAAGTACACAAACTTGTAGACGCAGGAATTATGCGCGAAGTATACTATCACGACAGGCTCTCTAATACAGTGATGGTAAAGAAGAGTGATGGCAGTTGGAGGATGTGCGTGGACTTCACAGACCTCAATAAAGCATGTCCACATGACTGCTATCCACTGCCAGAGATGGACTGGAAAGTAGAATCCCTGTGCGGATATCCTTTTAAGCGCTACCTAGACGCATACAAAGGGTACCATCAAATCCAGATGGCAGTGGAGGATGAAGAAAAAACAGCCTTCCACACAAAGTCAAGGGGTCTATTGCTACACAAAAATGCCTTTTGGCCTAAAAAACGCAGGTGCAACATACCAGCAATTGGTGGACATGGCTTTTGAAAAACAAGTAGGTGGAAACTTGGAAGTCTACGTTGATGACCTTGTCATCAAGAGCCACACAGAGGAAGAATTGGTGCGTGACATCGAGGAGACGTTCAAAACATTGGGAAAAATAAACATGAAGTTAAATCCCAAGAAGTGCACCTTTGGCGCTACAGAAGGCATGTTCCTTGGGTATTTAATAGAACCTGATGGTATCAAGCCTTGCCCAGAAAAAATAAAAGCTGTTATCGATCTCCCCTCACCGCGCACACTGAAAGAAGTCCAGTCATTAAACGGAAAGCTAGCTGGGCTAAACCATTTTTTTATCTAAGTCACCAGACAAATCACTCCCTCTCTTTAAAACACTCACGAATTGCACAAAAAAGGGAGACTTTCGTTGGACTGAGGAAGCAGAAGAAGCCTTCCAACAGCTAAAACAGCACCTGGCATCACTCCCCAAACTTGTCGCACCCCGACCAGGGGAAGAGTTAATCATGTACTTATCTGCAACCCACGGAGCAGTCAGCGCAGTACTATTGACAGATAGGAACTCCGTTCAAACACTCATATACTTTTTAAGCAAGGCACTGAAGAAGACAGAGACTAACTACAGCGCCATGGAAAAACTGGTCTTAGCTCTAGTATTCGCAGCTAAAAGACTGCGCAGATACTTTCAGGCGCACCCAATAGCTGTGATCACGGACCAGCCAATCAAACAAGTTATCTCTAAACCTGACGCATCAGGACGGCTACAAAAGTAGAGTGTGTTGTTGAGCGAGTATAACATCTCGTATAGACCACGCACTGCAATCAAGGGGCAGATATTAGCTGACTTTATTGTTGAAAAGCCAGATACCGATACTCCAACTTCAATAAGCAAGACAGAGTTACAAGAACCTTGGATCCTATTCACAGACGGATCCTCATGCGTGGATGGATCATGCGCAGGCCTCATCCTTACCAATCCAGAAGGAATGGAGTTCACCTATGCACTGCGTTTCGAAGTCACAGCCACAAACAATGAGGCAGAATACGAAGCCCTACTCGCTGGACTGCGTATTGAAATTCAAATGGGTGTACGCAACGTAGAGGCAAACGTGGATTCCAGGCTAGTAGCTAACCATGTGTTAGGTGAATATGAAGCCAAGGATGAACACATGATCCAATACCTGGAAAAAACCAAGTCCTTAATTCAGAACTTTGATAGGTTCACAATTAAACAAGTACCTAGAGGGGACAACAGGAAAGCTGACGCGCTTAGCAAGATCGCATCTACAAGCTTTGCGCACCTATCAAAACAGGTATTGGTAGAAACTCTAACAAACAAATCAATCTTGGAGATGGAAGTATCCACGGTGATGGTAGAACAGGATCCCACGTGGATGGCACCTATCATCGAATTTATTAGTAAAGGAATCTTACCACAAGATCAAAAGGATGCTCGAAGAGTGCGGCGCACAGCGCAGAGATTTGAACTAAGAGATGGCATCCTATATCGACATTCATTCCTACAACCTTGGCTCCGCTGTGTTGGACCTCTTCAAGCAGATTATGTACTCCGAGAAATTCGCGCTGGATCATGTAGCATGCACTCGGGACCACGGTCCGTTGTGGCGCGCGCCCTACGATCAAGATATTATTGGCCTACTATGCACCGCGACGCGCGAGATATGATGAAAAAAATGCAGCAATTGCCAAGTACACAGGCCAATTCCGTGCCAACCACAACAAGAGTTAACCCCCATCACCTCACCATGGCCATTCTATAAATGGGGCATTGACATCGCAGACCCTTTCCCAGTTGCCACGGGAGGGCTAAAATTCCTCACAGTAGCCATAGACTACTTTACAAAGTGGATTAAGACAAAAGCAGTGGTGAGCATCACTGGCAACCAGGTAAAACGCTTCGTATGTGACAATATTGTGTGTCGCTTTGGGCAACCTGGAGAAATTATCTCAGATAATGGGAAACAATTCTGCGATAACCCATTCAAAGATTGGTGCGCGCAATTGAATATCACACAACACTTTACTTCAGTGAAACACCCACAAACCAATGGCTTGGTTGAACGCGCGAATCGCAGTTTAGGTGAAGGGATAAAAGCGCGCTTTGACAGACACAAGGGAAAACGGGTGGACGAGTTATCACATGTTTTATGGGCACATCGCGCCAGAATCAAAACCAGTACCGGAGACTGATTCGTGTGAAAACCAATTATATATAATATAGTAGTATAGTATCGAAGTGATCCGCAAGAAATACGGATCACCCGAGTCGTTTCCAAGTGAAGGTGAATGGAATCAAGAATATCGATTCGTGTAAATCGTGAATTGAAAAGTGATAAGAGTGAAACTAGTGATCAAATAATTCAAATTATGATAAACAAACACGACTTATGCAAGGGGTACAAGCTAAGGATGCAGTAAAGTTAAAAACATAAAAACGGTAATGCAAACACGTTTATTTAAAACGTAACGTGCAAATTAAAACATAACTTTAATTTAAAAATGATCATACGAATGTGAAATAACTTTCTAAAAATTTTAAGCTAATAAATTGAATTTCCAGAAAAAAAAATTTTTTTTTGACTTTTTATTAATTTTCTATGAATTTATTTATATTTTTATATTTTTTTTATGATTTAAAAAGTAAATAAATGTGAAAAATAAATTGAAAAATACAAATTAAGTTTGGAAAAATCTAAAATGACTTAAAATTAATTTTTGAAATAGAAAATATATTTTTTTTTGGCTTTTTCTTAAATTAATATGAATTAAAAACTATTTTTTAACTAATTTAAGTATACTAAAAATACAATTAAATATGAAATTAGTCAAGAAAAATGCAATTTTACTTTTTAAAATTATGAAATAACTAAAAACTATTTTTAAGACAGAAAACTAATTTTTTTTTTATTTTTATATAATTTTTAGGAATTAAAAGTAATTAAAATTTAATTAAAAACGCTTAAAAACTAATTTAAATTATAAAAAGTACCAAATAAGCTCAGAAAAATATGAAAAAATTCAGAAAAATCTAATTTAATATTGAGAACCTAGGAAAAATGAAATGGACATGCAGCTGGCCAAAATAAGCTAAATGGACACAAAAAGCACTTCAAATAAGTGCTTATTTATAAGCTAATAAGCACTCAGGACCACTAAAAGCTCAGAATCAGTGCAAGTAACATGTTGAAGCATAAAACAACTTATAACATACAAATAAGCACATCTGAAAAGCTGATAAGCACTTAAGCAGTTGAATAATCAAGACAGAAACTAGGTTTAGCAGGGCAACTTCTATCTTAAATTTAAGCTGTCTAATAAGCTTATTGGTGGGAGATTAAGGGGGCAAAAGCTATACCACCCAGCAGAGAACACAAAAAACCTAAAAGCCCTAATTTTAACACACCAATTGAACTCCAATTAGACCCTAGTTCAGCAACTGTTCATACACTCACAACTGCAGGTCTGACTTTTATATTGCTTCCTAAGTTTGACTTTTTCCAATTTTAACTGATGCAAACTAGCTGCAAATGATATAATTACCTAGTTTAAGTCCTAATTGTCCTCAGTTACACTAACTGGTACCTAAATCGAGTGTAGTAGCAAGTAAGACAACAAAAATCAACATAAGTTCAATGCTTGAAATATTAATTTTGACTTTATGTTAAAAACCTACCAATTTTAAGCTTCTACTAACCTAATAGTACCTACTGTGAACTACTGGTGCAACAAGAACATAATTAAAACAACAAGAATACCACTAATCCTAGCTGATCCTAACACACACTTATAAGCAGTTTACACTAGTTTTTTACAATTTAAGCTTAAATATACCAATCTAATGATCCAACTGTATTTATTAACTAACTAGAGAGCTGACCAAGCAGTAAAAACAAATCAAGAGCAACAAGAACACAGATTTCAGTTTATACTAAAGTAGGCAGTGAAATAAGATGAAAACTTACAAATCAAATCCCCCTCAGCTCAAACAGAGGGGGTTCACTAAGCTTGCCTACCTTTAGGTAGGCCAATGGCTTCCAAATCTCCACTTGGACTACCAAATACCCAGATTTAACCAAGAATACCTCAAGTTGACTTTCATTGACTGAGGAGTATCTTTTGAGCTTTTGAAGGTTTTACACTACTAAATACCTTACAATAGTTAGAGAAGCTAGAACAAGGTATAAGCTACTGAAAACAAGCTGGATTGCAAGCTTGGTTTAAGAAAAAAAAACATATCTTTTTGGATTTTTTTATGTTTTATAAATTTTTTTGTGTTTTTATAAAAGGAAAAGTAAATAAACAGATTCACTTTACAAAAGCTATTAAAATGATTAAAGTTAACTACTAAAACAGTAAATAAACTTATTTAAAGATTAATAAACTAAAACGTAAGATTAAGTAAGAAAGCTAAAACATGAAATTAAAACTTTAAAGCTAAAAACTTTTATTACTTAAAATCTGAGTACATAATTAAGAAAGTAAAATGACAACATTTCGTTACATAAAACCTACACACCCACAATGGTGAAACAGGGGGGTATTTATAGCAGAGCACAAGTGAGCTAGGGTTTTGATGGAAGAGTCTAGAGTGTGTAATCTTGGCCACATATCCTTCAATCTTATCCATATGTTGATATCCCACCATTCTCTTAGCTGTTTGATTCCATCCTATCATGAGGCCACTCATCCTCGTCCAATCAGGGGGCTTCAATTTGCCACATGGGAATAATGATGTCGACATCTCTGACTTGTCAGACCCTTCTAGAATGATTCTAGTACGAGGTTGGTTTTTTTGATTGGTACGAGGTAACAAGGTAATTCATGTGAGGAAGAGACACAGTAAAACGCGCCTTAGGTTACTTTTTTTTTATATAATTTTGACTTTGGGGTGGGTTGTTTGACCGGGTATTTATTAAATTACGGGTTATTATAAAAGGGTGGATTGGGTTGTGGTTTTTGGTGGTGGGCTTGTATATTTTAGGCCAGGAATGGTAAAGGGTTTATGGTGTATTGGATCTGGTTAGTGATATTATTAAGTATAGGGACCAACGTTGTAATTCTGAAATCTTTAGGGCTGAAACTGTCATTCTTCCAAAGTTTCTTCCAAGGGCTCTTTTTGTAATATCTTGAATACTTGGAGGGCCTGAGTTTTTATTTCTTCAAAAATGTTCATCAAAAGGTCCAAAATTGACAAGTCTTGAAACTTGAAGGGCCAAACATGTAATTTTCTCAAACTTCTTCAAGGGGCCACTTTAGTGATTTCTGAAACTCCGAGGACTCATATGAGCTTTGACTTTGACCACTAGCTTCCCCGCCTACGGCTTTTGACACTTTTCCAATTCTCGTGCTCGTTTTGTCATTTTCTCGTGATTTTTCGTCCTTTTCTTTAATATCCGTTCCTGCACATTCACAAATACAAAAACATACATTCTTTGGCAATTTTGGTTAGTTTTTGGTTTATTTGGTCCTATTTTAGCTCAGAAAAGGTGAGTGAATAAGCACTCACCAAAATCCCTCGGACTAAAGTATTGCCGTGTCCTCACGCAATGCGATTAATTCACGCTCACGAGATAAATAATTTCATAACTCTTTCTACTAACTTTGTAAAGTAGCAAGGAGGTTCAAAAGAAGTTATAAAATAATTTGTTCCCGCAAACGCTCCGTTTTCCAAATATTTTCCTTTATTCTACTTTCATTACTATTTTTGGACTTTTCACACTTCACACTTGTGACGGTTTGTTGAACTTTCATTATTTTGCAATAATTTTTAGGGTCTACGAGTAGAAACATTTCTCATAGAAAAGTGACCATTCGGATAAAAATCGTCATCCTTGATTTTTCACAAGCTCCCAAACTAAGCGTAAAAACGAGATCACGGCTGATCTACAAGTTTGATCCTAACACTACTCATAAAAGTTACTTGTGGAAACTTCTTACTCCCACGTCATAAGTTTTTGTATCTCAATATTTTACTTTTGTTGAGAAATGAATCGCTTCATATTTTCTCGTTTCAATAATTTTTAGTCCGATAGTGACACCTAAGTTTAAACGATAAGTAGTTATCTATTTTCTCTTAAGAACCACTACAATAGAAATTCGGTCCACATCAAGGAATTTTTGGTACATACAATATCATAAATATAAGTTGCGGAGTACTACACGTGCACCTCATGTTTCCAATTTATAATCATTCACATGCACCTTACGCGCCAACAACTTATTTACATCCAAACTCTTATTCAACATAACTTTCAACTTTCACTTTTTTTTCATTTTTTTTTTCTTTTTTCTCATATTTTTCATACCTTTCTCTTTTTTTCTTTCTTTGACTTTTCTCAATACATCAATGGAAGATTATCGGGTAGCTCCAAAACCACATAGATAATCAACTATTGACTTTTGATTTTTTTTTTTCACATTTTTGCTCTTATTTTGATGTTCCTTGATATGTACCTAACTTCTAAAGCAAAGATTCTCTTAAGAAAACAAATAACTAAATATTATTCAAGCCGAAATACCACTAATTAACCTAGAACATCTATTATATATTGGTGACGTATCTGATGGGAGTAAAAAGCCACGAGTACCTTTTATGAGCTCTAAAGAGAACCACTACTCCATGTTTAGCATCAAACTTCTAAATAAACTCTATCATTTCTTGTTCTCTGCAAATTTAAAACCTCAAATAATGAGATTAGCGTATGCTTAGCCGATAATCAGCCACGCATATATAAAGTCAAATACGGGAACTTGCAAACTCTTGGAAAGAATTCGCGTTTTGTAGCTCCGGGTGTAAGTGACTAGCGAAAGCTTTTCAAGCCGTGCATGTATAAAGTCAAGTACGGGAGCCAACAAAAGAGTAGCTCCTTGTGTACAAGGCTAGCACAAACTTTTATGATTACCATTGGTTAAGGGAACAAGCTAGGGCTCAACACGCCCGGTCAAGTCAAAATATTTATTCCTACTCTCGCCAGCAAGAAAGTCAACAAGGTGTCAAATCACTTATTGAAACTTTTATTATATTTTTGCACAACTTTTTTGACTTTTTCTCATTTTTTTGTGCTTTTTCATGACTTTTTCATTTATTTTTCTTCAAAATTTTTGAAATTTTCAATTTTTTCAAATTTTTTTCATTTTTGGTGGAAAAACGGAGTTGCAAGAGTACACGACATGGTGAAAAATGCAAGGTCAAATCAAATCGAAGATTCACCCTCCCCCGGACTAGAATTGAACATTGTCCTCAATGTTTTTATGGGTAAAGGCAATCCTAACACAATTCTAGGGCCGTTTATTAATTACGCCAAAGAAAACGTTAGTCGATAAGATTTACGGATATAGGATTTCCAAAAGCATCGATGAATGAGAGTCGAGTGGAGAGAAAGACAAAACCACGAGCACGAGAGTCATCATAAATCAGGGACAATCCTGGACAATCATACACAAACAACCACGAAACACAAGATTGGAAGAGGTACCCCCTCCTCATGTTATTTATTAGAAATAAGAAAAATAAGAAGATGAAATTGGATAAGCATGGGTTGCCTCCCACGAAGCGCTTTGTTTTTTATTAGCGAGTCACGTAGCTTGACTCGATCCCCGAATTCATTCGTCCTTGGGGAAAGTTTGGAGATCCGGGACTACCATGGTTGGTACGTCCCCTCCGAAATAGTGTTTTAAACGGTGACCATTCACCTTAAAGTTGGGACCATAGGGTTGATCCAACTCAATGGTACCATAAGGGAATACTTTTGTTATGGTGAATGGTCTAGACCAACGGGTTTTAAGCTTACCCGAGAAAATCTTCAAACGAGAGTTAAAAAGAAGCACTTGATCACCAACGTTGAAAATGTAGTCTTTGATCTTGGCATCATGAAGTCTTTTTGTTTTCTCTTTATAAATCAAAGAATTCTCGTAAGCTTGATCACGAAGTTCGACTAACTCATTCAATTGAACTTTTCGGTGATCACCCGCGGTTTTTAAGTCAAAATTGGCATGTTTTAAGGCCCAGTAGGCCTTGTGCTCAAGTTCGATGGGCAAATGACAAGCTTTCCCGTAAACAAGCCTATATGGAGTACACCCAATGGGAGTTTTGTAAGCGGTCTGGAAAGCCCATAAAGCATCGTTTAGCTTATCAGCCCATGAGGCACGGTGCTCTCCTACGGTCCTTTCTAATATCCTTTTTAAGCCACGATTGGACACCTCCACTTGACCACTCGTTTGTGGATGATAAGCCGTGGAAAGACGATGTGTGACACCATATTTAAGCATAACTTTAGCGAATTGGTCATCGCAAAAATGGGTCCCACGATCACTTATGATGGCTCGAGGTGCACCAAATCGGGCAAAGAGACTTTTTAAGAATTTCACAACTACTCGGGCATCATTGGTGGGGAGCGCCTTCACTTCAACCTATTTGGACAAATAATCGACGGCCACGGGAATATACTTATTTCCTCTCGATGCCCCAAACGTCAAAAATTTTACAAACTTGAATAGCATTTTGTGGCATTTCATCTTTTTGAGAAATTTTCCCTTGACGTTGGCAAGAATCGCATGATTTCACCAATTCATGGGCATCCCGATAAATCGTCGGCCAATAGAAGCCGGAATCGAACACTTTCTTTGCAGTGAAGTTGGCACCATGATGTCCCCCCGTGGGTCCACTATGTCATGCCATAAGAATTTCAACGGCTTCCGTACCGTGAACACATTGCCGGATCACTTGATCCGCATAGACTTTGAACAAATAGGGGTCATCCCAAAAATAATGTTGGACATCTTTAAAGAATTTCTTCTTTTGTTGAGACGACAACCCTTTTCTTATGAAATTCCCCGCATGGTAATTCACAAAATCGGCGAACCATGGGGTACTTTGGTCAATATTAGACACACTCCCAAGTGTCTCGAGAGGAAATGCATCGTTGATTTCCTTGTTCTCAAGAGCACTTTGATGGGGGTTCTCAAGTCGTGAAAGGTGATCAGCAGCAAGATTCTCAGCTCCTTTCTTGTCTCGAATTTCGACATTAAATTCTTGGAGCAAAAGAACCCACCGCATTAAGCGTGGCTTAGCATCTTGCTTTGCCATTAAGTACTTTAGGGCTGAGTGATCTGTATACACTATGCACTTTTTAAGGAGCAAATAAGACCTAAATTTTTCAAAAGCATAGACAACCGCTAACATTTCCTTTTCGGTAGTTGTGTAATGATGTTGGGCCTCGGTCATAGTCTAACTTGCATAGTGTATCGGTTGAAAGTATTTATTCTTACCTTGCCCCAGAACTGCACCAATGGCATAATCACTTGCATCACACATTAGCTCAAATGGTAAGCTTCAATCGGGGGCAACTAAGATTAGCGCCTCTGTTAACTTCTTCTTCAGAAAATTAAATGCATCGATGCATTCATTTGTGAAGTTAAACGGAGCATCCTTTTCTAAAAGGTGAGTCAGAGGCCGGGCAATTTTGGAGAAGTCTTGAATAAAACTTCGGTAAAAGCCAGCATGACCAAGGAAACTTCGGATTCCTTTGACGGTAGTCGGATTAGGTAGCTTAGCAATGACATCGACTTTTGCACGATCTACCTCAATCCCAGATTTGGATATCTTATGGCCGAGGACTATGCCCTCTTTAACCATGAAGTGGCTCTTCTCCCAATTTAGAACCAAATTGGTGTTTTCACACCGTATCAGCATATTCTCTAAATGGGAGAGGCAAGAGTCGAAAGAATTTCAGTAGACGGAGAAGTCGTCGATGAACACTTCCATGGTTTTTTCAATCATATCCGAGAAAATGGCCATCATGCACCGTTGAAACGTGCCTGGAGCGTTACATAGGCCAAAGGGCATTCTACGATAGGCAAACGTTCCATACGGGCAAGTAAAAGTGGTCTTTTCTTGATCCTGGGGATCAACGGGGATTTGAAAGTACCCAGAAAAGCCATCCAATAAACAATAGAACTCATTTCCCGCTAACCGTTCAAGCATTTGGTCCATAAAAGGGAGCGGGAAATGGTCTTTACGTGTTGCGTCATTCAACTTGCGGTAGTCGATACAAACTCTCCATCCGGTCACAAGTCTAGTCGATATAAGCTCATTATCTTTGTTTTTCACAACAGTGATTCCGCCCTTCTTTGGAACACAATGAATCGGGCTAACCCATGAACTATCCGAGATCGGATAAATCATTCCAGCGTCAAGGAGTTTAATAACTTCCTTTTTGATCACTTCGTGGATTAGTGGGTTAACCCATCGTTGTTGTTAGACGGAAGCTTTGTGATTATCGTCAAGCAGAATCTTATGAGTACAAAATCGAGGGTCGATTCCCTTAATGTCGGATATTTGCCAAGCAATCACACTTTTATGCTTCCGAAGCACATCTAAGAGTCATGTCTTCTCCTCATCTTTAAGGCCTTTTGATATTATAACCGGTAATTTATCATTTTTTTTCCAAGTATGCGTATTCGAGATGAGGAGGAAAATCCTTGAGCTCGAGCTCTGGAGGATTCTCTATTGACGGCTTAACTTATTTTACGTCTGCCATTTTTAGGTCCATCGGAGGGGAAGAAACAATCGGGTTTTCATTTAACAATTTCTCAATTAATAAAATATCCCCCTCCGGATCAAAGTTATTATTATCAATTTCCGGTGAAAATGATTCACTTGAAAGACAAGCATTAATTTCTTCCCAAGCGAGATCACTTCCCTCAAATGGAGTGAGGGAAGGGGAAGAATCGGAGACGATTGGTTCAAAAGAAGGAGTGGGATTGCCACTCGAAGCATTTTCGGTAAAACCAAGAAGTTCTTGAGAATACTCCTCCGTAGCTTCGTCAATAACATCGATTCGGTTGACGGAAGCAACATCGTAGTCGGAGGAGTATCTTGCGGTTTGATCAAGGTTAAAAGTGACGGCTTCATTTCCAACTCGTAGGGTAATCTCCTCGTCGTATACATCAATTAAGGCACGACCGGTCCGTAGGAATCCTCTCCCGAGAATGAGAGGAACCCGTGGATCAGCATTGAAATCAACAACTACAAAATCCGCAGGGAAATGGAATTTCCCAACATTGACAAAAATATCCTCGGCTATACCAATTGGACGAGACATAGATCGGTCGGCAAGCTTGAGGGTCATAAGCGTCGGTGTCAAGTTAGGAAGAGACAACTTTTTCCAAATCGACAATGGCATTAGGTTAATGCTAGCACCAAGATCGGCCAAGGCGAAGCATTGAACCATACCCTAAAAATTGCACGGTATAAGAAACTTGTCAGGGTCTTCAAGCTTTTTAGGTAGCTTTTTAAGAAGAACCGCTGAGCAATTCTCATTCATTTGAGTCCTTGACATTTCAAAAAGCTTTTCCTTGTTATTTAAAAGACCTTTTAGCATCGAAGCAAATTTTGGCATCAAAAGTATAGCATGCGCGAGACTTATATCAAAGTGTAACTCTTGAAAAATCTGATAAAATTTTTCCATTTGGTTTTTATCCTTCTCGCGGTGCTTTTGTTCGTTTAAACGTGACGGATAAGGAAACTTTGTTTTAACGGGAATATCTTTTTCATAAACAACTTTTTCCTTTCCTTTGGACGTCGGGACCACCGGAGGTTGGATGTCTTCGGTCCTTCCATTATTAATAGGAATTTCCGTATCCGTTGTCACCTCGGGTTCACGGGCGACTACCTTGGGAGGTAGAGAAGAAGAGGTAGTTGGAGCCGTTGGTCCATCATAAGAAACACCACTCATTGTCATGATCGCTTTAGCATCGCCCCTCGGGTTAGCGATCGTGTTGCTAGGCAAAGTTCCAGAGCCCGAGGGTCGATCATTTAAACGCTTGTTAAGATCATTGATTTGAGTAGCTAATAACCTTGTTGTTTCTTCTTGTTTTGTCATAAAAGCTTGTTGGTTTTGAAGCAATTGCTTAATCAAATCTTCCGTGGGTGATGGATTAACAGCTTGATTTTGATTATTGAAATTTTGCCCACGGTTTTGAAAATTGCCATGATTCAGATTTGCATTATTAAAATTCCCTTGATTATTATTCTAAAAATTCCCATTATTTTGAAAATTGTTCCCGTGAGGCGGGGCTTGGTTTTGATTTCCCTGAAAATTCTGATTGTGGCTTACACCTTGGTTTTGAAAACCTTGATTTTTCCGATTTTGATTTTGATTAACTTGATGTATACGGTTTTGCACATTGTTATTATGACTCTGATTTTGAAAACCGGGTGGTCCAAGATAATGGCTTGAACGGTAGCTGAGAAGATTTTGATCTCCTTGAAGAGGTGGGTAACCGTTGCCACCCATGTTTGCAGTATACACGTTCTCTTGAGCATAAGCTCCGGTCAATGGACACTCGTTATACGGATGTGGACCACCACAAGTAACACAACCTTGATTTACAACATTGACTTGATGATTTGGTTTTTCAATAGACATTGCATCAACTTTCTTAGTTAAATCCACTAGCATACTCATCACTTCATCATTACTTTTACCAGAATTAGACACTTGAGGTTTATTTCTAGACATTCTCACACGAGCTTTATTCTCAATTATCATGAAAGCATCATTCGTATTTCTAGCCAACAAGTTCCCACCCGCAGCAGAGTTGAGTGAGTCTTGGTCAACATGACTTAACCCATTATAGAAAGTGTCAATCTGCTGAAGGGGTGTGAACCCATGGTTCGGACATTTTTCCATCAAATCTTTGAATCGGTCCCAAGCTTCACTAAACGACTCATCAAAAGCTTGTTGGAACCGAAAGATTTGGGAACGTAGGTTAGAAGTTTTAGAGGGAGGATAGAAATAGTTCACAAACTTGGAAGCAAGATCATTCCAAGTGTGAATCGAATTGGGCGGTTCCTTTTCCAGCCAAGTCCGGGCTGCTCCTTTTAAGGAGAAAGGAAATAACTTCAATTTCACCACATCGTGAGGAACTTGGTTCATTCTAATGGTCTCAGCGATGTTGGTGAAATTTCTGATGTGAGCATAGGGGTCTTCGTTATCAAACCCGTGAAAGGATATACCCGTGATTAAATTGAGTAACCCGTGATTGATTTCAAAGTTGGCATTGATGTCCGGAATCACAATAGCTCTCCTCACACCGTTAAATGGTGATTGGAGTTGTTCTTCCGTCGAACGTGGATCAAAAACTGGTTGTTGTCCCATCGGCGGGATAACATTGTGCTGCGGACCACCCATCGGCGGGGGTCCATTGTGTTGTTCGTTTTGGTTCATCCCCTCGTCGTCAAGGAAATGAACCTGACTAGTATGTCGTAAAACCCGCTCGGGGTTAGAGAACGGAGACGTAAGGTTCTCAAAAGAAGAACGGGTGTGCATACACCACAAACAAATTCAAAAAGAAAAAGAAGAGAGAAAAAAAATTTATAAATCTTTTTTTAATTTTTTTTTTCAAAAACTTTTTATTTCTTTTGTTTTTCTTTTCTTAAAACGTAATGTTAATTGAAAACCGTTTCTTTCAAAACCACTCGCGACGAGAAGGGAGAGAAGAATAGATCTCTCTTCAGCTAGCAATTTAATGTCTTAGCTTCCGTATTTCTCGCTTAATCGGTCGTAGTAATTGAAATAATCCGATAAACAACTAATTTCACGTTTTTGTTATATTGGGAGACTTATTTGGTTTACAACGCCCTCCCTTCCACGACAGAGTCGAGGCTGTAACTTTTATTATTTTTTTGGTATTTTTGTAAACACTTTAGGAAAAATGTTTTGAATTTTTCAATTTTTATAGAAATATATATACAAAATAGAGGAAGGCTTAACAAAACACGATTTTCCAAAACAATATTCAAAAATTCACTTCAAGCCTTCCCCGGCAGCGGCGCCAAAAATTGATTCGTGTGAAAACCAATTATATATAATATAGTAGTATAGTATCGAAGTGATCCGCAAGAAATACGGATCACCCGAGTCGTTTCCAAGTGAAGGTGAATGGAATCAAGAATATCGATTCGTGTAAATCGTGAATTGAAAAGTGATAAGAGTGAAAATAGTGATCAAATAATTCAAATTATGATAAACAAACACGACTTATGCAAGGGGTACAAGCTAAGGATGCAGTAAAGTTAAAAACGTAAAAACGGTAATGCAAACGCGTTTATTTAAAACGTAACGTACAAATTAAAACGTAACTTTAATTTAAAAATGATCCTACGAATGTGAAATAACTTTCTAAAAATTTTAAACTAATAAATTGAATTTCCAGAAAAAGAACAATATTTTTTTGACTTTTTATTAATTTTCTATGAATTTATTTATATTTTTGTATTTTTTTTATGATTTAAAAAGTAAATAAATGTGAAAAATAACTTGAAAAATACAAATTAAGTTTGGAAAAATCTAAAATTACTTAAAATTAATTTTTGAAACAGAAAAGATATTTTTTTTGTCTTTTTCTTAAATTAATATGAATTAAAAACTATTTTTTAACTAATTTAAGTATACTAAAAATACAATTAAATATGAGATTAATCAAGAAAAATGCAATTTTACTTTTTAAAATTATGAAATAACTAAAAACTATTTTTAAGACAGAAAACAGATTTTTTTGGATTTTTATGTAATTTTTAGGAATTAAAAGTAATTAAAAATTAATTAAAAATGCTTAAAAACTAATTTAAATTATAAAAAGTACAAAATAAGCTCAGAAAAATATGAAAAAATTCAGAAAAATCTAATTTAATATTGAGAACCTAGGAAAAATGAAATGGACAGGTAACTGACCCAAATAAGCTAAATAGACACAAAAAGCACTTCAAATAAGTGTTTATTTATAAGCTAATAAGCACTCAGGACCACTAAAAGCTCAGAATCAGTGCAAGTAACATGTTGAAGCATAAAACAACTTATAACATACAAATAAGCGCATCTGAAAAGCTGATAAGCACTTAAGCAGTTGAATAATCAAGACAGAAACTAGGTTTAGCAGGGCTACTTCTAGCTTAAATTTAAGCTGTCTAATAAACTTATTGGTGGGAGATTAAGGGGCAAAAGCTATACCACCCAGAAGAGAACACAAAAAACCTAAAAGCCCTAATTTTAACACACCAATTGAACTCTAATTAGACCCTAGTTCAGCAACTGTTCATACACTCACAACTGCAGGTCTGACTTTTATATTGCTTCCTAAGTTTGACTTTTTCCAATTTTAACTGATCCAAACTAGCTGCAAATGATATAATTACCTTGTTTAAGTCCTAATTGTCCTCAGTTACACTAATTTGCACCTAAATCTAGTGTAGCAGCAAGTAAGACAAAAAAATCAACATAAGTTCAATGCTTGAAATATTAATTTTGACTTTATGTTAAAAACCTACCAATTTTAAGCTTCTACTAACCTAATAGTACCTACTGTGAACTACTGGTGCAACAAGAACAGAATTAAAACAACAAGAATACCACTAATCCTAGCTGATCCTAACACACACTTATAAGCAGTTTACACTAGTTTTTTACAATTTAAGCTTAAATATACCAATCTAATGATCCAACTGTATTTATTAACTAACTAGAGAGCTGACCAAGGAGTAAAAACAAATCAAGAGCAACAAGAACACAGATTTCAGTTTATACTAAAGTAGGCAGTGAAATAAGATGAAAACTTACAAATCAAATCCCCCTCAGCTCAAACAGAGGGGGTTCACTAAGCTTGCCTACCTTTAGGTAGGCCAATGGCTTCCAAATCTCCACTTGGACTACCAAATACCCAGATTTAACCAAGAATACCTTAGGTTAACTTTCATTGACTGAGGAGTATCTTTTGAGCTTTTAAAGGTTTTACACTACTAAATACCTTACAATAGCTAGAGAAGCTAGAATAAGGTATAAGCTACTGAAAACAAGCTGGATTGCAAGCTTGGTTTAAGAAAAAAAACCCATTTTTTTGGATTTTTTTTATGTTTTATAAATTTTTTTGTGTTTTTATAAAAGGAAAAGTAAATAAACAGTTTCACTTTACAAAAGCTATTAAAATGATTAAAGTTAACTACTAAAACAGTAAATAAACTTATTTAATGATTAATAAACTAAAATGAAATATTAAGTAAGAAAGCTAAAACATGAAATTAAAACTTTAAAGCTAAAAACTTTTATTACTTAAAATCTGAGTACATAATTAAGAAAGTAAAATGACAGCATTTCTTTACATAAAACCTACACACCCACAATGGTGAAACAGGGGGGGGGGTATTTATAGCAGAGCATAAGTGAGCTAGGGTTTTGATAGAAGGGTCTAGAGTCTGTAATCTTGGCCACATATCCTTCAATCTTATCCATATGTTGATATCCCACCATTCTCTTAGCCGTTTGATTCCATCCTATCATGAGGCCACGCATCCTCGTCCAATCAGGGGGCTTCAATTTGCCACATGGGAGGAATGATGTCGATATCTCTGACTTGTCAGACCCTTCTAGAAAGATCCTAGTACGAGGTTGGTTTTTTTGATTGGTACAAGGTAACAGGGTAATTCATGTGAGGAAGAGACATAGTAAAACGCGCCTTAGGTTATTTTTTTATATAATTTTGACTTTGGGGTGGGTTGTTTGACCGGGTATATATTAAATTACGGGTTATTATAAAAGGGTGGATCGGGTTGTGGTTTTTGGTGGTGGGCTTGTATATTTTGGGCCAGGAATGGTAAAGGGTTTATGGTGTATTGGATCCGGTTAGTGATATTATTAAGTATAGGGACCAACTTTGTAATTCTGAAATCTTTAGGGCTGAAACTGTCATTCTTCCAAAGTTTATTCCAAGGGCTCTTTTTGTAATATCTTGAATACTTGGAGGGCCTGAGTTGTCATTTCTTCAAAAATGTTCATCAAAAGGTCGAAAATTGGCAAGTCTTGAAACTTGAAGGGCCAAACATGTAATTTTCTCAAACTTCTTCAAGGGGCCACTTTAGTGATTTATGAAACTCCGAGGACTCATATGAGCTTTGAATTTGACCACTAGCTTCCCCGGCTCCGGCTTTTGACACTTTTCCAATTCTCGTGCTCGTTTTGTCATTTTCTCGTGATTTTTTGTCCTTTTCTTTAATATCTGTTTTTGCACATTCACAAACACAAAAACATACATTCTTTTGCAATTTTGGTTAGTTTTTGGTTTATTTGGTCCTATTTTAGCTCAGAAAAGGTGAGTGAATAAGCACTCACCAGAGACACACCATTTTCTCTTGTCTATGGAACAGAAGCCGTCATACCAGCTGAAATTGGAATGCCAACTATACGTACAGCAGAGATAAACGTCACAACAAATGACGAGGAGTGGCGCATAGACTTGGACTTGCTGGAAGAAAGGCACGAACGCGTAGCTATACGTGAAGCAAAGGCCAAAGCAAAAACGAAGAAGTATTATGATGCTAAAGTCAAACACACTTCTTTCAGGCCAGGAGACTTTGTATACCGCGCTAATGATGCAAGCCACGCAGAAGACACAGGCAAGCTTGGACCCAAATGGGAAGGACCCTATGAGGTCACAGATGCACTAGGTAATGATGCATACAAGTTGCGCGATATGGAAGGACACGAGCTGGCGCGCACTTGGAATATCTGCAATCTCAAAAGATGCTATCTTTAGAAACGCTACGGCCCACAAACAGACAACTTTGCACTTTAGTATGTGCCCAATAATTGTTTGTCATTGAACTTTCTTTTCTTTATTAGGATTTTATTTTCCAAAAACTTGCAAGTATTAATAAAACATTGTGGTTTCTAGCTAACTCCATAACACATTTTACTTTATTGCGTACATTCTTATATGTTTCAATATTGTTATCTTATACTTTGCCTACATGGCGTGCATGCACTAATTAAGACCCACGATGGCAGAAAGGATGAGTAAACCTACTAACTCGTTGAGTAAGAGGGTTGCAAACCCATCAACATTGGATCACGCATCCTTGCTAAACGCCTTACCTTCAATATCACGTACACTATACAAGCTTAGCAAATTATGAGCCAAGACTCTTGGTCATTTAATAAGACTTTGCAAAAATAATGCAAGTCTATTTTTCATACTTATAATTTATTGTTAAGTCACGCACTTAATTTACATATAGGTACAAAACGAGTATCTTAATTGATCTTTTTACATAAAGGATAACAATTCAAGAACGGATACCATAACACGTAAACAAAAGATATAATTTGTTATTTATACAATGATATACATTTACAAGTTACAAAAGCCTATATCTACACACTATGACGATGCTCAGGACTATGTTCTGGGGCAGCGGAGCTTCCAACCTCTTGGAGCTTCCTCAAAAGTAACGCATCCTTAGGCGATACGGTCGCCACGCTGACCGCAACTCCATCTGATCTGGGGATATGCGCAGCGCCTACACCACATAGGATGGCCTTTCCCTTAACACCCTTTTTCTTGGCCGCCCTCTCCGCATGAAGTTCCAAGACTTCCTTAAGGGGAACCTCCTTCTCAAGAACAAAGGGGTTCTATATATCAAGCGGCAGCACAAAAACTGGAACCTGCAGCTGCGACTCGTCAGGCTTTAGGAAAAGTCTGGTTGAGCCTCCGCATCCTCCAAGATGTTCCTTCCCAGGGTTAACCCCTCCATAATCAACTTTATGGGGTAATCCTGGTCGCGCTCCAGCCGCACAATATGGGGAAGCTCAAGCAGCTTCATCCCCTCCATAGCCTTCACCAGCACGTCATAAGTGTCTGCCTTATAGCCGGGCACCTCAGCAAGTGCCACGGTCAGCATCTTCCCTTCATGGAGCTCCTCCATGGCTTGCGCCCTACCACGCTCCATGGCGCACTGGACAACCTTTCTGAAGGTCTCCACTACCTCTGGGGACTCTAAAGTGCCCATCGCAGCCAGGCGTAAGCCATGACTGATCAACCACCTACACACGTAGAAAAAGGATGCATTAGAAGCAAAAAGGAAAATTAATACACATATTAAGGCAACATTGCGAAATATACAAAAACATACCTGCGCTCAGCGATTGTAGACATAAGATGAGGATATAATTCCTCATCGTATTCTATACTTAGGCTGCGCAGCTTGTCCTCCTGCTCCTTCAGCATTTTCTCCATGCGAACGCGAAATTCATCAATATGGCCAAAGTGCTCAGCCTTTTTCTCCTCCAAATACCTTACCCCCCAAGTAAGGTTCGCCTTCAACTGATGCAGCTCCCCGCGCGCATGTTGTAACTCAGCCATCATGGTCAACTTCTCATCAGTGACCTTCTCAGCATGCGCCTTAACGGACCCTACCTCCGCTCGCGAATCAGCAAGCTGCGCACAGAGCAGGGCAATCTCCTCGTCCTTCTGTGCGAGGCTGCTGTTCTCCCCAACATATCGCGTCTTTAACTGAGCGACCAACTCAGTCTGACGCCCAGCAGCGGCAGCTAGCTCCTCCAATAACTGCTGCGCAGATACCTCTTCAGCCACCTTCACTGTCTCCTCCACGTTGGCTTTCTGAGGAGGGACCGCGCTCTCCACAAAAGCTACATCACCCTCTGAAACATGGTCACTACATAGCAAAAAAAGAAGGTCAGAGCATATTACGACAAGTAATTATATAAAAAAATATAATAATAAGCAGAAAGAGAAAACATGGATATTACTTACAGAAGGGGAGAAGCCTTTGCAGTCTCCTTATCCGTGCCAGTGGTGGAGGTGTCGTCTTCTGTGGCTGACTCTTCATCCGTAATAAGATGGCGCCTCCTCTTGGAAGTGCCAGCGCCATCAACCTCTCCCTTGCGCTTTACACCCTGCGCTACAATCTCAGGCTCCAGCACTTCCACGCTGTCAGAAGACTCAGCATGTAACTCCTCCACATGAGCATGCCCCCAATAGGAGGCACTCTCTGCACAGGCGTCACAAGCAGGGGAGGTGAATCTTCAGGACCAGCTTGCGCCAACGCAGTTAGATGTCCTGCAGTAGGATCTAGATGTGGCTCCTTATTATCCCTCAGCGGGCGCACACCCACCATCACCTGCTTTGGCTTCTCAAGCTTCACCACGGCGAACAAATCCATCTCTGCCCAACACATGAGCAAATAACAAAAAACAGATTAGTTATTGAAAGCACATATACATGAAAACTTACATTATTTGAAACGAACAAATAAAAGGGACAAGCACCCACCCCGGCCGCTCTCATCAATGAAGGTTGGCACCTCGTCAGAACCATGGAAATAGTTACGACTCAGCCCCATATGAACCAAAAACTCCTCAGGGTAGGGGTTAATGTGGATGCGGTTGGCATCAATCGTATCCGCATCCTCTGCGCTATACGAACCGGGTGCGGGGCGCCCATCCCTTGGCAGCGTCTCTTGAGTATAAAACTCAAAAGGCGAGGGAAAAACCATATCATCTACCCAGAAAAAATTTTCCCTCCAATCCCTAAGGGAATCCACCTTCTCCGTATAACACTGAAGGCATCCACCGCGCTTCGGGAAAGATACCCATCCATGCGACCACGTTGTGCGGTAAAATGCACGGAATAGGTTAACAGTAGGGTTGACCGCAAGCAACCGACAATTTATTTCAAAATTGGATACTTTTGCTGCACCTATACAGTGCAGCTGGGAAATGTGAAGGCGGTAGTGGTTGAGCAAATTGCTCAAGAATATGGATATGGGTACGCGCTGGTTCGCATACTCGAAGAAGCGCGTATATAACCCTATTTTTCCCTCTGGGAAATCCGCAATGCATGTGTTGGCCTCCGGTACAACCGGATGCACGTCAAGAGGAATGAAATCATCCGAGGAGAACTGACGCAGTTCGTCCTTGTCCATTTCAGAAGGAAACTCGTGTAATTGGCGAACCATTTTTAAGAAAATAATAATAAAGCACGTTTTCGCGGTTACCTAATAAAACAGTTGCTTTCTTTGAAAACGCTTTGAAGAAATGTAAAAATGGCAGAAGTGTGTTTTTTTACTGTGTGTTCTTCAGTAAAGGGGAGACGGTGTTTATATAGGGTTACCAAAACCCTAGCATGTTAGCCACGTGGAACCCACTATCCTAATCGTGTGGCTAGAAGACGATTGGGTACATGCACTTTTTCCCATTTCCCCGTAAATACGTGGACACTCTCCCCACTTCCCTAGGTATTTTTTGAAAATATTGGTGACTAGATGTTAGCCTCGCTTTTTCATAAAGATAACGTCACACATGTGAATTGGACTAGATTAGTAATATGTAGTACCCACAGGGACTACTATCGTACACTAGGCAAAGTAATGTTGTGATGAGCCTATAAATACCCCTCATGACTCTCCATGAGGGGTGTGGGAAATTGTGTATTGTTCTTTCATTATTAATAAACTTCCATTTCTTCACCCTCTCTCTACTTTATCTCTCTAAAACCAAACATGGAGTTCATCTTTAATCATCAACCTCGACCTCCCGAATCATATAAAAATCATTACTTTTCGGTCCTACAATTGGCATCAGAGCCACGGTGTTTGTTTTTCATGATTTTTGTGGTTCGATTGAGTGTATGAAGCTGTTTGTTATCCCATATTTTTTGGATCGGAAAATTTTTTTTTCTTATCTTTTTGTGGGTTACAACAGTGTTATACATATTTTATGTATCCAAATGGTCAAAATAGTCCGTAAAACTGTTTCTTTTGGTCTTTTAAGACATCAGTTGCAGTTTTGTATTACTTATATCATCTTATGGCTATTTTTTTGTACCATCCGTGAATAGTTGTCAAAAGCATATATCTACATGGTCTTTAATATGGTCAACAGTGGTCAATACTAATATTTTTGGTATTCATAATATGGTCTGAAACCTGCTCGGAATTTTTTGGCCTGAATCTCAACGGAAAAGGACGCCGAAAACAGTCTACGCGAAAAGTTATGCCAAAAACCCGCTTCCTACGCGTATCTTCAGTTTTTCTACGCATAACTTGGACAAGTTATGCGTAATGGTCAACAAAGGGGTCAAAACCCTTGTCTTACGCGTAAGTTTTACGCAAAAGACATGGGCTACGCATAAGTTTTCTACGCGTAAGATTTCCTACGCGTAAGTTTTCCAACAGCTC
Organism: Artemisia argyi; assembly: GCA_030686995.1. Taxonomy (NCBI): domain Eukaryota; kingdom Viridiplantae; phylum Streptophyta; class Magnoliopsida; order Asterales; family Asteraceae; genus Artemisia; species Artemisia argyi. Next base: position 34,112,698 of record CM060694.1, read on the forward strand.
TACGCGTAACTTTATGCGTAAACTTGCCATAATGAAAAAATTATGCGTAAACTTGCCAAAATACAGAAAATTAGATGAAGATGAAGCTGTGACCACGACCAAACCTAAATACCAAACTCAGACGTCAGTTTTCCTACATCATCAGTTTATTTCCATTATAAGATAACAAAAAAAAAAAGGAAAAAGAATAATACGGGAAGCTGTAGCTAACGAGACACAACAATCAACAACCAACTCATTCTAATCTATTCCCATCCTTCACACCTCATACAATATTCAGTTACTATCCTATCCCAACTCCTCCAATCTCTCGACAACGAATTGAATACATAAATGAAAACGAACCTCAGACCGATTCAATTTTTTTGAAATCTTTAAAAGATTTTTTTTCAATTGAGTCATCATCATCATCGATTAATTTCTTGTGAAGCCTACACTTCATAATTTTATACGAATCTAAAAAAGAAAGATGAATAACAAGAGTGTTACACTCTTTCTTGGATTCGTTCAAAGACACAAGACACAAGAAAGACGCAACAACAAGGACCTTACCCGAGACCCATTTGAAAGGGTCTTGAAGACTCAATACTTTGGTCTTCATGACTTCTTGACTCGTGCTTAATCAACAAAAAAATATGGGTGATGGGTTGTTTGTTATATTCGGATTGCTTGAAGATGATGATATCGGTTTGAGGATTTGATGTGTTTTTTATTTGTTTGATTTAGTTGTGATCTGTGTATGGTGATTGAGAGATCAAGAAAGACGATTTTGGAGTGAGATGAAAATTTTCAGATGGGAGTAACATGTGATGGAGGCGGATATAATAAGGAGCGTATGTTTGTGGTGGGCGGATAACATGAGAAGTGTTTGTTGGTTTAGGTCAAAGTGATGTGTTTATATCACTTTAAACATGATCTTTTGGTCTGGTTATTTGGAATGGGCCTATCTGACTGCTTATAGTCTTATACAAATGCGAGTTGGGCAGCAATAAAATTAAAAAGATGATATTAAGTGGGCTTGCGTAGTGTATTTGATAAATGGTTATCAAAATATTGGGATACTATAATATGAGTTCTTAAATAGACGTAAGTTTGATAATCATATGGCAAAAAGTGTGGTATTTTGGTATTGCAATTTTCACGGGGATACATAAATTCACGGCTAGAATTGTTTCGTTCAACAAAAATGACTACGGGGTTTTCGCACGGTATTATTGATTTGACTTTGAAGTGACAATTCATCAAAGTGTACTTATTTATCTCAAAGTCTAGGGGTGGTTGGATGCACGATTTTTGAAGATAACTTGTCTGCGCAAATTAAAAAATTCAGTCTTGACAATCTAGTTATTACTGATGTAAGGAGTTACGTTTTAGTACTCAGTGTCACACGAAGTAGTGGATTGCTCAAGTGGCGAATATTTCGTGCAACCTCATACTTAAAGGAGTTACGTTGTAGTGCTCAGTATAGGTATTAAGTCACATCTATCGTACAAGCATTAAGTCACAAGTTGGGATGATTACTTCTTTTTCAAGCTAGTCATATCGGGCTGTCTCCATATGTGGTCATTACTAGTAGCCGGTGAATTACAAGGAGGTTCGTTCACAGTATATTTTTGCGACATATACTCACAAATTATGCTGACACGGTCTATCTATATTGCATCAGAAGTGTAAAGTACGGGTAATTTTGGCATGTACACACAATAGTATGATGATTTCGATACATCGCAACCATCAGGAGGGAGAAGAACTTGCCAGAAGAAGTAGTGTTTCATCTCTAGTACGTTGGTTGTTCGAGGGAATTGTGCTTACACTAAAACCGAAGAAGTACTAATGATGTGTACATCGGAGCGTATTACCAACCTTCTGTGCAATGTTATGTGAGTTATATTGTCATGATGCTCCCCGAACGACAACCATGTGCCTACACTTTTGAATCTACTTTATCCGCTGCGTGATGAAAAGAGAGTTGTCTGTTCAGGAGGGAGCAGGAAAAAGAATAAAGGCTCACTAGTTAGGAGGGAGTAATAACCTAACTAGACTGTTACAGTTGAAGTTCAGAGCTACAAAGATCTGTGCCGTCAGTGCCAAAGATCAAATACGCCGAGTTCGTCGGAAGAGAGAACTTCAAGTCTGCCTCAGTATCTAGACAACAGAGACTCTGCGCTTCAACAACATCAACATAGTTTACTATTGTTGTTATTTACATTTTTATGTATTTATAGGTCTCATTGTAACCATTCACGTGTGACGATATCTTGGAGGGAGATTGTTAGCCTCGCTTTTTCATAAAGATAACGTCACACATGTGAATTGGACTAGATTAGTAATATGTAGTACCCGCAGGGACTACTATCGTACACTAGGCAAAGTAATGTTGTGATGAGCCTATAAATACCCCTCATGACTCTCCATGAGGGGTGTGGGAAATTGTGTATTGTTCTTTCATTATTAATAAACTTCCATTTCTTCACCCTCTCTCTACTTTATCTCTCTAAAACCAAACATGGAGTTCATCTTTAATCATCAACCTCGACCTCCCGAATCATATAAAAATCATTACTTTTCGGTCCTACACTAGATACATTGTCCATCATATTGGGCGGTAACTTTTCCCGCCACACTTACCATTGCTTTAAGAAGGCTAGTATCCGTGGCTAGCAAGACGCGCACACTAGACTGGGGGACATGATGACGTATAGTCTATATTTGGGTCACGAGCCCAAACGATAAATATTACTAAGGCCCAAATCCACCATAAGTGGGCTATTATAACAATTACTTGAGCCGCATTACCAAAGGGATTGGGCTCACGTAGACCCAAGCCCAACCAAACTATTTATGGTCTAAGATAAGGATATTCTATTTGCGGATAAGGATCCTTAGACCTGATAAGCACCATGCGTGCGAAACGTAAGGAGCACGAAACCTACAAGGATTCTGTGCCTATATAAGGAATGACATAATTCTCATTAAAGGTACGATTCAAAAACCCTAACTCTTTACGAGAACCCTAAAACCAATTACTTACTCTCACGCTGGAGGATAATCGTGGGAGAGAATCCCACGATAAGCCTAACGGTGTTTGTTTATTTTCTTAGTGCGCAGGTTTCAAGCATTAAGAGTCAATTGGTACGAGAGCAAGAGCACAAACTAGGAACGCCCAACTTTTGTATCAACAATTAGTGTTCAACAAAAACTCTACAAAACAAAATCAACAATTAAAAATAAAAATGGTTTGGTGATATGGCCACTGTTATCAATCATCACGAACATGTGTCCAAATTTTTTTAATCTCAATATAGTCCCAATTTAACTACCTCTTGTGATTATAATATGAATGTTGGTTGATCATGAATATCTAAAACACTCATCATCTAGGACCACAAACATTAAACAAAAAATATTCAAATCAATATCCAAAATCAATCATAAGATGTGGTTTTTTCGATCTCTTCTTATCACCTGCTACTATCCATTGCCGACCACTGCACCACTTGCACTACCATCTTCAGCAGTTGCAGCAATGGTCGCCCTGTTAAAAACTGAAGTGGTAGATGAGAAATGGAGATGGAATGGTTTGGGTTTATGTGTTTTGAATAAAGTTATAACGATAAATATCGAAGGAAATACGGCCCTGGAGAGACATGTCTAACATTCTGATTTTTAGTAGCTTTAATACGTGTGTACGTTTTTGATTTTATAAAATAATTGGTGAAGAGCCTAGCCGAGTGGCTTACATTTTGGAAAGTAGACTCGAAAACAATGAACCTAGGCCTTTGAAACAAGTGTCTTCTTTAGAAAAGGAGTGAGAAATAACCCAATTAAGACAAAAGTTTTCTGAAAAATGTGTATTAGTAGGTCATCTTTTGTTTTAATATAAAACGAACCCAAAACTTATTTTCAGGAATTGGGACTTTGAAATAATGAAAGTAGACACGTCCACCTGTGTTTAGAGAGTTTAACGAAGAAAAATTGTCTTAAAACTAATTAGTTACGCTCAAATGAAGACAAGATAAACTTAAAAGTTAATAAGACTTATTATTAGGGTTTATAAAGTAATAAAAACGTGTTTTTACTATTTTCCTTAAATGACCAACTCACATAACTTTGTAAAACCTCTCTAAAAGTAGACACGTCTACCTGTGTTTAGAGAGTTTAACGAAGAAAAATTGACTTAAAACTAATTAGTTACGCTCAAATGAAGACAAGATAAACTTAAAAGTTAATAAGACTTATTATTAGGGTTTATAAAGTAATAAAAACGTGTTTTTTACTATTTTCCTTAAATGACCAACTCACATAACTTTGTAAAACCTTACTAAAAGTATATAAGGGTGATAGAACTTATTAAAACTCATACGCATATAGTACATGTTGCATATCCTCTAAAACAACTTTTATTTCTAGGACGCACTTAGGATTCCCAGTTATTATACTATGTTATACTATTCCATGTGCGTTCATAACTCGAGGTGAGTTTCATAGGTCCATTTTACGTGTTTATACTTATTTTGAAATGCTTGGGGTGAGAATACATTGCTTGTCTTTAGTTACGGACACAAGTACTTTAAACAATTATACACACATAACCGAATGAACCGGTCAAACATCTTTAAAAAATTTTCTTCTTAAAATTATAAACAATTATACCATCATGGAGATTTTTAGCATTGTCTTGACATTCGATGGAAACTTAAATCCTTTTCAATTGTGATGTGTAAAACTTGTTAAAATTTTTCTTTATACCTGGTAACTTTTTCTATGAAGTCACGCCCCCTGGTTACCTTTTCGTTGCGACATTTTGGGGGTGTGACAGTTTGGGACATCAAAATTCCCAATAATGATAGCTGGTGTTGAAAAAATATTTTGGAGCTCAGGCACCTTGTTGAAATGCATATAAGATATAACATTGGAAAGTGAATATTTCTGTTTGGCATGATAGATGGGGTGAGAATTTAGCTCTGGCTAAAATCATAAGTAAAAGGGATATATATGCGGCTGGTTTTGATGCTCAGAACACTATTTGTGATGTAATGATGAAAATGGGTGAAGATGGCCTCAGGAGTGGATAAGTAAGTATCGTATTCTTCAAAATATCCATGTTCCAAATTTTAATGTTGAGCCTGATATGACAGTATGGATTACTAATAGTGGAAAGGAGGTGAGCTTTGATACTATTCAAGTATGGAAGGATATCAGATGTGATGATATAAATGTACCATGGGACAAGTTAGTATTGTTCTCAAACTGTATCCCAATACATACTTTCATTTTATGGCTTGTTGTAAAGAAGAAATTGATTACTCAAGACAAGTTATTGAAATGGTATCCAAAAAAAGACCTCAAATGCCCTTTTTGCAGGACTACACCTGATTCCCACCAACATTTATTCTTTCAATGTGCTTATTCTCATGAAGTATGGGCCACAATGAAGACTAAGGCTAGAATTATAAATGATGACTACTTATGGGATGATATTGTGAGCAGCTTGGCAAAAAACAAACAACATAACCAAATATAGTGTGTTATCATGAAATTGAGTCTTACAGCAAGTGTTTATTTGTGTGGCAAGAAAGGAACTTAAGGATCTTTAAGAAAGAGGAAAGAGAGAGTAGTGTGCTGATTAAGATAATCTGTGATGAAATAAGAGCAAAGCTGATGTCTTTGAAAACCAATTAGTCAAATGCAGTCAATGCAATAGCTAGGAGTTGGGAAGTTCAGTTTGATTAAACAAAAAGTAGGGGAGTTGAAGGAGTGTTTGGATATGGGTAGTGAATGCAACACAGGGATGGCTATGTACCTTGACAGTTGAAAGCTTAGCTAAGATGGTTTTCTAGGATATATTTTGGCTTTGTAGAGGAAAGGGCTTTATATTCCCTAGTTGAATCATCTTAGTTCAAGTGAGTAAGTGTCATAAGGATAGTTTCCTGTATAAATACATGAATGGTGATGACACAATCTGATCCTAAGTAATCAGTTAAACAGAAGGCTGCTACCGTAAATGGAAGTTATGCAGTTTATGATTTTCATGTGGAATCTGCAATATGAGGTTTTAACCTGGTTCTAAGATCTTCTTTAGAGTTGAAGATCTTAAGAAAATTCACATTCATCTCATCAGATGGCCTTGTAAATTGGTTGTTGGATGCTGTGATCGGGTATGGATCCAGTGAGAAGAAAACTTAAAATGAGAAAGATGAGAAATAACTATAACCACATAATTGAGATGCATCGACTTGAATTAGATGCATCTTTATTCATTTAGATGCATCCCAATTAGTTTCGGAAGTGATTTTGAAGTGAACACGATGCAAATTAGTACTAGCAACAAATTTGACTTGCAGGAGACGAAAAATATATAGTATTCGCCTAACTTGATGAAATGCATCTAATATATGTATATGCATCTAATTTTTTGCTAGAAAATGTATTAGGGTGCATCTAAAAGATTAAGGATGCATTTAAATTAAGTCGATGCATCTCTAATGTGTGGTTATAATTATTTCTCATCCTTCTTATTTTAAAATTTCTTCTCATTTGATCCTAAGTCTAAGACAGCTAATAGTGTAAACCATAAAGTGGGTATCCTGATATCTAGGGTAGTATGAACTAGGAGGATAGTGCATGATGTTTGGAACAGTGAGGCGTGAAAGATGAACCTACTTGGTCCAAACAATTTGCTACCAGAGGAGGATATGAAGGTTCCTATATAGGGTGAGTGTTCCCAGAATCTGATGCCATCTTGGTTATTATGATGAAAATGTAGGATTTTGGTATAGCCCCTATTATGGAGTGGGATGGATGACTATATCTTACATAATGATGCCTAGCTTTCTCTTGCTTTGTTTATTGTGGATGGTGGTAGAGTGATTAAGGATAAGAGGAGGCTAAGAAATGTACTTATGAAGCTATGGTCTTTGGTGCATTGTGGGTGAATATATTGTTGTGAGATGCAAGGTGATTGTGTAGTCTATGTAGATGGTTAGGCTGCATTAGTCCTCTGATGTGTTGATAGTATATTGGTGTTGTCTGTTATGGGATAGTTTTGAATAGAGCATTGATATATGGACCTAAATAAATGGACCTAATGCATAAATCACTTGTACAGTGACCTGTACAAGTGATTTATGCATTAGGTCCATTTAGTTAGGCCTATTTATCATTTTCCTTTTGAATATGTTGTCCGAATATTTTACACTCATTGGGAAATGTCCAGTCTAGTTGTATTTTCATTAAATTGTTGTACTATTTTCATCAACAAAGAAAGCTATGGTAAATAAAGAGATGGCACTTATTGCTTTTTCTGACTCAGAGGTACATTCAGTTAAAAGTTGTTCAAAGTCATGTTCTGCTTTAAAAGATTATGAGACATTTAAATAGTAATATGATAATCAGATAATAGAGCTAAATCAAACTAGCTATAACCTAGCAAATCATAAAAGAGGTTTAGCTGTATTAGAAGAACAAATATTGTTTTATAAGAAAAATGAGTAAGCGTTTACTGATGATATTGTTATACTTAAAAGAGACAGTTTTCATAAAGATGCTGAGATAAGTGTACTTAAAGAAGAGTTGGAAAAGATAAAGAAAGCAAAAGATAACATACAGCTTAGTGTAGACACTCTAGAATATGCATATAAAGGAGTTACTAAAATAATTGAGTGTCAACTTCTAAATAAAGCTAAGTCAGGTTTAGGTTACAACACATGTCCACCTCCATATAGAGGAGTGCCTTCACCTCCAGGTATTGACTTGGAACACACAGGTTTAGATGAGTTTCAAGAGGCCAAGTATGAATATGGGCCTAAGACTACTGAGAGTCTTAAGGTAGAAAAGACTGAAGAGGTAAATGAGTCTTTAGAATGTGCTAGTGATACCTCACTTGTTGAGGAAACTGTGTTAGAAGTCAAGGAAGAAACTGCTGCTCCTAAAGTTGTTAAAGTTAAAACTATGACACCTAGAAAACAAGTAAAATAGGCTACGTCAACAGTTAAATATGGAGAGTTGTATAGGTCAAAAATTAGGTCTCAACAGCCTAGGGGAAACCAGAGGAACTGGAACAATCTTAAGTCCCAACAACTAGGCAATGACTTTGTAATGTTTAATAAGGCTTGCTATGTTTGTGGTAGTCTTGATCACTTGCAGGCTTTTTGCAACTACCATAAGGTGAAAAAGGTAGTAAATGGGAATGCAACGGTGTATGGGAATGAAAATGCAAGGGTAAACACAAATAATTTTTCAAGAAATAATCAACTTAATGTTCACAATAATATGATTCCCAGAGCTGTTTTGATGAAGTCTGGCCTTAAAACATTTTGTGCTGCTAGACCAATCAAATTAGTTAACCTCAAACCAAGTATTTCAAGTGCTAAACCAACTTCAAGTTTTTACAATCATGCACAAACAGTTAACAGGCCCCTCTATAAGAAAACAATGGTTCAAAATAAAATATGGGTTCCAAAAGTCAAAACTGCTAAGCCATCAGTTTGTACTGCTAGGCCATTAGTTAGTACTGCTAGGTCTGTGAACACTTTCAGGGAAAATGGGGCAATGCTGTTAAGGCCTTAGCATGTTTGAGATGGAGACCCACCAAATCAAACAGTGTAGCAATTAACTTAAAGAAATATAATTACATTGATGCACGAGGCATATCCAAGTTAGTGATGGCTTGGGTCCCCAAAGGAAACTAATTTCTTTTACTTTGTGTGCAGGAACATCCAACAGATGAAGAAGATCAAGGATACTAAAATAGTAGATGCTCCATGTACATGATTGGGAACATGTCTTACCTTTCCGACTTTACACCTTTGGACATATGATATGTTACCTTTGGAGGAAGTATTGGTGGCAGAATTACTGGTAAAGGTACAATTTAAACCGGTAATCTTGACTTTGAATATGTGTATTTTGTAAAAGAACTTAAGTATAATCTCTTTAGTGTCTCACAGATGTGTGACAAAAAGAACAAAGTTCTTTTTACTGACACTGAATGTCTTGTCCTATCTCCTGACTTTAAGTTACCTGATGAAAGTCAAGTATTACTTAAGGTTCCTAAAAAGGGCAATTTATACAATGTTGATATGAAAAACATTATTCTTAAAGAGAATCTTACTTGTTTGACTGCAAAATCCTTATTGGATGAGTCAATGCTTTGGCATAGGAGACTTGGTCATGTTAATTTTCAAACCATAAATAAGATTGTTAAATATGGTTTGGTAAGAGGCTTGCCTCAAAAACGTTTTGAAAATGACCAAACATGTGTTGCCTACCTTAAGGGTAAACAACATAGAGCTTCTTGTAAGCCCAAAACCTAAAACTCTATTACTCAATCATTATACATGCTTCATATGGACTTGTTTGGTCCTATATCTGTGAGTAGTATATAGCATAAGAAATATTGTCTTGTGGTTACTGATGATTATAGCAGGTTCACATGGGTTATCTTTCTAGGAACTAAGGAGGAGACAACTAGCATTCTTAAGACTTATATAACAGAAATAGAAAACCTAGTTGATAAGAAGGTGAAAATCATTAGGTGTGATAATGGGACAGAATTTAAAATTAGAGTTATGGATGAATGTTGCAGGGAAAAAGGTATTAAGATAGAGTTTAGTGTAGTTAGAACTCCTCAGCAGAATTGGGTTGTTGAGAGGAGAAATAGGACATTGATAGAGGCTATTAGGACCATGTTGGCTGATTCAAAGCTTCCCATGACTTTTTGGGTAGAAGCAGTTAATACTGCTTGTTATGTGCAAAAGATGGTTTTAGTAGTACAATCTCACAACAAGATACCTTATGAGCTTTTTAGAGGTAGATCTCCTACTTTAGATTTCATGAGACCATTTGGATGTCATGTCACTATTCTCAATACCTTAGACCATTTGGGTAATTTTGATGGAAAATCAGATGAGGGTTTCTTTGTTTGATACTCTATGACCAGTAAAACTTTTAGAGTATACAATATAAGAACTAGGAAGGTAGAGGAAAACCTGCATGCAGAGTTTCTTGAGAATAAGAGTAATGTTGCAGGTGAAGGTCCAAAATGGCTGTTTGATCTTAATTCTCTAACCCAATCTATGAACTATGTACCAATTATTGCAGGTACAAATACTAATGATTTTGCAGGTTTAGAAGAATATGTTGCTATAGATGAACCAAGCATGGAGAAAGAGACAGATCAAGATCACATTCTAATGCCAATTTGGAAAGACAGTTCTGAGTTTGATTCTTCTTCAAAGAATGATGATCCACCATCCTCTAGTGATGATGCAGGTGTGAATAATGCAGATGATTTGGATGATCAAAGAGAAGAAGCTCCTAAAAGAAGTACAAATGGAGTTAGTACTGCTAAGCCAAAAGATTGTACTGCAGGACCAAATCTCAACATTGTTGATCCAACAGTTAACTTTGCTCCTCAGGCTAATCTTTTGATGAGTTTGAAGTTGAATTGAACAACATTCCTATCACATATGAAGTTCCCTCTACTCCCCAAACAACAATTCACAAGAATTTTCCACTTGACAATGTGATTGGAGATGTGCAGTCTGGTGTCAAGACTAGAAGACATATACAAAATTCAGATCAACATGGCTTTCTCAGTGCTGTTTATGAAGAGAAAGATCATGAAGATAAAAATACATGTCTATTTATATGTTTTCTATCACAAGTTAAACCCAAGAACATACTCAAGGCCCTACAGGATTCAAGTTGGGTGGAAGCTATGCAAGAAGAGCTTCTGCAATTCAAGATTCAGAAAGTTTGGGTGCCGGTAGATTTGCCTAAGGGTGTAAGGGAAATTGGTATAAAGTGGGTTTTTTTGTAGCTCAGGGTTACACACAAGAGGAAGGTATTGACTATAAAGAGGTACTTGCACATGTAGCTAGGATTGAATCCATAAGATTGTTCTTAGCTTATGCTTCATTCATGGGATTTATGGTATACCAGATGGATGTAAAGAGTGCCTTTCTATATGGTACTATTGAAGAAGAGGTGTATGTTTCTCAATCTCCAGGTTTTATAGATCCTGATCATCCAGACAAAGTATACAAGGTGGTGAAAGCTCTTTATGGCTTGCATCAAGATTCAAGAGCATGATATGGAACTTTAGCTACTTACTTATTGAAGAATGGGTTTCATATATTGATCAGACCTTATTTATCAAGAAGCAAAAAGGAGATATTTTTCTTGTACATGTCTATATAGATGACATCATTTTTGGATCTACAAAGTAGGAGATGCACATAGAATTTGAGAAGCTTATGCATGAAATGTTTCAGATGAGTTCCAGAGGTGAACTTACTTTCTTTTTGAGGCTACAAGTGAAGCAAAAAATAGATGGAATATTTATCAGTCAAGATAAATATCTAACTGAATATTTATCAGTCAAGATAAATATGTAACTAAAATATTGAGGAAGTTTCAACTCATAGATGCCAAAGTAGTTAGTACACCTGTTGTCCAGAGAAACCTTTGCTCAAAGATGCTGATGGTGAAGATGTTGATGTACACACCTATAGGTCTATGATTGGGCCACTGATGTACCTTATATCATCAAGACCAGATATTATGTTTGTAGTGTGTGAATATGCAAGGTTTTAGGTTACTCCCAAGGTCTCACACTTAACAGCTCTAAAGAGAATCTTTAGGTAACTCAAAGGTCAACCTAAATTAGGTCTGTGGTATCCTTGAGAATCTTCTTTTGATCTGGTGGCATACTCAGATAGTGACAATGCTGGTGCTAGTATGGATAGGAAGTCAACAACAAGTGGTTGTCAGTTCCTAGGTTGCAGGTTAATATCATGGCAATGCAAGAAGCAGACTATTGTGGCCACTTCTATAACTAAAGCTGAATATGTGGCTGTTGCTAGTTGTTGTGGTCAAGTTCTTTGGATTCAGAATCAGATGCTTGACTATGGGTACAACTTTATGAATACCGTGATTTTCATTGACAATAGGAGTACAATTTGTATTATTAAAAACCGTTAATGACTCCAAACCAAAACACATAGAGATTAGACATCACTTTATAAGAGACTGCAATTAGAAAAAGCTAATTCAGGTTGTTAAGATTTATACAAATAACAACTTTGCAGACTTGTTAACTAAAGCTTTTGATGTGGGGAGGTTTCAGTACTTGGTTGCAAGTATTGGAATGCTTAACCCTTAAAATTTTAATCTCTTGGTGTTTTTGTAATTGAAAGGATTTGTACTGCTATGTGTGTCTGATGCAGGATTTACCGACCAAGTTTTATATTTATAAGTTGCTCGTCTACCTAAGGTCTACTCGACTACCTAAGGTCTACCTAATGCACTATCAGGCAGTGTACCCGGTCGTGTATGGTATAGCTAACTGTAAATCCGAGGTCGTCCAAAGAGCTATGCCTGCGGATTATATCTAAGTCTAGTGTCACCGGTTTTAAAGGGGGTTTTAATGATTAATTAATTATTAAACTAATGAAATAAAATAAACAAATAAACAAAACAATAATAAGATGAAGAGAAATCAGTCGGTAGAGATGTGTTAACCTAATTACTACTCTTGTTATTATCATGACAAGTTTTCAAATTAATGCATGATATCATTTCATCTGGGGATTCAATTCAGCTGGACTCAAATATTCAAATCGTCCAATCCTATCTTTCACCTTGCCCTATTCTGTAACCTACTGATTACAAAAGTTCGCTGGCAAATACAAGGTGAAAAATTCATTAAGCGACTCTACTAACTTAGAATAGTCTAACGGGATGCGGTTGGTTGGAACTTACATCCCCCCTCATTCTTTAAGCAAGTCAGTTTGTTAGGTGGCCATTCATTGAAATTTCCACATGAATGGCCATAGTCCTATGGTCAATTCTTATCACCAAACACACCCTTATTCACTATGGGTCCTATGGTCAATTCTCCTAGCCTCAATGGAACTACCAAACATCATTACTACCAAAACAAAGGTGTCCTAAGACATGCTAAGAAAGTATTCAAATAAAACAATACGAAATGCGAGAAAACTAAATCATAATAACAACAATTTCATAACTGGGCTAACACAAAAGGTGTTTAGCCACTCATATTCATAAATGCACCAAAATATATGTTTAACATAACTAATGAAAACATAAATTCGATTCAATGAATGTAAATGATAAAACTTATGACTGTAGTGTGAATTCTCCTTTGGAAATGACTTGTATGCTGTAGAATTTTTGTCCTCCTTGCTCCCTAATTCCTTCTGGACTTTTGCATTTGTGAAAGTGGTAGCCTTTGTTATTTCCAACTACGCAGTAGTTGATTAATCTTCTATGCCCGTAGAACTAGCGTACACCAAACTACGACATAGTCAAATGTAGAACTATGCCGTAACTTCTTCAAGGAACACAAAAATTCGTCAAACATGGGAATGAAGATCTACAGTGTAGCTTGAATGATAGCTATGCCTGTAGAAGTCTCGTAGTCATAACTATGCCATAGCCTGAAAGCTGGCTACGCCGTAGGTCTTGGTCAGCGTTGACTTCTGTCTTTAGTTTAAATGGTAATTACGGAGTAGGTAGAGAGTGCCTCTACGATGTAGTTAGTGTAATTTTGCATACTTCAAATTTTTTAACCAATAATCTTCCAAATCTACGTCCTTTCGTTCCAACGCTCATTTTTGCCCTGAATATGAAATATAAACGAATAAGAGTATATATCCAAGTAAAATGGCATAAAAGATGAGCATAATTGGGGGAAATTAACATAAAAATATTGGAACTATTTGACGTTATCAGTGTCAATTAGTACTGCTGTGTATAATTTGTACTAGTCGTGCAAATTAAGTCTGTTATGATAGAATTGTTAGTCAATATTGATAACTGTTATATGGAAAATACTTTGGTTTGTGTTTTCTTAGTTTTAGACTAACATTTGCAGATTGAGAAAGCACAATGATTGGAGTTTGCAGTGTGTTTGGAAAACTAGAAGGGGGGCTTGAATAGTTTTACGTCTTTTTAATTCATTTTGAAAACCTTTGTTTGCTTTTAAAACTTAAATTCGATCTTTATGTGAATTCAACTCTTGCACAATATAAATGATTATATGTAAGTGAATAAAGACAATGTAAGTAAAGTAATGAAAGTAAAGAGATGGAAAGATCTAACCACGACACAAAGGATTTATAGTGGTTCGGCTACAAGGACACCTTCCTTGCCCTAATCCACTCCCCGAGCACCTAACTCGAGAGTTCTCTTCACCATGTCTCTCCACTACTTTTCACGACTTCTTCCACTACTACACAACACTACCTCTTCACACCTTCACTACCTATATACCTTAGCTTCTCTAAGCCTTTTCTACTTGCACAACTAATCTACACACTTATGTTCACAACTAACTATCTAATTTACACAACTTATACACAAATGATTTACAAATAATTGTACACTAACAACTTGATTGGGAGGATCACACAAAGTTGAAATACTTCTAATCTTGAAGGTTAGAGGTATTCTTCTCTTGCACTTGAATGGATGAAGCTTGGATCACTTGGAAACAAAAGCTTATGATTATATGATCAAAGGATTTAAGAGAATAGAAATGGAGATATAGATCAGAAAGTTTTAAGTGCAAAAGGTGAGGAAAAATGTCAGGAATGAACCAGTATTTATAGGCAAAAAATACGGTTGGAGGAGCGTGCCGGTCCCCTTAATTGGTGGCCGGTCTGTATGATATTGATCAAGTCACAAAAATGGTGTTACTTGAGATTTAGGTGGCGTGTGGTTTAAGAGAAATAGGAAGAAAATAGAGAACTTGGAACCTTGAGAGAGAAAGTGAAATGCTAGATTAAATTAATGTATGAGAAGGTCCAACCCTCTCCACATGTGGAGAGGGGTATTTATAGTTCCTAACAAACAAAAGATAAAACGCCCACACCCGGGCTGTGGATCAGGCATACAGTGGGTAAAGACCCGTCCTTCTTCCACGATGTTACTTAATCTAATTCTAACTAATAACTAAACTAACTACGAGCTAACTTAATGCTATTACAATGATTAGGTGACCGAGACTTTTACAGGAATATTTGTATTCCTAACAATCTCCCCCTAAGCGAGGTCACCTTGGAAATTAAGCTCTTTATTCTTCAAGAATTCTTAAGATCATGTAGCTCGTAGGTTCTGATTCTTCATTTTTCAGCACACTTTGTACTTAAGCAACGAACTTGTGACTTGGAGTTCCTTTGTGATGAGTGATCTTTGAGCTTCTTTGAGATCATCAGCCACAGTAAATCTCCAAGCTCATCCATAGTAGTATCGCCTTCATGTAATGTAGTGACTTAAGGACCATCATGCTCACACCCTTCTGGATCTGGAGACATTACATTAGAGTTGTGGATCAGGAGAATTTTTCATCAGAGTTTCGGAAACGTTGTTGGTAGTCTCTCAACATTTGTTGTAGTAAGTCTCTCATCGTCATTGATAGTGAGGAGGATATGTGAGCATGAGGTATGGATTGACCCGATTCAGCTAGAAGAAGGAGCCATCAACGCCATCTTTATATGTGTCCCTGAAATAAAACAGTTAGCAATAAAGATAGAGAACGAATATGGCTTTGTCATTCGTTCTGCAAAGACAGACTATCCTCCGGTTTTGAGAAAACCGACCTGTGATCAGGTAGAGTCTCTTTTAAAGAAGACTCTCCTTGAAAGGAATTTCCAGCTTGTAGTGATGAATTTTCCAAAGAATCCACTTCAGAATCTTCATACTAAGCATGTTCTCATACCGGAACGTCTCAAAGCAGACAGCACGATAGAGTGAATCGGTGAATTGATATTCACGGATTGATGAGAAATTGATTTATAGAAATCACTCGCGTGTCATATGATAAACATTTTTGAGACACGACGAGAGTTTTATACTTTGAATCACATTTCAATCAAAAATACTTTTGTTTGAAAGTTATACACAATCAATGTGCTCGAAAAATTAGTTTGTGAGCACATTGAAAGGTTTTAGCAAAAGTATTCGTCAATCCATATCCTGGAACAAGTTTGATTCAATGTTGAATCGCACCATTGTTGCTTTCTAGTTGTCACTTGATCATTTATCCAAGATGGATCTCACATGTCACCTACCAAGAGCTTGAAAGATGTTCGCTCTAGAAGGATTTCCATCTTCATTTGTGAATATTTTCATATCACTTAGATGTTCTGGCAATACCACAAGGATAATGCGTAGGACTCTAAATATTTTATCTTATTTTCCACATTGTGTGAAAGAATAAGCATATTTGGAATGTGTCCTATCGAGATTTATGGATGATCTCTTGGCTCTAGACTCAATAGTGCATTTTGATCTGCTCCTGGAGACTGGGGAGGCGTCTCCTGTTTTAGGTATCAACATGGCTCTCAATGAGTGGTCGATACATTTGCACAGGGTTCCCCATGAGAATGAAACAAGCTCTTTTAAGAGAACTTGAGTGGTTGGGAAGTTTAGTGCAGTGCGTCACTTGGTCCATGACGTCTTGTTTTCAATACCGGTGTTACCTTAATAACCGCCAGTAGATTATGAATTGAACCCGTTTTCTGCCCTAAGGTTGAATATGTGGAGGGCTATTTCTTTTCACCCTTTCTCATTTCATTTCTTTTTCATTCTTCAACCCCTTCAGTGCTTACCAAGACTTCACCACTAGAACCTTGTTGGGTTTGTTCCAGACCTAGCTCTATCTCAGTCCGCACTCTTCCCTTTCTCACTTTTCTCCTTTTTCCAATCATTCCTAAGGACTTCTAATCTATTTATGGATTGTCCCTGGGAAGATCCTTCCGGTTCTGGTGGATCATGGGACCTCATACCTAACCTTAACCATCCTTATAACTCCATGCATAAAGATAAATGGTCGGTCTTTGGTATTACTTCTACAAACGCCTTTTGCTCCCCCTCAATATGTGCATCAAAATTCGAAAGAGTTTAGCACATATGTGGGAGCCTATTATTGAGTCCAAAAGATCACGTTTGATTATCAGATTTCATATTTAAATCACATTCTCTCCCCCGATCAAAAATTTCAAATCTTTCGAGATTTTGGATCTCAATTGATTTAAATAAGTTAGAAAGCTTTTGGGAGAGAAATGCGGTCAGTTTTAATATTTTCTGACAAAAGGAATCTTATACTTGCTCCCCCTCAATCTGTGAGGGAGTTTGTTATGTGTCAGATTTAATGAGTTTACCAAAGATCAGAAGTTTTAATGAAAACTTTTTGAAAATGTTCTCATTCTGACACACAACCATCACAAATCATTTTGTTGCAAGGTTTTTGTACAAAGTGTGGGGAGTTTTTGATGATACATAAAATTTTGAGAAATCACTCTCCCCCTCAATCAATGACGGATTGTTAAAGCTGAAATCTTTTCATAGAATATTAAAGTCATTGATTGAGTGAAAAATTTTATCAAACTTTTGAGTTCAATTTGATTTTTAATCAAAATCTCATGGTACCACCAAGTTTTGCACAAATACTTTCCGGAAAAATCATAGAAGGGAAAATATTTAGCGATAAAAAAAAGAGTTCTCTTCTTTATCAAGAAATAATGCACTGAGGCGTACATTAGATCGAGGAAACATGGATATAAAGTAATCCATGCCCAGGTGAACTTCACCCGGTAAAAGGAACAACCATCTTTTTGGCCACGTGTTTTCCCCATTTAGAAAAACGGGTTGCTATCTGAAGTAATAGCAAGCCATAATTTTGAAGTCCGACTTACAGCCTGAAGTGACTGTAAGCCATAATTTTGAAGTCTGGGTTGCAGCCTGAAATGACTGCAAGCCATAATTTTGAAGTCCGGGTTGCAGCCTGAAATGACTGCAAGCCATATTTTTGAAGAATGTTTTTATGATTTTTCAGATTTTTATAGGTTTTATACTTTTCTATTTTCTTTTTGATAAATCTTATGTACAAAGGATATGTGAAGCCAATCCTTCAATCATCATTCTCTTCCTAGAGAGACTTAAGAGTTTCTGGAGTGAGGCTCTTCATCCCAAGTCGTGGGAGAATGAACTGAAATTTTTCCCGTGAAAGAGCCTTTGTGAATATATCAGCCAGCTGAAACTCCGTTCTCACAAAATAGAGTTCTACTATCCCTTTCTCCACTTGTTCTCTGATGAAGTGATGACGAATGTCTATATGCTTGGCTCTGGAGTGCTGGACATTGTTGCAACACAGGGCAATGACACTTTTGTTATAACAATACATTGGGATTTTGTTGAAGTCATACCCATAATCTGATAGTTGTGATCTCATCTACAAAATTTGAGCACAGCACGAGGACATGGCTATATATTCAGCTTCTTTGGATGATATTGAAGTGCACATCTGCTTTTTGGATGACCAGCTGACAAGTTTCTCACCCAAGAATTGAGCACCTCCGGAAGTACTTCTGCGAGTATCTTGACACCCTGCATGATCAGCATCTGAGTAGGCCGTGAGAGCCATTGCATTGTCTTTAGGGTACCAAAGACCCATGTGGATTGTCCCTTGGAGATATCTGAAGATTCTCTTGACTACTTCCAAGTGCTTTTTGGTGGGCATGGATTGATATATGGCGCACATGCATATAGCAAAAAGAAGGTCTGGCCTACTTGTTGTGGTACATGAGAGATCCAATCATGCTTCTGTATTTGGTCTGATCAATGGTTACTCTAGCTGAGTCGTCATCGAGTTTGGATATTTCAACCATGGGTGTATCAACTGTGTCACTTGAATCAAAGCCAAACTTCTTGAGGATGTCACTAGCATACTTGGCTTGATTGATCAAGATGTCGCTTGGGTTTTGTGAGATTTGTAACCCCAAGAAGAAAGACATTTGTCCCATCATAGACATTTGAAACTTGGAACTCATTTCTGTAGCAAAGCGAACACATTCCTTGGAATCAGACGATGCAAAGATGATATCATCAACATAGATTTGAACGTGAAGTAGGTTGTTTCCAGTCTTCCTAATGAACAAGGTAGGATCAATTACACCCTTGGTAAATCGATTTGCAAGGAGAAACTTGGAAAGTGTGTCGTACCAAGCTCTCGGAGCCTGTTTGAGACCATAGAGTGCCTTCTTCAAGAGATATACATGATTTGGTCTTTCTGGGTCCACGAAACCTTCAGGTTGAGTAACTTAAACCACCTCCTTTAAGTCCCCATTCAGGAAGGCAGTCTTAACATCCATTTGATAAACAATCATGTTACTGCTGGTAGCATTGGCAAGAAAGATTCTAATGCCCTCGATACGAGCGACAGGTGCAAACGATTCTTCAAAGTCAATATCCTCTTGTTGACTATATCCTTTCGCAACTAATCGAGACTTGTTTTTCAACACATCACCATGCTCATTAAGCTTAACTTTGAAGATCCATTTGAGAGCAATGATCATCGCGCATTCAGGTGGTGGTACTAATTCCCATACATCAAGACGATCAAACTCATGGATTTCTTCTTGCATAGCGGTGAACCAAGATAAGGGCATCCTTGAAGTCTTTGGGTTCGATTTTGGATAAGACTGAGTTGAAGAAGCACCACAAGGCATCAGTGGCAAGTTGTTTTCTGGTGGACACAGGTTGTGAGGGATTTCCTATGATGTTGTCCATGGGGTGATCATTTGTCCATTTTCTGAGATGTTCATGAGGTTGAGGATAGTGAACTGACATAGTATTGTTTGACTCTTCTGAAGAAGATGCTTCGTTGGAGAATTCAGGTGCAAAAACATTTTCAAATGGTTCTTCCTCAGGTGGTGCAAAAGGATTGACTTCCCATGAGTTTTCAGATGCCACTCCTTGATGTTCAGTAGACGATTGAATATTTGATTCATTTTGAGTATTACTACATTTTGGTGCATCCAAACCAAGAGAGATGGAGGTAGATGGACCATTTGTATCATGAGGTGCATTAGGTTCAGCAGCCGGCTGTACCGGTTCATGAGGTTGCTGTGACTCGAAGTACTCATCAAACATAGGATCAAATAACGTTTTCAATTCTTCACTCATGGGAGGAACATAAGGAGAGACCTGGTTGGAGTTCTGTACAAGTCCCGAACTTATTGGTCCAGCAGATAAAAGATTATGCGTGGGTTCAAAACTAGTGTGTCCTGAAGCCATATGCTCTGTCAGCTCATCAAACGTGACATGGATTGTCTCCAAGATTTGTCAGGTTCTTTTGTTGTAGATTCGGTACCCTTTTCGATCTGGCACATAGCCGAGGAATACCTCAATGTCAGCCTTTGCTTTAAGCTTCCCTAAGTCTTCACTATTGTTTGTTGGGTAGCACAAGGCACCAAAGACTCTAAGAAAAGAGAGATCAGGCTTTTTGAGATGCACTAGCTCATATGGTGTCTTGTTGTGAAGAGGATGAATCAAAGATCGATTTTTAGTATAACATGCAGTAGCAATAGCTTCAGCCCATAGAAACATTGGTGTCTTTGAGAATATCAACATAGTGCGGCAGCTTCAACTAGTGTACGATTCTGTCTTTCAACGACTCCATTTTGTTGAGGAATTTGAGGAATACTCTTCTGATGACTGATGCCGATACTTTCATAGAATTGTGTGAGTTGTTGATTAACAAACTCAGTTCCATTGTCAGTGCGAATGATTCTAACATTTTTGTTGAGTCTTACTTGCAACTGCTTGATGATTTTGATAATGATATCGGGAGTTTCATCCTTGGATCTTAAAAATTTCACCCAAGTGAATCGTGAATAGTCATCCACAATAACAAGAATATATCTTTTCCCATTGAAGCTTTGCACTCTCATGGGTCCGCACAGATCCATGTGAAGGGTATGGAGTACTTCAGTATTGGAATTGGTAGGTTTTGGTTTATGAGTTTGTTTCTTGCTTTTACCCAATTGACATGATGAGCAGAGATGATCTTTATCATACTTCAATCTAGGCATGCCTCGAACAAGATCTTTACGAGAAAGTTCATTAATGGTGCCAAAGTTCAAGTGATTCAAGCGACGGTGCCATAACCACGATTTGCTCTTTGAGGCCTTAGAGAGCAAGCAAATGGGAGAGGACCACATCATGTCTTCAATAGAGATTGTATACAAATTTGTGCCACGACTCTCCTTAAGAAGATCAACTCCATCCAATTATCTAACGAAACATGTGTGTTTTCTGAAGGCCACTTCGAGATCAGAATCACAAAATTGTCCAACAGAGAATAAGTTGTGCCCAAGTCCTTCCACATAGTAAACTCTAGAAATCACACTATCACCAAACACATAATCACCATACCCCATGATGGCTCCAAAGTGGTCATTTCCGAATCTAACTGTCCTGATAAACTTTTTCATGAAATTTATGAGCCGATAGCGATCCCCAATCATATGTTTTAAGCAGCCTGAGTCCAAATACCACAGGTCGATTTATACGACCTGCATTTGAAACCAGACAGATATGGATAAATGAAAAACATGGATCCCCAAGTGTAATTGGGATCTAATAGGTTAGAACATGCATACTTAAAAGATCAATATTTTCATTGGTTCTCAAAGACGAGCCGATACCAATGGAAGCGGCTGACTTACTATCAAGGCATTGGGTCACTAAAGGGAATTTTCTGTCAGTTGCCTTCCATCTCTTAACCTCTAAAGACTTAGGGTCGGGCATGTAATTCAATTGGCACTGGTTTCCTAGAGTGAATTTTCTTCCAGTAGGTTTCCACTGATATCCTACTTTGTTAAAAACTTTTCCTGTTGCTTTCCAAGTATTGTTTTCCAGTTTGTGTGTCATAGCAAATTTAACTGGGGATTTATAAGAAGATTTCAAAAATGACACAACACATTCATCATGATTACCAGAATTAAACAACCATTACAAGTCTTACAAGTAGCATTAGAATTCGAATTAATTACAGTATGTTTAACGCAAATACTAGAATCAACACGATTCTTTTCATTCAAATCAATCTTATTGTTCCTAAGGTGGTCTTCTACTTTCTTCCTTGATCACTCTTAGCAGGCGAAGTCCTATCATTCCTTGTATTGCCTTTAGGCTTTGACCCGCTAGCTTTAGTGATATTGATTACTCCTGTAGAATTGACGATGAGAACATTAGATTGTTGCACAGTTGTTTGGTTTCTAGGTGGTAATGTGTTATGATCAGAACTAGCCAAAGTTATATCAAAAGTAACATGCTTCTTCAAATTCCTAGATGAGGATGTGCCATTTCTATCACGCATGTTCGGAATCTTGGGACATGTACCTATGGCATATTCTAACAACTCTTGTGACCGCTTGGTGAGAAAGCAAACATCTGATAGGGAGTTATCAGATGGTCTCACCATTCTATCTTCTTCAATGGTTTCAAGGGTCATGTCCAGGCAGTTCTTAAGATGTCTAAGGTAATCACTATGGACTAGCTCATTGTTCTTAAGGGGAAGAGGAATAAAAACATCCCCACATGCATATTTTTTACATTTACAAACCACAGAATTGATATTGTCACTTTCATTAATCGGCATTTTCCCTTTCACCTTTGTCTTTAGATTCTCAATTTCATTAAGCAAAGAGGTTATCTTTTCATTGGTTTTATCACGAGTGATATTGATAGAATCATGTAACTCTTTGTAATGTTGTTTAACTTTAGAATTTTCAGTTTGAAAACAATCATTTTCATGTTTAAGTAAGTTGATTGTGTTTTTAAGTTGAAATTTATGAGAATCTGCAGACATTGGTTTATGGGTGTCGATCACAACATTCATGGGAGACTTCAATTGGTCAATTTGAGCCCTCAATAACCTGATCGTGTTCGTGTGAGCTTGAATTTTTTCATCCCTTTTTGCTAATTCAAAATATGCATCAAATTCCGGAGCATCAGAAGATGTCTTGGCCTTTGATATTTTCATTTTTTCTTCTAAATGTTGATATTTTAATTGTAAGTTAAGATTATCAACTTCTAGTTTAGAAAGATGCTTGACCATGTTGTCATGATCATCATTTTGAATTTTTTCATGCAATTTCAAATTCTCCCCCTCAAGCTCAGCAACACGATTGTGAAGTTATTTAAACCAATAGACATTTCATGGAACTGACAAGCATTAAGTGAAGAATCTGTAACAGTATAGAACACATCTTGTGTAATACATCCTGGCAATTTCACTATGCTGAAGATCTATCGCTTTTTGTTTACACTTGTTTTCCACATTTTAAACACTTCTTTCATTTCCTTTAGTTCAATATCAAGGGATTGTCGTAAACCCTCAAAGTGTTCTTTGATTAGTTTGAAAAATGGGATGACTTCAGTTAAGTAACACTCTTTGGTTAGCTCAAATCCCCGTTCACCCTCAATGATTCCCGTTGGTGTGATTCTCTTTTTGCATGTTTTATCAAAATCAGTGAACATTGACAAAGGACATATATGCTAATAAGAGTTTTGCATTGCGTGGGAAGTGACAACTGAACTAAGTGCATCGGTGTATTGGGGGGATACATCGTTGGGGCAGCTAACTTTTGGATTGTCTTGGCCTTAATTGCCTCCGCTTTCTTTTTCTCAACATCTAAAGGCCAAAATACATTTTCAGGTGTTAACTTAGTTTGAGGTGCAAACACAGTCACTCGGTTTTGTTCATAATAATCATGGGGCTTAACAATGACTCGGTGTTTAATGCACTTTGGATCCTTCATTTTTTTTTATCAAATCTCTCTCTATCGGCAAAATCAAGTTCATCCAATTCTTTATCAGACCAACTATTTGGGGGTTCATGATTGGGTGTAAACATAACCTTAGCATCATAGAGGGTAGGTTGAGAGGCTCTAACGCTCTTAAGGAAGTTTGTTTTAGGCAGCCCTAAACCCTTATCACTATGCTTATCCCGCAGTTTGACAGGTTTGGCCTTAAACATACAACTTGTTTTCAAGTTTGTTTTTCAACTGCTTAAGGTTAAAAAATTCGTTTAACAGTTTGTTTTCCTTTTCTTGAAAGTCACTTTTTAGGAGGTTTAAACTATCCTGAATTTCCTGTTTTTCCTTAAAAGCACGATCAAGTTGATTTTGAAACGATTTAATCTCTTGTTTAAAGGCCATTTCCTTTAAGTTTTGTTCTGTTATGTAAGCATGCATTTGCCATTCCATTTTTTGTTCACGTTCTGTTAGCTCAAATTTTGCACGTTGTTCATAACACCTAACTTGATCTTTAAGAGTATTAATTCTAGTGATTAGAGTGTCATGAGGTGCAACATCAGTGTACTCATCCAATTCACATATATCTTCATCAACAGAGGATATATTACTTGATACAACAGACTCGACGTTGTGCTTTACATATTGTTCATATGGGACAATATTGCTATTTCCCAAGTTTGCAATATCTAATTCACCAACGTTTGTTTGTTGTACTTCGTTATACATCGTTTGTTCATGCATCACATTATTATCACACGCAACAGAAGACTTTCCACAAGATACGCCAGAAGTACTGTCGTGATCCGAATGTTGCTCAGTTGGAAACACATTAATGGTTTCCAACTCAGCCTCATTTGATTCACTAACATATTTTGTCTTATATCATTGAAGGTCTTTTGTTCATGATTGTCAGCACATTTATCATATAATTTTAGTACCTCCGATATGATGGATGATTTAGATGGACCAAATTTTTGTGTGGGTGAGACAACAAATGATAGATGAGCCATGAAGATTGTCTGAGCAGTGGGTTCATCATCAACATCTGAGTCGAAAGTGTCACAATCCTCTGCCTGGAAGATGTTTGGATCATAAGAGCTAAATCCTGAACTGGTTGTTCATCCACATCATCATCAAATGTCTTTCCAGCATCCCCAGCAATAAATGCCAACTCTTCCTCATTTAGCACAGTCCATTCTCTTGAGCTTGCATGAGCAACATTTTGTCCTTGAAGTAATTTGAGTTTTGAGGACATTTTGGCTGAGTGCAGTTTCTGGCGATGTGACCTAAACCCCCCTGATTCACATCTCCAACTCTGTTTTGAAAGTTACCCCGCACATCATTCCTTTGATTCACATTCTGTCTTCCCTGAATGTTTTGCACCATTACTTTTCCATCTTCCACAATAGCCTGATTACGTGGATTGGAGGAAATTCTGAGTTGATTGTTGGAAGATGGAAGTGCAGCCCTGAAATGTTAAACCAGTAGAGACACTTGATTGGAAAGATTGTCAATCATCTTGTCAGTATGGGAGTATCCTGAGTCGAGATGAGTATTCATGGTAGCCGACGACTGTAGAGATGAGTGATCCATTGATGACACAGGTTGAGTGGTTGGCACCATACTAGACATGAAAGCAAGTGAGTCATTGGTGACAGTTGGATTGAGCTTCTCTCTTAATTGATGATCATATGCAGCATGCTTCTCATGTTGTTGTAGATAAGCAAACAATTGTTCATAGTTCGTATTTCTCAATCCTTTGTTGAGCTTGACAGCTGTGACAAAACGATCCCACTCAGGTGACATGTTGTTCACAAACTTAGAGTTGAGTTGAATGTTGGGCATTGTCATTCTGATCATTCTCATGTCATTAACCAGCTTGTGAAATCTGACATAGTAGCCGGTAATGTTTTCACCAGGATTCATTTTGAAATGCTCAAACTCATCATACAATTGAGATTCACGGTCTTCTTTGGTCAGCTCCGATCCAGACAGAAGCTTTTTGACATTGTCCCATACAGCTTTGGCTTCAGTGTTGAAGTTGATTAGCTTGTACACATCTTCGGGTAACCCTTGTATCACGATGTTAGAGGCTCGAATGTCAGCATCATAGCGCTTCTTTTCAACATCATTGAGATCATTGTAAGTGCGTGGTCTATCAATTCCCAGGATGACAGAACCATCCTCAGCAATGGAGATAGCATCTCTGGTTGTACCTGATGCGTGGGAATTGCACCAGGCTTTACCTCTCGAGGGATCTCGAGAAGCTTACAACCCCCACCAGGCAGTGTACCTGATCGTTATAGTATAGTATAGTGACAAGTACCGGGGGATTGATCGTTCAACTCAGGAATAGTGTCGCTAGGATTAGAAAACCTAAAAACTAGGTCTAGAGGTGAGGGATGATTCTTTTTGTAACTTTTTATTTTATGAAAGCAAGTAAAAATCTCGGGTTTTAGAGGAGTGGGCGGAATTAGTTACTAGTCAACTAACCCAATAACTAAAGATGGAATCAAAATAAAATAACAAAAATGAAAATAAAGCTAATTACTAATGTGGAGTGAACAATAAATAGGAAAATTGTGTTTACTTAGATTTCATTACTCCCTAGATATCTTTTACAGGTTGATTGTTTGTTACAGTTGCGTGGATGACGGGTTATATTCCTTAATACCATTCGTGGGGTGGCGTACGTACTTCCCCAACTCTATAAGTCCTACTTCACTCCTATGTCGAGCCTGCAAGAAGCTCCTAACATGGGATCACTAGAATTCGCTCATGCATTAAATACAACCATAAAAACCTTAGTACGCATTTGTTCATGTTTCTTAAGACGTTCAAGAAAGTTACACTATGGAAGTCTGCCAGTTTTCTTAAGCCTAACATCGAAATCATTCATCCATTACAACTATAAACAAGCAATCAGCCTATAATCAACATCTAGGTTTCATTACATCTAAGAAAACACACAAGAGATCTAGCCTAGCATGTTGAAATCAAGATAAGAGTAAGATAAATTCAAACAACACATAGACATATTGAATGAATTGAAAGGATACTTATCTTAATTGAACATGAAGGGTTCCAAGGGGTGGAAACCCTTGAAAATACTGTAAAAGTCGAGCTAGGGTTTATTCAAGTCATCCCTAAAATTTTCCTCTTCTTATGAATGAAAATTACAAAGACTATATATAGATTTTCTAAGGTAACGGCGTCAAGAAGAAACTTCTGACGTCGTCAACCCGCCGCCAAAAATAAAATCGGATTGCCTAGATCCAGATCTGACGCCGTCATGTGTAATGTTGTTCTGGGCCGTCACCACATTTGCTCTTGACGGCCATGCTTTGACGCCGTCACATTTCCATTGGACCGTCACCATTTTTGCTCTTGACGTCGTCATCAAATTGCACTTGACACCGTCAGGTACTGTTCCCAGCAAGGAAAATTAAGACTTTGCCGTTTTCTTCACTTTTATGCTCCAAAAATGTCCAAAATGCTTCCTTTTCCAGAATTCACTCCAAAAGTACCTAAAATCACAAAAGGAACGATTTAGGGCATTATTTGATCAAATAAATTCAAATTCCGGCTTAAATGACCCCCTAAAAATAGATCATTTTTCGCCTCATCATATACCCTTACACTTGAGATTTGCTTGTCCTCAAGCAAATGCGCTTTTATTCAAGTCAAAATACAAGTTAAGGGTCATTTAATACTAATATCAAAATAATTACAACAAATAATCGTTCCACTAAAGACCAAAGACAAGCACGGAGGTCATACACTAGCACCTCACAAATAGTGTTTAGATACTCACATCTCTCGGGTGTAATAAAGTATATATCACAATATGGAAATGGAAAATATCTCTCACTACCTGTCATAGCAAAATAGATTACCATAGGCTTGGGAAAGGATCAAACCTCCTTCACATGGCGTAAGCACCTAGGATAAACTATCAAAGAGGTCTTTTAAAAGGGTTATAACGTTAGGTGCAGGGATATGGAATACACGGTTTTGTTGGATATAGGCAATCTTTACTGGTGGCGAGTTAATCATCTTGGTTAATTACATGTACAATATGGCGTTGGTAAGCCAAGACTAGACTCGACTTAAGCTAATAAATGAAAAATAACTAAAACATAAAATAAACATAGAATGAAACGGGATGGTAGTCCGTATGTTTTTTCTCTTTTCTTTTTCTATTTTTTTTTTCTTGATTTTTTTTTTCATACACTCTTACCCTACCATCCAAAATAATACATCATAGGGAGTGAACATTCCCCTTACACTTGAATTTTTACATACTTTGCAATAAACTAATCTAATGACTCGAATTAAGATAATCAAAATACTTGGAGTACTTTTAAGATTAATGCATATATGGGGGTAATAAATGATGGTCTTCCCCATTACTCCATAACATTAGTACTTTACCCATGAGTCCCAATCGTCCCAAAACAATATGTACAAATATGACTCGACTTAGCAACCATGTAATCAATTAGATAATTAACTTAGGGTTTAAAAAATTAACAATAATGCACTAAAGATGAGTGCGTACACGGAAGGCTAAGGCGATTTGGGAGTACATTTAAGTGGGTTGTAACAAATTCTTCCTTTAAGTAAGATGCTTAAAGGTAGAAACGAAAAGATAGGCTCGGAGGGGTGTACTAGGGGTTTCGTATACTAAAAATGAGTACAACGCTAATGTTGTGGGAAAAATTAATTGACTTAACTAGCCAAGTAATATGACTTAAATGGTCAAGTAATTATGATACGGGTTTAACAAAAGGATGATCGTAATGCCTCTTATCATGTAGTAAATCCTACTACACGAATGTAGTCTCACTAGCGGTCTCGGGATGCATCACTAACGCAAGTTCTAGAATCTAAATGCTACCGGTACACTCATAAGCACTAATAATAAATGCTTTTCCTATCAAATCTAAAGGCGAACCTCACATATTTGAGTGGAAAATTTTTCTGAATGGTACAGTTTTGTGCTAGTCATACGACTCCTATCCATGAGATGCTTGCTAAGGCTAAAGTTTCACTCCTAAATGTTGTAAAAAATTTTAAATTTGACGCTAAAATTACACTAACAAGTATTTCTCTTAGTTTTATTACACACCTACCATCAAACAAACAAACTCAAGTGAAAGTGTAAACTATAAGGTATCATCATTTTACCCTCCCCTTACACTTAGGATGAACATTGTCCCCAATGTTCAATTAAAGAATGTAAAAGTGAAATAGGTAAAAGAATGAAATCAAATACTCCCCTGATTCACTCGGTGTGGATAGTATGGTAACTAGGTTAGATCTTCCTCCAAGAAAATGAACAATCAAAGCTTCCCTTCCGGAATATAAATCATCTTCTTGTCATACATAACCTGTTAAACCTGAGAAAACAAACAAGGCAACCTCGCGTAAAATCGGAGGCAATCTATATATACTAATAAATCCTAGAAAACAAAGTAAGGTATAATGCTTGTGGAATGAGTATTTGCAGATTTCTTGGAGTTTATAAAACTAAAGAATTAACAAAAACTTTAAGACTCCGTTAAAAAACAAAACTAACAAAATTTCCAGTATTTTACACATGACGCCTTCAGGAATTTCTTCCTGACGCCGTCAGAAGTGACCTTCAGAAATCCTTATATTAAGTTTCCGGAAAATTTTTGGAAAACTTATGTCCTACTTCCTGGAAAATCCTGCAAAACATCATTATGACTCGATACAAGCATTTGACTCTAACAAATACGAATATACATGTCCATTTAATATTGTGGAGAATCATGATCAATTTTGTTTCTTAAAAACATATTTGGGGTTTCCCCTTACACTTATCTTTTGCGAAATACCTTTGGATGAAGTTAAGACAAAGCCAAACGACAAAATAAAGTATTTTCACTATTTTAGTTTTGAAACATGATCTACCAACAATAAAAATAAAGCATGCATACGGAAACAAATAACAATCAAACAAAATAAAAATCACACAAAGCATGGGTTGCCTCCCAAGAAGCGCTTTTCTTTATTTACGAGTCTTGTAGCTAGACTCAGGGTCATGGGCTATCGTGTGTCGCTTATGCTCACATAACCAAGGGTGAGCCATCTAATAGTCGCCTCATCTTTCTTATAATCATCACTTATTCTTTTCATGAGTATATTTAAGCCCTTTTCTTTTATCATTCTCACTTAGCATTTCTAGGGGCGGATACCTACTACAATTCTCCATGGAAAAATCCTTGAACCTAGGGTGTGCACGGGGCATTTGGTAAACAAAATCTTCATCCCCATCCGTGAATGTAATTAACCCTTCCATAAGTTTTTCATCAAGGTTGGTCAACCTTTTGAAAGGTTTCCCGAACACAACTTGGGTTAACTTACTATCGATAAATTCTCCTAGATTCTCCATAACCATGAACTCAACAAGATAAACAAAGCTTCCTACAAACACATGCAATGACATTGCCCTAGCAATAACATTATCTCCTTTGTATTCTAACTCATCTACCATGATTTTATTATATTCACTACGCGAGATTGTATTCATTGGGAGAGATGAGTTAAGGTATGCATCAGAGCTCCTAAATCCAATCTTACAAGGAAATTGCATATTGAATGAGCTATCACTCTCAATCCTAGTTCTAGGGTCGACATACCTAAGAGGGTTCACTTCATCTTCCATCCTATCCTCATTAATCACATCACCATCATCTAGATCCTCATCGGAGTCTGAATAGAAAAAAGGACTAGCCCTATGGTCATCATCATGGTCAGACTCCTCCATTTCAGAATTATTGTCAAAGTGGTGGTTAGGCGAGAGGTTAAGTGGGTTCTCATTTTCCTTTAAAGGGATTGGGGCGGGCAATTGGAAAATCCTGCGACGAAAAACACGAATAACAGGAATCAAACGATTAATGTTATTGTTATCCATCGAGATAGTTTACGAACAAAGGGAACAAAGAAATAAGATAGACTAAAGAAAACCTAAAAAATAAGAATAAAATCTTACTAGAAAGGAATCTAGCAAGTAGACCTAATAAAAAGAAATTCTAACCTAGACAATAACTATTCCCCGGCAGCGGTGCCAAAAACCTGATGCGTGGGAATTGCACCAGGCTTTACCTCTCAAGGGATCTCGAGAAGCTTACAACCCCCACCAGGTAGTGTACCTGATCGTTGTAGTATAGTATAGTGACAAGTACCGGGGGATTGATCGTTCAACTCAGGAATAGTGTCGCTAGGATTAGAAAACATAAAAACTAGGTCTAGAGGTGAGGGATGATTCTTTTTGTATTTTTATATTTTCTGAAAGCAAGTAAAAATCTCGGGTTTTAGAGGAGTGGGCGGAATTAGTTGCTAGTCAACTAACCCAATAACTAAAGATGCACTCAAAATAAAATAGCAAAAATGAAAATAAAGCTAATTACTAATGTGGAGTGAACAATAAATGGGAAAATTGTGTTTACTTAGATTTCATTACTCCCTAGATATCTTTTACAGGTTGATAGTTTGTTACAGTTGCGTGGATGACGGGTTATATTCCTTAATTCCATTCATGGGGTGGCGTACGTACTTCCCCAACTCTATAAGCTCCTACTTCACTCCTATGTCGAGCCTGCAAGAAGCTCCTAACATGGGATCACTAGAATTCGCTCATGCATTAAATACAACCATAAAAACCTTAGTACGCATTAGTTCATGTTTCTTAAGTCGTTCAAGCAAGTTACATTATGGAAGTCTTCCAGTTTTCTTAAGCCTAACATCGAAATCATTCATCCATTACAACTATAAACAAGCAATCAACCTATAATCAACATCTAGGTTTCATTACATCTAAGCAAACACACAAGAGATCTAGCCTAGTATGTTGAAATCAAGACAAGCGTAAGATATATTCAAACAACACATAGACATATTGAAAGAATTGAAAGGATACTTATCTTAATTGAACATGAAGGGTTCCAAAGGGTTGAAACCCTTGAAAATACTGTAAAAGTCGAGCTAGGGTTTATTCAAGTCGTCCCTAAAATTGTCCTCTTCTTATGAATGAAAATTACAAAGACTATATATAGATTTTCTAAGGTGACGGCGTCAAGAAGAAACTTCTGACGCCGTCAACCCGCCGCCAAAAATAAAATTGGATTGCCTAGATCTAGATCATACGCCGTCATGTGTAATGTTGTTTTGGGTCGTCATCACTTTTGCTCTTGACGGCCACGCTTTGATGCCGTCACATTTCCACTAGACCGTCACCATTTTTGCTCTTGACGCCGTCATCAAATTGCTCTTGACGCCGTCAGGTACTGTTCCCAGCAAGGAAAATTAAGACTTTGCCGTTTTCTTCACTTTTATGATCCAAAAATGTCCAAAATACTTCCTTTTCCAGAATTCACTCCAGAAGTACCTAAAATCACAAAAGGAACGATTTAGGGCATTATTTGATCAAATAAATTCAAATTCCGGCTTAAATGACCCCCTAAAAACGGATCATTTTTCGCCTCATCAGTACCCATCTGCATAGGACCTTCATCGATAGATCACAGAATGTTCTCACCATTTTCCTTACCCAAGCAATACAATTTGATTCTTTGTGCACATGTTTCATAATCTGTCCTGTCTAGCATCGAAGGTCAGGTGTCTGACCCAGCAGCTTGAATGTCATCAGAGACTGTCAACATCTCAAAGTCTTCAAACGGGATTTTACAGCTTTTGTGACTTAAACCGAGAAATGATTCTTTCTAGGGATTTTACTGAAGTCAACAAAAGAAATCAGAAGATATATTCAGCAAATTAAACTAATAGAGAGATACGAGATGAGTCACAGTTTGCATCAAGTGTTAAGTTGTGACAAGTCAAGTTGGAATATATCCAATTGAGATTAGTCAAGTCGTAAGGATTAACTCACAAAGTCAGATCACAATTAGATTAATTGAAACGACTAAAGTTACAACAATTCACGGATTGCAAAATGATTAACCTATCACATTAATCTCATCACTTAGTAAATTGCCAAACAAGTTGAGAAAGTCGCAACCTAAATGACCAAACCGCAACGTAGGAGTTAGCAACAACAAGATGAACAAATCACAGTAAGAGTTAATCGCAAGGTGAGCAAATCGCTGGGAAAGTTAACCGCAGGAGACTTCACGAGTTAACCGTAGGAGAGGCAACCACAAGGAGAGGTAACCACAAGGTGAGATAACCGCAGGGAGTACCTAACCGCAGAGTAAACAAACCACAAGGTGAGTGACACGCAAGGCACTAACTGCAGGAAAAGCAAACCACAGTAGCAAACCACAAACACTAAAACGCAGACCACCTAACCGCAGGAGCTAGTCGCAGTCTACAATAGTCCAAATCTGTCACTATCCTTGTGTTTTGTCCGTTAACTCAAAATAGTAATCGCAGACAGCTAACCACAGAAATCTAGAGCAAACTGCAGACAAGCAATGGAACAATGGAGCTAATCGCAGTCAAGAAACTCGACCTAAACCCAATCCAATCTTCAATGTAACCCTAACAAAAATGATCATAAAAGTACACCTCTAACATGTCAACTAACACTAGATAAATCAAACCAAGATGTTTTCAAGAAAAACACTACTAACTCACAAAACCACACAAACCACACCAAATAAGATTCACCAAGGCCCTAAGATGAAACCTTGGCTCTTGATACCAATTGTAGGATACTGATCAAGTCACAAACATGGTGTTACTTGAGATTTAGGTGGCGTATGGTTTAAGAGAAATAGGAAGAAAATAGAGAACTTGGAACCTTGAGAGAGAAAGTGAAATATTAGATTAAATGTATGAGAAGGTCCAACCCTCTCCACATGTGGAGAGGGGTATTTATAGTTCCTAACAAACAAAAGATAAAACGCCCACACCCGGGCTGTGGATCAGGCATACAGTGGGTAAAGACCCGTCCTTCTTCCACTATGTTACTTAATCTAATTCTAACTAATAACTAAACTAACTACGAGCTAACTTAATGCTATTACAATGATTAGGTGACCGAGAATTTTACAGGAATATTTGTATTCCTAACACGATCCCCTTAATAATTAAGGGGACTGCCCTTATAATTAAGGGGGCCGCCCCCTCCTGAACGGCTATATTATTTATCTTTTACTGGGGAACGTTTTTCTAGAACATTTTTGCCATTTTTGATTGAAAATTTGAGTTCATCTATTTATTATGGATTAACTTATTTCTTTAATTACCAAAAATGATTTTGTAAAAGATATAAAATGTTTGTGACATTTTATAAAAAATCTAGTGTTTAAGAAAATGTTCCTTTGATCATAAAATGCATTAGGCATTTTGTTTATTCATACCTTAAGTGATTTGGTTGTTAAAATGAATATTTACAACTAAATACTTGTTTACGTCATAATCTTTAGTTTAATGAGTTTACATTTTGTGATTATCAAAACGTAGAGATATCGAGAAATATTAATAACACTGTTAGGCGTTATTTATATCAACAATCTCCCCCTTTTTGATGATTACAAAACCTAAACTCATTAAATCAAAAATTAATTTTTAGACAAGTATTTAGTGAACTTATATTCACTTTTTCCCCTTTTTGCAGAATCAAAAAGGTTATGCCAACTAGCTTCATAAATGAAGTTAGACGGGATGAAAGCTCCACCTTGATGTGTGCTCCCCCTCGTTTGAGGGCACCAAGGAATCGAGATATTGAATTCTTGCAAGAAAAATATTAGAAGCACAAGCATATATAGCAAAATATGGAAAACAACAAGCATAGAAAAAAAATATTAAGGACACAAGAGAGCCATCAGACTTTGCTTGCAACAAAAGATCCTAATTTAAGGTAATGAGTAAAAGATCCTAATTTACAAAAGAGAGCCATCAGACTTGCTTGCAACAAAAGGTTGGTTGATTCTTATATGAAAGTGAAAATCATAAGCATATAGTATGCTTAGATGGTTGATGATGGAGTGTTTGGAATGAAAGTAGTTGAGTTAGGGTAAGGTTGTTGGATTAATGGAGGTATATGTTTGGGTGCATGGATGTTGAAGAGTTTGGCGGTGGAGAGTTTGGAGGTGGAGAGTTAGGAGCGGAAGATGTTGATTGTAGTTTTGGATGTTGTTCAAGTGAGGGTGTTGAATGAGATCTAATGGGAAGATACCCAATCCAAGTGAAGTTTTTATTCAATGCAATGGTTTGGTTTTGAAGAAAAATGCAACAAGAACAATTGTTGACATGTTTCTCAACTTGGTTCAAGTTGTAGGGTGATAGAAGGAGGTTGATCCAAAGTGTTTTGAGCAAGGTGTAGAGCAAGAAAAACACTAAGCTCATGGGCTTCCTTGAGTTCTTCAATGAACTTCAAGTGTTCGGAGGAAGGTGATGATGGCGGAGTGTGGTTGTTATTTGGGATGGATGTTTGGATATGCAACATAGGAGTAGCATGTGAGTTGGTAGGAAGTGGTGGTAATACTTTTGGTGGTGGAGAAATTTTTGATTAATGCATGAAGATGAAGGTATGAAAGAAAAGGGTGTTTCATGAGTGGAGGGTGT
The DNA here is from genome assembly GCA_030686995.1 of Artemisia argyi. Taxonomy (NCBI): domain Eukaryota; kingdom Viridiplantae; phylum Streptophyta; class Magnoliopsida; order Asterales; family Asteraceae; genus Artemisia; species Artemisia argyi. The sequence goes on from CM060694.1 coordinate 34,147,890, forward strand.
TTTGGATGGTGCATTGGTAGGTGAAACAAGATGTGTGGTGTTGGTGATGAGATTAGGATTGTGATTTCGAGAATGAGCATGTTTTTCATAAGAATTATTTGGGTGAGATGAAGGTGTATTTTTGGAAGCAAAGATGGATGATTGGTTATTATGATGAGGTTTGTGAAAGGTTTCATTGGAATAAGCTTGAGGATTGGGAGTATAGTTGGGAACAAATATGGGTGGAAGAATTGGGTGAGGACGAGTGAGGAGATATTCAATCAAGGAAATATCTTCACTCAAGTCGAGAATTTGTTTTTGAAGAAAAATACAACAGGGACAATAGTGAGTGTGGTTTGTAACTTGATCCAAGTTGAAAGAGTGAGGTAAGAAATTTGAGTATGGAGAGGAAGGTGGGTGATGCAAATTGTGTCATGCAAGGTGCATAGTATTGAGATCATGAAGATCATGGAGTTGGTCGAGTTCTTCAAGTAACTTCAAGGTTTCCAAGGAAGATTATGATGGAAGAATTTTGTTGTTGTTGACATGTAATGTTGGTGGGAAAGAGAGTGAGGTGTTAGGGATGTAATGTCGATTGTTGTTTGGAGGTTGAGATTTTTCAACAAAAGGATTGTTTGGAGGAAATTAGTGAAATGTAGGTATGTAGTTGGGAGCATAGGTGGATGCTTGACCATTATTGTGACACCCCGAAAACCGGATCAGCGGAAGCCTACAAGTCTGGGGGTGTTACTCGATTGTTATAATAACAAAGGGTACAAAGAACGGTTTTATATAAACCAATTTAGAAGAAAACTTTATAATTAAAAACATTCATTTTGCAATATTTAAAATAGTGCGGAAGCTATAATTCAAAATTTACTTAAAATAAGTCTCAAACTGTTTTTACCAAGCCATTCCCTTCGCCAAGCTCCTCCAATAAAAATATGTAGCGGCAATATCTAACACCTGAGATAAACATGCTAAAGTCAACACAAAGGTTGAGTGAATCCATAGGTTTAAAGTAAAGTAGTTGAGTACAAGATTTTAAGTTCGGGGTATATCTGCATCAAGTGCATATACCAAATAAACAACAGCCAATATATATAGAGTAACAATACCAATACATCCCAGTGCGTAAAGTATTGCGATATGCTAAGCTCATGACACACAAATGTTAACCAAACCAATCGCCAGTAACTCTGTACTGACATAAACAATAACCGCGGAATTTCATAATATAAGTGCCCCCGAGGCCGGGTACTTGCCAATACCCAGCAAAATCGAAAGTAGTACACCCGCATGTCAAGCCCTTGACAACTACGAATGGGATGGTCAATCCTATAGGCCTATATACTAAGTTCGCGTTCACTCGCAAGTGATTAATGGCTCATGATCTGAGGGTCTTTCCAGCAAGACAAGCTACCTAACATATCCTCTCGAATAGTATACTAATTCAGGAAAAACATCCAAATAAACAATTGTGCTCAGAAAACATTTAAAAGCATGTATCTCACCCCAAGTAGTTTGCAAAGCAATTAAAATAGATAAAAAGTGGGGCTATGGACTCACCTGAGTATGCAGCAATGCAAGATATAACGACTAGCATCAACTAGTCAACACAATGGCATCAAAGGTAGGAGAGCACAACAGCATCAAAATATAGTCACACGGCATCAAGCAGTATAAGTACAACAAAACTGGATCGGCACAACCTAACGGGTAACACATATCAAAAATAATACTCAAGTAATATATAAAGTAACGTCCTTCGAATACTTATGTTGTTATGAAAAGCTTTAGTTCTTAATGGAGATAAAAGAAGTAAATCTTTGAAATCTCATGTGGATCTTAGGAGAATACAGTTTCGAAAATAAGACGACGGTAGTCGGCGAAATGAAATCAAACATTTAGAAGAGAACGACGAATAAGAAAAAAAACGCTCTCAAGAATAAGTCGTATAATAATTAATAACTCACGCCAAAACAAATAGAAACCTCAATGAAAGAATAAACGAGAAGAGAAAAAGAATAAAAGAATAGAAGAAAGATGATAAAATAGACAAAAGAAAGCATCGATAGATAGTCTCGGTATTTACCCATTTTCCTAAAGTAACGTTAAAATGAAAAGGGTTTTGAAGTAATAAGGTTTGGTAAACTAATTTAAAGTTGATAAAGAATTTTACGAAATTTCGGCATGACCTGCCCGTTTATAAAACGTTTTCCCGAGTCGACGACTCTTAAATAATTATTAAATATCGTCAAATTCTCTTATTATTACTAAAAGACACAATTTAATATATTTGAATATACCATTCGCGTAAATATTGGTTATTTAGTTTTATCGACCATTTCGTATTGTTCGGGTTCCAGGTATGTTAAGATCTTTAAGGGCTCAAACGACATCCAAATCAAGCTCACAATATATATAACATCACATCACAATCCCGGATTCCAAGTCCGATATTCAAATCCTCTTAACTATAACAATTCATTCTAAGTTTCATGGTTTTATTATCCGTTTTATTATTATCGTTTAATCAAACTAATATCAATATCCCGAGACTAAGTCAACCAAAACTTGAGCAACACATCTAAAACTATAACAATATAATGTTAACCCGATATCAAAAATTAATCCGAGTCCAAACCGAACTCAATCCGAGCTTTAGGCTCACTCGGCTCAACCAACAAATCCAAATCCGAACCAAACCCATCCAAATCCTTAAAACAACAACAACAAAAATAATATAACATCATCCCCACCACCACCTGACTCTCGGTGGTGGTGGCTGCCGACTGTCGAGACACGACCCAACCAAATGGACCAACAATAATTCCAAATCCAAATCCATATACAACCTCAAACAACCCAAACCATTAATAATAACAAATCCTCACTGAGTTAACCGAGTTGACTCGGTGAGTCAACCGAGTCGCTGCTAGAAAGGATAGATCCACACCGTTTTATTAAATTTTAAAATATTTTTATAAAAGATTAATATATAAAATCGGATCTATTAAAATTTACAAATTAGGGTTTCAAAATATTTTGATAAAAATTAAATATAGGGGCGCGTGAGGGAGTTTTACCGTTGGAAAACGCAAAAGAACGGTGGTGGTAGGGTGTGACTGTGGTGATGAAGGGTGATGTGTGGCGGCGCTGGGGCCGAGAGCTCAAATGCTCCAGAAATGTTGGGGTTTAGCCGATCTATCTAATGGAAAGGTATTATTTAGCCAGAAATGTCGGGGTTCCGGTAGGGGCCGAGAGCTCAAATGCTCCAGAAATATCTGCTACTGCCGTCGGATATTATGAGTTTTCCAGTTGGTGTGGCCGGATAATTCAAGAGAGAGAGAGAGAGAGAGAGAGAGAGAGAGAGAGAGAGAGAGAGAGAGAGAAAGAAAGAATTTGGGAGGGGTGTGTGTGTGTTTTTATTTGTTATAAAAATGAGAATAAGAGTTATTAATGGGTATATATATGTTTAGAAAGGTTTAGGATAGGAATGAAATTAATGAAAGTGTAGGGTGTAAAGGGTAATTATTTTCGAGGACTATTCTTGCCAACGTAGTCAAACTTCTCACGAAAACGCTTCAGGGCTCAAACGACATAGCAAACGGACTCGAAAAATTACGAAACTTGCGCCATTGTTCACGAAATCATTTTTCCCATCAAATCAAGTATAAACTTCAAAGTTTTTCTCAAAATCAAAATAATTCGAATAATTTGGCAAATACTATACGATTCAAGTTTTCTAAGTTGTGCCGGCTCGATAAAGGAATAACGCTCATGTTAAATAAGATATCCATAGTTTTTCAAACCCAAACAAGTTCAAAGAATTTCAAAAGTTAAGGAAAATCAAAAATAACGGTTTTGGCTCGTAAAATAGTTTTAGGAAAAGTACCGGGGGTTACAGCACATACCCCTAAAAGGAATCGTGTCCTCGCGATTAGGTTCAAGTTATAGGTCAGAATAATGTCGGCGAAGAGGTGATGATACTAGCAGCGGTTTTGGGTCTCAATAAATTGCCTTAAAGAATTTCTCTTGGCTTGCGAAAGGGTATTTAGGTGATCTGCCACAAGTTCTCTCCTTCTAGCGTTTTGGTGAGGCACAGCGGTTTTCAAGGTGAGCCTAATAAGGGGAAACAGTTCAAGTCTTGACTACGCAATGTTTCACAATTTTGCTAGTAGGTCTTCTCTTAGATTTCTCATGGTTTAAACTCAATATAGGTCTATGCTTCAATGACACAAAATCCTAGTCCGATACATGTAAGACGGTAGAGAAAATGGTGGGGTAACTAGTTTTCAAGATTTTTGTTTTAAAATTGCGCGTTTTTCCTTTTCAAAGGAAGGGATAAAATTTCGTTTAAAAACTCTACTTGGTTAAATGTTTGTACAAAATTTGACCAATATAACTTTCCAAATATTTCAAATTTCTTTGCTGTGAATTAGTAATGACGTAAAATGACACGTTTTCAAAAGACTTTATAAATTTGTAAGAAGCGCATTTCCGATCGTGGTAAGATAAATTTCGCAAAAATTGACGTTTAAAACTTCTCAACAAAAGTTTGATAAAAATTCGACCAGAAAATCTAATCCTCAAATTAGGTATTTTAGAAAATGTTACCACGAGTTACGATTTCATAGGAAAAACTTTAAAAGTTTGGATATCAAAGGAGAAGAGTAGTCGAGCATGAACGTCCACCTATGTTTCTAATCATCCTAGGGGAGAACCTAGTTGCCAGTGCTAAGTGGGGTTCAACGTCCAATATCAGGCAAAGCTCAAAGGTGTAAGTATTCCAATATGTTAAACGGTACTAAAAGGTATCCTGATAGAAATTCTGGTACACGTGGGTTAGAAAGCGTAATTCGGTGTTAAGGGGTTTCATAACATAAACGGTTGCACTAGTGACCCGAGAAGCTAGAATCAAATCCAACACTATGTTGAGAAAAGTTCTTTCTTGTTTACATGGTGAGATCGAACATCAATAGTCGCCAAACATGCTAAGTTCTCTTGGTATTCCGGTGTAGAAGTTGAGTCACATAAAAGAAACGGGGGTTGAGTCTGTGTCATCTAGAACTCTTAGAAAGCAAGATATCATAAGTGTGAGGGTACATTGACAACCTAGCTCGCTGTCTAAACTCCAATCAGATATTCTAATCGCACGGAACGAGTGGGGTAACTTATTCAGTGATGAGGCATAGGTGCGGGATCCACTTCTAAGGTTTGATTTATTCTAAAAAGGGAAAAAAAAGTTTGATTATATAAAATAATAGTATAAAAACACTTTTTCATGGTCATAAATGGTTTACCTGATTATTGAAAAATTCTCTATGAAATAGTTTGAAGAACCACTTATAAAATAATTGAGAACGACTTATCATTTATAAAATAACGGCGAAATCATAGTCAAATTTGTGATTTGCATCAACAAAATAGTAACTCCTTTCATATAACGACTCGTGAAATGATTTGTAAAATAGTTCATAAAACAGCTTGTAGGACAGCTCACAAAGTGACCGAAAATGAAAACAAAACCATAGTTAAATTTGTGCTAGATTAGCAAGACAACTAAAACAGTTTATGCAATAATTTGTGCGGCGATTTGTAAAACAGTTCATAGGGTTATAGTAAATAGTTTTTGGAAAGAAATGGTGAAATAATTTATAGTGTGATAGTAATAGAATTTATCAAATAGTGACTAAATCAGTGTGCAGGGAAGTGAAATGGTTTATGGGACGGTAGTAAAAATTTGAAGGATAATAGTCATGTAATCTACAAAGATTTCGGTAAATTGCCCGTAGGTTTATGGAATAGTAGTAAGGTTGCAAGGTGTAAAAGTAATATAGCTTGTACAATAAGTTGTAAAACAATTTATAGAGTAGTAGGAAAAAAATATTCTATAACTTAGTAACAAAACTATAGTTTGTAAAGCATTTTGTCAAAACATGAATATTAAAATAACTCCATTTATTAAAATTTACTTTATAAAAATATAAGATAATGAATGACATTAAAATTTAATTTATGGTGCGTAAAATAGTGTCAATGTCAAAATTTGGTTTCCTGTATCATAGTAGTAAAACATTTCATAGAATGACCACAAAATGGTCGGTAAAATAATTGAAAATGATTTGTGTGCGTAGTGGAAAATAATAATGGAATATGGAATAACGTAGTAAGTGGGTTAATCACTCATGGAAAACTTGGATAAAATCATTTAGGGTAAAGTCATTTAAAGTGAAATAATGAGAAGACAAATAGGTTATTGTATGTATAAATATCATAATAGCATTTGGCACTTTGATTACTAAATGTTTTAAAAATAGTGAAAGTATAGACGTAGTTGAAATATTATGGTTCGTAAAAGTTGAAGAAGAATGATATCGCTTAAGTGCGTAAATAATTAAAATAAAATAAGTTTATACGAAGTCAAAATAAGGGTTTTGAAAACATGCAGTGGAAATTAGATTGGGTGTTACTTCATAGCGCACAGTTTATTAGTAGAAAATGATTGTCATTTTAGTCATTTTAAAGATCTATCATTCGAATATAAACACCAGAGTTTTAAAAGACGTCCCCATTTGTCCCAAAGTTTATTAAATCAATTTTTGAATGATAGGAAAATTTATAGCCTTTATAAGTATCCGTGCTCCTCCCTGCCATCCTTGCTCATTATGGACCTGAGATAAACACATGCTAAAAGTGTCAACACAAAGGTTGGTGAGTTCATAGAGTTTATAGTTTCAAATATCGATTTCCAAAATCAAAGAGTTTGAGAGTCCACAGTAGTTATAATAACAGTTGATTATCGAATTAAAGTGTGAGTAAATCCATAAGGTTCATAGCTTAAATCGTTGATTATCAAAATCAGAAAATGAGTGATTTCCTTATTAATTCAAAATAGTCCGTTGGTTTGCCCTTCACCGGGTCAAAACCAAAATAGTAGTTCGGTTGCCCTAACTGGGACAACACCAAAATATTAGTTTGTTTGACCTAACCGGGTCAACACCAAAATAGTAGTTCGTTTGCCAATTTATTAGTAGTTTTTCATGCAATATAGTGAGCACAATCTCATAGTTTAATAAAAGAGTGGGCTACAGCATTGTACACCCCAAACATCAGTCATTGTAGTACTGTATCATGACTAAAGTACTACCGTTCTATTGTTCTAAGCTCATGACACTCAACGATTAACAGGCATCAAAATTATCCATAATAATGATGTAAAACAGTGGCCCTCAGGATAGGTATTTACCAATAACCTATAAAATCAAATAGAGTGCATTTGGTGGCTTTCCTCTAGCGACCAAATGGGGATTGTCAATCCCTAATAGATCTATCCACAACTACTTATGCTCACCCTTTGGGTGATTAAGGTGCATGAACGAGGGACTTTTGGTAATAGGTAACCTAGGCAATAGAGATCAAATATAGCATACCATTGAAAAATCACTTGTAATCATGTGTATAGAAGGTATCTCCTCATGAGATATAGAAATGTGTAAGCTAGTGATGTGTGGGAATCGCAACAGGCTTTACCTCTCGAGGGATCTCGAGAAGCTTACAACCCCCACCAGGCAGTGTACCTGATCGTTGTAGTATAGTATAGTGACAAGTACCGGGGGATTGATCGTTCAGCTTAGGAATAGTGTCGCTAGGATTAGAAAGCCTAAATACTAGTTCTAAAGGTGAGGGATGATTATTTTTGTGTTTTTATATTTTTTAGAAAGCAAATTAAAATCTCGGGTTTTGGAAGAGTGGGCGGAATTAGTTGTTATTCAACTAACCCAATACTAAGATGCAATCAAAATAAAATAATAAAAATGAAAATAAACTAATTAAACTAAAGTTGTGAGCAGTAATTGGAGAAAATGTGTTTACTTAGATTTCACTACTCCCTAGATATCTTTTACACGTTAATTACTTGTTATAATTGCATGGATGACGGATCGTATTCCTTAATACCATTCATGGGGTGGCACACATAACTCCCCAATTCTATGAGCTCTTATCTCCTCCTACACCATGCCCAGCACAACTATAGGGATTGTAAACAGTGGCTCATGCATTAAATACAACCAATAAAGACCTAGTGCACCTCGGTTCATGTTTCTTATGACGTTCAAGCATGTTACCATTTGGAGATCTGCCAGTTTTCTTAAGCCTAACATATAAATCATTCATCCAAGACAAGAATAAACAAGTAATTAACACATAATCAATATCTAGGTTTCATTAGATCTAAGCAAACACAAAAGAGATCTAGCCTAGCAAGATAGAATTAAGACAAGAACAAGATATAGACAACCAACACATAGACATATTGATTGAATTAGAAGAACACTTATCTTGATTAATCATGCAAGGTATCAAGGGGTTGGAACCCTTGAAAAACCTGTAAAGTTACACCAAAATCGTCTTTAGGGTTTCTCCCAAAACTTCTCTCTTTAAATGTGAAAAACTAGAAAACTATATATAGGAAAATAGGGATGACGGTGTCAAGAACAAAGGTGTGACGCCGTCATCTCGCCGCCAAATACTTCCTCGGACGGCCTTGATCTACTTCTGACGCCGTCAAGGCCTAGGCCGTCACACAAATTACTCTTGACGCCCTGTGTGTGACGCCGTCATCAACTACGGATTTTAATTCTTGGGGTTTGACGCCGTCAGGAAAACTCTTGACGCCTTCATGAACTCTCGGATTTTATTATTGAGGTTTGACGCCGTCAGGAAATTACTCTTGACGCCGTCACCTACTGTTCCCAGCATGGAAAATTGAGACTTTGCCGTTTTCTTCACTTTTATGCTCCAAAAACGTCCAAAATGGCTTCTTTTCCAGAATTCACTCTCCAAGTACCTAAAATCACAAAAGGAACGATTTAGGGCAATATTTGATCAAATAAATTCGGATTCGGGCTTAAATGACCCCCTAAAAGTGGTTCATTTTTCGCCTTATCATATACCCTTACACTTGAGATTTGCTTGTCCTCAAGCAAATGCGCTTTTATTCTAGTCAAAAGACAAGTTAAAGGTCATTTAACACTAATATAAAAGTAATTACAACAAATAATCGTTCCACTAAAGACCAATAGACAAGCTCGGAGGTCATACACTAGCACCTCACAAATAGTGTTTAGATACTCACATCTCTCGGGTGTAATAAAGTAATATAACATTATGGAAATGGAAGATATCTCTCACTACCTGTCATAGCAAAATAGATTACCATAGGCTTGGGAAAGGATCAAACCTCCACCACGTGGCGTAAGCACCTAGGATAAACTATCAAAGAGGTCTTTTAAAGGGTTGTAACGTTAGGTATAGGGATATGAATTACACGGTTTTGTTGGATAAAGGAAGTTATTACTGGTGGCGAGTTAACAATCTTGGTTAATTACATGTACAACATGGCGTTGCTAAGCCAAGACTAGACTCGACTTAAGCTAATAAATGAAAAATAACAAAAACATAAAATGAACATAGAATAAAAAGGGATGGTAGTCCGTATGTTTTTTCTCTTTTTCCTTTTTCTATTTTTTTTTTCTTTTTCTTGATTTTTCGATTTTTTTTTTTTTTTTTTTTTTTTTTTTTTTGCATACACTCTTACCCTACCATCCAAAATAATATATCATAGGGAATGAACATTCCCCTTACACTTGAATTTTTACATACTTTACAATTAAACTAATCTAATGACTCGAATTAAGAAAATTAAAACACTTAGAGCACTTTTAAGATTAACGTACATATGGGGGTAATATATGATGTTCTTCCCCATTACTCCATAAAATAAGTACTTACCCATGAGTCCCAATCGTCCCAAAACAATATGTACAAGGATATGACTCGACTTAGCAACCATGTAATCAATTAGAAAGTTAACTTAGGATTTAACAAATAACAATAATGCACTAAAAATGAGCGCATACATGGAAGGCTAAGGCGATTTGGTTGTACATTTAAGTGGGGTGTAACAAATTCTTCCTTTAAGTAAAATGCTTAAAGTTAGAAACGAAAAGATAGGCTCGGAGGGTGTACTAGGGGTTTCGTGTACTAAAAATGAGTACAACGCTAAGGGTGTGGGAAAAATTAGTTGACTTAACTAGTCAAGTAATATGACTTAAATGGTCAAGTAATTGTAATACGGGTTTAACACAAGGGTGATCCTAATGCCTCTTATCATGTAGTAAATCTTACCACACGAATGTAGTCTCACTAGTGGTCTCGGGATGCATCACTAACGCAAGTTCTAGAATCTAAATGCTACCGGTACACTCATAAGCACTAACAATGAATGCTTTTCCTATCAAATCTAAAGGCGAACCTCACATATTTGGGTGGAAAATTTTTCTGAATATACGGTTATGTGCTAGTCATACAATCTCCTATCCATGAGACGCTTGCTATGGCTAAAGTTTCACTCCTAAATGTTGTAAAAAATTTTAAATTTGGCGCTAAAATTGCACTAACAAGTATTTCTCATAGTTTTATTACACATCTACCATTAAACAAAACAAACTCAAGCGAAAGCGCATATGTAAGGTATCATCTTTTTACCCTCCCCTTACACTTAAGATGAACATTGTCCCCAATGTTCAAGTAAAGAATGTAAAAGTGAAAAAAAAAAGTAAAAAGAATGAAATCAAATACTCCCCTGATTCGCTCGGTATGGATTATAGGTTGGCCAGATTAGATCTTCCTCCAAGAAAATGAACAATCAAAGCTTCCCTTCCAGAATATAAATCATCTCCTTGTCGAACATAACCTGTAAATCCTGACAAAAATAGACAAGACAACCTCGCGTAAAATCGGCGGCATCCTATATAAGTTACTAGATCCTAGAAAACAAAGTAAGATATAATGCTTGTGGAATGAAGTTTGCAGATTTCCTGGAGATTATAAAACTTAATAATTCACAAAAACCATAAGACTCCGTTAGAAAAACAAAACCGGTAAAATTTCCAGATTTTTACTCCTAACGCCGTCAAGAGTAAACTCATGACGCCGTCAGAATGGACCTGCAGAAATTCTTATGTTAAGTTTCTGGAAAATTTCTAGAAAAACTTGGTCCTACTTCTTGGAAAATCCTGCAAAACTTCATTATGACTCAATACAAGCATTTGACTCTAACAAATACGAATATACATGTTCACTTAAAATTGTGGAGAATCATGATCGTGTGTTTCTTGAAAACAAATTTGGGGTTTCCCCTTACACTTATCTTTTGCAAAAATACTTTTAGGTTGGAGTTAAGACTAGGCCAAACAACATAATAAAGTATTTCCACTTTTTAATTGAGAAACATGATCTACCAACAATAAAAATAAAACATGCATACGGAAGCAAATAACAATCAAACAAATAAAATCACACAAAACATGGGTTGCCTCCCAAGAAGCGCTTTTCTTTATTTACGAGTCTTGTAGCTAGACTCAAAGTCATGGGTTACTACGTGATTTCATCATTGGAAATGATATACCCCATATAGCTGTGATCATTACTGTTATGGTGGTAGTGCCTCAATCTGTCGATACTCGCAATCACCTTCCCACCTAATTTGCTTCTCAAGTTAGCTACCCCATCTTGGCTCACACCTTCGATTGTGAATGGCCCATACCACCAAGGACTTGGTTTATCGGGTGGTATTGTTGTTTCCAAGTGTCTCAAGAGCACCAAGTTCCCTTCCTCAAATGGTACATGATTATTTATGGGTTGAGTATATTCGAATTCTGCCTGAACCATATTGTTTTTGCTTCGCTCATTTTTTTCTTCCTTATCGCTTTTGATTCTTGCCTCCCATGCAAGAATTTTATTCTGAACACAAATGGGTGTCGTGCCAATGTTGTTTTTGACCTTTCTCCAACTCATATCCTCATGCTTACTTTGTGGGGTCATGGGGAAGCTAATCTTTCTTTTTCCAGATTTAAGCTCGATCTTTCTACCTTCATACTTAATGACAGCCTTAGCGGTGGTGAGGAATGGTGACCCAAGGATTATTGGCATGCATCCATCCCCTTTATCATCGATGATCCTAAAATCAACGGGGTACATGAATCCAGCGACATTAACTAACACATCTTCTGCGATTCCTAGGGGATATACGTACGAGTGTCCAACGAGAGATAACCTAACACGAGTAGGGGTTGGCATTTTTGACGTTAGTTAGACGTAAATAGTCAGGGGCATAAGATTTACTTACGATCCTTGGTCGGCGAAAGCACTAAGATGTTTCAAGTCCCCGATGCTTGTTGGTATCTCAAAGTTCCCACATGCCACCTGCTTAGTAGCTACCTTTTGTACCACTAGTCTTTCGAATACTGATCCTCCAGGTAGCGTATCATACTCATCTTTCACTTCTTCCTCATTTTCAGACCCCTGATTGGGAGGTTGGTTACGCCCATCACCCTTAATCCAATTTGTTATGGTGTTTTCGTTTATATCATGTTTCAGGTAGTAGCTCAAAGGTTGGGATTCTGGTGGTTTTTCTAAGGTCTGTTTAGCAAGAGTTCCTGCCTTCTCGTTATCTTTTTGGACAATGGTGATGGAGTTAACAAATTGGGTGGTGGGAGTGGCGCTTTCTTTCCTTAGTAGTATTCTTTCGGGGGTTCTCTGGTTGGCATACTCCTCTAAGAGACTCATCATCTCATTCATTTTCTCCAGCATTTCCTCTTTCTGCTTATAAACTGCTTCCTCGAATCTAGCAAGCCGATCAGAGTGAGTTGCCATATATTCTCTCATCCTAGCTTCAAACTCCGAACCAAGCTCTTTGGGAGGGGAACAAGGTGGGGCATAGTTCTGAAAAGTCTCGGCGTTTTCCCTAGAGGGTGATTCAGATAATGGTGCCGAAGTTGTTTTTGAGACAGAATTGACAGTAGCCCGTCTAGGACTCAAAGGTCTCCTTTGCCTTTCCTCAAAATAGTCAACTTTTGCCTCAAGTTTGCATAGGAGTTCATCGGGGATTTCGGTGGTTCTTCCAGATGTCGAGACTGCATTGATGGCTGCTTCTATTGTATGTTTAAATTCCCACATCTCATGATTATCAACAGCGAGCTCTTTGATAATTGCCCAAGACTCCTCGGCGTTCTTATCACGCAATTTACCTCCCGCGGCCCTGTCGATGGTGCGCTTAGTGTGATAGTCAACATGGTCGTAGAAAATCTGGACTAATAACCAAAGGTTTATGCCATGATGAGGGATCTTGTGGAGGAGATCCTTAAAACGGGCCCAAGCCTCGTAGAAAGTTTCACCCCGCTGTTGCTCAAACGTCAAAATGTCCCTTCTAAGCATTGCAGTCTTTTCTGGTGGAAAGAATTGGGTAAGGAAGTGATTGGCGAGATTGTCCCATGTGGTGATGGATCCCGCGGGTAAACGCTCAAGCCATTGACTAGCTTGATCCCGTAGAGAGAATTGGAATAGACGTAAACGGGTTGTCTCTCTAGTTGCAACATCTAGGTCTATGGAATCTACGATTTTAAGGAAGTCCTTAAGATATTGATTTGGATCTTCGGAACGAAGTCCATGGAATGCACATCCATTTTGCACCAACCGGATGGTGTCGGATCGCAAGGGGGTCACATTGGCTCCGGTGAGCTCAATGGTGTTTCGGTAGCCTTGGTGGCTAGGTCGGGAATACTCTCCTAAGGTTCGGGGCCTAAGGGGTTCTAGTGGTGGGTTTTGTTGTGGTGGGATGACGGGTTCAAAGATGTTACCACCTTCCATGATGTCGGATGGTAAAGAGTTACGAACAAAAGCACGAAGAAATAAGATAGACTAAAGAAGACCTAAAAATAAAAATAAAATCTTACTAGAAAGGAATCTAGCAAGTAAACCTAATAAAAAGAAATCATAACCTAGACAATAACTATTCCCCGGGCTGCGGCACCAAAAACTTGATGCGTGGGAATCGCAACAGGCTTTACCTCTCGAGGGATCTCGAGAAGTTTACAACCCCCACCAGACAGTGTACCAGATCGTTGTAGTATAGTATAGTGACAAGTACCGGGGGATTGATCGTTCAGCTTAGGAATAGTGTCGCTAGGATTAGAAAGCCTAAATACTAGTTCTAAAGGTGAGGGATGATTATTTTTGTGTTTTTATATTTTTTTGAAAGCAAATTAAAATCTCGGGTTTTGGAAGAGTGGGCGGAATTAGTTGCTATTCAACTAACCCAATACAAAGTTGCAATCAAAATAAAATAATAAAAATGAAAATAAACTAATTAAACTAAAGTTGTGAGCAGTAATTGGAGAAAATGTGTTTACTTAGATTTCACTACTCCCTAGATATCTTTTACACGTTAATTACTTGTTATAATTGCATGGATGACGGATCGTATTCCTTAATACCATTCATGGGGTGGCACACATAACTCCCCAATTCTATGAGCTCTTATCTCCTCCTACACCATGCCCAGCACAACTATAGGGATTGTAAACAGTGGCTCATGCATTAAATACAACCAATAAAGACCTAGTGCGCCTCGGTTCATGTTTCTTAAGACGTTCAGGCATGTTACCATTTGGAGATCTGCCAGTTTTCTTAAGCCTAACATATAAATCATTCATCCAAGACAAGAATAAACAAGTAATTAACACATAATCAATATCTAGGTTTCATTAGATCTAAGCAAACACAAAAGAGATCTAGCCTAGCATGATAGAATTAAGACAAGAACAAGATATAGACAACCAACACATAGACATATTGATTGAATTAGAAGAACACTTATCTTGATTAATCATGCAAGGTATCAAGGGGTTGGAACCTTTGAAAAACCTGTAAAGTTACACCAAAATCGTCTTTAGGGTTTCTCCCAAAACTTCTCTCTTTAAATGTGAAAAACTAGAAAACTATATATAGGAAAATAGGGATGACGGCGTCAAGAACAAAGGTGTGACGCCGTCATCTCACCGCCAAATACTTCCTCGGACGGCCTTGATCTACTTCTGACGCCGTCAAGGCCTAGGCCGTCACACAAATTACTCTTGACGCCCTGTGTGTGACGCCGTCATCAACTACGGATTTCAATTCTTGGGGTTTGACGCCGTCAGGAGAACTCTTGACGCCTTCATGAACTCTCGAATTTTATTATTGAGGTTTGACGCCGTCAGGAAATTACTCTTAACGCCGTCACCTACTGTTCCCAGCATGGAAAATTGAGACTTTGCCGTTTTCTTCACTTTTATGCTCCAAAAACGTCCAAAATGGCTTCTTTTCCAGAATTCACTCTCCAAGTACCTAAAATCACAAAAGGAACGATTTAGGGCAATATTTGATCAAATAAATTCGGATTCGGGCTTAAATGACCCCCTAAAAGTGGTTCATTTTTCGCCGTATCAGCTAGTAATGTTTATATGAAATACAGTCATGTATATTGTTAATGAATACTTGTAAAAGTAAAAATGGTAGTTAAGCATGTATCCCCCCCAAAAACATTTATAAACCATTGTAAAACAAGTAAGAGTAGGGGCTATGACTCACCTGAGAGTTATGATAGGCATAGATAACGTAATGTCAGAGGTAGAATGATAATGACTTCAAAGATAACGAAACCAAAAAGGTGGTGAGGAACAACGAAAGTGAACGAGGGGCGACGAGAAAGCCATAACTCAAAAGCCTCAAACCTTTTAACCCGTCACACCTTAGAAATGGAGAGAATTTAGAACTTGAAGACTAGACCACGACCTGCTCCTTTGGTTTCCTTTCGTGGGACAGTAGCAAAAGGGAAGGAGTTGTTTGTGTTTTGTTTTTAGTTTGGGAAATATGAGAGTGATTGTGTACGTATAATATAGAGAGGAAAGTTATAACACCTCGTAAAATTTTCCTACGATTAACACGTTACCATAACATAGATTAACCATTTTTGCGGAGAACAAAAATTTTTTTTTTATGCATGGCATATTATGCGAACCACTACGACATTTATGATTGACCATTTACCCAGAAACGATGCTCACACACAACCTTGATAGATTTAATATCGCGAATATATATATTTATATTTTAAACGTTAATAATTAAAACAATATGTTTCGTTCATTTAACGTACAATATTTACATATTCCCAGAACCTACGAAAATTCCCGAGACTACTCACTAATATTTTTGGAACATAACCCGACTCTCGAAACTCACGAATTGGGCCCACAGCACACTATGGGCCGCTTAAACACTAAACTACTGCTAATAGGCTCACTTAAAAATCTGTTTTCATTTTTGTCTTTGTCTTGGGCCCAATCCACGCAGCAGCCCAACAGATCCAGGCTCAAGCGCCTTTTGTTATTTCTTGTTCTTTTCTTTTGATTTCCAGACGCGACCAAGGCTACAAGACACCCTCGTTTCTCCCATTTTTGACACACAACCTATGTATATCTTTGCATCACTCGAATCACCACCTAGCAAGGACTTAGAAATGACAAACCTCACTAAAAATCATGCTCGTTTACTACCTCTTTTCTGTCCAAAGTAAACCTTCAAAATCACTTGATTTGAAATTGTAAAATTTGATGTATGCTTTCTATTCGACCAATACTGACTCCCAATCATTCCCCAACACTCTTAGAATGTTATATCAGCTATCCAGAAGTGTCAGAGTGCACAGTAGGTCTCACTTACACATTGCATTTGTTGTTTTCGTTTGATTGGACAAGAAAGTGGTGCCACATATAGTTTCAAGCCAACACACAACTTTCTGACCCCTTGTACTTATCCCCAACCTCCAAAAACTCACTACTTAACTGCCTTGTAAACTCAGTTGCAAGCCATACTTCAAAACGTAACAAATTTCCATTTTTCATCAAGTTATTCTAGTAAATGGGACAATCGGTTTGTCTAGTTCGCAAGGGATTAGAACCACGTCCAAGGTCCAAGTCTAGCTCATCCTAGATCCTTGGTGGGTCAAGAATCGATCCACACACTTCTCTTGTTCCTGCTCGATCCTCACATTCGAATTTCATACCCCTTTGTGACAAGGTGACACACGTTTAAACTTTTTTTTTCTATATATACACTTTTATTATTTTTCAGTTTTTGCACATTACTTTGTCACTTTATCTCGTTAATATTAAACATGACAAACTCATTTTAATCGACATCCTAGATGTTTGTTATGCTAACTATCGAGTACCAACAAGTTTTAACCATAAATATGATGTTTACTTATTAAACTAGACACGCTTACAAGTGGCCTTGACCCATTCGAAATAATTGAGAACACTTAGAATATTTTTGGCCTAGAAACTGTTTCAGAAATGAATTTTGGTCATTTACTTTGGCCTCGTAGTTTAAAATATAGACATATAACCATACGATTTTAAAGCTTGACCTCATTATTTATACTATTAGCAATCAGTAGTTATTTTCGGATTGATCTAACAAGTTCATATAAGCCCTTTTCAAAAGCTATTTGAAACGTACAAAATCAGTTTTCCTAAAACCTTTAAAACTAACGATTGGGCTTATAAGCCCAATCAGCTCTTTTTAAGCTTATGCTATAAACTGGTCCAACAAGCTCTTTTATAAAGTTAATAAGACACAAAAATAAGCCCGAGACCAGGCCCAAACCTCTCGTAAGTCCTTTGGATCACAAAACGTTAACGGGCATTTAAATATACTCGTTAAAGCCCAATTATTGAAAAATCTGATTTTTTTAAGCATATAAGCTGCTGGAATAAGCTATTAGGAATGATTTAAGCTTATTTAGAAAATAAAAATGATAAACTTTGACTTTGGCGAAATTTGGACTAACTTTGCAAAATTTTCATAACGGAGGACTAAAACTGTCAAAACTATAAACTTTGGATTAAAACTGTCAAATCTGAATTTTAGAGATATAAACTGTTAATATAGAAACTTGGAATTATAAAATGTAAATAATGATATTATTTGGACTTAAAATGAAACAATTGTTAACTTTGGACTAACGGTGTTAAGTTAGACCGTTAAGGTTAAAAATATAACTTTTGAAAACTTGAAGGTCTTTTCTGTGACATTTCCTTTATAAGTTAAAATTGTGTTTTATATAAATATATAAATATATATTTAATATAAAACTTGTACAGAAACGGAGTATACGTTATACACATACTTAACGATAACAACGTTACATTATTCGTTATTCTTTTAAACTTTTATCGTAGCATATCATCTACACGCTTTGACTTATTCATGATAATTTTTCCATCGCACATCGAGCATCAATCATTACACTTACAAGTATATGTATATATATAACTTTGTTCTTGAACTTCAAACATTTAAACGAACACGAGTTTTAATAACAAACTGAATGACTAACATTCGCGATAAAACGAGATTTAGACTATCAACTAAAACATACCATATCTTTTAGGTTGTGTGTGAAGCCGTTGCCTTGCATCGTTGAGATTATGTTACTACCACTACTACTGTACTACTAAGGTGAGTCATAGCCCCTACTCTTACTTGTTTTACAATGATTTATAAACGTTTTTGGGGGAGATACATGCTTAATTACTGTTTTATACTTTTATAAGTACTCGTTAGCTATATACATGTTACTGTGATTTCATAGCCCACTCTTTAACTATTTTCCCGTGGGGAGATACATGCTTAAAACTCGAACACAAGTCTTTTATACCGGGTATTGAAATACCATCAGGCCAATGTTATTTGCTTAAGTTACTATTGCCAAAAGTCCCTCGATCATGAACCTTAATCACTTGAAGGGTGAACGTAAATAAATGTGGATAGTACTATTAGTGATTGACAATCCTCGTTTGGTTGTTAGAGAAAACACCAGGCGCACTTTATTGTTCTTATTATAGGTTATTGGCAAATACCTATCTTGAGGGCCTACTACTTACCGTCATAACTTGAGATTATGATTGGCTGTTAATCGTTGAGTATCATGAGCTTAAGGCAATAACAGGAACATTGATTTAAACTTATTGATTGTAAGTTATTACAATACATTCTTAACTTGTGAGTCGAAACTCGTGTTAAATGGATTTATAAACCAATTACTATTTTTGATGTTGACCTGGTGAAGGGCAAACCAATGGATTGATTTGTATTGAATTGATAAGGAAATCACTCATTTTCTAATTAAGGATTTAAACTATAAACTCTATGAACTCACCAACCTTTGTGTTGACACTTTTAGCATGTGTTTATCTCAGGTAACTAAACAAGAAGGAACTTGAAGGCACGGAGTGGGCTTGTAACCCGGCATGGGCTTAAATAAATATTTTGATATATTTCAAATAAACTTGTTTAAAATAAGTCGTTTGAGACTTATTTTAAGCATGATTGCCATCGTTAGAGGTCCAATATTATTAGGGAGTACACATGGGAATTTTTGTAGGCTCGGGATTTATTTAAATTGTATTTGGTAATTATTGAAACGTATAATTATTAAATAAAAAGTTTTTTAAGTCATTTGTATTATATAAAGACTTTTAAATATAATGCGAGTACCGTTATAAAGTAAATGGTAAAGATGTTGTGATTGTCAAGTATATATAAAAAAAATTGTCATGGGTAAAAATGGTTATTTTTATGTTATAATAATGGATTAATCGTAGGAAAATTTTACGGGATGTTATATTACCTACCCGTTAAGCTGAATCCCGTCCCGGGATTCCAGGCTAAGGTAGTTGTCGGAAGACTTGTAATAAAACAGTAAAGGTGAGTGGAAGGGGTGAACAAATAGTCATTCCTAATGATCAAATTCCTGAGCGGTTTTTAATTGTTCTTTCCAGCTTAACGTATCTACTACTACATTAGCTTTTTCTTTGATGACAGCGGATCTTAATGTGACTTTTAAAGAAAACTTGGGGAATTTTTGGTCCAAAAATATAATTATTACGTGATAACACTAAATGTAGTTTTTAAGGTGTAAACAGTATTTTACCACAGTGGTGCACAGTACCCAACTCTTTTTTCCTTTTTAAATCCCTCACATGTAAACACCCTTTTTACCCAAAATATTCTTTCTCATCATCTTCTGTCGACATGCCGCACTTCATCACCATCCTTGCGATCTTGTATTTCATTGTTGCTGCTATTCACCTGGCGTATGTTCCGAGAGAAGACCGTGCCATGTTGGTCGGAATTTTAATGTTTCTTGTACCACTCGTGGTTCTATCGATCATTATTGGCAAGTTCTGGAAGTGAGGAATAGTATCGTAGTGTAGTGGTAGGAATGTTGAAATAAAGGTTCGTTGTGTTTCCATGTAACATCTAGTGTATGAATAAAATTTTCTTCCTTTTCTGAGGCCGTGGTTTATGTTGATTTTTCGCTTGTTTTTATGAATCATTAGATTTGTATATAGAAAGTCATTATGTGTCAAAAACATTGGTTGGTTTGATTGTAGTTAAGTTTACAAAGGTGGGTTTTAATGAATTACAACCGATACTATATATGGAAGTTTGCTTGGCTTCAAATACTTAGATAAATATGATTTTTTGTTATAGTTGAGTGTAGCAATTGGGTTGAGCTTTGATGAAAATTTGACCATCGAATGATCGATTAATTGAAAGAGATTCGTCGCACTTGATTCTTGGGTACACGATAAATTGAGATGCACAAAAATATTGATAGGGTGTAAATACAAGGTCACTAAAAATTTAGGTTCTAGTCTTTGAGCAATATCGGGCTCAAGTTAGTGATTAAGTCCAATGACAATACAATGGTGCGTTGGGTTACTGAAATCTTGAGGCCTAAATGTGTGTCGGCGCATAGAAGCAGTGGGTTAAGGCCCAATTTAAGAAGGTGTATTTGATTTGGTTTTATGTTTCATCGACATACGTTTTATTATTCTACGATACATGAGGTAATGAGTTGATTTGAGATTCGTTGAAGTATCGTATAATGTTTGAGAGTTTGTAAAGATTATTGATAAGTTCATAATTTCTTAGAGGCTGAGGGGTCAAATCGTGTGAGAGTGTATTACTTATACGTGGCGCATTCATGATTTAAGTTATGGTGTTACGTGTTTAATGCGATCTGCTCCTGCCACTTGTGTTGAAATGCGAAAGCCAAGTTAGAATTTTACCACGTATCCCAAAAATTATTTGCTAGTTTTAATAGACATAGGCTTTTGAAAATTTTACCGTTTGAATACAAACGGTTATATTTAATAAAATAATTGAGAATTATTTTTCAATCCCCTATAAATACCATTTGTATGTGTTGGGTTATCCCTCCACATACATAAAACAATCAATGGCTTGCAAACTACCATATACCACTGAACAAATTCAACAATATATCAAAGCAGAAACCGAGAATAGTGATCTGGATCGCAAAAATTCTATTGTGAGGGTCATCCTGGAGTTTGAGGTGGCGAAACAATTGAAACAACGACTTAGAGAACGTTATGTAGAGTGTACTGACATATCAGATGATCGGAAGTATGTGATCGATACTTTCTTGTATGACGGATATCGTAAGGATGTGGCTATTATTGAATCGCTATGGGCTTGTGTTCATCGGATAGAGGACCAGAGTTCCAACAAGATCCGTTGGAGTTTTGAAGAGAATGTTGAAGCTGCTAGGGTTGAACAACAACAACAACAAAATCCACTACCACCACCACAACAACAGCAACAACAACAACAACTACAACAAGGTGCATCAAGTCCCTCTACACCAAGAGTGGTTGTGCAACAACAACAATTGCCTCATCTGGATCAATTCCAGTCAGGTTTTGAGGAAAATGTGGTAGTTGACGATGGTGGTTGGACTTCTGACATGGAGCGGTTGCTAAGCAGGATGGAAGCTTAATTAGAAGAAGAGAGGTTGGCGAGTTTCGACCCTTATGATGATGGATATGACTCCAACAATTCTCAGACTTGGGATCACCAGGATTACAATTGAAGTGTGATGCTTTAATTCAGCATCGTTTTGTAATGTTTTTATGTATTTCTGTCAAGTCTGTTCTTTAATAATATGTCGTTTGAATGCTTAAATAAAATCCCTTGTGATTATAATTTGGATGAGAATTTATTTATTCTGTTACGTTTAGATATTCTTCATGATTTACAATTACAAAAATCTGTGCGGGTAACCTACCCGTTAAACAAAAGAGTTTTGTTGATACAGATTTTTACAAAGAGAAGAGTGTAGAGAAAATTCTTGAATTATCAGCTCTTGTGGATAGAAATTAGTTTGGGGAAAAGTGAATGCATGTGGCAAAAATAGTGATTTATGGCTACATCCCTATATATACGCCCTGATTTTCCTCTTTATCGTTCATTCTTTCTTCAACCAAAATTTTAAAATGTCTTATACATATATTGTTCTCGTAATTGTGTATGTTGTTGCAACTCTCTTCTCAAAAGAAGATCTGGAGTCCTTGGATTGGATCATAGCACTTCTCATGCTAATCGTGGTTTTAGCCATTAGTGTGGATGAAATATGGGGGTAAGAGATATTATTATAATAGGAGTGTTGTTTTAAACTACTATCATCATGCATTATGCATTAAAGTTTCATTGTGGTTTTGTCATACAGGGTATTCGACGTGTTACATCCCGTCGTGGTTCTTGCACTCATAGGAGTAGTGGCATTTTTCATTAGCTTGATGGATCGATCGTTTAGTGATGTTAAGGTTTACTTAATGATTTTTGTAATGTTAGCATTACCGATGCTAGTTATATCATTGTATATTAATATTCATGGTTTCTAATGAGATTTAGTGGTTCTTGGTTTCATATGCCTGTTATTTCAGAAATAATTAAACCTATTTATCTATATTTCGTTATTTACATAGAGAAGCGTCCCAAACCATGTAATTAAGGAAATATAGACTTATGGTTCAATAATTTACAATTTCTTGATTTGAATAAAAGGGCGTCCCAATCCATTCAAATTAAGATGTTGTAAATCATTGTAAGATTCTGACTTAACATCCATACTAATCGACAAAATAATTCATGCGCGGATTTTCTGAAAGTATGAAAAGAGTATGTCATACGCATCTATACTGATCAGAGTGAGATAATTAAGGAGGATTGGTATAGTGCTCAGAACAGTTGGTAAGCATATATATCAATATATTAGAGTGTCGGTGCAGCATAACTATCTAGAAGTCACATAATCGTCTGGCGGATAGAAAGCACGGAGAGCGTAAGGCTAAAAAATGTTTTGTTTTATAAAAACGGTTATAGTTCAGATCTAATTTAGACCCGTTTCGATATAACCAAGGCTCTGGTACCACTCTGTAACACCCCCCCCCCCCCCCCCCAGTTTTGAAAACATGCAGCGGAAATTAGATTGGGTGTTACTTCATAGCGCACAGTTTATTAGTAGAAAATGATTGTCATTTTAGTCATTTTAAAGATCTATCATTCGAATATAAACACCAGAGTTTTAAAAGAGGTCCCCATTTGTCCCAAAGTTTATTAAATCAGTTTTCGAATGATAGGAAAATTTATAGCCTTTATAAGTATCCGTGCTCCTCCGTGCCATCCTTGCTCATTATGGACCTGAGACAAACACATGCTAAAAGTGTCAACACAAAGGTTGGTGAGTTCATAGAGTTTATAGTTTCAAATATCGATTTCCAAAATCAAAGAGTTTGTGAGTCCACAGTAGTTATAATAACAGTTGATTATCAAATTAAAGTGTGAGTAAATCTATAAGGTTCATAGCTTAAATCGTTGATTATCAAAATCAGAAAATGAGTGATTTCCTTATTAATTCAAAATAGTCCGTTGGTTTGCCCTTCACCGGGTCAACACCAAAATAGTAGTTCGTTTGCCCTAACTGGGACAAGACCAAAATATTAGTTTGTTTGACCTAACCGGGTCAACACCAAAATAGTAGTTCGTTTGCCAATTTATTAGTAGTTTTTCCTGCTATATAGTGAGCACAATCTCATAGTTTAATAAAACAGTGGGCTACAGCATTGTACACACCAAACATCAGTCATTGTAGTACTGTATCATGACTACAGTACTACCGTTCCATTGCTCTAAGCTCATAACACTCAACGATTAACAGGCATCAAAATTATCCATAATAATGATGTAAAACAGTGGCCCTCAGGATAGGTATTTACCAATAACCTATGAAATCTAATAGAGTGCATTTGGTTGCTTTCCTCTAGCGACCAAATGGGGATTGTCAATCCCTAATAGATCTATCCACAACTACTTACGCTCACCCTTTGGGTGATTAAGGTGCATGAACGAGGGACTTTTGGTAATAGGTAACTTAGGCAATAGAGATCAAATATAGCATACAATTGAAAAATCACTTGTAATCATGTCTATAGCAGGTATCTCCACATGAGATATAGAAATGTGTAAGCTAGTAATATTTATATGAAATACAGTCATGTTTTTTGTTAATGAGTACTTGTAAAAGTAAAAACAGTAGTTAAGCATGTATCTCCCCCAAAAACGTTTATAAACTATTGTAAAACAAGTAAGAGTAGGGGCTATGACTCACCTGAGAGTTATGATAGGCATAGATAACGTAATGTCAGAGGTAGAATGATAATGACTTCAAAAATAACGACACCAAAAAGGTGGTGAGGAACAACGAAAGTGAAGGAGGGGCGACGAGAAAGCCATAACTCAAAAGCCTCAAACCTTTTAACCCGTCACACCTTAGAACTTGAGAGAATTTAGAACTTGAAGACTAGACCGCGACCTGCTCCTTTGGTTTCCTTTCGTGGGACAGTAGCAAAAGGGAAGGAGTTGTTTGTGTTTTGTTTTTAGTTTGGGAAATATGAGAGTGATTGTGTACGTATAATATGGAGAGGAAAGTTCACATATTTAGTATCCATGTGCCTTGCTTCTTTCTTTTCTTTCTTCTCGATGGACAGTAGCAAGAAAAAGAAAGAATATGTTGTGTTTGAATGTGTTAGTGAATGATTTGCATGTAAGTTTATCTACAAGATTGGAATTCAATGATGAAATGTGCAAGGATCCTGTATGACATTGAGTGTGTAAGTATCTCAAATATGTGGCTACTCTTGGAGTGGGGATTATATGAGGTGGGAGGTTGAGTGTGTAAGAATGTTTGTAAGTGAGTAACATGGGATTTTCCTCTCTTGTTCTTCCAAACGTGGCAATACTAGGATTGGGGAAGGTTGGAGGTAACTTGTGAATCTTCATCAAATAAACAAGTGTCGAATGAGTTTGGAAGTCCTTACAAGGCATCTTATTGATTGGGAGCAAGGGAGGTGATGTAAGAGTTTTGCACACGGTTTCTAGGTTACATTTGAGGAAGTAACAAGTGAGGGAGGTGAAGGTGTAAGAATGTACAAGAAGTAGTACTTAAGTTGAGTCCAGGTCGTATTTTACAGATAACAGCCTTGAATTGCATTTTTGGTTTAAAATCTCGAGAGACTAGACGTAAAACATTCTTTCGGACATCTTTCATGTTTTAAACTTTTCTTGGTTCGGACCAGAAGGGCCTTAAAATTGGGATTTAAATATGTTACAGAAAGTTGGTGGTTCATTTGAATTTATACTAATTGTTATTGGAACAAAATGTTATTTGTATCAAATTGAGATGAAACTTGTAAGGTGCCTTAACTTGATCAATATTCTAGTATATTAATTATATTTGAAAGTTGATAACAATTGTCATTCATGGTTTTTAGAAGCATGGAAAATAGAGTTGTGAATTAAAAGAGGTATGTCGTGTGTAAAAGTCAAGATCAACTGAGCCAAAGCAAACATGCACTTGTGACTTGTAAAAATAATAGTTAGAGGTGTGCTTGGGCTGTGGAGCTTAGTGAGCTCGTTAGTGAATCAAGTCCAAAGGGAGGGAGCCAAGAATAAAGAGTTCGTTTGATTGATTAATGAGGGGTTAAGGCCTTTTGGTTCTTAGAGGTACAATATTATTAGTGAGTACACATAAGAATTTTTGTAGGCTCAGGATTTATTTAAATTGTATTTGGTAATTATTGAAACGTATAATTATTAAATAAAAAGCTTTTAAGTCATTTGTGATATATAGACTTTTAAATATAATGCGAGTACCGTTACAAAGTAAATGGTAAAGATGTTGTGATTGTCAAGTATATATAAAAAAAAATTGTCATGGGTAAAAATGGTTATTTTTATGTTATAATAATGTATTAATCGTAGAAAAATTTTACGGGATGTTATACAATATCAGCTTCGAAACACAAATTCTAGGGCAAACCCTTATCATGGTCGTTACAAGCAATTCTTACTTACAAACTTAAGTTTATTCCTTCCTCATGAGCACTATTATCTCGTTTAAAATCTCCACGGTCCAACTTATACAACTAAACCATTATTGCGTCCATTTCAATCGTTGAAGTGTTTTCTAAGGCAACCAACAATGCCATCCAACTCATCAGCTTATAATGTGGGGTATCCTAATTTCTCACAAATCATGGGTCCTGGGACAACAATGCATGACCTAATGATCTAGGGCAATACCAGAGAATTTATGTTTTCAAAATAGCTTTCAAATATCATTCCTAAAATAGAGTTTTCAAAACAATACATTCAATTCAATTGACATTCCAAAGATAGGGTTTTCCAAAATAATACATTCAAAATAGTGCATTTCCTAAATAGAGGGCTCACAGTAGTGTATCAAAAACCTTTAAAATAGCGAAACCAAAGTTAACTGCCCAATACTGTATTTAAAATAGTATGCCGAGGTAATGTATTTTCAAAATAGATTGCCCAAAAGAGTGTTCCCAAATAGTTCTAAGTATAGTGTATCGATAGTGTATCCAAAACAGTTTTCAAATTAGTATACCGATATGCTTCATTTTCTAAATAGTGAAACAACATTGACTGTCCAAAATAGTAACCCAAATAGTTTGTCAATTTAGCGTACCCAACATACCCCTAAAAGTGTTTTCAAGTAGTTTACCAATATAATACATTTTCAAAATAGCAAAACCAATGTTTACCGTTCAAATAGTACTTGGAATAGTTTATCAAAATAGCGTTGCCAAAAATAGTTTTTCCCAAAATAATGTTTTCAAAACATCATGTCAACTTACATATGTACTTTGTAAAATAACGTATCGCAGTTTATTATTTTATAAAGAAGATAATGAGATGGGTATCCGGTATTCCCAAGAGATAAGTGAAGGGTTAGGTATCATTTCCTAAAAGATTGGCTCAAGTTTCTACATAAGTTCCTAATACTTCTGCTAGGTTACAATTCAACCTATCGCATGTTTTCTAAATCTTGCCAAGGATTCATCGATCCTTTCGTTGTTCACTTCCATCAAAAGGTTCATCTTACAAGTGTTATAAAATGATCGCACTTAAACGACTAGTGATCTACCCCGATTCATCAACAGAGTGTAAAGTTTGGGCAATGAGGGCTGTAACATACCCCTAAAAAGATTTAAAGAAACAATTTTCAAACGAGGCTCAAAATTTACGGGATCAATAAATCCAAAATCAACAAAGCCAAAACCAAATACAAACGCTCTAACAAACTCAAATATGTTTATTACTACATCGATCGAGTTAAAAAAAATAATCAGCTCGAATTCAAAATGACGGCCAATCGGGTCTCACCTGACCCGGTGCGTACAAAATCAGACAGCGATGAACAAAAAGTCCATATAAGCGGAAAGAGCGTAACAATTTGAAGTGTCGTTCAATTAGTGAAGTTTCGTGATGCCAGTGTATCGTGATTCACCATTTTTCAAAATTTCAAAATCAAAAATCTTCCCGGAACATAATCCTGTTATAACTACTCTTGGTATCGCAAAATTCATTTGAGAGACGTAATTGATCAAGTCACGTCCCCACTATCCTTGGTTGATCATAGGTGATAAATCTACTCCCAACCGAGGATCAATGAATTTTGGTATACTCAGCTTAGTTATACTAGTACCACGTCCCTCGCTTTCAAAACCATTTTAGAAAACCATGATGAGTATCCAAACTCGAAGTCAAAAATGCCTTTACCAACGTAAGTATATGAAAATACTCATAGTAAATATTAAAAAGTGGGGTGAGTTTCAAATCGTTAAATATCATATCTCGTATCTCATCAAACATGCTATCAAGCATGACATCAAAAATCATCAGTTATAATCACACGCGAGGCATCGGCTTGGCAGGAAGGCACGTTCTGGTCATAGGAAAAACGATTATAGTCTGGGTTTTGAAAATACCAGTTCTCTATAACCTGGGCTCTGATACCATTCTGTGACACCCCAAAAACCGGATCAGCGGAAGCATACAAGTCTAGGGGTGTTACTCGATTGTTATCATAACAAAGGGTACAAAGAACGGTTTTATATAAACCATTTTAGAAGAAAACTTTATAAATTAAAACATTCATTTTGCAATAGTTAAAATAGTGCGGAAGCTATAATTCAAAATTTACTTAAAATAAGTCTCAAACGGTTTTCGGAGTCTTCTATGACCAAGCCATGCCCTTCGCCAAGCTCCTCCAATAAAAATATGTAGCGGCAATATCTAACACCTGAGATAAACATGCTAAAGTCAACACAAAGGTTGAGTGAATCCATAGGTTTAAAGTAAAGTAGTTGAGCACAAGATTTTAAGTTCGGGGTATATCTACAGCAAATGCATATACCAAATAAACAACAGCCAGTACATACAGAGTAACAATACCAATACATCCCAGTGCGTAAAGTATTGCGATATGCTAAGCTCATGACGCACAAACGTTAACCAAACCAATCGTCAGTAACTCTGTACTGACATAAACAATAACCGCGGAATTTCATAATATAAGTGCCCCCGAGGCCAGGTACTTGCCAAAACCCAGCAAAATCGAAAGTAGTACACCCGCATGTCAAGCCCTTGACAACTACGAATGGGATGGTCAATCCTATAGGCCTATATACTAAGTTCGCGTTCACTCGCAAGTGATTAATGGCTCATGATCTGAGGGTCTTTCCGGCAAGACAAGCTACCTAGCATATCCCCTCAAATAGTATACCAATTCAGGATAAGCATCCAAATAAACAATTGTGCTCAGAAAACATTTAAAAGCATGTATCTAACCCCGAGTAGTTTGCAAAGCAATTAAAATATACAAAAAGTGGGGATATAGACTCACTTGAGTATGCAGCAATGCAAGATATAACGACTAGCATCAACTAGTCAACACAATGGCATCAAAGGTAGGAGAGCACAACGGCATCAAAATATAGTCACACGGCATCAAGCAGTATAAGTACAACAAAACTGGATCGGCACAACCTAACGGGTAACACATATCAGAAATAATACTCAAGTAATATATAAAGTAACGTCCGTCGAATACCCATGTTGTTATGAAAAGTTTTAGTTCTTAATGGCGATAAAAGAAGTAAATCTTTGAAATCTCATGTGGATCTTAGGAGAATACAGTTTCGAAAATAAGACGAAGGTAGTCGGCGAAATGAAATCAAACATTTAGAAAAGAACGAGGAATAAGAAAAAAAAATGCTCTAAAGAATAAGTCGTATAATAATTAATAACTCACGCCAAAACAAATAGAAACCTCAATGAAAGAATAAACGAGAGAGAAAAAGAATAAAAGAATAGAAGAAAGAAGATAAAATAGACAAAAGAAAGCATCGATAGATAGTCTCGGTATTTACCCATTTTCCCAAAGTAACGTTAAAATGAAAAGGGTTTTGAAGTAATAAGGTTTGGTAAACTAATTTAAAGTTTATAAAGAATTTTACAAAATTTCGGCATGACCTGCCCGTTTATAAAACGTTTTCCCGAGTCGACGACTCTTAAATAATTATTAAATATAGTCAAATTCTCTTATTATTAATAAACAACACAATTTAATATATTTGAATATACCATTCGCGTAAATATTAGTTATTTAGTTTTATCGACCATTTCGTATTATTCGGGTTCCAGGTACGTTAAGATCTTGAGAAGCTTACAACCCCCACCAGGCAGTGTACCTGATCGTTGTAGTATAGTATAGTGACAAGTACCGGGGGATTAATCGTTCAGCTAGGAATAGTGTCGCTAGGATTAGAAAACCTAAATACTAGTTCTAAAGGTGAGGGAAGATTCTTTTTGTATTTTTATATTTTTTAGAAAGCAATTTAAAATCTCGGGTTTGAAGGATTTGGGCGGAATTAGTTGCTATTCAACTAACCCAATACTAAGATGCAATCAAAATAAAATACTAAAAATGAAAATAAACTAATTTATACTAAAGTTGTGAGCAGTAATTGGAGAAAATGTGTTTACTTAGATTTCACTACTCCCTAGACATCTTTTACACGTTAATTACTTGTTATAATTGCATGGATGACGGATTGTATTCCTTAATACCATTCATGGGGTGGCACACTTAACTCCCCAATTCTATGAGCTCTTATCTCCTCCTACACCATGCCCAGCACAACTATAGGGATTGTAAACAGTGGCTCATGCATTAAATACAACCAATAAAGACCTAGTGCGCGTCGGTTCATGTTTCTTAAGACGTTCAAGCATGTTACCAATTGGAGATCTGCCAGTTTTCTTAAGCCTAACATATAAATCATTCATCCAAGACAAGAATAAACAAGTAATCAACACATAATCAACATCTAAGTTTCATTAGATCTAAGCAAACACAAGATAGATCTAGCCTAGCATGATGGAATTAAGACAAGAACAAGATATAGACAACCAACACATAGACATATTGATTGAATTGAAGGAACACTTATCTTGATTACACATGCAAGGTATCAAGGGGTTGGAACCCTTGAAAAACCTGTAAAGTTACACCAAAACCGTACTTAGGGTTTCTCCCAAAACTTCTCTCTCTAAATGTGAAAAATTAGAAAACTATATATAGGAAAAGGGGTCTGACGGCGTCAAGACAAATCTTGTGACGCCGTCACCTCGCCGCCAAAACTATTCTCGGACTGCCTTGATCTACATTTGACGCCGTCAAGACTTAATCATTTCCAGGCCGTCATGACTTTTACTCTTGACGCCCTACCTTCATGACGCCGTCAAATCTCTACTGGACTGTCATGGAATTTTGCTCTTGACGCCGTCAGGGAATTGCTCTTGACGCCGTCACCTACTGTTCCCAGCATGGAAAATTAAGACTTTGGCGTTTTCTTCACTTTTATGCTCCAAAAATGTTCGAATTGCTTCCTTTTCCAGATTTCACTCCCAAAGTACCTAAAATCACAAAAGGAACGATTTAGGGCAATATTTGATCAAATAAATTCGAATTCGGGCTAAAATGACCCCCTAAAAACGGATCATTTTTTGCCTCATCATATACCCTTACACTTGAGATTTGCTTGTCCTCAAGCAAATGCGCTTTTATTCTAGTCAAAATACAAGTTAGGGGTCATTTAACACTAATATAAAAGTAATTACAATAAATAATCGTTCCATTAAAGACCAATAGACAAGCACGGAGGTCATACACTAGCACCTCACAAATAGTGTTTAGATACTCACATCTCTCGGGTGTAATAAAGTGTAAATTACAATATGGAAACGGAAGATATCTCTCACTACCTGTCATAGCAAAATAGATTAACTAGCCAAGTAATATGACTTAAATGGTCAAGTAATTATGATACGAGTTTAACACAAGGGTAATCCTAATGCCTCTTATCATGTAGTAAATCCTACTACACGAATGTAGTCTCACTAACGGTCTCGGGATGCATCACTAACGCAAGTTCTAGAATCTAAATGCTACCGGTACACTCATAAGCACTAATAGTAAATGCTTTTCCTATCAAATCTAAAGGCGAACCTCACATATTTGGGTGGAAACTTTTTCTGAATATACGGTTATGTGCTAGTCATACAATCTCCTATCCATGAGACGCTTGCTATGGCTGAAGTTTCACTCCTAAATGTTGTAAAAAAATTTAAATTTGGCGCTAAAATTGCACTAACAAGTGTTTCTCATAGTTTTATTACACATCTACCATTAAACAAAACAGACTCAAGCGAAAGTGCATATGTAAGGTATCATCTTTTTACCCTCCCCTTACACTTAAGATGAACATTGTCCCCAATGTTCAAGTAAAGAATGTAAAAGTGAAAAAGTAAAGAGAATGAAATCAAATACTCCCCTGATTCGCTCGGTATGGATAATAAGGTGGCCAGGTTAAATCTTCCTCCTAGAAAATGAACAATCAAAGCTTCCCTTCCAGAATATAAATCATCTTCTTGTCATACATAACCTGTAAAACCTGATAAGATAGACAAGACAACCTCGCGTAAAATCGGCGGCATCCTATATAAGTTACTAATTCCTAGAAAACAAGATAAGATATAATGCTTGTGGAATGAGGTTTGCAGATCTCTTGGAGATTATAAAACTTAATAATTCACAAAAACCCATAAGACTCCGTTAGAAAAATAAAACTGGTAAAATTTCCAGATTTTTACACCTGACGCCGTCAAGAGTAAACTCCTGACGCCGTCAGAATTGACCTACAGAAATTCTTATGTTAAGTTACTGGAAAATTTCTGGAAAAACTTGGTCCTACTTCCTGGAAAATCCTGCAAAACTTCATTATGACTCAATACAAGCATTTGACTCTAACAATTACGAATATACATGTTCATTTAATATTGTGGAGAATCATAATCGGTTTGTTTCTTAAAAACATATTTGGGGTTTCCCCTTACACTTATCTTTTGCAAAAAATACCTTTAGGTGGAGTTAAGACTAGGCCAAAACAACAAAGTAAAGTATTTCCACTTCTTAATTTAGAAACATGATCAACCAACAATAAAAATAAAGCATGCATACGGAAACAAATAACAAACAAACAAAAATAAAATCACACAAAAACATGGGTTGCCTCCCAAGAAGCACTTTTCTTTATTTACGAGTCTTGTAGCTAGACTCAAAGTCATGGGTTACTACGTGATCTCATCATTGGTTTCACTCTCTAGGTCGTCTTCTAAACCAGTTTTGTATTCCGGACCTAGTTGTAAGCATTCTTTATAGAAACCAAGCATCCTATTCTTTACATATTCTACTCCTCTACGTCTATCCTTCTCATTCCTATAATAAGCCGCTTGCTTGTGTTCTTTTTCGAAATTAGAGAGAAGGCGGTATTGCTCAATCTTGTAGGGCATTTGATAGGCAACCTCATCATTCTCTTCCTTGAATCTAACTATCCCTAAAGTCGGATCATAACTCATCCTAGTGGCTTCAACAAATGGTTTTCCAAATATTATTTGGCTTAGGCAAGCATCAATCACCGGACGAATGTCTTCCACTATCATAAAATTGATCTCATAGGTGAGATTCTCTATAATCACATGTAATCCCTTCACTCTTCCTGCAAAATTACTTATTAGATTCTTATTGGGCATCATCCTAAAATTAAGTTGCTTCTTCATCACCCAATTGTAATAAGTCCTAGTCATGATGTTAACGGGGGATCTAGGGTCGATGTAAGCTTTCCATATATGCATGTGCCCGATATTGCATGGGATGTTAATGTTAGAGGGGTCTCCCATTTTGATAAGGGGTGTGCCGAAGATATATGGTCTCTCGGGACTATCGAATAAATCCTTATGGTACTCCCGTTCTTCCTCGGTGGGCAACTTATCAAAGTATTTTTCTATAGGCTCTACCTCCTCTAATTCCTCATCCTTAGTCTTGGCTTCTACTCTAACTTCACCCTTGTCACTCTCTTCTATCTCCTTATCTATCGGCTTAATGGTGACAACATTGACAAAGTGGACATGTTTGGATGATGAGGGATCCTTAATTTGGATTCCACTATTGGTGTCCCTAGTGTCCTTCCTAGGTGTGATTAACGCTTGGTTGTTGAGGGCTTTCAACAAGTTGTCAATCTTGTTGGTCATCTCCGTTTGTTGTTGGTTGAATTCGGTTTCAAACCTAGCTATGCGAGCTTCTTGAGATGCCATGAACTTTGACATCAATCCTTCAAGATTGTTGGTACTACCATAGTTGTTAGAAGGATTGTTGTTGAAAGTACGATTGGCTGGTGGACCGTTTGGTTGGTAACGATTAGGCGGATTGGAAGAATTGGGTTGATTTTGTTTCCACCTAAGGTTTGGGTGATTTTTCCAAGAGGGGTTGTATGAATCACCATAAGTGTTTGGCTCGGGCTTGAAAGTGTACCACTTATCTCCCGCTTCGTCGATACGCGTGGATGTGTAGTCCGTAAAAGCTGTTCCGGGGAGTTCCACACAATCACGAGTGTCATGGGGACCACTATATAATTCACATGAAGAAGTGATTTTGTTCACTTGGCTTGAAGGCTTAGGAGCTTTGCAAGATTTCATGAGAAACTTGACTTGGTCCTCAAGTTCCATGATCCTACGGTAGGGAGTGCTAGAATTGTTCGAAGGCAAAGATATTGCCTTGACCGTTTTGTTCAAATCACGGGGATCATTCCAACTTTCGTTGTCATAGAGAGCAAGATCTTCTATGAGTTCCCATGATTGTTCCGCACTAAGATCACGTAGCTTACCACCGGCCGATTGGTCAATGGCTCGCCTCGTGGAGATGTCGATATGGTCATAAAAAATTTGGACTAGGAGCCAAAGATCTATGCCATGATGAGGGACTTTTTGGAGTAAGTCCTTGAAATGAGTCCATGCTTCATAAAGAGATTCATTTTGACGTTGTTGGAACATCAAGATGTCATTTCTAAGCTTAGTAGTTCTCCCCGGTGGGAAAAATTGAGCAAGGAAATGAATGGTGAGATCATCCCATGTGGTGATGGATCCCGCGGGTAAACGCTCAAGCCATTGACTAGCTTGATCCTGTAGAGAGAATTAGAATAGGCGTAAACGGGTTGTCTCTCTAGTTGCAACATCTAGGTCTATGGAATCTATGATTTTGAGAAAGTCCTTAAGATGTTGGTTTGGATCTTCGGAACGAAGTCCATTGAATGCACATCTGCTTTGCACCAACCGGATGGTGTCGGATCGCAAGGGGGTCACATTGGCTCCGGTGAGCTCAATGGTGTTTCGGTAGCCTTGGTGGCTAGGTCGGGAATACTCTCCTAAGGTTCGGGGCCTAAGGGGTTCTAGTGGTGGGTTTTGTTGTGGTGGGATGACGGGTTCAAAGATGTTCTCGTTGTCCATGATGTTGGGTGGTTATGAACAAAGGCACAAAGAAATGAGATAGACTAAAGAAAACTAAAAATAAAAATAAAATCTTACTAGAAAGGAATCTAGCAAGTAGACCTAATACAAAGAAATTCTAACCTAGACAATAACTATTTCCCAGGTTGCGGCGCCAAAAAATTGATACGTGGGAATCGCACCAGGCTTTACCTCTCAAGGGATCTTGAGAAACTTACAACCCCCACCAGGCAGTGTACCTGATCGTTGTAGTATAGTATAGTGACAAGTACCGGGGGATTGATCGTTCAGCTAGGAATAGTGTCGCTAGGATTAGAAAACCTAAATACGAGTTCTAAAGGTGAGGGAAGATTCTTTTTGTATTTTTATATTTTTTAGAAAGCAATTTAAAATCTCGGGTTTGAAGGATTTGGGCGGAATTAGTTGCTATTCAACTAACCCAATACTAAGATGCAATCAAAATAAAATACTAAAAATGAAAATAAACTAATTTATACTAAAGTTGTGAGAAGTAATTGGAGAAAATGTGTTTACTTAGATTTCACTACTCCCTAGACATCTTTTACACGTTAATTACTTGTTATAATTGCATGGATGACGGATCGTATTCCTTAATACCATTCATGGGGTGGCACACATAACTCCCCAATTCTATGAGCTCTTATCTCCTCCTACACCATGCCCAGCACAACTATAGGGATTGTAAACAGTGGCTCATGCATTAAATACAACCAATAAAGACCTAGTGCGCGTCGGTTCATGTTTCTTAAGACGTTCAAGCATGTTACCAATTGGAGATCTGCCAGTTTTCTTAAGCCTAACATATAAATCATTCATCCAAGACAAGAATAAACAAGTAATCAACACATAATCAACATCTAGGTTTCATTAGATCTAAGCAAACACAAGATAGATCTAGCCTAGAATGATGGAATTAAGACAAGAACAAGATATAGACAACCAACACATAGATATATTGATTGAATTAAAGGAACACTTATCTTGATTACACATGCAAGGTATCAAGGGGTTGGAACCCTTGAAAAACCTGTAAAGTTACACCAAAATCGTACTTAGGGTTTCTCCCAAAACTTCTCTCTCTAAATGTGAAAAATTAGAAAACTATATATAGGAAAAGGGGTCTGACGGCGTCAAGACAAATCTTGTGACGCCGTCACCTCGCCGCCAAAACTATTCTCGGACTGCCTTGATCTACATTTGACGCCGTCAAGACTTAATCATTTCCAGGCCGTCATGACTTTTACTCTTGACGCCCTACCTTCATGACGCCGTCAAATCTCTACTGGACCGTCATAGAATTTTGCTCTTGACGCCGTCAGGGAATTGCTCTTGACGTCGTCACCTACTGTTCCCAGCATGGAAAATTAAGACTTTGGCGTTTTCTTCACTTTTATGCTCCAAAAATGTCCGAATTGTTTTCTTTTCCAGATTTCACTCCCAAAGTACCTAAAATCACAAAAGGAACGATTTAGTGCAATATTTGATCAAATAAATTCGAATTCGGGCTTAATTGACACCCTAAAAACGAATCATTTTTCGCCTCATCAACCGTCTCGTGTACCAAAGGGTCCATAATGTACAAAGAACTAATACCG
Source organism: Artemisia argyi (assembly GCA_030686995.1). NCBI lineage: Eukaryota > Viridiplantae > Streptophyta > Magnoliopsida > Asterales > Asteraceae > Artemisia > Artemisia argyi. The sequence continues at coordinate 34,184,519 of CM060694.1, forward strand.
TAAATCCAGTACATCCAAATCAAGCTCACAATATATATAACATCACATCACAATCCCGGATTCAAAGTCCGATATTCAAATTCTCTTAACCATAACAATTCATTATAAGTTTCATGGTTTTATCATCCGTTTTATTATTATCGTTTACTCAAACTAATATCAATATCCCGAGACTAAGTCAACCAAAACCCGAGCAACACATCTAAAACTATAACAATATAATGTTAACCCGATATCAAAAATTAATCCGAGTCCAAACCGAACTCAATCCGAGCTTTAGGCTCACTCTGCTCAACCAACAAATCCAAATCCGAACCAAACCCATCCAAATCCTTAAAACAACAACAACAAAAATAATATAACATCATCCCCACCACCACCTGAGTCTCGGTGGTCGTGGCTGCCGACTGTCGAGACACGACCCAACCAAATGGACCAACAATAATTCCAAATCCAAATCCATATACAACCTCAAACAACCCAAAACAATAATAATAACAAATCCTCACTGAGTTAACCGAGTTGACTCGGTGAGTCAACCGAGTCGCTGCTAGAAAGGATAGATCCACACGGTTTTATTAAATTTTAAATTTTTTTTATAAAAGATTAATATATAAAATCGGATCTATTAAAAGTTACAAATTAGGGTTTCGAAATATTTTGATATAGGGGTGCGTGAGGGAGTTTTACCGTCGGAAAACGCAAAAGAATGGTGGTGGTGGCTCTCGGTGGTGGTAGGGTGTGACTGTGGTGATGAAGGGTGACATGTGGCGGCGCTGGGATAGGTTCCGGTAGGGGCGGGAGCTCAAATGCTCCAGAAATGTCGGGGTTTAGCCGATCTATCTAATGGAAAGGTAAAAGGGGTTCGCCGGAAAAATTTTCCAGTGGCCGGAATCTGCTACTGCCGCAAGATATTATGAGTTTTCCGGTTGGTGTGGCCGGATAATTCAAGAGAAAGAGAGAGAAAGAATTTGGGAGGGGTGTGTGTGTTTTTATTTGTTATAAAAATGAGGATAAGAGTTATTAATGGGTATATATATGTTTAGAAAGGTTTAGGGTAGGAATGGAATTAATTAAAGTGTAGGGTGTAAAGGGTAATTATCTCGAGGTCTATTCTTGCCAACGTAGTCAAACTTTTCACGAAAACGCTTCGGGGCTCAAACGACATAGCAAACGGACTCGAAAAATTACGAAACTTGCGCCATTGTTCACGAAATCATTTTTCCCATCAAATCAAGTATAAACTTCAAAGTTTTTCTCAAAATCAAAATAATTCGAATAATTTGGCAAATACTATACGATTCATGTTTTCTAGGTTGTGCCGGCTCGATAAAGGAATAACGCTCACGTTAAATAAGATATCCACAGTTTTTCAAACCCAAACAAGTTCAAAGAAGTTCAAAAGTTAAGGAAAATAAAAAATAACGGTTTTGGCTCGTATAATAGTTTTAGGAAAAGTACCGGAGGTTACAATTATCAGGATTGAGGAAGGGCTAATTTGAGTGAGCTTGAGGGTTGAGTGTATAGTTGGAGACATAGGAGGAATTTGGTGTTGGATGTTTGACAACATCCTTTGGTTCGATGGCCTTTTTATGTATGTTAGGCTTTTCTTTTCCAAACGGGTTTCTCGGTCATCTTAGCTAACCTTGAGGTTTTTGGTTTTGGTTTGATGGGAGAGGACATGATGAGATGAGTAGAGATTGTGAGGAATGGGAGTGCTTATAACGTAGGATTGGTGGGATTAAGGATGGATAAAATTTGCTAATGAATTTTGGGACGTATAGGATGAAATGGGCTAAAAAATGAAAGGTTTCTGAAATCCCGACCATCAGATGGCCGGTCTCGTTAAATAGGGGTCGGTCCCCTTAAATATTAAGGGGGCTGCCTTATAATTTAAGGGGGCCGCCCATCTGGTGGTTCTCAGATTACCAGAAATGGATTTTTGGCAGAAAATTGTAGAAAAGGTTGTGTTTTTAGGTTTAGTTTCAAGCAAGTCCAACTCTTTGAGACAATTATGCATGTAATATATATTTATGCAAAACATGTCAATTAAAGAGATTAAGAAATCAAGTAATTTCATCTAGCATGCAAACATACTCCTCAAGCAAGTAATATATATGGACTAGGATACAATAAACTACACCAAGTATATTCTTAATTATATGTAGGTGGTAAGATTAATGAATTATTTGATGGATCCTAATGTGTGTCTATGTGCAATAAATGGGAACTTAAGATAGCATGGACTTCTATACTTGTTACAAACAAAATCTAAATAGACAAACCGTGGTCCTCTTGATTTGTTTTGATTTTCTTATAAGTGTCATGTACATAAGTATATATGACAAATATGAGATCGTCATGCATGATTTAAAGAAACATTTTTAGCATTATTCAACAATGTCTGGAAATAGGTTTGTAAGTGGATTTGATGTTAATGAAAGGTAAAGAAAATTTTCCCAATCCTTGATTTTGATCAAAACAAAGTTGTGGATATTGATAGTGAAACATCTTATTGGAAAAGTGGGATATTCATTTGAAAAATTATTTATTATTATTATTATTATTATTATTATTATTATTATTATTATTATTATTATTATTATTATTATTATTATTATTATTATTATTATTATTATTATTATTATTATTATTATTTATAAACATCATTTTCATTAGAAACAAAACCCACAGGATTACAAGAAATTAGATGGGAACCTCGAAAATAACTGGGCCCCCACCCCTTTAGCAATATCGAAACTAATCCTACTGAAGATATGCGTAGCAACACGCGCCCCAATATCTTGAGTTATAGAGAATTTCTGAATCCGCTGGAGTAAGGTCACCGCATCTGCATCAAGTTCCCCTAAAGAGGAAAATGAGAAAGGGATGAACCCATATCCAATATCCACACATTTAGCTCCATACTTAGCACGCTTACGTTTTCCAGCATCAATCACCACATGACCTGGCATAAAGTCAATCATACCAGTTTGCGTAAGGGGAGACGACCCCGTCAAATCGACACATACGTCCTGCCCTCCGTCCCAGGAATAGAGCAAGACATCTGCTGGCCGTAAGACTTGCTCCCTTTCTCCACCAAACCCGATGTCGACCTCTTTATGACCTGAGACCCCAGATCGAGAGCAGATATCAACCAAAGTATCACGCACTATGTTGTGTCGATGCTTAACACCAATAGTGCAAGTGCACGATACAGCATGGTCCCCATAAATATCCCTTGTGAAAACCTTAGAGCAAGCTAAGCATGGCATCAGAACAGAGAAAAGGGGAATGTCTAACCGATAACATAACACACACCTGTAAGTTCTAGCATTCATAGTCTGTCCCAGCCCAGAATATTTTTAGAGATATTAGATTTTTTTTAAATGTGAGGTTTTTGAATATTTTTAGAGATATTAGATTTTTGACAACAAATATCATTAATCATAGATTTTAAAAGATGTTTATCAAAGATCTCATGCTCAAGATAATTGGTTAGGCCTATTGTCACATGCTATCCTTTTCTACATAACATATGATCATAAGTGAGTGATGACGTAATTCTATATGTTTGATGCGAGAGTGTTGAATGGGGTATATCCTAACATCTATAGCTCCTTTGTTGTTGCACACTTATCTAACTTAATGTCATAGTCTACGAGATCTTGTTTCATCCATAGTTTTCTTACGCGAAGGATCTAATCCTACTTCTATATTAGCAATTAATCCACTTAACTCATTTCACTTCATCACCATGAGTTTGCTAATAGTGGATATAGAAGATTTCCATTTTCTATTTTGTTCGACAATAAATAATTTCATTATATTCCTAGGAAATTCAACTAATGATGTTTCTAGGTTATAAGTATATAAGCTATTATGTACGTATATATGTATAAGATTTACAAACAATATATATGTATAGTTAAGCATTAATCTAACTAATCATTTATCTAAGCATGCAAATTATATCAATGGACGTAAAAGAAAAGCGTGCCTTTTAGTCTTTAATGGATTTTCTTCAAACACTTCAAGTTACCATGTTGACTTATAGAAGTCATGTGTAGATGAGATTCCAACTTATTTGAGGAATGACAACTTAGCCATTTGGTTCTCATTGTCTCATTGGTCCAAAATTGTTTGAACCGAACATGGTTTGCATTTGACTAGGATGCATGTATGGGTTAAAGCTTGGTTGATGTGGATAATTCCACATTGGGTGACTATTATTAGAAAAGTTTTGTCTACCTTGATTTCTTCAATCGCCGTAACTTTAGGTCGCCATTTTGGATGAAGAGCCCTAAGAAATTTCCTGACAAAATTCTTACTAGAAAAATTCTCATCAAGTGCTTTTAAACTTGTGATGATAGTGTTAAATCTGGCAAAAGCATTATCAGTTGATTCCTCTTCTGAAATCGTAAATTGTTCATATTGTTGAACAAGAAGATCTATTTTGTTATCTTTCACTTAACTATTACCTTGGTGAGTGATTAGTAAAGAATCCCAAATTTCTTTTGCGGTTTTACACATAAAAATTCTTTCATATTCTTTGCGTGGTAACGCATTATAAATTACCATTTTAGCTTCGCTATTTTTAGCTAGTTTCTTTTTCAAATTATCATTTTGTTTTTCAAAAGGTACAATTTCATCCATTTTAGTTTCGGGATTATTTTGAATAGGGGGAAAATCACCAAAGGTAATAACATGCCAAAGATCTAGAGCCTTTGATTTCACATAAGTTTCGAATCTATTTTTCAAATAAAGAAAGCCATCGCTTTCAAATATTGGTGGTCTTTGCATAGATTGACCTTCTAAATATTTTTCCAATACCATAGATCAATACAAGTTTTAACATACAATATATTTTAAAAAATCTTGTTTAACGTAGCTCCGATGCGAATTGTAGAAAACTAGAAGGGGGGGTTGAATAGTTTTACGACTTTTTAATTAATTTTGAAAACCTTTGTTTGCTTTTAAAACTTAGATTCGATCTTTATGTGAATTCAACTCTTGCACAATATAAACAATTATATGTAAGTGAATGAAGACAATGTAAGTAAAGTAATGAAAGTAAAGAGATGGAAAGATCTAACCGCGACACAAAGGATTTATAGTGGTTCGGCTACAAGGACACCTTCCTTGCCCTAATCCACTCCCCGAGCACCTAACTCGAGAGTTCTCTTCACTATGTCAACAACCTCCTGTATGGTGGAGAAAACCTTATACACTTTTGCTTACACCAATTTCACACCACTTGTATCTTCACAACGTTTTTCACGACTACTTCATGACTTCTCCACGACTTTTTCACGACTTCTTCCACAACTTTTCCACTACTACACAACACTACCTCTTCACACCTTCACTACCTATATACCTTAGCTTCTCTACACCTTTTCTACTTGCACAACTAATCTACACACTTATATTCACAACTAACCACCTAACTTACACAACTTATGCACAAATGATTTCTAAAGAATTGTACACTAACAACTTGAGTGGGAGGATCACAAAAAGTTGTAATACTTCTAATCTTGAAGGTTAGATGTATTCTTCTCTTGCACTTGAATGGATGAAGCTTGGATCACTTGGAAACAAAAGCTTATGATTATATGATCAAAGGATTTAAGAGAATAGAAATGGAGATTCGGATCAGAAAGTTTTAAGTGCAAAAGGTGAGGAAAAATGCCAGGAATGAACCAGTATTTATAGGCAAAAAAATACAGTTGGAGGAGCGTGCCTGTCCCCTTAATTGGTGGCCGGTCCCCATAATAATTAAGGGGACCGCCCTTATAATTAAGGGGGGCACCCCTCCTGAACGGCTATATTTTTTTGTCTTTAACTAGGGAAGGTTTTTCTAGAACATTTTTGTCATTTTTGGTTGAAAATTTGAATTCATATATTTATTATGGATTAAACATATTTCTTTAATTACCAAAAATGATTTTGTAAAAGATATAAAATGTTTGTGACAATTTATAAAAAATCTAGTGTTTAAGAAAACGTTCCTTTGATCATAAAATGCATTAGGCATTTTGTTTATTCATACCTTAAGTGATTTGGTTGTTAAAATAAATATTTATGACTAAATACTTATTTACGTCATAATCTTTAGTGGTAATGGCTATTAAAATGAAACATTTGGCTACTCCAGTGGTAATGGCTATTGGTAAAGAGACGTCAAATCCATTATTTTCAATGATTCACCTCTCACAGGAGTTAACACACCTGGTTGTGATGAGAATAGTATGAAACTTATGTTTTGATGTACATTTGGTCATTTGTTGCTGCAAAGAATGGTGTCTTTCAAAGTGTTACTGATCATAGAGATTTTGCTGATAAAGATTCTTTGTTTCTGAAGTTCATTCTCAATCCTCTTCTTCTTGCCTTTGAAGATCTATCAAGAATCTTGGAGTTAACAATGTCAACTTCAAGATTAGGGGAGGATTGTAAGGAATTATTGAAGTCAGCATTTAGATACTGCTGATGGATTCTACTGACAGGTTCCTGCGGATACATATAGTTGATTCTGCTGAAGACTGGTTCCTGCTGATATATGTATCCTGCGGATATAGTTAATCCGTGGATAGAGTTTGTTTATTTTAGGACAAGATATGTAGAATATCTTTTATTAGTTTAATGTTATTCGTTTCTTGTAAGAAAGGTTAGGGTTTCCACTAGTATAAAAGGAACCCAAGGTCATTGTATTACGTACGTGTTTTCAAACAATTGTTAGTGAATTATATCGATCCATAGAGGATCAAAGAGTTTAGCATATAGTTTGTATTTATATTCCGCAATAAATATAAGCTCACAGAGATTGTCTATTTAGTTTTACTAGTGATTACATTAGTAGACTAACGATCTATTGGCTCAAGATCTATCAAGTGTAGATCCTACATCCAGAAGCCATCCGATTAAGTCTGGGTTTCGTACTGAAGTATACCAAAGCCTTGGTGAAGAAAATTTTGAGAAATGACATGTTTTAGAAAAATATTTTAAAGAACTCTCGCTCAAGCATCTATACATATCCGTATCGTTGTTGAATGACATTTCTAGATATGTATAGAATATCGATTATACAAGAGACATGTCGTGAGGAGAATATTTTTAGATTTTTTGATTTTATATTGTTTTTTATTTTATTTTTATTTTTTTGAAATTTTATATTTTTGTATTTTGTTTTTGATTGTTTTTCAAATTTTTTATTTTGTTTTTTCAAAAATATATACAAAGGAGAATTGAAGAAAGAAAAATTAAGTTTGGACAAGTAAAAGTGGAGTTAAAAGTGAAACTAGAAAAGGATTTCCACATGCGATGTTGGCGTAAAGTGCTTCTTTACCACATTGGGTGTATGAACTCTCATCACTTTCACAAGTACCTGCATCCACAAAAGAAGAATTTGCACAAATAATAATGTTAGAAGTACATGTTTCCTCATGTTGAGGGTGTTCACTATCAATGGTTGTAGTGGTTTCTATTTCCTGTTGCTGATTAATACTATTATTTGTCTTGGGGCAACTATCAAGAATTTTCCCTGTGGGAATCCACCTAAGACCAACTGTATTAAAAACTTTTCCTGTGAGAATCCACCTAAGGTAAGATCTAGACGTAGCTTTCTTATCAGATGCAGCGGAAGTCTCAGTTTTTGACAAACTACATCCTTTAGATATCCACCTATTAGGTTTCTTATCCTTTTTCTTGTTGTCAACGGGTTTGTTTCTATTTGGTGTCTTAGTGGATTGTGTCTTGACACTTGATTTTCCTTTCTTGAGAAATTGTGCAATACATGCATCATGGTTAGCTGAAAAAACACATTTTTGACATGTAGGACAGACAAATTGAACATTCTTGTTTAACACAGCAACTTTAACTTTGTCACTATAGTCTTTTGGAAATTGTTTGTTGTTCGATGAGACTTTGGAATTCTTTGTGTTAAATTCTACATTCCTATCATTCTCTTTTATGCCACTACTCTTAGATGCAAATCGATCCCTAGTATTTTGTTGATTGTTCCTAGGTAATGGTTTACTACTACTAGCAGTGCGTTGGAATCTTGTAGAATTCATCACACTAGGTTTTGCACCTAAAATTCCATCTTTTCGAAGTTGTGCCTTTTTCCTAGCCTTTTCTAGATGGTTATTTTGGACCATGACATTAGAACCAACAGATTCCTTTACAGTTTTTGTGATCACATTCGGTGTTCTATTCCTAGAAGGGCCAAGTGTAATCACATTTGTGTTACTTTTAACAACCAGTTTTTGTTTTTTAACAATCTTTTCAATCTCCTTTTTTTTTGGGCAAGGGTTGTGGAGTGACTGGTTTTGTCAAATTCTTTTTTCTCATCGACTTTTGGAGCAAACCGGGAAATAGACATTTTTTGTTTTTCAACCGTTTTTGAAACACTTGGTTTCTCCGAAGTCGATGGTTTTGCAAACTTAGTATCCACACCCTTCCCTTTTATACTTTCTAGCTGAGCTCTCAAAAGATCATTTTGCTCTTTCATGTCCTTGTAGGCATGTTCATACGACCATTTGTCATACTTGCATTCCTCTGATTTTCGATCAAGTTGTTTGAAAAATGACATGTTTTCTTTTTCAAGTTTTACAAGAGCATTTTCATATTTTGAAACAATTTTAGATGTCTCAGCTCGTAGTTTTCATTGTCCTTAACAGAATATGATTTTAAAATGATGGACATTATATCAGTAGTCATAACGGATTCGAAAAGAGAATCATTTAGATTTTCCAAAAGTTTGATGTTTTGAGGATTTGCATTAGCTTCCTTTACCAGGGATTTGTGGTCCTTGACAAAGTCAGCTGTTTCTTTCAAAAATGCTTGCTCAAAATAAATTACCCGAGCATTAATCATATTGATTGGAGGATCAAAGTCTTTTTCAAGAATCTTTTTCAGCTGTAAATGAACCGTGGAATTCCAATTGTTCTAATTAAGTCTCATTTTAGATTCTAAAAGTGTTTGAATTTGCCCAGTTCTGGTTTGAAGATCATCAAGATATCCTCTGGCAGCACTTATGTTAAAAGTGTTGTTTGAAGACATCTGTTCCATGTTTGAAAGCGATTTGGAAGCAACAGTTGGTTTAGAAACTTGTTTTGGAAAACCTAGGTTTTTGGAAAACTCTGACGGTTGTTTTTGTGAAACAAAAGTAATCCAGACAGTTTGTTCAGTTTTTTGTAATCGATTGGTTTCAAATCTGGATTCTTTTGTTTCATTTTAGTTGTGCTCTCTTCAACAAGTTCCATTGTTTGCACAGATTCCCGAACGACGGGAGGATCATGTTTAGCAAATATAACATTTCCATTATACAAAGCATTCTGTTCTTCCTGAGCTTTCTTGAGATTACAAGGAGTTTTATTACCAAGAGCCATTTTTTGTTTTGTATGGTAAATCGTATCAGTTTGATTAGTAATCATTTGCATTTTTTGACTCGACTAACCCGACTTAACCAACAAGTTTTCTAGTTTTTTGATCATATGTCCTGACTCTATGATTTCATCCAAAAGTTTATCTTCTTTTGTAACACCCCCAAAATAGCGCAACGGAAGCTAGTGTCACTGGGGTGTTACTTCATAGCACAAAGTACAAGTTATAGAAAACGTACTCTAAATGAGACGTTTTGAAAATTTTCCATTCGATAAGTAATATTAGAGTTATAACATGAGGTCCCAAAATATAATATTACATAATTGTTTTACAAAAGTTTTATCGAATGGTGAATAGAATGCATCCCCGTCTTCAAAACAAGCCATGCGACTCTAATGCTCCAATCCAAAGTTATGTCTTACAAAACCTGAGAATAGACATGCTAAAAGTGTCAACACAAAGGTTGAGTGAGTTCATAGGTTTTAGTAAAAGTAACAATAATGTGGACCACAAGATTTCAACAACAACTGTAATTCAAATATGTTCATGTATTCCCATTGCACTAAGCTCATGAAACCGAAGCCTTGACAGTTAGTTATGTATCACCCCAACCAGGTGCTTTGCCCTACACATGTACGACATCAAATGAAATGCGTCCGTTTTCTTGTTGGAGCGACCAACACGGACGGGGGAGTTTAACCCCAATAGATCTATTCACGGCATTCGCGCTTACTCTCATAAGAGTAATTAACGGTTCATGATTGTGGGGATTTTATGGCAAATAAGGCAACTTAGGCAATCAACAAATGTTCAATGTACTTGTGTCCATACGTATAACAACAACGAGTTCAAGTATAAATGAGCATGTATTCTCCCCCAAGAAAATTCAAAACAAGTAAAAGTGGGGCCATGAACTCACCGTAGTAACCAATAGTAGTTTATAACAACAGATAGTGTATGGCAAGACCACGATCCTTAATGATAACCTACAAGAGTATAGTGATCGCGTCTTAATATAATGTACAATATGAGTGTACAAGTATATGTAAAATCATTAACTTGATTAAGATGTTGTACATATATCTTATGTTGCGTAAGGAGTGAAGTATCCTTAAAGCGTGGTTTGGCTATTAGCCTTTTATAATTAACTTCGTACTACCGTTCGAGCTATCAAAATCTAGAGGTCATGTAATGAACGTATGAGGAGCCAGGACACTTTAATTCGTAAACCACAACTCGTCGATAAGTATAAGTATTTGACGAGACAAATGTTGTACAAAAACATTTATCGCGTTTCGTCAAAGATTATTAGTTAAACTAGTGTGGTGACGTGATGATATAAGTTATATGTCGTGAAGTGGTTTAGCATAATATTCATCATGTGTAAATGTTACTAACTCAATGTGTGTTGTAATAAAAATGATAACGGTGTTTAATAATATTGTCGATTAAAGAGTTCAAAATGGTTTTTTTAGATATCATATTAGTTATCACAATTTCGCGGATCTAGTGAAAGTCGTGACTTTTTGGAAAATGATATTCATATAGTTAATATGTGATATGGTTATTTTCCAAGGTTGTCGAGGTCGGGAAAAAAGTTCAATTTGGTAAGCAAATCTCAAAAACAAGATTTGAGCCGTCGAACCCAAGCTAGCTGTGCGGCTAGACACACAACCTTGAGACAACAACCAAGACCATATCCGTGGCTATGTCTCGGCTTAGAAGGTCTTGAGACAACATCCTTGGCTGTGTCTAAGCCTTAAGAGGTCAAAACGCCATAAAGACTCTCGAGTCATGACTACTTTTTAATCTTAAGCAGGTCTAGCTGGTTTTTGCAAGTTTTAGCCTTTGGTTTTCACTTTCTGCACACGTGCTCCTAAGTTTTTGTATAAAAAGTCATTCTGAGCAACTTTCATGCTTTACACTTTTGATGATTCGGACCAGAAGAGGGTGAAAATCGAGTTTCAAAGTCGTATCAGACCCTTTTTGTTCCAGCACAATATTTCTTTCTAGCAATCTTTACTTAGCCATAACTTTTTAACCACAAGCCCTTCTTAAGTGATTCAAAAACTCAAGTTCTTGTTTCTACATCCTCTATCTGTTTCTTAACCTTGTCAAAGTCCTAAGTTCGTGATTCTATGTTAAAGATAAACAATTTCACAGGTTACTTACTAGTTATACCTTAACAATTTCTAACATGTCTAACTGATGTTTTGCTTGTGTTTAGCTATGTACAACATCACCCCAAGTCTTATTACATATCAAACTTGTACAAGATATAAATTACATCAAAATAAATGAAAGTCTTGAAAACTAAACAAATTCTTACAACTTCTTGGATGAGATACACTAAAAGCCCAAGAACCACTAGCCTAAATCTTTGTATCACCAACTAGTCTTTAATTCTTGTCTTCAATCTTTACCCAAAATTGATAAACCTTTATACCATTTTGTAATCAACCTCTTACTTCAGCCCCTATACCTCTTGATTAAACCCTTGTAATCTTGAGCTAGGTTCTCCTAAAATCATCTCACTTCAGCCTTTGGTTTCTTGTATAGCTCTTAAACTAGCCTTGTAATCTCCAAAGTAACACTTGAGCTAAGTAGTAGATACAATGACTTCCATCTTTGTAATATAACTTGTAACTTGAATCAAACTTAATGATGGTAATATGATGATGGTGATGTACGGTGAAAAAAGGAGCCAAAGATGGAAAATTGTAGTAACTTTGTGTGGAGTAAAAAAAATAATATAGATAAGCGTTTATTATGTGTACCATTTTAGAACAAAGAGGCTTTATAAAAAGCCATGTGGCCTTGTGAAGGATTAGTACACGCCCACCTCATGCTTGAGGTGGGGAGAAGCTTGGTTGCTAGCTTGTGAAGTAGCTTCAAGGTGAAGCAAAGTGTCTATGGAGTATAGTTTGGTCCTGATAATTACTAATGTTAAGCCCTCTAGTCTTAAAACTTTAAACCATGTAATATAAGAATGTAATACTTATGAAAATGTCCAAACTTATCAATATACCTCAACTAAGTATAATAAAAATGTGATAAGCCTAACGGAGTGCGTTCATGTTGTTAAAGCCTAATAACATTGGTTTGAGTACGTGAATTACGTAAAGAGTAAAATGTTTATGTAAAAATGACAAAGTGACAATAGTTCATATAAAATATGCCTATTGATGAATTTTGAGTATTTTGAACACATAGACTTATCCTAGTCTTGTGTTGGTCGCGAGGAAAGTTCACACGATTAAACTTTCGTGATTACTTATAAAAGTAATTTAAATATTAAAAGTAATATTATGTGACATAAAATAAATAATAATCAAATCAATTTTATTGTTGAGTTTATTGTTGTGTCGGTACGCGTTGTGTGCGATTTTTAAGTTTTGTGAGATATCGTCTCGTTAAATAGACAAGGGTGAACGAAAACGTTCAGAGGGTAATAATTCAAAGCAGAGTAAATTATCTCACTTAAGAAGTTACCGGTTAACTACCGATTACAGTATTTGTATTTACGTTACGGTACAATTCAAATAGTCAAAAGTTAAAGTCAAAGTCAAAGGGCAAAATGGAAAATTTACGGGTTGCTACAGCCTCCACCAGTTACGGGAATCATGTCCTCATGATTTAGTTTGTGTTATGAGTTGATGATGTGCCCCAGAAGAGGTGGGGGTACTTCTGTAAGGGAACTTCGTTTCGAAGTTCAGTGAGTGTCATCAATTGACGGTGTGTTTTAGAGAAGATGAGAGTACTTCCGACACATCTGGTCTTCATGCTCTCACTTGAATTCGAGTCCTTTCAAGAGTTCCAAAGAACTTTGATAATAGGAATGCGACTTTACGTGATTCGTTTGATCTCACAGTCCATGATCATGATAAGTTCGTTAATCTAGATCTTTTCTAAAGGAATAGTAAGTGTCTCATCAGTATGAAACTTCTTATGATTGTACAACTGAAAGCCGTTGTGTACACTGCTAAGTTCTGGTGGTAGCTCAATTGTGCAAGCTACTAGACCAATCCTAAACAAGATCTTGAATAGTCCGATGTTGAGATGTCTGGGAAAAGTTGTGGGTATTTGTGGTAAATTCTGATCTCACACTCCTTGGTGAAATCAGGAACTTTGTTTAAGTTTTACAAGTGAGTAAGAATGCTCTGATTAATATTAGGATACAAATGAAGGGCCTAACATTGCAGGGCCAGGGGCCAGTTGCAGGCGCCGCAGGAGTGAATGTTGTACCAGTAGTTAAAGGTTGCTTTACAAGGATTTCATGAGCGGCAAGCTCATAAATTACAAAAGCACTAAATGAGAAGTTGGTTTGGCTCATAAGTTTGGGAGTACAGAGTCGGTGTTTCTAATCAGCAGATGTGTTGAAGACTGCAAAGTCAAACATACCACAAGCATACTTCTGTACGATGCTTTGTCATGGTGGGATGTTGTTGCTCAATTATTGAGAATGCTTACAAGCTTGCTTAGACTGAGTTGAATAAGTTATAGATCAAAAGTATTACCCTCGAAATGAGGTGTAAGAAATGGAGATGATGTTTTCTTGCTGCAAGTGGTGTTGATATCACGACTTATATCCGTTGCTTTCAATAGTTGGCAGTAGTGTACCCAAAGATAGTCTCAACCAATGAGAAGTTATGAGAAAAGTTCATCTGAGAACTTCCATTCAGTATTCAAGGAAACATAATTTCATTTGATCGATTCATACTAGATGTAACAATCCAGATGTCTTGTAATCCAATGGATCAAGTTGTGCGAGCTTGGTCTGCTCAAGGATCCAAACGGTGATGGAATGTAGAAGTGAGGACATTTCGAGAAACAATGTCTCTAGAATAAAGGCCAATAATTTGGAGGAGCTCGTGGGAGAGCTTATGTGTAGGTGTCCACGCACCTAAGTAGAGTAGGCAACTTATGTACCCAAGTAAGTAAGTGGAATATCGTACTCAGTCTGTTAGTTCAAGATTGAACCAGGTTCGTTAGTTTACAAGTGTAACAAGTCTGTTAACTCAATAAGTATCTCATGATTGTAAAGATTTGTAACAGAAAAAGTGATAACTTAAGAATGAACTCAGATAGTTCAAATGAGATCTTAAGATTTTTGTTGAGTGGTAGAATACTGATGATTCTCGAGTTCGAGTTTATACTCATGTCATATCGGATACAAATAAGCCTACTTATTTATAATCCATTATTTACATAGAGAGGCGTCCCAAACAATGTAAATAAAGGAATATAAACTTATGGTTCGACGATTCACAATTTCTTTATTTAAATGAAAAGGCGTCCCAATCCATTCAAATAAGGATATTATAAATCATCCTATTTAAGAATTCCCGACACAACACTATTACTTAACCAATGAGTTACAAGGCGATATATTATGAGACAATGTAGGTGTTCCGAAGTACAGGATGAATGTTCACACTCACCCTTAGAGACGAGGAGTACAACAATCGGAAAAATCGACATAGTATTTTGGAAACCACGCATAAGTGGTCCAAAATCAAATCAAGTATTTATGTAAATAGATAGTGATGTTCTGAAAATAGCCTAGTGATAGAAAAGTGCATCAAGTATGTATACAAATAGCCATTGAAATGTTTGAGTATGCATGATAGTTTTATGACTTAGTGTGCGGGATGCAACGAAATGTTTATGATAAAATGTTATGATATAACGGTTATAGTCTAGGTCTAAATGCATCCTAGTTCTCTATAACCAGAGCTCTGATACCAATCTGTAACACCCCCAAAATAGCGCAACGGAAGCTAGTGTCACTGGGGTGTTACTTCATAGCACAAAGTACAAGTTATAGAAAACATACTCTAAATGAGACGTTTTGAAATTTTTCCATTCGATAAGTAATATCAGAGTTATAACATGAGGTCCCAAAATATAATATTACATAATTGTTTTACAAAAGTTTTATCGAATGGTGAATAGAATGCATCCCCGTCTTCAAAACAAGCCATGCGACTCTAATGCTCCAATCCAAAGTTATGTCTTACAAAACCTGAGAATAGACATGCTAAAAGTGTCAACACAAAGGTTGAGTGAGTTCATAGGTTTTAGTAAAAGTAACAATAATGTGGACCACAAGATTTCAACAACAACTGTAATTCAAATATGTTCATGTATTCCCATTGCACTAAGCTCATGAAACCGAAGCCTTGACAGTTAGTTATGTATCACCCCAACCAGGTGCTTTGCCCTACACCTGTACGACATCAAATGAAATGCGTCCGTTTTCTTGTTGGAGCAACCAACACGGACGGGGGAGTTTACCCCCAATAGATCTATTCACGGCATTCGCGCTTACTCTCATAAGAGTAATTAACGGTTCATGATTATGGGGATTTTATGGCAAATAAGGCAACTTAGGCAATCAACAAATGTTCAATGTACTTGTGTCCATATGTATAACAACAACGAGTTCAAGTATAAATGAGCATGTATTCTCCCCCAAGAAAATTCAAAACAAGTAAAAGTGGGGCCATGAACTCACCGTAGTAACCAGTAGTAGTTTATAACAACAGATAGTGTATGGCAAGACCACGATCCTTAATGATAACCTACGAGAGTATAGTGATCGCGTCTTAATATAATGTACAATATGAGTGTACAAGTATATGTAAAATCATTAACTTGATTAAGATATTGTACATATATCTTATGTTGCGTAAGGAGTGAAGTATCCTTAAAGTGTGGTTTGGCTATTAGCCTTTTATAATTAACTCCGTACTACCGTTCGAGCTACCAAAATATAGAGGTCATGTAATGAACGTATGAGGAGCCAGGACACTTTAATTCGTAAACCACAACTCGTCGATACGACACCCCAAAGAGGCCTCTTATGATAATGAAACTCCCTAATATTGTAATACTTATCATTGATAAGTATAAGTATTTGACGAGACAAATGTTGTACAAAAACATTTGTCGCGTTTCGTCAAAGACTATTAGTTAAACTAGTGTGGTGACGTGATGATATAAGTTATATGTCGTGAAGTGGTTTAGCATAATATTCATCATGTATAAATGTTACTAACTCAATGTGTGTTGTAATAAAAATGATAACGGTGTTTAATAATATTGTCGATTAAAGAGTTCAAAATGGTTTTTTTAGATATCATATTAGTCATCACAATTTCGCGGATCTAGTGAAAGTCGTGACTTTTTGGAAAATGATATTCATATAGTTAATATGTGATATGGTTATTTTCCAAGGTTGTCGAGGTCGGGAAAAAAGTTCAATTTGGTAAGCAAATCTCAAAAACAAGATTTGAGCCGTCGAACCCAAGCTAGCTGTGCGGCTAGACACACAACCTTGAGACAACAACCAAGACCATATCCGTGGCTATGTCTCGGCTTAGAAGGTCTTGAGACAACATCCTTGGTTGTGTCTAAGCCTTAAGAGGTCAAAACACCATAAAGACTCTCGAGTGATGACTACTTTTTAATCTTAAGCAGGTCTAGCTGGTTTTTGCAAGTTTTAGCCTTTGGTTTTCACTTTCTGCACACGTGCTCCTGAGTTTTTGTATAAAAAGTCATTCTGAGCAACTTTCATGTTTTACACTTTTGATGATTCGGACGAGAAGGGGTGAAAATCGAGTTTCAAAGTCGTATCAGACCCTTTTTGTTCCAGCACCATATTTCTTTCTAGCAATCTTTACTTAGCCATAACTTTTTAACCACAAGCCCTTCTTAAGTGATTCAAAAACTCAAATTCTTGTTTCTACATCCTCTATCTGTTTCTTAACCTTGTCAAAGTCCTAAGTTCGTGATTCTATGTTAAAGATTAACAATTTCACAGGTTACTTACTAGTTATACCTTAACAATTTCTAACATGTCTCAATGGCTCGAAAAAAGGTTAGTAACACACTCAAATTCATTGTTTTGTTGCTTAATTCGAAATTAGGCATAAATTAGGCACTTTTGATTCGTTCCGAATTAGAGCATGATCTTTTAGGGATTTTTAAGGGTTGATTACGAGATGTCATTGCAAAAAGAATTAAGTGAATTGGTTAAGAATTGAGCAAGATATAAGTGTTGATAATTCAAAGACGAAACAAACAAACAACTCCAAACAAACGAAGCGGAAACTTTATTCAAATACCAAACCAAATTACAAAACTAAATTCAAAGACAAATTCTAATTCAAAAGGTACCAAACCCTAATTCAAACAGTACAAAGAAAACTAATGCTATCAATCCCTATTTATAGGCTAAACTAACCGTCATATATTAGTTTCCTAATTTTAAACAAACTTGGTAGACAAGTCAAACAAATTACCAATTTTACCAAATAACCCCTAAAATTTAAGTCACTTTTCTAACAATCTCCACCGTGACTTAAACTCCTCCACCTGCTTCAAATCAAATTCAAAATTCCGAATTTCAAATTCCAAAATCCAAATGTCATATGCCAAATTCAAATCAAACGACCAATTCCCAAAAGCAACCAAAAACAAATTCGATCCAAAGCAAATGCCGATGACTTCAAAATGAACAATCAAACGTCAACCGACAAATTCAAACTCGGTCAACCAAACAAACAAATCGGCTCGAACGATCTTCAACAAAAACAATCAAATTCGGGCAACCAACTTCAAAATCCCGACAAACGAAGATCCGAATTTTCCAAAGTAACAAATTCCAAATGATCGAACAAATTCCAAACGACTTGAACCAAGTCTTCAAACACCAAATCGATCTTCAAATTCCAAATACCAAATTCAAATTCCAATTCCAATGGTCCACTTATATAATAAGAATTACGACCCAAATATCAAATTCAAATTCTAATGACCCACTTATCAATAACTATTACGGTCCAACCTCAAACTTATTATCGACGTATCAACCAAATTCAAGTTAATAAATAACTTGACGAAAGGGCTCTAATTCAAATGCCCCAAACATGATACTCGATAATAATTCTATTGACCCACTTATTTTATAAGAATTACGGTCCAAATACAAATACGAAATACTAAAAATCGCCAAAACAAAAATTACTTTTTTTTTGTTGACAAATAACAAATCCTAACTACAAATGCCAAAAGTGCAAATTACGTGTACCATGCAGATTCAATTCTTGGCCCATCTTGTAATTCAAATTACAATTCCAATACAAAAGCCCATGAAACAAATATGGTCAATTCTTATCCCAAATCAGTCGACGAACAAAAAACCGCAAAGACGAAAGACGATCAACCACAAAATACGATTCTTCAAACTCAAACAATCGATTTTTTTTTTTCTTTTTCTTCTTCATGGCTAAACAAATCAACCTAGCTCTGATACCACTTGTTGATAATTCAAAGACGAAACAAACAAACAACTCCAAACAAATGAAGCGGAAACTTTATTCAAATACCAAATCAAATTACAAAACTAAATTCAAAGATAAATTCTAATTAAAAAGGTACCAAACCCGAATTCAAACGGTACAGAGAAAACTAATGCTATCAATCCCTATTTATAGGCTAAACTAACCATCATAGATTAGTTTCCTAATTCTAAACAAACTTGGTAGACAAGTCAAACAAATTACCAATTTTACCAAATAACCCCTAAAGTTCAAGTCACTTTTCTAACAATAAGGTTTTTGAAGTTGAGGATAATTGCCGCCAAAATTCTAACTAGAGTTTAAGACGAATTGCTATTTTTCCTATGGGGTCACACTCGGAATTGACGGAAAACAAGCGTAAATTAAGTTATGGAATTTTGAAATTTATGGCACATTCAAAGAATTTTAGCACGAAATTGGTAGAGCTAGGAACCATAGTACCTTTGTTAAAAGTGTTTCTTTGATAGTATAAGACATTGCAAAAATAAGAAATGGAGAATGTAGGTTGCGGAACTTTGGTGAGGTTAGTAACCTGAAACACACCACAGCTACGGCTGAGAAAGTTAGCCGCAGCGATGGCCATCAGAAACCACACCGCCGCACGGCTGTGAACCTCAGCCGCGGCTGAGGGCTTCAGACCACCACCACCTGACACCCAACAACACGGCTGAGAAAGCTAGCCGCGGCTAGAGGCGTCACAACACCCGTTTGGGTGATTTTTGTGTTATCTACCGGTTTTGTAGCGTTATGCTTAAAAGCTTCTATTACTAAACATCTTAATGTGTTCTTTTTCTATAGATAAAGGAGGCTAGCTCAAGAAAAACAACAAATCCAATTGTGATAAGTTTTCTAGGAAACGGATGGAAAGTAAGAATGCGAAAAATTAAAGATGAAACCAACAAGTAATGCTAACTTAGAGTGGGAAGGTTGTAGTGAAGTGGAAAAACTAGCGTTTAATGATAGGCTAGCATTGCTTCAAGATAGGTAAATGTCGACATCAATGGTCATTGATTGGGATGTGTTAAATGACATACATGTTAGCCGAGATTTAAAGAAGATGCTTAAGGTTGAATACATGATCTTTACTTGTCGAGCATGGTTAAGAGATTTTAACGTGCAAAAGGATGTATATCGCTAATGGTACTTGGAGTTTTCTCGAACTAGTTTATGAAAGAAAGTATCAAAACCGATAATATTACAAAGGAGGTATGTGTTTTGTTTAGATTGTGTGGACAAAACTTTGAGTTCACTTTACCAAAAATCGTGGTTGTACTTGGTTTATATAAAGAAGAGGAAATTGATGAAGAGGGTTTTGCAAAGTACCTAATGAACGGAGAAAGGAACTTCACAACTACTACTACCCACGCTTATTGGAAGGAATTTAGCTAAGAATATGACACAAGGTTTCAGGAGACGACGACTTGTGAACCGAAGTTGAAGTTGATACACAAGTTACTAGTAAATGCGATGGTCCACCGCTAGACGAGTAAAAACAAGTTGTAAATTTGGTTGTTAAGTGTGATCGCAGGAAAATGTTTGGCCAACGTTCCTTGGATTATAACCTCATATTTAGCTAATAGAGCTGCTGGGTTTCGAGCTACAATTAAGATTGGAGGAGGACATTGGGTTACTCGGATTGTTAAAAATCTGTACAATCAGAAATCAAGAAATGTAAGGAGTTGAAGTCCGGTGTGTTAGATGAGAAGTCGTTTGCGGGGTTGATTGACAAAAATACATACGAGTTGCTACCAATTGGAAAGCGTGTGGAGCAAGTTATATAGCATGAAGAGGAGCAAGCTAGAGAGAGGCAGGAGGAGTCGGCTCATGAGCAGCAGAGTGTTGGTTTTACAGATATGGATGAGCAGTTGGCGCAGATGACTCATCGTATCACGTACCAGTTAGATTATTTCCAGCCCATTCTCCAACACTATGCTCAAATGCATAATCTGAACATGGTTCCCGCCTATAACCCACCAAGGGTGTTCAGTATATGGAATTCCCTTTCTATCAACCTCCTACTTACCCGGATTCGGGTAATGCCTTTTATGCAGGTAACAGCGATCATGTTGTGTAGGTGATGGATTTCCTGGAGCTAGAGGAAAAGGCTTTGCAGAGCACGATGTTGGTACTTCATCAGCTGGTAGTGCACTAGGAAACAGGGAAGCTAACAATGAGTAGGTTTGCAGGGAAAGTTGTTGATTACGTGAGTGACAGTGAAGAAGAAGAGCGTAATGAGTCGGGGGACAGCACAGATGATGCTACCGACGATCCTATAGATGATGCATGATCAAGATTGATCATATTTTCTGGATGATGATGTGTATCGAATATTATATTTCTTTTCCCAAAACTTTGCTTCTCGTACTACTATGTTATGTAGGATGCTTTACTCTAAACCAGAACGGTACCAGTGCAATGCGGCGGTAGGTACCGTGTGATTATATTTTGTGTTATTTGGTTACACGTTTAGTTGTCTTCATGCTTTATAAGTAGAGATATTAGAGATCGTTAAGCCAAATAATTTTAGTTTGAACAACCAACCGCTTCCTAACAAACTTCTTAACCAACTTGCTTTCTAACAAATTAATTTTGAAATCTTTCCATAATAAGCAAGAAAAAAGTCTGAATTTTAAGTATTTCTAATTATACAATAGTACTAAATGCATTATAATGTAGTATAGATTTTGAGAATATTATTATTATTATTATTATTATTATTATTATTGTTGTTGTTGTTGTTGTTGTTGTTGTTGTTGTATTTCTTGATGTTTTGTATAATTTTGTAATATTTGCAGGTGATCAACGAATTACGTCGTCATAATATTTGGTCGGTTTGATCAACTCAATTCATACAACTGCCTGAAACCGAATATGACTGACACATCTTTTCCCGGGAAGTTTCGTTTTTCTCATATTTATGTTTCCCTATTTCTTGTTTTGAAGTTAATTTTTCACATTGAAGGAAATGTGGAGGAGGGAAGTAAATATGAAAAATGACTCGATTTTTTTTAGCCTTTTTAAAAAATTTTCCGTTAAACCATACGCTTGTTTGCCCTTGTTGATCTAGTTGTTTCTGAACACATAGGTAATATATTAGAATAACTGGATTATTCCAATGGTGAAATTTGTAATTTTTTTTATAATTTTGACATGTGATGATTGTTAAAGAAGTCTATTTTTTGATCGATAACATTGCTAGCGCATTTATAGCCCTACCACTAAACGTGAGGATTTGTGCCTTTCTTTATAAGCATACAATTTTTATGCTTGAATTCTTTTTCTGCTATGAGTGTGCCAATTGCATTGATTTTAGAACGTGTGCTTGTTATACAGTTACGAATGTTGTAGTGAGATCACATTCATGTGATAATGGTACATTTATGTGATAAGAGACAACTTAGGATTAAAACCAAATGGCCTCCGGTTTTACACCTTAAAGATTATTAGCTAGCTACATTGGCTAATTAACCACATACATTGACCCATTTGTAGCGCTCATCTTTAGCGCTAGACACCCTTAGTTACACCCACTAAGCCATTCTATTCTTCTTGTCAAAATCAGAAAAATACAAAATAATTAACCTTTGAACCTTAGCCTAATCCATAGTCAAAGTCTAACGTTGGGTTGCTAGTTACTCGGTTTGTTGAAGTTTTTGATGATCATTAGTTGGCCACACTTTGTCAAATGGTATGTGCCATTCCCACAAAGGCAAAGGTCGCTAATTCTTATTTGTATTTTTGTGGTGTATGCTCATCCAAAGTGTGAGGGTGACAAAGGAAGGGACGTAAAAAATAAAAGAAAAAAAAAGTCAAGAAAAATATAAGATGACAATTATAGCTAATGTGCTATGTATATTATGAAGATGAAGTATGTATTATAAATCACTTAAGTCAATGTGCTATCTCGATAAAATGTTGATTGATGACTTGATATTGTACGAAAGGAGGAAAGAGGTTTGGAGACTATGATCATTTACGTCATTTGCGGGTTTGCAGTTCGTTTGTGACTAAGAACATGGTTTATTAGATTTGACTTTATTTTTGTTTTTAGAACCAATTACATAAATTATCCCATGCCTAATCCTTACCCTCACATTAACCCGAAGCCTAACGTAAACCAGAATGAAAGATCTTTTTGATAGTTGTAATTGGTGCTCATGCCCAATCGAATTTGTTTTGATACTTGTACAAGCTTATGGTATGACATGAATCATGACTCAGCAGCTGAGTGAGATTTGCTTACACTTCCATCAGAAATATTAAGTGTTGAGTGAATTACACTTCTTTCATATTCGCGAGGTGCTTAAGTTATCAAGATTGAGAATCATATGGTATGGTCAAACATCTTAATTTTCACAAATAAAACTTTGACGCAATCATTTTTGTACTTTTCGTACCTAGATGATGATATCCTTTACTCTTTTTGAATCATGATCTTGGCACCATTGGAATAATGACTTTTAAAAATGTTGGATTTACTTGGGGGCAAGCAATGCATAAGTATGGGGGAATTTGATAACGCTCAAATTAAATATGATATGTTTTTATATGTTATCCATTGTTTTTATGCATGATTATGGTTGTTTTTATGAAATTTTGGTACTTAATTAGATAAATATTGCCTTCAGGGTCTCACAATCAACCAAGTAGAAGAAAATGGATGAAAACGTTGAAGAAACGAATGAAATTTGATTGATTATGTATACACGGATATTCTCCCAACACGTGGTGTCTTAAAAGCTTTTCTACGAAGGACAAAAGAAGATCTTAAAGCTACAAGATGAAGGAATGATTGAATATCTAATGTCACAAAGCCGATGATTTAGTTGGTTTATAGCTAAAGGTCAAAATGAAGCTAATTAGCTTTTGAACAGCTCAAATTTTGGGTAGATTGCTTTACCCCGAAACAGATTACAAAAGTATTGTAAAAAATGAGAAAGGGGTGGTGGTGAGTGTAATTATATTCTTCTAGGTCAACAGTACTCCCGATTCTCACTGTTAACTTGACTTGAAAACTGTCGTCATAATTATAACGAGAACCCAAATAAAATAGAAAATAACAGAAATATCCAATTTCTAGTTTATTAGTAGTAATTTTTCTTTTTAACTGAGGATACAAAATTAAATAAATAAATAAAATAAATAAATAAAAATAAATAAAAAAGAAGAGGAAAGTAAGTTGTATAAAAACATAAGACCGCATAAAAAGCAAAGTTTACATTGGCAGGTAAACTAAAAAAGATTACAACAACAAGAAACAAAAACATACATAAGACCGCATCAAATCCCGTGGATTGGTAGGCCAAAAGGTCGGTGACCATGGTTACCAAAAAAAAAAAAAAAAAAACTTGTAAATATAACAAATGAAATAGAAATTAACATTCAACATACTTTCTGAATGCTTATGGTGGACACTTCTTAAATGAGCAGAACTTCTCATTCTTGTATGGAGGGTCATCTGGCCCTCGAAATAACATAAGCTTGATTCTGCGGTTCATACTGAAGCGTTAAAACAACTACTATAGCAAACCAATATAGTTAAGCAAATCCTAGTAAACTTACAAGAACAGATATGATCTTTAAGGAGAGGGATAGTTAAAATAATCACGCCATTTGTAAATGAAAGGTAATTCATCAAGATCCAAGTCTGGAATTTTCCGGTCTTGAAGGTTGTTGATTATCTGCGTAGTCTCACCGAGGAGTTGGACTGTAGCATTGACACTTGACTCCCTTTTCTCTATCACACTTTCATGACATTTTGTAACTATGACTTGGGGTAAGTTGGTGAGACAAGCCGCCAGTATATCAGCAATCATTGATGACAATTCTGTGAATAAGTCCTCTTGGCTAAGCTCATCAATGATGGTGTGGTAGGAAAGAAGGATTGATTCGGTAATTCGAAACATTGAATTTGCACAAATAGACCGGTAGCTGGAATTATCATTTGCGCTTCTAATATCCATAACTTGCACTTCAGTGACCATGTTTTTAGCTGTATTCTTGAACCAATGCAGAATCAATCCTGCTGTGTTCACTTCAGGAGCATGGTTTTTCAGATTGTCTCCTAACCATTTGTTGGAGACTTCAACTTCTAGCCACAACACTTTAGCTGCCTTTTGAATGCTTACATAATCATTGGTAGCGTTGAGACTTTCTTCCACAAGTGTGACATATGTAAGACCTTCACTCACACTGCTTAGCAACCTATAAACTCTGTCGATCTGTACTTTAGGTAGAGAAACGGCGATGGCTGTCAGGGATACCAACGGTAAGCTCCAACAATCCAGATAATCTTCTGCAAATAAAGGTGGAACATGAAGACTGTCATACTTTCCAACTCCTTCAAAACCTTTAGATTCTCTTAGAAGCTTCATGAGATTGTTCGGTTGTTGCTTTTCAGCGTTTTTGATCAAGTAGTTCACAGATTTTGAAATGCTTTTTAATGTTCTCTCAGAAAGCTCCATATCATCTTGCAGTTGCAACACATACGGCCTAAGATCATTGAAGTTCTCTTGTTTTTCAGGATTTTGTCCCATGACAATACTTGAGCCACTAAACATGGCTTTAAAGCACTTCCAACACCAAATACAAAACAAAACGCATATCACAAAGAAAATTGGGATCAGCGCTATCATCTTACATGCTACCACAACCGTCTTCTGAAGTCCTATACAAATGATTAGAAATATGACTTTGAAATTCTGGATGACTATCTTGATTTTGCGACTACTGACTGAGAATGGTATGCTACTCTGTTTCCAATCATACAGCTTCTGAGTGTAGTAGCTCTCTACTTTAAATACCTTAATTTGGTTCCAAATCCATTTTATGGACAACTTATAGCTCAAGGCTGCATAACATCTACAAAGTGGTGCAATTGTTCCTACTAGAGTGCCGATATACTGTATTATGAGAATTACTGGCATTGACCATTCATAATCCGATCTGTACTGTCGTAGTCTGCTTGTTTGTGGATACTGTCCTAGGCTGCTTGTATCTGCAATCATTACAGCTGACATAAGTACATGCATGACAGTACTAGCAACACAAATTACCCCAGAAGCAGAGGTAGTTGCAGAGCAAGTGGTGATGAACTGAGGGCTGCCTGTTCCTGCCATGATCCAATGGTTTTTCACATGCTGCTTTAGCTTATCAACAGTTAATCTTCCTGGTTGTTGTAACTCTAGGCCCTTCAAAGCAGTTTCATGACCTGCTTTGTATTTTAGTTCTGTTATTTGTTTGGACTTTAGAATCGTTAAACCTGAACATGTGTGTATTATCAGCAAGATGAGTAGCTTAGCCACATAAAACAATGCCATTCCCTTATAAAATACCCTCTTAAATTCCTCAGAACCTCCAATAACACCCGTATAAATTTGAATGCAAACATTCACAATCATGGTGATTACCAGAATATCTAAAGCTATGATGTTTGTGAGAAGTTCCTTGCCATTCATGATTGCTAAAGAAGGCAAAAAATTAGCCATCATGGTGCACATAAAGGCCATGCTTCCGATCTTTGCCATCTGGTCTGCAACACCTCGCATTGGACTACTTATATCCACAGGTAGCTTCATAGCAACAGCTATCACAGTGAGAGAAGTAGCATTCAAAGTGAAGTATTTACAAGGGAACCATAGTCTTCTGTTTTTTAAACCATGTAATAAATCAGCTACCATTGCTAGGATGCAAAAGAGAGATGCTACCGCAATATAGATACCTATCCATGGCATAGGTTTGCTGTATTCATTTTGTCGACCTGACTCATCCTGTAAGCAACTTCGAAAATAATCTGGAATACCCAAAACAGTGTCAAAGTTACAAATGTTGTCTTCCCAGTAGTGCCAATAGCCTGTATCTGTGTTCATCGTGGGGAAATAAAATGGTGATTTGTGACAATTTAAATAGGAGCAGGAAGATGGTGTAGATTATGAAAATAGCAGGATTTGTCTTCAGAAAGACTTAAAATGGGTGATAATAATGCAAATGATATAACAAACTCCAGTTCTTAAAGAATGTATGAGCGATGAAATCATGAAATGAAACTTCGAGTAACTTTCCAACAAAATTTGGAAAAGAAGATTCTATGCGTGACTAAAACTAGACCACTAATTAATACAGACTTTGTGATTGAACTACATATAATTCATCCATCATTTGGCCCACCCTTGAAGTGTTCAATATTCGGGAAAGAAGATTATTACAAACCGAGTTGAACACAATGACCATAACGCTAACCACACGTTGTTAGCATATTTACAAAATATCTGTTTCGTATATTTATTTGCTTGACTTGAAAAAAAAAATAATAAAAAATAAAAAATAAATAAAAATCTTTCTATACATTACAAACTGTTTAAGTGTTTAGGTTCGTGTTTGATATAATTTGTCTTTTTAGTCATCACCATCCCTACCCTTCTAATTAAGCCACACAAACATTAAACAGAAAATATTCAAATCAATATCCAAAATCAACCATATGATGTGGCTTATTTTCTTTTTTTTTAATTGTTATTTCTTTTCATCTCATAGATCTTGAAAAAGTAAACATTAAAAAACCCGTTAAGCCCAAACACCTTATCACCTGCTACTATCCATTGGCGACCACCACCTGCACTACTCTCGATTCTCACCGTTAACTTAACTTGAAAACTATCGTCATAATTATAACGAGAACCCAAATAAAATAGAAAATAACAAAAATATCGAATTTCTAGTTTATTAATTTTTTTTAACTAAGGTTACAAAATGACAAAAAAGTTGTAGTATAAAAACATAGGACCGCATAAAGAGCAAAATTTACATAGGTCATGTAAACTAAATAAGAGTGCAACGACTAGAAACGAGAACATACATGGTTACAAGAACTTGTAAATATTGCAAATGAAATAGATATTAACGCAAATTCGGCATACTTTCTGAATGCTTATGGTGGACACTTCTTAAAAGAGCAGAACTTCTCATTCTTGTCTGGATCAGACGGTTATCGGGCCCTCAAAATCACATAAGCTTGATTCTGCAGTTCATATTGAAGGGTTCAAACAACTACTAAAGGAAACCAATATATATAGTGAAGCAAATCCTAGTAAACTTACCAGAACATATATGATCTTCAAGGTGCGGGATAGTTAAAATAATCACGCCATTTGTCAATGAAAGGTAACTCAGCATGATCCAAGTTTGGAAGTTCCCGGTCTTGAAGGTTGTTGATTATCTGTGTAGTCTCACCAAGGAGTTGGACTGTAGCATCGACACTGGAGTCCCTTTTCTCTATCACACTTTCATGACATTTTGTAACTATGACTTGGGGTAAGTTGGTGAGACAAGCAGCCAGTATATCAGCAATCATTGATGATAATTCCGTGAATAAGTCCTCTTGGCTAAGCTCATCAATGTTGGTGTGGTAGGAAAGAAGGATTGATTCGGTGATTCGATACATTGAATTTGCGCAAATAGACCGGTAGCTGGAATTATCATTTGCCCTTCTAATATCTATAACTTGCACTTGAGTTACCATGTTTTTAGCTGTATTCTTGAACCATTGCAGAATCAATCCTGGTGTGTTCACTTCAGGAGCATGGTTTTTCAGATTGACTCCTAACCATTTCTTGGAGACTTCAACTTCTAACCAGACCACTTTAGCTGCCTTTTGAATGCTTACATACTCATCGGTAGCATTGAGACTTTCTTCCACAAGTGTGACATATTTAAGACCTTCACTCACACTGCTTCGCAACCTATCGACTACATCATTCTGTATTTTAGGTAGAGAAACGGCGATGGCTGTCAGGGTTACCAACAGTAAAAGCTCCAACAATCCAGATAATCTTCTGCAAATAAAGGTGGAATATGAAGGCTGTCATACTTTCCAACTCCTTCAAAACCATTAGATTCTCTTAGAAGCTTAACGAGAATGCAGGGTTGTTGTTTTTCAGCATTTTTTATCAAGCAGTTCACAGATTTTGAAATGCTTTTTAATGTTCTCTCCGAAATCTCCATATCATCTTGCAGTTGCAACACATACGGCCTAAGATCGTTGAAGTTCTCTTCTTGTTCATGATTTTGTCCCAAGACAATACTTGATGCACTAAACATGGCTTTAAACCACTTCCAACACTGAATACAAAACAAAACGCATATCACAAAGAAAATTGGGATCAGTGCTATCACCTTACATGCAACCACAACTGTCTTCTGAAGTCCTATACAGATGATAAGAAATATGACTCTGAAATTCTGGATGACATTCTTGGTCTTGCGGCTACTGAATGAGAATGGCATGCTACTCTGTTTCCAATCATACAGCTTCTGAGTCCAGTAGCTCTCTACTTTAAATACCTTAATGTGGTTCCAGATCCACTTTATGGACAACTTAACGGTCAAGGCTGCATAACATCTACAAAGTGGTGCAATTGTTCCTACTAGAGTGCCGATATACTGTATTGTAAGAATTACTGGCATTGACCATTCATAATCCGATCTATACTGTCGTAGGCTGCTTGTATCTGCAAGAATTACAGCTGACATAAGTGCATGCATGACAGTACTAGCAACACATATTACCCCAGAAGCAGAGGTAGTTGCAGAGCAAGCTGTGATGAACTGAGGGCTGCCTGTTCCTGCCATGATCCAATGGTTTTTCACATGCTGCTTTAGCTTCTCAACAGTTAATCTTCTTGGTTGTTGTAACTCTAGGTCCTTCAAAGAAGTTTCATGACCTTCTTGGTATTTCAATTCCATTATTTGTTTTGACTTTTGAATCGTTAAACCTGAACATGTGTGTATTATCAGCAAGATGAGTAGCTTAGCCACATAAAACAATGCCATTCCCTTATAAAATACATTCTTTAAATCCTCAGAACCTCCAATCACACCTGTATATATTTGAATGCAAACATTCACAATCAAGGTGATTACCAGAATATCCAAAGCTATGATGTTTGTGAGAAGTTCCTTGCTATTCATGGTTGCTAAAGAAGGCAATAAATTCGCCATCATGGTGCACATAAAGGACATGCTTCCGATCTTTGCCATCTGGTCTGCAACACCTCGCATTGGATTACTTAAATCCACAGGTAGCTTCATAGCAACAGCTATCACAGTAAGCGAAGCAGCATTCAGAGTGAAATATTTACATGGGAACCATAGCTTTCTGTTTCTTAAACCATGTATTAAATCAGCTACCATTGCTAGGATGCAAAAGAGAGATGCTACCGCGATATAGATACCAATCCATGGCATCGGTTTGCTATATTCATTTTGTCGATCTGACTCATTCTTTAAGCATTTTCGAAAATTATCTGGAATACCCGAGACAGTGTCAAATTTACAAATGTTGTCTGTCCAGTAGTAATAGTGGTAATAGTCCATAGCTTGGTTCATCGTGGGGAACAGGAAGATGGTGTAGATTATGAAAATAGCAGGATTTGTCTTCAGAAAGACTTAAAATGGGTGGTAATAATGCGAATGATATAACAAAATTCAGTTCTTAAAAAATGTATGTGCGATGAAATCTTGAAATGAAGACTTTCTATGTGACTAAAACAACGCCACTAGGAACTAATTAATACATAGACTTTGTGATCGCACTATATATAATTCACTCGAATCTAAACCGAGTTGAATGCAACGACCATAACAGTAACTGCACGTTCTTTGCATATTCTTAAAAACTAGTTATCTTTATATTTAGAGTAAATTACATAATTCGCTCTCTGTGGTTTGTCGAATCTTATGGTTTTGGTCCCCGGATGGGTATTTTTACAGATCCCGTCCGTCCATGGGTTTTTAATATGTTTCTAATCCAGTCCCTCATTGCTAACTGTGTTAAAAGAGAGTTGTTATCTCACACACGTGACAAACATGTGAGATTTTGTTACTTCTACTAAACTCTTTCTATATGAATATACAACATTTTTGCATTTAAATATTGTAGAAATTATTAGTTTTTCACAAGGATATGATTTCTTTACATGCAATAACTTGGTTGTTTAAAAGGGGTACTTTTGTAGCATTATTTTTGTTGCATATTGAACAATATTGGATTATGTCACAACAACACATATTACTATTAGTATTTAATGATACAATTACAACTATAACAAGACCCATGAGACTTACAGTGGCCCTGTCGACCAAGAAATATGACACCAATTTGACCTAAAAATAAGACATCCACAATAATGTATTAAACTACATAAACCTACTTTCACAAATATCAGTTAGCATCTACTAGTATTACTCTATAGGAAACCCCTGTTAACAACATAAATAATCCACAGGTTTTAACCAAAGACAGGAACATAATTGTCATACATGTTGCAAATGAAACCAAAAACATGAAACTACAGACAATGTTTGGTGACAAAAAAAAACACACCATCGAGTTTAGGTGTATGCATGACAAGATGATTACCCATGTCCAAACCATTATATTAGACCAAATAAAACATGCAATCCAGTTTTGGTGAAAAACAAACATTGATCACCGATGTTCAAACATATTAAAAATAAATAAAAAAATGCAGCCTCAAAGCACAACAACACAAGAGGGCTAATGCTACAGAAGGAATCCGTTGCAAATTTGCAATGGATTTGCAACAGATTCCTACCATAGCGTTAATGCTCCATGAAAATTTAAATTGCAATGGATTTCTAATGGGAAAAAAAGGTTGCAACGGTTTTTGCAACGGGTCATAATCCAATGGTTTTTCAACGGTTTTGCTACAACATATATTACAAGGAAATTCCAATGGACAAAACACTACAACATACACCGCTTTTACCGGGGACATTTTCTCGCTTTCAGCGGAGACTTCTCCCCGCACAAAACTTTCAGCGGGTATATGTCCCCGCCGAAAGTGCCTCGGCCAAAGCCCTTCGCTGTAAACTTTCGGCGGCGACGGACGTCTCTTTTGGCGGTGACACGTTGGACCCACACTGCCAGCGTGGACAATTTTGGTCAGGTCAAACTTGCCAGCGTGGCACTACTTTCCGCTTGCCAGCGTGGCACTACTTTCCGCGGGGACATGTCCCCGCGGAAAGTATTTTCCGTAGTTGTAATTAGCCCTTAATCCTTTATTTTAATAATAATTCTTGCTCTTTTGGTGGGGACAAGTCCCCGCTGAAAGTTTTTTACATAGTAAATGTTCAATCTTTTGGCGGGGACACGTCCCCGCTAAAAGTTGCGTCTACATATATTGTAGCAAACTTTTGGCGGGGACATGTCCCCACTAAAAGAGACTGACCCATTTTGCAGCAAATTGCTGCAAAATGGGTAATTTCTAAAATTTTTCCGGAAAAAATCTACATTATCACTACAAATTCACAACCTGTATATCATCTAATTACAACACGACAAGACACTCAAATCACAAATTCGCCAAACATAATATCATATGTTGACATAAATAATGCATAAAAACGTTATTTATATTTTTCGATATCTCTATGTTTTGACGATCACAAAATGTAAAATCATCAAACTTAAGATTACTACGTAAACAAGTATTAAGCTAGTTTATATCAATATATCCAACTTAATCACTTAAGGTATGAATAAACAAGTGCTTAATACATCTCATGATCAAACAGGTATTTAATTAATTATTACAAAGTTTATTTAATAATATAAACATATTATATATTTTTCAAAAACACTTTTGGTAATGAAGAAAAATGTTTTAATCATACTAAATATGTGAATTCAAAATTTTAACCAAAATCAGTTAGTTTTTCACCAAATAAACTTTCCTCACTAAATGACAGATTTTCTGGCCGTTACAGCTGGGCGGCCCCCTTAATTATAAGGGGTGGTCCCCTTATAATTAAGGGGACCGGCCATGATTTAAGGGGACCGGCCAGGCTCCTGTGTCAGAATCTGTCAGAATTTTCTTCTATAAATACCACCTTAAATCTAGAATTTTTCCCCACCTTTTGCACGAAAATTTCAGATCTAAAACTCTCTAAACATCTTCCAAAACCCTTTGATCATTAGATTACTAATCCTTGTTTCAAGTGATTCAATCCCTTCTCATCTATCCTCATCCAAAGTGCAAAAGAAGAATACTCCTTCTACAACTAAGTTCAAGAAGTATTGAAGAATAGTTATGTATATTGTGTATATTATTTGTGAAGTTGTGTTGTGCTTGTAATAAGTAGTTTAGGAGAAATAGAAGTTGTGTATGGAGAAGAAGTTGTGTAGTAGTAAAGTAGTGTAGTTGTGAAGAAGATAGGTGTGAAGAAGCTGTGTAGAAGTTGTGATTAAGTCGTGACGAAGTTGTGGTGTGTACATTGGTGTGTGAGGTTTTCTCCGCCATAAGGGAGTTTGTTGACATAGTGAAGAAAACTCTCGAGTAGGTGACTCGGGGATTGGAGTAGGAACAAGGAAGGTGACCTTGTAGCCGAACCACTATAAATCCTTGTGTTGTGGTTTGATCTTTCCAACTCTTTTCATTACTTACTTATTTACTTATACAATATTAGCTTTGTTAGTTAGTTACTATATAATTGTTCATATAGTGCAAGTATTGAGATCACATAAACTATAATCGAAGTTTTTTTAAAACAAACTTGTTTTTATAAGTTTTTAAACGGACGTAAAACTATTTAACCCCCCCCCCCTTCTAGTTTTTCACATCATACATATCCAAATTTGTTAAAAATTAACAAAATCATGTGTTTGTATCCAAATTCGCAAAATACGGTTCAAAAACCGTTATGACATGATCACTACATAAGCTAGCTATCCGCTATACGCTACAAAACTATACGTGGGAACAATGTAGCGGGAATCCTAACACATAAACTACATAAAGACATAATAATCCATGAAACTATCCAAACATTTGTCCATAACCCCAAAACAAATATAAATCAACCCAAACAACCCATACGCTACTCCTGAGTCCCCCCACTAGCCCTACTCCCCTCCTCCTGGGTACCTGTAGACTCACCTGGTGATGGTGAAGCCTCCTGGGATCCCAATGTCGTCGCCTGAGTCGCTAGCTTAGCGGGGAAACCCGGCTGTGTCTTAGCCCACGCCAACAACATATCAATCAATGTCCTTTGCTGGGACATCTCCTGGGTTTGCTTCTGGACTGTTTCGTGCAGAGAGGACGCGGAGGCTTGATCACGAGCTCGTGCGGCGCTGAGGGTCATCTGACGACCACCGCCGGGTAAGACTGGACCTATGCCAGGAATATGACCTCGCTGCTTGCCACCGATCACGTGGCGCATAATATCGAGGTCAGACATGGTCGTCCCCCCGGAGGTGCTCTCCGTCCGCATCTGTATCATCTGGTTCTGTTTTACAAAAAAACAAGCAAAGTAATATATAAGTCGTGATTTATTATATTTGCATTAATGTGGGTGAGTTTTATGGAAATAAATTATACTTACATATCTAGCCTCGGACAATGTAGACTCCCAAACACCGTCTCTCATATGGTTGTGTCTGTACATCGCGATCAAGTCTCTACCATCCACAGCGTCGGTGGGTTCTCTCAGCTGTTTATAAATAAACTCAATAACGACTCACCAAACACTATATATATAAATGAAATGATTAAAAAGTGTCTTACGAAGTTATCGCGTATAACAGCTAACGAATGCGACCCATGAAGGCTGGCAGTCGAATTGGCGAGTCGGTTTTGCCTGTTGGTCTCCCCTCTCTTCAAATTATTCGGGTTCGACCAATGCTTAACCTGAGTGTTATAAATAATAAAAAATGTTATATAAATGAATTATTATTATTATTATTATTATTATTATTATTATTATTATTATTATTATTATTATTATTATTATTATTATTATTATTATTATTATTATGTTGTTGTTGTTGTTGTTGTTGTTGTTGTTGTTGTTAACAATAACAATAACAATAATAAAATGTGGATCCAGAAATTTACATATTCTGCCCAATCCGACTCCGACATATTCTCCGGGCGTTTTGCCTTGATCTCGTCCAGCTTCTCCATCCCACCTTGCTCAATAAAATTTATCTTTTTGTGCCGCCACTTGTTGTCGTCGTATCGATTTTGGAGATAATATTCGATACTCTTGACAATATCCTCTCCATCAGCACTGGCAAGGTGCTCGCCGAGATCAAAATAATGCTGCAATAAAATATAATTAAAATAAATATTCAAATTTAAATAAACAATCAAATTTAAATAAATAGCAAACTTAAAATAAACAAACACAATAATTAAAAAAATAAAAGATAAAAAAAAACTTACGTGTAGCTGGTCGTCGATGTGGGTCTTCGCGGTAGCAGGAACAGTCGACCAGGATTTGTAATGCATAGGAATTGATTGCCGTAACAATTCCCCGACCAAGTTGGAGAACCACTTCGCTTGGTCGCCCACATGCTCTCACATCCCTTTGTCGTTCTTCCAGAATCTGATCAATACCGGACGACCAGTCTCTTTCCTCCCATTGCAGAGCCGCGTGTTCTTTGTGGGACCACGCACCGACTTCCCGCCTTTCCCAATTTTGGCATCGGGCTTGGGAGGTCTGGGAGGTCTGGATTTAGATCCTACAAGTAATCAAATTCAAGTGATGATGACATAAAATAACAAGTTATCAATTTCAAATAATAATCAAGTTTAATTAGAATAATCTAGAAATTCTTACTCTGACAATCATTGCCTATCCTCGTCGGACCACGGGGTGGCTCATTGCCTCCATCGCCACCGTGGCTCCTAGAAACAACATCTGCCATCTGTAAACGTACTAGTACAAGAAAATATAATTAGTGAAGAAACACATATGCACATATACGCATATACACACACATTGAAATAAATAACAATTTATACAAAAAAAATTAATAATAATAATAATAATAATAATAATAATAATAATAATAATAATAATAATAATAATAATAATAATAATAATAATAATAATAATAATAATAATAATAAATAATTAAATAAATAAATAAACACATTTAACCACTCGATAACAATTTCATTCAAATAAGTGTCATTTAACAAATTACAATTTGAGATCAATCTCCCTCATCACTAAGATAAAAACCCTCATTATTAGTGTCAGCTTCATCTTCACGATCGACGTAATCTTCACCATCAGATGCTAAATCATGAGGAACGTGGTCATCATAATTAATATTATCTTCGTCGTCGTTGACATAAGTGATAATTGGTTGTGGTGGTGCCTCAACTTCCGCTGGCTCAACATCTCTATTTATGGTGTCATAATTCAACGTATCCAACTCAGCAGAGAGTGTGACATGTGATGATGTGTTGTCATGTACAACATCCTGATTGTCTTCTACAACGATGATATCCGGGTTCCAAATCTTTCGATGATAAGAATCTTGGACGGCCTTGACATTACCACGTTTACCCGGGAAATCAAGGTAAAAGACTTGTGTTGCTTGTGTTGCAAGAATGTATGGTTCGCTTTCAAAATCGAGGCTAGTACGAGATAAACATGTTCACAAGTTGTGCGTTTTAATAATGCAATTACGAGTTGTGCGTTTCGTTCACCTAATCCAACTATGGAAGGCAATCCTAACCCACTCTTTGAATGTTTTGTCTCATATATGAATGCGTATAACTGAATTTACTATTTGAGAAAATTTCGGCAACATTTCCTGATGAGGCGAAAAATGAACAGTTTTTAGGGGTTCATTTAAGCCCGGAATTGAATTTATTTGATCAAATATTTCCCTAAATCGTTCCTTTTGTGATTTTAGGTACTTTGGGAGTGAATTCTGAAAAAGGAAGCATTTTGGACGTTTTTGGAGCATAAAAGTGAAGAAAACGGCAAAGACTTAATTTTCCATGCTGGGAACAGTACCTGACGGCGTCAAGAAGGAAAATATGACGGCGTCAAGAGCAAAATCCATGACGACCCAGAGAAAACCTGAAGGCTTCAGAAGAAGGGCGTCAAGAGTTATTTTGGTGACGGCCTGAAGAAGGATTACACATGATGGCGTCAGAACCAGATCTAGGCAGTCCGAGAACTTTATTGGCGGTGAGATGACGGCGTCAGAAATTTACTCTTGACGCCGTCACCTCACAAAATCTATATATACTTTTCTATTTTTCATTCATTAAAAGAAGGAACTTGTGTGGAGAATACTAGGGCCGAACCTAATAAACCCTAGGTCGTTTGTAACAGTATTTTCAAGGGTTTTCACCCCTTGAAACCTTTCACGTTCAATTAAGATAAGTCTTCTTTCAATTCATTCAATATGTCTATGTGTTGTTTGAATATATCTTATGCTTGTCTTGATTTTAACATGCTAGGCTAGATCTTTCATGTGTTTGCTTAGATGTAATGAAACATAGATGTTGATTATAGGTTGATTGCTTGTTTATAGTTGTAATGGATGAATGATTTCAATGTTAGGCTTAAGAAAACTGGCAGATCTCCATTGTGTAACTTGCTTGAACGTCTTAAGAAACATGAAACGATGTGTACTATGTAGGACCTTAGATATATCAACTTTAATAACAATATAAGCACTAGATGAAGTAAAGATGGTGACTTGATATGATATATGTGTGGCGTTAATATAGAAAGAGAATGATAAGATGAAGAGAACTTTTATTAATAAAACACACACAATACACACACAAGCACACTTACAAATAACAAAGTAAGTGCCTTATATAGTTAGAGAGAAAGGCCTCATGGGCTTTCTAATGGACTTGGGCTTGGACTTGGATACATGATTAAATAATAAGGCTTACATAAACTAACACATAACATATTAGCTTACCAAGTCCAAAGCCCAATGACTAAACTATTCCATAAACTAAGACACATTACAAAGTTCCTAATATGAGAATGACCATCACTTCTCAATACATATTTTTAATTCTAACAATCTCCCCCTAAGGGGTGGTCATTCGAATGATGCTCCACGTGATTAGGTCTTCTTTGTTCTTTGTTGCTGACCATTGTGTGTCGTAGTGGAATAGTCATTAGTCTTTGTTCCTTCATGCTTTTGTGATCTTTGATGATTGACATTTCATCGTTCTTTGTTCTTTTGTGATGTGGAGCGATCTGCCTTTCGTCACTTCTGCGTCTGTGGTGGTTGTTCGCCATTCCAACATGCTCATACATCTTTGGACTTTGATATTCATATGCACGTAGTTCCCTTTCTATCACTTTGATCTTTAGTCTATATACTTTGTAGATTCTTCTTTTTGGCGTACAATCTTTCTTTGAACTTTGTATTGTATAGATCTTTGAGGGAGCTTTCTTTAACTTCCAGATGTATGTATGAGCATGCGGAATCTGTCGTCATGGAGATGAAGTGTCCCTGCATATAAACAGTTAGCAATAAAACATCCGGTACTTACAGATAAGAATTAGAGATCGTCAACAGCATAGTGTGAAGACTCCTTCTAACCCTTACCAAGGCCGTTCCCATGTCATATACTCTCGAGAGAGCTTACAAGACCTACTTAGTAGCTCAATGACTGGGTGAGTCGCTGGTGATCACACCACGACTGTAGACCGTTTCAAACCACCGCGAACACTAAGCGTAACCCATAAAGAATTACCGAAGTGACCTGCTGTCAGGGCTGCTTGATGTTGACCCTGGCAGGAATTTTCCATTCAATCATTGAGAATAAAAAAAAAGTGAATCCTCTCATAAATGTTCTGGCAGATTGCTAAGATCTGCGTAGGACTCTTAAGTTTACATTTGGCGTCCTTAATGTTGAACAACCAGTGTAGAAATATCATGTGTTCCTATGAGATCTTTTGATGAATCTCGGGGCTCTAGACTCGATAAGTGCACATTTGGTTTCCTATGGGGAGATTAGGGAGAGGTCTCCAGCTTCAATATCAATCATCTCTAAGAGACAGATCGATAGATTACACCGGTTCCCCGTGAGAATGAAACAAGCTCTTTTAAGAGAACTTGAGTGGTTAAGAAGGTTTAGTGCAGTGCGTCACTGGGTCCATGACGTCTTTATCTTCAATACCGGTGTCACCTTAGTAACAACCAGTAGCATATGAATTGAACCCGGTGTCTGCCCTAAGGTTGAACATATGGAGGGCTATTTCTTTTCACCCTTTTCATAACTTTTCTTTTTAATTCTTCAACCCCTTCTTTCTCCTTTCTCATTTTCTCCTTTTTTTCAATCATACCTAAGGACTTCTAATTCTAACTATTGGAATTGTCCTTGGGTAGATCCCTCCGGCTCTGGCAGATCATAGGACGGTTATTCCTAACCTTTGTCACCTTATATCTTCATGACTATCCTATTGTTGCCATAAAACCATTCATTTGAAAATCTTCTCAAAGTGTTTATGATAATGAAACATATTTAGTTAACACTTTGAGAGTTTTGATTTCATTTTGAAGGACTCCCCCTTCACATGTGCTCATGGATTGTTAAGAAATTTGCACATGCGGTAGGAGTTTGCACTTTTGAATTGATCCACTTTCAGTGAACATGACCGATTCGAGACACGCTTACATCACTAGTTAGACTAGCTTGAAATTATTACCCGTCCTGGTCAAGTCCAAGGAAAGTCTCTCGATATGGTACATTCTACTCAGACAAGTCCTATTCGAGACACGCTTACATCACTAGTTAGACTAGCTTGAAATTATTACCCGTCCAGGACAAGTCTTTTCGATTACTGACATTTTAAGCTTCGTCAATTCATTGGTACTTACTGAGTCGAGCTCTTTTGAGATTCAGCCACAAACTTTAAACATCTTTGATCACATTTAATCACGTCTTCTCCCCCTCAAAAATAGCATAATGTGATATTTTTGATATCAACTGATTAAGAAAAGGCTTTTGGAGAGATAGACAGATTCTATTTTGCATGAATTTGCAACATTTTTCTTTTTGTACTCCCCCTTAATGATAGCATATTTAAAATTAATTAAGGGTTTTGAGGGAGTTATCTTGAGCACTAATTTTGAGAGATTTTGAGAAATCTTTTGATCAATCTTAAAAAATTGCTCAAGAATTTTGTTTGAGAACGAGTTTATGCTTGAAATCTTTTTCGTTTGTATAGACTCGAACTTTTTGAAAAAGAGTTCGTCATTGAACGTACGAGTCCTTGATTTGAAAATAATCAGAAGTCATCATTGAAGTCCGGGTTTCGTACTGAAGTATACGAAAGCCATTGTGAAGAAATTTTTGAGAAACGACATGTTTTAGAAAAACATTTTAAAGAACTCCCGTTTAAGCATCTATACATGTCCGTATCATTGTTGAATGATATTTCTAGAAACGTACAGAATATTGATTTATACGAGAGATATGTCGTGAGAAGAATATTTTTGGATTTTTTGATTTTATATTGTTTTTGTATTTTTTGAAATTTTATATTTTTGTATTTTGTTTTTTTCAAAATATTTACAGCGAAGCGATTTTGAAAACTTTTTCAAGAAGATTCGAGAAGACGTTCTAGCTCCTCAAGAGTTAGGCTTCGCATGCCAATTCGTCGAACTAAATAGTCAAAACCGTTCTTTTGGAAGGGCTTTAGTAAAAAGATCGGCGAGTTGGTAATCAGTCTTAACGAAAAATAATTCAACAGTACCCTCTTCCACGTGTTCTTTGATGAAATGGTAGCGGACTTTGATATGCTTCATCTTAGAGTGATGTACAGGATTGCACGAGATGGCTATGGCACTTTTTGAGTCATAATACATAGGTATTCTGTCAAAAGTAAAGCCATAATCTGTGAGCTGTGTCCGCATCCATAGAACTTGGGCACAACACGTAGATAGAGACACATACTCGGCTTCGGCGGTTGATAGCGCAATACAATCCTGTTTCTTTGACGACCAACTTACTAACTTTTCACCCAAAAATTGTGCTCCACCTGATGTACTCTTTGCTGTAACTTGGTCACCGGCATGGTCTGCATCTGAAAATGCTGTTAGATTAAACCCCGAATCCTTCGGATACCAAAGTCCCATGTTAATGGTGCTTCGTAGGTACCGAAAGATCCGTTTAACCTCTTTGAGGAGAAGTTCGGTAGGCTTTGCCTGAAACCGTGCTAACAAACAAACAGCAAATTGAATATCGGGTCGGCTAGCAGTTAGGTACATGAGAGAACCGATCATGCTCTGATATTTCTTCGGATCAATGGGTTTCCCAAACAAATCAGCACCTATTTTTGGTGAAGTGACCATTGGTGTACCAACAGAATCACAGTTTTCCATTCCATGTTTTTTCAAAATCTCTATTGTATATTTAGCTTGATTGATAAAAATACCACGAGGGGATTGATGTATTTGTAAACCAAGAAAGAATTTAAGTCCCCCCATCATGGACATTTCAAATTTGCTTTTCATGAGATTTTCAAAATGTTTTGAATGGTTAGGATCGGTTGATCCAAAAATAATGTCGTCCACGTAAATTTGAACGATCAAAATGTCATTTTTGAATTTTTTGATAAACAAGGTGTCATCAACCGTTCCTTTTGTGAAATTGTTTTTGAGCAAGAAAGATGATAGTTCGTCATACCACACTCTTGGAGCTTGTTTTAAACCATAAATTGCTTTCTTAAGCTTGTAGACGTAGTCTGGATGATCTTTGTCGATGAATCCCTCTGGCTGACTCACATACACTTCTTCTTTCAGAGTTCCATTCAAGAAAGCAGTCTTAATATCCATCTGATAGACTGTGATGTTTTTGTGAGCGGCATAGGCTAAGAAAATCCGGACTGCTTCAAGTCTAGCTACAAGTGCGAATGATTCCTCGAAATCTATCCCTTCTTCTTGTGGATAACCTTTAGCCACGAGACGAGCTTTGTTACGAATTACAGTCATTTCCTCATCCAGTTTGTTCTTCCACAACCACTTGAGATCAAGAACGCGTTTATCAAGTGGTCGTTCAACAAGTTCCCAACTATCATGTAACAAGTATTGAAGAAATTCTTCCTGCATCGCTTCAATCCAAGGGTTTTCTGCCATTGCTTCCCGAATGTTCTTTGGTTCTTTGAGGCTGATTGAGCAAATGTAAATGCACAATTCGAGATCGGTGGCAAGTTGTCTCCTTGTCTGAACTGGCTTTGAAGGTTCACCAATAACGTGTTCTATTGGATGGTCTTTTGTCCATTGAAACGTAGAAGGGTACCTTAGGTTTAACGAATGTGTGTTAGATGGTTCTTGTAACCTTGAAGAAGATTTAGCAGAGTCTGTTGCAAACAGATTTTCAAATACTTCTTCTTCTTCTTCTTCTAACGCAACATCGTTTGAATTATTTGTAGGTTCTTCTTGAAAATCTGTATTTTGATTTTGCTCATCAACTCTTGGTAGATCAGTTTTAATAACTGGAGTTGCTTGAGTAGATGTAGATGATGTTGATGTAGTTGGTGCTTCGGCTTCGATTGTTGTAGATGCATCTTGTGGTGTTGGTGGTGGTTGATGGTTTTGAGCGGGTGCAGCGGAATGTTGTTGAGATGCATTTGTCGAAGTTCCACCATAGTATTCATCAAACATTAACTCGAAGAAATTTGCCAGTTCTTGTTCTGAAGGTTTGTCCGTGTTTGTTGACTGAGCTCCTTGAGGCATGAGTCCTGAACTGATGTGTCCAGAAGTCTGCATGTTTGGTGTGGGTCCTAATCCGTTTTGATTAGAAGCCATTGGATTAAGCGCGGGTTCTAGAGCGAGTCTCTCAGAAGCCATTTGTGAAATCTCGTCAAACTTCACATTCATCGTCTCCATTATCTTTTTCGTTCTTCTATTATACACCCTGAATTCCCTCGAGTTTTCTGAATATCCAATGAAGATTCCAATATCACCCTTAGCTTTTAACTTCCCTAGATCTTCTCTGTCATTCGTTGGATAGCACAAAGCGCCAAACACGTGAAGGTAAGAGATGTGTCAGGTTTACGGTTGTTCACTAGCTCATATGGGGTTTTATTGAATCTTGGATGGACTAGGGATCGGTTTTGAGTAAAACAAGCAGTGGCTACAGCATCAGCCCATAAGAATAGAGGTGCACTAGAGAAAATCAGCATTGTGCGAGCAGCTTCCACAAGAGTTCTATTTCTTCTTTCAACTACCCCATTTTGCTGTGGAGTTCTAACAACTGATGTTTGATGTGTGATTCCAACATCTTCAAGGTAAGT
The DNA here is from genome assembly GCA_030686995.1 of Artemisia argyi. Taxonomy (NCBI): domain Eukaryota; kingdom Viridiplantae; phylum Streptophyta; class Magnoliopsida; order Asterales; family Asteraceae; genus Artemisia; species Artemisia argyi. The sequence continues at coordinate 34,227,367 of CM060694.1, forward strand.
TCTTAACTCCTGGTTTGTAAATTTTGTGCCATTATCTGTTCTTATAATCCTTACTGGAGCTTGAAGTAGAACTTGAATACGCTTCAGAAAAGTGATGATGGTACCTGGTGCTTCGTCTTTTGATCTCAAAAACTTTACCCAAGTATATCTTGAATAATCATCAACAATAACAAGAATATACTTCTTCCCATTAATGCTTTCAACTCTCATTGGACCACATAAGTCCATGTGCAACAGATGTAACCTTGCTTCCGAACTAGGTATGGTTTTGGGTTTATACGATGCTCTTTTACTTTTTCCTTGTTCGCATGATGGACAAAGGTGTTCCTTGGTGTATTTGAACTTAGGAAGTCCGGTGACGATGTTGTCTTTGGCTAACTTGTTGATCGTGTCGAAATTGAGATGGGATAATCTTCTATGCCACAGCCAGGACTTAGTTTCGGTTGCCCTTGTCATAAGACAAATTGGTGATGTAGAAGCCATTTGGTTGATGTCGATAGCATACAAGTTTGTACCACGATTATCAGTTAAGAGATCATCACCAACCAAATTTCTTATAAAAACCGTGTTTCTCCTGAATGCAACTTCTAAATCTGCATCACAAAACTGCCCAACTGAAAACAAATTGTGTCCCAACCCTTCGACGTAGTAAACTCGAGTGATTAAAAAATTCCCAAACCGAAGATCTCCATAACCCTGAATAACTGCTACATGATCATTTCCAAAGCGTACAGTTCCCATGAATTTCCAAATGAAATTGATCAGCAGCTTTAAATTCCCGGTCATGTGCTTGGAGCAACCCGAGTCGACGATCCAAAGACATATTTCGATAACCTGCCAAGAACATTAGAGTTTGTATTTGGAAACCGTTTTAAATTTGGTTCCATGGGGTTAGGAGTAAATTCCGAATCACACACATCAAAGGTTGCTACATGTTTATTTTGAACAACTTCTAATTTGCCATTCTGAAGAATGAACTCTCTACCCGTTGGTATCCACATACAAAACTTAAGGTAGTTCCTAGGCATTCGACTACTAGTGGTAGACCTAAAGCGTGCAACTAATCTTTCTATAGATCTAGATCTAGCACTAGGTCTTTTTGGAACATTCTTCTGTTCAGACGTAACATCCACATTTTTAGAAACACATTCATCATGAACATCATTAATTAAACATTTCTTGCATATTAAACAAACAGAGTCATTACATGCAATAAAAATAGTACTTTCGACATTACATTCAGATGAATCATGTTTCTTATTAAAAAGCGATAAATTCCTAAGGTGTTCTTCTACTTCTTCAACTTTATTCTTGCTACTACTCGTAGAGGCAGACGAGACTCTATTGTTCCTTGTATTGCTACTAGGCTTTAGTCTGCTGCTCCTAGAGGTTCTTTCTAATCCTGTAGAAGGTAAGGCACACGCGTTAGGATTTATATTGTTGTCCTTATTAGCATTCCTAAATTCTTTAGAATTAGCCTTTATGCATTTGTCATTTGTCTTAGATGTGGAGGCAGACGCATTAGTGGGACTAATCCTAAAAAGGCCAGGTGCTAACACTTTAGGAGTTTCGACAACCGCTTTTCCTTTATCACCAATCTTATCATTATCACTTTGCTTGGGCAAGGGTGTTGGAGTGACTGGTTTTGTCAAATCCTTTTTGTCATCGACTTTTGGAGCAAACCTTGAAATTAATATTTTTGGTTTTTGAACCGTGTTTGAAACATTTGGTTTCTCCGAAGTTAATGGTTTTGAAAACTTAGTTTCCTCACCCTTTCCTTTTTGACTTTCAAGCTGAGCCCTCAAAAGATCATTTTGCTCTTTCATATTCTTTAAGGCACGCTCATACGACAATTTGTCATACTTGCATTCTTCCTTTTTTCGATCAAGTTGTTTAAAATATGAGACATTTTCTTTTTCAAGCTTTATAAGAGCATTTTCATATTTTGAAACAATTGCGGAGGTCTCAGCTCTTAGCCTTTCATCGTCTTGAACAGAATAAGTTTGTAAAATGATGGACATAATATCAGTGGTCATAACAGCTTTGAAGAGAGAATCATTTAGGTTTTCCAAAACATTCATGTTTTCACGAGTTTCATTAGCTTCGTTTACCAGGGATTTGTGGTCCTTGACAAAGTCGGTTGTTTCTTTTAAGAAAGCTTGTTCAAAATGGATTACCCTCGCACTGATGTTATTCAGTGGGATAGTAATTTCGTTTTCAAAAACCTTTTTCTGCTCAATATGAAAACTGGAATGCCAGTTGTTAATACTGATTGTAGTTTTAGAATTAACAATATTTTGAAGTTCTTGAATTCTCTTTTTAACGTCATCCAGAATGTCTCTAGCCTCACTTGTATTAAAAGTGTTGTTAGAAGACATTTGTTCCATTTTTGAAAGAGATTTGGAAACAATTACTTTCTTAGAAAACATTTTCGAGAATGGTCGTTTTATGGAAAACACAGATGGTTCTTTTTGTGGAACAAAAGTAATTCCCGAAAGTTTGTTCAATTTGTTGTAATCAATGGGTTTCAAATCCTTTTGTTTCATTTTATTTATGCTCTCTTCGACATGTTCTATCGTTTGCACAGAATCCCGAATGACGGGAGGATCATGTTTGGTGTAAATCACATTACCATTGTACAAAACATTCTGTTCTTGCTGAGCTTTCTTGAGATTACTGGGGGTGTTGTTACCAAGAGCCACTTTATGTTTCGTATGGTAAATCGGATTAGTTTGATTTGAAATCATTTTCATTGTTTGACTTGACTGACCCGACTTAACCACTAATTCTTCTAAATGTGCAATCATGTGTTCTGACTCTACGATTTCGGCCAAAAGTTTGTCTTCTTTCTTTGCAAAGTCCTTCTTCAGCTCGTCCCTTTCCTTTTCAAGATTGGTATAAGCTGATTTTTGTTTAGAAAGTTGGTTTTGTAAATCAGAAATTTCCGCGTTTAAAGATTTTATCTTTTTGAAAGAATTAACATCAAGTGTATCAAATTTGAGTTGCAATTGTTTTTCCCTTGAAACGGAATTTTGATAACCAGTTTCTAATTCAGACAATCTTTTGTTATGAAATTCAAAAGCTTTAATGTTTTCTTTGTAACTCTCAAGTTCAGCGGTCAATTTAAGATTCGCGGTCTTAACATCGTGATTGACCTTTTTCACATTCTCAATTTCAATACGACAATTATTCAATAATGATTCAAACAAAGCACGTGTTTCCTCATCATTCTCAGCATGCTGTGAAACGAAGCCTCCATTATGATTTACATCTGGAGTTGCTGAAGGAGTATTGCTACTACTTGGCGTGTCCAGGTATGTATCATAAGTGGGTGCTAGCTTCTCAGAATGCTGTTCCTCATGAGGAGACATATCAAATATATCATTATTGTGACATGTGTTGAAGTTTGATACCTCAGATGGTGCACTGGTGTCATAAACAGGAAGTGTATCTGAATCCGTGTCACACTTAGCTTCCTGAAGATTCGCCATGAATATGCAGTTCGCATCGATATCCTCTCTATCTTCCATGTCATCCATAAGAGCCATAAAATCATTCTCCTCTGCGTTCAACTGAAACCCTGCCTCATTCTTTTGTGCCAACAGTAATGCTTTCTGCAAGTACGCTGTGTCTTTCTTGTTCGGCTTAGTAGGACAGTTCCTTGCCATATGACCTACACCCTGACAGTTGAAACACTTTACCGGATTACCCTGATTCACATTTCCCAAATTCCCAACTACTGGAGCTGCAACATTTCTATTCTGATTACCCATTGCCTGATTACCAACATTCTGACCCCTCTGATTTCCAACAAACTGACCCATCTGATTCCCTGCATACTGACCTGCATTTTGCATATTCTGATTGCCCATATTAAATCCAGTAGCATATCCTTGCTGATTCCCATAAACTCTAACCATTTGGCCTCCGTTGCCCATATTGAAACTCGGCTGAGCAATCTGCTTGTTGCGAGTGTTCGATGAAATCCATTGGTTGTTGTTTGTTGGTGTAGAATAACGTCCTTGGAATGCCTTTGACAGAAAAGCAAACGCTTGGGTCAATGCTGCAGTAGCTTCATCATTTTCAGTGAATTCTGGTTATTGGAATTGTTGGTATTGCTGTTGTGGAATAACATGTTGTTGTTGCTGTGGGTAGAACTATTGTTGGTAGACCGGTGTTGTTTGTTGAATGTATGATGGTTGCATGTAGTTTTGAGTGGAAGATGATGATGGTTGTTGTGTGTTCACTGGTAGCGGTGTTGGTGTAGTAGCAATTAATGCGAGAGGATCATGACTCTTTGCCAATCTTTCTTTCCTTACTTCATTAGCCTCAGCTTGGTTTTGCTTCAAAAAGTCATAGAGTTGATCATAATTCACCTTATGTAAATCCTTTATTTGATTGACAATTGTAACATAACGACCCCATTCTTCTGGAAGGTTATTGATGAATTTGATGTTTGTTGCAATTGTTCGAGGTGTCAACTTGTTTCTGATTAACTCATTCATCAAAGTGCAAAACCTTGTGTAGTAGGATTCAATCTGTTCACCTTTAGTGGATGTCAAATTCTCCCATTCAGTAAGAAGTTTGTTCTCAACGTCTTGTTGTCCAATCTCTGTTCCATGACATATCCTTCTAACACGTTCCCACATAGCATAAGCAGTTTCACAACTGTCGACCGCAGCAAAGATCTCCCGTGGTAATCCAAGTTGGATTAAATGCATTGCCATATCATCTGCGACGATCTGCTTCTTGTCTTCATCTGTGTAATCTGCTTCTGTTTGTTCACGCACGAATGGTTGAGTAGGAGGTGTTGTATTTGGATTGCCTTCAATTTGAACTTGTCTTGGCATAAATGGACCATTTGTAATGGAGTTGATCATTAATTTACCATCAGGCTTTGTTTTAATGTAATGAAGCATGCGGCTTATCCATGGGAGATATCCACCTTTTTCAAGCATTGGAGGTCGGTTTTCCGCACCGGCTGCATGAATATCTTGCTGAGTAGCCATTGATGAAGTGTAGATTGATAAAGTTGATACTTGGATCATTCCAACGAAATATGAGTTGTGATTAGTGTAAGTTGATGCAAGTTTGGATGATGAAAAATTTGATCTAAAACCTTAAAACCTCAATAACTTCTTCCCGGAGCGTTTTTAGGCCTCGAAACATGGGTTGAATGAATAATTCAATGTGTCCTTCTTCTCTGTTTCACGGTCGTTTTGACAGCTGATTCGTCGAAAACGGAGTTACGGTTCAAAAGTTATGGCCGTTTGAAGTTTGGTTGTCAAAAAGTCAAATTCTTACGCGTAAACCCAGATCTTATGCGTTAACAGTAAACTTAAGCGTAGACTGAAACTTATGCGTAAACCTTGAAGTTATGCGTAAAGATGAAAGTTATGCGTAAACAGAATGTTTATGCGTAAGCTTTGATTTTTACGCGTAAACTTTGAGTTTATGCGTAAGAATGTTACGCGTAAGGTTTTACAACCAAACTGATCTCTCAAACTTTTCCAAGCTTGAAAGATATCCCGTGTCGAAGTATTCCACAAACTTATCCAAGTCAGGGAAGTACTGAGTAATCTCTGATCGTTGAAGAAAAACTTATGCGTAGGATCTTTTGCGTAGAAAACTTATGCGTAGGATCTTAAGCGTAGATCTTATGCGTAGAAAACTTATGCGTAGGATCTTAAGCGTAGATCTTATGCGTAGGATTTCACCTTATGCGTAGGATTCCAACTTGAACGTAGAAAAAGGGTTTTAGGCTTAAACTTACGCGTAGAAACAGGGTTTTAGGCAAAAACTTACGCGTAAACGTGCCAAACAGCTCAAAAATACGATTTTTTCAACCAAAAACACCTTTTTCACTTGTTTCTTTTGATCAAATCTTTCCCAAAACACTTAGAATCAATAAAACTTCAATAACAACAACAACTTTAACACTAAAACTTGTAAAAATCAAAACTTTTTGAAGAAAAAGTACACAAAATGAATGAAAAGTGTAACTATTTAACAAAAAACTTGATAAAAACACTCTTAAATCATTGTTAGGCGATTGATACCACTTGTAGGACCTTAGATATATCAACTTTAATAACAATATAAGCACTAGATGAAGTAAATATGGTGACTTGATATGATATATGTGTGGCGTTAATATTGAAAGAGAATGATAAGATGAAGAGAACTTTTATTAATAAAACACACACAATACACACACAAGCACACTTACAAATAACAAAGTAAGTGCCTTATATAGTTAGAGAGAAAGGCCTCATGGGCTTTCTAATGGACTTGGGCTTGGACTTGGATACATGATTAAATAATAAGGCTTACATAAACTAACACATAACATATTAGCTTACCAAGTCCAAAGCCCAATGACTAAACTATTCCATAAACTAAGACACATTACAAAGTTCCTAATATGAGAATGACCATCACTTCTCAATACATATTTTTAATGCTAACATACTAGGTTTTTATGATTGTATTTAATGCATGAGCGAATTCTAGTGATCCCATATTAGGAGCTTCTTAGCCAGCTCGACATAGGAGTGAAGTAGGAGCTTATAGGATTGGGGAAGTAAGTACGCCACCCCATGAATGGTATTAAGAAATACAATCCGTCATCCACGCAACTTTAACAAGTAATTAACCTGTAAAAGATATCTATGGAGTAGTGAAATCTATGTAAACACAATTCTCCCACATATTGCTCACACCACTATCCTAATTTAGTTTATTTTCATTTGTTGTTATTTTATTTTAATTGCATCTTAGTAATTGGGTTAGTTGACTAGCAACTAATTCCGCCCACTCTTTCAAAAACCCGAGATTTTAATTGCTTTTATAAAAACATAAAAAATACAAAAAGAATCATCTCTCACCTCTAGACCTAGTTCTTAGGTTTTCTAACCCTAGCGACACTATTCCTAAGTTGAACGATCAATCCCCCGGTACTTGTCACTATACTATACTACAATGATCAGGTATACTGCCTGGTGGGGGTTGTAAGCTTCTCGAGATCCCTCGAGAGGTAAAGCCTGGTGCAATTCCTACGCATCAAGTTTTTGGCGCCGCAGCCCAGGGAATAGTTATTGTCTAGGTTAGGATTTCTTTTTATTAGGTCTACTTGCTAGATTCCTTTCTAGTAAGATTTTATTTTTATTTTTTAGGTTCTCTTTAGTCTATCTTATTTCTTTGTGTTTTTGTTCGTAATCTTTACCATCCGACATCATGGAAGGTGGTAACATCTTTGAACCCATCAACCCACCACAACAAGACCACCCACAAAACCCACCACTAGCTAACCAACCTCTTAGGCCCCGAACCCTAGGAGAATATTCCCGACCTAGCCACCAAGGCTACCGAAGCACCATTGAGCTCACCCAAGGAGCCAATGTGTCTCCCTTGCGATCCGACACCATCCGGTTGATGCAAAGCGGATGTGCATTCCATGGACTTCGTTCCGAAGATCCAAATCAACATCTCAAGGACTTCCTTAAAATCGTAGATTCTATAGACCTTGATGCTACAACTAGAGAGTCAACCCGATTACGCCTATTCCAATTCTCTCTACGTGATCAAGCTAGTCAATGGCTTGAGCGTTTACCCGCGGGATCCATCACCTCATGGGATGATCTCACCACTCGTTTCTTTACTCAATTTTTCCCACCGGAGAGAACTACCAAGCTTAGAAATGATATCTTGATGTTCCAACAACGTCAAGGTGAAACTCTATATGAAGCATGGACTCGTTTCAAGGACTTACTCCAAAAAGTCCCTCATCATGGCATAGATCTTTGGCTCCAAGTCCAAATCTTCTATGACCATATCGATCTCTCCACAAGGCGAAACATTGACCAATCGGCCGGTGGCAAGCTACGTGATCTAAGTGCGGAAGAATCATGGGAACTCATAGAAGATCTTGCTCTCTATGACAACGAAAGTTGGAATGATCCTCGTGATTTGAACAAAACGGTCAAGGCAATATTTTTGCCTTCGAACAATTCTAGCACTCCCGACCGTAGGATCATGGAACTTGAGGACCAAGTCAAGTTTCTCATGAAATCCTACGAAGCTCCTAAGCCTTCAAGCCAAGTGAACAAAATCACTTCTTCATGCGAATTATGTAGTGGTCCCCATGACACTCGTGATTGTGTGGAACTCCCTGGAACAGCTTTTGCGGACTACGCATCCTCGCGTACTGACGAAGCGGGAGATAAGTGGTACACTTTCAAACCCGAGCCAAACCCTTATGGTGATTCCTACAACCCCGCATGGAAAAATCAGCCAAACATTAGGTGGAAACAAAACCAAACCAATTCTTCTAATCCGCCTAATCGTTACCAACCAAACGGTCCACCCTCTAACCGTACTTTCAACAACAATCCTTCTAACAACTATGGTAGTACCAAAAATCTTGAAGGATTGATGTCCAAGTTTATGGCATCTCAAGAAGCTCACATATCTAAGTTTGAAGCCAATTTCAAACAAAAGCAAAGCGAGAAGACCACCAAAATTGACACATTGTTGAAAGTTCTCAATGACCGAGAAATGGGAGCACTCCCAAGCGACACGGTCAAGAACCCGAAACTAAACGTTAATTCCATATCATCAGTTTCGTCACCCACTTCTTGTCCGCAATACTACTTAGTTAAATCAACGAGCATGTGTTTCAAACAAAACCAAATCCCTCGAAAGGACCAATCAAATAAAACACCCGATATAAAACTGGTCAAAAGCATAGTTGAAACACCTCATTCGCAAGACCTTGACGATGAATTCAAGGAGCTTCATCTTGAACGTCCCGTCATTGATGTCTTAGCCCGTGCTCCCTACGATAGTGCCCTCCTAGAAAAATATGAGAAATTTAAACTATGTAAAAATGGGACCGCCTTCGTTCAAAACAAGTTGCCTAAAAAGCTTGATGATCTGGTTATATTTGTTTTGCCTTGTAAGATAGGAAGATCCGAAGCTTTCGACACACTAGCCGATTTAGGGTCAAGCCTCAACTTGATTCCCTTATCCCTTTTCACCAATCTCAAGCTAGGAAAGTTAGAGGAGACGGAGGTATTAATTGGTCTAGCAGATGGGAGTATTGCCCACCCGGTTGGGATGATTAAGGATGTAGTTGTTCACGTAGGGAAGTTAACTATCTTAGCGGATTTTCATGTCCTAGATATGGTTAGTGATACTACATGCCCTTTATTAGTAGGAAGAGGATTTTTAGCAACCGCTAGCGCCATGATAGATTTTAAGGAGTCTAAAATAGCGGTAGGAGAGGGCAATACTTGGTCGGTATATGATGTTAAGAAACATAGCTATGATTGTGAGGATGAACCGACACCACATTGGGTAGAGATAAATAGGAAACCATCTAGATATGGACCTTGGATAGAAAGAAACTTTATAGGACCTCAACGCCTATTCTATCTAGAAAAAGATTTCATCGATAAGACACATTCGGTGGAACAACTCATAGCTAGAGATGAAGAGCTAGACCCTTTTGAGGACCCCGTAGTCTTTAGGAAAATGATTGAGTTCTTAAGCGTAATGCCTATTAATATAGAGATGAACAAGTGGAAAAGAGAGGGGGATAATTGTAAATGGAGGTGGGACAAGCCACCTAAGGAAGGTGACGGATCATGGCATATGAAGATGATTTTGTATGATCCGGATGGAGAAAAGTTTGAAAGGTCATACCGTACTAAGAAAACCGATAGGAAGTTTGTAGGACCTTAAATAACACAACTTTATCACACACAATATAAGCACAATAAGAAGGAAAGATGGAAAGATGGTGACTTGATATGTATATATATGTATGTTAGAGAGAGAAAGTAGAGAATGTAGAGAAAGAAAGAAGGGAGAATATTATTAGAGAAACACACAAATACACACACAAGCACACACCTCAAATGAGCCTTTGAGGTGTTTAAATAGTAAGATACATCATGCCCTAAAAGGCTTTCCATAGGCTTTGTCTAATGGGCTTGGTTTACATTTTCTAATAAAGGCTTACATGATATACTTAATAAGCACCAAGTCCATAGCCCAATATACTCAACTATTACAATACTTGTCGACTCAATAATGATCGTCACTTTTAATGCTAACAATCTCCCCCTAAGGGACGATCATTGAGATCTCCCTTTGATTACATAAATGATCAACACTTCTAATGCTAACAATCTCCCCCTAAGGGTGATAATTGAGATCTCTCTTTAGTGACCTTGATCTTTGATCTTTGAAGCTTGTTCTCTTTGAACTTTGAGTCTTTGTATAATAGCTTTGCTAGATTCTTTGTTCCAATCATGCTCTGTGATCTTTGAATAATGTCGATTGGTTGTTCTTCCCTTTGATCAACATCTTTACTCTGTTGTCTTAATGTCTTTTCCAACATGCTCATACTTTGTTTGACATTGAATCTTTGCGAAGTTCTCTTTTCTTTGACTTTAATCTTTGTTTCTTTAGTATGTAGATTCTTTGATTTTGACTTAGAAACGTTCTGAACTTTGCTTTGCTTTAATCTTTGAAGAGAGCTTTGCAGGGTATGAGCATGTGGATCTTTGAGTGATGGTAACGGTCTTTCTCCAAGGAACATTCATCAGTACCTGCATAAAACAGTTAGCAATAAATCAACCGGTACTTACAGGTTCTGAATTAGAGATCGTCAACAGCATAGTATGAAGACTCCTTCTAACCCTTACCAAGGCCGTTCCTGAACCAGATACCCCTGAAAGGGCTTACTAGATCCACCAAAGTACATCAATGATTCAGGTGAGTTGCTGGAGATCACCCCACAACTGTAGACCGTTTGAGACAAAGTAACCATCATGATAGAAAAGGCAAGATCCGTAGATCTCATAAAGACTCTTACAACTTGTGTCCTTTTTGGCGAACACAAGTGTAATCATAGGAAAGTGTATCCTAAGAGATCTTTTAATGTATCTCATGGCTCTAGACTCGATAAGTGCATAATTTGGTTTCCTATGCGGAGACTAGGGATGGGTCTCCTACTTCAATATCAACCATCTCTAAAAGATAAGTCGATAGATTACACCGGTTCCCCGTGAGAATGAAACAAATATCTTTTAAGAGATACCTGAGTGGCTAGAAGGTTTAGTGCAATGCGTCACTGGGTCCATGACGTCTTGTCTTCAATACCGGTGTCACCTTAGTAACAACCAGTAGCATATGAGTTGAACCCGGTGTCTGCCCTAAGGTTGAACATATGGAGGGCTATTTCTTTTCACCCTTTCATTTGCTTTTCTTTTTAATTCTTCAACCCCTTCTTTCTCCTTTCATTCTTTTCTCCTTTTTTCAAATCATACCTAAGGACTTCTAATTCTAGTCTATTGGAATTGTCCTTGGGTAGATCCCTCCGGCTCTGGCGGATCATAGGACGGTTTTTCCTAACCTTAGTCACCTTATAACTCCATGACTATCCTATAATTGCCATCAAACCATTTGTGAAAATCTCTCAAAGTGTTTATAATAATAAAACATACTTTGTTAACACTTCGAGAGTTTTGCATTTCATTTGAAGGACTCCCCCTACACATGTGCTCATGGATTGTTAAGAAATTTGCACATGCGTGAGGAATTTGCACTTTTTGAATTGATCCACTTTCAATGAACATGACCGATTCGAGACACGCTTACATCACTAGTTAGACTAGCTTGAAGTTATTACCCGGCCTGGTCAAGTCCACAGAAAGTTTCTCGAAACGGTACATTTCTACTAAGACAAATCCTTTTCGAGACACGCTTACGTGGCTAGTTAAAGAGTTCCATTGTCAGCTTTTAGATGACAACTAGCTCTAGTAACTAACTTGATGTTATTACCCGTCGAGGATAAGTCTTTTCGATTACTAACTTTTGTTGTTTCGTCAATTCTTAGGTCATTTCTGAGTCGAGCTCGCATGAGATTCAAGACGATCACATTTTAATCACGTCTTCTCCCCCTCAAAAATAGCATATCCATGGTATTTTTTATACCAATTGATTAAAGCCTTTGTTTTTGGATAGCTTATGGAGAGAAACGGATGTTTGATAATTACGAATAAGTTTCCTTTAAGCATGATCATTTTGGAACATTATTTTATTACTCCCCCTCAAAAGTAGAACATTTTGAGTAAATATTTGCTTTGAAGGATGTGAGGGAGTAATATCTTGAGCTACATCATGAAAAGTTTTGAAAACCTTTTGATACATTATTCAAAATTTTGCTCAAAAATTAAGAAGACTTTGATAAGCTTTTTTGTGAGAAGTCTTCCTATCTTTTAGGATTGTCGCACATAAATGTACAACAGGGTCCTTTCTTTGAAAATCACGGGTTATACACTGTTATGTGTGCATAAGCCATAATGTTTTTAGGATAAGTGCTCAAAAAATATTTAAAACCTTTGAATTGATTTAAGCACTTTCCTTTCTTTGAAGAACGAGTCCTTAGCTGAAATACTAAGAAGTCATCATTGAAGCCCGGGTTTCGTACTGAAGTATACGAAAGCCATAATGATTTTGGATTAGACAACAACTTTTGGAACCCATTTAAGCACGGCGCCAACTGGGTTACCATATTTTGAAATCCATTTGTAAGTTGTGTCAATCCGAGACAAAGAAGTTGAATTCCAACGAGGACTGAAAACCGATGTTTCATTTTGAAATAGAGCTCGTGGAATCAACGGTGATTTAAAACTCTTTTGCTTTTGAAAGTTGTTTGAGAAACTCGGTGTCTCTCTTGGAGTTTTAAAACTTGAGGAAGAAGTTTTCCATCCATTGTTGAAACTCGGCGTTTCATTTCAAAAATTCGTTTTTGAGATGAATGGAAACCTTCCAGAATTAGGATTTTTCAAAGCATAGCCATTCGTTTGTTGTAGCGGAAGCATTTCAGAGTACGAATATTTCAAATGTTTTGAACGGCTTTGCTTTGGTTTCCACACTGGCTTTACCGGAGTAAAACGAGAGTATGGAGTTTGAAAACCTTGATTCTTTTCTTTATGAGCACTTGCATTTGAAACCTTTTGAGGAGTAAATGTTTCAGAAAAATTAGGTCTCTTTGAAAATTTCCTTCCTTTTTGCAAAGAATAGGTTGTAAACTGAGAAATCTTTTTCGAAAATGGTTTGGAAGATTCACCCGTGTAAACCTTCTCCGAAACACTTACTTGTGGTTTAGACTCGTTTGAAAATTGAGATTTTCCTTTTGACCGGTTAAGAACATCAAACTTCGCTTTTAATGCATTGTATGACGTTCTCAAATCATTGTATTCTTTTTGAAGAGAAAGATGATCTGATGATGCCAGTTTTTCTTGCAAAGAAGCATTTTGATTTTCAAGATGTGCAAAATATTTTTCATACTTGTCTGTTTCGATTGAAAAATCATTTTTGGCATCACCAAAATCCTTGGTTTGTTGTGCAATCGTTTTTTCCAATTCAACAATTTTCTTTTGAAGCACAGACTTTTCTTTTTCAAAAAGATGATTTTGTGTGATCTGAGAGTCAGATTTGTTTAAAGTTTGATTCTGAACTCTTGACCGCTTGATTGAATCAAACAAGTTTTTGTAAGTCTGTTTCAAATGCTCATTTTCTTTTTGTAATGATGCCACAGCATTTTTCAATTCAAGATTTTTTGTATCAAATTCGTCAAAATCAAACTTGATATTGGTATCATCACATTTTTCTTCAAAAATCTTTTCTTTTTCGTTAAGCACTGATGTCAAAGAGTTTTTAGAAGACATTTTCTCATTCTTCTCTTGCAGTTTAAGTTGGAAAGAGATACTTTGTGCTTCGAGTTTTGCAAGATGTTTCTCAAACTGAGCTGTTCTTTTTGACAATTCTTCTTTGACATCAGCTGCTTCTTTTGAAAGCTCGGTGATTTTCTTTTTGAGACAAAGATTTTCAGATTTCAAGGAAGATGTTTGTTCAAAATGCACATTCTCATACTCATGGCTAACAGATACTGACTTGAACGACTCTATTTGATTTGTGAAAAATTCTTTTTGAATGTCCAGAATTAAGCATTTTTCATCAAATTCGTCTTCAAGAGAGTGAATGTACTTTAGATCTTATCTCATTTCAGTTACAAGATGTTTTTCAAAGTACTCAAAACATAAGTTAATATCTTTCACACGAGGTTCAATTTCCTCTTTCAAAATCTTTTTGACTTCTAACTTAAGGCGTACATCTGATGAAAGAGGATTAGAGAAAACGTTGTTTGTGATGTTTTCTTGCTTAAACCAAATGACCTTTAACGTTTGCTCAATGTGATGTTTAAGATTACAAAATTGTTTCATTGCTCTATTTTGCCATAACTTAGCATCATAGGTAGCAAGTTGAGCTTCTTTGAAAAATCTTTTCACATTTGTGTCTTTTCTTTTGAAAGGTTCTTTTGGTATATCTGTCAATTGTAGACAACCATACACAAAGCCGTGGTACGAGAGAGGGTTTTTTGTTTGTTTTACTTTCAAACGTTTTTCCTCTTCAGATTTTAAAATATCTTGAGACTCAAACAAAAGATCATCTGACAATTCTTTCCCCATATCTTCAGCGTTGTACAAAATAGGTGTCAGCTTTTTCACTTTGTTTAAAACACACGGTTTTTCATTTTCCACATTAGCATTATTCACAAAACCAATCCCAGATGTTTGTTTCTCAACCTCCTCATCTTTAGTAGGCAGCATGTTGATAGTCTGAGAAGTCTGTCCCAATTTTCGAAGTTTGTTTTCAAGATCGTTTGTTCGTTTCAAAAACTCTTTGTTTTCATTCTCAAGTTTTGTGTTTACAATCTCAAAATTTGATGTGGTTTTCTGAAGCTTTGAATTTTCACTTTTTAAATCATTGTTCTCTTTTAAAAGCGCTTGAACCTTTTTGTTGTTAACAACCATTTGGGCATCCAGATTTTGAATGGAACGCTTTTCACGAAGAACGGCTTCTCTATAACCAACTTCAAGTTCTTCATTTCTTTTTAAAAGTGTTTGACAGACTCTCCATACATTTCAAACTTTTGAGCTTGAGATTTAAGGTTTGAGTTTTCAAATTCAAGTTCAGCTTTTCTTTTTGTTACATTTTGAAAACCTTTTTCCATTTCTTTAAATCTCTCAAGCTCTTTTGTCAATAAGATATTCGTTTGATTAGCTTTACGATTGTCCTCTTTGCACTTTTCAAGTTCATGTTTGAAATTATTGATTAATGAAGCAAATAAGGCACGATCTTGTTCATAAGAAGATCCATCCTGGGCAGGCTCACCTCTATTAGGATCCATATCTGGAGTATCAAAAGTGATATTGCTATCATTTTGTTCCTCCACATATGTGTCACTAATAGACTCAGAATGCTTAGGATGTGTCTGATTATGAGCAAACACATTATCAAACACAACATCATTATTGTTTGAATGTTGTACCTTAGTGAATATCTCTGTGTCTGATGAAGGTCTGATATGATCATCTTCGGTGTCCCAAACAGCTTCATTCCTTTGAGTATCATCAGCATCCGAATCATAGCTAGGACTGCTTCTTTCAACCTGCTTTCCTGAAGATGAATCACTTCTCGTGAAAACCAAACTATCATATGATGCATCACCCTCATTGACCGTTTCCTCTTCTGTTTGAAAATCTGTCTTTGTCTCTTTCTCAATCACCTCTTTTTCCTTTAACTGCATCTCTCTTTCAATTAGCTCTCTTTCTTTTAACTGCATATCCTTTTCAATCTGCTCTCTTTCCCGTTTCAGCTTCTCAATTTCATTTAACTCAGCTTCCTCAGCATCAAGTATCTTTTCGAGTTCATCCATTTGATTTATGCATTGAGTTCTGAAGGTAGAATAGCTTACCCAAAATTTTCTATAAAACGCATCGATAAACACTGTCTGGTTCATTATCCAAGGGTTAAATATTCTCTGAAACTGAGTTTGGATGACTTTAAGAGATTCTTTGCATTTATGTGTATGAAGTTCTTCTTCATTAAGAAGCTTTTCAAGTTGATTCAGGTTTTGGATGAGTTCTTCTTTGAAATAATGAAATCGGTCTCTGACGTAGTATTCAAATGCCTCATCGAAACTTATTTCTAAGCCATAAGTATTGATGACCTTCCCTACATATGACTTGAATACTGTAAACGCTTTCTTTGAATCTCTCTCTTGGATTTGCATTTTCATTTCCATTGTTAAGCGATGTGTGATAAAGTTGATCTTGGATCGTTCCAACGAAATAGGAGTTGAGTTTGGTGAAGGTTATTGCAAGATTTGACGGTGAAAGTTTTAACTTCAATAACTTCTTCGCGGAGAATTCCCAAGTTCTCGAGATATGACCAAGTTCCAAGTTCTCGAAAATTATGACTGAGTTTTCGAAAATTTCAAGTTTGCGAAAAAATTGTCCAAGTTTTTTCGAAAATATTAAGTTTGCGAGAAAAAAAATTGTCCAATTTTTCGAAATAACAGGTTTTGCGAAAAAAATTGTCCAAGTTTGTTTTCTCGAAAATATAATGTTTGCGAAAAAAGAATTGTTCAATTGTTTTCGAAAATATCAAATTTTCGAAAAGTTGTCCAACGTTTTCGAAACTTTACAAGATTCCAAAGATGATGGCACTTTAATAATTCTTTTCGAAAATGTTGGCAGATAACATTTCGAAATTGGAACTTTGAAGGCAATATTATATTCGAAACTAAGGATGGCAATAAAATATTGCGAAGGATCTTGGCAGAAGACTTTTCGAGAATATTGCAATTGAAATATCGAAACTATCAACAAATGATTCTCGGTAAACTTTCAACAGTGGAAATCAGAGTTGCAATAAAATATTTTCGATAATATTACAACGCAGATTCTCGATAATATTGTGCAGTATTTTTCGAAAATGTGCACTTATCGAAAATTTGCAATACTTTTCTAAATTATACAATTTAGAAAGTTAACCCAAGTCGAAGTGTTTTTTCTAACTTATACAAGGAAGAAAAACACCGAGTAAACCACGGAATCGTATGAAGATAACTAGGATGAGATTCTCGATAAATGGTAGTCAAATCGTGTAGCTCAAAGCACTCCAAAATCAAGTTTGTGTTCCAAGAAACTTGTACTTTTATGCATAAAATCACCAAAACTTGAAGAAAGTTCCAAACTTGATGATTTTTATCAAACTTTTTTAAGATCTCGAAAACAAGTACAAAGCCAAAGTCGAATTTTTAAGCTAGAGATTTTCAAAAAGATTAAAACTTTCTTGTTAGATAAGGTTTATAACACTAGTTTGTAATCAAAAAAGTGTTAAAAACCAAGAAAAAACAAGAAAAGTAAAGAACTTTTCAAAAAAAAACGTGAAATATAGCTTAAAAACACGAACCACACAAACTCTCAACCCTCCTAAATCATTGTTAGGCGATTGATACCACTTGTAGGACCTTAGATTAACAACTTTATCACACCAATAGAAGCTTAGAAGAAGTAGAGAAGAAAAGATGGTGACTTGATATGTATATATATGTATGTTAGAGAGAGAAAGTAGAGAATGTAGAGAAAGAAAGAAAGGAGAATATTATTAGAGAAACACACAAATACACACACAAGCACACACCTCAAATGAGCCTTTGAGGTGTTTAAATAGTAAGATACATCATGCCCTAAAAGGCTTTCCATGGGCTTTGTCTAATGGGCTTGGTTTACATTTTCTAATAAAGGCTTACATGATATACTTAATAAGCACCAAGTCCATAGCCCAATATACTCAACTATTACAATACTTGTCGACTCAATAATGATCGTCACTTTTAATGCTAACAAAGTTGAAACCTAAGTTTGATCCCAAAGATGTCCTCAATGAGGAACTCACCCATATCACATAGTAACCCATAACCTTGAGTCTAGCTACAAGACTCGTAAATAAAGAAAAGCGCTTCTTGGGAGGCAACCCATGTTTTGTGTGATTTTTATTTTATTTGATTGTTATTTGTTTCCGTATGCATGCTTTATTTTTATTGTTGGTAGATCATGTTTCAAACTAAAATGGTGGAAATACTTTATTTTGTTGTTTGACTTAGTCTTAACTTCATACAAAGGTATTTCGCAAAAGATAAGTGTAAGGGGAAACCCCAAATATGTTTTTAAGAAACAAACTCGATCATGATTCTCCACAATGTTAAGTGAACATATATATTCGTATTTGTTAGAGTCAAATGCTTGTATCGAGTCATAATGATGTTTTGCAGGATTTTCCAAGAATTAGGACGAAGTTTTTCCAGAAATTTTCCAGAAACTTAACCTAAGAATTTCTGCAGGTCACTTCTGACGGCGTCATGTGTAAAATTCTGGAAATTTTACCAGTTTTGTTTTTCTAACAGAGTCTTAAAGTTTTTGTTGAATCTTTAGTTTTATAATCTCCAGGAAATCTGCAAACATCATTCCACAAGCATTATATCTTATTTTGTTTTCTAGGATTTGTTAGCATATATTGATTGCCGCCGATTTTACGCGAGGTTGCCTTGTTTGTTTTCTCAAGTTTAACAGGTTATATATGACAAGAAGATGATTTATATTCTGGAAGGGAAGCTTTGATTGTTCATTTTCTTGGAGGAAGATCTAACCTGACCGAGCGAATCAGGGGAGTATTTGATTTCATTCTTTTACCTGTTTTACTTTTACATTCTTTACTTGAACATTGGGGACAATGTTCATCCTAAGTGTAAGGGGAGGGTAAAATGATGATACCTTACAGATACACTTTCGCTTGAGTTTGCTTCTTTGATGGTAGGTGTGTAATAAAACTATGAGAAATACTTGTTAGTGTAATTTTAGCGCCAAATTTAAAATTTTTTACAACATTTAGGAGTGAAACTTTAGCCATAGCAAGCGTCTCATGGATAGAAGATTGTATGACTAGCACAAAACCGTACCATTCAGAAAAATTTTCCACCCAAATATGTGAGGTTCGCCTTTAGATTTGATAGGAAAAGCATTTACTATTAGTGCTTATGAGTGTACCGGTAGCATTTAGATTCTAGAACTTGTGTTAGTGATGCATCCTGAGACCGCTAGTGAGACTACATTCGTGTAGTAGGATTTACTACATGATAAGAGGCATTAGGATCACCCTTGTGTTAAACCCGTATTAGAATTACTTGACCATTTAAGTCATATTACTTGGCTAGTTAAGTCAATTAATTTTTCCCACACCTTAGCGTTGTACTCATTTTTAGTACACGAAACCCCTAGTACACCCCTCCGAGCCTATCTTTTCATTTCTAACTTTAAGCATCTTACTTAAAGGAAGAATTTGTTACACCCCACTTAAATGTACACCCAAATCGCCTTAGCCTTCCGTGTATGCAATCATCTTTAGTGCATTATTGTTATTTGTTTAAAACCTTCGTTAGTTATCTAATTGATTACATGGTTGCTAAGTCGAGTCATATCCTTGTACATATTGTTTTGGGACGATTGGGACTCATGGGTAAAGTACTAATGTTATGGAGTAATGGGGAAGAACATCTTATATTACCCCCATATGTGTGTTAATCTTAAAAGTACTCCAAGTGTTTTGATTATCTTAATTCGAGTCATTAGATTAGTTTATTGTAAAGTATGTAAAAATTCAAGTGTAAGGGGAATGTTCATTCCCTATGATGTATTATTTTGGATGGTAGGGTAAGAGTGTATGCAAAAAAAAAAAAAAAAAAAGGAAAAAAAAACATACGGATTACCATCCCGTTTCATTCTATGTTTATTTTATATTTTTGTTATTCTTCATTTATTAGCTTAAATCGAGTCTATTCTTGGCTTAGCAAAGCCATATTGTACATGTAATTAACCAAGATTATTAACTCGCCACCAGTAAAGATTGCCTATATCCAACAAAACCGTGTATTTCATATCCCTATACCTAACGTTACAACCCTTTAAAAAGACCTATTTGATAGTTTATCCTAGGTGCTTACGCCATGTGGTGGAGGTTTGATCCTTTCCCAAGCCTATGGTAATCTATTTTGTTATGACAGGTAGTGAGAGATGTTTTCCATTTCCATATTGTGATATTACTTTATTACACCCGAGAGATGTGAGTATCTAAACACTATTTGTGAGGTGCTAGTGTATGACCTCCGTGCTTGTCTTTGGTCTTTAGTGGAACGATTATTTGTTATAATTACTTTTATATTAGTGTTAAATGACCCATAACTTGTATTTTGACTAGAATAAAAGCGCATTTGCTTGAGGACGAGCAAATCTCAAGTGTAAGGGTATATGATGAGGCGAAAAATGAACCGTTTTTAGAGGGTCATTTAAGCCTGGAATTGAATTTATTTGATCAAATATTGCCCTAAATCGTTCCTTTTGTGATTTTAGGTACTTTGGGAGTGAATTCTGGAAAAGGAAGCATTTTGGACATTTTTGGAGCATAAAAGTGAAGAAAATGGCAAAGACTTAATTTTCCATGCTGGGAACAGTACCTGACGGCGTCAAGAAGGAAAATATGACGGCGTCAAGAGCAAAATCCATGACGACCTAGAGAAAACCTGAAGGCATCAGAAGAAGGGCGTCAAGAGTTATTTTGGTGATGGCCTGAAGAAGGATTACACATGACGGCGTCAGAACCAGATCTAGGCACTCCGACAACTTTATTGGCTGCGAGATGACGGCGTCAGAAATTTACTCTTGACGCCATCACCTCACTAAATCTATATATACTTTTCTATTTTTCATTCATTAAAATAAGGAACTTGTGTGGAGAATACTATGGCCGAACCTAATAAACCCTAGGTCGTTTGTACCAGTATTTTCAAGGGTTTTCACCCCTTGAAACCTTTCATGTTCAGTTAAGCTAAGTCTTCTTTCAATTCATTCAATATATCTACGTGTTGTTTGAATATATCTTATGCTTGTCTTGATTTTAACATGCTAGGCTAGATCTTTCATGTGTTTGCTTAGATGTAATGAAACCTAGATGTTGATTATAGGTTGATTGCTTGTTTATAGTTGTAATGGATGAATGATTTCAATGTTAGGCTTAAGAAAACTGGCAGATCTCCATTGTGTAACTTGCTTGAACGTCTTAAGAAACATGAACCGATGTGTACTAGGTTTTTATGATTGTATTTAATGCATGAGCGAATTCTAGTGATCCCATGTTAGGAGCTTCTT
This sequence comes from Artemisia argyi, assembly GCA_030686995.1. Taxonomy (NCBI): domain Eukaryota; kingdom Viridiplantae; phylum Streptophyta; class Magnoliopsida; order Asterales; family Asteraceae; genus Artemisia; species Artemisia argyi. The sequence goes on from CM060694.1 coordinate 34,248,489, forward strand.
AGCCGGCTCGACATAGGAGTGAAGTAGGAGCTTATAGGATTGGGGAAGTAAGTACGCCACCCCATGAATGGTATTAAGGAATACAATCCGTCATCCACGCAACTGTAACAAGTAATTAACCTGTAAAAGATATCTAGGGAGTAGTGAAATCTAAGTAAACACAATTCTCCCACATATTGCTCACACCACTATCCTAATTTAGTTTATTTTCATTTTTTGTTATTTTATTTTGATTGCATCTTAGTAATTGGGTTAGTTGACTAGCAACTAATTCCGCCCACTCTTTCAAAAATCCGAGATTTTAATTGCTTTTATAAAAAACATAAAAAATACAAAAAGAATCATCCCTCACCTCTAGACCTAGTTCTTAGGTTTTCTAATCCTAGCGACACTATTCCTAAGTTGAACGATCAATCCCCCGGTACTTGTCACTATACTATACTACAACGATCAGGTACACTGCCTGGCGGGGGTTGTAAGCTTCTCGAGATCTCTCGAGAGGTAAAGCCTGGTGCAATTCCCACGCATCATTTCCCCTCAACTCCCCAAATATGTGCATTAAAGACATATTCGTAGGAGTAAAGGGGAAACACTATCGAAATTTTCATAAATAGTAAATCAATTATATGCATTCATATCCTAAATGAGACAAAACATTCAAAAAGCAGTCCCAAACAGGGGACTTTCCGAAATTAATTTCTAATAAATTAATTTCGGACGGGTTTTCTATGGGATGATTAACTTCGGACGGGGACTTTCCGAAATTAATCACTAAAGTCCTAAAATCATTTACAATAGTCTAACACAATCAAATACCATACAATAATATGAGCTTATTTGCTTAATCTTATTTGTAGCTTATGAGCTTATTTGATTTTCGGCTTATATATCACAAGACTTAATTTTCCGGCTTATATAAGTTTATTATATCATAATATACTTATATAAGCCCACAAATCTCCAAATAAGTCGGAAAATTGAAGCTTATGAAATATAAGCCGAAATTAAATAAGCTCATAAGCCCACGTATAAGCTTTTATAAGCTCATAATTATCAAATTGTAAAATAAAATAACAACAATCATAAAACACATTGCAAAAGTTAACAAAAAATTAACAAATTAAAAGAATAACGAAAATGAAAAATTAACAAATTATGTGGTTTTGGGCTTATGTTTCATAAACAAACACCCCTGCTGATATAAGCCGAAACTAAACACCCTAGCAGCATAAATCAAACAGCCCTGCTGATACAACATAAACCAAACACCCTAGCAGCATAAACCAAACACCCCTGCTGATATAAGCCTAAACAAACACCCCTGCTGATATAAGCCGAAACTAAACACCCTAGCAGCATAAACCAAACACCCCTGCTGATACAGCATAAACCAAACACCCCTGTTTGGGCTGCCGTTAACCAAACGTACCTTTTATGGTCTTGGCAGTTGGCTAGCTGGTCTCGGCACTCGGCACTCGGCTCTCGGCTAGTCTTGGCTCTCGGCTGATCTAGACATGAAGAAAAATCAAAATTATTAATAAAAATCAACAAATGTATGCTTGTTGACAATGGTTTAGTAAATAAAATGGACTTGCAAAAGCTTATAGCTCAAAGTTCACGCCTATCTCACTACTCCACTCGTAGCCCAATACCATGAAGCTAAACCCCCCTCCCCTCCCCCCCATCCAACTGTTATGCACCCCCACTCCCCACAGTCCTCTTTTTAGCCTCTTTTCTTGTTTCCTTGGTTCCAACATCCCCCCCCCCCCCCAATTCACTAACTCTAATCCTAGCAAACTGTAAAACATACCATTTAGCATACCACATTTCAGCATACCACTTAGAAAAATGTTATAAAACATAAATTAATGAGTATAAAATTTTGGCGGCAACATGTCCCCGGTAGAAACATTAACAAAAAAAAAAATTAAACATAACATAATATAATAAAACATGTGGTCTCGGCTTCAGGACTTGGCTTCGGGTCTCGGCTACGCGTCTTGGCTTCGGTTCTCAACAGCAACTATACCAAAAAAAATTAACCAAAAAATTTTATAAAATAAGAAATTAATATATTGCAAAGATTAACACATATGAAAAAATTAACAATTAACAAAAAATTAACAAAAAATTAACAATGGTGTGAAAAAATTAACAAAAAAAGAATTACGAGGAGAGGGTTTGGGTTCGGTTCTCACCTGGGTTTTGCAAACAATGGTGTGAGGGAAGAAAGAGGTGAGAAAAAGAAAGAATTAAATGAGGTGAGGGTTTGAGGAGAGAATTATACGAGGAGAGGGTTTGAGGAGAGGGATCGTGCATAGTGGTGCGAGTGTGGTGAAGTGGTGGAGATGATGGTTGCTATGGTGTAGTGGTGGTGAAGTGGTGCTGTGGTCGGTGGTAATGTGGTGGAGATGTGGTGAAGTGGTGGAGATGGAGGATGTGGTGTTGTGTTTGCTGCGTTTTTTTTTTTTCTTTTTTTTTTTTTTTTTTTTTTTTTTTTTACAAGTGTAAATTAGATCTGGGTTAATAATTGGAGTGAGTTAGTGGTAACACCTTTAGCGGGGACATGTCCCCGCTGAAAGTTTAGTTTGTCGTTTACTCACCTTTTTGGCGGGGACATGTCCCCGCTGAAAGTTTTGGTCAATCGCCAAAACTTTTGGCGGGGTAAAGTAAATGCAGCGAGGGAATTATTAAAATTTTCGCGAAAACTTTTAGCGGGGACATGTCCCCGCCAAAAATAGTTTACCCCAAAAATAACATTTAATCATTTTATTAATTTAATTGACTAATTTTATTTACTAATAAAATAAAGTTTTAAAACACTAATAAAAAAGACTTTTACATCATTTTTAAGTTTTGAAACCCGGATTGACCCGGCCGAGTTAACCGATTTGAACAAATAATTTAAAATTATTACATCAATTTTTACACGAACGAGCCGAGATGCTATGGTTATACACGAGATGTTAAACGAACGATTCGTACACGAGATGTTAAACGAACGAGTCGAGATGATACGGTTATACACGAGATGTTAAACGAACGAGTCGAGATGCTAGGGTTATACACGAGATGTTAAACGAACGAGTCGAGATGCTATGGTTATACACGAGATGTTAAACGAACGAGTCGAGATGCTAGGGTTATACACGAGATGTTAAACGAACGAGTCAAGATGCTACGGTTATACACGAGATGTTAAACGAACGAGTCGTGATGCTATGATTATACACGAGATGTTAAACGAACGAGTCGAGATGCTATGGTTATACACGAGATGTTAAACGAACGAGTCGAGATGCTATGGTTATACACGAGATGTTAAATGAACGAGTCGAGATGATACGGTTATACACGAGATGTTAAACGAACGAGTCGAGATGCTATAGTTATACACGAGATGTTAAACGAACGAGTCGAGATGCTATGGTTATACACGAGATGTTAAACGAACGAGTCGAGATGCTAGGGTTATACACGAGATGTTAAACGAACGAGTCGAGATGCTATGGTTATACACGAGATGTTAAACGAACGAGTCGAGATGCTAGGGTTATACACGAGATGTTAAACGAACGAGTCAAGATGCTATGGTTATACACGAGATGTTAAGCGAACGAGTCGTGATGCTATGATTATACACGAGATGTTAAACGAACGAGTCGAGATGCTACGGTTATACACGAGATGTTAAACGAACGAGTCGTGATGCTATGATTATAGACGAGATGTTAAACGAACGAGTCGAGATGCTATGGTTATACACGAGATGTTAAACGAACGAGTCGAGATGCTATGGTTATACACGAGATGTTAAATGAACGAGTCGAGATGATACGGTTATACACGAGATGTTAAACGAACGAGTCGAGATGCTATGGTTATACACGAGATGTTAAACGAACGAGTCGAGATGCTATGGTTATACACGAGATGTTAAATGAACGAGTCGAGATGATACGGTTATACACGAGATGTTAAACGAACGAGTCGAGATGCTATGGTTATACACGAGATGTTAAACGAACGAGTCGAGATGATACGATTATACACGAGATGTTAAACGAACGAGTCGAGATGCTATGGTTATACACGAGATGTTAAACGAACGAGTCGAGATGCTATGGTTATACACGAGATGTTAAATGAACGAGTCGAGATGATACGGTTAACCACGAGATGTTAAACGAATGAGTCGAGATGCTATGGTTATACACGAGATGTTAAACGAACGATTCGAGATGCTATGGTTATACACGATTCCCACCTAACAACTTATCCTCACAATATAAACTCACACACACTCATCTAACCCATATCATCTCACACACACTCATCTCACTATATCTCTCTCTCTAGCAGTTTCCATTTTCCGGCGACACCAGCAGTTTCCTGCCGCCGGAATCTTTTTCTGGCCACCACCTTTTATCAACTCAACTTGTAGATCGGGCCACCCCAATCACGATTCTACCACACACAACTACAAACACACACTGTCAACCAGATGCAACGATATAATCCTTTTATGTGTACTTGTGAAGTAGGAAATATATAAAAAAAAAAAAAAAAAAAAAAAAAAAAAAGAAAAAAGAACATCACATCGAAAAGATACATTTGGATGGGAGTATTATGCATGTCCTCTTTCGAAGCCAAGAGAGAAAGGTCATGGATGTGGATATTTTATGTGGAATAGTGAATTTGATGAACAATTACAAGTAATATATTCTGCTTCAACATCTCACGGTTCTGGGTGCACAAACTGCCATGAAAAAGATCTTAGGATAAATATGCTGGAGGCACAAAAACAGGTGTTAGAGACAAAAGTCAGGTTGCTCGAGGCAAGACTTGAAATGGCAACGAATCCCGACAACAATGACCACGCATGTCAATCGGATGCAATACTCCGTGACCTGTTAGGTGACATGGAAAATCATCGTATGTAATGTTGTTGTTGTTGTTGTTGTTGTTGTTGTTGTTGTTGTTGTTGTTGTTGTTGTTGTTTCTTCTGTTATTGTTGTTGTTTGTTGTTTGTATTGTTATTGTTGTTGTTGTTTAATAAAATGTTGTTGTTGTGAAAACTGATGTCCACACACGATTAGATACACTCAAAATTGCTTTATCACTAGAAATCGTAAACTTCTATCCAAACAATCAAGATTGTAATTATTAATCTAACAAAACATCCACAGTAAGAACCTAAGCAGTTTATAAAGCAATCCCAAACACCACACGCTTAGCTTCAAACACGAAGTCAAACATTTTATTCAAACCACACAAGAGTTGTAAACCAGATACATTTTCATACAGACTCAAACTAAACAACTCGACAAGCAAACGAACCAGATCAAATGAAACAAACTCGACAATCAAACGAAACAACTCAAACTAAACAACTCGACAACCAAACAAAACAACTCAAACTAAACAACTCGACAACCAAATAAAACAACCCGTTTACTTTTTTTTGCGGCTAATTCCCGCTTTGCTTGAACTCGCACCACCTCTTCCTTTCCTTGCTCTCATTTCCTTGAGATATGCAAACGTAGCTTCAAGACCTGTTATTCTATTTTCCAGATTATAAACAGCAGCAGCTTCATCAAACATGCTTTCAGCTTCATCCTCACCTCCAACAGCAGCAGCTTGAGCTTCAGCAGCACGTTGAGCTTCAGCAGCATCTACCTCTTCCAAATACTCTCTATAGTATGACTTTTTCCTCAACCATACCAGAATCCGGTCTCTCTGCCAAGGTGCACAGTTCGCATACGAACCATATTCATCAAAAATTTTCACGCCCCAATGATTTATAATTTCATTATACAGGAGCTCGTGTAATAAAGCCTTTGCCCACTCCTGTTCCGGCGTTAAACCATCCATTGTTATGTGTGTTTTGTAATTTTTGCCGAATTTACGATAGTTAATATATGTTTTGTGTATGATATAATATATATTGCAGTTTGGGGGGAAATTTGGCGCTTAAACTTTCCCCGCCAAAAGATAGCATGTAACTTATGGAACAATGTTTGTCCCCGCTAAAAGTGAGGTGGGAAAAATACGCGGGCACAGTTAAGGGTAACTATTTTGGTCAAAGCAACAAAATGCACATACTTTTGGCGGGGACATGTCCCCACCGAAAAGTATGCGTTGAAAATCTTTTGACCGGTCAGTAGATTGTGTGCCAGCTCAGCGCTGTTTTTGTCGTTTAGTGACTTTCGGCGGGGTCAAGGGCGTCGCCGCCGAAACTCTCCTCGCCCGTCGTGTTGATTGTTGTAGTTAAAGTTGGTACGAGATTGCAACGGCATCACATAGGATTGGGTTTTGCAATGATAAGCAATTGTAACGGATTTGCAGCGGTGTAAAATTGTGACTACTTTGCAACAAAGACTAACCGCAACGGTTTCGTTACAAAAAACTGCATTTACTAATATGAATCAGCACAAAAAGCTGCAATTTTCCCGTAATATACAAATGTCATAATCTAAATATTTATGGACGCACAATTGAAACCGAAATTAATAAATAGACGATCATTCAAATATCATATTACATAGCGTATCAAATCCTACCAAACGTACCACTTCTAAACCACATTCTAGTAAATGCACCACTTCTTAACAAAATGTGCATAATCCACCAACATGTTCCAAATTTACCTAAAATGAACTACTTCTAAACAAAATGTGTATGAAACACGAAGTGTACCTAATTAAGCAATGGATATTTATGCATAATGAGGAGTGTGAGGTTGCTCCTTCAATTTTGTCAACACCTCGGCGAACTTCTCATACGTATCTTTGATCATTTCTTGCTTAAATGTCTTATGTTTTTCTTCGGTAAACTCTCTTTGTTTTTCAATAGCTTCCTCAAAAAGCTCTTTATCTTTCTTTCTCGCCTGCTCCAAGTCCTTCATTGATTTTTCTAGTACTTCAACCTAAAAATACGTACTTGCACCAATTATAATTCATCTCAATGCATAAATACCTACTGTAAATGATTAAAAAAACAAAACAATACACCAAAGTAACTTCAATATGTATAAGTTACCTTTGACCCAATATGTATATAACGAAATGACAAGTGGCAAGAGTCATATACATTAGCAATACACGTTGAATTTTTGTTGGCAGCAGGCATGTTAGTTCATTACCAGTACAAACTATGCACTATACTAATTCAGAAGCTTATGTAACTTATGTACCTGCATGATTACAAGTAATACGTGTTTAGGGTTGGTTATATCAATGATTAGGGTTATGATCTTGCTAACTAGGGTTTGACTGGTCGAATGGCCATTTGTTTGTTTTATTATCATTTACATGTTTTTGTTGGCCATGCGGGTAACTACACTTTCAGCCTAAAAATGTAAGTATCCATGCAATTAATTACGATGGTTAATCAGTGGGAGAGTATTATCTTATATGGTGTTTTTTAAATGTGTGATCAGTCTTATTAATGCAAGTATCCATGTGAACAATTGCAAAGGACAACTAATTGGAGGATTTTTCATTACCTGATATGCTTTTACTGCTCGCATGGCCTGGGATTCTGCTTACGCTTAAGAAATATCTCTTCAAGTCTTTTCAAAATCTTCATCATTTAAGTTTCGGATATTCCTTGGAATGTGTTGTTGGATGTTTGTTAGCCGACTTTTTAGTTAAATCTCATAAGTTTCGGATGAACGTCTTTGACCGTGTGTGTCGTACGTGCCTTTGTCTATTGGGTTCTAGAAGATTTGGATGTGTGCCCTTTGGGCCCCCAACGTGTATTGGTACTATTCAATATTGTTTATTTCATACGTCTTAGTAGCAACATATAACACTGTCAAATGACTTCGTGAACAAATATGATCATATTCAAATATTTTCGCCACCTAAAAATGTATACATATTCCCTATTTTTTCGAAAACATATATTACATGGCATCCTTTGTTTTGCTTCTATGGATGATGATTTTCAACACAAGAATCACACTATGGCGTATTTAAGACACAAGTCGACTTGTCATCTTCCTTATTAATCCGATTAGACGATTAAGAACAATACACCTAATTTCAACAACTAGAGGCTAAATATAACCAATACATCACATTACGTCAAGCAACATAGTACAACACATATTCAACGGATGCGGACCCAACACAACCCAATGCACTAGCTATAATATAGCTTCTTAGAACAACATATAACTTAAAAACCAGCGAATACATAATACAAACTCCTTACAACACATAAAAAACCAATATAACTCACTACAACATAAACATAATACAATGCTATATGTGTCAATGAATAGTTAGAAATGATTAAAAATTCCAAATCCGTTGCAAATCCATATCAAATTATTTAGAAATTTCCGGTGAAAGTATAAAAAGAAACTAATAATAGTATATGTTACATAACCATAGTAATTACTTCAAAATTTACAACGGAAATACCAATGAAATATCGAAAACCAATAGAAAACAAAATTTCATTGGTTACTTTTGCAAATCTGTAGCAATTATTGTAAATTACAAGCGGATTGGAATAAAATATTACAAATAAATGTATATTAAATTAAGATCATGTTTCGTTGCAGTACCATAACAATTAGACAAAAATTTGCTACGATTTTGCAACAGAAACACATAATATCTTTCTTTTAAATTTACTTTGAAATGCTTTGTTTCAAATCCTTAATGATTTTGTAACGGATTTGCAACGGATTATTAAAAATAAATTGAAACTAAATTATTATAGTTATTCCATTGCAAATCCATAACAATTATTCAAAATTTTGCAACGGTTTTGCAATGGAAGCTAATAATAGTTTTTTTTTAGTCCATTGCAAATCCATTACAAATTTCGAATAAAGTTGACGGATTTGCAAAGGAATATTTAAAAATAAGTGTAAAAAACTTACTTTAATTTTGGCGACGGATTTGCTACGGGTTTCTGTGTCCTTGCTAATCCGTTGCAAATATGTTGCAAACCCGTTTCATATTTGCTACGGAAAATTTCCGTTACAAATTTCCATAGCATTTGCCCAGTTGTGTAGTAGTGAAGTAACACTTGCAACATTACATCAGACCTCATTACTCCACTTCCTTTGCCTTACCCTTATCTTATGCACCTATGTTGCTCCCCCTGGTGCAGTTTTTGAAGATATGGCGTTGGTAGAAGATAGTTTTCTGATGTGTGGGAATTGCACCAGACTTTACCTCTCGAAGGATCTCGAGAAGCTTACAACCCCCACCAGGCAGTGTACCTGATCGTTGTAGTATAGTATAGTGACAAGTACCGGGGGATTGATCTTTCAACTCAGGAATAGTGTCGCTAGAATTAGAAAGCCTAAAAACTAGGTCTAGAGGTGAGGGATAATTTTTTTGTATTTTTATATTTTTATAAAAGCAAATAAAATCTCGGGTATTGGAAGAGTGGCGGAATTAGTTGCTAGTCAACTAACCCAATAACTAAAGATGCAATCAAAATAAAATAACAAAAATGAAAATAAATCTAATTAAACTAGTGGTGTGAACAATAATAGGGAAAATTGTGTTTACTTAGGTTTCATTACTCCCTAGATATCTTTTACAGGTTGATAGTTTGTTACAATTGCGTGAATGACGGGTTATATTCCTTAATACCATTCGTGGGGTGGCGTACGTACTTTCCCAACTCTATAAGCTCCTACTTCACTCCTATGTCGAGCCTGCAAGAAGCTCCTAACATGGGATCATTAGAATTCGCTCATGCATTAAATACAACCATAATAACCTAGTACGCGTTGGTTCATGTTTCTTAAGACGTTCAAGCATGTTACCCTATGGAAGTCTGCCAGTTTTCTTAAGCCTAACATCGAAATCATTCATCCATAACAACTATAAACAAACAATCAACCCATAATCAACATCTAGGTTTCACTACATCTAAGCAAACACACAAGAGATCTAGCCTAGCATGTTAAAATCAAGACAAGCGTAAGATATATTCAAACAACACATAAACATATTGAATAAATTGAAAGGATACTTATCTTAATTGAACATGAAAGGTTTCAAAGGGTAAAAACCCTTGAAAAGGTAGTAAAATTCGTGCTAGGGTTTCTCCAAGTTATCCCTCTAAAGTTATTTCTTTATGATTGAAAATTGCAAAACTATATATAGATTTTCCATCGTGACGGCGTCAAGAAGAAATATCTGACGCCGTCAACTCGCCGCCCATAGTAATATCAGATTGCCTAGATCCAGATTTGACGCCGTCATGTGCAAAGTTACTCTGGGCCGTCACATGTAGTTGGACCATGACGGCCTATAGTGACGCCGTAATGTCCTTAGTGTAAAACTCTCTGGACTGTCACGGACTTTATCCACTTCCACCTCTTGTTTTACTCTTGACGCCGTCATGTAGAACCTTGTGACGCCGTCAGGTACTATTCCCAGCAAGGAAAATGAAGACTTTGCCATTTTCTTCACTTTTATGCTTAAAAAACGTCCAAAATGCTTCCTTTTCCAGAATTCACTCCAAAAGTACCTAAAATCACAAAAGGAACGATTTAGGGCAATATTTGATCAAATAAATTCAAATTCGGGCTAAAATGACCACTTAAAAACGGATCATTTTTCGCCTCATCATTTTCTTAGTGATTCCTTGTGAGCTTCTTGCAACAGGTTGGAAATCCATGATGTCAACAGCTTGTGACCTTCTTGTAGCTTGTGAGTTAATTGCAGACTCTGAGCTTCTTGCAGACTTTAAACCACCATTATTTGTAGTTTGTGATCCACTTTGTGAACCCATCTGTTGACCTTTACATGATCTTTTGTTATGCCCTGTATTTTTGCATAGAAGTTAAGTGACAGTTTTCCCTGCCCAACTCAACTTTCCTCCTTTCACCATTCCTTTACTCAATTCATCTGCACTCTTCGTCCTTTGCTCAGAAGGCCATGGGTACCACAAAAGTGAGAGTAGACGTCATGCTAAACAAGCACATTTGTTGGGTCACTGAATTTCCCAATCTTCCTCTAACTAGGATTTGAACATAAAATAACCTAATGAGGTGTTTGGTTGGGGTAAATTCAAGGTAATTGGGAGAATTTGAAATTAAAATTGCTTCAATTCTATTGTTTGGTTCACAATAAATATGTGGGCCCAAGAATTTTATTTGCATTAATGAGGCTAAAAGTTATGCATTTTAATTTTTTTCCACATGAGAAGCATTTACATTTGCTTAGAATTTTAAATAGCACCATTCATATATCTTGAACCAAACGCCACCTAAGGGTAAACACATACAAGTCACTGAGTGAACAGTAACTCAGTGAGTCATCTTCAGGATGCTTAGAACGAGCCTGTGAAGAAAGGTTCACCATTCAGTGAGGCGGAACTCAGCGAGTGACATCTAAGCCAAGAAGAAGGTGATGGGTTCAGTGAGAATGACAATAACTCACTGAACCCCCAAGACTCCTTAACAACTATTGAAGTACTGAAGACTAAATATCTGAAGACTGAAGAATGGGCGGGACAGCGGGAAAGTTTAAACGTATCAACAGGTGTCCTTATCAACCTGAAGTCAAACTTTCCCTGAATGACATTATGTCAGGATGGTGTCATCACTGTTTATCAGAAAGGCACATTGTCCTATACTCAATATAGTCTATTGTAACAGAGACAAAATATGTAACTATTTTGTCTCTACTAGATAGGTCGTCATTTTGTCTTTATCAATAACGTTGTAATTTACTTGTGTATAAATAGGTAGCATAAGTGAGGAGTTGACAAGTTTGTGCAATTAATGTTTAGCATTCACAAACCACTTTTACTCCTTCAAAGAACAACACAGTCCCTGAGATTACTCAGTGTGACCTTTAGTTGTCACTCAAACATTGTTTGGGTTTAGAAAGGAGTCAATACCATACTTGTCGTTTCAATCCAAAGTGTTATTCCGCAAACACTTGGGTATAATTCTTTGATTAACTTCTAATAAGAATTAAACGTTGAAAAATATTGTGTCTCTTTTCTTTACGTTTATCTTTATAGTTAATCATTATATCTTTGTCAAAAGTCATGGAACTTGGTTAGATTAACTCTTTAGTTATTTTTAACTGAGTAAACGGGACCAACAACATTTGGAGCAGGGGTATCAGAAGGGTCCCAAGGAGAGTTAGAGTCCGTATTGCAAGGAAGAGGAACGATGATGAAGATGCTAAGGAAGAGCTTTACTCACTTGTCACTCTTGCAGAGATCCCAACAGAAGGACTAAAGGGGCTTGGCACAAAGGTCATTGACGATGAAGACTAGTTCTTCAGATCTAACCCTCTTGAAATACTGTCAGAGTTTAGTTTTTGATCCCTGTTATCATTGTTTGGATTCTACTATATTACATTTTCCTTGAATCTATATTTTCTTGAATTATAACATTAGCTGTTATCTAGTTGAGGATTACTATGCCCATTTGCTTAATCTTGAAACAATTCAAAATGCATGTATTGTGGAAATGGTCTGTTTGTTTCAATTCTTTGTGACATATCTGTCAGTGTGGATTTTGCGAAAAACCAAAACTCGAACACAATCTTCAGTTCTGCTAATGGCGCGAAGTGAGTCATGGTTAGTTTCTCTCCATAAACAATTACACAATCAAAATGCAGCCATATTTTGAATATGGTTATGTGTGTTCAGTCTCTATGGGCAATTTGTATGACTACCAGTGACTTTATATCATGATTCTATGTCTGCTTAGAAGTCGTTGAGCTCCAGCCAGTTTAAGTGTTGTGTAATATGTTAAGCTAAACTAAAAGCCATTAGTTAGATATGTTTAGATATTGAAGATCAAGTTAACTTTGAAGGAGTTAAACAAAGATGATAGATCAATCATTCAACTTTAGGTTGCATTATTAGATGATAACACAACTAACTTGCTTGTAATTTAAGAAGTAAGCCTAAATGAGGGAGATGAAGATGCAATGCTGTTTGATTACATAAGAAATACAGGGAGATCTTCGGGTATTTATATACGCAACCACAATGGGTCTTTTCCAAATGACCTGGCGTTCAAAGGTTTCTTGAAAGAATTAGGAGACTTGAGTAATACACCATCATATACTTGAACTTTCCTCAGGACACCTTGAATTATTTTTACAAAAGGTTTGTTTGGTTTCAAGTGAGTTCAAGTACTCCATCAACTCAATTTCACTCTTTTAGTCATCACAATCATTTAGTCAAGGTGTAGACGTCAAGTTCTCTCAAGTTCAGGGACTATTGTTTTAGATATTCAAGCCTATGTCAAAGTTCAATGGATGTAACCAAAAACAGGAAATGCTCTTTTTGTTTCTCAACTATAACTCAAAATTCAATTTATTTTCAATATATGTTATCTTTTAGCAAAAAAATTATAGCAGGTGTTGCCAAACACTTATTTTAAGCTATGTATGAATCCTATGGCAAAAAAGATAACTTTTTTGTTACTGTCTAACCAAGACATGAATACAAACCGGCATAGCACTACTCAAGTTCATTATTGTGTAACTGCCACAATAACCATTACAACAGTGGTGATTCATCATTGTTTTAAAGCTGCATTTTTACCACTTCAAGCAAAACAAATAAACATAGAAAAACAAGAGAATTACAAGCAAAATCTTTGTTATATCGTACTTATAACGCATAGAATTAGATGACTAAAAATCAAAATAAAAATTCCCATTCTATACCTTCACTGATGACACAACTATTAACATTGGTCATCTACTATCCCTTAAAATTATCAATGAAATACAACCATAACAAGTGTTGATAATATCCATATAGGAGACAGCAGTGTCATAGCTCAGTAAACGGAGGCCATGTGGGAAAGCTTATACGATAACTAAATATGATGGTTAAAAATTTATTATACCAAAGTATTGAAACCAAAACGATAGTAACTTGATTAAGTTTTAACAAATATATACAACATAAAGTTGTGCAATGTTAATAATATATATATATATATATTTTTTTTTATTTCCTTTTTTATTATTATTTTTTTAAGTGAATTTTGAGGCCCCAAAGATATAGTAGGGACCTTGGGCTTTATTTATTTATTTATTATTATTATTATTATTATTATTTTAATATATTTTATTTTTGGACTCCCAGCGTATATTGGATACAAGTAAAAAGGCGAACGGTGTATTTTACTCATCGTATATTTTGTTTTGATGACATTTATTTGGATTAGTAGTAGATGTTGTTTTAAGTAAATTAGATGGGGTCTGGTGGCTTCATAACCGGTCTCTTGTTACTTTTATTATGTAACTATTTTGTTATCTAGCTCCTTGCTAGTTTAATATATGAGCTCGTCAAGAAGCTCTCATAATATGGAAGTCACATATTTAAATCTCTTAGTCATGGCTAACTATAGTAAATCATATTTTCTTGAGGTGGATATTTTCACTCATATACTTATAGAAGTCTAGATTTGGGTTGTTTTTTAATCTGAAATGGGTTTAATAGGTCAAGTTGAAATAGGGTTGTAAACGAACTGAACGTTCAGTAAATATTTCATGAACCGTTCGACAAAAAGTTCATTTACGTTCGTTTATTTATTAAATGAACGAACATGAACAATATTTCGTGTTCGTTTAGTTAAACAAACGAACATGAACAAAAGTCGCGTCCGTTTATTTATGTTCGTGAACGTTCGATTATGCGTTCGCTAATGTTCGTTTATGTCATTTATTTATTTATGTTCGCATATCTTATCTTTTAATTGTATAATTTTAAAATTGTTTTATTTGAACAAACTACACTTATAAAACAATATATTGTGTATAATTTAGTAATGTTTATGTTTGTTTGTCTATGTTTATTTGTGTTCGATCGTTTAGCGTTTTTAGTGTCTTAATGAATGAACATGAACAAAACAAATCGTCCGTTTAAGCGTTCGTGTTCGTTTATTTATTCGGTTAAAAATAAACGAACGAACATGAACAAGGCTCAAGGCCGGTGATGAAGGAGTGCAGCAAGTGCACCGGCACAGGCCACACTTTTAAAGGGGCCTCACTTTTGTCAATTGTGTTGTATACAAGGTTTCAATAATCTTTTTTATTATTATTATTATTATACCAAAGACCAAAGACTAGGGTTGTAAACGAACTGAACATTCAATAAACATTTCATGAACTGTTCGTTAAAAAGTTCGTTTATTTATTAAATGAACGAACATGAACAATATTTTACGTTCGTTTCGTTAAATGAATGAACATGAACAAAAGTCGCGTCCGTTCATTTATGTTCGTGAACATCCGATTATGCGTTCATTTATGTTCATTTATTTATTTATGTTCGTATATCATATCTTTTAATTGTATAATTTTAAAATTGGTTTGTTTAAACAAAACAACACTTATAAAACTATATATTATACATAATTTAATAAAGTTTATATTTGTTTATCTATGTTCATTCATGTTCGATCATTTATGTTCGTTTATCGTTTGTTTAATATCTTAATGAACGAACATAAACGAACATGAACAACTCATTTTTTTAATAAACGAATATGAACAAGAATATCGTTTAAGTGTTCGTATCTGTTTATTTGTCCGGTTAAAATTAAATTAATGAACATGAACAAGGCTCCCGTGTTCGTCCGGTTCGTTTACATCCCTAAGTTGAATGATTAAAAGTTATTAAGCAGCATATTAACTAACGTAAATTGTCCTGTTTTAGTCTTGCTACTAAGGCTTGTTGTACCAGTAGTGTTTAACTTTGAAAAAACAAATAAATAAATAAATAAATAAAAGATTACTCACCACCGAAAAAGAACATGTTCACACATAAGGCACAACTTCATACCACATCTAAACCAAAAACCAACTACAAAACATTCAATCGTTACCCAGCCAGAATCACTTACGCGTTAAATCTGTTTAAAACTCCGAACGAATTCCACCAAATCGAGCCACTCAACTAATGAATTTTTCATTCAGGCATTCATCAAACACTTGTGCCACAACTACAAATGTTTTGATTGAGACATTTTATTAAGGGAGGTGATTTGCACACTCCTATTTTTTATTGGCACACTCACAGTACAAGTAATTAAAGCAGGATGTAAATATGGTACAACTGTTTGATGCAGTCTTTAGAGTGTCCTAATCAAAAACAAAAGTGTGTAAATCAATTCCCTTTTATCAACCACTTGCGCTCACGCTAAAAAAATGCACAAATATTATATAATTATCTAATAAGTTTCTGCCCATAAGTATGAAACTTTTCAGAAAAAGAAAATGATGATTTTAGTTTCAGGAAAACTAGAGATGGTGTAAACTGTAAAGTATCAAAGGTGGGATATGTCTTGAGAAAAACGTAGACTTAATTATTACTTGAGTCACAATTATTACAAAGAGAGACTAGCAAGAGATATGTATATAAGAGCATGGGGAGTGATAACTCAAGTTATCACATAATTCAGCACCACATCAGCGTCACATCATTTCAACATCAATATTTCATTCAACAAATTAATATATAAATAATATTTTTGTTAAAAAAAAAAAAAAAAAAAAAAAAAAAAAAAAAAAAAAAAAAAAATCTACTTCCTCATAACTGCGCGCGCACACACACAAACCACAAGCGTAAACCTACAAAAGCGAACCCACAAACCACAAACGTAAACCCACAAACGCAAATGCAAGACCACCAGGGGCTGAAGTGAAAAAAAAAAAAAAAAAAAAAAAAAAAAAAAAAAAAAAAAAAAAAAAAAATCGTTGCAACGTGAGTTGCTATGGCAACGTGGGACGAAATGGTGTTGTAACGTAGCGATGGTGGAATTGGTGTTAACACTGGAAACACTGATGTTGGAGTGCCACATAGGCAATAACACCGGTGGAGCGTTATTACTCCCCATGCTCTAAGGTGACGAAGAGTCATATGGAATATTATCACCAAAGTTGGCGCCTTTTCATCAGTTATTTCGGATATTGTCATAAGGAATATTGCCCAAATTAGCTAGTTTTGTTACACAAAAATATTGTAATAGTGAAAATTGAAAGTTATGAAAGAGAAGTAAACATTAGCGCAAAGAAATGCTGATTATTATGAGATATAAAAAGTTATTGTTTGGATAATGATAAGGGTTTATGTCATACAATAGCTACACATCTACTTTTACAAATGTTTTGTTATAATACGTGTACTAAAAAAATTTACTCGTCAATATATGTACTTTATGTTTCGTGCTATATGGTCTTGTTTTTACCAACTACCATTTAAACCACCTAAAGTTGATTAAAAAAAGTACGCATTTTGTCCTTTTGTGTCCGTATCACTTAGAGTGGAAGGTGTAACTCGCCGAACCATCCTCGCCACTCCAACGTGGACAAAATTTGAGCTCGCCGAGCTTCGTCGCTGCACCGCCTCTCCCCTCGCCGAAGCTCGCCACTTTGGTGCTACTCGTCTGCACGACGCGGTAATGGTTCTGACAAAAAGCAAGAGTAACGTTGTAAAGTGGAGTGAGTGAAATGGTAATATTACCGTTTTTTTTAAACGGTCGTTTTTTTTTTTTTTTTAAATCAAGTTAACAAACTCTATAAATACCAAATTATTTCCACTTCTATTTTCTCACTACAATTCAACCAAAACACAAACACTTCTATATCTCAACTCCAAAAAAACAAAAAAAAAATGTCTCAAAACCCGAATGAAGGAGGCTATTTCACGAACCTCCTAACTTCAAACCAACAACAATACGGGGGACCGTCAAACTCTTCTACTCCCTCGTTGTAAAATTCTCCACATTCTTCATCGCCATATGGTTCACAACCATTCAATCCGGTGGAGGTTTATAATAACCAACAACTTGCGTTTCAACAAGGATTCGCATCTCATTCTCAACGAATGTTGACACCACAATTTTTTAACCCGTCTCAACCATCCACGTTTCCTACTCATCAATCACAACCCCAATTTGAATCACAACCACCATTCGAATCACAACCATCCGCTCCACTTTTTAAAGTACCTCATTGATATCATTGTCTTGTGCTTACGCCTTGTCGGAGTTGTCTTTGTGTTCTGTGCAAGCCTATGGTAGCTATTTAGTCGTGTCTGTGCAAATTGAGTGAACTTAACCCTACTTGAGTGAATTGTGTGAATCATTTAAAATGATCATTCGCGAGGTGTCTTAAGTTATATGTCAATGCCTTTTTAGCAAATTAATTAATCTTGATAATATATCTCCATGATCATAAAACAAATTGAATTTTCTCGCTTGATTGCTTGAGGGCAAGCAATAGCTAAGTCTGGAGGTATTTGATAATGCTCTAATTATACATATTTCTCGAGCATTATATTATATGTTTTATGATCATTTAGTGTGAACTTTTGGTACTGAATAGCATAAAATGAATGCAGGTTCACTCCCGGATGCTCTGAAGCAAGAAACATTATAAAGCCCTACTATTCCACCACTGAAGTAAATAAATAAGAAGTCTACTATGTTAGCCTTTTAAAGCAAGCAAGTGTGCCGGTTTTCCAGCTAAGTGCGCCGCACTTATCCTCTCGGTCAATGGAAGTCAATAAGCAGTATTCAATAAAAGTGCGCTGGTCTTACAATCGATGTGCGTCGTACTTCCTCTACATTTATGAAACTTTGGCGCCAAGAAAATAGTTAAGTGCGCCGCACTCACAATCATTGTGCGTCATACTTCGCCTATCATTAAGCCTATAAATAGAGCTCATTTGCAAACATTTAAACACACCACTCAACAACCAATTTTCACTAAGCAAAGATAAGAAGTGCTACGTGATCCTGAGCCATCGGTGGACGTGAACGAATCAGAAACAGGGGGCGTTATATACTTGTTGGTGTCGAACTCTTGGTTACTTGTGACACTTGTGTAATCCATTTGATCAATCCAATCCGTATGTCTTTTGTTTACTATTTAATCATTTCTTTTGTTATGAACTCGTTAGCCATGAGAGGCTAAACTCTTGTGATTGCTTGGATATGTGAAAATAATAAAGTGACTTATGATTATGTTTTGATCTCCATCAATTTCAAGTTTATGTTGTGAATTATTTTATCTCTAGTCTTATCACGTTTGGTTATTCAAACTGGTTAAATATAATTAATGTGTCGGGATAGGTCAAAAGAACCAACTTGTTAAAAACAATTCTAGGAACTTGTATGCGTTCCTAGCCTTTGAAAGGAGAATCAATAATAATCTAGACTTGATTTGGAAAATACTATTTCGAGAGAAATCACTTGATAGGTAAATATGAATTTTGAATTGAACCGATAAATTATGAAATTGCTCTTTTGACGAAAATAGCGAGGTTATAAGTTGTGCACTACTACATTATTAAACTGAGATCATACATGAACATTGTCACTAAATTATATAAGGTATCCAAGCAATCATTAGTTTTTTTCATTTGAATTCTTCATATTATCACTATCGTTGCTTGTCTTGTTTACTATTCATTTTTACTTAATACGAACGAACTAAGTCTCTGTGGATACGACCTGGTCTTACCTAAATCTTATACTAGCAATGAGGTTTATACTTTACCCATGTGTTTGGTTTATTAAAATCGGTGAAACTAGTATTATAAATTTAAAACTTTCCTTGCACCTCAACGAACTTCGAAGAACGCTTTGGTACGAGGGGTTTCACGTATGTTCACGTTTGGGAGATCTTAAAACATTACCCAAAATGGGATGCCGAGGAACCAATAGACATTACTTGTCTTGAGGATATATTCGGTCCGGACAAACGACCTCGTCCTGAAAGAAACAATAGACGAGCTGAAAAGAAACAAAAGTTGACGGAAACATCGAGCGTGGCAAGCTCCGGCGGGAGTCAAACGAGCACTTTTTCGGGACAATTATCCGAAAAGTATTCGCATGCACAAGACGCTCAAATGGCTTGTGTGGAAAACTAGAAGGGGGTTGAATAGTTTTCCCTTCTTTTTGATTTTATAAAAACTTTGTTTCAAAATGTTGATTCAAATTTATTGATGCGTGGGAATCGCAATAGGCTTTACCTCTCGAGGGATCTCGAGAAGCTTACAACCCCCACCAGGCAGTGTACCTGATCGTTGTAGTATAGTATAGTGACAAGTACCGTGGGATTGATCGTTCAGCTTAGGAATAGTGTCGCTAGGATTAGAAAGCCTAAATACTAGTTCTAAAGGTGAGGGATGATTATTTTTGTATTTTTATAATTTTTTAGAAAGCAAGTAAATATCTCGGGTTTGAAGGATTTGGGCGGAATTAGTTGCTAGTCAACTAACCCAATACTAAGATGCAATCAAAATAAAATACTAAAAATGAAAATAAGCTAAATTATACTAAAGTTGTGAGCAGTAATTGGAGAAAATGTGTTTACTTAGATTTCATTACTCCCTAGACATCTTTTACATGTTAATTACTTGTTATAATTGCATGGATGACGGATCGTATTCCTTAATACTATTCATGGGGTGGCACACATAACTCCCCAATTCTATGAGCTCTTATCTCCTCCTACACCATGCCCAGCACAACTATAGAGATTGTAAACAGTGGCTCATGCATTAAATACAACCAATAAAGACCTAGTGCGCCTCGGTTCATGTTTCTTAAGACGTTCAAGCATGTTACCAAGTGGAGATCTGCCAGTTTTCTTAAGCCTAACATATAAATCACTCATCCAAGACAAAGATAAACAAGTAATCAACACATAATTAACATCTAGGTTTCATTAGATCTAAGCAAACACAAGATAGATCTAGCCTAGCATAATGGAATTGAGACAAGAACAAGATATAGACAGCCAACACATAGACATATTGATTGAATTAAAGGAACATTTATCTCAATTACAATGCAAGGTATCAAGGGTTTGGAACCCTTGAAAAACCTGTAAAAGTTGCACCAAAATCGAACTTAGGGTTTCTCCAAAACTTCTCTCCCTTTAATGTGTGAAAATTAGAAAACTATATATAGAAAAATAGGTCTGACGGCGTCAAGACAAACATTGTGACGCCGTCACCTCGCCGCCAAAACTCTTCTCGGACTGCCTAGATCTACTTCTGACGCCGTCAAGACTTATACACTTCCAGGCCGTCATGACTCTTTTACTCTTGACGCCCTTCCTAAGTGACGCCGTCAAGGTATTGCTCTTGACGCCGTCACCTACTGTTCCCAGCATGGAAAATTAAGACTTTGGCGTTTTCTTCACTTTTATGCTCCAAAAACGTCCGAATTGCTTCCTTTTCCAGATTTCTCTCCCAAAGTACCTAAAATCACAAAAGGAACGATTTAGGGCAATATTTGATCAAATAAATTCGGATTTGGGCTTAAATGACCCCCTAAAAACGGATCATTTTTCGCCTCATCATATACCCTTACACTTGAGATTTGCTTGTCCTCAAGCAAATGCGCTTTTATTCTACTCAAAAGACAAGTTAGGGGTCATTTAACACTAACATAAAAGTAATTACAACAAATAATCGTTCCACTAAAGACCAATAGACAAGCACGGAGGTCATACACTAGCACCTCACAAATAGTGTTTAGATACTCACATCTCTCGGGTGTAATAAAGTGTAAATTACAATATGGAAACGGAAGACATCTCTCACTACCTGTCATAGGAAAATAGATTATCATAGGCTTGGGAAAGGATCAAACCTCCACCACATGGCGTAAGCACCTAGGATAAACTATCAAAGAGGTCTTTTAAAGGGTTGTAACGTTAGGTGTAGGGATATGAAATACACGGTTTTGTTGGATAAAGGAAGTTTTACTGGTGGCGAGTTAACAATCTTAGTCAATTACATGTACAATGTGGCGTTGCTAAGCCAAGACTAGACTCGACTTAAGCTAATAAATAAAAAATAACAAAAATATAAAATGAACATAGAATAAAAAGGGATGGTAGTCCGTATGTTTTTTTTTTTCTCTTTTTTTCTATTTTTTTTTTCTTTTTTTTTCTCTTTTTTCTTTTTTTTTTCTTTTTTTTTCTTCTTTTTTTCTATTTTTTTTTTTTTTTTTTGCATACACTCTTACCCTACCATCCAAAATAATACATCATAGGGAATGAACATTTCCCTTACACTTGAATCTTTACATACTTTACATTTAACTAAACTAATGACTCGAATTAAGAAAATCAAAACACTTGGAGCACTTTTAAGATTAACGTACATATGGGGGTAATAAATGATGTTCTTCCCCATTACTCCATAAAATAAGTACTTACCCATGAGTCCCAATCATCCCAAAACAATATGTACAAGGATATGACTCGACTTAGCAACCATGTAATCAATTAGAAAGTTAACTTAGGGTTTAACAAATAACAATAATGCACTAAAAATGAGCGCATACACGGAAGGCTAAGGCGATTTGGTTGTATATTTAAGTGGGGTGTAACAAATTCTTTCTTTAAGTAAGATGCTTAAAGTTAGAAACGAAAAGATAGGCTCGGAGGGGTGTACTAGGGGTTTCGTGTACTAAAAATGAGTACAACGCTAAGGGTGTGGGAAAAATTAGTTGACTTAACTAGCCAAGTAATATGACTTAAATGGTCAAGTAATTATAATACGGGTTTAACACAAGGGTGATCCTAATGCCTCTTATCATGTAGTAAATCCTACCACATGAATGTAGTCTCACTAGCGGTCTCGGGATGCATCACTAACGCAAGTTCTAGAATCTAAATGCTACTGGTACACTCATAAGCACTAATAATGAATGTTTTTCCTATCAAATCTAAAGGCGAACCTCGCATATTTGGGTGGAAAATTTTTTTGAATATACGGTTATGTGCTAGTCATACAATCTCCTATCCATGAGACGCTTGCTATGGCTAAAGTTTCACTCCTAAATGTTGTAAAAAATTTTAAATTTGGCGCTAAAATTGCACTAACAAATTTTAAATTTGGCTATAAAATTGCACTAACAAGTATTTCTCATAGTTTTATTACACATCTACCATCAAACAAAACAAACTCAAGCGAAAGTGCATATGTAAGGTATCATCTTTTTACCCTCCCCTTACACTTAAGATGAACATTGTCCCCAATGTTCAAGTAAAGAATGTAAAAGTGAAAAAGTAAAGAGAATGAAATCAAATACTCCCCTGATTCGCTCGGTATGGATAATAGGGTGGCTAGGTTAAATCTTCCTCCAAGAAAATGAACAATCAAAGCTTCCCTTCCAGAATATAAATCATCTTCTTGTCATACATAACCTGTAAAACCTGACAAAATAGACAAGACAACCTCGCGTAAAATCGGCGGCATTCTATATAAGTTACTAAACGCTAGAAAACAAGATAAGATATAATGCTTGTGGAATGAAGTTTGCAGATCTCCTGGAGATTATAAAACTTAATAATTCACAAAAACCATAAGACTCCGTTAGAAAAACAAAACCGATAAAATTTCCAGATTTTAACTCCTGACGCCGTCAAGAGTAAACCCCTGACGCCGTCAGAATTGACCTGCAGAAATCCTTATGTTAAGTTTCCGGAAAATTTCTGGAAAAACTTGGTCCTACTTCCTGGAAAATCCTGCAAAACTTCATTATGACTCAATACAAGCATTTGACTCTAACAAATGCGAATACACATGTTCATTTAATATTGTGGAGAATCATGATCGGTTTGTTTCTTAAAAACATATTTGGGGTTTCCCCTTACACTTATCTTTTGCAAAAATACTTTTAGGTGGAGTTAAGACTAGGCCAAAACAACAAAGTAAAGTATTTTCACTATTTAGTTTAGAAACATGATCTACCAACAATAAAAATTAAGCATGCATACGGAAGCAAATAACAATCAAACAAATAAAATCACACAAAACATGGGTTGCCTCCCAAGAAGCGCTTTTCTTTATTTACGAGTCTTGTAGCTAGACTCAAGGTCATGGGTTAACGTGTATCGCTTATGCTCACATAACCTAGTGTGAGCCATCTAATAGTCGCCTCATCTTTCTTATAATCATCTCCTAATTCTAAGCATCCGCGATAGTATCTTTTATTCTTTTCATGAGTATACTTAAGTCCTTTTCTCTTATCATTCTCACTTAGCATCTCTATGGGCGGATACCTACTACACTTTTCCATGGAAAAATCCTTAAACCTAGGGTGTGTGCGGGGCATTTGATAGATAAAATCTTCTTCCCCATCCGAGAATGTAATTAACCCTTCTATGAGTTTTTCATCAAGGTTGGTCAACTGTTTGAAAGGTTTTCCAAACACAACTTGGGTCAACTTATCATCAATCAATTATCCTAGATTCTCCATAACCATGAACTCAACAAGATAGACCAAGCTTCCAACAAACACATGCAATGGTATTGCCTTAGCAATAATGTTTTCTCCTTTGTACTCTAACTCATCTACCATGATTTGATTGTATTCATTACGTGAGATTATGTTCATTGGAAGAGATGAGTTGAGATAGGCATTAAAGCTCTTAAATCCGATCTTACAAGGGAATTGCATGTTAAATGAACTATCACACTCAATCCTAGTCCTAGGGTCAACATACCTAAGAGGGTTTATTTCTTCTTCCATCCTATTCTCATTAATCACATCACCATCATCAAGATCCTCATCGGAGTCTGAATAGTAAAAAGGACTAGCCCTACGGTCATCATCATGATCAGACTCTTTTAACTCAGAATTATTGTCAAGGTGGTGGTTGGGTGAGAAGTTAGGTGGGTTCTCATTTTCTGCTAAAGGAAGTGGGGCGGGCATTTGGAAGATCCCACGACGAAAGACACGAATAACAGAATCAAACGATCAATGTTATTGTGTTCCATCGAAAAAGTTTACGAACAAAGGACACAAAGAAATAAGATAGACTAAAGAAACCTAAAAATAAAAATAAAATCTTACTAGAAAGGAATCTAGCAAGTAGACCTAATAAAAAGAAATTCTAAACTAGACAATAACTATTCCCCGGGCTGCGGCGCCAAAAACTTGATGCGTGGGAATCGCAACAGGCTTTACCTCTCGAGGGATCTCGAGAAGCTTACAACCCCCACCAGGCAGTGTACCTGATCGTTGTAGTATAGTATAGTGACAAGTACCGTGGGATTGATCGTTCAGCTTAGGAATAGTGTCGCTAGGATTAGAAAGCCTAAATACTAGTTCTAAAGGTGAGGGATGATTATTTTTGTATTTTTATAATTTTTTAGAAAGCAAGTAAATATCTCGGGTTTGAAGGATTTGGGCGGAATTAGTTGCTAGTCAACTAACCCAATACTAAGATGCAATCAAAATAAAATACTAAAAATGAAAATAAGCTAAATTATACTAAAGTTGTGAGCAGTAATTGGAGAAAATGTGTTTACTTAGATTTCACTACTCCCTAGACATCTTTTACACGTTAATTACTTGTTATAATTGCATGGATGACGGATCGTATTCCTTAATACCATTCATGGGGTGGCACACATAACTCCTCAATTCTATGAGCTCTTATCTCCTCCTACACCATGCCCAGCACAACTATAGGGATTGTAAACAGTGGCTCATGCATTAAATACAACCAATAAAGACCTAGTGCGCCTCGGTTCATGTTTCTTAAGACGTTCAAGCATGTTACCAAGTGGAGATCTACCAGTTTTCTTAAGCCTAACATATAAATCACTCATCCAATACAAAGATAAACAAGTAATCAACACATAATTAACATCTAGGTTTCATTAGATCTAAGCAAACACAAGATAGATCTAGCCTAGCATAATGGAATTGAGACAAGAACAAGATATAGACAACCAACACATAGACATATTGATTGAATTAAAGGAACACTTATCTCAATTACAATGCAAGGTATCAAGGGTTTGGAACCCTTGAAAAACCTGTAAAAGTTGCACCAAAATCATACTTAGGGTTTCTCCAAAACTTCTCTCCCTTTAATGTGTGAAAATTAGAAAACTATATATAGAAAAATAGGTCTGACGGCGTCAAGACAAACATTGTGACGCCGTCACCTCGCCGCCAAAACTCTTCTCGGACTGACCTAGATCTACTTCTGACGCCGTCAAGACTTATACACTTCCAGGCCGTCATGACTCTTTTACTCTTGACGCCCTTCCTACGTGACGCCGTCAAATCTGTTCTGGGTCGTCATGGAAATTCATGAAATTTGCTCTTGACGCCATCAAGGTATTGCTCTTGACGCCGTCTCCTACTGTTCCCAGCATGGAAAATTAAGACTTTGGCGTTTTCTTCACTTTTATGCTCCAAAAACGTCCGAATTGCTTCCTTTTCCAAATTTCTCTCCCAAAGTACCTAAAATCACAAAAGGAACGATTTAGGGCAATATTTGATCAAATAAATTCGGATTCGGGCTTAAATGACCCCCTAAAAACGGATCATTTTTTGCCTCATCATTTATTCAATTGTTTGTTTGGAAAACTTCAATTAGAGTTTAGTATGAAAACAACATATAATCAATATGATCAATTATATATGTAAGCTTTTAGAAAAACTTAGTTTTATGAATGGAGCTTTGGTCGATCTTTATGTGAATACGTTTTCCTTTTAAAATCTTAAAACGTTTTGTATCAAATTATCTATCAAGTTAAACTTAATATGAGAAGTGTGAATAATAATCTATTTGACCATATCATGCAATTATACACACAATCACAATATTAACTACTATGTTCAACACAATCAATCATCACAACTATATAAGCAACAACTAAGACATGTAGGCAAGCATAGAAGTAAAGCGAGAAATGCAAGAACAAATGATAAGAGATAAGAGAAAGAAAATGCAAACCGGACACGATGATTTATAGTGGTTCGGCTACAAGGACACCTTCCTTGTTCCTACTCCACTCCCCGAGTCACCTACTCGAGAGTTTTCTTCACTACTCAACAAGCTCCCTTTTGTCGGAGAAAACCGTACACAACTTTTGCTTACACCATTTAACGACACTAAGCTAAATGTCGAGTTCTAATAGTAGCTAGAACCAATCTCACAACACAACTTCGATCACTACACAACTTCTACACAACTTCACGACTTCACGACTTCATCACAACTTCTTCTAAACTTCTTCACGGCTTCACAACTTCTTCACGTCTTCACGACTTCATAACTTCATCACAACTTCTTCTAAACTTCTTCACGGCTTCACAACTTCTTCACGTCTTCACGACTTCACAGCTTCATCACAACTTCTTCTAAACTCCACTACTTAATCACACACCTACATCTTCACAACTACATGTTTTCTCCACACTACTACTTCCTCCCACTACTTCTTACTCACTCATTGAATCACTACTAAGTAAGATCATCTTGATCTACTTATTACATATACATAACTCACAACTTCACATAAGCACTAACTAGATCCTAATACATCTTTGGCTTTATGATAGGGAGAATTCTTCTCTTGCACTTTGAGTGATGAGAAATTGGATTACTTGAAACAAAGATTAATAATCTTATGATCAAAGGGTTTTAGAAGGATGTTTAGAGAGAATTGGATCTGAAAATTTTTGTGCAAAAGGTGAGAAAAATTCCAGGTTTGAGGTGGTATTTACAAGGAAAAATTTCTGACCAAATCTGATAGGGGAGCGTGGCCGGTCCCCTTAATTGTGTGCCGGTCCCCTTAAAATTAATGGGACCGCCCCTTATAATTAAGGGGGCCGCCCTACTGAAACGGCCAGATTTTCTGTCTTTTAGTGGGGAAAGTTTATTTGGTGAAAAACTAAATAATTTTGGTTAAAAGTTTGAAATCATATATTTAGTATGATTAAAACATTTTTCTTTATTACCAAAAGTGTTTTTCAAAAATATATAATATGTTTAGATAATTAAATAAACTTTGTATTAGTTAATTAAATACCCCTATGATCATGAGATGTATTAAACACTTGTTTATCCATACCTTAAGTGATTGTTGAAGCATACTTGAGACGTTGAGATGTCGAGGCTTGTTGATGTAAGAATGCATAGAAGAATTGTGATCACAAGTAACTTAAACACTTTACGTTATATGTTGTAACTTACATCTTTGTCAGCATCAAAACATGAAGAGGATGTTTAGATTAAATATCGTAATATTCATGCCAACAATCTCCCCCTTTTTTATGATGACAAACTATGTAAATTATAACTTATAGTAAAATGTGTAAGTTACTTGTTTACACTTCTTCTCCCCCTATTATCGAAGCAAAAAGGTGGACTCTAAGACGAGACTTCTACTACGCTTGAACTCTTGAGATAGAATGTAAAAGGCGAGCTTGCATCATCGTAAGTGAAGCCTTGATCCTATCAACCTCAATGCTCCCCCTTGGTGTATGCTCAAAACTTGTTTTGGCTACCAAAAAATCGAGCGGTGAAGTAATCCTTCAAAACAAAGTTAGTAGACAAGTGCACATATATATAATGATGATAATAGATATATGCATGAAACTAATAGGGGAACAATATATGGACATATTAGGTATATGCACTAAAAGTATGACACATGCAATTATTGTTTTAAAAACAACAACCTAAATTAAAAAAAAAAAATTGAACCTAATGCAAAGATTAGAACCTAAGAAAATGTAGGAGAATTAGGAGGGATGATCGTGAATGTAAAGGGAAGGTGATAACAAAGGGTTGACAATTATGGTTTAGATTAATATATCGTTCGACAAGGGTGGATGATAGTGAATCATGGGATTTTTAGGTGTTTTGTTGATGGTGGTGGAGGTGTTGTGTTTTTTGTTGGTGGTAGAGGATGCAACAAGTTTTCAATGTGAGAAAACATGTATTGTATCTCATCTCTTAGTCCGAACACAATTGTTCGGTTGTGGATGCAACAAAGGCAAGTGTCTTCATGAGCTTCAAGTAAGCTCCATGGGATGGGGTTATAGGTAGGTGGATTGATAGGAGATGATGATAATGGTATGGAGGAGGTAGAGGTTCCTTGAGTTGATGGTGTTTTGGATGGTGCATTGGGAGCACTAGGAGATGAACATAGAAGTGGTGGTGATGGAGTGTTGGTGTAATCTTGAGTCGTCCTAGTGAGTAGATACTCAATCCAATTGAGATGTTCATTGAGAACAAAGGTTTGTTTTTCAAGGTAGGTGCAACAAATGCAATTTATGATATGGTTTTCAAGATGGATCAAATTGTTTGATGGAGATGAGTTGGTGGAGGTAGGTTGTTGATCCAAATTGCGTTGAATAAGATGCAACGCAAGAAGAGCATTAAGCTCATTAGCTTCTTTGAGCTCTTCAACGAACTTTTCATGTTCGGAGGAAGGTGATGATGGTGGAGTTGGATTGTGATTAGGGATTGAGGTTTGGTCATGAAACTTATGATTCATGTTTGGATGAGATTGATGGTTATTGTTTTGATATTGAGTATGATCCTCAAAAGGGTCATTTGGTAGAATTGAGTGAGATGAATGTGGAAGTTTATTAGTGAGGGTGATAGTTAGGTTGTCTTGTTGAGCTAAAAGAATGGTTTCATTTGGGTGATCATGAAAGCATGATGAAGGTATGGATGAAAGTGATTCTTCATGTGTGGATGGTAGTTTGGATGTTGTATGTGGGGTGATAACAATGATGTTAGGTTTGTTGGGAGATGACATGATGGGTTGAATGATGATTTTGATTATGTGTTTATGGAAGGATAGTAGGTGTTGGATTGGTTAGACAAAACGTGTTGGTTTAGGAGGTATTAATAAGGAGTGATTTAGGAGGTATGATATTGATTCTTGGTTTCTTTGAGGACATGGAAACGGTGGATGACTCAAGATTGGTAGTATAAAGGATGACTCGGTTTTGGGTGTGAGGTAGAAGGATATATGTGAGTGAGTGTGATTTCCCTTCCCATTAAATTCATGCTCATCCGGATATATTATGAGACTAATATGACCTATCGGATTATGACACTAAGGTTCTCATGAAATGAGGGTGTAGGATCTAAAGGTAAGAAAAATATGCCTAGATGAATGATACATATAGAGTAAACCATGTAAAGGCATACAATCAAATCACATAGGAGCAAATAATCATCTAGAAATAACATATATGCGATATGCCATAAATCTATGAATGAAAGCATCTAATGAGGAGCAAAGTTCATAAAAATAAACTAGCATTAGGTATATTTAGGAAGAGCAATTTAATCAAGTTGGAGAATGAGTATGAGACTATTACTAGTGGTGCTCAATTCAGGCTAAACACGACCATTTTTACGGGTTACACACACCCAACTTCTCACATAGAAGCAATTCAACCGTTAGGTTAAATTGAATTTCTAGTCAATAGATTCTCCAGTAGTCATTCTCTTTTTAGAAGAAATTGAGTTCCTAAATTTACCTATCGAAGAGTACCAAATATGAAGTTTGCTTGATTCACTAATACTTGGCTTAATGTGACTCAAACATCATGTTTTTATGAAGGTAAGTCTACATGATATATTTTACTCACTATCCCAATAGAGATGTGTTAAATGTTTGGATAAGAGTAAACGCAAAGTTTTAATCTTTTGTTCATGATTAACCGGTTATTTGGTTTTGATGGCATATTACTTGATTTAATAAATGTGCTTGATTTAAGAATGCTCCTTAACATATCTTGAAAAATGAATCTCATTATGATTATTTATCTTAAATGAGATTGTGATTCACAAATGATATCAAAACTAGACATTTATAAATTCTAAAGCAAATATTATTTTCTATGATTTTTGCCAATGTTATATATATCATAATTTTAACTAGTATTTGAAACAAAATGAATTTTACTTGTTTATGCATTGTGACAAGTTATTTTTCAATTCTAATAACTTAAATTATTTCAAAAAGAAAAGTGTAGTGCATTATCTTGTAACACAACCATTCATGCTACAAAGAAAATGAATATATAGTGTGTATTGTTCTTAAATATGTATTTTAGCTTGAAGTGATGATTTTAAGTAGTGTGAGCAAAGTTTACATATATTGTTAGTTTGCTCATGTTTGGTTTTTCGGATATGACACATTTATCCATTGTTTAGCAATGTAAATTGCTTGAATATTTCGGATGAAACATCCAAGTCGTCAATCCTACTTCATTGTATATTTTATGCATGTGTTAAACATGTTATTCTAATATTTGGAACACAACTATTGGACAAGTAGATTCAATATGGCATTGTCAACACAAGTGTGAGTTATGATCCAATGCATATTCTTTTCATCTACAAAGGATGTAAATATTTTCATATCAATCTAGTGTGATTGAGTATGTAGATTCAAGACTATATCCTTTGTTAAAATTTGGTGTAATCTTGAAACTAAACAAATAACAATCCAATTTCTTGTCCATACTCAAAAACATGTCAATTAGATTTGATGAATATATCAACCATAATTTGAATAATGAATTGATATAATATCAAGATCTTTCTTGACCCTTCATTTAAAATAAATAGACATTTTGATAGTGTGTTCCATTAATCCTAAGATTATTAATGAGTGAGGTTGGTGAGTGATTGAAATTTGACTTATTACTTCATGATTGTTATAATTTTTGTTTATGTGAAAGACTCTTCATTGTTACTTATAATGAACACACTTTAGATTTTGAAAATACTTTTTCTTTTGTATTACTACTAATGTTTTACAAAGATTCAATTTCTCTTATTAAACAACTTAAGGTAAAACAAAGTAATTTGTTGAAAATATTTAAGTGTGTTGTTAAGAATAGATTAAATTGTTTGAAATATTTAGGTGATTAGATTTAACTTATTTACAAGATGTTTGAGTAACATTAAGCCATCTATACCTATATGCAATGCAAGCATAATATTGCAATCCTAACGCAAGAAATCTAGCATAAGATCTAGTTAAGTATAAGCCAGAAAACTAGCTATAAACTAATAGAGTACAAGGCACATATGCTAAGATATTCAAATAGCTAAATTACAAATAGCAACGATTAACAAAGTAAAATCACAAATGAGTTCACATAGCACATAAAACACTTGTCGTCGTTTTGTGTATTATATATACCAATGTTTACTTAGCTCGATTTTATTTGAAAATAAAATAGTTTCCTATCCATTTTAAAATTTAATTAAGATCAATATTTTGAAAACATAAATACTTAATTTTTCAAAGATATATCGACAAGGAATGCCCGACTCGAAGGAAAAGGTAAAATACAAGTTTTACGTTAAAACAAGACTTAAATTTTTGACCTTCGTGTAGTATTTTAACTTTCTGACTTATTTAAGTTTGTAATGGTTACTTGTAAGTATTTTTAAATGAAAGTAGACTCAATTACCTTTAAAACGCCGGGTGGCACGACTTCTACGGAGTTGCGGTTAATTTTATATGATTTTTCAAAGTTTCTGAAAAACTGTCGAACAGACAGGCGGACCCCTTAAATTTAAGGGGGCCGCCCAGACAATTAAAGGGGCCGCCCATCTGATACTCAAAAATGCAATTTTTGTTAAAAATTGTTTTCTGACTTTGTGGAAAGGTGTGTAACTTTCTGATTTTAAGAACGAACATATAACACTTGTTTTAAGCATAATTCTTATCTCGAGCTAGTATAATTAGTGTATATAATATCAAAACTAATACAAGTTAATCAACAAAACACTTTTCATATTAAATCCTCCTTAATGGGTAATTTGATACATGGATCGTACTCAATTTTTAAAACCATTTGTTTTGAAAATTTGAGCGACGTGGCTCTGGTACCAATTGTGGAAAACTAGAAGGGGGTTTGAATAGTTTTCCCTTCTTTTTGATTTTATAAAAACTTTGTTTCAAAATGTTGATTCAAATTTATTCAATTGTTTGTTTGGAAAACTTCAATTAGAGTTTAGTATGAAAACAACATATAATCAATATGATCAATTATATATGTAAGCTTTTAGAAAAACTTAGTTTTATGAATGGAGCTTTGGTCGATCTTTATGTGAATACGTTTTCCTTTTAAAATCTTAAAACGTTTTGTATCAAATTATCTATCAAGTTAAACTTAATATGAGAAGTGTGAATAATAATCTATTTGACCATATCATGCAATTATACACACAATCACAATATTAGCTACTATGTTCAACACAATCAATCATCACAACTATATAAGCAACAACTAAGATATGTAGGCAAGCATAGAAGTAAAGCGAGAAATGCAAGAACAAATGATAAGAGATAAGAGAAAGGAAATGCAAACCGGACACGATGATTTATAGTGGTTCGGCTACAATGACACCTTCCTTGTTCCTACTCCACTCCCCGAGTCACCTACTCGAGAGTTTTCTTCACTACTCAACAAGCTCCTTTTTGGCGGAGAAACCCATACACAACTTTTGCTTACACCATTTAACGACACTAAGCTAAATGTCGAGTTCTAATAGTAGCTAGAACCAATCTCACAACACAACTTCGATCACTACACAACTTCTACACGACTTCACGACTTCATCACAACTTCTTCTAAACTTCTTCACGGCTTCACAACTTCTTCACGTCTTCACGACTTCATAACTTCATCACAACTTCTTCTAAACTTCTTCACGGCTTCACAACTTCTTCACGTCTTCACGACTTCACAGCTTCATCACAACTTCTTCTAAACTCCACTACTTAATCACACACCTACATCTTCACAACTACATGTTTTCTCCACACTACTACTTCCTCCCACTACTTCTTACTCACTCATTGAATCACTACTAAGTAAGATCATCTTGATCTACTTATTACATATACATAACTCACAACTTCACATAAGCACTAACTAGATCCTAATACATCTTTGGCTTTATGATAGGGAGAATTCTTCTCTTGCACTTTGAGTGATGAGAAATTGGATCACTTGAAACAAAGATTAATAATCTTATGATCAAAGGGTTTTAGAAGGATGTTTAGAGAGAATTGGATCTGAAAATTTTTGTGCAAAAGGTGAGAAAAATTCCAGGTTTAAGGTGGTATTTATAAGGAAAAATTTCTGACCAAATCTGACAGGGGAGCGTGGTCGGTCCCCTTAATTGTGTGTCGGTCCCCTTAAAATTAAGGGGACTGCCCCTTATAATTAAGGGGGCCGCCCTACTGAAATGGCCAGATTTTCTGTCTTTTAGTGGGGAAAGTTTATTTGGTGAAAAACTAACTAATTTTGGTTAAAAGTTTGAAATCATATATTTAGTATGATTAAAACATTTTTCTTTATTACCAAAAGTGTTTTTCAAAAATATATAATATGTTTATATAATTAAATAAACTTTGTATTAGTTAATTAAATACCCCTATGATCATGAGATGTATCACTTGTTTATCCATACCTTAAGTGATTGTTGAAGCATACTTGAGACGTTGAGATGTCGAGGCTTATTGACGTAAGAATGCATAGAAGAATTGTGATCACAAGTAACTTAAGCACTTTACGTTATATGTTGTAACTTACATCTTTGTCATCATCAAAACATGAAGAGGATGTTTAGATTAAATATCGTAATATTCATGCCAACAGCTTGTTACGAGGCGAGGATGAAAAGGGAAGAAAAGGCGTTGGAGATGCAGGAAATGCATATTCTCATACTAGATGCCAGCTTGCAATCTGACCCGGTAAAAGCCGAAATCAATCGCCGGAGACAAGCAATAACCAAGAAATACCAAAGTCTTGATGCCGACGATAACGAATAAAATGTTTAATTTTCATATTAGTAGTATGTGTTGTATTTTTTTATTTTCGTACCGTATGTTTTTTTTCGTATTGTATGTTTTTTATTTTGATGAAATAAAATTAGTATGTTGCATTATTTTTAATTTAGTGAAATGAATTTATTTTATTTACTGAAATGAATAAAAAAATAAAGTTGTAAGTGGTGAGTCACAAATGAATAAGTTGGGGTTAGTTGTTGGGAGGGGGTTAGTTGTGAAAAGGATGTAAAGTGATGTGACACCCGTGGCCTAAATGAATAATTTGTGCTCATGGTTCTAAAAGGCGCGCAAAGGCCTCGCTAAGGCCCCGCAAAGGCTTGAGGCTTGGTTATGCCGCCATGCCACGCGTTATAACGCCTTATGCTACGTTTTTTTGTAAACTCGATGTATATGAAATATAATATAGATATATAAATATTTTCATATTTTGTGTCGCCTTATGTCACGCCTTATAAACGCAAAAGCTTCGCTTTAACAGTTAAGGCGTGAGGCTTGGTCATCCTACCATGCCACGCCTCACGCTATTTATAATCTTGTTTGTGCTACTCACTACACGTTCCACTCTTATCAAGTGTGTTGTGGAAGGGCTTCCTGTAGATTAGTGTCCATAACTGGGCCCAAATGCGAACTAATTTATCCGATCAATACTAGTTAAGCCTAGTATTTAGATTCATATATAAGGCTATGTTTATTAATGGGTTGCCAACCTAATCACTTGGTAAACAAATATTAAATATTTTATATTATATTAATAAAGTACAAATTATAAAATGTGTCACATGTAACCTGGTCGTTTGGTGATATATAGATCATGAAGCCAACCTTTCACGTGTCATAATAAAAGTAGCTTTGTATATTTTTATTCATTTAAAAATTAAATATAAAGGAATTAATATTATTTATTAGGTTAACTTGTTGATTTATGAAATAAATAAATGAATAAATAAATTGAGAATGTTATATGTATTGGTTGTATAGGTGTAAGAATAAAAAATAGTATTAAAAAAATAATAAATAAATAAATACATTGTTGTGATAGATTATAAATAAAGATAGTCTAATGTCATGTTAGGCCAAGAATCGGATAAATTACCTAGTTTTCTTTTTATTTTATTTTTTTATAAAGGACATGCTCTTTGTTTTATTTTTTATCAGATTTTAACTACTATTAAGTCCGATCATTTTATTAGCTATGTTCTCATTTTTGATTTTCTTCTTTAGTGTTACTTCTGTTTGTTTGTATTATTTTTGCATGGGTCTCTTTTTGGCTTTCCAAATAACTCAGGTAAATTGTTATTGTACACCATTAACATCAAGCATGAGAGTAAAACTAGGAAAAGATCAAGAAAACATCATATCAATAAGTCTAAGCATCGGAAAATTCCTCTAATTAACCACGCTAAAAAGCAAATACATGCTTATTATATAATATACGGCCACATATAACAAAATATATTACAAACGAACTTTTAAAGAGTAAAACTGATGAAAAACAACCACACGGTCACAAGAACTTATTAAGTTTACAAATTAACGAGAATCCCGGTTTCAACATTATTTCTGGATGCATGGGGAAGTTAACTTCTTGATGCAGCATATTACTTCTTTCTGGATCACATTCATTACTTGAAGAGCGGAGGTTAATTTATTAGGGATTCCTTAAATGAGCGCACCACTTGTCAATAAAATGAAAGTCATCTGGTTTCTCCAAGCTTGGACGTTCAAATTTTTGAAGGACTTCGATAATCTGTGTAGTCTCACCAAGAAGTTGGGCGGCAGCATAGACATTGGCTTCCCTTTTCTCTATCTCTTTAGAGTGGCATTTCAATTCTATGACTTGGGGTAAGTTGGTGAGACAAGCAGCCACTATGTCAGATATCATAGATGATAATTGAACAATCAGATCCGCTTGACTAAGCTGGTCAATGTTGTCTTGGTAGGAGATTGTTTCGGTTATCCGACACATGGAGGTGGCACAGATAGACCTGAAAATGGAATCATCGTCTGGCCCTCCACTTTCTGTACTTCCCTCCTCACCACTTTCTTTCCTTCCTTCCTTATTGACAATGTCTTTTGCTGTATCCCTGAACCATCGAAGTATATGCCCAACACTCACCTCAGAAGAGTCTTTTAGCTTATGTCCTAACCATTTGTGAAAGATTTCAACTTCTAGCCACAACCTTTTAGCCGCCTTTTGAACACGTACATAGTCACTGGCAGCATTGAGGCTTTCTTCCACAAGTGTAACATACATCAAAGCTTCACTCACACTCTCAAAAAAATTATCAGCTTTCTTTTGGTCCTTTTGGAAGTTAGGAAGAGAAACCACAATGGCTGTCAAGGTTACCACCGGCAAACTCCAGCAATCTGGATATTCTTTTGATGAGATAGTTGAAACATGATCATTGTCATACTTTTCAACTCCTGCAAAACCACTAGATTTCTCTAGAAGCTCCTTGAGATTGTTAGGCTGTTGCTTTTCACCCTTCTGGATCAAGCGGTTCACAGATTTCCAAAGGCTTTTCAATGTTTTCGGATGAAGCTTCAGCTGCTCGTTATTAAGTAGCTCAACATACTGTGGAGGACCGTTATTATTCTTCGGTTGGTGAGTGTTTTTCCCCGAGTCATCATCACCTGATGGACAGATGACATTTATCTTCTTCAAACAACGGACACACATCGTAAAGAAAAATGGGATTAGTGATATCATCTTGCACGTTACCACAACTGCCTTCTGAACATCTATTAAAAAGTTCAGAATTGTGAATTTCAAATTCTCGATGACAACCTTGCATTTGCGGCTACGAAAAGGAGTTGGTATCCTACTTTTTTTCCAATCTGATAACTGCTGAATCCAGTAGCTCTCTGTTTCAAAGACCTTAATATGCTTCCAAATCTGTTCTTTGGACATCTTAAAGATTAAGCTGGCTGCAAAACATCTAGAAAGTGGTGCAATTGTGCCCACTACTACTCCAATAAATTGTGTTACGAGAATCACTGACATTGACCACTGATAATCTGACTCACAGTACTCACTATTCAACGCTGGTGTAGCCACTAACACTGTAACAATGTGCAAGGTAGTGCTTAAAACGCATATTACCCCAGAAGCAGAGGTTGTAGCAGAACAAACTGTAATGAATTGGGGACTGCCAGCCCAAATGATCCAAGACTCGCTCACAAGCTGCTTTAGCGTCTCAGCAGTTAAACGTCCCGATTGTTGGGAAGCTCTAGCACGATTGTCTTGGTATTTCAATTTTATAACCTTTTTCGACTTTAGAATAGCTAAAGCTGAACATATATGTATAATCAGCAACATCAGTAGGAAAATCACGTAAATTGCTGCTGATATGCTATTGAAATATTTGGATATGCTAAATGACTTAGGGTCAACATCAGCTTTAATAAACTGGAAGATGCGAGCTTTTTCTTTTTCTGAAACGACACCTGTTGCTATTTGAATGCAGATGTTTACAACCAAAGTGATTACCAGAACAACCAAAGCTACGATATTTGTGAATAGTTCCTTGCTGTCCATTGTTTCTAAAGAAGGAAACAAATTAGCCATCATGGAGCACATGAACGCCATGCTTCCGAGCTTTGCCACTTGGTCCACATAACCAGGCATTGAACTAGTTAAATCCACGGGTAACTTCATAGCAACCGCTATCACAGTAAGCGAAGCAGCATTTATAGTGAAGTATTTACACGGAAACCACAGCTTTCTAGTTCGTAAACCATGCAATAAATCACCCACCATTGCAAGAATACAGATCAGAGATGCTAAAGCGATATAAAACCCAATCCATAACATAGGACTGCTATATTTGCTTTCCTCTTCTGATCTAAATATTCCCTTTGTGTAACTGGTCAAGGAATTTATTATATCTGGTGGAAGGTTGTAAGGATCAGTCGCGAGTTGATCCATAATATCAAGATAAGCAGATGTTGACTGGGAGCCCATAGGCGTTATGTTTCTCCGAGAAACAAAGAAATTTATTTGAGATGAGTAAGGCTGGTATAGTTAGATGATAACAGGTTATGGTTTCTTTAAAGGGTTACATCTAATAGTAACATACTTTTTCATTTGTACCATTATCACATATGAACTAAAAATATTACTACAATACCCAATGAACTTTGCATTTTTGTGCTGATATCATCAACTTCATCATTTTTACTTTTAAAATTCACGTCATGTGAGACATGTACATGTCATGCCTCTTTTTTTGTATCGTTAGGTTCTATGTCAGCCCTTAATACACATTGTTAGGTTGTATATGTTAGTGTTAGGGTTATATGTGTTTTGGTTGGGGAAGACGACCTAACGGTGTGTATAAGGGGCTGACATGGAGCCTAACGGTACAAAAAAGGGGGGCATGACATGTACATGTGTCACATGACGTGAATTTTGAAAGTAAAAATGGCGAAGTTGCTGATATCAGCAAAAAAATGCAAAGTTCGACGAGTATTGTGGTAATATTTTTAGTTCACATCTAATAATAGCACAAATAAAAAAGTATGTTGCTATTACATGTCATTAACCCTTCTTTAAATGATATAAATGATGTTAAAAATTTGTACAAAATCCTGCTCTTAAAGTTGCATGAATGACCACCAAATTGAACCACTACTTTTTAGCTGGCATGAATATGACTAGCACAAAACAAATGGATGATAGTGTCGTGTCTTTTTTATGGCATTCCATCCATCACCTGGGCTATCTAAGAAACTTTTATTATCATTATTGCCCCTCACGTGAAAAACACTTCTGCAAAGTATTTAAAAGTGGGATCCATTTATTGTTTTTTTTAAACACTTAAAGTTGTTATTTTTGAAAAATGTAACGTATAGATATGTCTTGGTATGCAAAACACAAACAACGCAGGTGTTTTACAAAATGTAACATTATTTTTCACACAATGACAAGTGCATTTACATTTAAGTCACTTTTACAAAAAAAAAAGGCATAGAGCCATGTTGAAAAGGTGCATAGAGTCTGATTTTGCATGAGG
Organism: Artemisia argyi; assembly: GCA_030686995.1. Classification (NCBI taxonomy): domain Eukaryota; kingdom Viridiplantae; phylum Streptophyta; class Magnoliopsida; order Asterales; family Asteraceae; genus Artemisia; species Artemisia argyi. The sequence continues at coordinate 34,288,145 of CM060694.1, forward strand.
GCAGAAATGGGGAGAGACTCTATTAGAAAAGCAAATAGAGCCCGATTATGAAAACGGTTTCTATTACCTGTTATAGAGCCCGGTTTTATATCAAAGAACATGGCTCTATGTCAACAAAAATAATAAAAAAAAATCCTTCTAGACATGAAATCAATTCCTTTTGGCAAAATGAACATTTTATTGAATTCAGATAAAGGAGATCAATTCATATTACAACTTACTTTCTATTGATATATTGAGATTCATCTTGCGACTGCCCTTGCAAACAACACATTTGAAAAAGCTACAAGCTAACATAATTGACTACTTGAACAAAAATGAAAGTGAAAGTTAAACCATTGCATTAGTGTGAAGTCTTGTTATTATGCATTGCCTTCAAGTAACCTGACCGAAAGAAATGGGGTTGATGAAATTGATGACGTCTCAAATCCGTCTTTATATAGTGAAGCACGCCAGATAACAAATACATAATAAGTCTTGACTTTGCCCATCCTGGTACACTCTCTAAACTTCAAAAGTAATTGGCAAAATACCACATCGACCACCTGCAGAAACTAAAACAACATGTTGGTCATTACAAACATTACAACCTGCGTGTATATATGACTATATAATATAACAATGATCCAGCAAGAGAACTTATAAGACCTTATAGGATACAAATCACATGTTTATTTGTAAGCTTCTACAAATACTATAGATCATCTAACCTTATTATGCGACTTGTAAATAAAACATATATAAGAGCATAACTTAAAATCCTACAGAGTATTAGACTGTTCAAGCACACATAAGTTACAAGATAGAAAAATTAACATCACTTCCACTAAAGTTTATGCATATCAGTTACAATGCATCAATGGTATATGCTTGTGTGTCTAAAGATCTCTATACTTTTTAGCAAGACTATAATCTATCATGTAAACCTGTTGACATATTAAAAAATGCAGAAATATATACTCGGCTCTGTTTATCTACAAATGTAACAATAGTACAAAGTTTTTAGTGTTGATATGATACATTTAATCAATTCTCGTTACACAAAGGTTCCATACTTACAAACTGATCTGCAAGCATTAAAATTGTTTTCAAAGTGAATTTCAACCATTTAACTATTTAATTACTTTTCTTCCAACCTTCACGCCCGTAGCTCATTACCTATATAGTGTATGAACTAAATTAGATTTCAGTTTAAAGTTTTTAAGAGGTGAAAGCGGCTAAACACACCTTTATCAAATCGATCAAACCAAAAGAACCCCAATGATTTTATATCATTTTGCTACACTATTTACTCCAAAACATGTTGAAAACCAATAGGTCAAAAATTGTTATATATGTAAATTACTTCAACGAGATTAATAACTTAATATTATCTAGAATTACTTTATTCATATTTGCACATGAACTCTTAGTGAGAGTAGACACTCACAATCATACCGCCCAAATCAAAGTTTCTATGGTGGGCATTCATATCAAACCAATGGCCACTGTAAGCCCTAAATCTCGAATCTGCCACAATGCTTAGAGAAGTACTACTAGATACAAAAAGGTGACTACGAACATAAAGAGCAGTATAACACTGCCCAACATTGTTAAAAAGTAACTACCAAAATGAAAACTTATTCATCTTGTGCTTTCAGCATAGTACTAGCAAAGATATGTGCCTCATGCATGTGCCTGTTACCCAGCCAAAGTGACTAACATGTTCTTACCTCTATTAAAACTACATATCTGATGTATACTGGTCTTTAGGTAAGAGATACATACCTTTCTTAAGGTCACTTCTTGGTCTTCTTGGAGCTGTTCACTCATCACTTTCGTCTTCTGCTTGTTGTCCTGTGACAAAATACCATATTTTAGAGGAGAAAAGCATGTAGAAATAACTTTTTAAAAATAACAAAGAACAATAACTATACATACCTTATCCTCCCCAGCTGCTCTTCGAGATCATCCCATGTGGTGATGGATCCCGCGGGTAAACGCTCAAGCCATTGACTAGCTTGATCCCGTAGAGAGAATTGGAATAGGCGTAATCGGGTTGTCTCTCTAGTTTCAACATCTAGGTCTATGGAATCAACGATTTTAAGAAAGTCCTTAAGATGTTGGTTAGGATCTTCGGAACGAAGTCCATGGAATGCACATCCGCTTTGCACCAACCAGATGGTGTCGGATCGCAAGGGGGTCACATTGGCTCCGGTGAGCTCAATGGTGTTTCGGTAGCCTTGGTGGCTAGGTCGGGAATACTCTCCTAAGGTTCGGGGCCTAAGAGGTTCTAGTGGTGGGTTTTGTTGTGGTGGGATGACGGGTTCAAAGATCTTCCCATCGTCCATGATGTCGGGTGGTGAAGAGTTACGAACAAAAACACAAAGAAATAAGATAGACTAAAGAAAACCTAAAAATAAAAATAAAATCTTACTAGAAAGGAATCTAGCAAGTAGACTTAATAAAAATAGATTCTAACATAGACAATAACTATTCCCCGGGCTGCGGCGCCAAAAACTTGATACGTGGGAATCGCACCAGGCTTTACCTCTCAAGGGATCTTGAGAAGCTTACAACCCCCACCAGGCAGTGTACCTGATCGTTGTAGTATAGTATAGTGACAAGTACCGGGGGATTGATCATTCAGCTAGGAATAGTGTCGCTAGGATTAGAAAACCTAAATACTAGTTTTAAAGATGAGGGATGATTATTTTTGTATTTTTATATTTTTTAGAAAGCAAGTAAAAATCTCGGGTTTGAAGGATTTGGGCAGGAATTAGTTGCTAGTCAACTAACCCAATACTAAAGATGCAATCAAAATAAAATACTAGAAATGAAAATAAACTAAATTAAACTAAGGTTGTGAGCAATAAGTGGAGAAGTTGTGTTTACTTAAATTTCACTACTCCCTAGATATCTTTTACACGTTAATTACTTGTTATAGTTGCGTGGATGACGGATTGTATTCCTTAATACCATTCATGGGGTGGCGCACTTAATTCCCCAATCCTATGAGTGCCTAGTTCACTCCTATGTCGAGCCGGCTAAGAAGCTCCTAACATGGGATCATTAGAATTTACTCATGCATTAAATACAACCAATAAAACCTAGTGCACGTCAGTTCATGTTTCCTAAGACGTTCAAGCATGTTACCATTTGGAGATCTGCCAGTTTTCTTAAGCCTAACATCGAAATCATTCATCCAATACAACCATAAACAAGTAATCAACACATAATTAACATCTAGGTTTCATTAGATCTAAGTAAACACAAGATAGATCTAGCCTAGCATGATGGAATTAAGATAAGAACAAGATATAGACAACCAACACATAGACATATTGATTGAATTAAAAGAACACTTATCTCAATTACACATGAAAGGGATCAAGGGCTGAGAACCCTTGAAAAACCTGTAAAATTCGTACTAAGTTCGGCCTTAGGGTTTCTCCAAAACTTCTCTTTTTTTTATGAATGAAAATTAGAAAACTATATATAGGAAATTGAGTCTGACGGCGTCAAGTCCAAATTGGTGACACCGTCATCTCGCCGCCAAAATACTTCTCGGACTGCCTTGATCTACTTTTGACGCCGTCACGTTATAGAATTTTACAGGCCGTCACGTATTTTACTCTTGACGCTCTACCTCGAGACGCCTTCAATTCTGTACTGGGATGAAAATTACTCTTGACGCCGTCAGAATTTCCTTCTTGACGCCGTCACCTACTATTCCCAGCAAGAAAAATTAAAACTTTGGTGTTTTCTTCACTTTTATGCTCCAAAAATATCCGAATTGCTTCCTTTTCCAGATTTCTCTCCCAAAGTACCTAAAATCACAAAAGGAACGATTTAGAGCAATATTTGATCAAATAAATTCAATTCCGGGCTTAAATGACCCCCTAAAAGTGGTTCATTTTTTGCCTCATCATATACCCTTACACTTGAGATTTGCTTGTCCTCAAGCAAATGCGCTTTTATTCTACTCAAAATACAAGTTAGGGGTCATTTAACACTAATATAAAAGTAATTACAACAAATAATCGTTCCACTAAAGACCAATAGACAAGCACGGATGTCATACACTAGCACCTCACAAATAGTGTTTAGATACTCACATCTCTCGGGTGTAATAAAGTATAAATTACAATATGGAAACGGAAGATATCTCTCACTACCTGTCATAGGAAAATAGATTACCATAGGCTTGGGAAAGGATCAAACCTCCGCCACATGGCGTAAGCACCTAGGATAAACTATCAAAGATGTTTTTTAAAGGGTTGTAACGTTAGGTGTAGGGATATGAAATACACGGTTTTGTTGGATAAAGGAAGTTTTTACTGGTGGCGAGCTAACAATCTTAGTTAATTACATGTACAATGTGGCGTTGCTAAGCCAAGACTAGACTCGACTTAAGCTAATAAATGAAAAATAACAAAAACATAAAATAAACATAGAATAAAAAGGGATGGTAGTCCGTATATTTTTTCTCTTTTCCTTTTTTCTATATTTTTTTTTTCATTTTCTTGATTTTTTGATTTTTTTTTTTTTTTTTTTTTTTTTTGCATACACTCTTACCCTACCATCCAAAATAATACATCATAGGGAATGAACATTTCCCTTACACTTGAATTTTTACATACTTTACAATAAACTATTCTAATGACTCGAATTAAGAAAATCAAAACACTTGGAGTACTTTTAAGATTAACGTATATATGGGGGTAATAAATGATGTTCTTCCCCATTACTCCATAAAATAAGTACTTTACCCATGAGTCCCAATCGTCCCAAAATAATATGTACAAGGATATGACTCGACTTAGCAACCATGTAATCAATTAGAAAGTTAACTTAGGGTTTAACAAATAACAATAATGCACTAAAAATGAGCGCATACACGGAAGGCTAAGGCGATTTGGGTGTACATTTAAGTGGGGAGTAACAAATTCTTCCTTTAAGTAAAATGTTTAAAGTTAGAAACGAAAAGATAGGCTCGGAGGGGTGTACTAGGGGTTTCGTGTACTAAAAATGAGTACAACGCTAAGGGTGTGGGAAAAATTAGTTGACTTAACTAGCCAAGTAATATGACATAAATGGTCAAATAATTATGATACGGGTTTAACACAAGGGTGATCCTAATGCCTCTTATCATGTAGTAAATCATACTACACGAATGTAGTCTCACTAGCGGTCTCGGGATGCATCACTAACACAAGTTCTAGAATCTAAATGCTACCGGTACACTCATAAGCACTAATAGAAAATGCTTTTCCTATCAAATCTAAAGGCGAACCTCACATATTTGGGTGGAAAATTTTTTTGAAAGTACGGTTATGTGCTAGTCATACAATCTCCTATCCATGAGACGCTTGCTATGGCTAAAGTTTCACTCCTAAATGTTGTAAAAAAATTTAAATTTGGCGCTAAAATTGCACTAACAAGTATTTCTCATAGTTTTATTACACATCTACCATTAAACAAAACAAAATCAAGCGGAAGTGTACATGTAAGGTATCATCATTTTACCCTCCCCTTACACTTAAGATGAACATTGTCCCCAATGTTCAAGTAAAGAATGTAAAAGTGAAAAAGTAAAAAGAATGAAATCAAATACTCCCCTGATTCGCTCGGTATGGATAATAAGGTGGCCAGGTTAGATCTTCCTCCAAGAAAATGAACAATCAAAGCTTCCCTTCCAGAATATAAATCATCTTCTTGTCATACATAACCTGTAAATCCTGAGAAAATAGACAAGACAACCTCGCATAAAATCGGCGGCAACCTATATAAGTTACTAAATCCTAGAAAACAAAATAAGATATAATGCTTGTGGAATGAAGTTTGCAGATTTCCTGGAGATTATAAAACTTAATAATTCAACAAAAACCTTAAGACTCCGTTAGAAAAACAAAACTGGTAAAATTTCCAGATTTTTACACGTGACGCCATCAAGAGCAAACTCGTGACGCCGTCAAAAGTGACCTGCAGAAATTCTTATGTTAAGTTTCCGGAAAATTTCTGGAAAAATTTGGTCCTACTTCCTGGAAAATCCTGCAAAACTTAATTATGACTCAATACAAGCATTTGACTCTAACAATTACGAATATACATGTTCATTTAATATTGTGGAGAATCATGATCGGTTTGTTTCTTAAAAACATATTTGGGGTTTCCCCTTACACTTATCTTTTGCAAAAATACTTTTAGGTGGAGTTAAGACTAGGCCAAAACAACAAAGTAAAGTATTTCCACTATTTAATTGAGAAACGTGATCTACCAACAATAAAAAATAAAGCATGCATACGAAAACAAATAATAAACAAACAAAATAAAAATCACACAAAACATGGGTTGCCTCCCAAGAAGCGCTTTTCTTTATTTACGAGTCTTGTAGCTAGACTCAAGGTCATGGGTTACTACATGACACGGGTGAGTTCCTCATTGAGGACATCTTTTGGATCAAACTTAGGTTTCAACTTCCAATCGGTTTCCTTAGTATGGTATGACCTTTCAAACTTTTCCCCATCCGGATCATACAAAGTCATCCTTATATGCCATGATTCGTCACCTTCTTTTGGTGGCTTGTCCCACCTCCATTTACACTTGTCTCCCTCTCTTTTCCACTTATTCATCTCTATATTAATAGGCATTACGCTTAAGAACTCAATCATCTTCCTAAAGACTAAGGGGTCCTCAAAGGGATCTAGCTCTTCGTCTCTAGCTATGAGTTGTTCTACCGAATGTGTCTTCTCAACCAAATCTTTTTCTAGATAAAATGGGCATTGAGGTCCTATAAAGTTCCTTTCTATCCAAGGTCCATATCTAGATGGTCTCCTATTCATCTCTACCCAATGCGGTGTCGGTTCATCATCACAATCATAACTATGCTTCTTTACATCGTACACCGACCAAGTATCGCCTTCACCTACCGCTATCTTAGACTCCTTACTATCTATCATGGCGCTAGCGGTTGCTAAAAATCCTCTTCCTACCAATAATGGGCATGTAGTGTCACTAACCATGTCTAGGACGTGAAAATCCACTAATTTAGTTAACCTTCCTACGTGAACAACTACATCCTTAATCATTCCAACCGGGTGGGCAATACTCCCATCCGCTAGCCCTATCAATACCTCCGTTTCCTCTAACTTTCCTAGCTTAAGAGCGGTGAATAAGGATAAGGGAATCAAGTTGAGGCTTGACCCTAAATCGGCTAGTGTGTCGAAAGCTTCGGATCTTCCTATCTTACAAGGCAAAACAAATATACCCCGATCATCAAGCTTTTTAGGCAACTTGTTTTGAACGAAGGCGGTCCCATTTTTACCTAGTTTAAACTTCTCATATTTTTCTAGGAGGGCACTATAGTAAGGAGCACGCGCTAAGACATCAATGACGGGGCGTTCAAGGTGAAGTTCCTTGAATTCATCGTCAAGGTCTTGCGTAGGAGGTGTTTCAACTATATTTTTGACCGGTTCTATATCGGGTGTTTTACTTGATTGATCCTTTTGAAGAATTTGGTTTTGTTTGAAACACGTGCTCGTTGATTTAACCGAGTAGTATTGTGGACACGAAGTGGGTGACGAAACTGAAGATATGGAATTAACGTTTAGTTTCGGATTCTTGACCGTGTCACTTGGGAGTGCTCCCATTTCTCGGTCATTGAGAACTATCAACAATGCGTCAATTTTGGTGGTCATCTCGCTTTGCTTTTGTTTGAAATCGGCTTCAAACTTAGATATGCGAGCTTCTTGAGATGCCATAAACTTATACATCAATCCTTCAAGATTGTTGGTACTACCATAATTGTTAGAAGGATTGTTGTTGAAAGTACGGTTGGAGGGTGGACCGTTTGGTTGGTAACGATTAGGCGGATTGGAAGAATTGGGTTGATTTTGTTTCCACCTAAGGTTTGGGTGATTTTTCCAAGAGGGGTTGTATGAATCACCGTAAGGGTTTGGCTCGGGCTTGAAAGTGTACCACTTATCTCCCGCTTCGTCGGTACGCGTGGATGCGTAGTCCGCAAAAGCTGTTCCGGGGAGTTCCACACAATCACGAGTGTCGTGGGGACCACTACATAATTCGCATGAAGAAGTGATTTTGTTCACTTGGCTTGAAGGCTTAGGAGCTTCGTAAGATTTCATGAGAAACTTGACTTGGTCCTCAAGTTCCATGATCCTACGGTCGGGAGTGCTAGAATTGTTTGAAGGCAAAGATATTGCCTTGACCGTTTTGTTCAAATCACGGGGATCATTCCAACTTTCGTTGTCATAGAGAGCAAGATCTTCTATGAGTTCCCATGATTGTTCCGCACTTAAATCATGTAGCTTACCACCGGCCGATTGGTCAATGGCTCGCCTCGTGGAGAGATCGATATGGTCATAAAAGATTTGGACTTGGAGCCAAAGATCTATGCCATGATGAGGGACTTTTTGGAGTAAGTCCTTGAAATGAGTCCATGCTTCATAAAGAGATTCATTTTGACATTGTTGGAACATCAAGATGTCATTTCTAAGCTTAGTAGTTCTCCCCGGTGGGAAAAATTGACCAAGGAAACGAGTGGTGAGATCATCCCATGTGGTGATGGATCCCGCGGGTAAACGCTCAAGCCATTGACTAGCTTGATCCCGTAGAGAGAATTGGAATAGGCGTAATCGGGTTGTCTCTCTAGTTTCAACATCTAGGTCTATGGAATCTACGATTTTAAGGAAGTCCTTAAGATGTTGGTTTGGATCTTTGGAACGAAGTCCATGGAATGCACATCCGCTTTGCACCAACCGGATGGTGTCGGATCGCAAGGGGGTCACATTGGCTCCGGTGAGCTCAATGGTGTTTCGGTAGCTTTGGTGGCTAGGTCGGGAATACTCTACTAAGGTTCGGGGCCTAAGAGGTTCTAGTGGTGGGTTTTGTTGTGGTGGGATGACGGGTTCAAAAATGTTCCCATCGTCCATGATGTCGGGTGATGAAGAGTTACGAACAAAAACACAAAGAAATAAGATAGACTAAAGAAAACCTAAAAATAAAAATAAAATCTTACTAGAAAGGAATCTAGCAAGTAGACCTAATAAAAAGAGATTCTAACCTAGACAATAACTATTCCCCGGGCTGCGGCGCCAAAAACTTGATACATGGGAATCGCACCAGGCTTTACCTCTCAAGGGATCTTGAGAAGTTTACAACCCCCACCAGGCAATGTACCTGATCGTTGTAGTATAGTATAGTGACAAGTACCGGGGGATTGATCGTTCAGCTAGGAATAGTGTCGCTAGGATTAGAAAACCTAAATACTAGTTCTAAAGATGAGGGATGATTATTTTTGTATTTTTATATTTTTTAAAAAGCAAGTAAAAATCTCGGGTTTGAAGGATTTGGGCGGAATTAGTTGCTAGTCAACTAACCCAATACTAAAGATGCAATCAAAATAAAATACTAGAAATGAAAATAAACTAAATTAAACTAAGGTTGTGAGCAATAAGTGGAGAAGTTGTGTTTACTTAGATTTCACTACTCCCTAGATATCTTTTACACGTTAATTACTTGTTATAGTTGCGTGGATGACGGATTGTATTCCTTAATACCATTCATGGGGTGGCGCACTTAATTCCCCAATCCTATGAGTGCCTAGTTCACTCCTATGTCGAGCCGGCTAAGAAGCTCCTAACATGGGATCATTAGAATTTACTCATGCATTAAATACAACCAATAAAACCTAGTGCACGTCAGTTCATGTTTCCTAAGACGTTCAAGGATGTTACCATTTGGAGATCTGCCAGTTTTCTTAAGCCTAACATCGAAATCATTCATCCAATACAACCATAAACAAGTAATCAACACATAATTAACATCTAGGTTTTATTAGATCTAAGCAAACACAAGATAGATCTAGCCTAGCATGATGGAATTAAGATAAGAACAAGATATAGACAACCAACACATAGACATATTGATTGAATTAAAAGAACACTTATCTCAATTACACATGAAAGGGATCAAGGGCTGAGAACCCTTGAAAAACCTGTAAAATTCGTACTAAGTTCGGCCTTAGGGTTTCTCCAAAACTTCTCTTTTTTTTATGAATGAAAATTAGTAAACTATATATAGGAAATTGAGTCTGACGGCGTCAAGACCAAATTGGTGACGCCGTCATCTCGCCGCCAAAATACTTCTCGGACTGCCTTGATCTACTTTTGACGCCGTCACGTTATAGCATTTTACAGGCCGTCACGTATTTTACTCTTGACGCTCTACCTCGTGACGCCTTCAATTCTGTACTGGGTCGTCATGGAAATTACTCTTGACGCCGTCAGAATTTCCTTCTTGACGCCGTCACCTACTGTTCCCAGCAAGGAAAATTAAGACTTTGGTGTTTTATTCACTTTTATGCTCCAAAAACGTCCGAATTGCTTCCTTTTCTAGATTTCTCTCCAAAAGTACCTAAAATCACAAAAGGAACGATTTAGGGCAATATTTGATCAAATAAATTCAATTCCGTGTTTAAATGACCCTCTAAAAGTGGTTCATTTTTCGCCTCATCACAAACATATAGCAACACGTCCTATTGAAGCACACAACTGCATAGAAAGAAAAAATGAAGTATTAACAACCAAGACACCACAACGTTGAACATAGCTAAGTGTATTTTACTAACTTGTAGATGAAACGTTAAAAATCTTTGGAGAAAATATTAACAAACCAAGCATAAAACATCATGCCATAACATACCTTACTGGGACTTATTCTTTGACGGAACACACTTAAAACTATATGTCTAATTTGATTCTACATTAAGACCAACAACACAAGGCCAAAAACAGTTTAAAATTAGTCACTGAGAAAGCAAATGATCCAAGAAAGAAAGGGGAATATATGTGAAAGACTCGCTTATTCAGTGACAGTGTGGAAAACCAAAATAGTAAGTTGGAAGTATAACTATCTAAGTATATGTTTTGAAAATAAAGATTTGTTTAAGTGTCATATAATTTTAAATCCATACAGAGCTAACAACAATTAATTTCAACAATTTTATTCCAAAATGAAGACTTTATTATTACCTAACAATACAAAACACATATAAACAAACGCAACTTATTCCTAAATGAAACTTAACAACAATATTAATGAGATATATTAGAAAGGTTAATTGAACAACAACATCAATTATAGCAGTGGTACCTCTGAATTCAATTAGTCTATTGTGGGCTTGGTTGCGTAATGAAGGTGGCTTGTGACAGTAATGGTGTGCGAAGGTGGTTAAGGGATGTTGTTGTGAAAGTGAAAGTGAATAGGGGGAAACATTTAGGGTTTGTGAAGGTAATGAAAATCAGGGAGAGAAATAAAGCGCCCAAAAAGTTTTAAGTATTTTCGTTTGATTTTGAACAACCACCTATCTTACACAACTGATAAAGCCCGGTTTTGTAAAAGAAAACATGGCTCTATACGAGGAATAGAGCCTGGTGTTGACAAAGAAAACGCGGCTCTAAAAATTTTCAGCACAGAGCCCGGTTTTGTAAAATGGGTTGCGTTCTTTTGGGAAGACACGCCCATATTGGTTGTGTGTGTGGCCTAATGTTTTGATCGGTCTTTTACTTGCATTATTTTTATGAAATTATAACCCATGCCTTTATAACTTTTAATTTTAATCCTTACCTTTATGTAATAGTTTTTGTTCAAAAACTCTTCAAAGCAGTATAAGCAATTAAACCTTCACAGAAAAAAACTGTATTTCTAGTTTGAAATATATATTAGAAAAAACATTTTTAGCTATTGCATGTATTCAAAATAAATATGCGAGGGATCATATTTTATGAAAATGCGAGGGATCATACTTTATAAAAAAATGTATCTAAACTAGAATAGGATTTGCAAGTAGTTAGTTGATTGATTTCGATAGGAATGCATAGTGAAACTATTGTTTGCCAGTTTTATTACTTCGATATACAAGGTTAAAGGGCTTATTTTAAAATTAGGGCACATAGCCTCCAAATTTCACGGGACAACCCTGTTAATATGGTAGTAAAAAATTCTAGAGGAGTCATGTGTCATCCAAAAAGCTAGTCTTATGTTTCTCAAAATGCAATGAATGATTTAAAGTTGCATGAATGGCCATATGAAACTCACAACCACTACCTTCGACCAAAAGTAGCATGAGTGTGAAAAACATGCATACAAAGATTTAAAGGAACATGATGCGAATTATAAGTGGGATCCATTTGCTTTATTGTTTGAGATACAAACAATTCCAAAACAAAATATATCAACATCAAATACTTCAGGAAATCAAGATTGAACAAAAGCTTTACTCGTGGTACCTAACACCATATATCACCTTTAGCTTGAAACTACATACTTTTTCTAAAAACAACAAATCAGTACTATACTAGCGAACTATATATACATGCAACCGGACGATGTAAAATTTCATCCTTCACAGTTTCCTAATGACTCTTGATGATGATGGTCATCCTGTTCCGTCTGCCTCTGTCACTAAGAGGGCTAACCCATTTTCCAATGTGGGTGATGTTGTGGTTTCTGATAGTGACGAGGAGGAGGTTCTTAACAGGTTCGACGAATCAGCAAATCTTTTTGGTGGAGGTCATGAGCGTAAAGATGAGTTTGATGACTATGATGATTACTCGAAGCAAATTTATGATCTTCTAGGGGAATTGGATGCTCTTAATGCCATTTATGGCTTTAATCTCCAAGGTCGTAGGAAGTAGTTTATATTTTTGTTTGAGTCTTTCTATATGATGTGGTAGTGGTTTTTTCTTGTCTAGAAAATAGGAAGTATCTTGTTATGTAAGCTTTTCGCCTATGTAACGGGCTGAGATATGTGATTCACTCATATCCGTTGTACTTAAATGTTTTTTTGGAGTAATTTATTTACCGGGTCTTTTGACCTTTTATCAAAAAAAAAATGACTCTTGATGAACAAGATGGGAAATGCACCCGCTTGGTTGCCTTATCCTCCAACGTTTCCAAATTGCACCTTTTATTTGATCAATAAAGAAAGGACTGTGAAGTTCCTCGCCGAGATTCGCTGAGCATAAAGAAACTTGCTATCCGATAATCAAGCATGATTATATGTTTAGACATGGCCTTACGGGAAGCTAGGTTTATTAATTTTCTTTCTATTTGGTCGGGATCATCTACCTGATGGCCATTACCTGATTTTAAGTACTATTAAGTCCTATCATTTTATTAGCTAAATTCTCATTTTTTGATTTTCTTCTTTAGTGTTACTCCTGTTTGTTTGTATTTTTGCATGGGTCTCTTTTTGCTTTCCAAATAATAACTCAGGTAAATTGTTAACGTACACCATTAACATCAAGCATGAGAGTAAGTTAGTACGAACTATAAAAAGATCAAGAAAACAGCATATCAATAAGTCTAAGCATCGGAAAATTCCTCTAACCACACTAAAAAGCAGATATATGCTTATTATATAATATATACGGCCACATACAACAAAATATATTACAAACGAACTTTTAAAGAGTAAAACTGATGAAAAACAACGACATGGTCACAAAAACTTATTAAGTTTACAAATTAACTAGAATCCCAGTTTCAACGTACTTTCTGAATGCTCATGCATGGTGAAAACTTCTTTTTTTTTTTGGGTAAAAGGTCAACGACCCGGTAAATATATTATCCAAAAAAACGTTTAAGTACAAATGGAATGTGGCTGAAATACCACATTAACCTCAAGCACAGGCGCTTGATAAACAAGTGTTTATGACAGGCCATAAACACAAACCAAACCTAGCTAATTACAAAGTATCAAACTAGGTATAATAACAAGACAAACATGAGATGCGAGCATCCCACATCCATTACTTGAAGAGCGGAAGTTATTTTTAAGGGAATTAGGGATTCCTTAAATAAGTGCGCCACTTGTGAATGAATGGAAAGTCATCTGGATTCAAGCTTGGAAGTACGCGATTTTGAAGGACTTCGATAATCTGTGTAGTCTCACCGAAAAGTTGGGCGGCAGCATGGACGTTGTCTTCCCTTTTCTCTATTTCACCAGAGTGGCATTTCCTTGCTATGGCTTCGGGTAAGTTGGTGAGACAAGCAGCCACTATGTCAGATATCATTGATGACAATTCAGCAAACAGATCCTCTTCGCGAACCTGGTCAATGTTGCCTTCATAAGAATCCAGGATTGTTTTGGTTATCCGATACATTGAGTTGGCACAGATAGACCTGCAAATGGAAACATCATTTGGCACTCCACTTTCTGTACTTCCCACATCATTGACAATGTTTTTTGCTATATTCCTGAATTCTTCAAGAATTTGCCTTATATTCTTCTTAGAAGCGAAGTCCTTTAGCTTATGTCCTAACCATTTGTGATAGATATCAACTTGATGCCACGTTGTCTTAGCCGCCTTTTGAATGCTTACATAGTCACTGGTAACATTGAAGATTTCTTCCACAAGTGTAACATACATAAAAGCTTCACTCACACTCTCCAAAAAATCATCAGCTACGTCCTTTTGGATATTACGAAGAGAAACCACAATGGTTGTCAGGGTTACCACCGGCAAACTCCAGCAATCTTGATATTCTTTTGATAGGAAAGTTGGAACTGAATGATCATTAGTATTGTCAAACTTTCCAACTCCTTCAAAACCACTAGATTTTTTTAGAAGCTTCATGAGATTTTCAGGTTTCTTCTTTCCAGCCTCCTCGATCATGCGGTTAACGGATTTCAAAAGGCTTTTCAATGTTTTCTCATGAAGCTCCAGCTCTTCATGAAGTTGCAAAACAAATTTTTTATACTTTTCCGGTTCGTGAGTGTCGCCAGCACCTGATGCACAACACTTGACATTTATCCGATTCAAACAATAATGGACACAAGACCAAAGACACATCATAAAGAAAAATGGGATTAGTGATATCAACTTGCACGCTACCACAACTGCCTCCTGAACTTCTATTAAAAAGATCAGAATTATGAATTTCAACTTCTCGATGACAACCTTGCGTTTGCGGCTACGAAAAGTAATTGGTATACTATTTTGTTTCCAATCTGATAGCTTCTGAGTCCAGTAGCTCTCTGTTTCAAAGACATTACTAATATGCTTCCAAATCCGTTCTATGGACATCTTAAAGCTTAAGGCTGCAAAACATCTAAAAAGAGGTGCAATTGTGCCCACTACTACTCCAATAAATTGTGTTACGAGAATCATAGACATTGACCACCGATAATCTGACTGACAGTACTTACTTTGCAACTCAGGTTTTGTTCATAACACTGTAACAATGTGCGTGATAGTGCTTAAAACACATATTACCCCAGAAGCAGAGGTTGTAGCAGAGCAAACTGTAATGAATTCGGGACTGCCAGTTCCCCCCATGATCCAATACTTGCACACATGTTCCTTTAGCGTCACAGGAGTTAAATGTCCCGATGGTTGGGCCTTTAAAGCTTTAGCATGAGCTTTTTTGAATTTCGAGTCAATAATCTGTTTGGACTTTAAAATAGCTAAAGATGAACATATATGTATAATCAGCAACATCAGTAGCAAAGTCACGTAAATTGTTGCTGCTATGATATTGAGATAATTAAGTATGCCCAATGGCTTAGTGCTATTTAAGGGTTTAATAATATTGAAGACGCGAGCTTTTTCTTCATATGAAACGACACCTGTTGCTATTTGAATGCAGATGTTTACAACCAAAGTGATTACCAGAAGCGCCAAAGCCACGATATTTGTGAATAATTCCTTGCTGTCCATTGTTGCTAAAGAAGGCAATAAATTAGCCATCATGGAGCACATGAACGCCATGCTTCCGAGCTTTGCCACTTGGTCCACATTACCAGGCATTGAACTAGTTAAATCCACGGGTAACTTCATAGCAACAGCTATCACAGTAAGCGTAGCGGCATTTACAGTGAAGTATTTACACGGAAACCATAGCCTTCTAGTTCGTAAACCATGCCATAAATCACCCACCATTGCAAGAATACAGATCAGAGATGCTAAAGCGATATACATCCCAATCCATAACATAGGACTGCTATATTTGCTTTCCTCTTCTGATCTAAATATTTCCATTCTGTAACTGTTCAAGGAATTTATCACCTCATCTGGAACGTTGTAGACAGCGGCGAGTTTATCCACAATTCCCATATAAATTTGTGTTTTGTTGAAGCCCATAGTTATGTTCCTCCGAAAAACAAAGAAATTTATGTGAGATGAGTAAAGCTGGGTGTAAATAGATGATAACAAGTTATGGTTTATTTGTAGTCATATGATAACAAGTTATGGTTTATTTTAAAAGGTTTGACAGTGATTCTTATATTTTCATTCTACAAATCTTCCTGCACTAACAATAATATTATATAATTTTTTCTCACTCATTCTTTCTCTATATTCAAACCGTCAATTTTGTCACTTGGCAAGATCATGTGATTAGAACACTTTGTAGGATTATAGTGCAAGAATGTTTACCATTTTCCTTATTATTATATATATTAAAAGGGGGAACATTTTACTGTTTGACACTGTAGCTACAGTGGACGAAACAGTGCTCACTTGCAAAATAGTCCCTAAGGTAAAGCTGTCGTTGCAAGATAGGTCCTTCAGGGACTAACGATGCAACACGCCAGGGACTAACGATGCAACACATCGAGAATTTTAGGGACTTTTTACGTAAAAAACATATTATTTTCAGAATTATTTTGTACCTAACAAATTTACAAAAATGGTCCTTCCAGTTAGCTGTAAATAGCACCGTTAGTCCCCCGTTAGCGATCTTTTGCAAATTTAGTCCTTAATAATTTTTTTCCCCAATTGTTTTATTTCGATTTTAGATTAGACACAACATTTTCGTAACAACGCTCGGGTACCCTCACTCGTTTAAATTATATGAAGGATGTTAGTGTCTTCTTTTTTATCAAAAAGCTGGCATGAATATGACTGGCACAAAGAAAATGCATGACAGTGTCTTGTCTTTTTTATTGCATTTCATCCATCAACAGGGCTATTCAAGAAACTTTTGTTATCATTATTACCCCGTGTAAAACATTTCTGCAGAGCATTAAAAAGTGGGATCCATTTTTTTTATTTTTTATTTTGAAACACTAAAAGTTGTTATTCACAGAAATGTAACATATAGATATATGTTGATATGCAAAACATAAACAATTCAAGAATTTTACAAAATAAATCATTTAGACTCTCTCCCTTAACTTTTTTAAGATATCTAAAAAATACTCCAACACATAAAAATAATTGACCAACACATAAAAATAATTGACTCATGTACAGTCATATGTACAGTCATATAATACACCAACACATAAAAATAATTGACTCATCAACATCTAATTAATTAATGTTATTATTATGTCCTTTATGCAACGTTATTCACCAAGTACTAGATGGTCTAAAATCTTACCTCGTGAGGTAAATATTTTCATTTTGCGTCTTATATCAGATAGACTTTCGAATCGTTTAAATTTATCTTCGCGGGATTTAGAAATTACTTCTGTTTCATGTCCTTTATGCAACGTGGTTGTGGAATCGAATGATCACATATTTCGGATGTGGTAGGGCTATTAAAATATGGCGGCTTATTCGTGTTTGGATTAATGTTAATATGCCTCCATTTCATTCTTGCTTTGATTGGTTGCAATGGTTCAAAGATTGGAGAGCTTCTAGGGTCGCGAAAGATCGAGTATATTGCATATCTTCGGCAGTTCTTTGGTCTATATGGCGATATCGGAATAGTGTCGTCTTTAATGCTCATCCTATGAAGAAAAGCGACTTGTTTCATTTTATTCGTATGATTTCTTTTTCTTGGTTTAAGCATAGAGGTCATAAAGTTGTATGTTGGAACTCTTGGCTAAACAATAATTTGTAATTCCTTTTCTAGCTTCTTGCTAGAATCTTAATAAATTTCGCTGTTAAAAAAAAAATTAATGTTATTATTAAAATATTTTTAAAATAAAAAATACAAGTTATTAAGCTCATTGTACAAATTAATATAACACAAGATGTATACTCATTTTTACAGTAAAGATAAAAACCAAAAATTTCTACTAAGGGGTGTTAGGGATTGTGATTGAGTCTGAATTATCTAATTATCACCATTCAAAAAACGCATCAAACCCGTTTGTGTTTGCCAAAAGACTTTCGATAATAAATGATTAGCGTTTGTAGACCTTCAAAGTTTGTAGACCTTCAAAGCTTAAAAATCAAAAAGCTACTCCTTCCATGCTTTTGTAAAACGTAGTTTTTACATCCTATCCTATGTATCAAAATACGCCCGCTAAAAAGGAGCAAATGAACATATATATAATTTAAAACTAATGCAAAAGTAACTTTAGGTAAAGATGATGAAGAAGAAAATAGGAAGGAGTAGGTAATTAGAGGCGATGTATACATTAATATCGTTGGGTTATTGTGGTCAACTAGGCTCGGTCAACATTGGCTTCTTCAATATTTATTTTAGTAGCAATATTAATTTTAGTTAAATAAACTACAGTAAAACCTTTATAAATTAATACTCGATAAATTGATAACCTTGATAAAATTAATAATTTGTCTAATCCCAACTTGGGACCAGTACAAATTTGGACCCCAATCGATAAAATAATAAGATAATAATTTTTTAAAAACTCAAATGTGTATATATTATTCCCAACGAAACTATAAATTAATAATTACTAAAAATTCCACATATATGTATATATGCGTGTAAGAAATATACTTCAAAATCCTACGATTATTTAGTAAAATGAATTCATTGTCACTTGTTATTTTTTTATTTAACTTCAAATCTATATTGAGTTTATTTCAAAATCTCCTTATTGCACTAAAGTGTTGGTGTGTTGTTCTCGTATTGCAACAAAAAGTGTTAATTTTATTTTCATAAAGTGTGAATATGAACTCATAACATTTTAATTGCAACTTGTTTTCAAATTTGTTTTTATCTATAACGTATATACATTGTAACTAGTATATTACACTTGAAAATTTAAAGGCTATATGTAAAACCTCTTAAAATTAATAAATTATTAATTTATCGATATAATAATATTTCATTAAATTAATAAAATATCTCGGTACCAACACTATTAATTTATAGAGGTTTTACTGTATGTCAAATGTTCGTTTATAAAAAAAATAAGAACGTAGCGATATTTATTTTAGTTAACTAAGTTGTTAGAGCTCTAGGTGCAGCAACAAGCTTCTCCCTCCCCATTCGGGCCCCATCATGCCACATCACCAAAACACCTCAACTTCAACAAACCACAACAAACCCCCCTCACCAAACAACAAACCTCCACTTCCCCATTCAGGCCCCACTTCCATTTTCGAAACAAATAAACCAAATGCACCAAACGTTAACCTGCAAAAATGTCAGACGAATTGCTTCGCCGTGGCCACGGCGAGAGAGCCAACGGCGAGCAACGGCGAGCATCAAATGGTGTGGCGGCGAGCAACGGCTCGCCGTTGGAGTTGCCACATCGGACGGCGAGGGTTCGTTCGTTGTCCGCACCTAGTGCTCTTATAATTTATAGAAACTTAACTGATGTACATTAAATTTAAGAGGAGAGTTATATTAAAATCAAATTTTTAATATTTCACTCATTGTTTATAATTTAAATATCTCTTAAACCGTTAATCGTTAAGCGAAAATAATTACACCATCGTAACGAGCATTTAATTATCTTTCTATAAACGGGCACTTTGATATACTTTCGACCAAAAAAAAAAAAAAAAAAAAATCATTTTTTCACGTTTTTTTTCGTAGCCAAAAAAATTATATATGATATGTATTACATATCATATATGATATATCACTGATTTTTTTTTTGCCACAAAAAAAAAAAAAAAAAAAAAAAAAAAAAAAAAAAAAAAAAAAACGTGAAAAAACCAAAAAAAACAAAAATTGAAAATATATCAAAGTGTCTATCTATAGAAAGATAATTAAATGCTCGTTATAACGGTATTTTTTTTTCGCTTAACGATTAACGGTTTTTTGAAAAATATTAATATTTGAAAAAAAAAAATAATGAAAGTGGGTTTTTTAAATTGTTGGGATTAATGTCATCCATTAGATCAAATAAAGATTGAGGGAAGATAGAGGGTGGAGATTAATCCTTTGGTATTTGTAACAACTGGCAATTTAGGGAGCTACTTTGAAAACCCGCATTACAATAAAACTTAACGATATAAAATATTTGGAGTTTATTCTCAATGGATTTTGTAAAATTTAAACGAGTGATTTGAATTATGAATTGTAAGTGGAGTTTAAATCGAATTATTGATTTCATATGGTATATATTTCACGTGATTTTATTGTTACGGTTAATTAGGCACTACGTTGACTTCGGCACTAGGAAAAACCTAATAATACAAGTTTTACTGAAAACAATTTCGTTTTAACTTATATAAATGTGTGAATATTTAAATCGATCGGAAAAACGTCTTTTAAGTTTATGGCGACGCGTACGAATATTTTGGCGACGTTTAATACTTTCGTGAACGAGTATTCGTGTTACGGGGAAAAACCGATTAATAATATCACCTAATAACCTAAGTTTTGTGGCTAAAAGAGAAAAGAGTAAACTAGAGGGACTATTATTGTAATTTCGGGTATAAAATACCTTAACCTACCCCATCACCCTCATTTTATCATCTTCCCCACTAGGGGTGTAAACGAGCCGAGACAACTCGCGAGTAACTCGAGATCGACTCGAAAAATACTCGATCCGACTCGATTTTAAACGAGCCGAGACAACTCGCGAGCTACTCGACTCGACTCGATTACACATTTACACCCCAATATATATATATATATATATATATATATATATATATATATATATATATATATATATATATATATATATATATATATATATATATATATATATATATATATATATGTATATATGTATATATATATGTATATATATGTGTGTGTGTATATATACATATATATATATATATATATATATATATATATATATATATGTGTGTGTGTGTGTATATATACATATATATATATATATATATATATATATATATATATATATATATATATATATATATATATATATATATATATATATATATATAGGGGTGTAATCGAGCCGAGACAACTCGCGAACAACTCGAGATCGACTCGAAAAATACTCGACTCGACTCAATTTTAAACGAGCCGAGCTCGAGCATGAAAATACTCGGCTCGACTCGGCTCGTTTACACCCCTATTCCCCACTCCAAAACCCTACTCCCTCCCCTCTCTTGTTTACTGCCACCGGCCACACCTCCGGCCACCCTCACCGCCGCTCCAACAAACACACCCCCACCATCATCTTGTCCACCATCATCCCCTCTCTCTAAACCACCCCTACACGTGCCGGTATTCACCCTCCCCACCATTATTTTGTTACCGCCGCCTATACCACCACCCAAACACCATTTTATTAGCTTTTGGAAACGAGTTGAAGGTAAGAATCGTGAAATATCACGAGATGTTTGACTATCCAAAAAGTCAAACCATTTGTTTCTTGATTTCTTGGTCAAAACCGAATGGGTAACATATATAAGACGGGTTTTTGGAAATAAAAATGATTGGGTATCCGTGTGGTGTCGACTCTTGATCATTGTGTTCGGATTTGATTTTTGAGATTGTTTGGTATGGGTTTGATGCTCGGTTGAGCTTAGCTGAGACCCTCGTGGTCTCGGTATCTTGATTTGATGGCTCATGTGAACATATCGCGACCTCAAGGGTCCGTTTGGTTGATGTTTGAGCTCATGTGAGCATGCCGCGACCTCAAGGGTCCGTTTGGTTGATGTTTGAGCTCATGTGAGCATGCCGTGACCTCAAGGGTCCGTTTGGTTAATGTTTGAGCCCGTGTGAGCCTAACCGAGACCCTTGTATTCTTGGACTTGAGTCCTCTTGACTCGAGGTCTTGCCGAGACCCAAGTGGGTCTCTCGGCATGGGTTTTGATTTGTTAAATCAACCCGGAACATGTAATTACCTTGATGTTCTTCTTGTTGTTGTTTTAATGTTGTTGTTGTCGTGTGTAATTGTTTCGGCCGAATACTATTTGATGGGTCGAGACCCTTTGTGGTCTCGACAATGGGTATATGATTATTTTGGTGAAGTGTTGTCAATTATATGGATGAACGGGGACCGATTGTGAGACGGTCAAATTAGTATGACGGAGATAGGTTAGTCGGGTGCCGTAGTCGGACCCTATTGTTGTAGCTTGTGAAATGGGACGAATGACGGAGTTGTGATATTGACTTGTTGCTTTGGACTTGTGGTTGTGCGAGTTGGAGTCACGTTGACTTTCTAGTCAACGGTTGACTTCAGCAAACGCCTCGACACTTTAGATTTAGACAATGAGCCGAGAGTGATGACTCAGACATGCGACTCATCTTTTATAACTCGACATAATTTATAATTAAACAAACAATTAAAGACTCGTAATAACTTATATATCTATATAAACATTTATATAAATATATAAATGTGTAAACGTATATATATTTATATAAGTGCGTATATAATAAATGGGAGATCACGAGTAATAAAAATAATAACGTTGACGATATATGTTGGACTATGAAAATAGTAAAATATTGTCAAAAACTTTATTATAACTAAACTAGTATAATTAGAAATATAAATATAACGCGGATTGTTTTAAAAAATAATGTAAACTTTTGTGAAATAAAACGAGGACTTACGAGTTATAAGAGATTTAAGGGCACTTAAATCCAAGTTGGTCATTTTATTAGTTGTTGACTTTTGTGTTTTTCACAAATGTGTGACGTTAATAGACTCGTTTCATATAACTATTTAACTTATTTAATCGGCGGATTAAATGGGGCCTATTTAGTTTTATAAAAAGAGTTTATTATTGGGTATTGTATCCTACGACGCCTTTAGGTTGTGGTAGGAGTGCGGGATAATAAGTTACTAAATATTTTGTGAGGTTTACCGAATTGATGAATTCGGTAAGTTTGACGATATATTTAGGAAACTTATTAGACTTTAAAACTTACCATATAGTAATTTATGTGCTATGTAATTTAGGACTTGGTATGGTTTTGGAATAATATATTAGGTAGATAAGTTGTGGGGGTTAAGCGAGTTGACGAACTTGATAAACTTCGACGATTTCTTTAAATAATATATTGGGCCAACACTAGACCTGTAGATCGTTATCATTATTACTTTTGATGTGTTTTATTGCTTGTGTTGAGTCAACCTTTCACCCACATGGATACCAAACGCCAAACCTAATATGAGAAACGGATTTTGGAAAATAAAAAGAAAAACGTTCGGGATTGGGAATATTTGATTTTGAGGAAATGATTCTGAGAAGAGTTTATATTGTTAGGAAGTGCTGAGTCCGTAGTTGCCGTCATTTGAGTTGCTATACTTCTTGATTCTACCGGTTTTTGAGCTAATATCTGGACTTGAGGTGAGTCATAGCCCCACTTTTTTTTTTTTTTTTTTTTTTTTTTTTTTTTTTTTTTGGGTAAAAGGGACGATTCCCCGGTAAAATATATTAATGACCCAAAAGTTCCGATAAGAACAATGGAATGTGACTGATTGTCACATTAACCTCAAGCCATAGCTTGAACAGCCTATAATCATATGACATGCCATATGATAACTAAACTATTACATAGCCAATAACACCAATAGGAAAAAACCACCTAATGGTGCAAGAACAACAATGACTACACATAAATGATTATTTGAAAACCGCTTCAGGAAGATCCCAAAGCCTTGCTAATCTTTCACCATTCTTGGACTTCTTTAGTTTGCAAGAGAGAAGCTTGAGGCGCACGGAAGACTTTATGCATTCAACAATCTGATCCGGGCTGCGTTTACCTTTCTTAAATAATCTCCAATTCCGCTCTTGCCATACATAATATGTGGAACCAGCAACAACAAGCTTCGCCACCACGCTATTTGTAGTACGCCTATTCATAATAGGCATTAAGGACTGAATTATGTCATAAACATTGGTCGTACAATGCGCAAGACCTGCACAATCTTTAACCCTATCCCAAATCCCTTTAGCAAACGGACATACAAAAAAGAGGTGATCGTGGGAATCTGGGACACTCTCACAAAGCGAACAAACCATGCCTAGCGAATCCGAAGCATCCCACATAGGCACAAGATCCTGCGTTTTCAACTTCCTTAGAATAATCAACCAAAGATTTATAGCATGTCTAGGAATACACGATGGGAACCAAACCATGCTATACCACTTAACCTTAGAGTCGCGATGACGAATATCATCCCAAACTTGACTAACCGAAAAATCCTTCACATTACCATGAATATTGCGCCACACCAAAGTATCACGAGCATCATCTCTAATAGTAGTATTGTAAGTATTAAGAAATGGGTATTTAACAAGGAGTTCTTGAGGCCATACCCATAATCCGTGGTGAATAACATCTTGGACCTTCGATTGAAGAGAAAGACCAGATCTTGCAATATCACGAGGAGAAATTTGAGCAGCAAGCGGCTCAAAACCAGCCCATGTATCAAACCAAAGGGATGTGTTCCTTCCGTTACCGATTTTACTCCAAATGAATTTCCGAATAATAGGACGCAACTTTAAGATTTTCCTCCAACCCCACGACATGTTACCCTGCATCGGAAAATCCCAAAAGTTACGACCCTTAAGCTTATATTCATGAATCCATTTTACCCAAAGCGACTCTTTCAACGTAAGAAGTTTCCATATGTGCGAAGTCATAAGAGCCGAATTGAAACATTCCAATCTCCTAATTCCTAAGCCACCCTCATGCTTAGGTAAACAAACGATATCCCAAGCTACCTTCGACTTCCCTTTACCCGACGATCCGTGACACCAAAGGAATTGTCTCATCAGCTGCTCAATGTTTAGTAACACACGAGTAGGAAGAATGAAGACCGAAGCCCAATAGATATGCATTGAACCAAGAATAGAATGAATAAGTTGCAGCCGACCCGCTATCGAAAGAGATTTGTTTTCAATACTTGGGGTGAGAAACGTGCAAATTATTTTATGTGGACTATTATAGCTGTTTATTCAAAACTTGCTATGCTTATAGAACTAGATAGGTTGTAGCGCATGTCGTATCCTTACGACTGCAAGAACATGTCGTATCCTTACGAATGTTGGGCATGTCGCATCCTTGCGAATGCATATTGATTTGATTGGTTTTGGACTATAGTGTGCACCTATATGTTTGGTTTAGAGATTCGAGGCCTAGTCTAGCTAGCAAGAGTTTTGCGTATATGTCCAATTGATTGAATTAAGAATTTAAACCTATGATCTCACCAGCGAAAGCTGACTTTTAGCGCGTTTTCTCATGTAATTTAGTGATGGCTTGGGATGCTTGTGTTTGGAAGGCTTGGCATGGCAATCTGGTTAAAGGATCTATTTTCGAACTCTGATATGCTATTGTGGACCTATGTTTAACTTATTTTGGGCCTTACTTTGGATGTTTGGAATGAATGTAAACT
Organism: Artemisia argyi; assembly: GCA_030686995.1. Classification (NCBI taxonomy): domain Eukaryota; kingdom Viridiplantae; phylum Streptophyta; class Magnoliopsida; order Asterales; family Asteraceae; genus Artemisia; species Artemisia argyi. Next base: position 34,313,640 of record CM060694.1, read on the forward strand.
TTAAAAACCCTGATTGGTTTTGTTTTTACTTATGTTTACTTTATCTCGTTTATTTATGACTTGTGACGGATACCAATCCCCGTAGCACCCCGAAAGCTTGATTAGTCTTTCGCTGTACCAAATTTTGGGGGTGCTACAGTATTTAAAAAAAGTTTGGTTCTCAAATGATCTTAAATTTATATTTAATTAGTTCAAAAATATAGTAACATCTTTTTCTAGTCATTCATTGTATTATATTTGAATTAACTTAGAGCCCGTTTGGTTTGTAGGTGGGTTTAGGATTTGGATTAGGATTTGGATTTGATTTGGATTAGGATTAGGATTAGGATTTGGGTTTAATATATGAGAGAGAGAAAAAAATATTTAATAGTATTAATTATTTTATAAAATAATTTTGTAATAAAAAATATTATTAATTAAAATAAATATAGAGAGAGATGAGAGTAAAGTGATAAATGAGCCCAATAAAAATATAAATACCCATCAAAACCTACCTAATTATTGATCTTTCAATCTATGATTGGTCAATCCATTCCTTCTCTCAAAATATACAACCAAACAATTGATTAGTGTCACATCAATACAAAATACATTCTACACCCTCATACCAAACTGACCCTTGTATATACATTAGTACCTACTGATATGACTCAAATAATGTGTTAGGAATTAGCTCTTTGATATATTTTTTTAATTACATGATACATGTCGAAAGATTTTTCTATTGTGTTATATATCTTTGTCAGGAGTTTTAGTCACAGGTATTTGTCGCCGCATCACACGAGTACCCTACTAGTATGTATATTATATGTTTGTGATTTTAGAGTTATCAACATTTTAGATTATTATAATTTACTAGAGACCGATGAGATATTATGTTACGCTCGGATACTAGTTGGGGAGGCGCAGAGCGGAAAATAGTATGAGCTACCGCTAAACTTTCGACCATAGCATTACACCAATGCACTAGAGTAGAGTACAAATATGATTCAAATAAAGGCGTGGTCGCACGAACTTTTTGATTTTGCCAATTAACTACATACACAAACTGACATTCACTTTCTGAATGCCGACGGTTATGAGTAAAGCTGGGTGTAGTTAGATGATATCAAGTTATGGTTTCTTTAAAGGGTTAATTACATAAAAAGGCATCATACTTGCCACTTTTTGTCACTAGATGTTGCGTATTATTGTTTTTCTCAACTTGACACAAACCTTTTGAAATTCTGCTATTGTTTGTATTTTGTGACTATTTTAGCCATGAAAATGACCATTTTACCTTTCAAATTCTGAAAAAAGTAAGGGTAAAATGGTCACAAAGTACACACAATAGAACGATTTAAAAAGGTTGATATCAAGATGAGAAAAAAAAAATAGTACGCAACATACAATGACAAAAAGTGGCAAGTATGATGCTATTTTATGTAATTAACCCTATTCCATATTATTAGTTTTATAGAGACTTTAAATAATATGATTCCTTTAGGGCTTGCGAATGGGAGGTTTGGCTAGGGGAGGTCTCAAGTTCGAGTCTCATCCGAGACTTTTACCCCTTTAGGCAGAATAGGAGGAAGTACAGGCGGAGTTCACGGTCAGCATACTGCCCAATTGGATGTCACTGCTACATGAACTACTAACAACTAACAAGCCTTCAAAAATATATATGATTTGCATGCCTAAACTATATGCGTAAAGGTATGTCTAAGCATAAGATTACGACACATAGCCTAATCAAAAGTAAGGATAAAGAGAAAGAAAATGTGAAACAGATGTGTCAATTGATTATATGATTAGGCATGTTTTAAGATACTACTGTAGTATACTTTTCAGGTATACATATCACTACTCAAATAATATTTGTTGGTCCTTGAATAGGGTCCAAAAATAAAACATTTCAGTTTATTATGCTTCGACACTTAAATAATATTTGTTGGTCCTTGTACGCAAAGTAAATTGGTTTTACGCTTCGACACTTAAATAATAAGATTATTGCAATTCTAATACTTGTTAAATGTTAAAAAATAATTTTTAAATATGCAATACGGTTTCCAAACTAATGTGGATACATACATAGCTACTCCATCTGCGTGCTTAGGTTGATAACTTACTTTATTTTAGGTGGACCAAGCTATTAAAGGGATTAGTATTGATAATTAATAGATGTGGATTGGGTTGAATGTATGTGTAGTTAGTTTAGTTAAGCATGGCCATTGCCTCTTATTCTAAACAATGCGTAGTTGTATTGCTTCAATCACCTAAATTAAATGTAATGTCAGAAACCAGTAGTGGCATCTCAGATTTCACATAATATATATTTTATCTGCCTAAAAATTGTTAGAGTTTGATAACCATGACAATCATATAAATCAAGTACACACGTATGCAGAAGCGTAGGATCAAGTATAACACATAAATATTAACTAAAACATAAATAGGAACGTACCGTGGTGATTCTAGCCCGAACAAGAATCAAAAGCAATTGTCTTTAACAATATGAAGAACCCTAATTAGGGTTTATATGGATCAATGATTAACCCCTTACCGTTTTGTTAATCGATCCCTTGATAACAACAAAAGTATGTTGTTACCTCGTTCTTGTACACACAAACTACCAACGAATAAAGGTTTGTTGCAAGTAAACAAAACACTTAAGTTTTAGTCTTGACAAAATCGACCCAATAACCCTTGGAAGGGAGTGGACGATCGGCCAAGAAACAAAAGAAAGAAAACAAGTTTTTAGGGTTAGAGAGTGTGCACAAAAGAATGTGAAAGTCTAACCCTTGGCCTTGTATATATACTAGTTGATTTCTTGGTGATCAAGCAAAGCATGGGTTGGGCTTTCCCCCCATGATCGACCGGCCTAGGACACCCCTTAGGGGTTCTAGATCCTTCTTGACTCCCAAGTTTCACTCTAGTCCTTATCTTTCATAATTAACGATAGTTAGTCCATACGGTTAATAACTAACGACCGTTTAGTTCATTAAGTGTTATAAATATATATATACGATACATTTAACATATATATATTTATTATACATTATTCTTGTTTGTAAAGTGTGCAATCCCGAGGTCTCGGGTTCGATACTAGACATTTACATATTAATATTTATCCATATATTTAACAGCTCCCACTTGGATATCTATTAATAGTAAAATGACATTGGTTAGCGTCTTGCAACACTCCAATGCCCCTAGTTCAATCCGAGCTAGGTTTTCTGGAAAAAAAACCTTTAATGATTCATCATTATAATTATCCTTTTGTTTCTAATACCACATTAATAAAGATGTGAGATTCTTTATTAAATTTCTGTTTCTCGTCTCTTTATGATTTAACAAAATTACCAAAACATCTGAACGTATTCCAGATAGACTTTGGGCGTGGCCACGCAAACATTTTGTAAATCCTACGAGGGGCCCAGCAGTATTAAACTTCTGAACAAATCAGAAGGAACAAATTCTCTCTTGACTACAAGAATAACCCATGAACTTTGCAACACTTCTGAAAACAACCCTTATGACTCCCTGTTACGGTGAGCGGTAGATTGCTTCACAAAAATGCACTACATCCATGACACTTATCTGGTATCTCAAGTCTGAGGATAACTTTAAATATGATTCTCACATTAAATATTAAATCATATTATTGGGATAAGTCCAATATTCAATTCATCGAATATCATGTGAAATTGGTATGTCAACGCATCAATATACTTTCAAGTATATTCTTAACCAATACTTAGATTTGTCTTAGTTTAATGATATTCCCATATCATTAATCGACAATGGACAATTTAGAACAACATAAGTTATTCACGGATTTAAACATGCAAATACAGGACACAATTTATTATTAATGAAAACAAACGTACTAAGTACTTTAATTCATTATAAATAATAATTGCTTAATGTCCTTTATCCAAATACCAAAATAGATCAATGCATGATAATTCTAGTTAATGAATCTTGTCTCAAGTAATAACTTGAAGACAATTATGCTTCAAGTAATCATACTTGTTGACATGGCATAATTTCATCTAACTTAGATCTATCCGAATTTTGAGAATACTATTCAGGAATTCAATAAGTAAAATTCTTGTATGTGTTCATCCAACTTTCTTGATATAGCCACATAGTATTCATAAATGGTGTGACATCCTCAATCACTTAATTTATGATAATCAAACTTTCAAACCTTTTAAAGTTTAAAGTATTCTAATTCTTTAATGTGTAATGCAACTATGCTCTTAGTAAGCACAACTAGTTCTCATGGCCATTAACAAGGATAAAATCCTACCATGACTAGTTATTGAGTGTCATCTCAATTAAACCAGCATCATTGTATATTAAACACAATATGCTCTTAAACTTTCCGTAAACTTAATATCCAATGTGTAATGTTTAGGAGCTATTCCAATTTGAGGATCATTATTCTAATTTCAAACATTTTCCATTAGAATATCTATTACACAAGTTATATAATAACTTTTAATTGGATATCAAATATTGTCAAATCATTTAAGCACTTAAGCATGATACAACAATAATATAATACACATGAAAATCCTTCAGTCAAACTTAAGACTTTATTCATGTTTGATCTTTACAAATATGTATATCCATTTAGTCATCCTAAATAATATATCATATTTTATTTAGAATTTATTTACCGCACTTGTTTATTTAATAATAAACTTTTGTTTCAAGGTTGTATGTTATATTTCCTAAATCTTTCAAGTAACGTTTCATTCCAAATTAAGTCTAACCTTTTACTTATATGGAATGTTACTCTTATATGTTATACAACATATATGATTTAGTAAATAATAACATAATACTCCCACTAGCTTTCTGGAATACTTAGAGATTACCTTATTTTAATTATAAACCTAAACATAGATTTAATAATTTATCATAAGAATAATCTCCTAGATGCATGCATTTATCCATTCCTGGATTATTGCACTTTGTACACTTCCAAAGATTTTCTTGAATTCATAAACCTTTTTTTGATTACTTATCGTCCTCGCTCAAGTAATTATTCAAGAAAGAGTTTTGATATTCATTGTCAAATTTCATATTCATATAAATATGACAATTAAGCATCTTTGTATCTTTAATGTGCTTAGAAAAGAGTATTCAATCATAGTTAATTGCTTAAGTATAATTAATAATCTTGTAATAAGACATGCATTAAGATATGTGTACAATTTTGTCCATATGATTTTTACACAAAGATTTAAACCACTAGGGTTACATAATCTTTGAATAAACTCATCTCCATTCTCTAACCATTAAGAATTAAGATAAACCAAATTTTAAATTTGAATATCTTTATGAACAGCATCTATAACATTCATAGTATGAGTAATTTACCCAATTCATTATTTTGGTAATACTACATCATATGATCATCAGCATATTAATTAAATATCTGAGATATCCAAGTGGATCTATGAATGATAATTCCATCATCTTGAGGTTTATCATTTACATGTTAAGCCTCATCATGATTTTAACTAGTGTGGTTTTAGAAGATTATGTATCTTGTAATTCTATCTTTCAAGATAAAACTCCCACTTGCCTTTAGTAATATATAGAATATAAGTACTTAGCAATTAGAGCAACAATCCAATTTTCTCTTTTAGGACATTACAAATACACATTGATAGTTCCTGATATTCTTTTGTTAACAACCTTCTTATAAGTAGCTTAACAAATTCAGAACTTCAATTTTAAGACTTAATGTGATTCATCACATTTCATAATTCAATAACGTCTTATTAATCTTCTAGGAGTCTAATTGAGTATATTCAATCCATACTCAATTTCTAACCTTGATAACTTTTTGGAAGAAAAGATATCATAGTTATCTTTAATCAAACAATCTATCAAGAGTTTGATTCCCTAACTCAACATACTATCCATATGTGGTATTTCAATTAGAATTAATATTGTAAGAAGATCTAACAATATATATAAGATAACCATATTCCTGTTGGCATACTTATTTACCAACTAAGTCAACTTAATGGTATAATAGTATTTCCAAACCAATTGCATGCTTTGTAACACAAGTACTTTTTAATCAAGTCACTTCATGTTTATGTCTTATAAAAAACATAAACTTGTTATAATCCCACTATACGTTATTAATCATTGATTAACTCAATGACTTCTTGTATATGTCTTAATTAAAAGACCATAACAAGCTAACGTCTTACTTAATTATAAGTCTTGTAATACTTAGAAGACTTCATATTTATAACTATACAATAAAGTATAAACATGTATAATTAAAGTAATCATGAACACCATCATTTGGTTTCAATAATATTTTCAAGTTAACACACTACTTTATTTATTTATGTTATTCTACGAATACATAATTATTGAAGTAGTATTATATTACTTCATGCATTTATGTCATTCCATTAATACATAAATATTAAAGCTGAAGTAGTATTTTTATTTGACACATTTTCTAATAGATGTCTAATTTAGAAACAGTAAATTATCCATGTTGGTCTCACACATACATGGAAATTCACCTTGTTGTTAATATTTAGCCTGCGTCTCACGTTTACTAAATTTCAACACCAAGTGTTTCTAAGATTAGATTATTTAATCTAATTAGAATTATAATCTCTTACTTGCAATTAAGAGAATCATTTGAATCATATTCTTATGTGTTGTACCTTGCACACAATGTAGATTTCTCCCACTTGTGCATGGTACAACACCATGTATCATATAAACAACACGCACGCGTTTGTTAATGTGAACAATATGATTTGTGTCATTAGCATAACTAGTAGATATAGAGTTACTCAATCAATCAAGGAAACGTACATGACTATCCTTGAAAATATTAGTGTCTATATTTGGAAAGTAATTACCTTGAGATATTCAAAAGATAATCTAAGTTATAATCAAGACAATAAGTCTTGTAACTCCCACTGAATTAGAGAACATAATAATAGTCCCTTATTCATTCATAAGAACACAATACTCCCACTAAATTTGACAACATTGTAAATGTTTCATTAATTAGTGAAAGAAATAGTGTACTATTTACTTTCCTACATCTTTTAAGAAAACCCATTCAAACAATTATATAGGTTATAAAAGGATGTAATCTACTACATAAATGTGATTCATCACATTCCAAATTATTAACTTGAAAAAGCTGGGCATGCAATTTCTTCCTGTATAGATCTACCATTCCAACAATTGTATGTAGTATCTTTAAATGGTCAAATCAAAACAACTAGATAAAATAATCTAATTTGTCTTTTACCATTATGCAGTAATCAGTCTAGCTTCTAATTTAATAACTCATAAGGTGCATATACTCTTACTATTAAAGTTTGCTATGAGTTATGTATTTAGAATTTAGACAATTCTAATCATCCTATTATACCTTTCTCATTCATGAAAAGGAATAGGATTTAAGTCTCACACTTCTCGTAATGGAAAGAAGACTATATTTATTCTTTTGTAAATATTGACTCTAACCAAAAACCCAAGCGGGTGTAGATCAATTAAAAGAATAACTTACGTTTACGGTTTTGAGTTGCATTAATACATTTAAAGAATTTACAAAATTCAATTTAAGTATTTTCGATAATTTATATTTCCAAGAAAATATAATACCCAAGGCTATATTCATATAACCAACAAATTTTCTTGAAAACCTAGGATCTATCTTTACATAGTTTCACCACATCAGTTGATCTGCTAGTGGTAAAAGTACAAAAGATAGTAATCTGTCGAACAATAATTGGCAAACAAGATTTCCAATTCCTAGATCATTATGGGATTTACATCAAATTGATTCATCAATTTGCCTTTGTAAGCATGTTTTATCCCATCTCATGCCTTAAGTTCTAGGTCTCACGCACAACTTAATTAAGTCGTCTACCTTAGAAACTGTAAAATTACAATTATGGTCTCACGCGTTAAAAGAATTTTACCTTGTTATAGTAATTTAGCCTAGGTCTCACGTTTACTAAATTAAAATTCCAAGTGTTTCTTATAGGTAGATGGCACGTAACTTAAATTTTAAGGGTATCAATTTTTTGATATGTCAATCAAAATTACGTACAAAGATGCATGCACTCATCTTTATAACATAAGTTTTCATAAAAACTTTTTATGTCCTATTCCTGAAATTAATACACAAAGTTTTACTTGAGGTTTATGCCAAAACCCTAAGATGACTTTCTACAACATATAATTTTAAAAGTAATTCGTTTAAGATATATTCAAGATTGTGATAACCAAGGCAGACTCTAAGGCTCTTTTCTAAGCCTTCAAATCACGGTTATGAATATCATCTTAAAAGACTTAATTTTAAAACCATATTTGCACAAAACATCATTCAAGCAAAAGTTTATGGATTCAATCTCAAAATAGTAATAAAGTTTGAATAATGCTAGTCTCGACTGGGAGCTGATTACCGTGCGAATCGGACCACGATTGTCATAAGACCATTGCAAGATTCTTACTTTATCACTTTAGGGTTTCACAATTATTAGTCCGTTTTAATTTTCTTTATGAAAACACCCTTTTATTGCTTACATCAAGTCCAACTAAAAACAATAAAACAAGTTGCAAAGAAAATCAAACAAACAATAATAATAAGTGAAACAATTAGCCACATGCAAACCGTTTTAGAAAAGATCCTAATAAAATCAATTCTAGGTATAATAACGCATGTAATCAACTAAGGCCTTTACCTCTTAATGGAGATGAGCCACATACATTGACGAATCAATTGCGTAGGCCAAAGCTAAAAACACACCACATAGCATATAAAATTGATTTTAATATTTATTGGAGTCTTCCCCAATTTAAGATCTATCTAAATATGTGACAACAAAACAAGATCCATGACAAACATGCATGTAAGTCACGGATTAAAACCTAACAATTAGCAATTAGGTCACAAGATACGTTCAATTAACCGGTTAATGACCTAGGATTTCTAATGATTACACATAATCCAATAAAACCACAAAACCCTAATTAGGGTTTCATGGAAAAATCGACTCCCCCCCCAAATTAGGGTTAGGGTTTCGAATTTAAAAAAAAGGAAAAACCCTAGATCAAAAACATGTATCTAAAACAATTAAAGATCCGATTTTTATTACGTTTTAGTAATCAATTACATGTTATACATGGCTCGTGATGCCACTGTTAGAGTTTGATAACCATGACAATCATATAAATCAAGTACACACGTATGCAGAAGCGTAGGATCAAGTATAACACATAAATATTAACTAAAACATAAATAGGAACGTACCGTGGTGATTCTAGCCCGAACAAGAATCAAAAGCAATTGTCTTTAACAATATGAAGAACCCTAATTAGGGTTTATATGGATCAATGATTAACCCCTTACCGTTTTGTTAATCGATCCCTTGATAACAACAAAAGTATGTTGTTACCTCGTTCTTGTACACACAAACTACCAACGAATAAAGGTTTGTTGCAAGTAAACAAAACACTTAAGTTTTAGTCTTGACAAAATCGACCCAATAACCCTTGGAAGGGAGTGGACGATCGGCCAAGAAACAAAAGAAAGAAAACAAGTTTTTAGGGTTAGAGAGTGTGCACAAAAGAATGTGAAAGTCTAACCCTTGGCCTTGTATATATACTAGTTGATTTCTTGGTGATCAAGCAAAGCATGGGTTGGGCTTTCCCCCCATGATCGACCGGCCTAGGACACCCCTTAGGGGTTCTAGATCCTTCTTGACTCCCAAGTTTCACTCTAGTCCTTATCTTTCATAATTAACGATAGTTAGTCCATACGGTTAATAACTAACGACCGTTTAGTTCATTAAGTGTTATAAATATATATATACGATACATTTAACATATATATATTTATTATACATTATTCTTGTTTGTAAAGTGTGCAATCCCGAGGTCTCGGGTTCGATACTAGACATTTACATATTAATATTTATCCATATATTTAACAAAAATGACCCCCCCAAAAAAAATTAAAAAAAAAAAAAAAAAAAAAAAAAATCCAATACTTAATATATAGTTGATGCTGTTTTTGTATCTGATCGATGATTTGTATAATACTCAATTCAAATTGCACTTGACTAAATAGTATTAACTTAATTAGCAGTGTTAAGCCTCTAATCACATTACAACTCATAGTTAGTTCCCTTCATGGAGAACCAATTGGTTGTTGTAAATGCTAACAAAGAAAAATGCAAGTTAAAGATTAACCAGAGAGACATTGATGTCGCATTTACAATTAACCAACGCTGTCAAGCAGATATGGACCAACATCAACACAAAGCTTACCTGGACCGCATGGGGCATCGTCTTAACTTAAAAACACAGAGGGTGCAAAGATCTCAAAGTGGCCCTTGTATCTTTAAGTTTTTTGGAAATCTTGGAAAAATTTATGAGGGCGACTACCAACGGCTTCATGTTGTCTCAATAAGTCCTTACCACCATGGTAATGTGTATTTGGTAGATTTTGATGACAACAAATGGTACTTCCTAAAACAAGTCCTTTCGAAAAAGAATGTTGAATCTGGTGAAGGTTTGAGCTCTTTTCTCAAAGTAGTAAGCCTACTAGAAGATAGTATTCGACGGTGCTACGCGTCATATGGAGATTTGGCGTCCCTTGGTAGTTATGATTTCGTGGAAATGATGTTGCTTGATGGTGTTTTTGTAGTCGAGCTATTACGGTTTCTAGGGAAGAGCGAAAAAGGGGTCGATAAATATGGTGACCCTTATTTTGTGACGCCGTCTATGGTCCCACTTATGGTTTCAGACCTCCTCAAGCTTGAAAACCAACTTCCATTTTTCGTTCTTGAGGCATTATTCACATGTTCAAAGACCTCAGAACATGGAATGGATCTACTTCCCTTAATTAATGAAGCTATCAGCTTAGTCTTTCCTCTTGGGACCTTTGTGGCCTATTCGCCTAAGTATTTACTTGAGTTGGTATATAGAAGCCTTATGCCAGATTCCTACACTACATGTACTGATCATGAGAAGCAAAACAAGCATACGTCAAATCAAACTATACAGTGTGTGACTGAATTAAGGGATCCCGGATCAAACTCAAGGCAAGACAATCTAGTGGAATATTGGATATAGAGTTCAAAAATGGTTTACTCGAAATTCACCATAAACATAAAAGACTTCACTATGAATCTCATCACAAACTGTATTGCCTGGGAGCAATGTTGTATAGATGCATTCGCGTACATCACAGACTACGTCTACTTCTTGAATTGTCTCATTAACGGACCAAGAGATGTAGCATTACTTTGTGGTGATGGGATTATTGTAAGGCATTCAAGAGATGACGCGAGTGTTGTTTCATTTTTTTACAGCTTAGGTAAGAACATAGTTGTTTTTAACCCAAAAACTAGTTATCTGTCACGGGATATGAGAGAGATAGAAGCGTATTATTCTACTAGCTGGGCAACCTTAATGAGAACTTTATCGACTCATAATTAATAGTCCTTCATTTCACTCTTCTATGCCTTCATTGATGTCTTAGCTAGTTATGGTTAAAGCTAATTTACTTCAGATAATTTACTCCTTTGCTTTAGATGTTGTTACTGTAGCTAATTTACTCTATAATAATGTTATTGTAAATTTAGAAGAAAAATCTTTGCCTCCTTTATTTCATATTTGAGCCTAATTTCAAATTATCTGTTAATACATTAACTGGCCCAATTTCAACCATGGGCTTGCATATTCCATATTGTAGTTTTATAGAGTAGTTTTAAACTTAAATAATCTTTGTTGTTACTTGAGCCTAAAAACCCGGATTTTTTGCTCCTCATAATGTGTCTTCGTTTTTCTAACTGATTTGTTTTCTCTAAACCGTGAATTTTATTAATGATCATACATATTTACATAGTTTCCTTATAAAATCAATCCAGTTGATTCAGTAATGTTGAATTTTAGAAGTTTACGTGACGTTCTAATTTAGATTAGGACTAGAGTATAACTAGGATTAGTAAAGCTTCCTTTACAAGGCAAGGAAGGCGCATATGGCCGGTTTCACAGTAAGGTCAGTTGGGGAGACTCCTTAGCAGACCATTACATGGTTTTCTACTCCCTCATCTTTATAAATAGAGGTGAGGGGATTTAACAATCTTCTTCATTCAAGATGTAATCTTTATTGGTATTAATAAAGTGGTGTTCGGGGGTATCTTTCATGTGCATGTTGTCCTTCATATTGTCGATATCTTTGGGTTGTTTCTGCTCTTGTTTTAACTTTTAATCATTCAAACGGAAGGTTTAGAATTGCAGTTTGCGGTTCCGGCTTTTACAAGTCAATATTCGGGTTTGTTGTTAAGATTTCTAACAGGTGACATGCTCACATGCATGTCCATTGGTAATCCATGTATGACCAAAGCTGTCCAAAGCAAACTATAAAAGCTAAAATATTCAAAGTATAATTCTGATACAATTCTAATAATCCAACTGATAAGAACAAGCTATACAGGCTACATTAGTAACCTGCTCCAATTCATCGAGTGTCTAGCAATAGACTCATTACCATTAATTAGGATTCACTTGCATATCTTTCATTACCCTTGTTTCGGTGCCACCTGATTTTTCCACAAGCCATAGACCTTCAACATGGCGCTTGATAGATGTTTGAATAGATAATATGAAGTACACGGTAACAGACTCATGTTATTATATTTAAAAGTAAATCTTTTAAATTTTTTATTTTTTTTACCTAAAATGTCTTCGGGTTATGAGGTTGTGACACATTGGCACATACTCACATGATTGAAATTGTCACATACTCACATGATTGAAGGATATGATTACAAGAGATGATGAAAGATTATTTAAGGGGGTCCGCATTGTATCATATTAGCATGTTATTTTCTCTTTGAATTCATAATTGTCACCACAACTCACAAGCATATGTTTAAATAAAGAAAGAAAGAACAAGATAGGTGGGTGCAATCCTTACCTAGAATGGACTTTTCAAAATAATGAAAATATATCACTGATCACTCACTAGCGAAACACATAGTAAAGTGACTAAAAAAAAACAACATATTAAAGTAATTATAACCAAATGATTTTACTAAAGTCACTCATCCAAACAAATACCTAATATTTAGAAAAATGTGGGTTTAAAAAATCCACATATAAACTACCAGACAAACGTTTGATATTATTGGCATTATTTGAATAAGAAATAAAGGAATGTGATTTAATCGTGTGGTGATGGAAATTGCGTCTGGATCGGTGTTATGCTATGTTGGCCTGTTGGGAATAAACAATACACCCACCCTCCTTATTTTTTTATCCCCGCCCTCCTCCTAATTTTTTTTTTTTTTTTTTTTTTTATTTTTTTTATTTTTCAATTTTGCTAATATAAAAAACTATAAACTTGAAAGTGCGGAACAGAAAATATAAAGTTTAATATGACAAACGCTTAAAACTGTCAGAAATACGGAACAGAAACTGACAAAAAACCGTACTGTACTGAAATAAAAAGGGAACAAGGAGGGGACAAAAGGAATATTCTCCCACTAGGTGGCTATAGTTAATACATTATATTTTAGAGTTGGGCTGAGCAAATGGACCGGACCGACCGACAAAACCAACCGGACCGGACCGACCACATTCGGTCCGGTCCTCGGTCTAAGCTTTTTGGCTAATTCGGTCCTCGGTCCGGTTGGTCCGAATCGACCAAAAACCCGAAAAAACTTGTCAAATCTTGCCTAATTGGACCGGACCGAGACCGGACCGACCACATTCGGTCCAGTCTCGGTCTATGGTTTTTCCGGTTCTCGGTCTTCGGTCCGATCCGGTCTTGGTCGGTCCGGTCCGGTTTTTAGACCGTGATCACCCTTATTTTATAGTAAGGTTATTTGTACCCTCCTCTTTTACAAGTGGCATTTCTGGGAATTTATTATTATTATTATTATTATTATTATTAGTATTATTATTATTTAATAATTTTATTTATATTATAATATTATAAAATTAAAAGTATGAAACAAAAAGTACAAAATTTAATAAGTAAAAAGTATAAAACTAACAAAACATACGAAATATACACTGATAAAAAATTGTGTTATGCTGTAAACATACTGGGTCAGAGAGTAAAAGATATAAATTAAAATAAAAATTACACGGATGGTCCATGTGGTTTACTCGGATTGCAAGTTTAGTCCCTAACTCAAAATAACTACACCAGACATCCCTAATTTTGAAACCTGTCACCCTTTTAGTCCCTAATTTGGATGTCCCGTTAGTTTGGCCGTTAAGTTATTTGCACCGTTAGTCATTCGTTAATATTTTTTGCACCGTTAGTCCTCATTTTCATAAAAAGTCCTCATTTTTTGCACCGTTAGTCCATCCGTTAATATTTTGCACCGTTATCAATCTTTTTACGTTTTCGTCCATTTTTTTACATTCTCGTCCGTTTTTTTTAATGTTCTCGTCTATTTTTTTTACGTTTTTGTCAATCTTTTTACGATTTCGTCCATTTTCTTACGTTCCCGTCCTTTTTTTTAAACGTTTTCTTCCATTTTTTTACGTTTTTGTCAATCTTTTTATGTTTTTGTCAATTTTTTACGTTCTCGTCCGTTTTTTAACATTTCCGTCCATTTTTTACGTTTTCGTTCACTTTTTTACGTTTTAGTCTGTTTCTTATAATTTATCCCTCTTTTTACGTTTTCGTCCGCCTTTTTACCTTTTTGTCTGTTTTCTTATATTTTTATTTGTTTTCGCCATTTTCTTTTTATGTTTTCGCCTATTTTTTGTGATTAGGTAAGTATACTAAAAGAAAATTTGACATTTGATAAAAATGTTTCTGTGTCGATTTTAAATCACGATTTTGACCCTTTTCTGGTATGAATCATCAAAAGTGTAAACCATGAAAGTTGTCCGAAATGATGTTTTACATCAAGACTCGCGAGATTTTAACCAGAAAATGCAAAACAAGGGCTGTCTACTACCAAAACTTAAGTCATTTTTTTACCAAATTCATAACTTATAAACTTATAAACTCTTGTAAATTTTTGTACTTTGTAAATCATCAAACTTATTTGAAAAAATGGACAAGATAAAAATGGATTAAAATGTATGAAAATGTGAAGAAAAAAAACTGACGAAACATGTAAAAATTGACAAAAAAAAGATTGACAAAAATGTAAAACAATGAACGAAAACATTAAAAAAATGGACGAGAACGTAAAAAAATGGACAAAAACGTTTAAAAACATAAGAAAACAGACGAAAACATTAAAAAGCTGACGAAAACGTAAAAAATTGGATGAAAACGTTAAAAACAGACGAGAACGTAAAAAATGGATGAAAACGTAAAAAGATTGACAAAAACGTAAAAAAAAAAAAAAGTGAACGAAAACGTTAAAAAAAGGACGAGAACGTAAAAAAAAATAGACTAAAACGTTTAAAAACGTAAGAAAACAGACAAAAACGTAAAAAAGCGGACGAAAATGTTCGAAAATAGATGAAAATGTTAAAAAATGGACGAAAACGTAAATAAATTGATGAAAACGTAAAACAATTGACAAAAACGTAAAAAAAAATGAACGAAACGTTAAGAAAACGGACGAGAACGTAAAAAATGGACGAAAACGTAAAATGATTGTCAAAAACATAAAAATTGGACGAAAACATTAAAAAAACGGACGAGAACGTAAAACATAGACGAAAACGTAAAAAGATTGACAACAGTGCAAAATATTAACGGATGGACTAACGTTGCAAAAAATGAGGACTAACGGTGCAAAAATATTAACGGAGGACTAACGGTACAAATAACTTAACGGCCAAACTAACGGGACATCCAAATTACGGACTAAAAGCGTGACAGGTTTCAAAATTAAGGATGTCTGGTGTACTTATTTTGACTTAGGGACTAAACTTGCAATCCGAGTAAACCACATAAACCATCCCTGTAATTTTGTCTATAATAAAATGTTGAATTGAACCAAAGTATCAATAACATAACCAGGGTGTGATATAGGGACCCCAAGTATGGAGTTGCTACAGTAGCAATGCATCGAGGGTTTTATCGTGTGCATCACAGTGTTATACTGTGTGCTTTGCGATTTGTACAATTGATTGTAAGAGGTTCTATATAGTATATCTCAAGATAACCCTCTATATTTTATTTGTTAGTTTAACGTATTTTCGTTTATGTTTATTTTCACTTATTTTAAGTATTTTCTTCCATTGAGCCATGTGACTGTTACCATTCGATTAATAGACACCCAACCCAATTATTGGAAATTGGAATGCTCTACAATCTTCAAACTTATTTAATTAGCTAGGAAACATATTGACCTAAACTATGTGCGTGAATGATCTAGCGAACGACTCTACACGTACTGAAATTAATATTGCATTTTGTATTTAATCATGTTCCTTGTTAACTGACATTATTTTCTTGGATTCTTGCGACGGTTTTGTCTACATACGTATCTTTCAACTGCTCTTAACTTATAACTATATTTTTACTTAATGCTAATCTTAGCATCCTAACCGAAACAATATATTTATAGTAACAAAGGTAAGATATTATATTATAGTTTCAACATGTTCTGTGACGTTCTATTTTCCTTACTTTATGTTAAAAAAAAAAAGTAAAAACAAACTATAAGTATAAAAAGATGTTTTAAAGTGAAGGGTTTATGTGGCGTGGCAAGGGCCACGGAGCAATGAGACAAAAAGTCACAACTACTCTTGGTGAGAGCACGTACAAGTACAATGCATCTCCAAACATCTTTCCCGTAGTTTCTATATGATTGATAGTTAAATAATTAGTTTACCAGACGTTAAATAAGAAAATTGTATAGTTCAATTGCATGTAATGCAAAAAGTAATTGCTTATCTATCATTCAACGATCATGTGTGTAAGTATGTTTTAGTTTTTGACATATGGTGGTTCAATAATGAGAAACAAGGGCACCTTATTAAGAAGGTCATGAATTCAAGTTCTATGTATGTTTACTCAGTTATGACATTACATGGTTAATTATGTGTGTAGGTCCGTTATGTGCTTTCGCGATTTCGCCAAATACATTATCATGTTTTACCAGGGGATCGTTCGGTTTCCCTGCTTTTTGATCATTTCGTTCAGATTTGTGCCTAGGGCGTCATACAATAATATATGTTAGTCATCCCATTGCGCATAGGTGTGGAGTTTACACTATTCCAAAAAAAAACCATCAAAATCAGTCAAATCGAAGTAACTCAGGCAGCCTGAGAATTTCAACTCGATCGATATTTCAAAGAATAAAAACCAAGATAGATGGTTCCGACACTATCTGCTTTTATTTAGAAATGTTAGTACCTTTGTTAATTAGTTATGCTGTTTTCTTGACATGAAGATTAAATATACAGTAACCCTAAACCATGGATGACACTAAACAAATAGAGTTATTCAAAACCTGGATTAATAAAACCAGGGTCTGGATAATTTCAACTGAAGCAAGATTCTAATACCATTGCATCACTATTCAATGAATCTATATAGACAAGTCCCTCTTGTGCTTTTGCATTATTAAATTCTTTAATAATTGCATCTTATTTCCTGTTTCTTTTGTCGTAAAAGTTGCAATTGTTTTTAATGAATTTTAGGTCATCCATTATTATGAATTTTTCTAAATGTTTATACTGTAGTTGAGTTACAATATTAATTTATAAACTTTTATGTTTTATAAACTTATCCACACTATAAATGAACATTTTCATGTTTTATAAACATCTCTCATAATCAAATGCATTAAAATTTTAAATTGTTCAATATTTTAGATATCTTCATGTCACACAAGCTTGAATAGAATTTTCGTTATGATTTACAAATTTTTAAAAATCTTCATCATTTTATAAACATTTCCATCTTATGTCAAGGCTTTTAATATGAGAATTGATTTGCGCACTCTTATTTTTTATTATGACTATTCATTTTTTACATCAAGCAGTTATATATTATTAATAACATGTTTAAATTGGATGTACATTGATGTGTGCAGTTCAAAAATTTATGTGTACAAAATCGCCTCCCTTTTAATATAGTTTAACACAATTATCGATTGGCTATATATTTAATTTTATACTCCGTAGTTTACAACCTCAAGTTGTTTTGAAAGATGACAATGTCTTTTTCTTGTGACAGGGCAACGATTATCAATTTATAACTTTTTTTAATTGCTCAATAGTGTTGTGACACCAATTTGATAATTAAATGTGTTACGTAAACATGTACATCACTGAAACATATGTTAGTTTGTTAACACCCCCCCCCCCCCCCCCCCCCCCTTTTTTTTCCGATTACTCCGTATTTGTTAAATAAAACTAGTCCCTACACTACAAAATTTGTGACATTTGCTCACTAATTCAACAGTGAGCAAAAGATAAGAAAAGAGTTACTAAAAGCTATTTTGGCAACTCCCACAAAAAAAAAAAAAAAAAAAAAAAAATAGTCATTACTGAAGCCATCACTAAAAGTCAATACTTACACAATATTTAGTAAGCAAAAGGGTCAAACTTTTAGTGACTATTATCTTTTAGTAGGCAAAGGTGTCCAATCTCTTTTACACCAAAGCCTATGTAAAATGTTTTAGCCACTTTCTTTTACAACTAATAGTGAGCAAAGGTTCACTTTTAGTGACTAAATGATAAGTGAGTAAAGCTAATTCATAAATAATACACTTTTTGTATCCCCAATTGATACAAAACAGAAATACTTTCCATAATTGAGTTTTCCAGAAATATCAAAACAGAAACATGGTTATTTGCCATAATTGAGTTTTCCAGAAATATCAAAACAGAAACATGGTTATCAAAACAGAAATATCAAAACAGAAACATAATTGAGTTTCCAAGAAATACTTTCCATGGCACACATCAATAACCAATAAATGGTCCACAATACAATGCCAAATTTTGCTAACGGTGGGATGAATTTATTCCCAAGCTGACTATCAAAGAGAGCATATTTGTTCTTACAAATGAATCTTTACACTCGAGAAACGAACCCTTCTAAGAATTTTTGAAGTATTTATATGAGTAATACAAGATCAGAATTACAACAGTATACGAGACAATGAGCCATGAGTTGGGTTGGGTGATTAGGGGACGAGATCTCTCCTAAGCATAAAACCATGTGACAACGGTTAATACAACATACCAAACAGCAGCACACATCAGAACCTTTACCTGGTACAGACATGTAGATCTAGCTCTTCAGAAAATCCTTCGAACAGAGAAACTTTACCTCGTGTGGCGACAGACATGTCTCTTTTGCTCTCCCTCAGTGCATCTGTAAATTGAATACAGAAGACAAACAGTTCAATAATTTATCATGATAGAGATGCATTTAAAAGGTATACCCTCCATCTAATTAACAGAAATTTGAACACCAAATCGGTGGCTAGAAAAGTGTATGACTTTATATCAAACCCAACACAAGTTAATCTTTTCGACCCAACTCAGCAATCTCGTGAATATTTTCAGTTTTTTTACACTAGAAAAACTAGCAAAAATTAATGGGGATCATTGGACTTCATTGTTTAGCAATTTGACGGCAAATAACATATTAACAAATGATTACAATGGCAAATGATTACAATGGCAAAAATCAATGTTCACACTATGCAACACAACCATAAGAAACACAATCAAGCATCTAATAACAACACTCAAGCTAAAAATCAAACAGAAATTTGAATAAAATAAGATAAAAACTCAGTTCCTACTGATGAAACAGTAGAAACAAGCATCTAGGGGGCAACTTAAGAACCAAAATTAGCTAAGCCGAAAAGCCACAAAGTGCAAACAAGTTATGGTTCCAACAACTCAGTAATATGGGCTTCTCAAAACACCCAAGATCAAGAAAGAAGCTCAAGAGGTGAGCAAGATATGGTGAATTGAAAAACGGGTCAGAATGGGGTTCTCATAGTGCAGGGCATTCAAAGTGTTCAACAGCCAACTTACAAGCACTAAGAAACCACTAAATAAAATTCTAAGAATTAAACAAAAATTATTTATGAGAACTCAAACTGCCAAATAGAAAAAAGAAAGAAGATTCAGGCCAAAATACATTAAATTGAAGAAATTAAAAATGCCACAGTAAACTGCTAAAAATCTATCTTAGGAAATTTTTGACTTTTTGCCTTTGAGATGAACTTCGGCTAATGTGAGATTTGAACTATCCTAGATGATTTAATTAGTTGCACTAAGCTGAATGAAGTCTAAATTAAGCTAATCTAAGCAACTTCTGAACCTAATGCGATGATATTGTTAACTGATCTGAAAGAGAGGGTTTGGAATGCAATTACAGAATATACTTTTCTGTATATAAAGACTTGATAGGTTGATTTAGGATTAAAAAATAGTTACCTCTAGTCATCGCCTTTGACAGGAGTTTGTATTCCCATCAGGTTCTGCATTTTCAAAGTCCCCCTTAAATTGAATTCCAAATTTCCTTAGTAGAGGAGCATCCTCTCTCTTGAGTCCCTTTAATGTCTGCACCAATCCCACAATCAAAAAAACAGTAAAATTTTCTTATTACTGATGCCCCTTCTATGTTGTTATACGTATTAGAGTGAGGATGCTATGCTACTCTAGTATCTGTAATATGTATTAGATGTGTGTAAATGTAATATTGTAGGATTTTTAGACATCAGTTCTGTCCAACTAGAAGTCAGCCTGGTTTGGTACTAGCTTACGACTTATCCCAATCTCCTTAGTTTCTATTGACCCATCAAAATAGAAAGAACCAACTGATTACTAAAGTGACATACCTGGCGACAATAGCCCACTCGCTGTTTTACTTTCCTAATACACCAAAACTCATTGTCCGACATTAGACCGCTTTTAACAAACTGTTGATGAAGTTTCATCAGCTCACTACAAAAAATGATCTATATTAGCCTTTTAAACTTGTGAAAACAGATGATTTGCTTTGAAATTAGAAACTTGCCTGTCCTCCTCCAAAAACTTTGTTCGAAGCTGGATTTCAGCTGAGCTAAGATGAGTAATCTTATTAGAAGGCCCGGGAGATGTAACAGCTTTAGCTGTTTGAGTAAGAAAGTGCAATTATTTTTTATGTCAATAGCGCATAATATGTCAATAATGCAAACAAGATGATAACTAATAAGTTAAAATAAGTAAGTACCAGATTTTTTATTTTGACTTGCACGAGTTGCTGTTGAGTTTCCAGAATGACCATGATTATGAACACTACTAGAATCATTAGCAACCTGCAATTATTTATCATTGAAACACTAAATTATATGTTCAAAAATTAATAAATATATCGAATTCCTTTATGATTACCTCTTTGTTTGTACGAGTTGCTGTTGAGTTTCCAGAAGGACCATGATTATGAACACTACTAGAATCATTAGCAACCTGCAATTATTTATCATTGAAACACTAAATTATATGTTCAAAAATTAATAAATATATCCAATTCCTTTATGATTACCTCTTTGTTTGTAGTATTCAACACATTTGAAAAATTCTTATCTGGATTATGATTTTTGTACTCTGCCATAAATTGTAAAGTAGCCGCTTGGTTTTCCTTCATGACTTTCATTTCATTATCATGCCTTTCTTTCAGATCCTTCATTTCGACTTCAAGTTCGTTGATTTGAGCCTTTAACATGGGCACTTGAGAAACGCGAGATCTTTTGGACCTAGGCAGTCTAATATTTGGCCCTACGCATCGTGTATAATCTCCTTTTTCTTTTCCTTTGACTCTAGCAAAGTCATCGTTGCTCAAATCAACAATCCCAATCCCTGTGTTTGTATTACTTGTGCTTGTACTGGTATCATTGGCGATTACCTGTATTTCATTCTATATGTGGTTTCCAAGTTAAAAAATTAGTACATAAAACAATTAATACAAATATGTCGAAAGAAAAAGAATTAGATATACATACAATAACTTTTGCAGCAGTTTCATTGACAATGCTTCCATTTTTTTTCGTGCGACTAATGATGTATAGATTTCCACGTGTTGGTTGAACCCCTGTTTTCTTTTTCTGCAAAATCATGCGTATGATTCGTCATTTAACAAATTCAATGCAATTACTATATATAATATTAAAACAAAAAAAATAGCATCACCTCTTCATCAGCTAGCCTGGCGAAAGATTTGGTCCCCAACACATGAGGCTCAATGGATTTCAAATGGATCTCCTTCTTCTTCTCACTAATAGCCTGCCAGTTAAGTTTTAGAAACTAATCTTTACGAGATCTGGGCATTGATCTTCTTGAATATTTTAAAAATGGCTGCATGTGACAGTGAATCATAAAATGACATTTTGGTGCTTCTCCCTATACGCTGGGATTTCATTGTGGGACTCTTGTTACTTGTAAATAACATTATTCATATTGATATCACTTCTATCCCGAAGTAATTACCCAATGTGCAATAATCACATTTCTTTTCCAGGTGGCAGAAGAAGTTTTTATATATAACAAATAAGAACACGGCATGCTACATCAATAATTCAGCTGTGAATTTTTGTGAGCCATGTATTAAGAAAGGATCAAAAGGAACAGTTATCAACACCTTTACTTGAGAACACGACAAGAAACTAAGAACTTAGGGTGTGGAACATGCTATACAAACAACCAATGAAACAAATCACGTCTAAAACCTGTTGATTTTATAGGCTAGGGTATTTAAGAAGCAATAGAACCACAAACCATCTCTTATGTATCTGCACATCTACTCTGTAGTCTATATTTAAAAGCATCCTTTTAGCCATTAAAAACTAGCAACAATAACCAAACTCCTGATACAGAACATAACGATAGACAATACTGGATTCAACTTACGTCAATATACAGGCCATGTCAGTACCTAATCAGATCCTGCCACGCCACCACTAGCTTAAATCCAACAATATTACTCGGTTGGATGGTCCAAAACAAGCACTTGACCATGAAAAAGTACTATATCTATTTGTATCCTAACATCCAGAAGATATCAAGCTTAAAGCTTTCTGACGGAAAATAAAGCTTACTATTACAATCACATTCCAATTAAGGGGTGTTTGGCATTATGCTGTAAATAGTCTATATTTAAAACTGAGTAGTCAATGCATTAAAAGAATTCGATTACCTGAACATCTTCACATAACCATCGAGCCACTAGCTTCCTGAAGTCCTGTTTCTCCACTCTAGAATCAGTTTGAGTAGCTACAATTTCATCAATGGTTAAGCTTGAATCAAACGAACGTTTTTTAGCACATATTTCCATGTCTTCCATTTTCGTCCTATGTCCGCCATGACCCACAATTTGATTTCTTCTGTTTCAACAGGAGTAAATTCAAATTTCTCCTACAATTCAATATTTAGCCAGCATATTAGTGATGTATAAATCATGAATATTTATAAACTAAATATTACATTTGTACACATATTATATCAAATTTACCTTCACGATGCTCCATAAATCATCTTTCTTTTCATCTGATACTTTTCTCCAATCTTTGATACTTATATCGATATGTTGAGACATTTTCGCAACTGTTCCAAGAAAGCTAGTGAGCTCCTTTGCCTCTTTGCCAACAGGTTGTCCAGCCTCAAACGTAACCGTTAACCTTTCATCAGGTTCAAAGTCCCATATAGCTTGCTTTCTAGTGAGACCACGAACTCGTTTTGGTGGACCTATAATTTCACTCATTATTTATGAAATTAATGCCAATCAGTTGTTGTATATAAGCAACGCTTAATAAAAACTTCTAAGACTCTACTGTAATATCAAAATGAGCAAACCAAATTCAACATGGGATATACCTTGTTGTGCATCCATTATTAATCTTCAATAAGCACAAAGAGAACTATTCTTTATAAGCGAACTACTAGGATTTTTCTGTCTTCAATATTCCAGAAGATGATTCTTGTAACTGTGTAGTTGATAAATGAAGACATACACACAGAAAAAACAAAATCAAGTACAAGTATTGAAGTAACTAGGAGCTATTGAAATCAAAGTTCACAATCTAAGCACAAGTATTGAAGTAACTAGGAGCTATTGAAATCAAGTAGTTGGATCAAATTCCCTGGTACAGGGCACTTAATAGATCAGACCACCAACTTTGAGCACAAATTCAGATGATTAAAAGAATTCCAAATTGATATTTTCTTTTTGATTATGATGCACAAGCTGTTAGAGAGCAAAAATCAGGAAGAATTACACATTTCCATTCACTAATGAATCCTATAGAACATCTGGAAGTTTGCTCAATTTAAACAGATATGCAACTTACAAATAATGATAAGCTATTAAGCAATATTACAGAAATTAAGCTAAAATGAAATTGGAAACTTACAAATAATGATAAGCTACTAATGAATTACACATTATTTCAATAATTCAAAAGAAGTTATATATTACATTATTTCAAAAATTAAAATTTTTGAGCTAAAATCACATCATTATTCTTAAACATACCGGATTAGGTTCCGTTTGACGACACTACTTTATGTCTTACATTAATACAGTAATAAGGACATAAGACTGGTTCATGTATGAATAGCTAAATCAATTTCCTAAGTCTTATATGAAAAAGTTCTGTAGCAGAAATTACAAATCCTACCCAAAAAATGTGGCAAATTAATTCAATTTTGTTATTTACGAGATACATGGGAATTATATACTAGCAGTTTAAGTGATCATCATCACGCCATCTCACTGTTTTTTATTCTTTTTCCTTGAAACTAGATCAGCAACATACCCTTTTGGTCATACTGTGGTTATAACACAGGGGTGGCAACAGTTATGGTGAAGCATACCTGATCTCTTAGTATTGCTTAAGTCAGAAATCGAGCTCTTTTAGATCTGCAAAAACAGACATAGAATTAGTAACGCTAACTAACTAAAACATATAATTGAAGTAAAAACCATCAAAACACTAACTAACTAAAACATATAATTGAACTGTGGTGAAACTTAGGAGACTGACCTGTGGTGAAACTTAGGAAACTGGGTGAAAGCAACACTAACTAACTAAAACATATAATTGAAGTAAAAACCATCAAAACGGACAACTTAATTAGTAAAGAAAAGTCCAAAGAAAGTACATAAAGTTAGTATGTTTCCATACTGAGACGACTAAGCATTACATAACCTGAACAACTAATTAAACATGTCGATACACCGAAATTAAAAAAATAAGGCACTGTGTGTTTCCCTTAGAAATAACTACTTAATTAGTATAAGTAATTTAATCTACTTCATCTTCGTCAACCTCCTCTTCAGATTTGATAACGAGTGTATCATCCACTACTTCATCAGCATCAACTCCGACCCTATTTAGGTTTGGTATGTCAAGTGTGCAAGAAGATGAAGCAAGACTGTTATCATCATTATCACATCGCATGTTAAATGCATCTTTAACATTAACATGTCGAACAGCTAGCCACCCTTCTAACTTTGGATCATGAGAATAAAAAACTTTATCAACTTGTGATGCTAAAACGAAAGGGTCATCATGTAATTGAGCACCTGTGTGCACTGCATACGAGAAGTTCACTAGTGTGACACCAAATTCATCCTTTTTACATCCTCTACTAGCATCAACCCAATCACACTTGAATAATACTACTCGTATCTTACCAGAATAATTCAATTCAATAATGTCCTTTAAGGAACCATAGTAATTCACCACTACTGGCCTAGTGTTGCCATCTTGAGGATTAGCATCCACCACCCTAACAACAACGCCACTGTTTTGAGTTTTGAGTGTTTTCTCATGATCTTTTGTGTGAAAACGGTATCCCTTAACAAAGTAGCCTGAATATCGGTTCACACGATTATTTGGACCACGAGCAAGCCACTTAATTTCTTCTGTTACTCTTGGATTCCTTTGTTCTTCTAAGCGTTTAACCTAGAAAATATTGATAATTAACTATTTAGAGCTAACCAATAAATTAGTAGTAGTGTTTATCATAGTTTAAGATACTTACCCGATTTCGAAACCACTCACTAAAATTTTAGCAGTGAATCTTTTCAAGTTCATACTCAGATGGTCGACGTGAACGGTTTTGCCCCCTAACGATACTTTTATGTTCCCTTATATAAGAAATGGAAAATAATCAATATAAGAGACTTTTGTTAAAAGTGTAAAATTTTGATTAGGAAATAAAGTTCACTTACTCTCGAAAAGGCGTGACCGAATTAACATTAAATAACACATAGCGATGTGCTTGTTTAAGGGATTGGTCATCGATTTCATAATTATGGATCCTTTTCCTTTTGAGAGATGATAGTTCAGAATGTGCATGTTTTCCTAACGGTCGACCTGGACGAAAGAAGTTCGATTCTTCAATTTCATTTTGATTGTCACCATCATCGTCATCATTCCTTTTTGGTCTCGTAAATAGGGTTTGTAACACCCCCAAAATACCGCAGCGGAAGACTGTGTCATAGGGGTGTTACTTCATAATACAAAGTACAAGGTATAGAAAACGAACTCTAAATGAGACGTTTTGAAAAGTTACCATTCGATTAATGAATTCAAAGTTACAAACATGAGATTCCAAAGTATGATACATAAATGTATACAAAGTTTTGAATGATAAATGATAAAAGCGTAAGTCTTCAGAATATGCAGCTTGACTCTAAGTTCCACGCACTAGCTATCGCCTTACTAACCTGAGATAAACATGCTAAAGTGTCAACACAATGGTTGGTGAGTTCATAGAGTTTGTCTTAAAACAGTTGAAAAGCCTATAAAGAATGTTCACATAGCAAAGGCATTGTGAATCCACTCAGTTGCAAGTCCCGCCATAAGAGACTTGCAACCTGTGTGTTCACAACCCACTGCTAACATATAGTATAATAAAGACATGTATAAGTTCATCAAAACAATTAAGCAATTAGTAGTGAGTCTCTACTTCATCTCCGAAGACCTCACTTGGGAGCCAATTCCCAAAGACAACTGGGAGCCACTTCCCAAAGAAAACTGGGAGCCACTTCCCAAAGATAAAAGTTTACTGGGAGCCACTTCCCAAAGATATAAGTTTACTGGGAGCCACTTCCCAAAGATAAAAGACAGTCATGTATGTATGAAATCAAGTATAATGCAATCAAGTATAAGACAATCAAGTATAAAACAATCAAGTATAAATGTTTTTAGTATTTGTACAAGTAAGCAAGTAGTTATGCATGTATCTCCCCCAAAGAGTTAAAACAAGTATGAAAAAGTAGGGGCTATGACTCACCTTAAGTTATGTAATGAGAAATGAAAGTGGTAGTCGAATCGCGAAAGTCTCTAAGAGCAGCCTATAATAGAACGTTGCGACTTAGGTTTGGAGTAACGTCTAAGAATACGAAGAATTGCCTATATATGTCTTGTATAATGTTCATGATGTAGTACTTAGTATATAGTGTAAGTCTTTGATTATAAATGGTTTATGAAACATGTATAGGTTGTATATCTCTTACTACCGTTCGGGCCGACATAATTCAGAAGTCATGGAGTAAACGTTCGAGGAGCCAGGACACTTTAATTCGTAAATCCATAACTCATCTCGACGGCTTACTTAATGAACTTCTCACATGAGGCTCCCTACTATTGTAGTATTTGATAACATATATATATATATAAGCTTTTTAATCTTTAAAAGTTATATGGTCTTTCGCCGTGGCTTTGCCGTGACCTTGGTCATTGTTACCATGGTCTTGAGACTCAACCTTGGCTTTAGCCATGGTTGTGGTCTTGGCTTTAGGTCATTAGACCTCTTGGTCTTAGTAAATCATAACTATTATATAGTGACTTGGTACTTAAAACGGGCTGTTAAGAATTTGAAGAAAATTATCACTCAGAAAGCGTTTTCAGGGCTCGAGCTTCTTTGTTCCTGAACGAAAACGTCGTTCCGGACAACTTTCGTGTTTTAACTTTTTGATGAATCGGAACAGAAGGGTGACTTTCAAAATTGGCAGAATGCAAACAGAAAGTTTCTAGGCAGATTTGCCGTTTTGGTTTTGCTAGCTTCAAATGGTCATAACTTTTGACTCGTGTACTCGTTTTAGGTGATTCAAATTGCTATGTTTTCCTTGTTAAGTCCTCTTTAACAGTAAGTAAATGTCAAATATCATAGTTATACTATTTTGGTCGTGGTTCTCCATAAAAATCACTAGTTTGCTTGTTTACTTGTCATAAGTTAACATATGTATACCAATACTTGTTTTATCCATTTTTAAACATCATGAACACAATAACAAGAACATATATAGCATGAAAGGAACACAAAGAGCATGAAAATGATAATTAAGCAAGGAGTATGTTAGGGTTCTTACAACTTTTGGCCTTAATGAAAAGGGAACTAGGACAAGAACCAGGAACTAGGACTTTGATTGAATAAGCTTTTCTCCACTTTAGCAACCCTTCTACACTTGTATTCTTGAATGATTTGTGATGAAGGTTTAGGTGACTTGAGTGGATCTAAACTCAAGAGAATCACCAAGAGTTTCTAAGGATTGGAAGTAGTTTGATTACCTAAAACCAAGCTAGGGTTTCTATGTTTGATGTTGCACTTGATTCTTGCATGAAACTAGGAAGTAAACTAGCAAATGGAAGGGTGTTGGTGTTGTAAACGACTTGGAGGGATGGGGAGGGCTTATATGGTGAGTTGAGGAGGTTAGGAAGGTGTTAGGAAGTTGCCTAAACTTGGAGGCCAAGTTGTACACTTGTAATGATCTAATGAACCCTTGGTGACCAAGTTTGCTTAATATACAAGTATCCTAAAGTCCAAGGCTTATCACCAAGCCACCAAGGCTTGGTGAATCATCATATACACGTTCATATGATGGGAGGAGTGACTAGGTACTTAAACTTGGTATTATCTAGCTTACGGAGTGAGTTTTGGTCCCGGTAATCGCTAACGGTAAGTCGTTAAGTCATGAAACTTAAAATCGGTTATCCTAAAAATATGAAACTTATAAATATGTTAAAACTTATTAATATAACCTATCTTAGCATATTTAATGAGTGGTAAGTTCTATCGGGTTGCTTAAACGCTGCTAAAACTGGAAACGCGGGTCTAAAACGCGTAATTCGCGTAAAACGCTGAACTGAAAAACGTAAAATTCCAAAACTTTTGGAATTGTCCTAAAATGAGAGAAAATCATATTTCTATTGTTTATAATGTTTTATGGACATATCGGGATGCTGGAATGACGTTTAAACCTAAAAGTAAATCTCGGACACGGCTTTGTGATTTTTGCAGAAATGATCCGACGAGTGTGAAATTCTCGGATTATCATTAAAATAGTTTAACTTACGAGAATATAAAATAAAATTTTTTGATGTGAATAGTAAAAGTGAATAGTAAAATTTTCGGGAATAAAAGTTAACCTGAAAATGCGAATTGTTACAGTCTCTACCCCTTAAGGAGAACTTCGTCCCGAAGTTCAGTTGATGTTAACTACTTACGGTGTGTCTAAGAGAATTTGGGATCTCTAATATAGTGGTGTTTACTCTGATTCGTCTAAGGTTCTGGTTAAGGAGTTGTATCGGCTACAATTAAGCCCACTTATTTATAACACATTACTTACATAAAGAAGCGTCCAAATTTATGTAAGTAAGGTCTCATAAACTTATGGTTCGGTGATTTACAATTTCTTTATTTAAATGAAGAGGCGTCCCAATCCATTTAAATAAGGAGATTCTAAAACATCCTACTTAAGAATTTCCGACACAAAATCCGCCTTCTAAGGCCGATAGTAAGATAATCAAGTCATCAAATCCCTAAAGCTAAGCAATAATATTATTTAACTCAAATCTTGTGTCTCATCAAACAAGAACAGTCACAAGATCAAGTTAAATAATTAGTTATTACTGAGCTCCATGTTTCTAATGACTCGGCTAATCTCCGGGGCTCCTTATAATACTAAAGTCACATCATCTAACAGCGTGGAACTAAACCAACAACTACCAAGAAGCGTATGTGTATGTAGTGTGTGTAAGGCAAATAAAGAGGAGAGTCCTAACGTATATAGCAGTTATAGTCTAGGCACTAAATGCAACCTAGTTCTCTATAACCAAGGCTCTGATACCAATCTGTAACACCCCCAAAATACCGCAGCAGAAGACTGTGTCATAGGGGTGTTACTTCATAATACAAAGTACAAGGTATAGAAAACGAACTCTAAATGAGACGTTTTGAAAAGTTACCATTCGATTAATGAATTCAAAGTTACAAACATGAGATTCCAAAGTATGATACATAAATGTATACAAAGTTTTGAATGATAAATGATAAAAGCGTAAGTCTTCAGAATATGCAGCTTGACTCTAAGTTCCACGCACTAGCTATCGCCTTACTAACCTGAGATAAACATGCTAAAGTGTCAACACAATGGTTGGTGAGTTCATAGAGTTTGTCTTAAAATAGTTGAAAAGCCTATAAAGAATGTTCACATAGCAAAGGCATTGTGAATCCACTCAGTTGCAAGTCCCGCCATAAGAGACTTGCAACCTGTGTGTTCACAACCCACTGCTAACATATAGTATAATAAAGACATGTATAAGTTCATCAAAACAATTAAGCAATTAGTAGTGAGTCTCTACTTCATCTCCGAAGACCTCACTTGGGAGCCAATTCCCAAAGACAACTGGGAGCCACTTCCCAAAGAAAACTGGGAGCCACTTCCCAAAGATAAAAATTTACTGGGAGCCACTTCCCAAAGATATAAGTTTACTGGGAGCCACTTCCCAAAGATAAAAGACAGTCATGTATGTATGAAATCAAGTATAATGCAATCAAGTATAAGACAATCAAGTATAAAACAATCAAGTATAAATGTTTTTAGTATTTGTACAAGTAAGCAAGTAGTTGTGCATGTATCTCCCCCAAAGAGTTAAAACAAGTATGAAAAAGTAGGGGCTATGACTCACCTTAAGTTATGTAATGAGAAATGAAAGTGGTAGTCGAATCGCGAAAGTCTCTAAGTGCAGCCTATAATAGAACGTTGCGACTTAGGTTTGGAGTAACGTCTAAGAATACGAAGAATTGCCTATATATGTCTCGCATAATGTTCATGATGTAGTACTTAGTATATAGTGTAAGTCTTTGATTATAAATGGTTTATGAAACATGTATAGGTTGTATATCTCTTACTACCGTTCGGGCCGACATAATTCAGAAGTCATGGAGTAAACGTTCGAGGAGCCAGGACACTTTAATTCGTAAATCCACAACTCATCTCGACGGCTTACTTAATGAACTCCTCACATGAGGCTCCCTACTATTGTAGTATTTGATAACATATATATATATAAGCTTTTTGATCTTTAAAAGTTATATGGTCTTTCGCCGTGGCTTTGCCGTGACCTTGGTCATTGTTACCATGGTCTTGAGACTCAACCTTGGCTTTAGCCATGGTTGTTGATGAGTGCTCAAACACTCATCGTTTTCGATATATTTAAACTGCCAAAACGCACAAAAACAATCAAAAAGATATCAAAATACTTAAATTATCCCAGGGATTGTGTTTTATGTGTTTTAAAAGCAAAATGTGCAAAAACAAAGAAAAAACGTACAAAGTTTGCAGTATTGGCAGTTTCAGTCCCCCAAGTTTCAAAACTTGTCAACTTTAGTCCCTATGCATTTATTTTTAAGAAAAAGTCAACCCAAGGTCTTAAAAGTAAAATAAAGTCAAAATATCATAATTGGGTTGCAAGTTTTCAAAAATTACATGATTAGTCCCTAAAAATCCAAATATGGCAAAAGTAGTCCCTGGGAATTTTTGAAATTGGAAAAAAGTGGAAAAATACAAATTTGGTCCTTGGATTATTGGTATTTGGCAACATTGATCCTTTGGAGAGCTTTGGAAAGTGGGCAACTTCAGCCCTTGAAGTTTGGCAAAATTGCAAATATGGTCCTTGTGTTAACTATTTCCCATCCGGACCATTTTTTTTAATAAGCCAAAACCAAACCCAATTAAACACCCCTACCCAATCCAATCTCCTAACCCAGCTGCTCACCAAGCCCACCAGGCCCAAAGATCCTTAGCCCGCCCAACTTTTGAACCGTTTTAAATAACTCCCCAACGTTGACCCGCGTTGACCGCCTTCTCGCCCAACCAAATCCCAGAAAACCAGGGAGAAACTCACCCCCCTCGCCTTTTCACCTACTAAACCCCCACCATTAATGCCCCTCACCCACCAACTCCACCACCATTAATGCTTCCCCAATTCCCTCACCAATACCACTAGTTTTGCCCCGTATTCAAATTGGCGCCAAAATGCCAATCAATGGCTAGGATGCATTGGAGATTAAATTGACGATGGGGATTTGGTCAGAAGGTCAAAGCAAAGTCATGGGGACTCTCAGTTTTCAAAAAGTAGCCATGTGGAAGGCTTAGGGAATTATTTTTTGGTCGATATATAAGGATAAGCTCATAAGAAGCTTTGGTGTGTAATTTTCTTAGTTTAATTGTAATTTCAGTTCAATTTCAATGTAATGTAACTCTTTTTATTAATGCAAGCTCATTTTGAAGTTTAATTTCCAATTTCAATTTTCAAAGTCTTATCTTAAATTTCTAAGTTCCAATCCAGTGAAGTAATTTGTGTTTAAGGAACACAGAAGTTCTTACAAGCTCAGAAATAAGATATTACAAGTGTTATAAGCTTATGTGAACACTTTCAATTCAATTTTCAATAAAAGCTAAAAAAATAAGAAAAATACAAATAAAAATAAAAAGTGGTGATCATTGGTTGTATAAGCATGGAGCACAGTGAATCTTGGAAGGCTGTGGGTTAGGAACCTCAGGGGAGGGCATAGGATTGTTTGGTTTGGTCCTTGGTACCTACTCAATAGCTTGGAAGGCTTTGTAAGCTATCAATTCCTTCATTTTTACTCTCAAGTAGCTTAAGTTGTTTATTTTAGTTTATTGCATCTATAAATTAGCTTAGAGATTAGTGGTGATCATCTGTTTGAGTTTATTATTTGTTTAAATAGAAATCTCTTCATTAACTGTGTTTAAGAGGGTGTTTGGTTTTAGCTTGTTTGGTGTGTTGTAGTTGTTTATCTGAGTATCTATTAGTTTCTATTAGTTATTTGGGAATAATTAAGCTCAGGGGAACAAGAGTCTTGGTACAAAACCTTGCAAAAGTCAAAATCAAAAGTTTATAATCACCACAGTCCACTGTGGTGATTTTTGGAGTCCAAATCTTACAAATCCTTTTCATAAGTTGGAGTTTGACCTAATTTAGTTTTAATATAACTTATCTTAGCTTATTTGATCATTAAATAAGCTTCCCAAGTTCACTAAAGTCAAACTTTGTAATTTCTTGAAAAGTCAAATTGTTAAGTCTCAGATTTTGATCAAACTTGGGAGGTGTGTAACTTGTTGGATCCTAGGTGTTAGATTCTGAAATTTGGTGTGTTTAATCTTTGCCACTTTGTAGATTTTTGTGAATTTCTCCAGATTTTATAGAATTTGTTTGCTGGGTCCCACATTGTCACCAAGTTACTTGCAGGGCAACCTATCTGCCCTGCTCTCAGTTACCTCAGCCATCCACCCAACTTTGGTGGTCTTGTGTGACTGACCCAGTGGGTCCCACACCACCACTCTTGCACCTTTCAACCCCCCTCCTACCCAGGAATATGGGTTGACCTTTTGTTTGACCCCAAAGTCTGTGGACCCTACCTTTTTTGACCCATAAACTTTGTCCCTTAACTGCTCAGTCAACAAATAAGCAAAGAGCTTATTTGTTATATTTGGCTTATTCAGGCCACTTTTTGGCTTAAGTCTTGCTTATTTGAGTTCATTTGACTCAGAGAAACCAATCTCAACCATTGTGGACCCCACATTCCTCTTTTGAGCTTATAAACCTTCACAGTCAACAAAAGTCAACTGTGAGGTAAATAAGCATTTGAATTGCTTATTCATTGGGTTAAAACAAAAGTGTTTTTGTTAAAGTTAGTTGTTTTTAGCTTATTATTAGTTTAGAAAAAGAAAAAAATCCAAAAAACCAATTTTAATTTTAGTGATAGCTTCTATTTAATAGGAGTTATCAATTTACTTTTCTTTTTAATTTATTTCTAAGTAATATATCACTTTTATATTTTTAGAAATTATATTTTAGGTTAAAATAATTTTATAAATTTTTCCAGATTTTTATTTTGTCTTTTAGTGGTTTTCCTAATTAATTTTAGTTTAATTTAGTTTTAATTAATATTAATCAATTAAATAGCATAATTAGTTTTTAAAGAGTATAACCTAGTTTTTATAATTTTTATAGCTTTTATTTTAGTTAAAACATTTTTATAAATTTTTCTAGAATTTTTACTGTTCATTTTCTATTTTTTATAATATAATTAGTTTAATTAGTAATTAATAAGTAATTAGAATAATAATTAATTAATTAGCTTAAAAATACTTAGAATTAACTTTTTATAATTTTTTAGGATTCCTGTAATGGTTAATTAGATTTATAAAATTTTTCTTAATTTTCTAAGTCTTTGTAGTATTTTTAATAATTCTAATTAATTTAATTAGTATTAAATAGATAATTAGTAATTAATTAATATTAAATAATTAAATAGTGTAAAAATAATTTTTATT
This sequence comes from Artemisia argyi, assembly GCA_030686995.1. Lineage (NCBI taxonomy): Eukaryota > Viridiplantae > Streptophyta > Magnoliopsida > Asterales > Asteraceae > Artemisia > Artemisia argyi. The sequence continues at coordinate 34,348,231 of CM060694.1, forward strand.
TTTCTTAAAATTTTCTTTAATTAATAGGATTGTAAAAATACAAATTTTACACTTTTAACCCTCCCAGTCCTCCAGTTGTACTTTTCGTTTTATTCGTCTGAGTACGTTTTTTAATTAAAACGTACGTTTTCAGGTTTAGCTCAAATCTTCGTACTCCAAATTCCCGTAACCATTCACGTAGCTTTCCTAAGCTATATTTGTTAATAATCTCCACATAATTTTCACAACAAACCCTTTTCTGTGAATAACACCCGATTACGAATACGTTAAAGTTACATTTCACACCTCAACGGGATTTAACGACCCGGTGATACATTATATTACCCGGAGCATTGATCTAGGCTATTTGACTTAGTTGACCATTCTCTGGTCAATTTAGGTTGACGGTTTAACATCAATCAATTTATGGCGCCGCTGCCGGGGAGGTGTGCGCGTTTCTGTAGCGTTTTTCGAGATTAGTGTTATCTCACCTCACTCATTGTACAAATACCATCACTTGTGAATATTTTCAAAATCAAAACACATAAAAATGTCATTGACACTTTTCCTAAAGTGTTAAAACACCAAAAAAAGTAAAAAACCAACAAAACATATCGTAACGTTTTCTGATTCGGTTTTCTTTTAAGGTGATTCTTGAAGAGAAACGAATCTGGATTACGGGACGATAACAAAAATATTGTCCAAAAAGTTTTTATCCCTAGTGCATGCGCACTCGTTCTTCAAGGTCCACTAGCCCATTACGTGAGCTGGTTCAGAGACCTCGAAGACCTCGTAGACGTTCTGCACCATCAGTCGGATCTGAGATCCGTACTGTTCCACCTCCAGCTGTCATCATGGCAGCTGAACCAACTATGAACGAGCTTCTCCAAGCACCCGTCGAGGGTTACGGAGATGCTATCGTTGTTCCAACAATCATGGCCGATAATTTTGAGCTTAAAACAGGATTAATAAATCTGGCCACATCACGTCAATTCTACGGTTATGAGAGGGACGATCCTCAAGATCACATTCGATGGTTTAATAAAATCACTTACACCATCAAATGCAAAGATGTCCCCTCTGAAGCAATCAAACTTCTTCTCTTCCCATTCTCCCTGGAGGGACAAGCCCGGATTTGGCTTGAAAAACAACCTCCACGATCTATTGAGACATGGGAAGATCTTGTGAAAAAGTTCGTGAATGAATTCTTTCCTCCTTCCAAAACCACAAGTCTCAAGAATGATATCATGAAATTCACGCAGAAATTTGATGAATCCTTTAGTGAGGCATGGGATCGTTACAAGGAATTGCTCCGAAAATGCCCTCACCACGGTTTCTCTGATCTCATGACACTTGATACTTTCTACAATGGTGTAAGCCAACCTGATCAAGACTCTCTAAATGCCTCCGCTGGAGGTAACTTCTTGAATCGCACCACTAAGGAAGCTTTAGAAATCATTGAGAATAAATCTAAGGTCCGCATTCCCCGAAACAGATCGGTTGTTTCCCAAAGGGATGTTGTTCCTTCTTCTTCATCGGCCGTGGCTCAGTCTAGCACTCCATGCATTTGTTCTCGCCCAAAGCAAGAAAGATTCTTCTCCTTCTCCACAAGCTGAAATCAAAAAGATAGAAGTTTGTGTCACTTGTGGTGGTCCACATTCATATTATAATTGCCCTGCCACCGAAGGCAATCCATTCGAAGTAAATGCAATAGCCGGCAATTCCAACCAAGGAGGTAACCAATACCGTCCTCAAGTGGAACCAAATTACCGTGCTAGCAATCAGGGTGGACCACCCGGTTTTCCTCAAAATCCAAATAGGTTTAATCCTAATCCACCAAGGGGGCCTAATTTGCAAAATCAAAATCCTGCCCCCGTCAATCAGTACCCACCCCAAAGGGGTAATCAAGGGTATTCAGCTCCAAATCATCAAGATCCCCTCCCAAACGAGCTCAATAACTACATCAAAGTTAATGAGACCAAAATGAGGGCAATGCAAAATCAAATCTCAAATTTGAAGAATGATTTCCAATCATCAATAGCCAAACAGGGTCAAGAGCTGAAGAGTGAGTTGAAGCAAACAAACAACAAAATTGATCAAAATCAAGGCAAGATTGAAAATATGCTTGCCAGTCTTATGAATCATCTCACTCCACCCTCTACATCAGGAGGTCTCCCGGCTAATACAATTGTTAACCCCAAGGGTGAACTCAAAGCTATTACTACACGAAGTGGTAAAGCTTATGAAGAGCCGCCAGTTCCTCCTGTTTCTCCTCTTCCACCTATGCCTCCTCCTCTTTATTCTGAGGAAGTTGAAATTGAGCCTGAGGCAACCACGGACAAGGTGCAATTTACTAGCCCACGAAGTACGGCACACGTCCACCCTCAGGTTGTTCCGGAAATTGTACCAAAATCTGGACTTGTACCAAAACCAGGAGTTGTATTTGAACCATCAACAACTCCTGGAGAGAACCCTAAATCCAAACCTTCACTACCATACCCGTCACGACTTAATGAGCAAAAGCTCCGCGAAAAGGCTAGTCACCAAATGGATAAGTTTTATCAAATCTTTCAAGATTTGCACTTTGACGTTAGCCTTGCGGATGCTATCATCCTGATGCCCAAATTCGCATCGATGATCAAGAACTTGTTAAGCAACAAGGAAAAATTGTACGAAATGGCAAAAACTCCTTTGAACGAAAACTGCTCTGCGGTTATCTTAAAGAAGCTTCCTAAGAAGCTTGGAGACCCCTGGAGATTTCTCATTCCATGTGTTTTCCCTGGGATGGTTGAGTGCTTCGCCTTAGCTGATCTTGGCGCTAGCATCAACCTGATGCCTTACTCAGTGTGGGAGAAACTCTCTCTTCCTCAACTTACTCCTACGTGCATGACTCTCGAGCTTGCCGACCGTTCAATCTCTCACCCTCTCGGCATTGCCGAAGATGTATTCGTGAAAGTAGGAAAGTTCCATTTCCCCGCTGACTTCGTTGTTGTTAAGTTCGATGCTGACCCACGTGTTCCTCTCATTCTTGGGAGAGGATTCTTAAGGACGGGTCGCGCGTTAATTGATGTGCACGAAGAGGAGATAACTCTTCGTGTTGGTAATGAAGCTGTAACCTTTAACCTCGATCAAACTTCGAGGTACTCCTTTAACTATGACGCCGAAACGGTTAACCGAATTGATGTCATTGATGTCGCGTCTGAGGAGTACGCTCAAGAGGTTTTAGGTTTTGTCGATGATTCTCCGAGTGAAAACTTCACTCCATCTTCTCACCCCATTATTGCCAATTCTTCTCCTTCCCTCACTCCGTTTGAGGGAAGTGACTTCATCTTCTCAGAAGAAATTGAGGCATTTCTCAAGAGTAATTCGATTCCTGATGGAATTGATAACCAAGAGATCGACCTCGAGAGGGATATTCTCACGCTTGAAAAATTGTTAAACGAAGATCCCTCTCATCTTCCTGTTCTACCACAAACACTTCATAAGGAGGAAGTCAAAAATGTTGAGAAAACTGATGACTTTCCCGTGGTTGAACTTAAGGACTTGCCGCCTCATCTTGAATATGCATTTCTGGAGGGTGATGATAAATTGCCCGTCATTATTGCTAAAGACTTAAGTGTTGAGGAAAAGGCTGATCTTATACAGGTTTTGAAGTCTCATAAACGAGAAATTGCTTGGCGTCTCTCCGATATCAAGGGCATCGACCCTGAGTTTTGTACTCACAAGATATTAATGGAAGATGACTTCAAACCTACAGTCCAACATCAAAGAAGGGTGAATCCAAAAATTCACGAGGTTATCAAACAAGAGGTTTTAAAACTTCTTGATGCCGGATTGATTTACCCTATCTCGGACAGTCCTTGGGTCAGCCCAATCCATTGTGTTCCAAAAAAGGGTGGCATTACCGTTGTCACAAATGAGGAGAATGAGTTAATTCCAACTCGTTTGGTTACGGGTTGGCGCGTCTGCATTGATTATCGTAAATTGAATGACGCTACCCGTAAGGATCATTTTCCTCTGCCTTTTATGGATCAGATGCTCGAGAGATTAGCGGGGAATGAGTACTATTGCTTCCTCGATGGTTTCTCGGGTTACTTTCAGATTCCCATTGACCCGCAAGACCAAGAAAAGACCACTTTTACGTGCCCCTATGGAACCTTCGCATATAAACGTATGCCATTTGGCCTATGTAATGCTTCGGGCACGTTTCAAAGATGTATGATGGCCATTTTTTCCGACATGATCGGGAAAAGTATGGAGGTCTTTATGGACGATTTCTCGGTCATTGGGGATTCGTTTAAAACATGTCTCTCCCATTTTGACAGCATGCTAAAACGTTGTGAAGACACAAAGTTATGTCTAAATTGGGAGAAGAGTCACTTTATGGTCAAAGAGGGCATTGTCCTCGGCCATAAAATTTCAAAAAATGGGATGGAGGTTGACCGTGCCAAAGTGGACGTCATTGCAAAATTGCCTCATCCCACGACTGTGAAAGGTGTTAGGAGCTTTTTGGGTCACGCCGGTTTTTACCGTAGGTTTATTCAAGATTTTTCTAAAATCGCCCGGCCTATGACCCATCTCCTCGAGAAGGATGCTCCTTTTATCTTCTCCCCTGAGTGCATCGAAGCCTTTGAAACATTAAAGAAAAGGCTTACCGAGGCACCAATTCTTGTTGCCCCGGATTGGGACTTGCCCTTCGAGCTCATGTGTGATGCTAGTGATTATGCTATAGGGGCAGTCTTGGGGCAACGCAAAACAAAACATTTTCAGCCTATACACTATGCCAGCAAGACTATGACCGAGGCTCAAAGTCATTACACCACCACTGAAAAAGAATTATTAGCTGTGGTGTATGCTTTTGAAAAATTCCGGCCATACCTGATTCTGACTAAAAGCATAGTGTATACGGATCATTCGGCTTTGAAGTATCTATTTGCAAAACAAGATGCAAAGCCGAGACTCCTCCGATGGGTTCTCCTCCTTCAGGAATTTGATATCATCATTCGTGATAAAAAAGGAGCTGAGAACCTAGCTGCTGATCATCTCTCACGTCTTGAAAACCCTCACCAAAATGCTTTCGAGAAAAAGGAAATAAATGAAACATTTCCTCTCGAAACCCTCAATGTGGTTTCATTTCGTGGAGACTCGATTACCCCATGGTTTGCCGACTTTGCAAACTATCTTGCGGGTAACTTCATTGTGAAAGGGATGTCGTCCCAACAAAAAAATAAATTTTTCAAAGACGTAAAACATTACTTTTGGGACGACCCCTACTTGTTCAAGATATGCGCGGATCAAGTCATCCGGCGGTGTGTGTATGGTCAGGAAGCCGCTGAAATTTTAAAGGCTTGCCATGCTGGTCCCACGGGGGGCCACCACAATCCCAACTACACCGCCAAAAAGGTGTTTGATTCCGGCTTTTATTGGCCCTCAATCTACAAGGATGCCCAGGAATTAGTCAAGTCCTGTGACGCTTGTCAGCGCCACGGAAATATTTCACAAAAGAATGAAATGCCTCAGAATGCAATTCAAGTTTGTGAAATCTTTGATATCTGGGGCATCGACTTTATGGGGCCATTTCCATCCTCTCACGGCAATAAATACATACTCGTGGCAGTTGACTACTTGTCAAAATGGGTTGAAGCGAAAGCTTTACCCACAAATGATGCCCGAGTAGTTGTGAAATTTTTAAAAGCTCTCTTTGCCCGATTCGGAACTCCACGTGCTATTATTAGTGATCGTGGTACGCACTTCTGTAATGACAAGTTTGACAAAGTCATGCAAAAGTACGGTGTGACTCACCGTCTTTCTACCGCGTACCACCCTCAAACGAGTGGACAAGTCGAAGTGTCCAATCGGGGCATTAAAAGAATCTTGGAAAGAACTGTAGGAGAAAATCGTGCATCGTGGTCGGACAAATTAGATGATGCACTTTGGGCTTTCCGTACGGCTTACAAAACACCCATTGGGTGTACGCCTTATAAACTTGTGTACGGGAAAGCGTGCCATCTTCCGATCGAGCTTGAGCATAAAGCCTATTGGGCCCTCAAGCATGCCAATTTCGACCTCAGAACGGCGGGTGATCACAGAAAAGTTCAACTCAATGAATTAAATGAACTTCGTGATCAAGCTTACGAGAACTCTTTGATCTATAAACAAAAGATAAAGAAGATTCATGACTCAAAAATCAAAAACCGCGTTTTTAACGTTGGTGATCGAGTCCTTCTTTTCAACTCTAGACTCAAGATCTTCTCGGGAAAGCTCAAAACCCGATGGATTGGTCCATTCACTATCACAAAAGTTTATCCTTATGGTACCGTCGAATTATCTCAAAATGACGGTCCTAACTTCAAAGTGAATGGACATCGGTTAAAGCACTACTTTGGAGAGGACGTACCATCCATGGTCGTCCCGGATCTCCAAACTTTCCCCAAGGACAATTGAATTCGGGGATAGAGTCAAGCTAGCGACTCAATGACCAAAAACTAGCAACAATACGGGTTTTCACCCATATCTCTGATTCTTTCTATTTTCTACCACCGAGTGTGGGGGAATGGCCAACCCCCCGCTGTTTTAAAAAAAAAAAAAAAAATGTATATATGTATATGAAGTTAAAAAAAAAAAAAAAAAAAAAAAAAAAAAAAAAAAAAAAAAGTTGTATATATAGAAATAAAGTGAAATTGATATTTCCGCAGTTAGATTCGAATCTTGGCTTTTTACGTTCATAGCTTCGGCATAATAGCTGGGACTTTGAATATTGAGGACAATATTCATTTCTAAGCGTGGGGGGGAAATTCAAACGAATTTTAACAAATATCTTTCAAGTACCCCCGTTTTTGGCCAAAATTTTCAAAAAATTTTCACTTTATTTCAAAAATTTTTGTGGTAATCAGTCCGCCTTGTCTAAACGACAAAAGGGATTGGCTAGTCCAGGAGCAAACGGCTCTTGGTAAAGACAACTCAAATCCGTTGATGGCTGGCAATTTGCCCAAAATTGTATGGTTCATCAACTCCCCGAAAACAAATGAGTTGGCTAGCCCGCAAGATTATGGCTTGTGGTAAAGGCCGTGGAAAAATCCATAATTGGTAATCAGCTCACCAAGATGTTGACTAGGTCCATCAAGAGTTGGCTAGTCCAGGAGCAAACGGCTCTTGGTAAAGACTTAACAAATCCGTTGGAAGCTGGTGGTTTGCTCAAAATCACACGGTTATCAGGTGTGCCACAGTTCTTACACCTGGCTACTCCAGAAGTGATGGCTTTTGGTAAAGAGTTTAAAATCTATCAAGTTTTCTAAAAAGATTTCTAGGGACTAGCAATAGTTCAGTGTGGGGGATTGATGAGTGCTCAAACACTCATCGTTTTCGATATATTTAAACTGCCAAAACGCACAAAAACAATCAAAAAGATATCAAAATACTTAAATTATCCCAGGGATTGTGTTTTATGTGTTTTAAAAGCAAAATGTGCAAAAACAAAGAAAAAACGTACAAAGTTTGCAGTATTGGCAGTTTCAGTCCCCCAAGTTTCAAAACTTGTCAACTTTAGTCCCTATGCATTTATTTTTAAGAAAAAGTCAACCCAAGGTCTTAAAAGTAAAATAAAGTCAAAATATCATAATTGGGTTGCAAGTTTTCAAAAATTACATGATTAGTCCCTAAAAATCCAAATATGGCAAAAGTAGTCCCTGGGAATTTTTGAAATTGGAAAAAAGTGGAAAAATACAAATTTGGTCCTTGGATTATTGGTATTTGGCAACATTGATCCTTTGGAGAGCTTTGGAAAGTGGGCAACTTCAGCCCTTGAAGTTTGGCAAAATTGCAAATATGGTCCTTGTGTTAACTATTTCCCATCCGGACCATTTTTTTTAATAAGCCAAAACCAAACCCAATTAAACACCCCTACCCAATCCAATCTCCTAACCCAGCTGCTCACCAAGCCCACCAGGCCCAAAGATCCTTAGCCCGCCCAACTTTTGAACCGTTTTAAATAACTCCCCAACGTTGACCCGCGTTGACCGCCTTCTCGCCCAACCAAATCCCAGAAAACCAGGGAGAAACTCACCCCCCCTCGCCTTTTCACCTACTAAACCCCCACCATTAATGCCCCTCACCCACCAACTCCACCACCATTAATGCTTCCCCAATTCCCTCACCAATACCACTAGTTTTGCCCCGTATTCAAATTGGCGCCAAAATGCCAATCAATGGCTAGGATGCATTGGAGATTAAATTGACGATGGGGATTTGGTCAGAAGGTCAAAGCAAAGTCATGGGGACTCTCAGTTTTCAAAAAGTAGCCATGTGGAAGGCTTAGGGAATTATTTTTTGGTCGATATATAAGGATAAGCTCATAAGAAGCTTTGGTGTGTAATTTTCTTAGTTTAATTGTAATTTCAGTTCAATTTCAATGTAATGTAACTCTTTTTATTAATGCAAGCTCATTTTGAAGTTTAATTTCCAATTTCAATTTTCAAAGTCTTATCTTAAATTTCTAAGTTCCAATCCAGTGAAGTAATTTGTGTTTAAGGAACACAGAAGTTCTTACAAGCTCAGAAATAAGATATTACAAGTGTTATAAGCTTATGTGAACACTTTCAATTCAATTTTCAATAAAAGCTAAAAAAATAAGAAAAATACAAATAAAAATAAAAAGTGGTGATCATTGGTTGTATAAGCATGGAGCACAGTGAATCTTGGAAGGCTGTGGGTTAGGAACCTCAGGGGAGGGCATAGGATTGTTTGGTTTGGTCCTTGGTACCTACTCAATAGCTTGGAAGGCTTTGTAAGCTATCAATTCCTTCATTTTTACTCTCAAGTAGCTTAAGTTGTTTATTTTAGTTTATTGCATCTATAAATTAGCTTAGAGATTAGTGGTGATCATCTGTTTGAGTTTATTATTTGTTTAAATAGAAATCTCTTCATTAACTGTGTTTAAGAGGGTGTTTGGTTTTAGCTTGTTTGGTGTGTTGTAGTTGTTTATCTGAGTATCTATTAGTTATTTGGGAATAATTAAGCTCAGGGGAACAAGAGTCTTGGTACAAAACCTTGCAAAAGTCAAAATCAAAAGTTTATAATCACCACAGTCCACTGTGGTGATTTTTGGAGTCCAAATCTTACAAATCCTTTTCATAAGTTGGAGTTTGACCTAATTTAGTTTTAATATAACTTATCTTAGCTTATTTGATCATTAAATCAGCTTCCCAAGTTCACTAAAGTCAAACTTTGTAATTTCTTGAAAAGTCAAATTGTTAAGTCTCAGATTTTGATCAAACTTGGGAGGTGTGTAACTTGTTGGATCCTAGGTGTTAGATTCTGAAATTTGGTGTGTTTAATCTTTGCCACTTTGTAGATTTTTGTGGATTTTTCCAGATTTTATAGAATTTGTTTGCTGGGTTCCACATTGTCACCAAGTTACTTGCAGGGCAACCTATCTGCCCTGCTCTCAGTTACCTCAGCCATCCACCCAACTTTGGTGGTCTTGTGTGACTGACCCAGTGGGTCCCACACCACCACTCTTGCACCTTTCAACCCCCCTCCTACCCAGGAATATGGGTTGACCTTTTGTTTGACCCCAAAGTCTGTGGACCCTACCTTGTTTGACACATAAACTTTGTCCCTTAACTGCTCAGTCAACAAATAAGCAAAGAGCTTATTTGTTATATTTGGCTTATTCAGGCCACTTTTTGGCTTAAGTCTTGCTTATTTGAGTTCATTTGACTCAAAGAAACCAATCTCAACCATTGTGGACCCCACATTCCTCTTTTGAGCTTATAAACCTTCACAGTCAACAAAAGTCAACTGTGAGGTAAATAAGCATTTGAATTGCTTATTCATTGGGTTAAAACAAAAGTGTTTTTGTTAAAGTTAGTTGTTTTTAGCTTATTATTAGTTTAGAAAAAGAAAAAATCCAAAAAACCAATTTTAATTTTAGTGATAGCTTCTATTTAATAGGAGTTATCAATTTACTTTTCTTTTTAATTTATTTCTAAGTAATATATCACTTTTATATTTTTAGAAATTATATTTTAGGTTAAAATAATTTTATAAATTTTTCTAGATTTTTATTTTGTCTTTTAGTGGTTTTCCTAATTAATTCTAGTTTAATTTAGTTTTAATTAATATTAATCAATTAAATAGCATAATTAGTTTTTAAAGAGTATAACCTAGTTTTTATAATTTTTATAGCTTTTATTTTAGTTAAAACATTTTTATAAATTTTTCTAGAATTTTTACTGTTCATTTTCTATTTTTTATAATATAATTAGTTTAATTAGTAATTAATAAGTAATTAGAATAATAATTAATTAATTAGCTTAAAAATACTTAGAATTAACTTTTTATAATTTTTTAGGATTCCTGTAATGGTTAATTAGATTTATAAAATTTTTCTTAATTTTCTAAGTCTTTGTAGTATTTTTAATAATTCTAATTAATTTAATTAGTATTAAATAGATAATTATTAATTAATTAATATTAAATAATTAAATAGTGTAAAAATAATTTTTATTTTTCTTAAAATTTTCTTTAATTAATAGGATTGTAAAAATACAAATTTTACACTTTTAACCCGCCCAGTCCTCCAGTTGTACTTTTCGTTTTATTCGTCTGAGTACGTTTTTTAATTAAAACGTACGTTTTCAGGTTTAGCTCAAATCTTCGTACTCCAAATTCCCGTAACCATTCACGTAGCTTTCCTAAGCTATATTTGTTAATAATCTCCACATAATTTTCACAACAAACCCTTTTCTGTGAATAACACCCGATTACGAATACGTTAAAGTTACATTTCACACCTCAACGGGATTTAACGACCCGGTGATACATTATATTACCCGGAGCATTGATCTAGGCTATTTGACTTAGTTGACCATTCTCTGGTCAATTTAGGTTGACGGTTTAACATCAATCAGTTGTGGTCTTGGCTTTAGGTCATTAGACCTCTTGGTCTTAGTAAATCATAACTATTATATAGTGACTTGGTACTTAAAACGGGCTGTTAAGAATTTGAAGAAAATTATCACTCAGAAAGCGTTTTCAGGGCTCGAACTTCTTTGTTTCTGAACGAAAACGTCGTTCCGGACAACTTTCGTGTTTTAACTTTTTGATGAATCGGACCAGAAGGGTGACTTTCAAAATTGGCAGAATGCAAACAGAAAGTTTCTAGGCAGATTTGCCGTTTTGGTTTTGCTATCTTCAAATGGTCATAACTTTTAACTCGTGTACTCGTTTTAGGTGATTCAAATTGCTATGTTTTCCTTGTTAAGTCCTCTTTAACAGTAAGTAAATGTCAAATATCATAGTTATACTATTTTGGTCGTGGTTCTCCATAAAAATCACTAGTTTGCTTGTTTACTTGTCATAAGTTAACATATGTATACCAATACTTGTTTTATCCATTTTTAAACATCATGAACACAATAACAAGAACATATATAGCATGAAAGGAACACAAAGAGCATGAAAATGATAATTAAGCAAGGAGTATGTTAGGGTTCTTACAACTTTTGGCCTTAATGAAAAGGGAACTAGGACAAGAACTAGGAACTAGGACTTTGATTGAATAAGCTTTTCTCCACTTTAGCAACCCTTCTACACTTGTATTCTTGAATGATTTGTGATGAAGGTTTAGGTGACTTGAGTGGATCTAAACTCAAGAGAATCACCACGAGTTTCTAAGGATTGGAAGTAGTTTGATTACCTAAAACCAAGCTAGGGTTTCTATGTTTGATGTTGCACTTGATTCTTGCATGAAACTAGGAAGTAAACTAGCAAATGGAAGGGTGTTGGTGTTGTAAACGACTTGGAGGGATGGGGAGGGCTTATATGGTGAGTTGAGGAGGTTAGGAAGGTGTTAGGAAGTTGCCTAAACTTGGAGGCCAAGTTGTACACTTGTAATGATCTAATGAACCCTTGGTGACCAAGTTTGCTTAATATACAAGTATCCTAAAGTCCAAGGCTTATCACCAAGCCACCAAGGCTTGGTGAATCATCATATACACGTTCATATGATGGGAGGAGTGACTAGGTACTTAAACTTGGTATTATCTAGCTTACGGAGTGAGTTTTGGTCCCGGTAATCGCTAACGGTAAGTCGTTAAGTCATGAAACTTAAAATCGGTTATCCTAAAAATATGAAACTTATAAATATGTTAAAACTTATTAATATAACCTATCTTAGCATATTTAATGAGTGGTAAGTTCTATCGGGTTGCTTAAACGCTGCTAAAACTGGAAACGCGGGTCTAAAACGCGTAATTCGCGTAAAACGCTGAACTGAAAAACGTAAAATTCCAAAACTTTTGGAATTGTCCTAAAATGAGAGAAAATCATATTTCTATTGTTTATAATGTTTTATGGACATATCGGGATGCTGGAATGACGTTTAAACCTAAAAGTAAATCTCGGACACGGCTTTGTGATTTTTGCAGAAATGATCCGACGAGTGTGAAATTCTCGGATTATCATTAAAATAGTTTAACTTACGAGAATATGAAATAAAAATTTTTGATGTGAATAGTAAAAAGTGAATAGTAAAATTTTTGGGAATAAAAGTTAACCTGAAAATGCGAATTGTTACAGGGTTTCTACTCCGGATAAGTATCGAGAGCAAAATGTTAAGCTTTCTCTCACTAAATACCCTTCAGCAATTGAACCTTCTGGATAAGCTTTATTGCTCACATATGATTTAAGAGTCATAAGGTCCCTGAATTGAAGGTTAAGTGAAGTTTTACTAACTTTTTAAATAATAAGGTAAAAGTTATAATTATTAAGGATAAAAAAGTTACCTTTCAATAGGATACATCCAACGAAAAGTTACTGGACCTCCGAGTCGTACCTCCAGAACTAGATGGATCACCAAATGAACCATGACAGTAAAGAATGAAGGAGGAAAAATTTGTTCCATTTTGCATAATGTTACAACAACTCGGGATTCAAGAAATCTAAGATCATATTCCGTTAGATCTTTTAGACAAATCCGCCTAAAGAAATCGCATAACTCAATTACAACTTTGCTAACATGGTCGGGCAAAGTACCACGTAGCACTATTGGCAAATATTCTTGCATCAACATGTGGCAATCATAACTTTTCATCTCCATAAGCTTCCTATCTTTTAATTGCACACAACGAGAGATATTTGACGAATATTCATCAGGAGGCTTGATAGATTTAAGTGTTTCCAAGAACGTATCTTTCTCCTCTCGAGTCATTACATAACATGCTTTTGGCAAAGATAGATTATTGTTTCTTGGATTCCTTTTCGGATGAAGTTCTTCTCGTATACCCCATTTTTCCAAGTCTAGACGAGCTTTCAAGTTATCTTTCGACTTCCCCACTTGACCAAGCAAAGTCCCGACAATATTATCACATACATTCTTTTAAATGTGCATCACATCAAGATTGTGACGCAACAACAAGTCTTTCCAGTAAGGTAACTGAAAGAAAATGCTTTTCTTTTTCAAAGGACCCTTATCAATATTTTCTACAAGAAAATCAACACCTTTCAATTGATTTAGAATATCATCCCCAGACAACGGGATAGGAGCTTGTCTTAATTCTTGATGTCCATCAAAGGATCGAGTATCTTCACGTGAGCTATGATTTGGTTCAAGCCATCTTCGATGTCCCATGTAACACCATTTTCTACCATGATCTAGCCATTTTGAAGTTTTATCAAAAGCACATACAGGACATGCATATTCTCCTTTAGTGCTCCACCCAGAAAGGTTAGCATATCCAGGAAAATCAGATATTGTAGAAATGACTGCGGCTTTCATTTTGAAATTTTGATTCGTTGAGGCATCAAATGTATCAATACCGGCCCATAGCTCTTTTAACTCCTTTATCAAAGGTTGCATGTAAACATCTAATTTCATACCGGGGCTTTTGGGGCCCGGAATGATCAAAGAAAGAATAAAATTGGGTTGTTTCATGACATACCATGGAGGTAAATTATATGGAATAACGAAGACAGGCCAAATACTGTAGTTTAGATTCATTGACCTGTATGGATTGAAACCATCACTTGTTAGAGTCAAACGAACATTTCGAGGATCGCTTGCAAATTCAGAATGCTTCTCATCAAAGTGTTTCCATGACAATGCATCAGCTGGGTGTCGTAGTTTACCATCTTTTACCCGTTCCAAATAATGCCATTTCATAAGATGGGCCGTTTTTGAAGACATAAACAACCTTTGAAGCCTTGGTTTTAGGGGAAACCAACGCAAAACGTTCATTGCTTTCTTCTTTTTCTTTTTTAGACCCGGCTCATCTTGTATACCCGCCTCATCTTGTATACCCGGCTCATCTTGTATACCCGCCTCATCTCCAAACTCATCTCCAGGGTTATCTTGGGTGGGCCTCCATCTAGAAGCATTACAAATGGAGTATATATCTTTGTTCTCATCTTCATTCCAGAACAACATGTACCCGTTAGGACATGCATGTATTTTTTCATACCCTAACCCCAGCTTCTTCATGATGTTTTTCGCCTCATAATGTTTCTTGGGCAATATATTTCCATCAGGCAACAACTCTTCTTGAAGAAACTCCAATGACATAGAAAATGATGTGTTGCTCCAACCACAAAGAGATTTTATATGGTATAAACGAACCAAGGCAGACAACTTGTTATGCTTAGCATTAGGATACACCTTCTGATTAACATCTTTGACCAAATCATCAAACTTCGTTTTATCATTTTGCTTTTCACGGTTCAAATTAGGTTCAGGTTGAGGTTGAGGTTCTCTTTCACCCATACTTCCTTCCATTGACGCCGTAGGAAAAAGGTCATGCAATATCTCATTCATTTCATGTTCGTTGTCTCCTTCTTCATCATTTTCCATCATACTCGAAGATGATACCTCCTTACTTTCCCCATGATCCGTCCAATTCAGGTAACCTCTCTTGAAGCCAACACATATAAGGTGATCATGCACTTTTTCTCTTTTAAGGCGAAATCTATTGTGACAATTCGTGCATGGACACAATATCTCTCCTCTATGTTGACTCGATTTCTCAAAAGCAAAGTTAAGAAAATATTCCACGCCATTTACATATTGTGAACTAGATCTTGGTGCAAAATACATCCAAGATTTGTCCATAATGATGTCAAAAGTAGAAAAATTGAAGTAATATTCAACTCTTACGTCCCTAAAAACCAGCCATGTAACTCTATTAGCTACTGAAAAAATCTTTGTGTTTGTGTACAAAACATTATCATCAAATAAACACAAATAGTGGTATTCTTATTGAGGGCAAAAAAGTTAAGTCTCTACTACATTTACGTTAATTTACAAGCATCAACCTAAGTTCACTTCCCTGAAGCTATAATCGGTCAATATCTAATTCAACGCACTTGTTTAAACATCAACCTAAGTCCACTTATTAACACTTTCTAAATACAAAACGTACATTGTATCAATCAACAAACAAATGCATTTAAAAATAATTGTAACAGTAAAAAACAAAACAAAAGACAACAGTTGGATGTGTCATCCACATGCACATGTTTTACAACCCACATATTAAAAGTTTACCACCACCTGCAACCCCTGGCAACAAAATCTATTTTAGTTAAAATACTACCGGTATTATGGGAATGAACAATTATTAACTGAAATCGCTAGATACCAACATATATTGCCCCTGTACATCACTACTACACAGGATGACAGACTGTTGCAACGATAAACTGACAAAGAAGGGTTGAGATAGCATGTGCAGGTTCGGTAATGGGTCACAACAAGCTCAAGTCAAAACGGGAAATTTTGTAGATGTTGCCATGTTGGATGCTTGAGTTGACCCGAAACACTTGATGTCCGAGATAATTATGTTAACTATAAACTCTTTAGTATGCCAAATATGATAACAATCAACGCTCTTTTAGTAATAGTTTAATTTATGGAATAAATTGATCTAGGGGGTTTTATGCATCAGAAAAAATATACTTTGCGCGACTTTCAACAAGTTGAGCTATTTGACTTGTTTCCGTTTTAGATATCTTCTTTTTATTTTGACCAGCTTGAGATGATACATAACCAAAAATCAACACATTCATAAAGTAAATGTGTCCAAGTTGCCACTGCTACTTCACAACATGATAAACCATCCAAGCCCAATTAAACAACTTATCCATAAAGTGCGAACAATCTATACATGCATACAATTTCCTGAGTCCAGGATGTTAAGATAGTACTAGAAGCTCCATGTGGCCACTCCTTTACAAGCTATCAGAGTGGGATCTAAGAGTAATCTAACTTATGTTCATTTACCCATGTCAGTGCAGAGAATTAAGTAATCCCAGCAAGTAGTGATTCAATCTCAATGCAATATCATACACGAATTGTAATAGGATTATCAATTTAACATTACAAATGCAATATAACACTCACTCCTAATCGATAATCACTTTGACAATTATAGAAATCAGATATGTGATATGTGACTCTGTTCCTTGGATAAAGAATCGACATATGCTGTTGGTTGATACGTCTGACTTTCTCATCTTTCAATTATATGAGGTGAAGACTTTTAATCAAGGTAGTAGAAGTGCAATACTCCACGAATTCAATTTCAGATAAATCTAAGCAACAACGATGCTCACTTTTGAATTATCCTCACATTTCAGACATACAAAACATAACAGCCTAGACAGCAAGAAGCAAAAGAGTCGTCACTTTAAAAAGTAGTAGATACCTATGTCGGATGTCTTAATATCTAGTTTACAATTTTAAACAGGGCTTTTCTATCTATGATTACAGCAAAAAAATATATATAAAGCGGAAGCTAAGAGGCAATGTCACATTTGATAAAGAAAAAGAAATTCTTATTAATAGTTCAGAGAAGCAGCATATTTCTCAACAGCAGAAATAATTAATGAAAGATATCGTTATTTGAAACTGAGTTACCTGAACAATTGCTTCCTTCAACAGTGAATGTAAACGAGACCCAGAGTCTTTAACACTTTTGGGAGGCCATATCTGCAACAAAAATGCGATATTAGGTGATGAACCAGAAGGCTACATCTAGCCACCGAGCAGATAATCTGTATATTATTTTGGTGATCTTACTAAAGTTGACTTCCTAAGAGCAGTAAGGGGGTGTTCAGTATCGCTTATTTTTTCCAACTTATGTTTAAGTACTTCTAGAAATTGCGTTTAAGATTTCCTTATTTTGTAAGTAATGCAATAATACTTCAATTTCATCTCAAATAAGTATCTGGAAAGAAGTTGCTTATCAGAAACTGCTTATTTTACCTCAAAATAAGTAGATAAGCAAACAAGCAAAAAAGCACATTATATAAGCAACCCTCAACACCCCCTATGATCCTGATAAACATTAGTAACATTGGTCCGCTTGAACTACCAATGCGTCGATATAATTAGTATCCTACAAATCCAAATTCAATACGATAAATGCACCTAAAGGCTCACACTCGGCTCGTTAAACTTCTTTCGCAAACTCAATTATACATAACCTTAATGAATAACTAACTACACAATCATCAGATCAATAAATCGCTAATTTCTAGCTCGTTTCGTAAATCGTTCATAAACTAACTAAATAATACAGCAACGACTAAATGTATAAAATAAGAAGTAAAATTAGACCTTAGTAACTAATACAGCAACGACGGATAGAGACGGTGCCGGAGTTACAAATACAGCAACGACGGATAGCGACGGTGCCGGAGTTAGGGATAGAGACAGGAGATGGTGCCGGAGTTAAGAAGTAAAATTAAGAGATGGTGGATTAACTGTTATTGATTAAGAAGTAAAATTAAGAGGTGGTGGATTTAGGGTTTCAGCAATTGAGAGATGGTGCGTTGAGATGGTCATCGAGAATCAGCAATTGAACAATTATGGTGGTGGATTAACAGTTATGGTGGTGGATTAACAGTTATGGTGGTGGATTAACAGTTTGGGAGATGGTCATCGAGAATCAGCAATTGAGAATCAGATAAGGGAGATGGTGCGTTTATTATAGAGAAGCAGATAAGGGAGATGGTACAATTTAGTTTATAAACTTTTCCTTACTTTTAAATACAACTAGGTGGATTACCCGCGCGTTGCCGCGGGGTGTTTTGCCAAAGTAATTAGTCGGAATTAAAAAAAAAAAAAAAAAAAAAAAAGTTAACGGTCGTTGCTACAGTTATTAACGAACGACCGTTAGTTACTGTAGCTATCGTTAATACTGTAGCATCTGACCGAAGTTACTGTAGTTGCTCTCACAGGGCAACTGTAGCTGCAAAGGGGGGGCAGCCCTTCCTGCTAAATGTAATATAGGGATAATATATTTTCAAATACACATCTTCAAAGTTTATAAACTTTTCCTTACTTTTATTTAGATTGCTTAAGTAAGCAAATGTTACAAAGAAATTTTATAAACTTGCCCTGATTTTTTTTTTTTTTTTTTTTTTTTTTTAATTTAAGTAAACATTTTCCTTACTTTTATTTAGATAGGCTTAAGTAATCAAATGTTACAAAGAAGGTTTTATAAACTTGCCCCGATTTTTTTTAATTTAAGTAAACTTTTTCTTTACTTTTATTTAGATAGGCTTAAGTAAGTAAATGTTACAAAGAAGGTTTTCAACAACTCTTTGGATCATTAGTGGGCATATGTTAAAATTTTACTTTTTTATTTTTTTTGTTTTTCATTTATTTTTGGTGACTTTATAAAAGTTTTAGTGAGGAAAATTTTTAGTGAGTATATGTCAAAGTTTTACTTTTATAATTTTATGTTTATTTTTTACTTTTTTGTGACTTTTAAAAATTTTAGTAAGGAAAAGTTTAGTGAGTGCATGTCCAAAATTTTGTAGTGCGAGGAAGTCCACATGAGAATACTATCACGATAACGCTTATCTTTTATTCACATACGCATGCATGATATACAAACACAGTCCCACAGACATGTGCATGTAAATATGCACTTATATTTATATGCATAAATGTATTGGATATGATATATAGAGGATTTCATGGGATCCTGTTTGGTCTCTTATACACACACATAAGGTCGTTCAGTCGTTGGATGAATAGGCTGTGACTGAATAGACGTAAAGTGTGTGCACATGGCAAAATTTATAGAGCCGTAGTCAAGATGAAAATGCATCAAAAACATAGACAAATATGGTATATCATATTCGACTTGTTATCCACTTTTTGGGTCTATCATATATCTATCCTCTTGTGATCCTTATCGACAGGAATATATATCCAAACCAGTGGGGTTCACTATGGTAGTTAGTCACACATCAAATCGAAGATCAAATCATATCTGTACTGCTTGTAAAAAATCAGCTTTTTTAGGGGACCCCTATAAGGACGGGGTCTACTACCCCTTCTGCAAACCCTCCCTATTAGCGTATGGTACTATTCATGTACGAGGTACTGTTCATGTATTTTTTTTTTGGTCTGTTTGTTGTTTTTAATTACCACAGAACCACCAACATGTTTTTAACTTTTTGTCCATTTTTTTTTTAAGTCATGTTACTACACAACCAACCTTGTCTCATGTTTTTTTTGTTCCAAGTATTGCACACAAGCATATATGCAGTATTGCACACAAGCTCAGATTAACATAATCATCATCGCCATTTTTTTTGTCCAAGTGCATAAGCATATATACAGTATTACACAAGCTTGCACACAAATATTTAGCACACAATAGGCTCAGATTAAAACAATCATCATCGCCGATTTAGAATTTTTTTGTCCAAGTGCATAAGCACACAAGCAGATTGCACAGTGATAAAATATCTACAAGTGTTTATAAAACAAATGTTTGGCTCGGATATGAAGGTTGCAAAGTGATAAAATATCACTTTGCCATGCCTTTCGGGTTTTAGAAAACCATTCGTCATCGCCTTTTTTGAAACAGATAAGTATGCAACATCGTTTAAATGTTAATTGTTTGAAACCTCGTTTAAACATTATTGATTGCTAATGTAAATTATTATGCAAATTCTTTGGTCAGATGAGCCAAAGAAATCCTTTCTGGTGCCGATGTAATAGAGGATTTATTGTAGAACGGAAATCCTGGCAAGATGGTAGTCGTGGGCGACTGTTTTATGCATGTCCTCTTTCAGTGGTAAATAATCATACGTTTGCTTAGTTATGTAAATAATTTGTTTGTTAAAAATACATTTCTTATTATTTTCTTAACATGTAACAGCCAGGTACAAAAGACTTTGGGTGTCGATACTTCGCGTGGAAAGATGAATTTGAAGCAGAGCACTTTAATCAACCCACTTCTTCAACGCATTGCTCAAACTGCGTTGCTACAAAAAATGAGAACAAGTTGTTGAAGGCAAGAATAAAGGCGCTGGAAATGAAGTTAGAAATGGCAAGGAATCCTGAGGATCACGCTTGTCAGTCAAGTGCCCGACTCCATGATCTTTTAAATGAGATGAATAATCTTCATATGTCGTAGATGTTGTTGTTTTTAAATAATATGTATAACATTGTCGTTTAATTTAATAATAGCAGTTTTTGTTGCAGTTATTTAACGTGGTAATATTTAACGTGCTATTATACAAACAAAATAATTATACAAAACATTATTAAACACAAAATATACAAAATATTATACATATACATTACATTTACTTAAAAAAAAAAAAAAAAAAAAAAAAAAAAAAAAAAAAAAAAAACGACGCTAAACGACAAAATAGTGTAAAAGTCAAAAAAATATATATAAAAAGTACACCCTATGTCATTTAGAGAGAGTTAATCTAACCAAATAGCCACCGTTATTTTAACCCATCCCCTTTTTTATTTTAGTTTATTTTATTTTTATTTATTTATTTATTTATTTTTTGAAACATGAATCGATCTTGAAATCATAAAATTTAAATTAATTAAGTTCGCTTAATTTACATAACTTTTAAACTTGTCAAATTAGACTGTGTCTCTTCTTAATTACGGAGTAATTTTAAACTTGACAATTTTTCAAAAACATACATTATATTAATTTTAAAATATACAGGCTTTTCGTATTTAAAAAAACACATGTTTTACATCAAGGGTCGAACTATAATCACGATTTCACATGTATAATTATTTGCCGCTATACATCGTCGTTTTGCGCAGGTATCCATCGCTTTCACGATTTCACAAAGTGTTCCGCCATATTCTTTTTCAATGGCTTATGATCCACCTAGTGTTCCACCTTACCCACACCCATATACACCATATCTATTGGCTAGTGTTAACCACACCCTCTCCTAGTTTTTAGCCACACCCTCCTATTTTTTATTTATTTATTTATTTTTTTTATAATTTTGTTTATATCAAAAAACTATAAACCTAAAAGTGCGAAACAGAAAATGTAAAGTTTAATATGTCAAACGCTTAAAACTGTCAAAAATACGAAACAGAAACTGACAAAAAGCAAGGTTATACCGGAAAAAAAATAAGGGACAAGGAGGAGACAAGGGGCCTGACACCCTTGTCCCCAGTACGTATAATAGATCCCCTATCTATTGGCTAGGGTTGCCCTATAAGGACGAGGTCTACATGAGGGGTCCCACCTATTTTAATCAAAATGTACAAGCATTAAAGCAGACAGTACAAGCGGCGGCAGCATCCTCTTCCACAAACCCTCCCTACAGGGAGGGTCCTTATAACTCATGCCATTGGCTATTGCAACATGTGTCTTACCCGATATCATCTAGTGCATTTAAAGGAAGTGAAGGGTACAATGTTAATCATGAGGGGTTCATGGGTTATTATTCTTCATATGTGGGACCGACGGGTTATGAAGCAGGAACGTCGACAACAGCAATTGGTGTGGGAGCATTAGTTGATTACCAAGGAGATGACGATTATGTTGACATGGATAATGAATGATTTTGACTATCATTCAAGGTTTTTATTATGATGTGTAACGGATAATTATTCCATCTTCTCCCTCGTATTTTATTTATGAACTTATTATTATTATTATTATTATTATTATTATTATTATTATTGTGATGTATTATTGTGATGTAGGATTTTTTATTATTATTATTTAGGATTTATTTAAAACTTTGTTATTATTTTTGTGTGTTTGTTTTTGTATGTTTGATGCATGTATTTATTTTTCAGGTTTGAGGTACCATGGAATTGTTGCTCATTCATATAGTTGATTCATTTTGGAGTTGGGAGTGACTAACTCATGCGTTAAACACCAAATATGGATCTCGCATGATTTCTCGGTGATATGATTAACTATTTTATTTTTCCTATTTCCTTTACTTTGAAGTTAATTTTTCACATTGAGGACAATGCAAAACTTAAGTATGGGGGAGGGAAGTAACTAGTGAAATTAAGATTTATTTTTAAAAAAATTTTGTGATTATTTTGAAATTTGTTTTATTGCCCTTAAGGAAATTAGTTGTTTTTACACTTAAAAGCTATATTTAATTAAAACAACTTGGAATTTTCCAATAGCATAATATGGCAATTTGAAATTTTAAACGTATCTCGATTAAGTGAAGCAATCCGTTCTTGAGATTGATAACATTGCTTGTGCATTTATAGCCTATTCTACAAAATATGTGAGGATTTGAACCTATCATTGAAAGCATGTATCTTTATGCTTAATTTCTATTTTCTTGCTATGAGTGTGCCGGTGATTGAATTGATTCTAGAACTTGTGCTTGTCATGTATAACGAATTCTAAAGTAAGGTCATATTCGTGTGATATAGTTAAATTTAAATGATAAGAGGCAACTTAGGATTTCAACCAAATGGCCATCTGTTTACATAAATGATATATTAGCTAGCCACATCGGTTAGTTAACCACGTTTTATGGACCCATTTGTTAGCGCTCATTTTTAACGCTAGATACCCTTATAGTACACCCTCTGAGCCATTTTTTTCGTTTTGTTACATCCAGACAATACAAAAAGATTTTACACCTTTAAACCTTAAACTAACCCTTTTTTGGTAAAGTCAAGTCGATGAATTGCTTGTTGTTGGCGTGAAGGAGTTTTTGATTATTGATAGTCTACACTTTGTATTTCGGATATACTTTTCCGACGAAGACGAAGGTAGCTACTTCTTATTTGTATTTTTTAGGTATATGCTCATCCAAAGTGTGAAAAAAAAATTAAAAAAAAAATAATAAAAAAAAAATAAACATGTGGTATAATTATGAAGAAGAAGTATTTTGAGTTATCAATTAGCCAATGTGCTAAGACGTGATATTTATGTATATAGTAATCAATGAAAGAAATTAAAAAGAAAGGGGAAATGTTGATTCGGAGACTATAATCATTTTGGAGTATGTGGATTGATTTTGGCAACAAGAGGATTTTGAGATTGGCTTGATTATTATTGTTTTATATTTAACTCATAAATTGATCCCATGATTTATCCATACCTTTTATTAACTCTTATCCTAACGTTTCAACCCGAATAAAAGTCCTTTTTTGCTAAGTTTATTTATTTCTTACATGATTTGGATTAGTTTTGATACTTGTACAAGCTTATGGTATGAAATGAAATCATGACTGAGCAATTGAGTGAAATTCACCTCTAACAAAAAAAATGAGTGTGAGTGAATTATATTATTACATTCTTTTCGTGAGGAGCTTAGTTATGTTATCTAGCTTGACCGAGTATTTCGTTTATTTTTCACATATAAATAGATAAAATTCACTTTCTGATCTTTTGCCTTGGCAATAGAAAGATTAGTGAACCTTTTTGACAATCATAATTTTTGGCTATTGGAATTTTTTTTTCAAAAGATTACTTTGCTTGAGGGCAAGCAAAATTTAAGTAAGGAGGATTTGATAACGCTTATTTTGTCTATGTTAGAGTCGCGTTATTTGTTTATTTTTGTACAATATTTAGTTATGTTTATGAAAATTTTATGCTTATTTGGTATTAAGATGTGTCAAAGTCTAGGTATAAGGAAATATCGAAGAATGACGAAGAAATGCTAAGAGATCAAGAGAATATTCAAGAAAAGAGTGTCGTCAAAGATATTGCTTCATGTTACGATTATTTCCGATGTACAAGAGAAGGTAATGAAGAATTTCAATGAAAGAAGGAGTCAAGATTAAGTGCCAAAATGATTATATAAGGATGAACTTTTATGCCAACCCAAGGTTGAAATACATGAGCAAAACAATTCTCAACCCAAGGTTGATGCTGACGTTCAAACCCAAGGTTCTATAGCCCAACTTGAGGTTGAGCAGTCATCCCAGCCAGAGGTTCAAGGTCCAAACCGTGGGTTGAGGCAAGTCTGAGATAAAAGGTTGCATTTAATCAAGGTTTTTATTACCATAATGACTCAAGGCCGATCATTACATCTCTTTTATGATTATTAAGGGTTTGTGGCGGTTTTTGTGAGTGATTTCAAGCATAAATATGCCCCATAATCACCACATTACACACATAATTAAGAAAAGACAACAAATCCTTAATCAAGCCTTACATACTAAGGTCTCGATCATCTTTTATACAACCCGAAAGAGCTTAATAATTCCGGTCATTCTTAAGAAGATACGAAGAAGAAGAAAGTGTTGGTGATACTTGTAGAAGAGGCGGAGAATTCCCTTGTTCAATTGGAGGCTTTAAGGAGTGCTATAACTCTTTACTTTTCTTACTCAATGTAGTCTTGCTTTGGGTAACTTTCTTTTACTTAACTATGATGTTGAAGAATTTGATTTTCAATGAAATGTTACATTTGTTGATGAAACTTGTTATGGAGTAATTTGTGATACTTTTTTAGGAATTATGTAGACTTTTGTGTGAATGTTGAATGGTTAGTCGGTTAGAAAAAAGTGGTTGTTCTCATAAGTTTTTTTTGGTTAAAAGGTCAAAAGACCCGGTAAATATAGTACTCCAAAAAACGTTTAAGTAGAAAGGATATGGGTGAATCTCATATCTCAGCCCGTTACATAGGCAGAAAAGTTTTTATAACAAGATCCTTCCAATTCTCTAAATAAGAAAAAACCACTACTCAAAAGATACCATTAGACTCCTATGAAAACAAAATTAATTTATACCAAGACCTTGGAGCTTCATACCATACGTGTCATATAAAGCATCCAAATTCCCTGGAAGATCGTAGACCTGATCCGCATAGTCATCATAATCATCTTCACGATCATAACCACCACCAAATAGGTTCATGGACTCATCAAACGTATTCACAACCTCGTCTTCATCACTATCTAAAACAACAATATCTCCCACCTTAGAGAATGGGTTAACCCTCTTAGTAGAAGAAGTAGACCCCGGATAATTAACCTTTTGAATAGGATGACCATCATCATCAACAAGAGTAGCTTTCCCATCAACAATTAGCTTTTCAATCTCCCCAATTTTCTCAGCTATATGAGTAGAACCAACCTCCTTTGTTCCCATTGAATCACTCACAAGCAGTTCTTGTGATGCATTACCAGTCTCTAAAGACCCGTCCACCAACTGCCATGTGCAGGTTTCAAACTCAAGACCTCTTCCTCTTGTTCTCATAATTTTGTTTAAATATAATTCCTGTTCTAAACTTGTTGATTTAACATTGTTGGATTTAAAGTTCGAAAGGATTTTTAATATTGTTTAATTCTAAGAAGTTGGTGCACAAATAGATTGGTACTTGATAATTGACAACTATTGAGTATTCAAGTTTTTAAATGAATTCGAGAATATTTAATCGCGAGGTTGGGTCGAAAGGACTCTTTAATGTTACTAATCATCTTTTGTATACATTTTGATAACACAAAGTGACTAGGGTAATGGGATGATGTATTGGCCAAAAGAATCACCCGTGAACCTAGTTAAAAACATGGATTTTCTTGATATTACCCATTGACTAGAAAACCTTGTAAAATTGGTATGTTCCTTCTACATATATGTTTCACCCAAACATGTTCAACATTCTATCACGATTGGTTACTATTCCAAAACAAGTACTTGTTCTTTTTTGATTGATTTAATTCGGAAATCATTGTTAGTTTATTTTTGTTTAATTTTGGTGCTTTAGAGTGTGACAATCTATTGTACTATTCTTTTGCTACATAATTGCTAAACTTAAATTACATAGTCTCTTAGGACGATCTCTATTTACCATAAACCATGTTACACATGGACGAGTATACTTGCTCGTATGCGTTTTCTAAAATAATCGGTAAAAAGTTGTTTATAAATTTAAAATTTGAGTGAAACTTAGGATATAATAACATACACCCGGTTCACGCATTAGTAACCATGATTGTTCTATGGTTGCAGACATGGCGGGTGTATGGAGTTGCCCAAAGAACAATAGATCAGAGCCTCATCATCAAAGAATATTTCATTATATTTTAGCTGAAACATCCATTAGGACTTGCTGAATATGTCTTTCATGATTATTTATTTCATTGGCGGATCTTTAAAGCCTAATATCAGTTTTCCAAATTTTTATGTCTGTATTCATGCTAAATTATAATAGAAACTAAGTTGTAATAGACATATAACATCGTGTGCCAATATTGGCAAATAAAGAACGCGGTGCACTTTACAGTGCAAAGATTCCAATCAAAGACATTTTTTTATTTAATTAGATTTTTTCCGATTTAAATTTCTGTTTATCAACCAGACTCTTTCTACTTTAAAGTTTACCGCATTCTTCATTAGAAAATATTGACATACGATGTTCAACATAGTTACCCATTCTAAGTTTCCCCTCCAATTCTGTTTGTTATTCAACAATCTAGCAATTCGTTTGGTGTAGGCCTTTGCGCAAAGGGTGTTGAAAAGGGAAAAGGAGAAAGGAATTAGATTGGGACCTTAGAGGGTTAACTATGTTGCTTTTTGCCTATTACAGTTATTTATAAAGTACATTACAACGTTGTGTCAGCCATGATGTTATGCCAAAATGTATTTGGTTACCTAAACAACTAGCTTCATATATGTATTATGTGGGAAAATAGAAGGGGGGTTGAATAGTTTACCGACTTTTTGTTTAATTATAAACATTTACTTTGTGAAAAACTTTGATTCGTATGTAGATGAAATCAAACAACACCAATATGAACACAACCTTAAGCTAACACTAACAAGCAATAGAAATAAATAAAGAGATAGAGATGGAAAGATCAAACCAAGACAAGTGATTTATAGTGATTCGGTCACGAAGCTCTTCTTCGCCCTACTCCACTCCCCGAGTACCCAACACGAGAGTTATAAGCACTATGTCAACAACCTCCCTTCAGGCGGAGAAAACCGTACAACGTCGCTTACGTTATTTTCTGACACTAAGCTAGATGTCGAGTACTAATCTTAGCTAGTACCAATCTACCACGATCCACATAATCTACACGATCCTAACCTTTCACGCGATCAACACGAACCTAACCTTTCACACGATCAACACGAACCTAACCTTTCACACGATCAACGCGATCCTCACATAATCTACACAATCCTCACAATCAACTCAATCTACCTTGATCCACTTGATCAATACTCTAACACACTAGCTACATGATATCCCCAAGATCTCAACACGATCACAATGATCTACATAAGATAGCTTATACAAGATTACAATACTTGATGTATATCAAGATACAATCAAGCAAACAATAGGTAATGCAAGTGCACTACACAAAGACTCTAATACTTTGTGTCTTCTTGACACCTTGTGTTCTTCTCTTGAATAGTAGAGGATGTAGGTGATCTTTGGTTGGATGAAAGAATCACTCTTTAAACAAAAGAAGACTAACTAATGATCTAAGAAGTATAACTAGAAAAGGAGGATGGAATATAGAAAGTTTTGTGTGAAAAAGGATTGTCAAAAACTAAGAAGTGAGGTGGTCTTTATAGGAAATGAAAATTTGACCGTTATGGGGGGACGTCACAACTAAATATCACACGGTACCACTAAATTTAGTGGTACCGTGCCAGACAAAAACGCTCCCCTTTTTGTTTTTAGTGGTGAATGTTTATTTAGGGAAGTTTGGAGCTAATTAGAGGGAATATCTGTTAAGGTTTTTTTTGAGTTCATTTTTCCAAATAAAACATTTCTTTAAAATTCAAAAATAATTTGTAAAATATATTTTTGAAAAGAATGTTTTGTCACTGATGCGTGGAATTGCGCCCTCGCAAAAGGTTTTACCTCTCAAGGGTACTTGAGAAGCTTGCAATCCCCACCAGGCAGTGTACCTGTTCGTTGTAGTATAGTATAGTGACAAGTACCGGGGGATTGATCGTTCAACTCTTGGAATAGTGTTCCCTAGGGTTTTTTTAAAGGGTTATAACGTTTGGTGTAGGGATAGGATCAACACGGTTTTTTTTGGATAAAGGCAATATTTACTGGTGGCGAGTAATCATCTTGGTTAATTACATGTAAAATATGGCGTTGCTAAGCCAAGACTCGACTCGACTTAATCTAATAAAGTAAAAATAACAAAAACTTAAAATAAACATAAAGGAAACGGGATGGTAGTCCGTATGTTTTTCTCCTTTTTTCTATTTTTTTTTTCTTTTTCTTGATTTTTTTCGTTTTTTTTTTTTTTTTTTTGCATACACTTTTACCCTACCATCCAAAATAATACATCTTAGGGAATTTGCATTCCCCTTACACTTGAACTTTTACATACTTTACAATCAACTATTCTAATGACTCGAATTAAGATAATCAAAACACTTGGAGTACTTTTTAAGATTAACGCACATATGGGGGTAATATATGATGTTCTTCCCCATGACTCAATAACACAAGTACTTTACCCATGAGTCCCAATCGTCCCAAAACAATATGTACAAGATATGACTCGACTTAGCAACCATGTAATCAATTAGACAATTAACTAAGGGTTTAAACAAATAACAATAATGCACTAAAGATGAGTGCATACACGGAAGGCTAAGGCGATTTGGTTGCTGATTAGTGTTTGAGCACTCATCAATCCCCCACACTAAACTATTGCTAGTCCCTAGCAATAAACTGTTTTGAAAACTTAATGGATTTTAAACTCTTTACCAAAAGCCATTACTTCTGGAGTAGCCAAATGTATCAGTTCAAGTAAGAACTATGGTCCACTTGATAACCATGTGATTTTGAGCAAACCACCAGCTGTCAACGGATTTGATTTGTCTTTACCAAAAGCCGTTTGCTTCTGGACTAGCCAACTCTTGATTGACAAAGTCAACATCTTGGTGAGCTGATTACCAATTATGGTTTTTCCACTACCTTTACCACAAGCCATAATCTTGCGGGCTAGCCAACTCTTTCACTTTTTAGGATATGGCGAGTTGATTTACCATACAATTTTGGGCAAATTGCAAGCCATCAACGGATTTGATATATCTTTACCAAGAGCCGTTTGCTCCTGGATTAGCCAATCCTTTTGTCGTTTAGACATGGCGGACTGATAACCATAAAAATTTTGAAACTCAAGTGAAAAATTTTTAAAATTTTTGAAATTTTGGCCAAAAACGGGGGTACTAGATAGTAAAATGTGATAAAACTCGCTAGAATAGCGAATACCCCCCCTCCCCCACCCTACACTTAGAATGAATATTGTCCTCAATATTCAAAGTCCCGGCTATTATGCCGACTCTTTGAACGTAAAAGGGCAACATTACAAGCTAAATGTGGAAAACACCATTTTGTTTTTCACTTTATTTGTAACCATAGTAGGGGTAACTCCCCCACACTTAGGGTGAAAACCCTATAAGCATGCTACTGTTTTTGTTTACCGAGTCGCTAGCTTGACTCGACCCCGAATTCATTGGTTCTTGGGGAAGCATGATGTGGAAGAAATAATCTCCATCGGACTTTCATTCAAGATGTTTGGACAAACATTTGAAGCACGTGAAAGTTCCACACTGACGAGATATGTACCCAGCTTAAAATAGTATAAACTATAAGCGGTGATGCCGGGGTCAAAGATAATGTCTTCATTCCCGAAGGAATAAAGAATAGGAGAAGTCACCCGATAGGTGAAGAAGGGTAGAAAGATCTTGATGACAATCAAGATAAAGTCATCATCATCAGAAAGAGAATCCATGATTGGTGTATCATGAATCTCATCATTTAAGCTCGTATGATCTAGACATATTATGGGTGGGAGGGTTGTGATTTTGATATCAATCAAATTCTCAAGGTTGAGAATATTTCCCTCCGGAACACAAAGATCATCTTTGTCTAGATCAAAGTAGAAGTTATCATACTCCGGTGGAGATATGATATGAGTGAGTTCACCGGAGAACTCCTCAAAGGTGAATGAATCATATTCGGGGAGAGAAATTTGAGAATGAGAAGTGGTACTGCCACTAATCTTCTCTCCCATATTATCAAAAGTAAAGGCTTCAAACTCCGGAATAGGATCATCGGAGAAAATGTCACTATCCTTAATGGGGATAGGAGATGAAATATGTTTCTCTTTGAAAGCCTCAATTTTAGAAATGAGGAGATCGACATTCAATAATGTTGCATGAAGTGCTTCATCCTTGATTTCCGTGTCAATCTTATCATTCTCTTCTTCTAAGCTAACTAGCTCAGAAGGTAATTCTTCCATAAAAACGATGTCTCCACAAGATAACGAATCGTCATCAGTAGAATCGGAGAACATCTCAACATGATCAGTCGGGAAGACAAGAGGAGGAGGAATATCACACATATGATCAAGAATTCCCTGTGACTCTCTTGGGATTGGAACAAGGTCCTCAACACTAGACTTTATGAATTCGTCCGATTCCTTATTAGGAACAGTGTCAAGATGCTCGTCCCCCATGCTCAGAGAGTGAGTAGGAACCTCGGGTGTGATAATGGTGGATTGAGATGGAATCTCAACTGATGGAATTTCATCTGATGAACCTGATGAATCTTTATAAAATTCAAGGATATCAAGTGTATCCACATCATCACTGTCATCAGGAATGAAACGGAATCGAGAGCTAGATCTGGCTGCTTTTTCTTTTGCAATTGATTCCCTTATGGATTTTTCATAGGCATCTTGGGAATTTATTTTAGCAGCCTGTTCTTCAGCTAACAATTCTTCCATCGATTTTTGTTTTGGATTATCTGGGGTGTGTGTGATTCCTTTCAAATCTTTCACTAACTCCAAAAGATCAAGGAGAAGACTTTGAGGAATTGGTGGAGATGGAGGTTCGTCATAATACGATGTGTCACAATTGTTACAAGGAAATGGATTCCTTGTTTGACAATCGGAGCTGAAGTGTGGACCTCCACAGTAATCACAACAGTAAAACTGATGTGGCTGTGAGTCGTATGTGCTAGAGTCATAATTGTTATCAGGAAACTGCTCATAGACAAGCGTGTTTCCGGATTGACAATCAGATCTGTAGTGTGAACTACCACAGTACTCACAAAGTAAAACTGCTGAGTTTCATGGTGTGGTAGCTGATGGAATAAATCAGTCGTGTCATGGTAGGAATAGGATCCTGGTTATAGACAGACCCGTTTCCTGACTCTACCATGCCACAACCGGGGCAATTACCACCATTATGAGGATTACCACACCAATGGCAAATAAGAAGGTGTGGATGAGACATAGAAAGAATCAAAAGGTTTGGGAGGGTAAGGAATGAAGAATCAAAAGGGTAGGAGGGTAAAGATGAATATTTTTGGGTTTTTGGAAATACATTTTGTACAAATAAGAAAGAAAATCTTTTTGTGTTTTTGTGTTCGTTGAAAACTGAGTTTAAAATATTTCCGTGAACCGTTTTGTTTTTATATGAAAATAAGAAGATAATATGAACAAGGGTGGTAAATATACAATGGATGTATATCCCGATTCACTAATACGCAAAACCGTTTAGAATAGCGCACACCTCCCCGGCAGCGGCGCCAAATTTTGATTGAGGCAAAAGCAGTCAACTAAAGTCAACCACGAATGTGGTCAACAAAGTCAAACTCCTTAGGCTCAATGCTCCGCGGAATATAGTGTTTCCCCGGGTCGTTACGTCCCGACGAGGTGTGGATTGTTATCAAACGGGTTTGTATTAGGGTGAATTTGGACGGATAGGGTTTGAGATTGATTACACTAATGATTTATACAATGAAATAGCTTAAATAAGCTATATGATCAAGACTGGAAGCTTGGAAAAATCAGAAACGTTTAAAACCTAAAACGCGTACGTTTACATTTTAAATAACGTAAACGTACAAAATAAAACGTGAAAACTGAAATCTGAAAACCCACAGGGGGTGAAAAATGACTTTTTTACAAACTACAAGATAAAAGAAAATTTTTAAAAAAAGAAAATAAATTTTTACGCTAATTAATTATTTAATATTAATTAATTACTAATTATTAATTACTTAACTAATTTTAATTAATTTAAATTATTAAAAATAACAAACTAACTTAGAAAATTAAGAAAAATTTTACAAATCCAATTAACCATCACAGAAATCCTAAAAAAATTATAAAAAGTTTGTTTTATAAGTTTTTACACCATTTTACTAATTATTATATTAAATATTAATTAATTACTAATTAAACTATTTAAAATCTAAAAAATAGTAAATGAATAGTAGAAATTATGAAAAAATTCCTAAAATTATTTTATAACTTATAAAGGCTAGGAAAAATATAAAAATTAGGGTTTACTTAATAAAAACTAGTTTTGCTATTTAATACTTAATTATTAATTAATAATTAATAAAACTAATATTAATTCTAGTTAATACTAAATAACAAAATAAAAATCTGAGAAAATTACTAAAATTACTTTAATATAAATGGAATTTAAGAAAAATATAAAAATGCCAAGTGCTTAACAAAAATCTAAAAATGCAAATTAAAAATTTAAATTACATTAAATAGAAACTATCACTTATTTTTAAATTGGTTTTTCTGGATTTTTCATTTATAAAACTATTTTACAACTAAAAACATGAAACTTTTATGAAAACAATTTTTTTTGAAATAAAAAATAAGCTATTTGAGGGCTTATGAGCTTGACAGTTGACTTTGGTCAACTGTCAAAGCTAAAAGCTTTGAAATAAGCTTAAACCTGAGACTAGGGGTGGATTTAGGTTTGTACAAGCTCAAGGGACTTGTGTGAAGGAAAAACAACAAAATTTGGTCCCTAGATAAGCTGATAAGCCAAAATAAGCAATTCCAAAAACCAAATGCCACTCAGAATTGGGACAAACAAAAGGGGCTAATTCAGGTGGGTCCCAGGGGTCTTAAGGTCAACCTCTTGGTCAAACCTTGAAGAGTGCCACGAGGGGGGTTGAA
The DNA here is from genome assembly GCA_030686995.1 of Artemisia argyi. Classification (NCBI taxonomy): domain Eukaryota; kingdom Viridiplantae; phylum Streptophyta; class Magnoliopsida; order Asterales; family Asteraceae; genus Artemisia; species Artemisia argyi. Next base: position 34,381,403 of record CM060694.1, read on the forward strand.
GGAACCTAATTTTGGCTAGTGGGACCCACTGTGGTGGCCAGAAAACACCACCAAAGTTGGTGGAGTTGCAGGGGGTTATCCCTCCCCTGCAGCTGAGTTTGGATGGGTGTAGGGCCCAGTGAAAAAATCACAAAAAAATAGGAAGTGTGGGATCATAAACTTCAGATGGGATAATACTAATCCTAAAAAGCACACTTCCTCAAACACAACACAAAATTCCCTATAATTCTTGCAAGATTTGACTTTTTTGCCCTAAGTCATATTTGACTTTTTGATGAAACATGAATTTTTGACTAAAATGAGATTTAAAGGCTTCTAAATTACAGAATATGTAATAATAAACTTGTATGAGACTGAAATAAGCAACTACAACATCTTATGTAAGGATATGGAGGTTTATGAACCTTAATGACCATCACAGTTAACTGTGGTGGTGGGATTTTTGTGATGTTGACTTTTTTGTAAAAGAGTCTTGATTTTGAGACTTTTCTTGACCCAATATGAACTGATGCAATCTACTAATACAAGAAAAACAACAAAACAACAACAAGCACACTCAGAACAGTGCTAATCCAAACACTCCCTATTTGGACTGAAATTGAGATTTTTGAAGCAAATGGAAATTTTAGTCCAAAAAACTAACAAAGTAGGTTATACTAACATATAATAAGCATAGTTGAGCAGAATCTAACAACAAATAACATGTAAAACTAATAAGAGCCAAATATGCAATTTGGCAGTGAGACTGAGAACAAGTATACACAATGGAATAAGTACCATATTTTAAGCATTAATAAGACTTAACTATACCTAAGAAACTAAAAGAATACAAATATAAGCAACCATAAGCAGAGCTACAGTGAATTAAAAAAAATATTGAGAATTGGCTTACACTTGAGTTTTAAGCAAAGATCATGAACCATGCATCAAAATCACCTCCTATACCTCCATTGAGGCTTCTAAAACCCAAGCAATCCAATTTCAACCTTGCTCCAATGCTTCTTCTTTCATAGAAACTGATTTTTGATTTATTGAACTATTTAATGGTATTTTTATTTTATTTTTTATTTTTAAACTAAAACTGGTATAGAAGCTTTGTAAGCTTATAAAAGTTTATTAGGAACCTGAATTGAGGTTAAATGAACATACAACAACAACATTTAACCATTACTAGTGAAATTGAGATTTTGATAAACAAAAATGGCATAATCTGAAAATAACTTGCACACTGAAATTAAAAGCTTAAGAAGGTTAACATTACACTAACAACATTGATTACAAGCTTTTTTAACTGAAAAGTACAATAAAAAACTAAAATTACACTAATTCGTCTTATCTAAACTAAACTATATTACTCTACACTACTTGGTTCTTTCTCTGTCCTCCCTTCTTCCTTTATAGAGTGGAATTAGGTTTAGAATGGTCCACTGAAACTTTCCTACTTCTAATCCTGGCCATTGGAGCTCTGAATCAATCTTGACCATCAAAAAATACTTTTTGGCTCCAAAATATCTTTTGGCCAGCTGGGGTTGAGTGTGAGGGATTCATGGTTAATTAATTGGGTTTGGAAGTATTTGTGAGGTGGAGGGGGCAAGGTATGGGTTTGGTCTGAGGTGGAGGAGGGGGGTGGAGTGTTGGTTGAGTTAGCAGGTTGCAAGTTGGGAGGGGAAGAGGTGGAGGTCAAAGGGGGTTTGACTGGGGATAATAAAAAACGGGGGAGTGATATATTTGTGAGTGGGCTGGGGTGTGTGTTTTGGGCTTGGGATTGGGTAGGGTAGTGGATGGTGGGCTGGTGTTTGGATTTCGTTTTGTTTGGTTTATATAGTAAAACAAAATGGACCCGTTTGGTTTTGTAGTTGCAAACCACAAGGACTCAAAATGTAATTATCCTGAATTTTAGGGACCTGATTCGCCATAATTCCAAAGTAACCATAAGGACCATACTTGCCATGTTTTGATAACCCACGTGCCAATATTTGATATTTTCCAAAATTAAATTACCCGGGGACCAATTTTGCAAAATTCCAAACTATGGGGACCAAACATGTAAATTTCACAAATTTTTATCCCAAGGAACATTCCTGCTAAAGATTAATAGCACAAGGACCAAAATTGATTTTTCATTCAAAAATATCCCACCAGGGACCAAATCTGCCAATATCTGAAACTCCAGGGACTAAACTTGTAAATTTCCAAAACTTTTGGGATTTTTCACCAAAGGACTAAATATGACAACTTATGATTTTAAAAGGACCTTTGGTGATAATTTTCCCTATTTTGAATGAACAGGGACTAGTTTTGTCATTTTATGAAAGTTGGGGGACTGAAACTGCCAATTTTGCAAACTTTTTACATTTTTCATCTGTTTTTACTCTTTTTGCATATAAAACATATAAAACACAATTTTGAAAAATTTTCAGTATTTTGATGCATTTCTGAGTGTTTTTGTATGTTTTGCAGTTCAGATTTGACCAAAAATGATGAGTGTTTGAGCACTCATCAGTTGCACATTTGGGGTGGGTTGTAAACGAATTCTTCCTTTAAGTAAAATGCTTAAAGTTAGAAAAGAAAAAGATAGGCTCGGAGGGGTGTACTAGGGGTATCGTGTACTAAAAATGAGTACATCGCAAAGGCGTGGGAGAAATTAGTTGACTTTACTAGTCAAGGTAATTGACTTAAATGGTCAAGTAATTATGATACGGGTTTAACACAAGGGTGATCCTAATGCCTCTTATCATGTAGTAAATCCTACTACCTGAATGTAGTCTCACTAGCGGTCTCGGAATGCATCACTAACGCAAGTTCTAGAATCTAAGTACTACCGGTACACTCATAAGCGCTAATAATAAATGATTTTCCTAACAAATCTAAAGGCGAACCTCACATAATTTGGTAGAAATTTTTTTTGAGTGGTACGGTTTTTGTGCTAGTCATACAACTCCTATCCATGAGACGTTCATTAAGGCTAAAGCTTCACTCCTAAATGTTGTAAAAAATTTTAAATTTGGCGCTAAAATTGCACTAACAAGAATTTCTCTTAGTTTTATTACACACCTACAATTGAACAAACAAACTCAAGCGTAATTGTATTCTCTAAGGTATCATCATTTACCCTCCCCTTACACTTAGGCTGAACATTGTCCCTAATGTTCAATAAGAAAATGTAAAAGTAAATAAGGTAAAAAAATGAAACAAATACTCCCCTGATTCGTTCGGTGTGGATAAATCGTTAACATGGTTAAATCCTCCTCCAAGAGAATGAACGTTGAAAGCTTCCCTTCCGAAATAATAAATCATCTTCTTGTCCAATATAACCTGTTAAACCTGAGAAAACAATCATGGCGACCTCGTGTAAAATTGGCAGGAATCTATATATATAAGGATATAATGCTTGTGGAATGAATGTTTGCAAATTTCCTGGAATTTATAAAACTAAAGAATTAACAAAAACTTTAAGACTCTGTTAGAAAAACAAAACTTGTAAAATTTCCAGAATTTTACACCTGACGCCGTCAGGTGTTAATCTAGATGTCGTCAAAATGTTCCTGCAAAAATCTCATGTTAAGTTTCTGGAAAATTTCTGGAAAAACTTATGCCTTAATTCCTGGAAAATCCTGCAAAATATCATTATGACTCGATACAAGCATTTGACTCAAACAAATACTAATATACATGTTCATTTAATATTGTTGTGGTTCATGTCCAATTTCGGTTCTAAAAAACAAATTTAGGTTTCCCTTACACTTAGCTTTTGCGAAATACCTTTTATGAAGTTAAGACAAACAACAAAGTAAAGCATTTTCACAATTTAGTATGAAACATGAGCCACAAACAATAAAAATAAAGCATGCATACAGAAACAAATAAAATAAAACAAACAAACAATCAAACAAATAAAACATGGGTTGCCTCCCAAGAAGCGCTTTTATTTATTTACGAGTCTTGTAGATAGACTCAAAGTCATGGGCTATCCTATATGTGTGAGCTCCTCGTCGAGGACAACTTTGGGATCAAACTTAGGTTTCAATTTCCTATCGGTTTTCTTGGTACGGTATGACATCTCAAACTTTTCTCCATCCGGATTATACAGAATCATCTTCATATGTCATGATCCGTCACCTTCCTTAGGTGGCTTGTCCCAATTTCATTTACATTTGTCCCCTTCCCTTTTCCACTTGTTCATTCCTAAATTGATAGGCATCACTCCTAGGAATTCAATCATTTTCCTAAAGACTAAGGGATCCTCAAAAGGGTTTAGTTCTTCATCCCTAGCTATGAGTTGTTCCACCGAATACGTTTTGTTTATAAACCCCTCTTCTAAATAAAATGGGCGTTGAGGTCCTATGAAGTCTCCATTAACCCAAGGTCCATACCTACATGGTCTCCTATTCACATCTACCCAATGAGGTGTTGGTTCCTCATTAGTATCATAGGCATGTTTCTTAACATCATAGACCGACCAAGTTTCTCCTTCTCCTACCGCTATCCTAGACTCCTTACAATCAATCATCGCACTTGCGGTAGCTAAGAATCCTCTTCCTATTAATAACGGGCACGTAGTGTCACTAACCATATCAAGGACCTAGAAGTCGGCTAACATTGTCAATCTTCCTATACGTACTAACACGTCCTTCACTACCCCAACCGGATATGCTACACTTCCATCTTCGAGTCCTATGATTACCTCTGTTTCATCTAACTTTCCTGGCTTAAGAGTGGTGTATAGAGATGATACGTAGGAATCGCACCAGGCTTTACCTCTCGAGGGATCTCGAGAAGCTTACAACCCCCACCAGGCAGTGTATTGATCGTTGTAGTATAGTATAGTGACAAGTACTGGGGGATTGATCGTTCAACTCAGGAATAGTGTCGCTAGGATTAGAAAGCCTAAAAACTAGGTCTAGAGGTGAGGGATGATTCTTTTTGCATTTTTATATTTTTATGAACGCAATTAAAAATCTCGGTTTTTGGAAGAGTGAGCAGAATTAGTTGCTAGTCAACTAACCCAATAACTAAAATGCAATCAAAATAAAATAACAGAAATGAAAATAAAGCTAATTAAACTAGTGTGGTGTGAACAATAATGGGGAGAATTGTGTTTACTTAGGTTTCATTACTCCCTAGATATCTTTTACAGGTTGATAGTTTGTTACAATTGCGTGGATGACGGGTTATATTCCTTAATACCATTCGTGGGGTGGCGTACGTACTTCCCCAACTCTTTAAGCTCATACTTCACTCCTATGTCGAGCCTGCAAGAAGCTCCTAACATGGGATCATTAGAATTCGCTCATGCATTAAATATAACCATAATAACCAAGTACGCATTGGTTCATGTTTCTTAAGACGTTCAAGCATGTTACCCTATGGAAGTCTGCCAATTTTCTTAAGCCTAACATCGAAATCATTCATCCGTAACAACTATAAACAAACAATCAACCCATAATTAACATCTAGGTTTCACTACATCTAAGCAAACACGCAAGAGATCTAGCCTAGCATGTTGAATTCAAGACAAGCGTAAGATATATTCAAACAACACATAGACATATTGAATGAATTGAAAGGATACTTATGTCAATTGAACATGAAAGGTTTCAAAGGGTAAAAACCCTTGAAAGAACAGTAAAATTTGTGCTAGGGTTTCTCCAAAGTTATCTCTCTAAAGTTACACACTAATGAATGAAAATTGCAAAACTATATATAGATTTTACAGGGTGACGGCGTCAAGAAGGAATTTCTGACGTCGTCAACTCGCCGCCCATAATGAGATCGGATTGCCTAGATCCAAGTTTGACGCCATCATGTGTAATATTACTCTGGGCCGTCACCATATCTTGAACCTTGATGGCCATACGTGACGTCGTCACGATTTCTCTGGACCGTCACCACTTCCAACTCTTGACGCCGTCACATGAAGACTCTTGACGCCGTCAGGTACTGTTCCCGGCAAGGAAAATTAAGACTTTGCCATTTTCTTCACTTTTATGCTCCAAAAACGTCCAAAATGCTTTCTTTTCCAGAATTCACTCCAAAAGTACCTAAAATGACAAAAGGAACGATTTAAGGCAATATTTAATCAAATAAATTCAAATTCGGGCTTAAATGACCCCCTAAAAATGGTTCATTTTTCGCCTCATCATATACCCTTACACTTGAGATTTGCTTGTCCTCAAGCAAATGCACTTTTATTCTAATCAAAATACAAGTTAGGGGTCATTTAACACTAATATATAAGTAATTACAACAAATAATCGTTCCACTAAAGACCAAAGACAAGCACGGAGGCCATACACTAGCACCTCACAAATAGTGTTTAGATACTCACATCTCTCGGGTGTAATAAAGTATATATCACAATATGGAAATGGAAAACATCTCTCACTACCTGTCATAGCAAAATAGATTACCATAGGCTTGGGAAAGGATCAAAACTCCACCACATGGCGTAAGCACCTAGGATAAACTATCAAAGAGGTCTTTCAAAGGGTTATAACGTTAGGTGTAGGGATATGGAATACACGGTTTTGTTGGATATAGGCAATCTTTACTGGTGGCGAGTTAATCATCTGGGTTAATTACATGTACAATATTGCGTTGCTAAGCCAAGACTCGACTCGACTTAAGCTAATGAATGAAAAATAAAAAAAACATGAAACAAACATAAAATGAAACATGATGGTAGTCCGTTTTTTTTTTTTTTTTTTTTTTTTTTTTTTTTTTTTTTTTTTTTGCATACACTCTTACCCTACCATCCAAAATAATACATCATAGGGAATGAAAATTCCCCTTACACTTGAATTTTTATATACTTTACAATAAACTAATCTAATGACTCGAATCAAGATAATCAAAACACTTTGAGTACTTTTAAGATTAACGCACATATGGGGGTAATAAAAGATGTTCTTGTTAGAGTTGTGGATAAATATTAATATGTATATGTCTAGAATCGAACTCGAGACCACGGGATTGCACACTTTATGTATGAGAATTAAAGTTTAATAATTTAATATAAATAGTTATATTTAATTATTAATTACACAAAACAAATAAAGAATGTTAGTAATTGGTGAAAATTGACTAACATACAAAGATAAGGACCATGGATAAAAAATGGAGAACCCTAAACTTGTTCCCTAAGTTTTGTATCCTATAAAAGCAAAGGCAATGATTTTATTTTGAGAGGGTTTGTGCACACGTTAAATCCTAATACCTTTCTTTTGCTCCTTTTACTTCTCGACATCACAGGGTTAATATACATGCATGAATTATCATGCATGTGCACAAGATATTAAAAATTGTTTTGTTTTCCTTACTGTGATCAACAACAACAATGACACAAAGTGTTTTGGTGTATTGTTTTCTTTGTCGAGAAGTTTAGTTTTTATTAAAACAAAATATTGTTTTGTGTATATTAAAACTAGCATTACTTTAATTCGTTAATAGTACGTGTGTACAAGAATGTGGTACAATCACACTATTGATTGTATCTTGGATCGATTAACAAAACGGTAAGGGGTTAATCTATAGATCCCTAATTCATATAAACCCTTATTAGGGTTCATCCAAGAATTCAAGATTGCATACGGTACGTTCTTATTTATGTTTTCGTTAATAATTATATGTTATACTTGATCTATTGCTTCCGCATACGTGTATACTTTGATTATGATTTACTTATATGATAGTCATGTTATTTAAATTCTAACAGTGGCATCACGAGCCATGTATAACATGTAATTGATTACTAAAACATAATAAAAATCGTATCTTTAATAGTTTTAGATACATATTTTGGATCTAGGGTTTTTTCTTTAATTTGTTTTTTAAATTTTCGAAACCCTAACCCAAAATTTTTTTTGGGGGGGGTCGTTTTTTCCATGAACCCTAATTAGGGTTTGTGGTTTAAATTAATTAAATTGTAATTAATTAGAAACCCTAAGTCATTAACTAGTTAATTGAACGTATCTATGTGACCTAATTGGTAATTGTTATGCTTTGATCCGTGACGAAACATGCATGTTAGTCATGGGTTATTAATTATTTATTAATTGTTAAGCTTTTTCATATGTTTAGATAGATATAATATTGGGGAAGACCCCATAATTATTAAAATCAATTATGTGCAATGTGGTATGTGATTAGCTTTGGCCTACGCAATTGATTTGTCAATGTATGTGGCTCACTTCCATTAAGAGGTGAAGGTCCTAGTTAATTATATGCATATAAAAACCTAGAATTGATTTTTTTAGGATCTTTTGTGAAAAGATTGCATGTGACTAATTGTTTCACCTTTATAATTGTTATGTTATTAGTTATTTTGATTTGTCTTTATTACTTGTTTTATTGTTTAATTGTTGGAAACGTTTGTAAGCAATAAAAGGGTAATTTTTATAAAGAAAATAATATGGACTAATAATGGTGAAACTTTAAGTGATAAAGATTGAATCTTGCAGTGTCTTATGTGCCAACAACGGTTCGCTTCGCACGGTAATTCGCTCCAAGGCGAGACTAGCAAGATTCATACTTTGTTACATGTTTTGAGATTGAATCCATAAACTTTTGCTTGATTGATGTTTTGTACAACATGCTTTTAAAAGTAACTCCTTTAAGACAATATTCATAGTCGTGGTAAGAAGGCTTGGAAAGAGCCTTAGAGTCTGCCTTGGTTATCACACTTACAAATACGTCTTAAACGAATTTCTTTTAAAATCATTCGTGTAGAAAGTCATCTTATGGTTTTTAAACCTCAAGTAAAACTTTGAGCATTAATTTCAAGAATTGGTAATAAAAGTTTTTTAAAACTTATGCTATAAAGATGAGTGCATGCATCTTTATACATGATTTGATTTTCACATCAAACTAAAATACCCTAAAATTTAAGTTACATGCCATCTAACTATAAGAAACACTTGAAGTTATTATTTAGTAAACGTGAGACGCAGACTAAATTTTAATGACAAGGTAAATTTCCAAGTGTGCGTGAGACCACACATGGAGAATTTGCAGTTTCTAAGTTAGACGACTTAATTAAGTTGATGCGTGAGACCTAGAACTTAAGGCATGAGATGGGATGAAACATGCTTACATGACAAATTGATGAATCAATTTGATGTAAATCCCATAATGATCTAGGAATTGGAAAAATGTTCCCCAATTATTGTTCGACAGATTACCATCTTTTATACTTTCACCACTAGCAGATCAACTGATGTGGTGGAATCTATGTAAAGTTGGATCCTAGATTTTCAAGAAAATATGTTGGTTATATGAATATATCCTTGGGTATTATATTTTCTTGGAAATATAAATTATCGAAAATACTAAAATTGAATTTTGTAAATTCTTTAAATGTATTAATGCAACATTAAAACCGTAAACGTAAGTTATTCTTTTAATTGATCTACACCCGTTTGGGTTTTTGGTTAGAGTCAATTTTACTAAAAAAATAAATCTAGTCTTCTTTCCATTAGGAGAAGTGTGAGACTTAATCCTAATCCTTTTCATGAATGAGAAAGGTATAATAGGATGATTAGAATTGTCTAAATTCTAAATACATAACTCAAAGCAAAATTTAATAGTAAGATTATTTGCACTTTATGAGTTATTAAATTAGAAGCTAGACTGATTACTACACAATGGTAAAAGACGAATTAGATTATTTTATCTAGTTGTTTTGATTTGACCATTTACAGATACTACATACAATTGTTGAAATGGTAGATCTATACAGGAAGAAATTGCATGCCCAGTTTTTTCAAGTTAATAGTTTGGAATGTGATGAATCACATTTACATAGTAGAATACATTCTTTTAGAACCTATATATAATTGTTGGAATGGGTTTTCTTAAAAGATGTAGGAAAGTAAATAGTACACTATTCCCTTTCACTGATTAATGAGACATTTATAATGTTGTCAAATTCAGTGGGAGTATTGTGTTCTTATGGCTGAATAAGGGATTATTGTAATGTTCTCTAATTTAGTGGGAGTTACAAGACTTATTGTCTTGATTATAACTTGGATTATCTTTTGAAGTCTCAAGGTAATTACTTTCCAAATATAGACACTAATATTTTCAAGGATAGTCATGTGTGTTTCCTTAATTGATTGAGTAAACTCTATATCTACTAGTTATGCTAATGACACAAATCATATTGTTCACATTAACAAATGCGTGCGTGTTGTTTATGTGGTAAATGATGTTGTTCCATGCACAAGTGGGAGAAATCTACATTGTGTGCAAGGTACAACACATAAGAATATGATTTAACGGATTCTCTTAACTACAAAGTAAGAGACTATAGTTCTAATATGATTAATATACATCTAATCTAAGAAACACTTGGTGTTGAAATTTAGTAAACGTAAGACGCAGGCTAAATATTAACAACAAGATGAATTTCCATGTATGCGTGAGACCAACATGGATAATTTACTATTTCTAAATTAGACATCTATTAGAACATGTGTCAATAACAATACTACTTCAACTTTAATATTTATGTATTATTGACATAAATGCATGAAGTAATATAATACTACTTCAATAATTATGTATTCTTAGAATGACATAAATAAATAAAGTAGTGTGTTAACTTGAAAATATTATTGGAACCAAATGATGGTGTTCATGATTATTTTAATTATACATATTTATACTTTATTGTATAGTTATAAACATGAAGTCTTTTAAGTATTACAAGACTTATAATAAAGTAAGATGTGACAACTGGCAAATTAGGGAGCCGTTTTTAAAACCCGCATTACTTTAAAAATTATAATTTTGGAATATTTGAAAAGTTTATCGTGGCGAGATATTTTATGAACGTTGGAATGTGATTTTTATCATACGTTATTTATGGAATTTGATTATTTAATTATTGGTTTGGTTTGGTTCATTCGCGATGGTTTATTTTTGAGATCATTATTTTGGCACTACATTGACTCCGGCACTAGGATAACCTAACAATTTTAATTATTTTAATATCGGTTCGGATATTTATATTTTTGGAACGTATCGCGAGGTTTTGATTATTTTGAAACGAGTTCGGTTCGAGAGAGTGGATTTGTTATTTAAGGTTTCGAGTTTGGTCCGTGTATTTACACCGGGCTACTTAACCCACCTTACCCCCTCAACGTTATTATTATTATTAATAAAAAGTTTTTTTTTTTTTTTTTTTTTTTTTTTTTTTTTTTTTTTTTTGAGTAAACACAAAATCGTCCTTGTAGATCTGAGATAACAACACAACAACACCAACTCCCTCATCACCAACATTCACATCTCTCTCTCTTTTTCTTTACTCACCACCGCCGCACCTTAAACCCTCAATAGCACCACCACCGCCATCCTCACACCAAAACTAACACCACCATCTTAACCATATTTTCCCGATCTATCTATTGGTATAAATCACGCGCGATTTGGACCACCCTAACACCACGTACGAATTTATACCACCACTTTAACACCACCTTTGTCATCTTTTCTTTGTGGGTTTTTGAAGAAATCGAGTTTTGGAGCTTTATTGAAGGTGAGTGGCCACGAATCTTATTCGTGCGCCTCGATTATTACCCAATCCGTGGGTATATGGATATTTTCTTGTTGGGTTTTGATAAAATCTTGACTAAAAATGATGGGGAAACATTATTTTTGACATACAAATCCGTTTGGTATCTTGGGTATTGACTTGACTCGAGTTTGGTGCTCGAATGGTGATGTTTGGGTCGCGTTTGGATTTGGTTTGGCTCGTATGGAGCTTAACCGAGACACATGGTCTCGGTGTGGTTATAACCTTGACTCGTTCGGGAGTCTAGGGTGATTTTTGGTCCGATATTATTTGGTTTCTTGGTTTTTGATTCTTGATTTGAGGATGTTTGGATGATATTTTGAGTATTGGATGAGTTGTGGTTGTTTGGTATTTTTGTTGTTGTCGTGGTTTGTTGACCGACGACCCTATGGGTCCGTTTGGTTCGATTGGGCTCGTTTAGAGCAATGCCGGGACCTAAGGGTCTCGGGCGTGACCATAATATGATTATTGTGGTGTCGTTTTGACCCGGGTTTGACTTGGTAAGTCGACCCGTACGTATGGTATATATATTGTTGTTGTTTTTATTATGGTTATTATTATTGTTGTGGCATTATTTTTTTGGACCGAAGCTTTTGGATGGGTCGAGACACTTTGTTGTCTCGACATGGTATACTTGTGATTTGGATTATGGAGTTGTGTTGACGAGTGTGGATTTGGGGACCGATTGTGAGACGGTCACTAGAATGACGGAGATAGGTTAGTCGGGTGCCGTAGTCGGACCCTCATGTTGTAGCACGTGGATATGTGATTGATTTGGACAGAGTTGATTTATTTATTTTGACTTGGTTATTATTTTTAACTTGGATTATGAGCCGAGAGTGATGACTCGGACATGTGACCAAATTCTTATGACTCGATAAATATTTAAAATCAAACATTAAAAACAATACTCGTAATAATATTATTGATAATATAATCGTTTTTATACGTATATAGACGTGATAAACGTATATATATATATATATATATATATATATATAAATGCGTATATTAATAATAAAATGATCACGAGTAAATGTTATAATAATATAACGATAATTATTATACTATGCAAATAGTGCAATAAATGTCGGAATATTATTATAAATAAATAACTTGAAATAATGTCGAGAACTAATAAGTCGGGTGAGTAATAAATAAAAATATGATGACTTTTATAAATTTGGAAAACTTATCGAGTTATACGAGTTGTGGTTACTTAAAGTCCAAGTGGGCTTTATTATGTAACTTTTGTGTTGTCACGGATATATGACGATTAATATAAACATTTTCTATAACAAGTGACTTATTTAATCGACGGATTAGATCGAGTTATTTGGTTATATAAAATGAGTATATTAATGGGCATCGTACCTCACGACGCCCATAGGTTGTGGTATATGTATTAGGATAATAAATTACTATGTATCTCGTGGAATTTGGCCGATTTGACGATATATATAGGGAATTTATTGGACTACGATATATACCAAATAGAATACTTTGTGCTATGTGCTTTAGGTTGGGTATAATTTTGGAACGATATATTACGTAAATAAATATGGGGGATTACCAAATCGACGGATTTGATAAACTTCGATGATTTATTTAAATAATATGTTGGGCTAATATTAGACCCTTAGATGGTTTATTATTTCGTTCGTTGTGGCTTTTTGGTTTGAGTTGTGTTGACCCTTCACCCATATGGATACCAAACGTCGAATTTCAAATTAATATATGAGGATAATTCGAGAAATGGATATTTTTGGAAAGTAAAATGGAATACGTTCGGGATTGGGAATATTTGATTTTGAGGAAATGATTCTGAACGAGTTTGATATTGTTAGGAAGTGCCGAGTCTGTAGTTGCCATTACTTGAGTTTGCTTTACGTCTTTCATCTATCGATTTCTTTTGCGGATTGCTGGACTTGAGGTGAGTCATAGCCCTACTTTTACTCTTGAACTTTGTTTTCAATACTTGGGGTGAGAAACGTGCAAATTGTTTTATGTGGACTATTATCGCTTTTGATTTCAAAACTTGCTATGCTTATAGAACTAGGTAGGATTAAGCGAGGCCTAGTCCTGAACTAGGTAAGCTATTGATTTGGTTAATGAGTGAAGCCTAGTCCCGAACTAGGTAAGCTATTGGATTGATTTTAGAGCGAGGCCTAGACTTGAGCTAGGTAAGCTATTGATTGGATTGGTTTGAGCTATAGCGTGCACCTATAGGGTTGATTTGATTTGGTTATATTATTTTGGTTGGACTATTTTGGTTGGATATTTTGGTTGGATGATTAAGGCCTAGTCTAGCTAGCAAGCGTTTTGCGTATATGTCCACTATATTGAATTATGAATTTAAACCTATGATCTCACCAGCGAAAGCTGACTTTTAGCATGTTTTCTCAGGAAATTAAGTGATGCCCTTTGGATGCTTGGATTGGAGACTTGGCAATGGCACCCGGTTATGGATCTATTTTCTAAAACTCTGATAAACTATTGTGGACCTATGTTTATTTCTATTGGGCCTTACTTTGGATAATTCTTGGGATAAATGTAAACTTTAAAACCCGTTTTGGTTGTGTTTTTCTTATGTTTACTTTATCTCGTTCTTTTATGACTTTGAATGGATACCAATCCCCGTAGCACCCCGAAAGCTTATTGAGTCTTCCGCTGTATCAAATTTTGGGGGTCTTACAGATTGGTATCAGAGCCAAGGTTATAGAGAACTAGGTAAATAGACACCTAAACTATAACCGATTTTTATAGAAAACGATCCTCGACCATTGCCCGCCAGCCCGCCAAGCTGAAGCATCATTGTTTATTATTGAGGTATATTGAGATGATTATTGGATTTGAGATTCTTGAGATGATTTGAGGATTTGAGGTTTATTGATTTAGTGATATGATGGCGTTTTGAGGAATTATATGCGTTTTGAGGAATTATATGGCTTAATTGTTTTACGAATGATTTTAGTAATGCGGTATTTTAAATCTTTCTTGATTATATATGATTGGGAACTATATGATGATTTTGATATGGTATTTTGATTTCGCGGTTTAGTTGTTTTGAAACACTTACACCTACCCTACGCCGTTGTCACAGACTATCGCCTCCCGTATGTTTGACGTGGTTGAGGATATTCTTACTGCACCTGTACACCCAGCACAGATCACCATGGCTCCTGATGATCCTTACAGGGTTGCCATGCATTCAGCTACTATGTCACCGACAGCTTCTACTTCAGCACCGCCTGCTGCATCTACGCAGGGACCCTCATCTTCTCTAGGGCTCCCTGGTACATCGAGGCAGCTTACTCTTCACCAGGTTTTGGCTCGCGTGGCTCCACATTTTGCCCACCGAGCTACGGCACGTATGTCGGTACGCCCTACTTCACCACCTTTACAGTTGGATGCTCACTCTCTCCTGTCAGATGCACCACCTGCATCATTGCGTCGTCGTCCTAGATCACCTACCCCTTCACCACATGGTTCACCTGTTAGGAGACGACGATTGATGATGTACTCTTCCGATGAGGAGGAGGAGGAGTACGAGGGTGAGGATGAGGCTGATGACCCTCAGGAGGCTGAGCAGGTGATGATGATGACCCTGAGGAGGAGGATGACCCTCAGGAGGAGGAGATGCCTGATGATGATGATGATTTGTTAGTGCCGTCAGCTCAGGCTGAGGAGCCTGATTTACCTATACATTCGATTGAGCCTGTTTCACCTGATCATCCATTTTTATTTGAGTTGCCACCTGGTAGTCCCGTTGAGTCGGATGCACCTTCTGAGGTTTCTGCTGAGCATGCAGAGTTAGGTGAGACTGGTAGGATGTGGGCTCAGATTACTGATCTTGGTGAGAGAGTTACACGTATGTCTGAGCGGATTGATAGGGTGACCGTTGAGTTCATTGAGGAGTTGAGGATTGACATGGTTACGGCTGAGAGGAGAGTTACCGAGATGAGGAGGGGTTTGATGGAGATTCACGAGCATATTGAGAGTTTGCAGCGAGGTTTTATTACAGCTCGAGAGGCCGACCGCAAGTTATGGCAAAGGAATGCCGAGCTGGAGAAGGAGGTGGCTGACCTCAAGAGAGATAGCGACACCCATGGTGTGGAGTTAGGATCACTATGGAGAGAGCTTGAGGGCTTGAGGCAGGAGTTGAGGAACCTCCGCCAGCAGCGTGGCTAGATGTTTGGGTTGTGTTATCTTGTTGCTTTCTACACCGAGGAGTGTTCGGTTAGAAAAGCTAGTTATCCTATTTTGATGTATTTTCCGTTGATTATTCGTCTCGTTTGGAACGATTATTATCTTTTGTGTTTTTCGGTAGTTGGAACGATGTTGGATCTTTATTGTATGGTTGATGGTTATTACTATATGGTTTTATGTGGTTTTTGGATATTGTGGAAAAATTGAGTCCCTATTCGCTTTATTGATGTCTTGTGGTGTATTGTTGATATTCTTTCCATGACTTGGCTTCGTTGATTTAATTCTGGTTGAGCATATGATAAGTTCTATCGGAGACTCATGAACTTGTATGATGTTTCAGATCAATGGCCCCACGACGAAACCCTGTTAGAGCTACCAGAACTGGTCCTGCAACGACTACCCCTGGTCATCGAGGACGCCGTCCTACTCGAAATGTTGAGACCCCTACTCCTGATAACCTGGACACTACTAACCGCAACAACAGGAATCAAAATGTTGATGTTCAAGGAGACAATGACCATGTTCCACTTAACGCACCTACTGTGGATCAAGCAATGATCAATCAACTTGTGGAGCAACGAGTTGCTGAGCTACTAGCTGAGTCAAATCATTCCAACAATTCTGCTAGAACATTTCCACCTGTTTGTGCTAATGGATGTAACTACAAGGAGTTTAAAATTTGTGGACCCGTTGAGTTTGGTGGAACTGAAGGAGTGGTCTACTTGGTCAGGTGGATGGAGAAGACTGAGCCAGTGTTTAATGTCAGTGGTTGTGCGGAGAATGCGAAGGTAAAGTTTGCTTCTTTTACCTTCAAGGATGAAGCTTTAACTTGGTGGAACAATTATCGTAACTCGGTTGGGAGTGATGTGGCTTATGCTATGACTTGGGAGCCATTTAAGCCTTTGCTGATTCAGACTTACTGCCCAAGGAATGAGATTAAGAAGCTGGAGATTGAGTTCTGGAACCATAAGGTAAAAGGTACCGATATGGAAACTTACAATCGCCGTTATCGAGAGTTAGCCTTACTTTGTCCCGATATGGTTAGGACTGAGACTCAAAGGATTGAGAGGTATACCGATGGGTTGCCGGTAGCTACAAGGAACGATGTGATTTCTGCTAAGCCTGCAAACATTCATGAGGCTATCACTATTGCTCAACAATTGATGGACTCGTTGGCATTGGAAGAAGCTGAGAAAGACAAGAATGGAAAGAGGAAGAGGGATAATCACTCTAAGGGTAATGATCATCGAAACAAGCGACAAAAAACTACTAGAGCTTATGCTATGGGAGATGAAGACAAGAGGAACTACAATGGGGATGCACCCAAGTGTAATCGATGTTATAAGAATCATTCTGGACGATGTACTGTGATGTGCAAGAATTGCTCTAGGATGGGACACATAGCTAAGGATTGTAGAGCTCGACCACTTGCTATGGTTCAAGCTACTCCTGAAACTATGAGTAAGGCAAATGTTACTTGCTATGGATGTGGAAAGAAGGGACATTATAGGAATGAGTGTAGGGAATCGTGGAACCGAGGAAATCAAGGATCGGGTGGTAATGGGTACAATAATGGAAACCGTGGAGCTGGAGGAAACCGTGGACGACAAGATAATGGGGACCAACGTGTGGAAGCTGGAGCTGCTCATGGAAGAGTGTATGCACTTGGGAACGAGAGAGGAGAAGATCCGAACGTCGTTACTGGTACGTTCCTTCTCAATAATCGTTATGCTTCCATACTATTTGATACTGGTGCCGATAAGAGTTTTGTGTCCACTAAGTTTGCACCCTTACTAGAGAAACCCCCGATGGCCTTAAGAATTGGTTATGATGTAGAGTTAGCTAATAGGAACATAGAGAGGATTAGGACTATCATTCACGGTTGCATGTTAAACTTTCTGAATCGTCCTTTCAACATAGACCTTCTACCCGTCACATTAGGAAGTTTTGATGTCATTATTGGTATGGATTGGTTGTCGAAGTATCGTGCTCATATACTTTGATGAGAAGATCGTGCGTGTGCCTTACGGCAAGGAGATTCTGAACATGCCAGGAGTTAGAAAGGATTTGAGAGGGCCATCTAGATTAGCGGTCGTATCTTGCACTAAATTGCCGAAACTAATGGAATAAGGATGTTGCCTTTTCTTAGCTCAAATTTCTGAGAAAGGAGAAGAAGGAAAGGTGCATTGGAGATGTGCCTATAGTTCGTGATTTTTCGGATGTGTTTCCCGATGAATTTCCGGGAATTCCGCCTACTAGACAAGTAGAGTTTCAGATTGAGTTGATACCTGGTGCTGCACCCGTGGCACGAGCGCCTTATCGTCTTGCACCTACTGAACTGGAAGAGTTGTTGAAACAACTAGCGGAGTTAGCCGAAAAAGGATTTATAAGACCAAGTTCTTCGTCTTGGGGAGCCCTGGTCTTATTTGTGAAAAAGAAGGATGGATCGTTTCGTATGTGTATTGATTACCGAGAGTTGAACAAGTTAACGGTGAAGAATAGATACCCGTTACCGAGGATCGACGATTTGTTTGATCAGCTTCAAGGATCGAGTGTGTATTCGAAGATCGATTTGAGATCGGGATATCATCAGCTTCGAGTTCGCGAGGAAGATATTCCGAAAACGGCTTTCAGAACCCGTTACGGGCATTACGAGTTTCAGGTGATGCTGTTTGGGTTGACCAACGCACCGGCTGTATTCATGGACCTCATGAATCGGGTGTGTAAGCCTTACTTAGATAAGTTTGTGATTGTGTTCATCGATGACATTCTAATTTATTCAAAGAGTGAGAAAGAGCATGAGGAGCATCTAAGACTTATCTTAGAATTGCTCAGGAAGGAGAAACTGTATGCCAAGTTTTCTAAATGTGAATTTTGGATTCCGACGGTACAATTTCTGGGTCATGTGATTGATAGACAAGGAGTTCATGTAGATCCTGCTAAAATTGAAGCGATTAAAGATTGGGCTGCACCTACGACCCCAACAGAAGTTCGTCAAGTTTGGGATTAGCCGGTTATTACCAAAGATTCATTGAGGGATTTTCGAAGATAGCAAAACCGTTGACCAAATTGACTCAAAAGAGTGTGAAGTACGAATGGGGAGATAAGGAAGAGAAAGCATTTCAGTTACTTAAGGAGATGTTGTGTAGTGCTCCTATCTTAGCGTTACCTGAAGGTAACGAGGACTTCGTCGTCTATTGTGACACTTCTCATAAAGGTTTGGGAGCTGTGCTAATGCAACGAGAGAAAGTAATACCGTATGCTTCCCGACAGCTCAAGAAGCACGAGAAGAACTACACCACCCATGATTTGGAATTAGGTGCTGTGGTTTTTGCTTTAAGGATATGGAGACATTACTTGTATGGAATCAAGTGTGTAGTGTTTACTGATCACAAAAGTCTACAACACATCTTGAATAAAAAAGAGCTCAACATGAGACAGCGACGTTGGATTGAGTTGCTAAGCGATTACGATTGTGAAATTCGCTACCATCCTGGTAAAGCAAACGTTGTTGCTGATGCTCTTAGTCGAAAGGAGAGAATTCCACCGTTACGAGTTAGGTCATTAGGAATGACTATCGTATCGCCATTACCGTCTCAAATATTAGAAGCTCAAACGGAAGCGTTGAAAGCAGAAAATCGACCTGCCAAGAACATAATTGGGATGGAAGAAAATGAGAAGGGATTTGTTAAGCGTTCTGATGGAGTATTATGTTTTGGAGAGCGAAGTTGGGTACCATTGTATGGAGGAATTCGAGAGTTGATTATGCATGAGTCGTATAAGTCAAGATACTCTATTCATCCTGGGTTTGACAAGATGTACCAGGATTTGAAAAAGTTATATTGGTAGCCAAATATGAAGGCAGATATAGCATTGTATGTTAGTAAGTGTTTGACTTGCTCTAAGGTTAAAGCAGAACATCAAATACCGTCAGGATTATTGACGCCGCCAGAACTCCCGGTTTGGAAATGGGAGCGGATTACGATGGACTTTATTACCAAATTACCAAAGACAGCTAGCGGTTGTGACGCTATATGGGTAATTGTGGATCGATTGACTAAGTCTGCTCATTTCCTGGCGATTAGTGAAGATGATAGTGTTGACAAACTTGCGAGGTTGTATGTGAAGGAGATTGTTTCTCGGCATGGAGTTCCGATATCGATTATTTCTGACCGCGACCGCCGCTTTACGTCAGCGTTGTGGCGATCACTTCAAACCGCTTTGGGGACGAGACTTGATATGAGTACTGCATATCACCCCCAAACCGATGATCAAAGTGAGAGAACTATTCAGACTTTGGAGGATATGCTTCGTGCATGCATAATAGACTTTGGTAAAGGCTGGGAGAAATATCTACCCCTTGCGGAGTTTTCCTACAACAATAGCTACCACACAAGTCTTAAAGCTGCACCATTTGAAGCTTTATATGGTCGTAAATGTCGTTCACCTATTGGTTGGGCAGAAGTTGGAGATAGCCAACTCACAGGCCCTGAACTTATTTTGGAAACTACTGAGAAAGTAACGAAAATTCGAGATCGATTGCAAGCAGCTAGAGATAGGCAGAAAAGTTACGCCGATCAGAGACGTAAACCCCTAGAATTCCAGGTTGGAGACAAAGTGATGCTGAAAGTCTCGCCTTGGAAGGGTGTGATACGTTTTGGGAAACGTGGGAAACTTAATCCCCGCTACATTGGACCATTTCTTATTTCGGAAAGAATTGGGCCCGTCGCTTATCGGGGACGGAGGTCCTACGGTAGGTAACAGCAGGTAAGCAATTTGAAGAAGTGTCTTTCGGATGAAACGCCGGTTATACCAATTAAGGATATTCGTGTGGATGAGAGTTTGAATTTTGTGGAAGAGCCGATTGAGATACTGGATAGAGAGATTAAACGACTTAAGAGAAGTCGTATTCCGCTCATCAAAGTCCGTTGGAATTCGCGGCATGGACCGGAATTCACGTGGGAACGTGATGATGAGTTTCAAAGAGATATCCGAAGCTTTTTACTTCGTAGATGGTTTGTTCCGAGAGAAACCCAGGACGGGTTTCTTCTGAGGCTGGGAGGATGTGACAACTGGAAAATTAGGGAGCCGTTTTTAAAACCCGCATTACTTTAAAAATTATAATTTTGGAATATTTGAAAAGTTTATCGTGACAAGATATTTTATGAACGTTGGAATGTGATTTTTATCATACGTTATTTATTGAATTTGATTATTTAATTATTGGTTTGGTTTGGTTCATTCGTGATGGTTTATTTTTGAGATCATTATTTTGGCACTACATTGACTCCGGCACTAGGATAACCTAACAATTTTAATTATTTTAATATCGGTTCGGATATTTATATTTTTGGAACGTATCGTGAGGTTTTGATTATTTTGGAACGAGTTCGGTTCGAGAGAGTGGATTTGTTATTTAAGGTTTCGGGTTTGGTCCGTGTAATTACACCGGGCTACTTAACCCACCTTACCCCCTCAACATTATTATTATTATTAATAAGAAGCTTTTTTTTTTTTTTTTTTTTTTTTTTTTTTTTTTTAAAGAGTAAACACAAAATCGTCCTTGTGGATCTGAGATAACAACACAACAACACCAACTCCCTCATCACCAACATTCACATCTCTCTATTTTTCTTTACTCACCACCGCCGCACCTTAAACCCTCAATAGCACCACCACCGCCACCCTCACACCAAAACTAACACCACCATCTTAACCATCTTTTCCCGATCTACCTATTGGTATAAACCACGCGCGATTTGTACCACCCTAACACCACGTACGAATTTATACCACCACTTTAACACCACCTTTGTCATCTTTTCTTTTTGGGTTTTTGAAGAAATCGAGTTTTGGAGCTTTATTGAAGGTGAGTGGCCACGAATCTTATTCGTGCGCCTCGATTATTACCCAATTCGTGTGTATATGGATATTTTCTTGTTGGGTTTTGATGAAATCTTGACTAAAAATGATGGGGAAACATTATTTTTGACATACAAATCCGTTTGGTATCTTGGGTATTGACTTGACTCGAGTTTGGTGCTCGAATGGTGATGTTTGGGTCGTGTTTGGATTTGGTTTGGCTCGTATGGAGCTTAACCGAGACACATGGTCTCGGTGTGGTTATAACCTTGACTCGTTCGGGAGTCTAGGGTGATTTTTGGTCCGATATTATTTGGTTTCTTGGTTTTTGATTCTTGATTTGAGGATGTTTGGATGATATTTTGAGTATTGGATGAGTTGTGGTTGTTTGGTATTTTTGTTGTTGTCGTGGTTTGTTGACCGACGACCCTATGGGTCCGTTTGGTTCGATTGGGCTCGTTTAGAGCAACTAAGGGTCTCGGGCGTGACCATAATATGATTATTGTGGTGTCGTTTTGACCCGGGTTTGACTTGGTAAGTCGACCCGTGCGTATGGTATATATATTGTTGTTGTTTTTATTATGGTTATTATTATTGTTGTGACATTATTTTTTTGGACCGAAGCTTTTGGATGGGTCGAGACACTTTGTGGTCTCGACATGGTATACTTGTGATTTGGATTATGGATTTGTGTTGACGAGTGTGGATTTGGGGACCGATTGTGAGACGGTCACTAGAATGACGGAGATAGGTTAGTCGGGTGCCGTAGTCGGACCCTCGGCTATGTTTGGCAAAAGTAGCTGTGAGCAGTGGCATTAAGCAGTAGCAGTGAGCTGTGAGCAGTAGCCAAAAAAGCTCACAGCTTCATAAAGAAGCATTGGGAAAATGAGCTTTCCTAAAAAATAGGAAAGCCCACAGCTCTCATGCCAAACAAACAATGAAAATAAAAAAGCTCATTTTTCACCGCTCATTGCCCAAAAAAGCTCCAAAAAGCTTTGTGCCAAACATAGCCCTCATGTTGTAGCACGTGGATATGAGATTGATTTGGACGGAGTTGATTTATTTATTTTGACTTGGTTATTATTTTTGGACTTGGACTATGAGCCGAGAGTGATGACTCGGACATGTGACCAAATTCTTATGACTCGATAAATATTTAAAATCAAACATTAAAAACAATACTCGTAATAATATTATTGATAATATAATCGTTTATATACGTATATAGACATGATAAACGCACACACACACACACACACACATACACACACACACACACACACACACACACACACACACACACACACACACATATATATATATATATATATATATATATATATATATATATATATATATATATATATATAAATGCGTATATTAATAATAAAATGATCACGAATAAATGTTATAATAATATAACGATAATTATTATACTATGCAAATAGTGTAATAAATGTCGGAATATTATTATAAATAAATAACTTGAAATAATGTCGAGAACTAATAAGTCGGGTGAGTAATAAATAAAAATATGATGACTTTTATAAATTTGGAAAACTTATCGAGTTATACGAGTTGTGGTTACTTAAAGTCCAAGTGGGCTTTATTATGTGACTTTTGTGTTGTCACGAATATATGACGATTAATATAAACATTTTCTATAACAAGTGACTTATTTAATCGACGGATTAGATCGAGTTATTTGGCTATATAAAATGAGTATATTAATGGGCATCGTATCCCACGACGCCCATAGGTTGTGGTATATGTATTAGGATAATAAATTACTATGTATCTCGTGGAATTTGGCCGATTTGACGATATATATAGGGAATTTATTGGACTACAATATATACCAAATAGAATACTTTGTGCTATGTGCTTTAGGTTGGGTATAATTTTGGAACGATATATTACGTAAATAAATATGGGGGATTACCAAATCGACGGATTTGATAAACTTCGATGATTTATTTAAATAATATGTTGGGCTATTATTAGACCCATAGATGGTTTATTATTTCGTTCGTTGTGGCTTTTTGGTTTGAGTTGTGTCGACCCTTCACCCATATGGATACCAAACGTCGAATTTTAAATTAATATATGAGGATAATTCGAGAAATGGATATTTTTGGAAAGTAAAATGGAATACGTTCGGGATTAGGAATATTTGATTTTGAGGAAATGATTCTGAACGAGTTTGATATTGTTAGGAAGTGCCGAGTCTGTAGTTGCCGTTACTTGAGTTTGCTTTACGTCTTTCATCTATCGATTTCTTTTGCGGATTGCTGGACTTGAGGTGAGTCATAGCCCCACTTTTACTCTTGAACTTTGTTTTCAATACTTGGGGTGAGAAACATGCAAATTGTTTTATGTGGACTATTATCGCTTTTGATTTCAAAACTTGCTATGCTTATAGAACTAGGTAGGATTAAGCGAGGCCTAGTCCCGAACTAGGTAAGCTATTGATTTGGTTAATGAGTGAAGCCTAGTCCCGAACTAGGTAAGCTATTGGATTGATTTTAGAGCGAGGCCTAGACTTGAGCTAGGTAAGCTATTGATTGGATTGGTTTGAGCTATAGCGTGCACCTATAGGGTTGATTTGATTTGGTTGGATTATTTTGGTTGGACTATTTTGGTTGGATATTTTGGTTGGATGATTGAGGCCTAGTCTAGCTAGCAAGCGTTTTGCGTATATGTCCACTATATTGAATTATGAATTTAAACCTATGATCTCACCAGCGAAAGCTGACTTTTAGCATGATTTCTCAGGAAATTAAGTGATGCCCTTTGGATGCTTGGATTGGAGACTTGGCAATGGCACCCGGTTATGGATCTATTTTCTAAAACTCTGATAAACTATTGTGGACCTATGTTTATTTCTATTGGGCCTTACTTTGGATAATTCTTGGGATAAATGTAAACTTTAAAACCCGTTTTGGTTGTGTTTTTCTTATGTTTACTTTATCTCGTTCTTTCATGACTTTGAATGGATACCAATCCCCGTAGCACCTCGAAAGCTTGTTGAGTCTTCCGCTGTATCAAATTTTGGGGGTGTTACATAAGACGTTAGCTTGTTATGGTTTTTAATTAAGACATATACAAGAAGTCATTGAGTCGATCATTGATTTATAACGTTTAGTGGGATTATAACAGTTTATGTCTTCTTTCTAAGACATAAACATGAAGTGACTTGATTAATAAGTACTTGGGTTATAAAGCATGCAATTGGTTTGGAAATACTATTATACCATTAAGTTGACTTAGTTGGTAAATAGGCATACCAAAAGAATTATGGTTATCTTATATATTGTTAGGTCTTCTTACAATATTAATTCTAATTGAAATACCACATATTTATGGTATGATCAGTTAGGGAAATCAAACTCTTGTTATAGTGTTTGATTGAAGATAACTATGACTTCTTTTCTTCCTAAAGTTATCAAGGTTAGAAAATTGAGTATGGATTGAAAATACTCGATTAGACTCCTAGAAGATTAATAAGACTCTATTGAATTATGAAATGTGATGAATCACATTAAGTCTTAAATTGGAGTTCTGAATTTGTTACACTACTTGTGTGTTGGTAGTTAACAAAAAGAATGTCAGGAACTGTCAATATGTATTTGTAATATCCCAAAAAGAGAATATTGTATTGTCACTTTAATTGCTAAGTTTTTATATTCTATATAATACTAAAGGCAAGTGGGAGTGTTTGAATTACAAGATACATAATCTTCTAAAACCACACTAGTGAAAATCATGATGAGGCTTAACATGTCAATGATAAACCTCAAGATGATGGAATTCTCATTCATAGACCCACTTGGATATCTCAGATATTTAATTAATATGCTGATGATCATATGATGTAGTATTACCAAAATAATGAATTGGGTAAATTACTCATATTATGGTGTTAGAGATGCTGTTCATAAAGATATTCAAATTTAAAAATTTGGTTTATCTTAATTCTTAATGGTTAGAGAATGAAGATGAGTTTATTGAAAGATAATGTAACCCTAGTGGTTTAAATCTTTGTGTAGAAATCATATGAACAAAATTGTACACATATCTTAATGCATATCTTATAACAAGATTATTAATCATACTTAAGCAATTAACTATGATTGAATACTCTTTCTTAAGAACATTAAAGATACAAAGATGGTAATTGTCATGCTTATTTTCATATATATGAAATTTGACAATGGATGTTAAAACTCCTTCTTGAATAATTACTTGAGTGAGGACGATAAGTAATCAAAAGGAGTTTATAAATTCAAATAAATCTTTGAAAGTGTACAAAGTGCAATAATCCATGAATGGATAAAATGCATGCATCTAGGAGATTATTCTTATGTTAAATTATTAAATCTATGTTTAGGTTTATAATTAAAATAAGGTAATTTCTAAGTATTCCTGAATGCTAGTGGGAGTATTATGTTTGATTTACTAAATCATATATGTTGTATAACATATAAGAAGTTACATTCCATATAAGTAAAATGTTAAGACTTAGTTTGGAATGAAACTATATTTGATAGATTTAGAAAATAAAACATACAACCTTGGTACAAAAGTTTATTATTTAGTAAACATGTGCAGTAAATAAATCTAATGGAATATGATATATCATTTTGAAAGACTAAATGGATATACATATTTGTAAAGATAGAACATGAATAAAATCTAAGTTTGACTGAAGGATTTTCATGTGCATCATATTATTGTTATATCATGCTTATATGCTTAATGATTTAACAATATTTGATATCTTGTGTGATAGATGTTCTAATGAAATATGTTTGAACTTAGAATGATGATCCTCAACCTGGAAAAGCTCCTAAACATTACACAATGGATATTAAGTTTACGGAATTTAAAGAGCATATTGTGTTTTATATACAATGATGCTGGTTTAAATTGAGACGACACTCAATAACTAGTCATGGAAATATTTCATCCTTATTAATAGCCATATGAACTAGTTGTGCTCAACTAAGAGCATAGTTGCATTATACATTAAAGAATTAGAATACTTAAACTTTAAAAGGTTTGAAAGTTTGATTGTCATAAGATGGTAATTGAGGATGACACGCCATTTATGAAAAATTATGTGTAACTATATCAAGATAGTTGGATATACACATACAAGAATTTTACTAATTAAAATTTTTAAATAAGTATTCTCAAAATTCGGATAGATCAAAGTTAGTTGAATAATGCTTTGTCAACAAGTATGATTGTCATTACTTGAGGCATAATTGTCAACAAGTGATTACTTGAGACAAAATTCATTAACTAGAATTATCATGCATTGATCTATTTAGTATTTGGATAAAGGACATTGAGCAATTATTATTTATAATGAATTAAAGTACTTAGTACGTTTGTTTTCATTAATAATAAATTGTGTCCTGTATTTGCATGTTTAAATCCGTGAATAACTTATGTTATTCTAAATTGTCCATTGTCGATTAATGATATGGGAATATCATTAAACTAAGACAAATCTGAGTATTGGT
Organism: Artemisia argyi; assembly: GCA_030686995.1. Taxonomy (NCBI): domain Eukaryota; kingdom Viridiplantae; phylum Streptophyta; class Magnoliopsida; order Asterales; family Asteraceae; genus Artemisia; species Artemisia argyi. Next base: position 34,408,577 of record CM060694.1, read on the forward strand.
TAGAATATACTTGAAAGTATTTTGATGCGTTGACATATCAATTTCACATAATATTCAATGAATTGAATATAGGACTTATCCCTACTACATGATTTTACTTTATGGATCTTGTCAGTGAGTAAATCATGAATTTGTTATCCTCAAACTTGAGATACCAGATAAGTCATGGATGTAGTGCATTTCTGTGAAGCAATTTACCGCTTATCGTAATTGGGAGTTATAAGGATTGTTTTCAGAAGTGTTGCAAAGTTCATGGGTTAGTCTTGTAGTCAAGAAAGAATTTGTTCCTTCAAATTCATTTTGAAGCTTAATATTGCTGGGCCCCTCGTAGGGTTGGCAAGATGTTTGCGTGCGCACGCCCAAAGTCTATCTGAAATACGTTCAGATGTTTTGGTAATCTTGTTCAATCATAAACAACAAGAAGCAGAACTGTTAATTAAAGAATGACTGAGATCCATATCTTTATTAACGTAGTATTAGAAACAAAAGGATGATAATAATGATGAATCATTAAGGTTTTCCAGGAGACCTTCCTTGAGTTGATCTAGGGGCATTGGCGTGTTGCTAGACGCTAACCAATGTCATTATACTATTAATAGATATCCAAGTGAGAGCTGTTAGAGTTGTGGATAAATATTAATATGTATATGTCTAGAATCGAACTCGAGACCACAGGATTGCACACTTTATGTATGAGAATTAAAGTTTAATAATTTAATATAATAGTTATATTTAATTATTAATTACACAAAACAAATAAAGAATGTTAGTAATTGGTGAAAATTGACTAACATACAAAGATAAGGACCATGGATAAAAAATGGAGAACCCTAAACTTGTTCCCTAAGTTTTGTATCCTATAAAAGCAAAGGCAAGGATTTTATTTTGAGAGGGCTTGTGCACACGTTAAATCCTAATACCTTTCTTTTGCTCCTTTTACTTATTGACATCACAGGGTTAATATACATGCATGAATTATCATGCATGTGCATAAGATATTAAAAATTGTTTTCTTTTCCTTACTGTGATCAACAACAACAATGACACAATGTGTTTTGGTGTATTGTTTTCTTTGTCGAGAAGTTTAGTTTTTATTAAAACAAAATATTGCTTTGTGTATATTAAAACTAGCATTACTTTAATTCGTTAATAGTACGTGTGTACAAGAACGTGGTACAATCACACTATTGATTGTATCTTGGATCGATTAACCAAACGGTAAGGGGTTAATCTATAGATCCCTAATTCATATAAACCCTTATTAGGGTACATCCAAGAATTCAAGATTGCATACGGTACGTTCCTATTTATGTTTTCGTTAATAATTATATGTTATACTTGATCTATTGCTTCCGCATACATGTATACTTTGATTATGATTTACTTATATGATAGTCATGTTATTTAAATTCTAACAGTTCTTCCCCATTACTCCATAACATAAGTACTTTACCCATGAGTCCAAATCATCCCAAAACAATATGTATAAGGATATGACTGGACTTAGCAACCATGTAATCAATTAGATAATTAACTAAGGGTTTAAACATATAACAATAATGCACTAAAGATGAGTGCATACACGGAAGGCTAAGGCGATTTGGGTGTACATTTAAGTGGGATGTAACAAATTCTTTCTTTAAGTAAGATGCTTAAAGTTAGAAACGAAAAGATAGGCTCGGAGGGGTGTACTAGGGGTTTCGTGTACTAAAAATGAGTACAACGCTATGGGTGTGGGAAAAATTAATTGACTTTACTAGCCAAGTAATATGACTTAAATGATGAAGTAATTATGATACGGGTTTAACACAAGGGTGATCCTAATGCCTCTTATCATGTAGTAAATCCTACTACACGAATGTAGTCTCACTAGCGGTCTCGGGATGCATCACTAACGCAAGTTCTAGAATCTAAATGCTACCGGTACACTCATAAGCACTAATAGTAAATGCTTTTCCTATCAAATCTAAAGGCGAACCTCACATATTTGGGTGGAAAATGTTTCTGAATAGTACAGTTTTGTGCTAGTCATACAACTCCTATCCATGAGACGCTTTCTAAGGCTAAAGTTTCACTCCTAAATGTTGTAAAAAATTTTAAATTTAGCGCTAAAATTACACTAACAAGTATTTCTCTTAGTTTTATTACACACCTACCATCAAACAAACAAACTCAAGTGCAATTGTATCCTATAAGGTATCATCATTTACCCTCACCTTACACTTAGGATGAACATTGTCCCCAATGTTCAATTAAAGAATGTAAAAGTGAAACAGGTAAAAGAATGAAATCAAATACTCCCCTGATTCGTTCGGTGTGGATAGTGTGGTAACAAGGTTAGATCTTCCTCCAAGAAAATGAATAATCAAAGCTTCCCTTCCAGAAATATAAATCATCTTCTTGTCATCTATAACCTGTTAAACCTGAGAAAACAAACAAGGCAACCTCGCGTAAAATCGGCGGCAATCTATATATACTAACAAGTCCTGGAAAACAATGTAAGATATAATGCTTGTGGAATGAATGTTTGCAGATTCCCTGGAGTTTATAAAACTAAAGAATTAACAAAAACTTCAAGACTCCATTAGAAAAACAAAACTAGCAAAATTTCCAGAATTTTACACATGACGCCGTCAGGAGTTAACTCCTGACGCCGTCAGAAGTGACCTGCAGAAATCTTTACATTAAGTTTCTGGAAAATTTCTGGAAAGACTTATGTCCTACTTCCTGGAAAATCCTGCAAAACATCATTATGACTCGATACAAGCATTTGACTCTAACAAATACTAATACACATGTTCATTTAATATTATGGAGAATCATGATCAATTTCGTTTCTTAAAAACATATTTGGGGTTTCCCCTTACAGTTATCTTTTGCGAAATACCTTTGTATGAAGTTAAGACGAAGTCAAACGACAAAATGAAGTACTTTCACAATTTTAGTTTGAAACATGATCTACCAAAAATAAAAATAAAGCATGCATACGGAAACAAATAACAATCAAACAAATAAAAATCACACAAAACATGGGTTGCCTCCCAAGAGGCGCTTTTCTTTATTTACGAGTCTTGTAGCTAGACTCAAGGTCATGGGCAATTACGTGACCTCATCGTTGGTCTCATTCTCTAGGTCATCTCCAATATTAGTTTTGTATTCCGGACCTAGTTGCAAGCATTCCTTGTAGAAACCAAGTATCTTTTTCATAACATATTCTACTCCTCTACGTTTATCCTCATCATTCCTATAGTAAACCACTTGTTTGTGTTCCTTTTCTAGTTTTGATAGGAGGCGGTTTTGTTTAATCTTATTGGGCATTTGGTAAGCAATCTCATCATTCTCTTCCTTGAATCTAACTATCCCTAGAGTTGGATCATAACTCATCTTAGAGGTCTCAACAAACGGTTTTCCGAACACTACTTGACTTAGGCAATCATCTATCACCAGACGAGTATCCTCTACTATCACAAAGTCGGTCACATAAGTTAAATTTCCTACAATTACATGCAATCCTTTCACTCTTCCTACAAAGTTGCTTATCAAATTCGTGTTGGGCATCATCCTATAACCAAGTTGCTTCTTCATTACCCAATTATAATAAGTCCTAGTCATGATGTTTATAGGAGACCTAGGATCGATATAAGCTTTCCATACATGCATATGCCCAATGTTGCATGGTATGTTGATGTTAGAGGGATCACCTACATTAATAAGGGGTGAACCAAGGATATATGGTGTCTCGGGATCATCGAATAAATCCTTGTGATATTCCCGTTCTTCCTTGGTGGGCAACTTATCAAAGTACTCTTCTACGTTTTCTACTTCCTCTAACTTTTCTCCCTTATTAACCTCAACTTCCTTAATTTCCTCCCTAGTCTCGGTTTCTACTCCAACTTCATCCTTGTCACTTTCTTCTATATCTTCATCTTTTGGCTTAATAGTGACAACATTGACAAAGTGGACGTGTTTGGATGACGAGGGGTCCTTAATTTGGATTCCGCTATTGGCGTCCCTAGTGTCCTTTCTAGGTGTAGTTAGCGTTTGGTTGTTGAGGGCTTTCAACAAGTTGTCAATCTTATTGGTCATCTTTGTTTGTTGTTGATTAAATTCGGTTTCAAACTTAGCTATGCGAGCTTCTTGAGATGCCATAAACTTAGACATCAATCCTTCAAGATTATTGGTACTACCATAGTTATTAGAAGGATTGTTGTTGAAAGTACGGTTGGAGGGTGGACCGTTTGGTTGGTAACGATTAGGCGGATTGGAAGAATTGTTTTGGTTTTGTTTCCAACTAAGGTTCGGGTGATTTTTCTAAGAAGGTTTGTAGGAATCACCGTAAGGGTTTGGCTCGGGTTTGAAAGTGTACCACTTGTCTCCCGCTTCGTCGGTACGCAAGGATGCGTAGTCTGCAAAAGCTGTTTCGAGGAGTTCCACGCAATCACGAGTGTCATGGGGACCACTACATAATTCGCATGAAGAAGTGATTTTATTCACTTGGCTTGAAGGCTTAGGAGCTTCGTAAGACTTCATGAGAAACTTGACTTGGTCCTCAAGTTCCATGATCCTACGGTCGGAAGTGCTAGAATTGTTCGAAGGCAAAAATATTGCCTTGACCGTTTTGTTCAAATCACGAGGGTCATTCCAACTTTCGTTGTCATAGAGAGCAAGATCTTCTATGAGTTCCCATGATTCTTCCACACTTAGATCACGTAGCTTGCCACCGGCTAATTGGTCAATGGTTCGCCTTGTGGAGAGATCGATATGGTCATAGAAGATTTGGACTTGGAGCCAAAGATCTATGCCACGATGAGGGACTTTTTGGAGTAAGTCCTTGAAACGACTCCATGCTTCATATAGAGTTTCACCTTGACGTTGTTGGAACATCAAGATATCATTTCTAAGCTTGGTAGTTCTCCCCGGTGGGAAAATTTGAGCAAGGAAACGAGTGGTGAGATCATCCCATGAGGTGATGGATCCCGCGGGTAAATGTTCAAGCCATTGACTAGCTTGATCACGTAGAGAGAATTGGAATAGGCGTAATCGGGTCGACTCTCTAGTTGTAACATCAAGGTCTATAGAATATACGATTTTAAGGAAATCCTTGAGATGTTGATTAGGATCTTCGGAACGAAGTCCATGGAATACACATCCGCTTTGCACCAACCGGATGGTGTCGGATCGCAAGGGGGACACATTGGCTCCTTAGGTGAGCTCAATGGTGTTTCGATAGCCTTAGTGGCTAGGACAGGAATACTCTCCTAGGGTTCGAGGCCTAAGTGGTTGGTTTGCTAGTGGTGGGTTTTGTGGGTGGTTTTGTTATGGTGGGTTGATAGGTTCAAGGATGTTACCACCTTCCATGATGTCGGATGGTAAAGATTACGAACAAAGACACGAAGAAATAGGATAGACTAAAGAGAACCTAAAAATAAAAATAAAATCTTGCTAGAAAGGAATCTAGCAAGTAGAGCTAATAAAAAGAAATCCTAACCTAGACAATAACTATTCCCCGGGCTGCGGCGCCAAAAACTTGATACGTGGGAATCGCACCAGGCTTTACCTCTCGAGGGATCTCGAGAAGCTTACAACCCCCACCAGGCAGTGTACTTGATCGTTGTAGTATAGTATAGTGACAAGTACCGGGGGATTGATCGTTCAACTCAGGAATAGTGTCGCTAGGATTAGAAAGCCTAAAAACTAGGTCTAGAGGTGAGGGATGATTCTTTTTGTATTTTTATATTTTTATGAAAGCAATTAAAAATCTCGGTTTTTGGAAGAGTGGGCGGAATTAGTTACTAGTCAACTAACCCAATAACTAAAATGCAATCAAAATAAAATAACAGAAATGAAAATAAAGCTAATTAAACTAGTGTGGTGTGAACAATAATGGGGAGAATTGTGTTTACTTAGGTTTCATTACTCCCTAGATATCTTTTATAGGTTGATAGTTTGTTACAATTGCATAGATGACGGGTTATATTCCTTAATACCATTCGTGGGGTGGCGTACGTACTTCCCCAACTTTTTAAGCTCCTACTTCACTCCTATGTCGAGCCTGCAAGAAGCTCCTAACATGGGATCATTAGAATTTGCTCATGCATTAAATACAACCATAATAACCTAGTACGCATTGGTTCATGTTTCTTAAGACGTTCAAGCATGTTACCCTATAGAAGTCTGCCAATTTTCTTAAGCCTAACATTGAAATCATTCATCCGTAACAACTATAAACAAACAATCAACCCATAATTAACATCTAGGTTTCACTACATCTATGCAAACACACAAGAGATCTAACCTAGCATGTTGAATTCAAGACAAGCGTAAGATATATTCAAACAACACATAGACATATTGAATGAATTGAAAGGATACTTATCTCAATTGAACATGAAAGGTTTGAAAGGGTAAAAACCCTTGAAAGAACAGTAAAATTCGTGCTAGGGTTTCTCCAAAGTTATCCCTCTAAAGTTACACACTAATGAATGAAAATTGCAAAACTATATATAGATTTTACAGGGTGACGACGTCAAGAAGGAATTTCTGACGCCGTAAACTCGCTGCCCATAATGAGATCGGATTGCCTAGATCTAAGTTTGACGCCGTCATGTGTAATATTACTCTGGGCCATCACCATATCTTGAACCTTGACGGCCATATGTGACGCCGTCACTATTTCTCTGGACCGTCACCACTTCCAACTCTTGACGCCATCACATGAAGACTCTTGACGCCGTCAGGTACTGTTCCCAGCAAGGAAAATTAAGACTTTGCCGTTTTCTTCACTTTTATGCTCCAAAAACGTCCAAAATGCTTCTTTTTCCAGAATTCACTCCAAAAGTACCTAAAATGACAAAAGGAACAATTTAGGGCAATATTTGATCAAATAAATTAAAATTCGGGCTTAAATGACCCCCTAAAAACGGTTCATTTTTCGCCTCATCAAGAGATAATGGATGCAAATTTAGGCTTGACCCAAGATTGGCGAGTGTGTCCAAAGCCTTAAAATTTCCGATCTTACAAGGTAACACGAATACGCTCGGATCATCTAATTTCTTAGGCAATTTGTTTTGAACGAAGGCGGTCCTATTCTTACCCAATTTAAGTTTCGCTTCATATTTTTCTAAAAGGGCATTGTAATAGGGAGCACGGGCTAATACATCAATGACGGGACGCTCAAGGTGAAGTTCCTTGAATTCTTCGCCAAGGTCTTGTGTAGGAAGTGTTTCAACTATGCTATTGACCGAATTGATGTTGGGCATTACATTCAATTGGTTCTTTTGAAAGATTTGGGTTTGTTTGAAACACGTGCTCATGGCATTGACCGAATAGTATTGTGGACAAGAAGTGGGAGACGAAACAGATGATATAGCGTTAATGTTTAGTTTCGGATTCTTGACCGTGTTGCTTGCGAGTGCTCCCATTTCTCGGTCATTGAGAACTTTCAACAATGTGTCAATCTTATTGGTCATCTCACTTTCCTTTTGTTTGAAATCGGCTTCAAACTTGGCTAAACGAGTCTCTTGAGATGCCATAAATTTGGACATCAATCTTTCAAAATTATTGGTACTACCATAGTTGTTGAAAGGATTGTTGTTGAAAGTACGGTTAGAGGATGAACTGTTTGGTTGATAACGATTAGGTAGAGTGGAAGAATTGTTTTGGGGCATGTTTTGTTTCCACCTAAGGTTCGGGTGATTTTTCCAAGCGGGGTTATATGACTCACCGTAAGGATTTTGCTCAGGTTTGAAAGTGTACCACTTGTCTCCCGCCTCGTCGGTACGCGAGGATGCGTAGTCTATGAAAGCTTGTTCGGGGAGTTCCATGCTTTCACGAATGTCGTGGGGACCACTACATAATTCGCACGAAGAAGTGATTTTGTTCACTTGGCTTGAAGGTTTAGGAGCTTCGTAGGATTTCATGAGAAACTTGACTTGGTCTTCAAGTTCCATGATCCTACGGTCGGGAGTGCTTGAATTGTTCGAAGGCAAACATATAGCCTTGACCGTTTTGTTCAAATCCCGGGGATCATTCCAATTTTCGTTGTCATAGAGAGCAAAATCTTCTATGAGTTCCCATGATTCTTCCGCACTTAGATCACGAAGCTTGCCACCGGCAGATTGGTCAATGGTTCGCCTTGTGAAGAGATCGACATGGTCATAGAAAATTTGGACTTGGAGCCAAAGATCTATGCCATGATGTGGGACTTTCTGGAGTAAGTCCTTGAAACTAGTCCATGCTTCATAGAGAGTTTCACCTTGACGTTGTTGGAACATCAAGATGTCCTTTCTCAGCTTAGTAGTTCTTCCCGGTGGGAAAAATTGAGCAAGGAATCGAGTTGTGAGATCATCCCAAGAGGTGATGGATCCCGCGGGTAAATGCTCAAGCCATTGACTAGCTTGGTCACGTAGAGAGAATTGAAAGAGACGCAATCGGGTCGTCTCTCGAGTTACAACATCAATGTCTATGGAATCTACTATTTTTTAGGAAATCCTTGAGATGTTGATTAGGATCTTGGGAAAGAAGTCCATGGAATGCACATCCGCTTTGCACCAACCGGATGGTGTTGGATCGTAAGGGAGACACATTGGCTCCTTGAGTGAGCTCAATGGTGTTCCAATAGCCTTGGTGGCTAGGACGGGAATACTCTCCTAAAGTTCGGGGTCTAGGAGGTTGGTTTAGTTGTGGTGGGTTTTGTGGATGGTTTTGTTGTGGTGGGTTGATAGGGTCAAAGAGATTACCACCTTCCATGATGGTGGATGGTAAAAGTTACGAACAAAGGAACGAAGAAATGAGATATACTAAAGAAAACCTATAAAAATAAAATAAAAATCTTACTAGAAAGGAATCTAGCAAGTAGACCTAATAAAAAGAAATTCTAACCTAGACAATAACTATTCCCCGGGCTGCGGCGCTAAAAACTTGATACGTGGGAATTGATCGTTCAACTCTTGGAATAGTGTTCGCTAGGGTTAAATTCTACTAAACTAGGTCTGAGGGTGAGGGATGATTCTTTTTGTATTTTTATACTTTAAATGAAAGCAAGTAAAATCTTGGGTTTTGAAGGAGTGGGCGGAATTAGTTGCTAGTCAACTAACCCAATTAACTAAAGATGCAATCAAAATAAAATAAAATAAACTTAAACTAAATTGTGGTGTAAACAATAATGAGAGAAAGTGTGTTTACTTAGATTTCATTACTCCCTAGATATCTTTTACCGGTTGATTTGCTTGTTAGAATTGCATGGATGACGTGTTATATTCCTTAATACTAGTCGCAGGGCTATGTACGATCTTCCCTAACTCTATAGGCTTCAACCTCAATCCTATGTCGAGCTGACTAAAAGCTCCTAACATGGTATTTCTGGAAGTTACCTATGCATTAAATATAACCAAATATCGTAGTACACTTCCGATCATGTTTCTTAAGACATTCAAGCAAGTTACCAATTAGATGTCTACCAGTTTTCTTAAGCCTAACATCGAATTCATTCATCCACAACAATTATAAACAAACCATCAACCAATAATTAACATCTAGGTTTCATTATATCTAAGCAAACACGAAAGAAACCTAGCCTAGCATGTTAAAGAGAAGACAAGCGTAAGATATAATCAAACAACATATAGACATATTGAATGATTTAATGAAGTACTTATCTTCAATTGTGGAAGAAACAAAGGGTTGAAACCCTTCAAAAAGCTGGAAAATTCGTCTAGGGTTTTATTCCCTCAAAGTTGCACACAATGAATGAAAACTAGAAAACTATATATAGATTTTACAATTTGACGGCGTCAAGAGTTAAGTCTGACGCCGTCAACTCGCCGCCAAATTAAACTCGTATTGCCTAGATCCACTTCTGACGCCGTCACTCTATATGGGTTTTGGGCCGTCACTCTTTACAATTACTCTTGATGGCCTTGGGATATTTGTTCATGACGCCGTCAAACCCCCTTCACAAAACATTCTTGCGCGTCACGTGTATTTGATTTATCCACCCTTTTGTCAACTCATGACGCCGTCACTAACACATTGTGACGCCGTCAAAGGCAATTTCCAGCATGATTTTGAGACTTTGTCGTTTTCTGCACTTTTTCGCTCCAAAAACGTCCAAAATGCTTCCTTTTGTAAAATTCCTCTCAAAAGTACCTAAAATGACAAAAGGAACTATTTAGGGTAATATTTGATCAAATAATCTCGACTTTGTCCTTAAATGACCCCCCAAAAACGGTACACTTTTTGCTTCATCAATCACCTCACAAATGTAGAATTTAAAACACAAATTCACTTCTTAGATCATTTGTCAAGTAATCACTTTGTTTGTTCATACCTAGAGTGATTTGCGTAGAAATCGTATATTTCGATTAAAAACTTGTTTACGTTAACTTTGACGTAAAATGTTTTCACATTTTGTTATCATCAAAACGTAGAGATATCAAATGATAGAAATAACTTTTTTAGACATTATTTGCATCAACAATCTCCCCCTTTTGTTGATGACAAAAAATAAACTCATTTTAGGTGAAAGATTAATTTTGACAAGTTTTTAATATGAGTTTATATCCCACTTCTCCCCTTTTTTGTCGAAGCAAAAAGACTACTAAGGCTCCCGCTTGATGTATATTCTCCCTCATTTGGAGCATACCAAGGAATCGAGCAATGGTTGATGCTACAAAACAAGGTTAGATGACACAAATACAATATCTAACTTGTAGCATCCAAGATAAATATTCAACCATAGTATTAGTTGGCTAAGAAATCTAATCATGAAAAGGCTAATCCAACCAAAAGTAACAAGAAAAATAAGCCAACCACAAACAAGAAATAACTTCATGCATTAAAAGAGAAAAGATGATCACACATAAGGTGTGAGCACAAGTAAAGAAAAGAAAACAACAAGAAACACATGATAATCTTTAGTGACTTGAGAGGCCCTAAGATTTTCTTCTAGTCCAAGAGGAGGTCCTAAGTGTTTATTCATGAAAACTAAACATGAGAATGTTTAGTTGATTGGGCTATTGGATGGTGATAATGATGAGGTTACCAAAAGAGAATGACATAGGTGGCTGGCACTATGTATATCCATCGAATGAGGCTGGATAGATTTGCCCATGAATCATGGTGGGCATGGTGGTGCTGGTGAATTTGGTATATTATTGTCTAACTTGGTTGTAACACCCCCATTTTTCACTGATCGCAGCAGATTAAGTGTTTGGGTTATTACTTTATGGAAACAAAGACAAGATAATAGAAAACGACTCGAAAAGAGACGTTTTTGAAAAAGGTGTTATCATTCATTTATTCATCAGAGTTTTTAGAGTAAAAGATATACTTTTACCAAAAGAGAGGTCCCTAAGATACGTTTTGAAAGCAAAAGATGAATGATAACTATACTGGACGTCCTTATGTCCGGTGCCACTCCGTGCCAGGGTTCCTAAAGTGCTCATATACCTAGAATAACATGCTTAAAGAGTCATAGGTTTAAGTAGATATAGAGTGAATACAAGTTCCACAGAGTTCTACAGAAACCCTATGTGTGGAAAAGTTTTAGAGATAGCAGGTCTATTGCACTAAGCACATGAATCACACGTTAACAGTCCAGATCATAGGGTCTGCAGACCAAACCATGATGGGACAGGAAGGATAACTTTCCAAAGTTAATCCTTTAGAGAGGGTTCAAATATAATACTTATTGATACCCTCTAGTGAGAGGTAGAACCAACGGGAGTTGTCAAACTCGAATAGATCTATCAATTTTATTCGCGTTCACTTGTGTAAAATATCACAAGCGATTAGATTCATGAACTTTGTTATGTAGGGGTGGCATATAGTTTACTCGTGCAACAACCAAAGAAAAAGACTTGTATTCTATTTAAATCACGTATCCCCCTCACAGGGTTGTAAAGAATTTAAAAGTGAGGCTATGAAAACTCACGGAATTTAAAGAGTGTGAGGCTACGAAACTCACCTGTGCCTAAAGTAAGTAGTGTAGGGGTTTAGACAGCTCACTCACGTATCCTGGGGTGGTGTAGGTGTGTGTGTGTGTGTGATACGTGGGGATCGCACCCTCGCAACATGTTTTACCTCTCAAGGGATCTCGAGAAGCTTACAACCCCCACCAGGCAGTGTACCTGATCGTTGTAGTATAGTATAGTGACAAGTACCGGGGGATTGATCGTTCAACTCAGGTATAGTGTCATTAGGATTGAAATTAATCTAACTAGGTCTAAAGGTGAAGGATGATTCTTTTTGTGTTTTTATATTTGATGAAAAGCAGGTAAAAATCTTGGGTATTGGAAGAGTGGGCGGAATTAGTTGCTAATCAACTAACCCAACAGCTACTAATTAAACTAATTAACAAGAAAAGGAAACTAGGGTTCTACAAGGGAAGTGAAGCGTATCTACCTATGATGTATTACTCCTTGCTAGCTATCCAATTCTACCTATTGAATTTCACATCCTTGTTTTAATTGACGGGTTGTATTCCTTAATACCATTCGTAGGGTTGTGTACAATATTCCCTAACTCTATAAGCTCCTATTTCACTCCTATGCCGAGCCGTGAAAAGCTCCTAACATGGGATCACTAGAATTCGCTTACGCATTAAATACAACCATTAAATCGTAGTACACCTCCGATCATGTTTCTTAAGATGTTCAAGCAAGTTATCAATTAGAAGTCTGCCAGTTTTCTTAAGCCTAACATCGAATTCAATCAACCAAACAAGAGACAATATAAGCTAAATCAACTAGATTTATTGAAGTTGTCACACCTTAATTGATGAAGATAGACACAAACATCAACAAGGAATCAATAAGATCTAATCAATTATATACAATTTCCACACAATCATAAGTAGACACAAGGTGAATTAGCAAAACATAATCAAAGAAGAGCAAACAACAATGATAATGGAAAGAATAATTAAGATAGAATCAAAAAACCAATATATGATGTTTATGGAGTGATTGAAACCCTCTAAGTTGCTGGAAAAACACCTACCTAAACCCAGGAATCGACCTTAGGGTTTAGGGCTTACAAAAAGTGAAGTTATGATGTTATATTTATAGGCTCTTTTCTGCCCTGCCCGATATTGACGGCGTTAGACCAACCTTGACGGAGTCAAGACCAAATTTTCTTGACCGAATTTTAGATCTTTTCGTCCCGATCTTTTCCTTTTTTGAATCGCTCAAATCCGAGTTCGTTTGCAAAAGTTATGGCCAAAACAGTAACAACTACCGCGCGCGCAAGTTGTGACAAGTTAACATGTGATGGCCTACGTGACGCCTTCAGGTAGTCTTCTGGGCCATCAATCTTTAATTTAACACATGATGGCCTACCTCCATTAACACGTGATGCCGTCACTCTTTAATCCTGATGGCCATCACTCTTTGCATTTACACGTGACGGCCTTGATCACCTTAAAGGGTGACGCCGTCACAAACTCCTTTAAAAACCTTCTGGATCATCACGTGTATTTTATTTATCCAACCCATTTCAAAGTCGTGACGCCATCAAGAGCAATTCTTGACGCCTTCAGGTACTGTTTTCAGCATATTTTGGAGACTTTGCCGTTTTCTTCACTTTTGTTCCAAAAACGTCCAAAATGCTTCCTTTTCCAGATTTCTTCTCCAAAGTACCTAAAATGACAAAGGGAACGATTTAGGGCAATATTTGATAAAATAATCTCGAATTAGGGCTTAAATGACCCCCTAAAAGCAGTACACCTTTCGCTTCATCAAATATCCCTACACTTAGGATTTGCTTGTCCTCAAGCAAATGAGCTTTTCCACCAATAAAAATACAAGTTAGGGGTCATTTAACACTAATATAAAAGTAATTACAACAAATGATTGTTCCACCTTAATCAAAACAAGCACGGAAATCATACACTAGCACCTCACATTAAGTATTTGGATACTCTCATCTCTCGGTTGTTGCAAATTCGTATATCATAATTGGAAATGGAGAAATATCACTCATTACCTGTCATAGCAAATAGATTACCCTAGGCTTGGGAAAGGATCAAAACCTCCACCACTTGGCGTAAGCACCTGGGATAAACTATCAAAGAGGTCTTTTAAGGGGTTATAACGTTAGGTGTAGGGGATATGGAGAACATGGTTTTGTTGGATGAACGGATATTTTACTGGTGGCAAGTCAATTGTCTTAGTTAACTACATGTACAATGAGGCGTTGATAAGCCAAGACTCGACTCAACTTGAACTAACTATGACTCTTTTTGGATTTTTTTTCAAGACACTATTTGATTTAAACATAAATAAAAGAAACGGATGGTAGCCCTGTATGTTTTTCTCTTTTCTTTTTCTTTTATTTATTTATTTTTTTTCATTTTTTTTTGCATACACTTTTACTCTACCATCTAAAATAATATATCAAAGGGAGCTCATTTCCTCCCTACACTTGAGCTTTTACATACTTTACAATCACTATTCTAATGACTCGAATCAAGATAATCAAAACACTTGGAGTACTTTTAAAAATTAACGCACATATGGGGGTAATAATTGACGTCATCCCCATTACTCCATTACAATAGTACTTTACCCATGAGTCCCAATCGTCCCAAAACAATATGTACAAGATATGACTCGACTTAGCAACAATTTAATCAATTAGACAACTAACTAAAGGTTTAAACAAATAACAATAATGCACTAAAGATAAGTGCATATACAGAAGGCTAAGGCGATTTGGTTGCACATTTGGGGTGGATTGTAAACAAATTCTATCATTAAGTAAGATGCTTAAAGTTAGAAACGAAAAAGATAGGCTCGGAGGAGTGTACTAGGGGTATCGTGTAATAAAACTGTGTACAACGCAAAGGTGTGGGAGAATTACTTGACTAATGAAGTCAATTTAATTATATAAAACACAGGTGTAAAACAAGGGTTATCCTAATGCCTCTTATCATGTAGTAAATCCTAACTACACGAATGTAGTCTCACTAGTGGTCTCGGGATGCATCGCTATCACAAGTTCTAGAATCTAAATACTACCGGTACACTCACAAGCATTAATAATGAATGTTTTTTCTTAAAGATCTAAAGGCGAACCTCACATTTTATGGGTGGAAATTTTTTAGCGGTATGGTTCCTTTGAGCTAGTCATACAATTCCTATCCATGAGACGCTTATTAAGACTAAAGTTTCACTCCTATATGTTGCAAAAAAATTTAAATTTGGTGCTAAAATTGCCCTAACAAATATTTCTCTCAGTTTTATTACACATTCATTATCAAACAAAACAAAAATCAAGTGGAGTTATAGTTTCTAATATACCCTCCCTACACTTAAACCAAACATTGTCCCCAGTGTTCTAGATAAAAGATGTAAAAGTAAAAATAAATAAGAATGAAAGAAACTAATACTCCCCTGATTCGTTCGGTGTGGATAATGTGACAACATGGTTAAATCTTCCTCGAAGAGAATGAACATGATAAGCTCCACTCCAGAAATGTAATCATCTTTTTGTCCAATATAACCTGTAATCAACAAACACAAAAACCAAAGCATCAAATCGAACAAAGAAAGACCACAACTAGATGTAATTCCAGACTTAGAAATAGAAACAAACCAAAACAATAAAAGGATAGGATACTTGTGGAATGAATTAGAAATAGGAACTCATAAAACATATCCACAAGTATTGACACACAAATAAGATAGAACATATGCTAATCATGAATTGTGAATTTTTCATGTTCGAATTTTGTTCTTTTTAGCAAAATATAAACTTCCCTACACTTATCTTTTTGTAAAATACCTTTATATGCAATTAAGACGATGTTAAAAACAAAATAAAGCATTTACACAAATTGTTCGAAACATGAAAATTAAACAACCATGATTAAGCATATATGACACAAATAAACATATAAAATAAAAACATCAAACAATTAAAAACATGGGTTGCCTCCCAAGAAGTGCTTGTTTTTGTTCGAGTCACGAGCCTGACTCTACCCTTATTTAACTGAAATAGGGGAGGTTTTCCCTACACTTAGGATTAAGTGCGGGTGAAACTAGCGATACACACCCTTAGGGTGGAAGTATGCCACGTGAGGTGAAGGGGGTGAGTTAATCGCTTCCTTCATCCTAAAACTACCCGGATAATATTGGTTGATGGGTGGGTCGGTTCCTCTTTTGACTCCTAGATGTAAATCTAAGGCTGGAAAGTCGTGTAAAGATTGAGGTTCCGGTTCATCAACACTAGGAAATTCCCTAGAACAAGGTGTAAGGTTATAATTACAAGTATTCAAACCTATATCCACAAGTGGTGCTTGGTCTAAGGGCTCTACCTCTATTGGGGTTCCTATAGTCTCTTCTACTTCTTCCGGGTAAGTCACGGGCGGTGTGTATGCCTCAAATGTTGGTAGGACTTGTGCGGTTGATTTGTTGTGTTTTGGTGTGTGCAAACAACAATTTATCAAATTATCAACAAACGTGAGGTTTAATTTGTTGAGAGACAAATAAACGTGAAGTAATACGTGTAAACCGTTTAGGAAAACGATTACCTCGCAAAACTTGTAAAAGTGATATTCAAATTGTGAGACCGGGAAGTGATTTCCCAGGTCGTACCCCAACGAGGTGTGAATGGAAAGCTTCGAATGAGATTGGGATTAAAATCTTGTATGATTGGAAAGGTTATTTGGTTTTGCGATACGTTAAATTAACGAATTTGAAAATTAACGAACGAATTTAAAAGTAATTTAACCTAAGGCAACTAACAATCTAAGAAATTTCTAAAAACTACGGGAAAACATAATTAGTTATCGGGAATCCTAAAAACATACACTAAATTAAAAACGAGACGTTTAATTAAAAATTACGCGAGTGCGCAAAATAAAACGTGAATTTTGAGTTCCAAACGTCCTACGAGTTTCCAAGTAATTTTCTTACGTGCTAAAAAACAAAAGAAAATTTTTGAAAAAAGAAAATTATCTTTTTTAACAAAAACTCTATTTATTATTAATTAAAAACTAATTATCACTAATTAAATTATAACAAATAAACTACAAGGTGTAAAAATTCAAAACCTTTTTCAAAAATTAACTTATGCTAAATAATACTTGAGAAAATTATGACTTCAGAAATTTCCCTCACAAATAAGCTACAAAGAGCTTTTCAGTAATCAATAAGCTATAAAGGGAACCAAATTTGAACTGCCTTAAATAAACCAAAGGGAGGAACACCAACGGAACTGGTGCCCCAGATCAGTTGGTGTGGAGTGTTGGGTTTGCGTTGTGTTTGAGCTTGAGGTCTGGGGTTCGAGACCCCATTTTTCCAAAACTTTTATATTTTTTTTTTCTGTCTTTTCTTTTCTAATTCTTTTTCATCAAAACAACACAAACACAATTTCTGGCTTATTTCTTCTTTGAAATCAAATAACAAATCGATTTTCTTAACTCAAGACAGATTTAAATGAACATTTTCAAGATTTATTTGTTTCCCTTTTTTTTTCTTTGAAAACTGCCAAGCTTCTCACTCAAGCAAATAAGCCACAAGACTTATATGAGGTATAACCTATGAACAAGTGGAACAGATACAACTACAAGTGGCAATTACAACAATAACGAAATCAAACAATGATGAAAAAGGAAACTAAATTAACAAGCTCAGTCACGAACAGTAGCAGCAGACCAGCAAAAGGGGTGAGTTAAGAGGCAAGTATGAGCAGTTAAACGAGCCTAAGAAGGAAACCCAAGTGCACTTCTAATAAGACTACCTAAGTGAGGTCCCAAAAACTTTAAAAACCCTATCACAAACACCCTAATTGAAGCCCAATTGAGCTCATGTTCAGCAAGAAAAAGCCTTCAACAAAGTCAGTTTATACTGACTTTTCCACAATCCTACACAGTTGACTAATTCGAATTTTAAATGCCTAGATCTATTTATTTGTGTTTAATTAACATCCTTGACCATTATTTTTGCAAACACATGCGCCAATTCTATCAGAAGATTAAATATACAAAATCAGTTTCAAGTAAACTAAGTTAGAAATTAGGCCAAGAGTTAAATTTGACTTTCACCTTATGACCTACTAATTTCTTGCCATACCAAGCCTGAACTACCCTAACATGAACTGCTTATGCATATTACTCATCAGACAAGCCAAAGGGACATTACTAACCATTCCAAACCAAACACCCCTACTTCTACTGGATTTAAGAACTTTCTAAGTCTGCTAATGAATTATCACGTATCCTTAACATTTTATAACCTCCAACCTAACTCAGAAACATGGCAATCAACAATAAACAAGAGCAAACAACAACTAATACAAACTATACTTAAACAGATGGTGACCTACTTGTTATCCAGAGTGGTGCAAATCCTGAGAACCAGAGTACCAAGAACCAACTAAGTGCCCCCATGGGCTCTAAACCATATTCCCATCCTTGCCCTGCTACTGCTGCTTTTACCCTTTTCTCTTTTATCTCTTTTTCTTATTTTTTTTTTCTCTCTTTTCTTTCAAACCAAACTGAATAATGTAATAAATAGGATACCAAACTTTTCAATGAGACAACTAGAAATTTTAAACCTTAACTTGAAAACATAAATTTGGAATAACAAGAGAATACTTTCATTAAACTGAGAAGAATCTGGATTACAATAAAACTTTTAAAAAAAACTGAAAAGATAATAACTTAAAAACTGAAAATGAGATATGATGCCCTTAGGCTTACAAAGCTTCTCTATTTATACTAAACTAAGGAGGTAGGTACGAAAATGCACTCCTTGGCTCCATCTTCATTGAGTAAAAGTGGTTTCCACATCAGCTTGTGCTTCTTCTGTGAGTATAAAATAGTCCAATACTCATTCTTGTGCTCTTCCAAACAAATCCCATCCATCAATTAAAAGGAATCATGATCTCAGCCTTTGAATGCATTTTGGGCGCCAAATTGGTAGTGGTGGATTGATGACCTAGAAGATGGTAGGTAGGATTGGTGAGGTGGGGGGAGATAGTAGTGGGATTGAAATTGGTGTTTGAGGGTGATGGGAAGGGATGGTGATGGTTGGTTTGGCAGTTTGTAGTCACGAGGTGGGAGAGATACATTGGGGAAGAAGATGAAGTACTGTGGCGTTTGACCTCTTGAGTTTTACCCCTTTTAGGTTATATAACAAAATTGGCCGTGTTTTATTTGTGGGCTGGGAAACCATTTTGGGCCAAGGGTATGAGTTGGGTGGGCTAGTGATTAGGTTCTTAGTAATAATGAGGGTCCATTTGTATATATAACTGTGAAACCATGAGGACCAATGTTGCAACTTTCTGAAACTCTGAGGACCACTTCTGCCAATCTCACAAACTTTATCCAAGGGTCAATCCTGTCAAGTTAGGTAAACCAAAGGACCAAAAATGCAATTTTTCCACGTTTGAAACACCAAGGACCAAAATTGTCGATTTGCCAAAGTACAGGGACCAATTGTGTACTTTTTCCAAAACTTTTTACCCAAAGATCATTTGTGATTCATTTTGACTTTTAAGGAGCAAAGGTTGACTTTTCTTTGAAAATGATTGACCAGGGACTAGTTTTGTAAAACTTTGAAAGTTGGGGGACTGAAACTGCCATATATGCAAATTTTGTTCGTTTTTCATTTGTTTTCACTCGTTTTGCATCAGAAACATATAAAATACGATCTTTGGGATTTTCTTCGTATTTTGGTGCGTTTTTGAGTGTTTTTGATCATTTTGCAGTTCAGATTTGACTAAAAATGATGAGTATTTACACACTCATCAATCCCCCACACTAAACTATTGCTAATCCCTAGCAATCTTTTGAGAAAATTTAATGGATTTGAAGTCTCTTTACCAAAAGCCATCACTTCTGGAGTAGCCGGATGCTATTAGGTTCAAGTAAGAGTTATGGTCCATCCGATGACCATGTGATTTTTAGCAAACCACCAGCTTTCAACGGTTTTGATTTGTCTTTACCAGAAGCCGTTTGCTCCTGGACTAGCCAACTCTTGATGGAACAGTCAACATCTTGGTGAGTTGATTACCAATTATGGTTTTTCCACTGCCTTTACCACAAGCCATAATCTTGCGGGCTAGCCAACTCATTAGCTTTTGAGGATGATGGGGAGTTGAGGAACCATACAATTTTTGGCAAATTGCAAGCCATCAACGGGTTTGAGTTATCTTTACCAAGAGCCGTTTGCTCCAGGATTAGCCAATCCCTTTTGTCTTTTAGACACGGCAGATTGATAACCACAAAAAATTTTGAAACTTGAGTGAAAAAATTTTTAAAATTTTTGGCCAAAAACGGGGGTACTAGATGGTAAAATGTGATAAAATATGCTAGAATTTCCCCCCCCCCCCCCCCCCCCACACTTAGAATTGAATATTGTCCTCAATATTCAAAGTCCCGGCTATTATGCCGACTCTTTGACCGTAAAAGGGCAATATTACAAGCTAAATGTGGAAACACCATTTTTTTCACTTTGTTGGTAACCACAGTAGGGGTAGCTCCCCCACACTTAGGGTGAAAACCCTAAGTACATGCTACTGTTTTTGTTTACCGAGTCGCTAGCTTGACTCGACCCCGAATTCATTGGTTCTTGGGGAAGCAAGATGTGGAAGAAACAATCTCCATCGGACTTTCATTCAAGATGTTTGGACAAACATTTGAAGCACGTGAAAGTTCCACACCGATGAGATAAGTACCCGGCTCAAAATAGTATAAACTATAAGTGGTGATGCCGGGGTCAAAAATAATGTCTTCATTCCCGAAAGAATGAAGATCAGGAGAAGTCACCCGATAGGTGAAAAAGAGAAAGAAAGTCATGATAAACATCTTGACTAACTCATCATCATCAGGAGGAGGATTCATGGATTCAGCATCATGAATCTCATCATTTAAGCTCATGTGATCAAGACATATCTCGGGTGTGTCTAGATCAAAGTAGAAGTGATCATACTCCGGTGGAGATATGATATGAGTGAGTTCACAAGAGAACTCATCAAAGGTGAATGAATCATATTCGAGATCGATGTGAGTGAGTTCACAGGAGAACTCATTGAAGGTAAATGATTCATAATCAGGGAGAGAATTATGAGAATGAGAAGTGGTACTGCCACTAATCTTCTCTCCCATAGGATCAAACGTAAAGGCATCAAACTCCGGAATAGGATCATCGGAGAAAATGTCACTATCCTTAATGGGGATAGGAGATGAAATAGGTTTCTCTTTGAAAGCCTCAATTTTAGAGATGAGGTGACTGACATTTAATAATGTAGCACGAAGGGCTTCATCTTTGATTTCAGTGTCAGTGTCATCAATCTCTTCTTCTAAGCTGACAAGCTCAGAAGGTAATCCTTCCACGTGACTGATGTTTAAAGAATTTTCATCAGTATGTGAAGTACTAAGCTCGATATTGGGATTAGAATTTAAAAGGTTTTCAATTTCTCCCAGATCGGCTTCAAAATCAAACAAATCATCATCACTTCCCAATGGAAGTGGATTGATGTGAGTAAGTTCGTCTGTGAACTCCTCAAGGAAGAGGTCAACATTAGAATGAGGCAGTGATGCCTCTACATACTCAACTTCTCCATAAGATGTACAATCATCATCAAAGTCGGAGAAAGTTTCAAAATGATCTTTTGGATTTTCAGGAGGGGAAGGTGAATCACACATATGATCAAAAGTCCCCTGTGACTCTCCTGGGATTGGGACAAGGATCTCAACACTAGACTTTATGAATTCGTCCGATTCCTTTTGAGGAACAGTGCTAAGATGCTCATCCCCCATATTCAGAGAGTGAGTGTGAACTTCGGGTGTGATATCAATAGACTGAGGGAGTTGAGAGGAGCTAGCATTCATGGATTGTACAAGTTCCATTTGATCTTCTGTTAGTAATTTCTCCGTCACATTATTTTCTCCCTAATTTTTCACGGAAGGAACCACAACTGATGAATCTGATGAGCCTTGACGAATATCAAGGGTATCTTCATCATCACTATTGTTATTGTCATCGTCATCGTAGATGATAGTTTTACGCATTCGAAGTCTTACTCTAGCTGCTTCTTCAGCTTCTTCGGCTAGTATTTCTTTGTAAGACTTCGGACGAGGTTCTTCCGGAGCAGGTTTGTTAACCAAATCCTTAAGAGTATTTAAGACATTTTGCAAAAGTTCTTGAGGAAATGGTTGAGGTTGTGTTTCAAAAGTTTGGTATTGTGGAGGTTGATCGTGATAATTGTTGTCACAAGGAAAAAGATTCGTAGTGTGACAATCGGTGCTAAAATGTAGACCTCCACAATACTCACAACCGTATTGTTGTGAAGTTGGTGCATTTTGAAACGATTCGGCATTGAAATTTTGATAACACGGATTATGCTCATATGAAATGAAATTATTTTGTGGCTCATTGCAAAAGCTCGGATTAGAATCGTAAGCGAATGAATTACTCGAACCACAAAACAAACAACTTGCGTTTTGAATATCATTACCACATCGTTCACACGTGCACCAACGACATGGTAGACCGAAAAGTGGCTCACCACAACCGACGCAAGGAATAAACGATTGCCTTAGAGAAGGAATCGGACTACTCAAAGAATCAACAAAATAATTCGAATGATTATCAAGTCTCGAAGAACATTTTGAAAAATCCGGAGGTGGGACAAGTGGTGTGCTCTGAGAGCTAGGAATTTCCACCACTTCCGTTATGGTCCCCGGTTTTTGTTCTTGATAAACGTGATGATCAGGAAAGTCGTTTATTTTAGTCACCGTTTTAAGCTCAGTACGTTTACTTGATAAACTTCGAATCGTAAATTGTGAGAGTTGTGGATCGACTCTTGACGGTTTGCCATTCATAGTTCGTATTTCGGGATGTGAGGGGAAGTCGGAAGAATTTTGAGAATCATTGAAAGCATTCGGATTTGCTTTGCACCATTTACAAAATCCGTCTCTAATATCACTTCCACACCGTTCACACCCACACTTGTAACAACGAAGATCATCATCCACCGGACTTTTACAATGAAAACAGTGATAGTCGAGTGATGCCATAAGAATTAAACATCAACGAGGGATGAGAAGGAAGAATTAAACGGTAGGAGACGAAGATTATTTTTGGGTTTTTCGAAAAGCACAACAATTAAAACGAGACCAACTCATAAAGACAGGGGAACTTAAACCAATAATCACAAACGCAAAGTTAACTTCTAAAGAAAAATGCACAAAGGAGCGGGAGAGAAGAATGGATCTCTCACTGGGCGAAGTTCGTTGGATCGCCACATACCGTTTCGACTCCACTTAGAGTGTGTTTCTCGTTTAAAAGTCTTCCAAAACGCAAGTGATACAAAGACAAGTTTTGATCTTTTGTTTGAGAACTTATTATGGTCACACCCCCAGTTGGTAGGTGTTCTGCCTTGGTTTGCGGTGGTAAGACTTTAATGTTATAATTATTAAACAAAGAAAACGGGAAAATCTTTTTGTGTTTTTAATCTTTTATAGATATAATACATATATAGAAACAAAATATATATATATATATATATATATATATATATATATATATATATATATATATATATATATATATATATATATATATATATATACGTTTTATAAAAGCGTAACTTCTTGCGAAGGTTCTACAAGACTAATCGCCTAAACCTTATCGAAACTTTCGACACACAGCCTCGACGGCAACGGCGCCATTTGATTCGTTGTGTTTTGGTGTGTGCAAACAAAATATTTATCAAAATATCAACAAACGTGAGGTTTAATTTGTCGAGAGACAAATAAACGTGAAGTAATACGAGTAAACCGTTTAGGAAAACGATTACCTCGCAAAACTTGTGAAAGTGATATTCAAATTGTGAGACCGGGAAGTGATTTCCCGGGTCGTACCCCAACGAGATGTGAATGAAAGCTTCGAATGAGATTGAGATTAAAATCTTGTATGATTGGAAAGGTTATTTGGTTTTGCGATACGTTAAATTA
Organism: Artemisia argyi; assembly: GCA_030686995.1. Classification (NCBI taxonomy): domain Eukaryota; kingdom Viridiplantae; phylum Streptophyta; class Magnoliopsida; order Asterales; family Asteraceae; genus Artemisia; species Artemisia argyi. The sequence goes on from CM060694.1 coordinate 34,432,542, forward strand.
ACGAATTTGAAAATTAACGAACGAATTTAAAAGTAATTTAACCTAAGGCAACTAACAATCTAAGAAATTTCTAAAAACTACAGGAAAACATAATTAGTTATCGGGAATCCTAAAAACATACACTAAATTAAAAACGAGACGTTTAATTAAAAATTACGCGAGTGCGCAAAATAAAACGTGAATTTTGAGTTCCAAACGTCCTACGAGTTTCCAAGTAATTTTCTTAAGTGCTAAAAAACAAAAGAAAATTTTTGAAAAAAGAAAATTATCTTTTTTAACAAAAACTCTATTTATTATTAATTAAAAACTAATTATCACTAATTAAATTATAACAAATAAACTACAAGGTGTAAAAATTCAAAACCTTTTTCAAAAATTAACTTATGCTAAATAATACTTGAGAAAATTATGACTTCAGAAATTTCCCTCACAAATAAGCTACAAAGAGCTTTTCAGTAATCAATAAGCTATAAAGGGAACCAAATTTGAACTGCCTTAAATAAACCAAAGGGAGGAACACCAACGGAACTGATGCCCCAGATCAGTTGGTGTGGAGTGTTGGGTTTGCATTGTGTTTGAGCTTGAGGTCTAGGGTTCGAGACCCCATTTTTCCAAAACTTTTATATTTTGTTTTCTTTCTTTTCTTTTCTAATTCTTTTTCATCAAAACAAAACAAACACAATTTCTGGCTTATTTCTTCTTTGAAATCAAATAACAAATCGATTTTCTTAACTCAAGACAGATTTAAATGAACATTTTCAAGATTTATTTGTTTCCTTTTTTTTTTCTTTGAAAACTGCCAAGCTTCTCACTCAAGCAAATAAGCCACAAGACTTATATGAGGTATAACCTATGAACAAGTGGAACAGATACAACTACAAGTGGCAATTACAACAATAACGAAATCAAACAATGATGAAAAAGGAAACTAAATTAACAAGCTCAATCACGAACAGTAGCAGCAGACCAGCAAAAGGGGTGAGTTAAGAGGCAAGTATGAGCAGTTAAACGAGCCTAAGAAGGAAACCCAAGTGCACTTCTAATAAGACTACCTAAGTGAGGTCCCAAAAACTTTAAAAACCCTATCACAAACACCCTAATTGAAGCCCAATTGAGCTCATGTTCAGCAAGAAAAAGCCTTCAACAAAGTCAGTTTATACTGACTTTTCCACAATCCTACACAGTTGACTAATTCGAATTTTAAATGCCTAGATCTATTTATTTGTGTTTAATTAACATCCTTGACCATTATTTTTGCAAACACATGCGCCAATTCTATCAGAAGATTAAATATACAAAATCAGTTTCAAGTAAACTAAGTTAGAAATTAGGCCAAGAGTTAAATTTGACTTTCACCTTATGACCTACTAATTTCTTGCCATACCAAGCCTGAACTACCCTAACATGAACTGCTTATGCATATTACTCATCAGACAAGCCAAAGGGACATTACTAACCATTCCAAACCAAACACCCCTACTTCTACTGGATTTAAGAACTTTCTAAGTCTGCTAATGAATTATCACGTATCCTTAACATTTTATAACCTCCAACCTAACTCAGAAACATGGCAATCAACAATAAACAAGAGCAAACAACAACTAATACAAACTATACTTAAACAGATGGTGACCTACTTGTTATCCAGAGTGGTGCAAATCCTGAGAACCAGAGTACCAAGAACCAACTAAGTGCCCCCATGGGCTCTAAACCATATTCCCATCCTTGCCCTGCTACTGCTGCTTTTACCCTTTTCTCTTTTATCTCTTTTTCTTATTTTTTTTTCTCTCTTTTCTTTCAAACCAAACTGAATAATGTAATAAATAGGATACCAAACTTTTCAATGAGACAACTAGAAATTTTAAACCTTAACTTGAAAACATAAATTTGGAATAACAAGAGAATACTTTAATTAAACTGAGAAGAATCTGGATTACAATAAAACTTTTAAAAAAAACTGAAAAGATAATAACTTAAAAACTGAAAATGAGATATGATGCCCTTAGGCTTACAAAGCTTCTCTATTCATACTAAACTAAGGAGGTAGGTACGAAAATGCACTCCTTGGCTCCATCTTCATTAAGTGAAAGTGGTTTCCACATCAGCTTGTGCTTCTTCTGTGAGTATAAAACAGTCCAATACTCATTCTTGTGCTCTTCCAAACAAATCCCATCCATCAATTAAAAGTAATCATGATCTCAGCCTTTGAATGCATTTTGGGCGCCAAATTGGTAGTGGTGGATTGATGACCTAGAAGATGGTAGGTAGGATTTGTGAGGTGGGGGGAGATAGTAGTGGGATTGAAATTGGTGTTTGAGGGTGATGGGAAGGGATGGTGATGGTTGGTTTGGCAGTTTGTAGTCACGGGGTGGGAGAGATACATTGGGGAAGAAGATGAAGTACTGTGGCATTTGACCTCTTGAGTTTTACCCTTTTTAGGTTATATAACAAAATTGGCCGTGTTTTATTTGTGGGCTGGGAAACCATTTTGGGCCAAGGGTATGAGTTGGGTGGGCTAGTGATTAGGTTCTTAGTAATAATGAGGGTTCGTTTGTATATATAACTATGAAACCATGAGGACCAATGTTGCAATTTTCTGAAACTCTGAGGACCACTTCTGCCAATCTTACAAACTTTATCCAAGGGTCAATCCTGTCAAGTTAGGTAAACCAAAGGACCAAAAATGCAATTTTTCCACGTTTGAAACACCAAGGACCAAAATTGTCAATTTGCCAAAGTACAGGGACCAATTGTGTACTTTTTCCAAAACGTTTTACCCAAAGATCATTTGTGATTTATTTTTACTTTTAAGGAGCAAAGGTTGACTTTTCTTTGAAAATGATTGACCAGGGACTAGTTTTGTAAAACTTTGAAAGTTGGGGGACTGAAACTGCCATATATGCAAATTTTGTTCGTTTTTCGTTTGTTTTCACTCGTTTTGCATCAGAAACATATAAAATACAATCTTTGGGATTTTCTTCGTATTTTGGTGCATTTTTGAGTGTTTTTGATCGTTTTGCAGTTCAGATTTGACTAAAAATGATGAGTATTTACACACTCATCAGAGGTATTTAGTGGGCTTGGGTTTTCTACTATCTCTTCCATCACATCAATATCACCTATGTGTTCATCTTGTATTATGGTAGTGCCTAACCATGACATGCAACTAGGTGGCTCAACTTTAACCCCATGTGTGTCGTATGTTTTGGTGAAATCTATCCCGCTCATGCAACTAGGTAGTTCAACGCTAACTATTTCATAATCTTGGTTTGATTCTAAGTTCATGTTCTTAGAAACTAGGTCATCTTTCTCATACGAATCCACCAATTCGTTGAACTTATGGGTCATGGTTAGGAAGCTTTTCTCAAAATTCATCCAACGGGTCTCACTAAAAGGAATTGATCCTGATAATGATCGTCTAATAGAAATGACACATGCACATAATTCATCAAACCTATCTAACTTTACCCCCAACTCCTCTTGGATGTCACTAAGATCACATAAAAATTCATTGGAATGATAAGAATCAAATCTATTAGTGAAATATAATTGTTCCTCTATTGTCAGTGATCTAAATGGGATTTCTTCCTCGATAGTGACAATTGAAAATGGTTTTACAAACAAAGGGCACAAAGAAAAAAGATAGACTACAAGAAAGCTAATAACATGAAAATAAAAATCTCACTAAAAAGGAATCTAATGAGTAGACGTAATTAAAATTAAATTCAACCTAAACAATAACTATTCCCCGGGTTGGGCGCCAAAAACTTGATACGTGGTGATCGCACCCTCACAACAGGTTTTACCTCTCAAGGGATCTTGAGAAGCTTACAACCCCCACCAGGCAGTGTACCTGATCGTTGTAGTATAGTATAGTGACAAGTACCGGAGGATTGATCATTCAACTCAGGAATAGTGTCGTTAGGATTGAAATTAATCTAACTAGGTCTAAAGGTGAAGGATGATTCTTTTTGTGTTTTTATATTTTATGAAAAGTAGGTAAAAATCTCGGGTATTGGAAGAGTGGGCGGAATTAGTTGCTAATCAACTAACCGAACAGCTACTAATTAAACTAATTAACAAGAAAAGGAAACTAGGGTTCTACAAGGGAAGTGAAGCGTGTCTACCTATGATGTATTACTCCTTGCTAGCTATCCAATTCTACTTATTGAATTGTCACATCGTTGTTTTAATTGGCGGGTTGTATACCTTAATACCATTCGTAGGGCTGTGTACAATATTCCCTAACTCTATAAGCTCCTACTTCACTCATATGTCGAGCCGTTAAAAGCTCCTAACATGGGATCACTAGAATTCAATTACGCATTAAATACAACCATTAAATCGTAGTACACCTCCGATCATGTTTCTTAAGACGTTCAAGCAAGTTACCAATTGGAAGTCTGCCAGTTTTCTTAAGCCTAACATCGAATTCAATCAACCAAACAAGAGACAATAGGAATCAAGAATTATAAGCTAAATCAACTAAATCTATTGAAGTTGTCACACCTTAATTGATGAAGATAGACACAAACATCAACAAGGAATCATTAAGATCTAATCAATTATATACAAGTTTCACACAATCATAAGTAGACACAAGTTGAATTAGCAAAACATAATCAAAGAAGAGCAAACAACAATGATAATGGAAAACATAATTAAGATAGAATCAACAAACCAATATATGATGTTTATGGAGTGATTGAAACCCTCTAAGTTGCTGGAAAAACACCTACCTAAACCCAGGAATCGACCTTAGGGTTTAGGGCTTACAAAAAGTGAAGTTACGATGTTTTATTTATAGGCTCTTTTCTGCCCGACCCGATCTTGACGTGAAGACTAAATTTTCTTCACCAAATTGTAGATCTTTTCTTCCCAATTGTTTCCTTTTTTGAATCGCTCAAATCCGAGTTTGTATGCAAAAGTTATGGCTAAAACAGTAACAGCTACCGCGCGCGCAAGTTGTGACAAGTTAACACGTGATGGCCTACGTGACGCCTTCAGGAAGTCTTCTGGGCCATCACTCTTTAATTTAACACGTGATGGCCTATCTCCATTAACACGTGACGCCGTCACTCTTTAATCCTGATGGCCATCACTCTTTGCATTTACACGTGACGGCCTTGATCACCTTAAAGGGTGACGCCGTCACAAACTCCTTCAAAACCCTTCTGGATCGTCACATGTATTTTATTTATCCAACCCATTTCCAAGTCGTGACGCCGTCAAGAGCAATTCTTGACGCCTTCAGGTACTGTTTTCAGCATATTTTGGAGACTTTGTCGTTTTCTTCACATTTTGCTCCAAAAATGTCCAAAATGCTTCCTTTTCCAGATTTCTTCTCCAAAGTACCTAAAATGACAAAAGGAACGATTTAGGGCAATATTTGATCAAATAATCGCGAATTAGGGCTTAAATGACCCCCTAAAAGCGGTACAGTTTTCGCTTGATCAGTGTGTATGTCAATTCTTAGTCTTGGTTTTTAAAACATAACACCGTTCGGGCCATCATAATTCAGAAGTATATGACTCCTCACATTAAGCTCCATACAATTGTGTCTTGTTATCAACCGAATAGCGTTCAGGCCATCATAATTCAGAAGTTAATACTCCTCACATGAATCTCCCTATTATTGAGTTATGTTGTTATTAAGTTTTAGTTATAACATAACACCGTTCGGGCTGATGAGTGCTCAAACACTCATCATTTTTGGTCAAATCTGAGCTGCAAAACATTTAAAAACTCTAAAAAATGCATCAAAATACTGAAAATATTTCAAAATTGTGTTTTATATGTTTCAGATGCAAAATGAGTAAAAACATATAAAAAATGATCAAAGTTTGCATAATTGGCAGTTTTAGTCCCCCAACTTTCAAAAATTGGCAAAAATAGTCCCTGAGGACTTATTTTTAAAGAAAAGTCACCAAAGGTCCTTTTGAAATCATAAGATTGTCATTTTAGTCATTTGGTGAAAAATTTCAAAAGTTTTAAGTATTTACAAGTTTGGTCCCTGGGCTCATTTTGCTTACTAATAAACCAAATGGACCATGTATTTAACTTAAACAAAAACCCAAACCAATCCTAATCCATTAAACCTCCCCTAAGCACATCAACCCTACAAGCCCAATCCTCCCCCACTTAAAATTACTTCCGTTGTAATAACTCCACCAGGGTCAACCCTAGTCAAAACCACCCAACTCCCTCCAATACCACTCTCCTTCCCCACACGTAACCTGCAAAACCCCCTTCCATCACCACCTCTACTCTTGCCATCACCCAGTCTACACTTACTTTCCCCCTCTATTGTCCCCTCAACCCCCTCTTCATTTAATACCTCACCAACCCCCACTCAACCTGTAAATCTCATTTCCCGCCAAAAATGAGTATATGGCTAAGATTAAACGAAGCTCATCCAATGGTCCAAAAACAAAGTGGGAAAAGCTTAGTGGTGCCTAGTAACCCTAATGGGTCAATATAAAAGGAAGAAAGAGAAGCAGAGATGGTGGTAGTCAATTAGTAGTTAGTGTAGCTTAGTTGTGTTTAAATTTCAATGTCGACTTAAGCTTAATTTTAATCTTTAATTGTAATTTTTAGCTTAAAAGTTTAATATTCATCATTCTCAGTGTAATAGAGACTTAATTCAATCATCAAATCAAGTTTTTCAGTTTTAAAATTCCAAGTTTGCAATTTTTAGTACAAATTTCAATTTCTTACTTAGGTATTGAATCTAGGGGTGATCACGGTCCAAAAACCGGACCGGACCGGAAAAGACCGGACCGGACCGAAGACCGACTTTGAGAAAAACCATAGACCGATATCGAACCAAATGTGGTCGGTCCGGTCTCGGTCCGGTTCGGTCCAGTCGGTCTTCGGTCGGTCCGGTCCAATTAGGCAAGATTTTGTCATATTTTTTTGGTTTTTTGGTCGGTCTGGACCGGACCAGACCGGACCGAGGACCGAATTAATGAAAAATCCCAGACCGAGACCGGACCGTTGGTCCTTTGGTCGGTTCGGTTTTCGGTCAGTCTGGTCGGTTTTGTCAGTCGGTCCGGTCCAAACGGTCGAAATGCTCACCTTTAATTGAATCTTATTGCTCAGTGTTTGTTTAAGATCATTCTGGCTTATTTATAAGCTCCTTTAAGTACCTGAAGCATTAGAATCTATTCTCACTGAGTTTCATATAAAAATATCAAAAATACTCAAGTATTTAAATAAACCTGTGGAAAAGAAGAAAAATAAGAAGAGAAGCGTTGGAACCTGGTTTATAGTCTCAGGGAAATGCCAGGTCATAGGTTAGTGTTCCATTCTTTGTTTTGAGCACAAAGGTCCCTGTAAGTCCCCAATTCAGTTTCAAAGTTTAAATCTTCTTATTTTGTTTTCAGTAGTTGTGTTTATTAGTTGTTATTGATTTCTGTCTAAATATGCTAAGCCTTGGTTAGTGTAAGCTTAACAGCCAAGTTTATGGTTTAGATCCCCACATTGGTTCATTAAATTGACTTAACAACTTCATTAAAGGGTGGTTGGAATAAGGTGATAGGCTGTGTTTGAGGTTGTTTTTGGTGTTGTAATCCGTTTAGGTAGGACATATAAGGGTAGTATAGTGTAGAGATGATATAAAATTCAGTGCTCTTTCATTAAAAGTCAATTTCACTTTTGTTCATCAATTTCTGCATAACTGTTAAGGATTTAGGCATGCATAATCATAACATTAGTGGTATAATCAGTAGCTTAGCATATTTTAGTCTCCTAGCAGCTTATAAGCTCTATTTCAGTTAATAAATTAGGGTAGAATCTCAATAAAGTCAACTTAGTTCAATAAATGAAAAAGTCAAAATTGCAAGTTTAGGCAGAAACCCAAATTTTCTAGGAATTATTGTGAATTTTTTACTTGGAATTAGGCTTTGAGCTTTTTCCATGTGAGAGTCTACCAGCTAAGCTTTAGGATTCAGCCATCATCTTATTTTTAGGAATTTTTTTGTGGCTTTTACAATTGCTTAAACAAGCCTGCAGGGCTGTGCATTCCCCTGCACCATAGATCAGTCCAAAGCCCCATTTTCCTTGGCTTGCCCTGGGTTCCCTAGTCGGCCCCACACCTTGATTTATGGCTTATTGGAAAGCCAATAAGCCAATCATCAAGATCCAGTTCTTATTTCATTATTTTGAGCTTATTAGATAGGGCTGCTCTATCCATTTTGTTTGTCCAATTCTGAATGTATGCTCAACTCTCAGTCTTACTCACCTAAGTTCCAGCCCTCCCCTAGGGCTTATTTTTGGGACCCAAACCATGAGCTTTGGCTTTATAGAAACTTCAATAAGCTGCCTTTTCATATCAGCTTTTACTTTGGACTTCCAAAGTCCCTAGTGGGCCCCACATTAGCCTAAAGTTGGCCAATCAGGCCTGTTTGGTACTCAGATTTTGGCAAGTGGCTTATTTTCTTATTTCCAGCTATTTGCTTGTGATTTTCTACTTTATTTTGTTTATTTCAAAGTTCCCTCAATATGGTTGTAGCTTATTTGTTCTTGTGATGCCATTTGGTAGCTTATTCAAGTATCAACAAATCCTAATAAGCTAAAGTCCCCATCTGCCAAACCATATAAGCACTCAAAGTGCTTATTTTTAAGCTTCAGCCTTAGTCCCTTCATTAAAGTTTGATATTTTGTGCATTTAAGTAGTTTTATAAAAGAAAATTTCAGAAAAGTCAAAAATTCCAAAAGTGATAGCTTCTATTTAAGTTTTTTAGCTTATTTTCTTCTTATTTAAAAAGCTAATCTCATTTTTATAATTTTATTATGTTCTAGTAGTTATAAAATAATTTTAGAAAAAGTTTTATAGTTTTCACTATTCATTTGCTATTTTTTTTAATTTAATTTAGTTTTAATAATTAATAATTAGTTTTTAATTAGTAATAATTATTTAAAAAGTCTTAAAAATATATTTTCTATTTTAAAATTAGTTTTATATTATTTTAGATTTTTCCAAGTTTTAATTTTATTTTTCTAAGTTAATTTCATAGTTATTTGTATTTTAGTATAATTTAAATTAGTTTAGATATTTAGGAAATTAGTAATTAATTAATAATAAATAATTAAATAGCGTAAAAATTAATTTTCTTTTTCTAAAAATTTTCTTTTATCATTAGGATTGAAAAAATGTAATTTTCATACCCGTAGGTATTTTATTTCACAAAACTCGCGTTTTATTTCGTACGTCTACGTAAATTTAAATCAGACGTACGCGTTTTTAGGTTTTAAATGTTTATGGGTTTTCTATTTTTGCAGTCTTGTTAATATAGCTTTTTTAAGCTATTTCATTTTCGTATTTCCTTAGTGTAATCAATCACAAACCTCTTTCTGTCCAAATTTACTCGATCACAAACACGTTTTAATACCTTTGCACGCCTCGTCGGGACATAACGACCCGGGGAAACCCCTCTACTTCCACGGAGATTGACTCTAAGGTGTTTGACTAAGTTGACCACTCTCTTGGTTGACTTGAGTTGACTGCTTTTGCCTCAATCAAATTTTGGCGCCGTTGCCGGGGAGGTTGTGCGCGTATTCTAAAATGTATTTGAAGATTAGTGAATCTGGATATACACTCATTGTATATTTCTCATCCTTGTTCATATTTTCATATAAAACAAAACGAATCGTGAAGTTTCCTAATTCGGATTACTTTAAGATTACAATCTGTATTCTAAAAGGAAACGAATTTCTTTTAACGAATCGATTACCAAAAACTTTTTTATTTAGTTTTCAACGAAAAATAAATAAAAATAAAAAAAACCCAAAAGATTTTCTTTCTTATTTTTATAAAAATGTTTATCAAAAATACCAAAAATATTCACCTTTACCCTCTTACCTTTTTTATTCTTTATCCTTTACCCTCTATAAACCTTTGATTCTTTCCTATGTCGTATCCACACCATTTGGGTTGCCAATGGTGTGGTGGCCCTCATAATGGTGGTAATTGCCTCGGCTTTCGCATGGTAGAGTCAGGATACGGGTCTGTCTATAACCAGGATCCCTATTCTCACCATGACACGAATGATTTATTCCACCTGCCACCAAACCATGATATACTGACATATTCGTGTGAATATTGTGGAGGTCCTCATCAAGGATTTGAGTGTCAAACCGGAAACACGTTTGTCTACGAACAGTTTTCTAGTAACACTCAGAATTTTGAAAATGATCAATATCCATACGATTCACCAAACCAGACTCAACAGTTTTACTGTTGTGAGTGCTGTGGTGGTCCACACTACGGTTATGATTGTCCATCAGGAAACACGCTTGTCTATGAGCAGGTTCCTGGTGACAATTATAACCCAAACACATATGACTCACAGCCACAGCAGTTGATGAGGCGAAAAATGAACCACTTTTAGGGGGTCATTTAAGCCGGAATTCGAATTTATTTGATCAAATATTGCCCTAAATCGTTCCTTTTGTGATTTTAGGTACTTTGAGAGAGAAATCTGGAAAAGGAAGCAATTCGGACGTTTTTGGAGCATAAAAGTGAAGAAAACGCCAAAGTCTTAATTTTCCTTGCTGGGAACAGTAGGTGACGGCGTCAAGAGTAACATCCTGATGGCGTCAAGAGCAATTTCCATGACGATCCAGTACAGATTTGACGGCGTCACAAGGAAGGGCGTCAAGAGGAAAAGGCATGACGGCCTGGAAATGCATAACACATGACGGCGTCAGAAGTAGATCAAGGCAGTCTGAGAATTATTTTGGCGGCGAGGTGACGGCGTCACCTATTTGGTCTTGACGCCGTCAGACCCTATTTCCTATATATAGTTTTCTAATTTTTTCATTAAAAAAAGAGAAGTTTTGGAGAAACCCTAGTACGAACTTGGTGCGAATTTTACAGGTTTTTCAAGGGTTCCAAGCCCTTGATACCTTTCATGTGTAATTAAGATAAGTGTTCTTTTAATTCAATCAATATGTCTATGTGTTGGTTGTCTATATCTTGTTCTTGTCTTAATTCTATCATGCTAGGCTAGATCTATCTTGTGTTTGCTTGGATCTAATGAAACCTAGATGTTGATTATATGTTGATTACTTGTTTATAGTTTGTTTTGGATAAATGAATTTATATGTTAGGCTTAAGAAAACTGGCAGATCTCCAAATGGTAACATGCTTGAACGTCTTAGGAAACATGAACCAATTGCACTAAGGTCTTTATTGGTTGTATTTAATGCATGAGCCACTGTTTACAATCCCTATGGTTGTGCTGGGCATGGTATAGGAGGAGATAAGAGCTCATAGAATTGGGGAGTTATGTGCGATACCCCATGAATGGTATTAAGGAATACAATCCGTCATCCATACAACTATAACAAGTAATTAACGTGTAAAAGATGTCTAGGGAGTAGTGAAATCTAAGTAAACACATTTTCTCCACTTATTGCTCACAACTTTAGTATAATTTAGTTTAATTTCATTTTTAGTATTTTATTTTGATTGCATCTTTAGTATTGGGTTAGTTGACTAGCAACTAATTCCACCCAAATCCTTCAAACCCGAGATATTTACTTGCTTTCTAAAAAACATAAAAATACAAAAATAATCATCCCTCACCTTTAGAACTAGTATTTAGGTTTTCTAATCCTAGCGACACTATTCCTAGCTGAACGATCAATCCCCCGGTACTTGTCACTATACTATACTACAACGATCAGGTACACTGCCTGGTGGGGGTTGTAAGCTTCTCGAGATCCCTTGAGAGGTAAAGCCTGGTGCAATTCCTACGCATCAAGTTTTTGGCGCCGCTGCCGGGGAATAGTTATTGTCTAGGTTAGAATTTCTTTTTATTAGGTCTACTTGCTAGATTCCTTTCTAGTAAGATTTTATTTTTATTTTTTAGGATTTCTTTAGTCTATCTTTTTCTTTGTGTGTTTGTTCGTAATTTCCATTGACTCTTCCGTTCACCATTATGGAGTACGCGAATCCACCATACCACCAACCACAAAGGCCATTCTACCCTATTGACATCTCAAATTTCAAACAATATTGAGATGAACCCATATATAATGCATGGACTCGTTTTAGAAATTTACTCCGAAAATTCCCTCATCATAGTTTCGCTTTAGCATCCCTAACCCGAACCTTTTACTATCGTGTTGGCCAATATGACCAAATGCGCATTGAGGATTTTGCCAATGGGGACTTTAGGGAATTAAGTGCTGAAGAAGCATGGGATACCATAGAAGATTGTGCCCAATATTATTATAGGGTAGACAACCCAACAAACGTTAGTACAAGTCAATTGAATATAAATTTCCAGGATCATGAAACAAGTTTGTTTGGGGATGAATATATTAGTGTTGAGATACCTAAGTGGTTGTCATGTAATGCCATAGTACAAGCTGAACACATAGGTGACCTTGATGTGATGGAGGATTTAGCCGAACATGATCCCATTGATCAAAAAGACCTAGGTCCTATGATCGATGATGATGAATCTTAAGAAACATATGATGAATCTTTTGGGCAATATGTATATAGCAGTCAGAATATTGAGGATGATCCATATGATTCGGACATAGAAGTTGAGATGCCTAAAGAAGTACGTGAGATACTTGGGAAAATGTTAGGGTTGGATTATAATGAAACACATGTTGAGGATATAGGTGATCTTGATAAGATGGATGATAAAGTAGAAAATCTAAGCTCACCAAATACCCCATAAGTCCTACCATCATTTGAGGCATACACACCACCCGTGACTTATTCGGATGAAGTAAATGAGACTTTAAGAATCCCAATTGAGGTATAACCTTTGAACCAAACACAACTAGAGGATATAGGTTTGAATACTTATAATGATAACCTTACCCTTAGTTTTAGGAAAGTTCCTAGTTTTGATGAATCGGAGCCTCAACCAAAACCGTTACCTAATCTTCCATCCTTGGATGAAAATTTAGGAATTGAAATAGGTTCTGATCCACCCATCAAACCATATAGTCCGGGTAGTCTTAGGATAAAGGTAGTGGACTCTAAGCCTTGTAGAGAGGAAGCCAATATAGGAGTGGAAAATGACCTTACATACTTACATCACCCATTCATGATTGATCATAAGAAACATTATGGGTTTAAACCAGGTTTATTAGGTCAAGATGGATTCCCAACTAGGAGTCTCTCAAAGTTGATAGAAGATGATCCCTTTCTAAGAGAAAATCTTAATCCGCCCACTAACCCAATTGAATTAGGTAAGGTTACGATGATAGGAGCACACCCCTTTGAGCATATAATTCATCCACCACACTTTACTCACGTGGCATATTTCCACCCTAAGGGTGTGTATCGCTACTATCACCCGCACTTAATCCTAAGTGTAGGGAAAACCTCACCTTTATCCGTGAAATAAGGGTAGAGTCAGGCTCGTGACTCGAACAAAAACAAGCGCTTATTGGGAGGCAACCCAAGCTTTATTTGTTTGTTTGTTTGTTTGATTTTATTTGTTTCCGTATGCATGTTTTATTTTTATTGTTGGTGGATCATGTTTCTAAATTAAGTAGTGGAAATACTTTACTTTGTTGTTTTCGCCTAGTCTTAACTCCACCTAAAAGTATTTTTGCAAAAGATAAGTGTAAGGGGAAACCCCAAATATGTTTTCAAGAAACAAACCGATCATGATTCTCCACAATATTAAATGAACATGTATATTTGTATTTGTTAGAGTCAAATGCTTGTATTGAGTCATAATGAAGTTTTGCAGGATTTTCCAGGAAGTAGGACCAAGTTTTTCCAGAAATTTCTGGAAACTTAACATAAGAATTTCTGTAGGTTAATCCTGACGGCGTCATGAGTTAACTCTTGACGGCGTCAAGTGTAAAAATCTGGAAATTTTACCGGTTTTGTTTTTCTAACGGAGTCTTATGGTTTTTGTGAATTATTAAGTTTTATAATCTCCAGGAAATCTGCAAACTTCATTCCACAAGCATTATATCTTATCTTGTTTTCTAGGATTTAGTAACTTATATAGGATGCCGCCGATTTTACGCGAGGTTGTTTTGTCTATTTTCTCAGGATTTACAGGTTATGTATGACAAGAAGATGATTTATATTCTGGAAAGGAAGCTTTGATTGTTCATTTTCTTGGAGGAAGATTTAACCTGGCCACCTAATTATCCATAACGAGCGAATCAGGGGAGTATTTGATTTCATTCTTTTTACTTTTTTTTACTTTTACATTCTTTACTTGAACATTGGGGACAATGTTCATCTTAAGTGTAAGGGGAGGGTAAAAAGATGATACCTTACATATGCACTTTCACTTGAGTTTGTTTTGTTTGATGGTAGATGTGTAATAAAACTATAAGAAATACTTGTTAGTGCAATTTTAGCGCCAAATTTAAAATTTTTTACAACATTTAGGAGTGAAACTTTAGCCATAGCAAGCGTCTCATGGATAGGAGATTGTATGACTAGCATATAACCGTATATTCAGAAAAATTTTCCACCCAAATATGTGAGGTTCGCCTTTAGATTTGATAGGAAAAGCATTTACTATTAGTGCTTATGAGTGTACCGGTAGCATTTAGATTCTAGAACTTGCGTTAGTGATGCATCCCAAGACCGCTAGTGAGACTACATTCGTGTGGTAGGATTTACTACATGATAAGAGGCATTAGGATCACCCTTGTGTTAAACCCGTACTATAATTACTTGACCATTTATGTCATACTATTTGGCTAGTTAAGTCAACTAATTTTTCCCACACCCTTAGCGTTGTACTCATTTTTAGTACACGAAACCCCTAGTACACCCCTCCGAGCCTATCCTTTCGTTTCTAACTTTAAGCATTTTACTTAAAAGAAGAATTTGTTACACCCCACTTAAATGTACACCCAAATCGCCTTAGCCTTCCGTGTATGCGCTCATTTTTAGTGCATTATTGTTATTTGTTAAACCCTAAGTTAACTATCTAATTGATTACATGGTTGCTAAGTCGAGTCATATCCTTGTACATATTGTTTTGGGACGATTGGGACTCATGGGTAAGTACTTATTTTATGGAGTAATAGGGAAGAACATCATTTATTACCCCCATATGTATGTTAATCTTAAAAGTGCTCCAAGTGTTTTGATTTTCTTAATTCGAGTCATTAGTTTAGTTTATTGTAAAGTATGTAAAGATTCAAGTGTAAGGGGAATTCCCATTCCCTACGATGTATTATTTTGGATGGTAGTGTAAGAGTGTATGCAAAAAAAAAAATAAAAATAAAAAATAAAAAATAAAAAAATAAAAAAAATCAAGAAAAAAAAAAGAAAAGAAAAAAAATAGAAAAAGAAAAAGAGAAAAACACACGGACTACCATCCCTTTTCATTCTATGTTTATTTTATATTTTTGTTATTTTTCATTTATCAGCTTAAGTCGAGTCTAGTCTTGGCTTAGCAACGCCAAATTGTACATGTAATTGACCAAGATTGTTAACTCGCCACCAGTAAAACTTCCTTTATCCAACAAAACCGTGTATTTTATATCCCTACACCTAACGTTACAACCATTTTAAAGACCACTTTGATAGTTTATCCTAGGTGCTTACGCCATGTGGTGGAGGTTTGATCCTTTCCCAAGCCTATGGTAATCTATTTTGCTATGACAGGTAGTGAGAGATATCTTCCGTTTCCATATTGTAATTTATGCTTTATTACACCTGAGAGATGTGAGTATCTAAACACTATTTGTGAGGTGCTTGTGTATGACCTCCGTGCTTGTCTATTGGTCTTTAGTGGAACGATTACTTGTTGTAATTACTTTTATGTTAGTGTTAAATGACCCCTAACTTGTATTTTGAGTAGAATAAAAGAGCATTTGCTTGAGGACAAGCAAATCTCAAGTGTAAGGGTATATGATGAGGCGAAAAATGAACCACTTTTAGGGGGTCATTTAAGCCGGAATTCGAATTTATTTGATCAAATATTGCCCTAAATCGTTCCTTTTGTGATTTTAGGTACTTTGGGAGAGAAATCTGGAAAAGGAAGCAATTCGGACGTTTTTGGAGCATAAAAGTGGAGAAAACGCCAAAGTCTTAATTTTCCTTGCTGGGAACAGTAGGTGACGGCGTCAAAAGTAACATCCTGACGGCGTCAAGAGCAATTTTTATGACGATCCAGTACAGATTTGACGGCGTCACAAGGAAGGGCGTCAAGAGAAAAATGCATGACGGCCTGGAAATGCATAACACATGACGGCGTCAGAAGTAGATCAAGGCAGTCCAAGAATTATTTTGGCGGCGAGGTGACGGCGTCACCTATTTGGTCTTGACGCCGTCAGACCCTATTTCCTATATATATTTTTCTAATTTTTTTCATTAAAAAAAGAGAAGTTTTGGAGAAACCCTAGTACGAACTTGGTGCGAATTTTACAGGTTTTTCAAGGGTTCCAAGCCCTTGATACCTTTCATGTGTAATTAAGATAAGTGTTCTTTTAATTCAATCAATATGTCTATGTGTTGGTTGTCTATATCTTGTTCTTGTCTTAATTCTATCATGCTAGGCTAGATCTATCTTGTGTTTGCTTGGATCTAATGAAACCTAGATTTTGATTATATGTTGATTAATTGTTTATAGTTTGTTTTGGATGAATGAATTTATATGTTAGGCTTAAGAAAACTGGCAGATCTCCAAATGGTAACATGCTTGAACGTCTTAGGAAACATGAACCAATTGCACTAAGGTCTTTATTGGTTGTATTTAATGCATGAGCCACTGTTTACAATCCCTATGGTTGTGTTGGGCATGGTATAGGAGGAGATAAGAGCTCATAGAATTGGGGAGTTATGTGCGATACCCCATGAATGGTATTAAGGAATACAATCCGTCATCCATACAACTATAACAAGTAATTAACGTGTAAAAGATGTCTAGGGAGTAGTGAAATCTAAGTAAACACATTTTCTCCACTTATTGCTCACAACTTTAGTATAATTTAGTTTAATTTCATTTTTAGTATTTTATTTTGATTGCATCTTTAGTATTGGGTTAGTTGACTAGCAACTAATTCCGCCCAAATCCTTCAAACCCGAGATATTTACTTGCTTTCTAAAAAACATAAAAATACAAAAATAATCATCCCTCACCTTTAGAACTAGTATTTAGGTTTTCTAATCCTAGCGACACTACTCCTAGCTGAACGATCAATCCCCCGGTACTTGTCACTATACTATACTACAACGATCAGGTACACTGCCTGGTGGGGGTTGTAAGCTTCTCGAGATCCCTTGAGAGGTAAAGCCTGGTGCAATTCCCACGCATCCGCAGTTCAACTATTGTGAGAACTGTGGAGGTCCACATTTCAGCTCTGATTGACAAACAAGGAATTCATTTCCTTGTGACAATTACGACTACCCTTATCATGACCAAACTCCACAGTCCCAATTGAATCAGGCACTTTTTCCAGAAATGCAAAATATAATGGAAATCGTTGATGATCTTAAGAGTTTGGTCCAAAAACTTGCCCAAAGCGATCATCATCAAAAATCCATGGAAGAATTGCTAGCTGAAGAGCATGCTGCTAGAAAAAATTCCCAATCCCAAAAGAGTCACAGGGAACTTTTGATGATATGTGTGATTTATCTTCCCCTCTTGAGTGTCCAAAAGATCAATTTGAGACTTTCTCCAATTGTAGCGAAGATTGTGCATCTTATGGAGACATCGAGTATGTTGAGGCATCAGTTCCACATTCTGATGTTGATCATCTTCTTGAGGAGTTCGCCGATGAACTCACTCACATCAATCCACTTCCAACGGGAACTGACGATGATCTCATTGACTTTGAAGCCGATCTAGGAGAAATTGAAAGTCTCTTACATCATGATCCATCACTCAGTTCTGATCCCAATAGTCCAATAGAGAATGTTAATCACTTTGTTCCCGAAGCATTCAAAACTACTCTCACCAATCCTCTGTTTGAATTCGAATCTGAATTCACTTGGATTTATGATAATCCAATCTTTGGTATTCAGAATAAGGATAGTGATGAGTCCACAATGGAACAAGAGTTCACAGATTCACACCATATGAATGATTCTCTTCATGAGGAGTTCTCCGATGAACTCACTCATATCATGACTCCTCCGGAGTATGATAGCCCGGGGGAGATGCACTCAATCATGAGGATTTGCAAATTCCCGCCCTCCCACCCAGGATGTTTTCAAACCCAATGAGCTTAACCCTTGAAATCCAAATTCAGGCAACTGAACCTGATCTCGAGGAAGAAGATCTTATCATGATTATCATCATGATTTTCTTTCTTTTCTTCACCTACCTGATGACTTCCTCTCTTCTTCACTCATTCGGGAGTGAAGATACCATCTTTGACCCCGGCATTTCCATGTATCATTCTTTTGAGCCAGGGTCTCTCTGTATATCTCATCGGTGTGGAACTTTCACGTGCTTCAAATGTTTGTCCAAACATCTTGAATGAAATTCCGATGGAGATTGTTTCTTCTACATCTTGCTTCCCCAAGAACAATGAATTCGGGGTCGAGTCAAGCTAGCGACTCGGTAAACAAAAACAGTAGCATGTATATGGGGTTTTCACCCTAAGAGCGGGGGAGTTACCCATGCTGTTGTTACCATGTATATAAGTTTCACCAAAAAAAAAATGTATAGAAATAAACTGAAAAATGGTGTTTCCGCATTTAGCTTGTAATGTTGCCTTTTTACGTTCAAAGACTCGGCATAATAGCCGGGACTTTGAATATTGAGGACAATATTCAATTCTAAGCGTGGGGGGAAATTCTAGCGAATTTTATCACATTTTACCTTCTAGTACCCCCGTTTTTAGCCAAAATTTTAAAATTTTTTTCACTTTATTTCCAAAAAATTTGTGGTTATCAGTCCACCATGTCTAATTCACAAAAGGACTGGCTAATCCAGGAGCAAACAGCTCTTGGTAAAGATATATCAAATCCGTTTATGGCTGCCAATTTGCCCAAAATTGTATAGTGCTCAACTCACCATATCCTAAAAAGTAAAAGAGTTGGCTAGCCCGCAAGGTTATGGCTTGTGGTAAAGGCAGTGGAAAGCCATAATTGGTGATCAACTCACCAAGATGATTGATGAGGCGAAAAATGATCCATTTTTAGGGGGTCATTTAAGCCCGAATCCGAATTTATTTGATCAAATATTGCCCTAAATCGTTCCTTTTGTGATTTTAGGTACTTGGAGAGTGAATTCTAGAAAAGAAGCCATTTTGGACGTTTTTGGAGCATAAAAGTGAAGAAAACGGTAAAGTCTCAATTTTTCATGCTGGGAACAGTAGGTGACGGCGTCAAGAGTAAACCTCTGACGGCGTCAAACCTCAATAATAAAATCCGAGAGTTCATGAAGGCGTCAAGAGTTTTCCTGACGGCGTCAAAACCCCAAGAATTAAAATCCGTAGTTGATGACGGCGTCACACACAGGGCGTCAAGAGTAATTTGTGTGACGGCCTAGGCCTTGACGGTGTCAGAAGTAGATCAAGGCCGTCCGAGGAAGTATTTGGCGGCGAGATGACGGCGTCACACCTTTGTTCTTGACGCCGTCATCCCTGTTTTCATATATATAGTTTTCTAGTTTTTCACATTTAAAGAAAGAAGTTTTGGAGAAACCCTAAAGACGATTTTGGTGCAACTTTTACAGGTTTTTCAAGGGTTCCAAACCCTTGATACCTTGCATTGTAATTGAGATAAGTGTTCTTCTAATTCAATCAATATGTCTATGTGTTGGTTGTCTATATCTTGTTCTTGTCTTAATTCTATCATGCTAGGCTAGATCTCTTTTGTGTTTGCTTAGATCTAATGAAACCTAGATATTGATTATGTGTTGATTACTTGTTTATTCTTGTTTTGGATGAATGATTTATATGTTAGGCTTAAGAAAACTGGCAGATCTCCAAATGGTAACATGCTTGAACGTCTTAAGAAACATGAACCGAGGCGTACTAGGTCTTTATTGGTTGTATTTAATGCATGAGCCACTGTTTACAATCCCTATAGTTGTGCTGGGCGTGGTGTAGGAGGAGATAAGAGCTCATAGAATTGGGGAGTTATGTATGCCACCCCATGAATGGTATTAAGGAATACGATCCGTCATCCATGCAATTATAACAAGTAATTAACGTGTAAAAGATATCTAGGGAGTAGTGAAATCTAAGTAAACACATTTTCTCCAATTACTGCTCACAACCTTAGTATAAATTAGTTTAATTTCATTTTTTAGTATTTTATTTTGATTGCATCTTAGTTTTGGGTTAGTTGAATAGCAACTAATTCCGCCCACTCTTCCAAAACCCGAGATTTTAATTGCTTTCTAAAAAATATAAAAACACAAAAATAATCATCCCTCACCTTTAGAACTAGTAATTAGGTTTTCTAATCCTAGCGACACTATTCCTAAGCTGAACGATCAATCCCCCGGTACTTGTCACTATACTATACTACAACGATCAGGTACACTGCCTGGTGGGGGTTGTAAGCTTCTCGAGATCCCTCGATAGGTAAAGCCTGTTGCGATTCCCACGCATCAATGATGACTGTATTCTATCAAGAGTTGGCTAGTCCAGAAGCAAACGGCTTCTAGTAAAGACAAATCAAAACCGTTGACAGCTTATGGTTTGCTCAAAATCATATGGTTATCGGTGTACGATGGTTCTTACTTGAACTGAAATATTTGGCTACTCCAGAAGTAATGGCTTTTGGTAAAGAGATTCAAATCCATTAAGTTTTCTCAAAAGATTGTTAGGGACTAGCAATAGTTTAGTGTGGGGGATTGATGAGTGCTCAAACACTCATCATTTTTGGTCAAATCTGAGCAGCAAAATATTTAAAAACACTCAAAAATGCATCAAAATACTAAAAATATTCAAAAATTGTGTTTTATATGTTTCAGATGCAAAATGAGTAAAAACAGATAAAAAACGATCAAAGTTTGCATAATTGGCAGTTTCAGTCCCCCAACTTTCAAAAATTGGCAAAAATAGTCCCTGAGCACTTATTTTTAAAGAAAAGTCACCAAAGGTCCTTTTGAAATCATAAGATTGTCATTTTAATCCTTTGGTGAAAAATTTCAAAAGTTTTGAGAATTTACAAGTTTGGTCCCTGGGCTCATTTTGCATACTAATAAACCAAATGGACCATGTATTTAACTTAAACCAAAACCCAAACCAATCCTAATCCACTAAACCTCCCTTAAGCCCATCAACCCTACAAGCCCAATCCACCCCCACTTAAAATTACTCCCGTTTTAATAACTCCACCAGGGTCAACCCTAGTCAAAACCACCCAACTCCCTCCAATACCACTTTCCTTCCCCACACGTGACCTACAAAACCCCCTGCCATCACCACCTCTACTCCTTCCATCACCCTCCCTACACTTACCTTCCCCCTCTATTGTCCCCTCAACCCTCCTCCTCATTTAATACCTCACCAACCCCCACTCAACCTGTAAGTCTCATTTCCCGCCAAAAATGAGTAAATGGCCAAGATTAAACGAAGCTCATCCAATGGTCCAAAAACAAAGTGGGAAAGGCTTAGTGGTGCCTAGTAACCCTAATGGGTCACTATAAAAGGAAGAAAGAGAAGCAGAGATGGTGGTAGTCAATTAGTAGTTAGTGTAGCTTCGTTGTGTTTAAATTTCAATGTCAACTTAAGCTTAATTTTAATCTTTAATTGTAATTTTTAGCTTAAAAGTTTAATATTCATCATTCTCAGTGTAATAGAGACTTAATTCAATCATCAAATCAAGTTTTTCAGTTTTAAAATTCCAAGTTTGCAATTACAAATTTCAATTTCTTACTTAGGTATTGAATCTTGTTGCTCAGTGTTTGTTTAAGATCATTCTGGCTTATTTATAAGCTCCTTTAAGTACCTAAAGCATTAGAATCTATTCTCACTGAGTTTCATAAAAAAATATCAAAAATACTCAAGCATTAAATACCTGTGGAAAAGAAGAAAAAGTAGAGGAGAAGCGTTGGAACCTGGCTTATAGTCTCAGGGAAATGCCAGATCATAGGTGAGTGTTCCATTCTTTGTTTTGAGCACAAAGGTCCCTGTAAGTCCCCAATTCAGTTTCAAAGTTTAAATCTTCCTATTTTGTTTTCAGTAGTTGTGTTTGTTAGTTGTTATTGATTTCTGTCTAAATATGCTAAGTCTTGGTTAGTGTAAGCTTAACAAACAAGTTTATGGTTTAGATCCTCAAATTGGTTCATTAAATTGACTTAACAAGTTCATTAAAGGGTGTTTGGAATAAGGTGATAGGCTGTGTTTGAGGTTGTTTTTGGTGTTGTAATCAGTTTAGGTAGGACGTATAAGGGTAGTATAGTGAAGAGATAATATAAAATTCAATACTCTTTCATTAAAAGTCAATTTCACTTTTGTTCATCAATTTCTCCATAACTGTTTAGGATTTAGGCATGCATAATCATATCATTAATGGTATAATCAGTAGCTTAGCTTATTTTAGTCTCCTAGCAGCCTATAATCTCTATTTCAGTTAATAAATTAGGGTAGAATCTCAATAAATTCAACTTAGTTCAATAAATGAAAAAGTCAAAATTGCAAGTTTAGGCAGAAACCCAAATTTTCTAGGAATTATTGTGAATTTTGTACTTGGAATTAGGCTTTGAGCTTTTTACATGTGAGAGTCTACTAGCTTAGCTTTAGGATTTAGCCATCATCTTATTTTTAGGATTTTTTTGGTGGCTTTTACAATTGCTTAAACAAGCCTGCAGGGCTGTGCATTCCCCTGCACCATAGATCAGTCCAAAGCCCCATTTTTCTTGGCTTTCCCGGGGTTCCCTAGTGGGCCCTACACTTTGATTTTTGGCTTATTGGAAAGCCAATATGCCAATCTTCAAGGTCCAGTGCTTATTTCATTATTTTGAGCTTATTAGATAGGGCTGCTTCATCCATTTTGTTTGTCCAATTCTGAATGTATGCTCAGCTCTCAGTCTCACTCACCCAAGTTCCAGCCCTCCCCTAGGGCTTATTTGTGGGACCCAAACCATGAGCTCTGGCTTTTTAGAAACTTCAATAAGCTGCCTTTTCATATCAGCTTTTACTTTGGACTTCCAAAGTCCCTAGTGGGCCCCACATTAGCCTAAAGTTGGCCAATCAGGCCTGTTTGGTACTCAGATTTTGGCAAGTGGCTTATTTTCTTATTTCCAGCTATTTGCTTGTGATTTTCTACTTTATTTTGTTTATTTCAAAGTTCCCTCAATATGGTTGTAGCTTATTTGTTCTTGTGATGCCATTTGGTAGCTTATTCAAGTATCAACAAATCCTAATAAGCTAAAGTCCCCATCTGCCAAACCATATAAGCACTCAAAGTGCTTATTTTTAAGCTTCAGCCTTAGTCCCTTCATTAAAGTTTGATATTTTGTGCATTTAAGTAGTTTTATAAAAGAAAATTTCAGAAAAGTCAAAAATTCCAAAAGTGATAGCTTCTATTTAAGCTTTTTAGCTTATTTTCTGCTTATTTAAAAAGCTAATCTCATTTTTATAATTTTATTATGTTCTACTAGTTATAAAATAATTTTAGAAAAAGTTTTATATTTTTCACTATTCATTTGCTATTTTTCTTAATTTAATTTAGTTTTAATTAATTAATAATTAGTTTTTATTTAGTAATAATTATTTAAAAAATCTTAAAAATATATTTTCTGTTTTAAAATTAGTTTTATATTATTTTAGATTTTTCCAAGTTTTAATTTTATTTTTCTATGTTAATTTCATAATTATTTGTATTTTAGTATAATTTAAATTAGTTTAAATATTTAGGAAATTAGTAATTAATTAATAATAAATAATTAAATAGTGTAAAAATTAATTTTCTTTTTCTAAAAATTTTCTTTTATCATTAGGATTGTAAAAATGTAATTTTCATATCCGTAGGTATTTTATTTCACAAAACTCGCGTTTTATTTCGTACGTCTACGTAAATTTAAATCAGACGTACGCGTTTTTAGGTTTTAAACGTTTCTGGGTTTTCTACTTTTACAGTCTTGTTAATATAGCTTATTTAAGCTATTTTATTTCATATTTCCTTAGTGTAATCAATCACAAACCCCATTCTGTCCAAATTCACCCGATCACAAACCCGTTTTAATACCTTTGCGCGCCTCGTCGGGAAATAACGACCCGGGGAAACCCCTCTACTTCCACGGAGATTGACTCTAAGGTGTTTGACTAATTTGACCACTCTCTTGGTTGACTTTAATTGACTGCTTTTGCCTCAATCACGGGCCATCATAATTCAGAGGTCATTCAATAATCATTTGAGGAGTATGTCGTAAACCCAGCAAACTCGTCAAAACGAAATATTCATATGATGCCCATCACATGAAGATCCCTAGTCTTGTGTTATGTTTATAACTCAAAAATAGGTTTTTATACTTATTATGAAAATAGTCCGTTTATACCCTTCAAGTTTACATATTTACACTTTCCACCCTAAACTTATAAATTTATAACATTTAAGCATATAACTTTCTATCTTTTACACAATTAGTCCCTATACTTATATATATTAAAGAAATGGCAGAAATGGTCCTTTAACTACACTAACTTTCATTATTTACCCTTTATACCCTTAACTTAACAATATTTGCAAAACAAGTCCTTAAAAGTTTATAACTTATCTTACTTTCTATCATAAGGTTTTAGAACATTGCAAAAAGAGTCCTTATACTTATAACTTCTAAGAAATGTCAAAAACAGTCCCTAAACTTTATATTTTCAGAAAGTTACAGTATATACCCCTATGCATGAAAACTATTGCAAAACTAGTCCTAAATTCAAGTAAACTATATTTTTATGAAACAACTAAGTTTCCTAGCTTATGTTAAGCTAATATATACTTAACTAAGTCCTCTAATTCAGATTATAGCACATAATAAGGCAATTTAGCACATAAACATGTATTTATCTAAAATTAGGGTTTTAAAATAAAACTTCTAAATGAAAATGATCAAGCCTTATCTAAAGGTTCTAAGGCATATCCTAGGAGTCCTATAGCAGTACTAAGGCTATTAGAATCAAGGTTGAGGCTAACCTAGGTTGTGGGAGGTGCAACGTGGGAAAATTAGGGTTTTCGACTTAAAACTAGAACTCAACAAGGACTAGGGCTATACCACTCGACTTCTAAGGGCTCTAGGGACTTAGTGCTACAGAATAGGTGAGGTAGAGAAGAGAGGGGAGGTGCAAAGTGAAATGGTAAAGGGAAGGCTGCTATTTACAGGGTAACGAGGAGTTTAGGTGTCAAATGAGGGTGCTAGGTGTCGAGGATTGGGGAGGTCGACTCATGGCAGCTAGGGGGTGATGTGGTGAAGCTATAGGATTACTAGAAGCTTCTATTTACTAGCTAGGGGGCTGCTAGGGGTGTTTGTGGTTGTGGTTTTTCCGAGCACCAAGTAGGTGACAAGGTGGTGATGCACCACCTTTTGTGCTTTCTTGGGAGGTGCTAGGGTGCCTACTTGGTATATGGGAGGTGCTAGTGTTCTTGGTTTTGGTATTTGAGGTGCTATAGTAGCTTGGTTTACGTGTTAGGTTTAGTTTTAACTTAGTTTTATCTAGTGAGGGATTTGGGTCTAGCCTAGGGTTTATGCCTAGATTAAGGTCCTATGAGTGTTTAGTGACTAAGGGTGTCTCTAAGCCTATAAATAGTCCCTAAATCGTAGCATATCAGAATCATCTCATTACATACTCATCTATCAATTATAACCCAAGAACATCACTTGGAAGAAGGATTTTGGGATTAAGGTCTGACAAACCTTTATTCCAAACACCCTTAGTCGTGTACCTTTGGTGTACTTGCTGAGTTCACAGAAGATTGGTGGTCTCCATTGGTTCATTACAAAGGTATTCGATTTAGTTTTGCTATTGGAATTATTGGTTGTTGCTAACTTGCTATGGAATTGGTTATGGGTGAATCCTTGATTTCGGATTCCTAGTCTTGTAAACATTTCCATTCGCAAACATTGGTACTTTCTTATTTACATTTTTGATAAAGTATTCTGAATTTATGGTTTATAATATGTTTGTCATCATGTTGAATATGGAGTAGGCGTTTTATGTTTGTTTGGGCATATTGTGATCTTAGATGTGAAGTGTTTGGGTATGTGCTTATCGAAATGGTTAAACATGATTTGTCTAAGTATATAGGCCGAAAGGGGTACTTTATGAATCCATGTTTTATCATTCCACTTAATACATTGTTTATAACAAAGTCTAATTGCCGAAAGGATTCTTTGCTATTTATCGATCTAAACACTTGTTTCATTTTGACTAACATTAATTGTGATTCGTGTGCCTTGATATATAATATGGTAATCATTGTTCCAACACATTTCATACCTTAGTGATCATGCCTAAATGAATGTATTTTACCATCTCATTACTTTAGTTATAACCTTAAATATTTACACGTTTGGCTGATTTAATAGTGACAATTGAATTGACCTTAGCACCCTTAGCGAACTTACTGTGAGAACTACAATTCTCTTGGGACGACCTGGACTTACCTAGGCTATATTACACTCGAAAGGGTACACTGCCCGTGTTGTGTCTTTAGTCGATTAACCGGTATTTCTAGCATTATAAATTTAAAGCTTTTGACACAAATCAGTATCCTAAATAGTTTTGCTTATTGAATTAAAATATGAAATCTTAGCAATTAACCTCCGTATCCAAGCATTTTGAAACAAATTTGAAATTTTCAAAGGTTGGTGTACCAGTCTTACTTCCACCTTCAACGGATTAACGCCAGTAGAAGGCTTTGCCACCCAATTAAGAACCCCCTTCATAACACCGTGATTATTAACAAACTAAATTTACAATGGTGCTAAATGTAGATAATATTAAATATAAAGTCAAACTGTGTCGATTTAACTGATCATTGGTTTGGTCTTCTTGAACGGATCATACATAGCATGTATCTCAGCAACATTATTTTTGTCTTTAGAAAGAACCATTTCAGTACACTTGATGGGAAACACATATCTGCATTAGCCATGTTTAGCAATAAACAACATTGCCATTGCATATTTCTGTCCATTTGTTTTTATATTGCATTTTCTTATAAATAATAATTGCTCCCAAAGGTGGCTCGGGTAGGGCATCGCTCGTAAAAAAATAATAAAATAATTTATTAAAAAACTGGAATACTTTAAATTTTTCTATAAAAATCGTATTAAGAGGTTGCATGCATTAACTATGGACTTTGGGCGACTTTCAACCTCCTTGACTTGTTCTCCTTTTAGCTAAGGTTTTTATTAGAGTCGTTTGAATTGCAACACAGCCAAATCAACTCATTGATAAGTTAATGGGTCAAAATTGCCACCTTTACCGAAAATTCGTGTACATTATATCAACATTATGCATCTGATTAGGACGGTCTTCCCGGGAACAAGCCCATAGTAATCTTTTGAATCTTTCATTCTAAACCCGGACTGCTCGATATAGACTATGTCTGAGAAGACCTAGGAAAAAAGAGAGTAAACAATGCACTCAATAAAAATATAAAGATTAATACAAACTTAAAGGAAAAATAAAATAAAATAAAAAAATAAAAAAAGGCATACGTTTAATAACAATGTCAATATAAGTTCATCCCATGAAAGATTGAGAGGGTGACAGCTAGGAACAACCTTGATAAGTTTTCTATCAACACTAATTGCACCGTTACCGGCAATCTTAACGTCACCTGTAATGGTACCCAACAACACATATGACAAAATGGTGAAAACTTGGAACCATACTTTATGAACTTATATAGTTGTACCCTTTGCATTAACAGTGGTAATACTTTACTTACATTATTGACACGGTTGTGTTGTTAACAACCACATATTATAGTATGGAATTTTCACGTCTGTGCTAGCATCGGAGAAAGTTCCAACAAATACGCCCAAAACTGTTATTGTAACCTTCAATTTAGCGACAGTCTCAATAGGGACAAAAGTACTCGGAAAAAGACAAAAATGTCAATACATTTGACACCAAACCTTGCTCCAAGTGACACACAAATGTTTTGTTGCATGATTTCATCCGATTTAAGCAAACTAAAAGATTGTTCATGCGGAAATATATACCTGTCATGGAGGGCCACCATGGATGAAATCCACTTATCTATGTCGAGGATGATTTTTTATCTCATCCTCTAAGCTTTGCAGCCAGTTCGTTAGTTGCAGCTATATGTTGTGTAAATAAGCACTCCAAAACAAATAAAAGACTCTAAACAGCCATTTCAAACTATCTGGTAAAAGACTAAGGTTCTGAAACATATATTGGTCTTTTAGTTTATAACATTCCAAACAACCCCTATAAGTAGTTTAAATAAGCACTCCAAAACAACCCTATAAGTAGTTATAATAAGTACTCCAAACAGCCCTTACAAGTAATTTAAATAAGCACTCAAAAGCGGCCCTATAAAGAGTTTAAATAAGCACTCCAAAGTCCAAACAGCCCCTATAAGTAGTTAAAATAAGCACTCTAATGGCCCCTATAAGTATCATAATTTTTGTTTTATAATATACATAAAACATAGCAATGGAAAAAATATTAGTAATTGTGGAACTATGTAACGTTGAAGATATTTGAGTACCAAAAACTGTAGTAGAAACTAAAGTAAGTACATGTGTATATGTATCATTGTATAATTCAGCTGCCTATCGAAACCATTTTAGTTCACTATTTATACTCTTTCAAGATACGTCGTATCATGTTCATATATTACAAAAGTACTGACCAACTGGAGACAAAAGTTAATCTAAAACAACCCATTTGACAGGTTTATGCCACTTTTACGTGTGTCATATGATATCCAATTATTCATATAGATGAGAAACAAATACGTATTCGAACATAAGAAACAAATACGTAGTATTTCTATAATAATGCTATTAGTTTAATAAAATGATTTAGTTACATAAAAAATAAAAAAAATAAAAATTTGGCCACTTATAACCCGTTAGATTCATTTTCTTATAATTTCTTACATGTCTGAACTGTTTGAGGTAGAATATTAACCCGATTAAGTTGTTCATGAGTAAATGGGCCATAAAATTTCACATGTAACCATATGTTTTGAAAAGTCGACACGAAAATTGGTTCAAACTTTATCTTAAAAAACATTGAAAAGAATAATGGTACCTTGAAAGCTAAAACACGTGCATTGATGGAAAAACATGTGGATTGGGTAAGAGAGGGCTGTAATAGCAGGAATAACCACCAGGAATGACCTGAGCTGCACAAGAAAACATGATAGGGTAGCAGTTAGTATCTTCCCTATACTTGGATTTGGTATGCACAAACTGACCAAAAACGACAACACTTGATTCTTGTTTTAGTCTAAGTACTGTATTATGTATGGCTCTTACATAAGTATCCAATCTTTCTTGAGCGGTCATAACTTTATTTGAAGTGAAGGCATGTGTCACCCGTAAATTTATATCAACTGAGAATCTTTAAGGCTAAACGTTGTGAGGTAATCGAGTAACAGAAGCTTTTTTCATTTGAAGACTTTACCTGCAGCAAATTGCTTAAAAAATAATAAACCACTGTTCACTTGAAAGTAATCCTAAACTAAGGATCCATCACCAATTTTCTAGATAGACAATCATGATGATAACTAAATATGATTATCTGCAATAATAAATACAAAAAATCTCATTCTAAAACCCAAACACAGTGCATATTCTGCTCATTTAATAAGTGGATACTTTTCTAGTAGTATCATAGTTGTTGGTCCGCGGGTTAGGGTTTGAGTTTTTGTAAAAAAAAAAACTTTATTAACTTTGTCACCTTTAATTTAGTAACCAAAATATTTTGGTGATGGATCACATGTCAATCTTTGAATAAAGAAGAACGAATACACCATTACATAACGGGCATAATACTTTAAATTTTATGTTTTCGAATGACATATATAGGCTACAGGTAGTGGAACCAGGAAATATATCATTTGAAAGATGAAACAAATACCACATGAATGAATACAAAAATTTCAAACTACCTTGAGATAATAATTAACATTGTCTCGGGGGCATTCACAATCATTCTCATCAGTCATCACGTCTGTGAATTTTCATTTTGTTAAGCTTTAAGACGGCCTCAACACCTACACAAGTATCTACAATTACATGATGTGACATTTTTTATTGGTTGGGCTTGGACCTCCTGTGATTCTATATGTACCTGGATATCCAACTGACTACATATAGAACAACTTTTTTGTTTACTCACATTCATTGGACTCTTTCAGGCGACAATTTTTCTCTATAGTTGATTGCAAGAATTTCTCTATATTTGAATTATCCCTGCCAAGTAACCAAAAAGGATACTAACAATAACAACAAAGTTTACATATTTTGGCTCGCTACTAAACCCGCCCATTTTGACCGTCTTTAGTCCATAAATTAACCATTTAACCGGAGCAGTAACTTACCTGTAGTTTGACCATCAATCCTTTCTTTTTCCTCTTCAAACTCCATGAGCTTTCACACAAAATAATTCCTGAGCATAAGGAAGCATATAACAGCAAAGTTTTGAAATATTGAGACATTAATTAAGCAATTTGTATCAACCAATACAATCAGCAAGATCAAAGTGGAACAAAGTTTTTCCGTCACAATAAATAAATTATGGCAATAATTTGACGCTCAAACAAACATCTTATCAAAGCTTAAAATGCAAAGGCATGTCCAAAACTCGAAACACTATCCAGTGTGGTAACACACCCACTATCTTGTAGCTGACTACTTCTTATCCTATTATCGCCTTCAGTATACAAAGCCAAACACCATATTATACTTTACTCGATCAATTATTATTTGATTCTGATTATTCATATCAAAATAATCAGTTTTAGAACAAATATCAAAACAAACCCCTACATAACTCATAAAGATACCCTAAATCTAAAAAATTAGATAAACCCACTACAAGAAAATAATCAAAGCTGTGCATAAAAATAATAAAATTTACCACAAGTTAACACAAAAGTTATCAAAGGCATAACATCGAACACCTTTAGTGCAATTCAAAACTAACCTTTTATTCTCCGCTCACATGTTTCACTGATCCAAAATCAGCGAGCTTCACCACTCGATGAATCAACCAACAACTTGGCTTGATCATAAAGTATTCCTATATAACATAGAATTGAATTATCTTATGATCCAACAATTAAAAGATTGTATTCACATAGATGCATATTGCTATTAAAATAGGCAAAAAGTATATTTTAGTGAAGTAATAGGCAATTGAATTACACATACTTATTTATCATCATTCTTATGCTTCCACACTACAACATGAAAGACACTGCATCTCTATAATTCTTAGCAACTATATAAAAGATTACATTAACTCAAAGCCTCTATAAATAATTAAATAAATAAATAAAATTACCTTTGCTGCGGAATACTTGTGTCCAAACAATGTTGATCGATTTCATGATGATTCGATTTGTTGGTGATGATATGATGATCGATGATATCATATTATGATATAATGGCGTTGATTATGATAGACATGATTTATAATTTTCTGATAGCAATAGTATTTAGAAGATTAGAAGGAACGTAACTCTCATCATGATTGTAGGTTTAGGTTTTTGCCGAATAAAGAAATATTTAGAAGAAAAAATTCAGATTAAAAAAATTATTACTGAAAAAAGAATGAATTGATTTTTTAAAATGTGAAATTTGCACTAAGGTTTTGTTTTATTATATAAAATATTGGTTTCATCGTTCATATTAATTACAAGCTTGACTTAAGAAACTAAAGTTGTTTGCACCACTACGAGTCTAACTACAAAATTAAGTTAATAAACAAAAAGACTACTAGAAATATAATTTTATGTACAATTGTGCAAGTTACAAGATAAGATAAGATGGCAATTAAGCATTATGTCCACCATCACAAGTGCCACATTACTCCGGCAAGTCTCTTCGCCGGACTACCGTGGGAAGTCCACCACTTACCGTGGCAGTAAGTCCCGGAGCAAAACGTAGTGCGCACGTTGGGTTGACTACGTGCACGTCAAACCTTCTAATCAAGCACAATGCAACACTTTTCATTTCAACTAATGACATTTCTTTTCCTAAGCAAACCCTAACACCACCTTGATAAACTGGATACTTATAAGCACTTTCTTGCTTAAACTCCCCATTTTGTATCCATCTTTCGGGCTTAAACTCCAATGAGTCGGGTCCCCATATACGTTCCATCCGACCCATTGCATACGGATGGTACGTGACCCGACTCCCTCGTCTAACAAAAGTACCATCAGGAAGCACATCATCTTGTTTCGTAAACTTAGAATCGAATTGAACCGGTGGGTATAGTCTCATGCTTTCATGCAATGCAGCTTGTAGATAATGTAATTGTTGCAAGTCTCGAAACCCGGGTAACGTTTCACGGTTCGGACCCATGATCCGATCCGATTCTTCTCGGATCTTTTCGATAACTTTCGGGTTTTGTGACAGTAACAAAAAGAAACTTGTTAGCGCGGACGCAACTGTGTCTCGTCCCGCTAGCAGAAAACTTATGACTATGTCTCGAAGGTAATCATCGTCACTTATCGAACCCATGAATCTCGATAACAAATCATTATTCGAAGAAGTACCCAGTTCTCGTCTTTTTTTGATTACTTGATCCGCAAGTTTCTTCACAACCCTAATAGATGACTTCAACTTTTTTTCACTTCCGAGATTGAAAAGCCTCTTGAACTTCCATACTAAAGGCGAAGGTGTCACTCCTCGCTCCGCGAGAAGCTTAGAGCTCAAATCAAAAGCTGATTCGAGCTCCGAAACTGGTAGCGAGGGTTTCAAGCTACCTGGGTCTAGCCCGAATGAGAATTTACATATAGTATCGAAAGAAAACCTCCTAAAAACATCTTGCAAGTCCAAAACGGGTTCCTTCTCATCAATAATGTTTGTAAAAAACGGAATTAACCTATTTTCGATCTCTTCGACCACAACATTCAAAGCATGTGATCGAATGGACAAACTACCAAGTTCCAAACTCGCCATTTTTCGTTGAAAGCGCCAACATTTACCATCTACGTTAAATATACCTCGACCTAGAAGATCACCTAGGATAGCCGAGAAAGCTTTCCCTTTAGGGTAATTTTCAAAATTTGTATTGATCATGTACTCAACGTTATCAGGGTTAGCCGTGATAACGTTGTTAAGTACATGAACATGGATTGTACCGGTTGGTGATTTACTCAAAAGATGTGTAAACCAATCACTAAGGTTCACAAACTGTGACGTCCAGCTCCGTGTTATGAACGCGGTGCAAACGTTACAGTTGCAAACTCGATTTAGACGGAGTATATATATTGATAACGAAAATAGAAAGAAAACGGCTGTGAAGGTGAAGTATATGAAGGAAATTGAAGCTTGGAGTTCCATTTTTTATGATGATGGTTTAAGTCATGTTGCTATGTGTGTGTGTATTTATAAGGTGTGATATGAATGAGAGGGAGAAGTTGATAGTTGGTGAAAGATAAGGGGGTATGGAATAAGACATGAGTAAAGTATGGTTTATTGAGGAATACACGTGGCGAAACCGTAGATACGTCATGGCTTATTGTAAATTACACTTGGATACCCACGTGCTTAATTTAATTTAGTGTCATTTTCTGTGTGTCTGGATATTTTCTAGTTGTCAAGTTGGTATTTGTACTTGTCTGCTTAAATTTTGTTTATTACTGTGAATTCGATTAATAAATTATAAAGTTCTTGAGTCAGTTTTTGGATTAATAAAATACAAATATATCGTAGTTGTCATGTAGTTTCTGGATTTACATTTACTATTATTTGTTTTATGGTTTTACCAATTTGTTTCTGTTTTTGCTTTTGCAAGCAGCTAGAAGAAAACATTTTATGTATAGTGTACTACATTGATGAAGTACGATCTATTTATATAATATGGGTGGCCCTAACCGGACGGGGGTCTACACATGGGTCCCACCTATTTTTTAGTCAAATGTACAAGTATTAAAGCAGACAGTACAACGGCGGCAGCACAATTCTTCCACCCACCCCCCTATACCCCCCGTACGGTTAAATCCCACCATATAATATTCATATTAAAACTGTACGTTTTGAATCATATTCGATTTTATGTTTATGAATTAAAGATTCCCTATCATCATTATTCCATGTGTGATTGGTGGAGCAAATAATTGTAGTTAGCTTACTACGGAGTATTTTAATTAGGTTATAAATATAGTAATATTTTTAAAGATGAAATTATTTAAGTAGTAATTGAATTTTACTTAATTAACTTAATATTTTAAAAACAAAATCAAAAAGTCATATGAAAATTGTTTGTTAATAACTTAATAGAGAAAGATAACTGAAAATATAAAATGATAAAACTGATGATGCTTGCATTAAGTCGTCTTTTATTTAAACACAACTTAATACAAAGTTTAAACAAATAAGACCCTACATACGTTTCGTCCCTAACCTTTCGAAATGCAGGCACCGTCCTTTATAAAGAACTTTATGTTGCAGTTTTTGTCCCTCTTCAAAGTAAAATAACTAAAATGCCATTGTCAAAAATTGCAACCCGTGTACGAAAATTGCAATTCAAAGTTCCCGCAAAGACGGTGCTTGCATTTTCAAAAAGTTATTGGGATTTTTTCAATTTACTCATAGGAGTAAATATTTTTTTGGAAGCAACTATATAACCTAATTTAAGCCTGGTCAATATATATATATATATATATATATATATATATATATATATATATATATATATATATATATATATATATATATATATATGGGTTAAAATAAAAATGGCCTTATAATAAAAAGTATAGGAAGGATTGTGAGGGCGACATGTGTCACCTCTATGCCACATCATATGACACATGTCACCACCCCCACCCCCACCCACCCACCCCCACCGCAAAAAAAAAAAAAAAAAAAAAAAAACCAAAAAAAATTTTTTTTTTGGGCAAAAAAAAAATTTTTTTTTCCCGCCAAAAATTTTTAGTGCATCACAGTTATAAAGTTACTGCATCTCAATTATAAAAGTTACTGCATCACAGTTTTAAATTTTAGTGCATTAAGGTTATAAGTTACTGCAACATAGTTGATGCACTAAAATATTAACTATGATGCAGTAACTTATAATAAAGATGCACCAAAACTTAAAAAAGAATCGTATTTTAATTGTGATGCAGTTACATACATATATGATGCATAAAACTTATGATAATTCAGTTTCTTTATAACCATGATGCAGTAACTTTATAACCATGATGCAGTAATGTTGATATAAATAATTGACTAAAAACATTATTCATATCTTCCGATATCTCTATGTTTTGATAATCACAAAACTTAAACTAATCAAACCAAAGATCATGACGTAAACACGTATTTAGTAATAAATAATCACTTTCACCAACTAATCACTTAAGGTATGAATAAACAAAGTGCTTTGTGCAATTTATGATCAAAGGGGTATTTAATTAACTAATACAAAGTTTATTTATTTATATATTCATATTATATATTTTTGAAAAACACTTTTGGTAATAAGGAAAAATGTTTTAATCATACTAAATATATGATTTCAAATATTTAACCAAAATCAGTTAGTTTTTCACCAAATAAACTTTCCCCACTAAAAGACAAAGTTTCTGGCCGTTTCAGCTGGGCGGCCCCCTTAATTATAAAGGGCGGTCCCCTTAATTTTAAGGGGACCGGCCATGATTTAAGGGGACCGGCCACGCTCCTCTGTCAGAAACTTTTGCCTATAAATACCACCTTAAACCTGGATTTTTTCCTCACCTTTTTGCACTAAAACTTTCTGTTCTAGATCTTCATTTCAATCCTAAAAATCCTTTGATCATTCATTTCATAAGCCTTTGTTTCCAAGTGATCCAAAGCCTCATTCTTTCAAGTTCAAAGAGAAGAATACTTCTATTAGAAGTATTACAACTTAGTATCATCTTGCTATCTAAGTTGTTTATTTATAATTTATTGTAAATCCTTTATACTTTGGTGAATAAGGTGTATGTATTAGTTATCTAGATTTAGTTGAAGAATCTAGAATTGTTGATTAGTGTGAAGTGTAACTTGAAGTAAAGAAGAAGGGTTAGATAGTAGTGGTGATAGGAGATTGTAGCAATAGGATCTTGTAGTGAAGAAATTAAGGATCTCTAATGGAGAAGACTAGAAGACATTTGTAGATTGAAGTTGTGAAGACATTAGTGGCTTGAAGGTGTCAAGACATTAGTGCATTGAAGTTGTGAAGACATTAGTGGCTTGAAGGTGTCAAGACACTAGTGCATTGAAGTTGTGAAGATATTAGTGACTTGAAGGTGTCAAGACATTAGTGCATTGAAGTTGTGAAGACATTAGTGGCTTGAAGGTGTCAAGACACTAGTGCATTGAAGTTGTGAAGATATCAGTGACTTGAAGGTGTCAAGACATTAGTACTTTGAAGGTGTGAAGAGAATAGAAGATTGGTGTGTAGAAGATTGGTGTGAAGAAAATAGAAGATTGGTGTGTAGAAGATTGGTGTGAAGAAGGTGTGTTGAAGTTGTGATTGTGGTGTGATATTCTTGTGGTGTGTTATTTGGTGTGTACGGTTTTCTCCGCCATAAAGGAGGTTTTTGATCTAGTGAAGAAAACTCTCGAGTAGGTGACTCGGGGAGTGGAGTAGGGCAAGGAAGGTGTCCTTGTAGCCGAACCACTATAAATCCTTTGTGTCTCGGTTTGATCTTTCCATCTCTCACTCTTTGATTTATTACTTACTTGCATTTCACACATAGTCATAATTGATAGTATTGTGCATATGTTGATTTCACATAAAGATCAAACTAAAATTCATTCATAAAACTAATCTTACAAAAACCAACCTAATACATATAATTATATCTATACACTACTACACATATATATGCTTACATAAAATATATGAAATTGTATATTCTTTCCAAACATTATACATAAGCATTGTATATATAAAACCTTTAATAAATCTTGTATTTATACTTTTGTAGTTAAGTGTTTTGAAATTGTACATTATACATAAGTAGTATTTATACAAAATCATAAATTAACTAGTATATATATTTATGTATTAAAGTGATTTGAAAGTTTTATCTTAGAAACTATCTTTTATAAAATAAGCAAAACGAAAAAGACGTAAAACTATTCAACCCCCCCTTCTAGTTTTCCACAATTGGTATCAGAGCCACGTCTAACAAGATTTTTAAAATATACTGTATTTTAAAACTTGTAACGATCTATGGAATTCGAAAAATATCTAGAAGGAGAATTTACGCAAAAACCACCATTATTTGAAAATGATCATTTTCTTGAATGGAAAAATAAATTTGAAAATTATGTGAAATCAATAGATCTTGATCTTTGGCATATTATTTCAATTGGTGATCTTAAACTAACCAAAATGGATTTTGAAAATCAATATAATAATCTTCAAATAAAAATTGATAAAAATACTAAAGCTAAATTACTTATTTTCAAAACTCTACCAAATGTTGAATATGAAAGATTATTTCCTTGTAAAACGGCAAATGATATTTGGAAATGCCTTTTAAAGTTTCACCAAGAGAAATGTAAAACCAAAGATGATAAACTTGATATTGCACATGAAATAGTTACTCTAGAAAATTTAATAGATAAATATTTAGTTGAAATAAACACATGTACTACTAGTTCAAATGTGATCATTGAAGGTACCAATAATGAAGAACACATGTGTCAAATCCGAAGAAAGCATGTTAATAAATCATGGTGCAACAAGGACGATAAAGACGATGTAAATACGGAATACGTGAACATCCTAACAAATGTTAATACAAATAGTGATGACAAGGATTACATGCTCCAAGATCCAAGCAATACTACAAACAAAACATGGAGCGACATGAACAATGGAATTGATCACCGTATAGCAAGTGAAGATTGTACAAGTACAAATAAGGTACAATTCAAAACCAAACATTTTTGCTATGATCAATTTATATTAGAATTTTCAAAAATGGAAAATAACTTCAAACACTTTTGCAACATTGACTCAAAAATTATTTTTAAAAATGAATCTTCAACATCCGCTGAAAATAACTTTGAAAAAGAAATAATTTTAGAAGACAAAATGTCTAGACTTGAAAGTAATATTGAAATTGATCTTGAATGTAAAAATTGTCAAGACTATAAACATGAAATTAAAATGGAAAAGGAAAAAGCAAAAATATTGGCAAAATTCGAAAATAGTTCTAAATCTTTAAAATATCTACTTAACATTCAAAAGTCATTTTATGATAAAACCGGATTAGGATTTACGGCAGATGAGTATTTGACAAATACATCAAAACAAATAAAATTTGTTAAACCTAATGAAAAAATTTAGAACTATTATTATTTACATCCATTGATTATTTCTCTAGTCAAGAAAGTTATTGTTTGTTTGTTAAAACAAACAAATAATGAATTCTTGAACTTCTCGACGACATCCTCTTCATATGCATTTAAGTGCATTGGATGTTCGCTACTAATCAACTCGGACCCATGAGAATCTGGGTACCAAGCTCTCTGTCATGTGTAGGTAATTAACGATCAAAGGAACTACTACTTTTTGGATCGCTCTATTCGCTTTCTTTCATTTGATGACCATTGACTTTATGGTGTGTTCGTTACTACCTCATGACGAAGGATTCTTGTTCTACCATTCTTAATCTGCACGACTTGTGATGATTGGTGCGACCGATAGTGTTTCTATGATCAAGTCTCCTTGATCCTTTTTGCATTGGGATATTACTTCGCTTCTTCAACTTGCTTTGGGGAAAACCTTCTTGACGTTTTATATTGCTCTCATGACCACTCTTAAAGAAGAGTTGGACCTGAGGTAAGTTTTCTTTTCAAAAACTTGCCTACATTACATTAAGATAGAGTATGCTTCAATTAGTATATTAATATGTTTTAATTTGCAAGTTGCTATGCTTTTAGATCATGAATACCAATATATGCATACATAACATTAGGATAATTAACCCTCTTATTGCTATGTCTATTATCATTTATTTTAGTTTTCATCTATATTGATAATCTTCTATGATCTAGAATAGAATACTTGCCATTTGTGCTATATGATCTTACTAGTTGCATTAATAGATGTGTTATAATTAAGACTTGCTAGTGACTCAATATTACAATGTGTCTTGTATACATGCATATATACATATGTCTATATTGCATTCATTGATGATTTTCTTTGACCTTTCCTATCTCATTGCATTTAGATGTTCAATGTCTACCATATCTCTTTCACATCTTTAGTTGCCATTAGAGATGATTACATGTGACAATGGGCTGAATCGATTCTCTTGAAGTATATCTTTCACCTGAAAATTCTTGATTATCAAAATCAATACATCATATTTAAAAACTTCTCTCTTTGAGTTAAAACCCTTCGAATATCTATTTTATGCTTTTTCGAACAACATGCTTAATCATAAGCTATCATAACATTATTTTGATCTTTATCAAGATAGAAACATTTTTCTTTTTGAAACAAAACAAAATTTGTTTCATTAGGATACAAACTTGAATGTATTTCAAAACATTAAGCCAAGTATTAGTGAATCAAGAAAATTTCATATTTGGTAATCTTCGATAGGTAAATTTAGGAACTCGATTTCTTCTAAAAGGAGAATGACTACTGGAGAATCTATTGACTAGAAATTCAATTTAACCTAACGGTTGAATTGCTTCTATGTGAGAAGTTGGGTGTGTGTAACCCGTAAAAACGGTCGTGTTTAGCCTGAATTGAGCACCACTAGTAATAGTCTCATACTCATTCTCCAACTTGATTAAATTGCACTTCCTATATATACCTAACGCTAGTTTACTTTTATGAACCTTGCTTCTCATTAGATTCTTTCGTTCCCAGATTTATAGCATTAAGTGAAAACTTACTTTCAAACATTGTTGAATAAAACTAAAAACATTTTGTTTAAAACATTATTATTTTCTCACATATGTCATAAACTTATGCGAAAATGACATCCACAATCTAATCAAATCATTTCATGAGAATCATGGTTTGCCCATATGGATCTTGTTTGTAACAAGTCTTGAAGTTCATATAATCATATCTTCCTACTTGTTTATCATAAGCAATCTTAAATTTGTTTGCACTAATCCTACTTACCATTATCTTCATATAGTTGCATACTTAACTAGTTTGCTTTATTGCTTCCTTAGTTACCAAACTTAATTGAAATATTAGTAGATAACATGATTATTAGGAATTAATTGTTCACTCTAATCATTTCTATGATATTCTCTACATTCATGAATAGTATGCTCTATATAGCCTCAAGAGTTGAACTTACTTGAATCCAAATCCAAAAACACAACCTTTTTAAAAATTTTCTGCCAAAAACCCATTTCTGGCATTCTGGGAATCACCAGATGGGCGGCCCCTTTAAATCATAAGGGCGGCCCCCTTAAATTTAAGAGGACCGGCCTCCATTTAAGGGGACCGGCCATCTGATGGTCGGGGATACTGTTTTCTTTATCACTTTTTGACCCATTTCAACATATACTTCCCAAAATTCACAAACATATTTTGTCCCATACTATCCCTCAAATTTTCCTTCCTAAACCACACTTCTCATACACTATAAATATTCTCCTCCCACCATTAATGCCATCACACCCAAACATGTCATCTTCCAACAACCAAAAACCAAAGATTTCAAGAACCGCAAGGATCTCCGTCAAACCCGTTTGGAGGAGGAAACTTGATTCTTGTCATAACCCTTGTGATGTTGTTTCAAGTCAACCAACAACTCAACCTCAAACCTACTCAAATGAGTCATCCCACAACCTATCTTCCACTGATACCCTCATTAATGCTTCCTCTTTTGATGAGCATGCTCAATCCCAAAACAACAATCCCAACATCTCAATCAACACTTCACATATTGCTCATTCAACAAAGACATCATCCACTCATGAAGAACCTCTTCCACCCATATCATGTTTTCATGATTACCCAAGCTCAAACATGTCTCCACTACCTAGAGTACCACCACCACTTCCTACAACCTCACATGCCACTCCAATGTTGCATGTGCAAACCTTCACCCAAGACAACTATCATGCTCCACCACCATCACCTTCCTCCGAACACTTGAAGTTCGTTGAGGAGCTAAAAGAGGCACATGAGCTTAGTGCTCTTTTAGCATTACATCTTGCTCAACGCAATTTGGATCCACCACAATCAAGCTCACCATCATCACCACATAACAAAAACCAACTTGAGAAGCATGTTAACAATTGCCCTTGTTGCATCTTCCTTCAACAACAAACTATTGCTTTGAATGAGCACTTCACTTGGATTGAGTATCTTCTTACTAGATCTCAACAAACCCCATCACTTGAACAACATCACAACCCTCAACCAACAAACTCCACTTTAAATCCACCACCTCCAAGCTCTACAAACTCACCAACACCCATGGAACCAAGAGTTTACCTCCACTAAACCACCAAGCATTTGATATGCTTATGTTTTCTCATTTTCAAATAAAACTCCTCAACCATTTTGGGATTCAAGAAAGTTTGGTGACACTCCTTGTTGGCACTATAGGATGTTCTATGTTATTTAGAATTCTATTTGTATTGCCTTTGTAACAATGATTATGGGTTGACATAATCATTTCTCTATTATTGAATGGTTTAATATATGTTTCTTATTCCCTTGTGCCATGATTATTACTTGTTAATATTATGCTATATGTATTTGCTTGTGCCATGCTTGTGCTTCTAATATTTTTCTTGCAAGAATTACTTTCTCGAAACCTTGGTGCCCTCAAACGAGGGGGAGCATACATCAAGGGGGAGTTTTCTACCCGTTTAAACTTCTCTCACGAAGCTTATTCGGCCTAACCTTTTTGATTCTACAAAAAGGGGGAGAAGTGAATGTAAACTTACTAAATACTTGTCTAAATATTAATTTTTGGATTTAATAAGTTTAGGTTTTGTAATCATCAAAAAGGGGGAGATTGTTGATATAAATAATTGACTAAAAACATTATTCATATCTTCCGATATCTCTATGTTTTGATAATCACAAAACTTAAACTAATCAAACCAAAGATCATGACGTAAACACGTATTTAGTAATAAATAATCACTTTCACCAACTAATCACTTAAGGTATGAATAAACAAAGTGCTTTGTGCAATTTATGATCAAAGGGGTATTTAATTAACTAATACAAAGTTTATTTATTTATATATTCTTATTATATATTTTTGAAAAACACTTTTGGTAATAAGGAAAAATGTTTTAATCATACTAAATATATGATTTCAAATATTTAACCAAAATCAGTTAGTTTTTCACCAAATAAACTTTCCCCACTAAAAGACAAAGTTTCTGGCCGTTTCAGCTGGGCGGCCCCCTTAATTATAAAGGGCGGTCCCCTTAATTTTAAGGGGACCGGCCACGCTCCTCTGTCAGAAACTTTTGCCTATAAATACCACCTTAAACCTGGATTTTTTCCTCACCTTTTTGCACTAAAACTTTCTGTTCTAGATCTTCATTTCAATCCTAAAAATCCTTTGATCATTCATTTCATAAGCCTTTGTTTCCAAGTGATCCAAAGCCTCATTCTTTCAAGTGCAAAGAGAAGAATACTTCTATTAGAAGTATTACAACTTAGTATCATCTTGCTATCTAAGTTGTTTATTTATAATTTGTTGTAAATCCTTTATACTTTGGTGAATAAGGTGTATGTATTAGTTATCTAGATTTAGTTGAAGAATCTAGAATTGTTGATTAGTGTGAAGTGTAACTTGAAGTGAAGAAGAAGGGTTAGATAGTAGTGGTGATAGGAGATTGTAGCAATAGGATCTTGTAGTGAAGAAATTAAGGATCTCTAGTGGAGAAGACTAGAAGACATTTGTAGATTGAAGTTGTGAAGACATTAGTGGCTTGAAGGTGTCAAGACATTAGTGCATTGAAGTTGTGAAGACATTAGTGGCTTGAAGGTGTCAAGACACTAGTGCATTGAAGTTGTGAAGATATTGGTGACTTGAAGGTGTCAAGACATTAGTGCATTGAAGTTGTGAAGACATTAGTGGCTTGAAGGTGTCAAGACACTAGTGCATTGAAGTTATGAAGATATCAGTGACTTGAAGGTGTCAAGACATTAGTACTTTGAAGGTGTGAAGAGAATAGAAGATTGGTGTGTAGAAGATTGGTGTGAAGAAAATAGAAGATTGGTGTGTAGAAGATTGGTGTGAAGAAGGTGTGTTGAAGTTGTGATTGTGGTGTGATATTCTTGTGGTGTGTTATTTGGTGTG
The DNA here is from genome assembly GCA_030686995.1 of Artemisia argyi. Taxonomy (NCBI): domain Eukaryota; kingdom Viridiplantae; phylum Streptophyta; class Magnoliopsida; order Asterales; family Asteraceae; genus Artemisia; species Artemisia argyi. The sequence goes on from CM060694.1 coordinate 34,475,917, forward strand.
TACGGTTTTCTCCGCCATAAAGGAGGTTTTTGATCTAGTGAAGAAAACTCTCGAGTAGGTGACTCGGGGAGTGGAGTAGGGCAAGGAAGGTGTCCTTGTAGCCGAACCACTATAAATCCTTTGTGTCTCGGTTTGATCTTTCCATCTCTCACTCTTTGATTTATTACTTACTTGCATTTCACACATAGTCATAATTGATAGTATTGTGCATATGTTGATTTCACATAAAGATCAAACTAAAATTCATTCATAAAACTAATCTTACAAAAACCAACCTAATACATATAATTATATCTATACACTACTACACATATATATGCTTACATAAAATATATGAAATTGTATATTCTTTCCAAACATTATACATAAGCATTGTATATATAAAACCTTTAATAAATCTTGTATTTATACTTTTGTAGTTAAGTGTTTTGAAATTGTACATTATACATAAGTAGTATTTATACAAAATCATAAATTAACTAGTATATATATTTATGTATTAAAGTGATTTGAAAGTTTTATCTTAGAAACTATCTTTTATAAAATAAGCAAAACGAAAAAGACGTAAAACTATTCAACCCCCCTTCTAGTTTTCCACAAGTAACATTAAAACCATGAATGCAGTAATCGTGATGCAGTAAAATCATAATTGTGATGCAGTAAACGTGATGCAGTAACTTTATAACCGTGATGCAGTAACTTTATAACTGTGATGCACTAAAAAATTTTGGCGGGATTTTTTTTTTTGCCCCAAAAAAAAAATTTTTTTTTGCGGGAAAATTTTTTTTTTCGGCGGGGGGGGGGTGGGGTGACACGTGTCATATGATGTGGCAAGGGGGTGACACATGTCACTTCCATAATCCTTCCTACACTTTTTATTATAAGGCTCTTTTTATAATAACCCCACCCTATATATATATATATATATATATATATATATATATATATATATATATATATATATATATATATATATATATATATATATATATATATATATATATATATAGTTAGTTAGTTAGTTAGTTAGTTAGTTAGTTAGTTAGAATCAAATAGGAAGAATAATTAAAATAAGAATGATAAGAAGTAACCACAATCACACATTTTAGATGCACCTACAAAAGTGGATGCATCTTCCTTCAAATTTTCCCTCCTAATTTGAAATGTGTGGCTAGAATTACTTCTTACCCTTCTTATTTTAATTATTATTCTTACTTGATCCCTTCCCTATATATATATATATATATATATATATATATATATATATATATATATATATATATATATATATATATATATATATATATATATATATATATATAACCTAATTTAAGTATAAAAATAACGATTTTTAAGGTTAAGAATTTAACTTTACTACTGTTAACTGTTGTGATGCCAAGACATATGAAAAGTGTAAATGCTTATTCGTGCATCTTAATCAAAGTTATTAGGCATTTTAGTCAAAAGCATGCATCTGTTGTTTCTGGATTAAATATGGGTATTGTTGACCGAACGGTATACTACTACCCTAGGTCTGCAAACCCTCCCCTAGTGGGGCCCACATGCAGGTTTTGTCCTTTAAGTTTTTTTTTTTTTTTTTTTTTTTTTTTTTTTTGTTTTTTTTTTTTGTGTCCAAGTTTGTTTATTTTTGCCTCTAAGTACATCCAAGTTCTGTTTGATCAAGTTTTTTTTTTTTTTTTTTTTTTTTTTTTTTTTTTTTTTTTTTTTGCAATTGTCCCAAGTTTTTTTTTTTTTTTTTTTTTTTTTGTCACAAACACAAACACAACTGCAAACACAAACACAACTGCAGTATTGAGACAAACACAGGCTCGGATTTTTCCCGTTATCGTCATCGCCAAGTCCTCTTTTTTTTGTCACAAACACAACTGCAAACACAAACACAACTGCAGTATTGAGACAAACACAAACAAAAGGCTCGGATAATTGTTATCGTCATCGCCAAATGTGGAATTTTTAGAAGGCTCGGATTTGAAGGTTGCGAAAGTGATAAAAATATCACTCCGCCATACCATTCGGTTTTAAAAACCATTCGTCATCGCCTCGGCTCAGATTGTAAACCAATCATCATTGCCTAAACCCTACAAAATTTACAAGTTACACAGCCAAAGATTCTCAAGTTCTCAAAAGTCCACATGCCAAACTGCACAAGTTCTCAAAAGTTCACATGCCAAACTGCAGGATTCTCAAAAGGTACATCACAAGCCAAATAGTAAGGATTCCCAGGATTCAATCCTGGACTATAAACACAAGTGTGAATCACAAACAACAACTAAGCAACCACAAGTCTGAACAAGTTACTAACCACAAGTGTGAATCACAAACAACAACTAAGCAACCACAAGTCTGAACAAGTTACTAACCACAAGTTACTAACCACAAGTGTGAATCACAAACAACAACTAAGCAACCACAAGTCTGAACAAGTTACTAACCACAAGTCTGAAAGAAGCAGTATCACAAGTGAAACACAAGAAGCAGTATCACAACAAGTGAAACACAAGAAGCAGTATCACAAACAAGTGAAAATGTGGAATTCACCATTTAACACACGGGAGGTAAGGCTCAGATTACATTAAATCCTTTATCATATTGGCTGCAACATCAAAGGTTGCAAATATATTGCCTATCCATTTGGAAATGCCACGCCAAAATCAAGCTTTTATTTTTTTTTAAATCATCATCGCCATCACAAGCAGTTTCATCACAAGCAGTTTCACCACAAACAAGTAGTTTCACCCGAATCTTGTATAATATGGAACACATACTGAGTACCAATATCAATACCAATTACAAATCCAAATCACGAACAATCAACTATCAAAACTCAAACATACTAGAAACCGAAATCGAACCTAGTTTACCAATCTAAAAATCGAATCCTATAAAACTAACTACCGATCCACTGACTGAATCAAACAGGTTGCGACACCATCATTACCAAACAAAATTATGCCATATGATAAAATAAAAAAGAATATAAAACCCATTCGTTCCGGACTCCGGTTAAAATCAAACGGCAACCAAACTATAAAAAAGAATATTTTGCCGATTTAAGAATATTTAAACCTTACTATACCCATTTAAGTTTCAGCCGCAAGATAATATTTTGCTATACCCTTCCAATAGTATTTCCTTCAAAATAATATTTCCTTCAAAAAAAATATTTTGCTACCTTCAAAATACTATACCCATACTGCAGTTTCAAGATTCGGGTGAAACTACTTGGTACTCATCGCCATAATCACATAAACACATAAACCAAAAAAAATATTCGATATGTTTTAGATCTAAAAAAAAAAAGAAAAATAGACCACACCTTCAAACATCACCAACATCACCAACACTTACCCACCTTCAAACCATCACTAACAACATCACCAACACTTAGTCACTTACCCACCTTCAAACCATCACTAACAACATCACCAACACTTACCCACCTTCAAACCATCACTAAAATATATTTTAGATCTAAAAAAACACCCGATTTACCTTGTATTAATTCATCGTTTTTCAGAGATTGCCCAGTATCTGGATAACTGGCTCCGAGAGTACGGGCACATGTTTGTCTCGTGTGTTACCGATGAATATCAAAGCTACGGCCAGTCAACAACGTGTAGAGTTGAGGCTCAACATGCATTGTTGAAATTATATTTGGGCACAGCACAATCCAACTTAAACACGTTGTTGATTTCGATTGATAAGATTCTTATTTCTCAAAAGAGCGCGATACAAGAGACTTTTAACAGGAGTAAAAATGAGAAAATGAATAAATGTGATATACCAATATTTTCAGAGTTGTTGTATAACATTTCCAAACATGCTTTTACACTCATGCACAGAGAACTCCTTCAAACGAATTTCGCCGCAGAAGATTGTAACCATCAGTTGCGATCAATTTATGGGTTGCCGTGCTTTTGTCAAATGATGGGGTATCGAATTCATGGTAAGTATATTAAAGTCAATATTAATGAATGCTTTCACGGAATGCTTCCACGAAATGGTTTTACATAAGTCACTTTTGATAAATGCAGGTGTGCCAATTCCATTGGAAAGCATTGATATATTTTGGAGAACCCTGTCTGTACCGTGGCCCGTTGTCGGTAACCTTGTGCTTGATGATGATGATGATGATGATGATGATGATGATGATGATGATGATGATGAAAGAGAGTTTGAAAATGACGTTCGACAATTCAAGAGTGCTTTTGGCAAAGCGACGTCGTTTGTCAAGAAGAATATGTTGAACAAGTTAAGAGGGATATACCAACCTGAATCTGTGGACACACGTCAACCTGTTGTTCAGGAAAATACCCGTGGACGTCCGAGCGAAAAGAACAAAAAGTCCAAGGCAACAAAAGTTCCGGACTTAAATGAAGTACCGATCGTAGATCACCGAAGAAGTACGAACACAAGATCTACGAAAGTCCCGAAATTGCCGAAAGAGCCTCCAAGACACAGTTCGTACACGGGTACTAGTCCACGGCACAGATTATATGTTGGAGATACTGTGAGCAATGGTTTTATTCGGGAAATTCCACTGCTTTACCGTCCATACGTAATAAGTATACGTAATGTTGCGGGTGATGGGAATTGCGGGTTTCGGTGCGTTGCTCACTTTATTTTTCAAAACGAACATATGTGGGCCGAAGCCAGACATAGGTTGTTGCAAGAGTTAGATTACCATAGGAGTACTTACACAGATATGTGGGGGGGACAAGACTTTAACTTTCTTTGGAATACGATAAACTGGTTCAACGGAGGTGCACATCAAGGTTACTGGATGGTGATGCCAATGACGGGTCTAGTTATCGCTTCAATGCTAAATCGACCGATTGTATTTCTATCCATGCGTGGTTATAACACATGTTTTCCGCTTTTTTCCGGGCCAAACAACACACAAGGAATCGACCCCCTTGTGATTGCCCGTGTGGGGGAGGGCTCATGTGCTCATTACATTATACCGACGCTAGACCCAACTTTTACACTTCCGCGTAACCACCCACAATGGAGGTTTTTCCGACAGCCAATTGCAGAACAATGGATAAGTTTATATCAACATCGACTATCGACATTGTAAATGATTATTGATTTATGTTGTAAATAACTGTTTGTATTATATAGTAATTGATTAAATATTTATTTATATTAGTAAATAACATTATTGATTGATTATGCAAATTCTTTGGTCAGATGAGCCAAAGAAATCCTTTCTGGTGCCGATGTAATAAAGGATTTATTGTAGAACGGACATCCTGGCAAAACGGTAGTCGTGGGCGACTGTTTTATGCATGTCCTCTTTCAGTGGTAATTAATCATACGTTTGCTTAGTTATGTAAATAATTTGTTTGTTAAAAATACATTTCTTATTATTTCCTGAACATGTAACAGCCAGGTACAAAAGACTATGGGTGTCGATACTTCGCGTGGAAAGATGTATTTGAAGCACAGCACTTTAGTCAAGCCTCTTCTTCAACGCATTGCTCAAACTGCGTTGCTACAAAAAATGAGATCAAGTTGTTGAAGCAAAGAATAAAGGCGCTGGAAATGGAGTTAGAAATGGCAAGGAATCCTGAGGATCACGCTTGTCAGTCAAGTGCCCGGCTCCATGATCTTTTAACCGAAATGAATAATCTTCATATGTCGTAGATATTGTTGTTTTTAAATAATATGTTAACGTTGACGTTTAATTTTATAATAATAGTTGTTGTTTTTAAATAATTTAAGTTTAGGTGTAAACACTGATCTTGTAGTAGTTTATAAATGCAAATGAGTCAACGTCATCTTTTTTTATAACGTCATATTTTTTTATAACGCCATATTTTTTTTATAACGTCATATTTTTTTATAACGTCATATAGGCAATTATTAATTAAGTATACACAACATTACTAACATTACAAAAAAATATACAAAACACAAACATTACAAACTTAAAAAAAAAAAAAAAAAAAAAAAAAAAAAAAAAAAAAAAAAACTACAAGACAAAAGTACAAAAAAAAACAAAAAAAAAGTATAAAGAAAGTACACCCTCCCATTTAGGGGAGGGTTTCTCTAAAAAATAGAGTAGTGTATGGTCAACAAGTACCTTAAATTGTTTTTTTTTTGAACAAATATTTGACCAGTTTACATTTCAGATATCTTCATTATGTATCATCGTATTATTAAAATAAAATTACATTTAAAGTGTGTGTTGTTTCTTTTTTATTTTTTCAATAACGGTCTAAATTTTTTATATTAACCATTCTAGAATAACGATTTCATCTACATGAAATAAACATGTCATTTATCAACTGCCGGGCAGGCCTCTTTTGATATCTCTATTTTACCAAAAGATGTGTGCATTAGACGCCGTGATGGATTTTGTTTATGTATTATAAAAAAATTCAACATATCCATAGCCATTCGTTTTTGCTGATACAAAGAAACCACAGCTTTGTTACGAGTTTGAAATTCAGTGTCATCTTAGTTTAGTATAGGAATCAATTTAATAGACGTGTATGCGCGTTTATACAAAAAGGTGAAAATTTATAAGTATGTTTAGCATAACAAACTCGTTGGATATAATAATTTTGAAAGTGACCCAAATAGGCCTATGATCTGTTAAGAGTTTTGTTTTAACTAACATCAATATATACAAGTTAACACATTTTCATATAAACCCTTCTAGACCCATTCAGGTTGCCAGGTGTGAGTATAGAGTCAAAGATATACAGGTTGCAAAGGTAGAACCCAGTGGGCGAATGAGATACAAAAGGTAATTGATTCGGTTATCGAGTCGTCGTTTATTTGATTTGATTAGTTTGGTTAACTAATTTAAATTGGATTAAATTGAACCGAAAATCGACTTGAAATTTGGTTTCGTTTTCAAGTTGACTCTAATAACATGAATTACATAATTTATATCTTTTTATTTAATTACATAGATTTTCAAAAAAAAAAAAAAAAAAAAAAAAAAAAAAAAAAAAAACCTTTAAAAACGTTATATTTATATGAGGAAAGAGTTTTAGTGATTTCTTTTATATAAATATTTATAAAATATATAAATTTATTTGAACGCGGTTTTTGATTCAGTTCGATTTTTATTTTATCAAATTATATCTAAACTGCAAACTGAATATTTAATTCAGTTCAATTAGGGTTTTGGCAAATTCAATTCTATAACAAATTATGTTTGATTTTATTCAATTCATTTTTATTCAGTTTGATTTCGACTTTCGATTACCACGAACATTACTAGCTAGATTTCTAAACACCCTTAGAAACAAGACAAGAAAGTAAACTAGCTTTACCGCATGATCGGCCGAAATTGCTGGCGGCGCCAGTCGGCTTAGCAACAACATGTCGACCAAGGTTTTCACGTGCCGCCACTTTTCTCTTTCTTATTACACTTGCATATTCGTTTTAACTTTTTTATTCTACATTGGCAGGTGACACTTGACCACATCAAAAGGTTAAATATCATTTACAATTAATTAACAGTCTTTATTCCAAAAAAACAAACATTGCAAAGTACTTTTCTTAGCATAATAACTTACGGAGAACCTCTTTACTGATTACTTTTTATTGTTTGAACTTTGAACAGACGAATTATATTCTCAAACATGCGCTACACATTTTTTCTTCACTAATAGACAAAATGGTACTAAATGGAAATGTGGGTATTCAGCTTTTCGTCTTTTGACAACATGTGTTGTCTTATAAGCTGGTTATAAGCCAATCACAGTCAAAAATGATAAAATACCATTTTAAAGCATAAATGCTGCGCATTATTAATCAGATAAACAGTTAATCATTCACTACAACAAAAATATTATTTAGTTTCTGAATTGATTTTATACTATTATTGTTAATTGTTATTGAAAATATGACGTAGTACACTTTTGTACGTGTGGAGAAACACTTGCAAAAGAAGCCATGTGACCCAGCGTGACGACCGTGTGGCCTAAACAAAAACACGAGTGTTTGAATGCATGGTGGCCCATGACGACCATGTGACAGCTGCGGTGGCCGACGTATTGCGGCTGCAATATGTCAACATCTAATGTCCAACCTTTTGTGATCCGTGACATTGGTCCACACTTGACAACATTTTCTACGTTTCTTGTCGATGTCATATGTACGCACTAATCTAGTTGTTCTGAAATACTCAAGACTAATCGAGCCACACGCATTGTCTGAAATACTACAATATGTGAATAGCAACGTTGAGTCATTCACAGTCGGCAGTTCACTTGAGTAGTTGATATTTTTTAGTACATAGGTATTTTTTGGAAAACTCTCTTGGTTAAGTTATTGTCAGTTGCAATTTAATTCGAAAGAAAAACTCCCTTCTTTGTGATAAAACCGAATTATGCGTCTAAAGACAAATCAAATAAGAGATTCTTGATTATGGAGGGATCAAATAAAAAAGTATTCTATGTTCAAAAAAAAAAAAAAAAAAAAAAAAAAAAAAAAAAAAAAAAAAAAAGTATTCACTTTCTAAGAAGTCTAAAAAAAATTTACAAATACAATATTTCCTTTTTTCCCCTCTATTTTTCCATCCCTCTTTCTATGAGAAACTTGGTTATAGCCATTTCTGTACATTCAATGTACTCTACGGATAGAGAAATACATAGAGTTGAACATAGTAAAATAAGAAATTGAAAGATTTCGTTGAAAATGTTCGTTTGGAAATTTCCCGAAAAGCTAATCATAGATTCCTCTCTCCATCGGAACAATAGGGCCGTTAATAGGGGTGAGCAAATGGACCGATAACCGAACTGGAACCGAGAACCAAACCGGAACCGACCCAACCCGAACCGCATTTTAGAACCGTGATCCGGTTCTTGGTTCTTCAATATTGGAAATTTTGGTTCTCGGTTCGGTTCGGAACCGCGGGTATTGGTTCTGGAACCGAAGAACCGCACAAACTTACAAAATTTAGAAAAATATTGTATGGATAATGATTACATTTTAATGAGGGCGTTTTCTACTTTTATCTTTTTCCCATATTGGTTCTTTCGACCTATCCCAACAAGTTATATTCAATCACTTTCGAGTAACAAACGTAATAAGACTAATTAAACAATAGTTCACAGCATAAACTTGAAATTGATAAAGATCAAAGCATAATCATAACTTCACTTTATTATATTTGCATATTCAAACAATCACAAGATTTAGCTTCTCATAGCTAATGAGTTCAAATGTCACAAGTAACCAAGAGTTCAACACCACAGAGTATATTGGACCCCTTGTTTGGGTCGTTCAACGTCTGCTTCTGGCTCAGGATTCACGTTATACTTCTTATCTGACTTAGTTGAAATTGGTTGTAGTGTGTAAGACTTCAAATGCTTGCAAATGAGATCTATTTATAAGCTTCAGATGGGTGAAGTACGGCGTACTTCGATTGTAAGTGCGGTGCACTTAGCTATCTTTTGGCGCTAAAGTTTTATTAATTGCAGAGGAAGTACAACGCACTTAAGATACAAAACCGGTGCACTTTGCTATAAACTTCCTTTTTTACTTTCCTTGACCGAGTAGACAAGTGCGGCGCACATAGTTGGAAAACCGACGCACATTGCTATGGCAAAGGACTAATATAATAGACTTCTTATTTATTGACTTCGTATGCTTAAATAGTTGTGTTCTTGATGTTTCTTTCTTCAGAGTATCCAAGAGTGAACCTGCATTCATTTCATGCTATTAAGCATCAAAAGTTCACACTAAATGATCATAAAACATATAATATTATGCCCGAGGATATGTATAAATAGGGCGTTATCAGAGGTTTACCATCGTCATCCACTAGAGTAACCTTCCCTTTAATAATTAGCTTTTCAATCTTCTCAATTTTCTCAACAATAAAAGTAGTACTTCCATTTCCACCCTTAGAAGAACTAGCAACAATAGGTATATCAGATGCTAAAAAACTAGCCATACCGTTTTGGCAATCAAGAACCTCATCATCACTATCTTCTTCAGCCACTTTAGTTTCCTTCTTACTACCAACCTCCAAATCAGCCACATCTTTAGGAGAAACACTTGTTGCACAAGGAATATCATTATCATCAACATCGGCCATATCAAGAGCTTCAAATGAGTTCGATGTAGTAATAATCTTCCCACTCGTACTTGCCTTATTAGTGATTTTCTCCTTAGTAGCAACCGGATTCTACAGGTCTCCAAAATTTTGGTTTAGGCTTATTAACCTGAACACCCCCCCCCCCCCCAATAGGCCGAGAAGGAGTAGCCACATTCTTCCCTTTACTCTTACGATTCTTTACCTCAATGAAACCATCATATGTATTTTCCAAAGTAGTAGAAGCTTTAGAAACCTTTGCTGCCATATTAGTATTACCACGAACGGCCTCCTTAACACAATTTGGGCATTCAATCAAAGCATGTCCAAAATTTTACATTCACTACAATGAGGAGGTTTCCATTCATATTCGATATTAATACTTTCATTAGTGAAATCATTACCTTCTTCATTTAGAATTGCCATTGTAACCTGGCTTTTTAGTTCTGAATCCGCTTTTAATTCAACTAAAGCATGAGCAAAACTAATACGGCCCCAAGACTCGACACACATAGAGCTTGTATTTCCCTACTTGCGTAGCAATCAAGCTCAAACCATCCTCAGAATAAGCAACCAAAGGAACCTTATGCATTTTGATCCAAACCGGTACCTTGTTTACCTCGTTCCTATTAACGGATAAAGTGGGAGTCCATTTGTTTAGAATAATGGGCAAGTTACCTATAATCCAAGGACCTCATTCCAGAACACGATCCACACCCTCCTTAGTAGCAAACTTAAAAACAAATACACCATCACCATTCTTCATCAATTTTTGCATGCCAAATTTTCACCATGTATTAGTAACATAATTCTTAACTAAAAGAAAAGCAATGGTATTACCTAAAAAGTAACCAACAAGTGTGTTATCATACCGACTTAAAAACCTTCTTCATAGCAGCCATAGGCAACACTGTGTCGTGATTATCCACCCGATCCTCATTGACCAGTGCTCTAAAAGTCACTTTTAGAACCATATGAGTAGCATTAATGACATTGGCAAAAGAAGTAGGAGAATCTACCTTTGGAAGTGATCCCGAACCCACATGCTCATTAGATTTAACACTACCATCATTAGTAACCTTACCAATCGTCGAAGTAGAAGCAGCCTTTGTGTCCATATTCCCGTCCACACGTACAGACAAATTAACATCAGCATCATCAACTGTCCAATCGTTAATAATAGGCCCCATACTCGTCACAACATTGGTACCAACATATTTGATGTTCCTTTCATTAGGATTAATATGACCCCCCAAACTACTCAAGTCAGGTTCGTCTGACGGTGCGATAACATCCTTGGCTGCATCATTAGCCGAAACCTGATTCTTTTCCTCCACACCTCTCCCACCCCCACTCCTTACTGTAAATAAAGAAGATCAATTGGCAATCACATGCAGATTAATAACTTACCCCGCCAAGATACACACAATTTAACTCAGACCACCTGTCTAAAAAGCACTTAAAGTCTATCATCACAACCTCTTACATTACCCTATGAACACGAACTATAAACAATATCAAAATACATGTCAAAGTTTGATCGACACTGATTCTTTACAAAACACTACAATTTCAAGAACCCAAAAAAATAATATATATAAACTTACAATTTAAGATAAAGATGAACCACCTATATACAATTGAATCTTTTTAAATAACCTCCCTCTTGTTCAACCCCATAAATTAGGCTACAATATCAATAACATACTGCAAATTAACAACCCTCAAAAAAAAATTGTAATAGATATAAACTTACAATTTTGGATAAAGATGAACCACCTACATGCAAAAGAAAATCATATTTATTTCTTATTTTTTTATTTTAAAAAAAGAGAAAAACATAAAAGAAAAAAAAATGAATAATATGTTCATGTAAACAATATAGTAATATACGATGTGTTGTGAACAAATGCATATTTTATGATTAACAAACTCATAGTTTATTCCATGAACAATTTCACAATCATTGATGAATAAGTTTAGAGTTTGTTATTGACTATTATTCTGTTAATCAAATATAGGATATATGCAAACGTTTTGTTCATCATTCTTCATTTTTATTTAGATTTTTTATTGTTATAGACATTGTTCATCAATAAAAATAATCTTATTCATCATAGATTTGTTCATCAGTAAAACACTAAAACGAGTTTTTCACCATATACTTTGTTCATTGATGAAACAAGTTGTTCATCAATAAAAATATTGTTGTTCACCGGAGACTATGTTTATCAATAAAACGAGTTGCATATCAAATATAAGATTCTTGTTTATCGCAGACGAGTTGTTTAAGATAGACGTTGTTTATTAATAAAAAGACTTGTTTATTAACACAAATATTATTGCTCATCATAGACATTGTTTATCAATAAAACGAGATGTTTATCAATAATAATATTTTTGTTCATTATAGACGGTGTTCATCAATAAAACGAGTTGGTGGTCATGGTCTATTTACAATACAAATGGCCACACTTGTGTTTAATGGATCACCATTTTTCTTCAAACCACCAATAATCAATACATACTAGCAAATTATTCATTATTGTATATGATATCATGAAATTGACATACTATTATTTAATAAGCAACTTGCTCATTAAGTGCATTATTTAGGGTGATTGAACCATTACTGAATGTAAATTTTTTTTCATTTATAAAATATAGACAGCACAAATAATCATGATCCAGAGCTATACGATATGCTAATATTTTAAGCTAAATAGTTCTAAATTAAGACAGACTGCAGATCCCTTAAAAAGTCACAAACTTTTACAAAGTCTAAAAAGTAACTTGGACCGTTAGATTTCTTACACAATATAATCAACGGACCATCATTCCTCTGTGTTAAATACATCTTGATAAGGGTATATACGTCATTTGCACGTTGCCACCAACATATCTCCATCTTCTAATTCGTGAAATCACCTCCCTCAATCTCATATCTCAATTTTCTAATTTGATTATTATACCACTTTTTTTCCATTCTATTTTCCGATGGTGAATCTATTACCGGAGTATTTTTCCGGTGAATATTCGCCGGAGAATCAAGAAAATAAGAAAATGATGTCTACTACCAGCGCGTATGGCGGCACGTAATCATGAAGCATACCTTCAAATTTTCGACTTCTAGATTGTTAAACCCCATGTCGCCGCTGCTGCCGTTGAGGAGGTTTGTTAAGAATGAAAAAGATAGAAATATGAAACAGATCTGATAAACAATGATAAAAAGGTTGTCTTTGTTTCTTGATCTATCATTAACAGGCATGTGGTTTTTTCCAACCGATCAAAGAAAGAAAAAAAACAAGATTGTGTGTTGTTTTTGTTATTTGGAAGTTTGTGTTTTTGTTTGTGGGAGAACCGGAGAAAGAATGAGAGACCAAAGGTCCAGACTTTTTGATTTTGTTGACCCCTGTTGCTTTACAGTTAGGTAAAAACAAAAATGGTTTCAAAGTTGTTAAGTTTATTTTACTCTTTTTAGTGTGTCACACCTAGTAAACAGAAAAAAGAAATTACATTCAATACTAGTGATAACCATATTTTAATATCATGTTTTTGGTGCATCAGTTATTTACCTGTGATATCTTTTTTGATATCAGTTACTTTTGATAATGTATATCAGTTCAAGTTATTGTTGTTGATCAGTTCATCAATTTTTCTAATAAAAAACAATGTTAATCAGTTCATCAGTTATTTTTTATATTGTTCATCAGTTATTTTTTATAACGTTCACAAGTTTCTTTTAATGTTTCAGTAGTTTCGAAAAAATAACGTTCATCAGTTATTTTTTATATTGTTCATCAGTTATTTTTTATAACGTTCATCAGTTATTTGTGATAACGTTCATCAGTTATTTTTGATATTGTTCATCAGTTATTTTTGATAACGTTTATCAATTATTTTTTTCGAAAATATAATGTTCATCAGTTATTTTTTATAAGGTTCATCAGTTATTATTTTATAACGTTCATTAGTTACTTTGGTTCATATTAACTGATGAACCTTATTAACTGATTTTTTAAAAAGACATTTTGTTCATCAATTACTTTGGTTCATCAATTTTAATATTCATGAATAAAATTGATGAACCAAAATAACTGATGAACAAAATGTTATGTGTTTAGGTTCATCAATTTTTTCAAATTCATCAATTTCAGGTTCATCAAATTTGATCAAATGTTTGGGTTCATCAATTTTTTCAGGTTCATTAAATTTCAGGTTCATCAATTTCAGGTTCATCAAATTTGATCAAATATTTGGGTTCATCAAATTGATCACAGTTAATAAGGTTCATCAGTTAATAAGGTTCATTAGTTAATAAGGTTAATAAGGTTCATCAGTTAATAAGATTAATAAGGTTCATCCGTTAGTTAATAAGGTTAATAAGGTTCATCAGTTAATAAGGTTCATCAGTTAATAAGGTTAATAAGGTTCATCAGTTAATAAGGTTAATAAGGTTCATCAGTTAATATGGTTCATCAGTTAATAAAGTTCATCAGTTAATATGGTTCAACCAAAGTAACTGATGAACAAAATGTCTTTTTTTTAAAATCAGTTAATAAGGTTCATCAGTTAATAATATAGTTCATCAGTTAAAAAAAACAACAAAAAAACAAAAAAAAAAAAACAAAACTTTTTGAATCTTACATTAATAAAATGACTAAAGGTGCATTGTTGTACAAAAATTAGTGCATTTAACTTGATTTTAAGACTAAAAATCTAAGCTAAACATTTTATCAAACACGTTGTGTGCAACAAATATGAGTAAAACGTCATCTTTAACATACGATATCTCACTCATATCATATTGGATTTGAGTGATTCAAATTTCTGGGTAAAGAATGGCCAAGAAGCTACAACTTTCGTGTTTTAAGTTTTGCAAAATTCGGCATTTATGATGGTACAAAATAAGGTCGAAAATGCCCAAAAAATCAAGAAAATTAACACCCATTTCGTATGTCAAAAAAAAAAGTTTCGAAAAAATTTAAAAAATTTATACCAAATTAAAGAGGATTAAATTTTAAAAATTATGGTGAAATCGGTTTTTTCTAAAAGTTTGTCGTTTAAGAGTTATATGCGTTTAAATTTTAAGGGTGAAATATAAAAAACGTGGATAAGGACCAATATACCCCTAGGTGGATTATTTGAATAAAATAGATGGAGGGACACATGTCACATGATGAGTGGCTTTTTACACTTTTTATTTTTTATCACCTTTGCAATTGATCGCAACTCTTAAGACAACAGTTTATTCACTAGATTTGGTATATTACTTTAATCTGGGTACATGTATAAGGGCCCGGATGCAATGAAATCGGGTTGCTTTTTTAATATCTCCACCGAGCAAATAACGACATACACAAAGCATGATTAGACTCCACGATCATATCACGCCTATTGGATCATCGTGTAAATTATACAAAAGTAGATACATCGAGATATTTCGAAATCAATTATCACATCTTTTCTAGTTTTGACGCATTGCTAATTCAAGTTTTGACTTTTCACACAATATAATGAAGAAGAAAACGTATATTATGGCGTAGGACTTACAAATTTTATGGCTGTCTTAAAAAAAAGATGGTAAACATGCATGGCCGCTTGTGTTTCACTTGTTCAAATCTTCACCACTATTAATAACTAATTAATAGGTTCCTAGGTGTTTAAGTATCATCTATCGAGGGGCGGCTCAAGCCTTATCGAGGCCTAAAGCAAAGTTCATAAACGGGGCCTTTTCAATTATCTGCTATGTTTTTAGTAAAAGAAGTGACTGGATTGACATAACGTCTCACTAGAAAACCAAGAACGCTTAGTAAATTAAGAACCGGTTGATGATTAAAAAACAAAATTACAAATACACAAACCAAATGTTGTTGTTTCAATGATCTGGAAGTAAGGCTAAGATGACGCATTGAACCAACGCGAGTGGGCTCGTACGTGTTCGTTCATGAAAATTTAATCGAACAAAACCTACATAAATACTTAAACAATTAAGCGAAAGCAAAAGAAATATTGCTCCTGTAAATTATATATATATAAAAAAAGTTTCTTCATATTTATTTATTAACACATTAAACAAAAAGTACACAAAATACATGATCAAAGAAGCATAAAACATGTAAAAGTGTATCATCTTTTGAATAGATCACAAACAGATCGTCAAACTCTACAACTACTATTTGTGAACAATTCATTTACCATCTGTTTGCGAACAGTTCTCGGTTCCTGTTCGGTTCTCGGTCCATTTACAACTACTGTATTACCTAATTAAATCGGGGGCCTAAAGTGTGGCTTTACTAGCTTTTCCCTTGAGCCACCCCTGCATCTATCAAGAAATGGGTAAAGTAGTATGTGAAATCGTAACTATTTAGGTGCATCGATAATTTGTTTTACAATATATATATATATATATATATATATATATATATATATATATATATATATATATATATATATATATATATAAAACCTTCATCAGTGAGAAAATGTCAATTTTACACACTTTTTCATGCACACTTTTATAAAGTGTGTAAAATTTGTTAGTTTATTGACACTTAATAAGGTGTACAAATTAATTATGTTATGTGAAAAAATTAGAAACTTAAGATTTTTTAACTATATAAAAAAAGAGTTACGTAGTAATTACAAAATGGTTATCATGGCTTGTCGGATTTTACGGGTTTAGTCACTATACTTTTTTTTCGCCAGGTCATATCACTATGGTTTGCGTATGTTACGGATCAAGTCCAATTCCGTTAGCTCATTTTATTTAGCTGTTAAATGCATTTCCAAACAAATGAAATGACAACACTACCCTTATCATCTCTTAGAGCGAAAAGTACGGTGGCTAGTTGATTCGTCATTTTTGACGTGGCAACGCGTCACTCCTTGCCATATGCTCGTCACGACACCGGAGTCATTCGCCGCCTTGGTCCTCGCCGTGGAAGTGAGGAAGAGAATGACAAGAAACTTTTTAAAACTATCCGTTGCAACATACCAACGGCTAAACATTTGAAAATACAAAATTAAACACACTTTTACACACTCTATAAATAACACACAATTTAACAAAAATTTTCACACATTTCCCTACAAAAAAACAAATTACTTTCAATATCTCAAAAAAAAGTAACCCAAACGACGGCTGTTTTACGAATCTTCTCAACTCTAACCCACAACAATACTTGTCTTCTTCGAACCCCTCGAGTCCGTCTAACCCATCGTCACAAAACTCAAATTCTTTCTCGCAAATGATTCCACCGTTTGGTACGCAAATGACACCTAAGCAAAGTTATTAACTACAACTTGTGTATTATCAAAAGAGTAAATTACATAGATGGTCCCTGTGGTTTGTCCAAAGTTTCACCCACAGTCCCTCAAAGTTTTTTGTTGCACGGATAGTCCCTATCTTTGAAAAGAATAACACTCATAGTCCCTCCACTTAACTGGGGTTAGTTGCTTCCGTTATCTTTTGCATCGTTAGTCCTTTTTTGTTAAACATCATTGCATCGTTAGTCCTTATTAATAACGGCCGTTTATAATTTGAAAAAAATAAAAAAAAAAATTAGAAAAAAATTTTGAAAAAATTGAAAAAAAAAATTCGAACAAAAATTTTTTTTTTGTTTGAAATTTAATTTTTTTTTTTAGAAATTTCGAACAAAAAATTGAAAAAAAATTTTGAAATTTTTTTTTCAATTATTTCAAAAAAAAATTTCTAAAAAATAAAAAAAAAAAAGAAAAAAATCAAAAAAAAATTATTAAAAAATAAAAAAAAAATTTGATTTCAAAATTCTTTCAATTTCAAAAAAAAATCAAATTTCAAAAAAAAAATTATTTTCAAAAAAATCAAATTTCAAAAAAAAATATTTTTTTGTTCGAAATTTCTAAAAAAAAATCAAATTTCAAAAAAAAAATTTTGTTCGAAATTTTTTTCTTTCAATTTTTTCAAAATTTTTCAAAAAAATTAAATTTCAAAAAAAAATTATTTTTTTGTTCGAAATTTTTTTCTTTCAATTTTTTCAAAATTTTTCAAAAAAATCAAATTTTTCAAAATTTTTCAAAAAAATCAAATTTAAAAAAAAAAAAAAAAAATTTGTTCAAAATTTTTTTCTTTCAATTTTTTCAAAATTTTTCAAAAAAATCAAATTTTTCAAAATTTTTCAATTTAAAAAAAAAATATATATTTTTCAAATTTCAAAATTTTTGTTCGAAATTTTTTTCTTTCAATTTTTTCAAAATTTTTCAATTTAAAAAAAAAAAATATTTTTCTTCGAAAATTTTTCTAAAAAAAATTTCTAAAAAATTTTTTTGTTCAAAATTTTTTTTCAATTTTTTCTAATTTTTTTTAATTTTTTTCAAATTATAAACGGCCGTTATTAATAAGGACTAACGATGCAATGATGTTTAACAAAAAAGGACTAACGATGCAAAAGATAACGGAAGCAACTAACCCCAGTTAAGTGGAGGGACTATGAGTGTTATTCTTTTCAAAGATAGGGACTATCCGTGCAACAAAAAACTTTGAGGGACTGTGGGTGAAACTTTGGACAAACCACAGGGACCATCTATGTAATTTACTCTTATCAAAACCAACCACAAGGATTCCAAACTATCCAATATCCAAGAAATATAACACCACAATTCTTTCAACCACAACCATCGCAACCATAATTTTTTAAATCCCAACCACAATTCATTGAATCACAACCATCACAATCACAATTCAAAGTACCACAACCCCTATCACAAGATACCCGTGATGCACGGCGTAAAGGAAAAAAAGTCGTGAATCTTCAAAATCAAAAAAACCACCCATGGTGAATTTGGACGCGGACGACGAGGATGATACGGATGCCGTGGAGGAACATACACGATCGAATACCCGTTGGACACGCGACGAAGAAATGTTGCTAGCCAAGACTTGGGTCGAAGTTTCTCAAAACGCCGAGATCAGAAATAACCAATTCGACGAAGCGTTTTGGAATCAGAACTCAAATTCTTCCTCGCAAACGATTCCACCGTTTGATACGCAAATGACACCTAAGCAAAGTTATTAACTACAACTTGTGTATTATCAAAATCAACCACAAGGATTCTAAACTATCCAATATCCAAGAAGTATAACACCACGATTCTTTCAACCACAACCATCACATCCATAATTTTTTAAATCCCAACCACAATTCATTGAATCACAACCATTACAATCACAATTCAAAGTACCACAACCCCCATCACAAGACACCCGTGATGCACGACGTAAAGGAAAAAAAGTCGTGAATCTTCAAAATCAAAAAAACCACCCATGGTGAATTTGGACGCGGACGACGAGGATGATATGGATGCCGTGGAGTAACATACACGATCGAATACCCGTTGGACACGCGGCGAAGAAATGTTGCTAGCCAAGACTTGGGTCGAAGTTTCTCAAAACGAAGAGATCAGAAATAACCAATTCGACGAAGCGTTTTGGAACCAGATTATGAAGGATTTCAACATAGCTACAAAAAGTATCTGTCTAACTTACCGGGCAATAATGTAATTCTTAAGTTTCCGTATCGTTATTTCTGTGTCATATGTTATTTATTTTCAATATCGTTTTTTTTTTGGTATCGTTTTTTTATGTTTCCTATTGTAATATAAAGATACACGCAACCAATACTTTTTGATGTTTCAACCGAAACAAAACCCTCAAATTGATATTACGCTTTATTTGGTTTTTTCGGTTTTTTGGAGTTGATTAAGGTGCAAGGTAATTGTTGAAAGAATTTTAGGCTGAAAGTAGTGGTGCTGAGTTACTCACCGTCATCTCAGCTTTTTCTCTCTTCAAACTTTCACTCACTCCCACTCACTATACATCCGTTTTGGTCACCCTCACTCATCTTTCATTAAAATACACACTTTATACAAAATATTTCCCACACACTCACAATATATATATATATATATATATATATATATATATATATATATATATATATATATATATATATATATATATATATATATATTACATTTGTTTTGGGTCTCACTTTGTCAGCGCATATTGCATGGTGAGTAACTCACCAAAGTTGCACAAATATGGCTGCGAGTTGTGTTGGTGTTTTTGAAGACACACTTGTGATTGACTCACTCACGGAGGAAAACATGCCCACTCCGTTTAGTCTTAAAGATCGGCTGGGTTTTTCTTACAAATAAATGTGGATGGTTCTTTATTTTGGAATGGATCTTGATTTTGGGAACTCCAACACAAACATAAACGCAACCCACTGCATTTGAAGTATTGACCATTGGTTTTATTTGTGATGTTATTTGCATACTAAATTTGTTTGATAGGAATTTGGATGAGTTAATTGCATAAATCGTCCTTGAACTTTGATCAGATTGCATGTTTCGTCCTAACTATTTCGAAAGTGCAGAAACCGTTCCTGTGAGAAACCTTTGAGCAAATTTTGGTCCCTGGTTTTAACCGGCGTTAAGTAGTTTCATTAGAATTTACACGTTATCCCCTTTGGCTCGTGACAATTGCAGCGTCTGTCCTTTAACTAACGACCGTTTGTAATTTTATATTTTTGATTTCTTTAATGTTTTTTAATTTTTATATATATGTTTTTATAAAAAAAAAATACATGTTTTATATTCGTTTTTTATACTCTTTTATATACGTATTTATATATGTTTTTAAATACGTTTTTATATACGTTTTTAATTAGTTTTTATATACTTTTTATATACATTTTTATATACGTTATTACAAAAACTTTCTTATATACTTATTTATACGTTTTTATATATGTTTTCGTATACATTTTTCTTTGTTATATACATTATTAAAAAAATGTTCTTATATACATTTTTATACATTTTATATATGTTTTTAAATACGTTATTATACACTTTTTGTACGTTTTTATACAAGTTTTGTATACGTTATTATATACCATTTTGTATACGTTTTTATATACTTTTTATATATATTTTTATATACGTTACTAGAAAAACATTCTTATACACACTTTTATATACATTTTTATACACGTTATTATATACTTTTTATATACGTCTTTATATACATTATTATAGACGTTTTTGTATACGTTATTATACAAGTTTTGTATACGTTATTATATACCTTTTTGGATACGTTTTTATATACTTTTTAAAAGTGTTTTTATATACATTATTACAAAAACTTTCTTATACACGTTATTATATATTTTTTTTATAAGTTTTTAAATACGTTTTTATATACTTTTTATATACATTTTACATACTTTTTACAACTTATACAAAATGGTATATAATAACGTATAATAGAAAGTTTTTGTAATGAAATATATAAAAACACATTTAAAAAGTATATAAAAATGTATAAAAAAACATATACAAAAAAGTATATAATAACGTATACAAAAATGTATACAAGACTTGTATAAAAAATATATAATAACGTATAAAAAACGTCTATAATAACGTATACAAAAACGTCTATAATAACGTGTAACACCCCCAAATTTAAGTTTGTCGCAGTGGAAAAGTAATTTGGGTGTTACGGGGAGGATCGAAGTTTTAATCTCATAAAACGGCTTAAAAGAAATGTTTTGAAAGTTATTTGTCATTCAAATAATATTTTTGATAAAAAGATAAACAAATTGATTTAAAATCTTATTAAAAGATATAAAGGCTTGTAAAAATGACAAATTTGATTTTTACACCATTTTAATTTATCAGAGTAATAAATGCCCACTCCGTGTCTTGTCCTGCTCCGTTAAATTACCTGAGATACACATGCTTAAAAGTGTCAACACAAAGGTTGGTGAGTTCATAGAGTTTTATGGAAAACCCTTTATTTTTATAGATTTCAGGAATATTAGGTGTTAATAAAATACAACCAGTAATGAAACAAGTATTGAGTATATTCACAAATAAATCATATAAATATTCAATCACATTCAAATAAGGAATCAATAATCCTAACATGAGCTGGAAACTCATGATGCTAATTTAATCAGATATACAATTCACGTATGGTCAAATTCCTATACAGCTGTATCTAAATATATGTTGAAAATATACATTTCCTTTATAGATATTGCCCCAAGCCTCATGACACACAAGCTTAACCAAAAGAGGTGTTTTATCAAATCAATGATAAATTTTGCCCTCTAATAATAGGTGATTTGCCAATTCCTATTTGTCTACGAATATAGTGTATCACGACTAATACCACTAACAATTTGCAAATGGCATTCCGTCAAGTATTAGTGGGACAGGAGGTCAGTCCTTAACAGGTTTCGAATCTGTTCACTATATTCGCGCCCACTTAACAGTGATTAATGGCTCATGATTGAGGGACTTTATGGCGATAAGGTAACTTAGGCAATATCAAGGTAATAATGGGATCATTCAGAATAACATCATGTAATCAAGTATCATACCACAGTAATCAGTTTGGGAATATTATCGTTTGAGTATCAGTAATTCAGTTTAAGTATTTCGCCAGTAACACATGTATATCACATACCACAATAATCGAATTGAAAACATTTTCATATGAGTATCACTATTTCAGTCAAGTAATTCATCAGTAAAATATATATATATCACATACCACAATAATCAAATTGGAAGCATTATTATATGAGTATCAGTATTTCAATTAAGTATTTTGTCAAGTATCGTATATATCACATTTTAAATTATAAACCATATCAGATAATTATCAATTAGGAAATTGATTTGAATCATTTATTTTATTCATATACTTATCAATTTATCAAAGTATATGTAAGCATGTATCTCCCCCAATGAGTTAAAAACAATTATTGGAAATGGGGCTATGACTCACCTGGATTGATATGGGAAAGATGAAAAGTAAAGTAGGATGAGATTTATGGGAACGATTATGGAGACGTCTTTGATACGGAACCTGATAAATAAATTTATCTGAGAATATAACCAAATACTATTTGGTAAATACGAACGAATAACGAATAATATTTATTCGTTATGACGAATAGATGATGTGCAGTGTAATTATTATGTCATGCATGATATGATAAAATACTTTATTTAAATTATCCATCGAAGTTTTACCTTTTTAAACGTAAGTAAAAATATTAACTTTTGAAATATCGTTATATATATTATTAACGTAAAAATAAATAATATATAAATAAAACGTAATAAAAATGCATATGACGTGATGGTTGCCGTAAAATGGAAAATAAAATAAGAATGTCAAATAGATTATGTTTAGTCCTTGTCCTTTTCCAATTTTTACACTTTTTATACTAACGGCATTAGCGTTACACCGTTAGTCCTTTTCGTATCTAATTTACATTTATAGTCCACTACTTGTCCAAAATTACAATCTAAGCTTGGAACATCATATAATATCAATTTTTATCCTAAACTTTCTGTTTTGACAGTTTTAGTCCAAGTTTTCCATGTTTAGCAGCTTTAGTCCTTTTAGGTGTCGTCGCGTTACATTTTTAGTCCAAAATCACAAAAATGATTATAAAAATTTTATAAAAATTTCCGTAGCTTATTTTATTAATTCCAAGCTTATTTCAACAGCTTATTTGATAAAAAGCTTATTTTTCTAGCTTATGGGACTTAACGAGCCAACTACAAAGCCCGTTAAGATTTTTAGAGGCGAGGGCATGAAAAATGTTTTGGGCCTGAACTTGGGATACTTTTGTGATTCTAAAAATGTTTCATATGGGCCCAGTGGGCTTACGGATCATTATTTCTTGTTGGGCCTTGAATTAGCCCACTCGACAATAATTAAGTTTTAATATAAACTTTGGATTTTAAAACTGGTTCATGTCGATTCAAAATGGATCATTTTATGTGTCGAAACGTGATTATTTTTACAAAATATATTAATGAAAGTGGTAGTTTTATAGGAGGTCTATTGAGTCGTGTAAAAATATATGGTGCTCGTTAAGTTAGATTTCAATGTATGCGTGCGTTTCTTGGCTACATGGCTCGTTTATATATTTGTAAAATTTAGTATATTTTCTAAGTGTTTTATCAAGTTTTCATATGATGTAGTATGTTTCAAAAATGATTTGATTGATGCATGTAACGTGAAAATAAACGTGTAGTGTGTGTGCTACGTGACTCTTAGGCCTTCCAAGATAGAGGCTAGTCACTCGTTGTGTACTATATATATACGTACGTAAAAAAAATATACATAAAGCTTATATAGGATCGAATAAAAATGAACATGATGCATGTGATACTTTTAACGTGTAAAATGGATTCATATGAGTTGTAAAAGGACTTACTACACCTCTAGGGTGGTGGAGAGTCGAGTAAGAACGAATGAAACACAAGAAAATCTCGTCTAATCGTATAACCCAAACGTTATACGTATATATTAAACCCGATATCACTTTTCTTGCTTCCAAACAATATAGTAATCGACCTATTGTTTTTAGAAATAGTTTTTATGAAGAGAGAATGTTGTGAAAGTGTTTGAGAATGAAGAGAAACAAGTGCATGCATGGAACGTATATATGTACCATTTGAATGAATCGTATGGTGCTAAATAACTCAAGGAAACACATGAACTATGCAATGTCAGTAATACTTAGCTTCTAGGACAAAATATATTGTTATAATATGGGATGTGAGAGCTAGAATTGAGGGGATTGTTTTGGTGATTCACATATACATGTCGACCACCATTTTTATCCCTAAACGATTTGCTTAATCTCGTACTACTCGATTATGGCTGATCCTAGATGATATTTAAACATGAAAACATGCTTGAAATATTATTAGGATCATTTTGAAACAAACCGGGATTAAAACGGTTAAGTTTTGAATAATATATAAATCGGTTGACATGAATATTCGTCAAACACTTTGCCATTTAAAAACGTAGCAAACGTCGTCCAATGAACTTGGGATTTGACACACCAATATTTGGCTAGGTGTTGAACGAGATGGTGTAAAAATATATATATGTGTCGTGTGTAAAAATTTGGAATACGCGAGGTGATTTGGAGCTAGATTAGTCGATTTTATGAAATGTTTAGAAATAAAAATGGGTTACAAATTTGGGCCGGTTGGGCTTATGAAAGATCAAGGGCCCGTTTGGTTTTGTAAATTAATTTGTTAATTAGGATTAGTGAATTATTAATATTTTGTTAATTGTGTCGAGAACTTGTTTCGTCGTTTGGTGAATTATGGGATGACGTGATTTCGTAAATATAGTATAATAAGAAAAATTTTAAATTTCCCCGTAAAAATGGTGATTAAAAATAATGACGAAGATTAATATATAATTAAACATTTTTAATTATACGGATTTTTGCGAGGTTTTACATAACATATGTAAAAACGTTTATAAAAAGTATATAATAACGTGTATAAAAACGTATATAAAGGTGTGTATAAGAACGTTTTGTATAAAAAGTATACAATAACGTGTATAAAAACATATATGTAAAAATTAAAAAAATTTAAAGAAATCGAAAATATAAAATTATAAACGGCCGTTAGTTAAAGGACGGACGCTGCAACTGTCGTGAGCCAAAGGGGCTAACGTGTAAATTCTAACGAAATCCACTTAACATCTGTTAAGACCAGGGACTAAAATTTGATCAAAGGTTGCCCACAGGGACGGTTTCTGCACTTTCGAAATAGTTGGGATGAAACATGCAATCTGGCCAAAGTTCAGGGATGATTTATGCAATTAACTCATTTTGGATTGTATGAAACTGCTCTTTTGGGTTTTCATTATCGGAGAAATATAGTTCATGAGAAAACATGGTTGGTGGTTATTGTAGCTGTTGAAAAATGGTGTGTTCATTTTGTGTTCTTGCTAATTTGTTGATAGGGAAAAATAGGTGGCTTGTATCTTTACAAAAGTAAATTTCATGATAACTAATCTTTTGAGTTTTGCTTAAAAAAATAAACATGAGGTTGAAGATGAGATGAACAAAAGACAAAAATACCCCCCAATATGACTTTGAAATGAGTGATTTAACAGAAGAGTTAACGGAGTTAATGAAAAATGAACTAGATTCGTAACATAAAGAAATCACAGTGATATGACCCGGCGAAAAAATTTTAAGCGACTAAAGCCGCAAAATTCAAAAAACCATAGCGACTATATATGTAATTAATTCTTAAAAGAATCACACTTGTAAGGGTGGGGGGAGTGCTCCACTCACCCCATTCCCTTCACTCACTCACAACCAATCCTATTCCGCCACATCATCTCCTACTTTTTCCTTCACTCACTCTTCACTCACTTCATTTTTGGGGGCGGCACCTTCACTCACCCTTCACTCACTTTTTTTTTTTTTTTTTTTTTTTTTTTTTTTTTTTTAATTCTATTAAAATTTATTTTAAAACTAAAATTTCATTAAAATAAATAAACATTACATAATAATATTAAAAACCATAAAATAACATTACATAATACTAAAAAACTAAACTTCATCGGCTTCATCGTCCACCTCGAGGTATGGTAATTGTTGAGCGTTAATATGCTCCATAAGATCAAATCGGAGACAAAAATGTGTGTTCTCATTTCGTATCTCGTCTAAGGCTTCATCGTCAAACACCGGTTCGATCGGAGGATCCCGAATATGAACGGGGGATATTGCGTTACCAGATTCATGTAGAATCATGTTGTGCAATATCACACATGTATAAACCAGTTTACTAATTCTGGCTACTGTGTACGGTCGTAAGGGTCGTCTCAATACACCCCATCTTTGCTTGAGAACACCAAATGCCCGTTCAACATCCTTTCGAGCCGACTCTTGTAGTTTTTTGAACTTTCTCTCTTGCGGGTCGGTAGGAAATTTGAACGCTTTAACAAAAGTAGACCATGAAGGATATATGCCATCACAAAGATAGTAGCCACGCTTGTATGTATGGCCATTCACAACAAATGGGCACTTAGGTGTCGTACCGTTACGCTCGGTGAGGAATAGCGGAGATTGCATCACAACATTAATATCATTGTTTGAACCCGGCGGACCAAAGAACGCGTGCCATATCCACAAATCTTGAGACGCCACTGCCTCCATCATAATTGTGGGGTATCGATGATCACCCCTTTTATATTGACCCCTCAATTCGATTGGACAATTCCTCCAATCGAAATGTGTGCAATCTAGGCTACCGATCATACCCGGAATGTGATGTCGAGCTTCGTGTGCTTCATACAAACATGCAATATCATGGCTTGTTGGCCTACGTAGGTAATCTCGACTGTATATCTGAATAATAGCATCACAAAAAAATTGAAGGCTTTCACGTGACGTTCTTTTAGCCATTTGTAAATATTCGTCAAACTCATCTGGAGGATTACCGGTTGCGAGTTGCTTAACGGCAGACGCACATTTTTGTATAGCTGTAAAACTTTTTTTGTGTCTAGCATCATAACCTTCCTGAAAATACTCGAATCTAGCCTCAATAGCATGTGTGATTTTCAAAAATAAACTTTTAGGCATACGATACCTATCTTCAAACACTTGCTCGTTGTATCTTGGTTCTTCACAAAAATAATCACGATGCAATCTTTCTGCAGCGCTGACCCGATCACGTTTCACTGACGTACGTGTCGACCTTGCCGTATCTTCCTCTTCATCTGCGTCAATCGCGTTTGCAAAAAACTCGAGACTACTATCGTTAGACCACTCAAACGGCTCGTCTAACAATAGCGTCGACCCAATTCTTCTAGGCTCCATTTTTTTTTTTTTTTTTTTTTTACGGGTGTGTGTGTTTTTTTTTTTTGCTTGTTCTTCCTCTTGCTTCTCTCACGTATTTAAATCAAACAAAAAAGAGCCGTTGGCCTATGCACGCTCCTCTCCAACGTTCACATTTCTTCTCCCCGCATGCGTGGTATTTCCACTCAAAAGCCCTCCCCGTGCGGGGTTCCCCGCGAGGCGGCGGTGTTCCAGTGCGGGGGTTCACCTTCCCCGCTCCTTCCCCGCACCCACTCCCTCTCCTCTAAGTGTTGAATTAGATGTAGCACCAAATTTTCCCATACAAGAAGTGAATGCGGAGTAACTGTGTTACAACTGATATCCCGACTCATAAGTTTGGAGAAAAGCTAAATATCTACGCAACTAAAAGTGTGAATTTTGTTTAGTTAAAAAATGTTTATTGTTTTTTATTAATGTGAATATTATATTATTAAGTGTTAATTAACTAATACAATTTTTATATACTATTTAAAAGTGTGTAGAAAAAGTGCGTAAAATTTACAATTTTTCTATAATGGAACTGTAAATTTCCTATGAGTTAACCCAGGTATTTGAATGATCATCATTTATCCAAGCAAAGGCGGAACTATTAAGAGGCAGGTATTCCTATGAGTATCCATTTTTTTAATTTTGTGGCAACTAGTCCCCATTCTTATTTTAGATCGTTCAAAATAATAGTCCATTTCTTGTATCAACCAATCAAAAAAGAGTTTAATAGGTTGGGGATTATATTTAATTGGTTGAATAGTATATTGGTCTCACTTTTCTTAAACTGTGTGTTTTTTGTCTTGTAACAATAATTATGAGAAAAATGGAGTAAGTTTTAGAGGTAATTAAGTTGACAATACAAACCGGTCCCTGATTCATTAACCGGCATTTGACTATAAATCATATGACATGTCTTCTTCTGTTTTCATGATTGAAAAATTGACGGGTTTACTAGTGGCTTTGATAAGATAGATAATTTTGGCTCATTTGGTTTGTCCAATAAAACTATGTTTAAGCCTAAACTTTTCTAATACTAAGAGCAAGAGGTACCATGCATCAAAATGCATTCGCGCCATTCCTACGTAGCTACCATTTACACACCACCAAACCCGCGCCACCACACCACCCACCCCCGGTGCCAATGGAAATACAAGTAAACTAACACCTCTGCATTTGTTGATTTAGTTTAATATTGAAATTTTTGACCGTTTGAAGTATCAAGCAGATGCTTTTCAATTTTTTTTACCCTCTTATATATAAATAATACTCGTATTTTACCAATTTTCACACAAAAAACTTAATTATATACCACCAAAAATAATGGCTTGTTCGTTTTCATATATTTTCGATGAAATTATAGCTTGTGTTCAGAAATTAATTGAGGAGGATATCGTTCGTCAGCAAGCGTTGATCGACTTGGCTATACAATTTGACAAGGCATGTGATGTGCTCATATAGATTACTTTATTTTAACCAAGTTTTAATATTTAGATTTAACCTATAGACTAACACTAACGAGCAATGTACCCGATTAATATAGCTAGTTGGATAAGTACGAGTCGTTCGTCAAGAGTGATTTACTAATTAACTAATCGTAAAGGTATTAACTATCTAATTAAATTGAAATAACGCGAAGGGGGTTTTAGCATGAGAGACTAGCACGAGTTTTATTTTCTAATTAAACTACTAAAGCAATTAAAGAGTTAATTGCATTTTTTGTCCCTGTGGTATGGCCAAATTGCAGGTTTGGTCCCTAAAACTTTAATAGCGCACTTAATGTCCCTATTTTGAAGTTTCCGTTGCATGTTTGGTAATTGAGCCAAAGTTAAATGACTTAACTACCCCCTCTTTTCATAGGGATAAAAAATGCAATTTAATTATTTTGATTTTCTTTTCACTTTTTACAAGCTACGTCCTTGTGATTGCATACAAATTCACATTCAGTACTTTTTTCAAATTTCTCTCACGAATCATCCCAATTGTTGTCAAATTTTGCCGTTTTTGTCCTTGTTGCCAACGATTGTTAGTATTTAACGTTTCTCCATTTTATACGTTTTTGCACAGTTTCTTATGTTTTTTCATACGTTTTCCCCTATTTTCTAACGTCTTCATACATTTTTGTCCGTTTTAATATGATTTCATCCGTTTTTATAGGTTTTCATCCGTATTCAAACGCTTTCATCCGTTTTTTTTACGTTTTCGTCCGTTTTTATACGCTTTCTAACGTTTTCATACGTTTCCAACCGTTTCCAACCGTTTCCAACCGTTTTCATCCGTTTTTATACGTTTTCGTCTGTTTTTATACGTTTCCTGATGTTTTCACACGGTTTTGTCCGGTTTTGTACATTTTCGTCCATTTTTATATATTTTCGAAGTTTTCTACGTTTGCATACGTTTTTCGCCTGCTTTCTTACGTTTTCATACGTTTTCGTTCATTTTTGTACGTTTTCGTTCGTTTTTGTACGTTTTCGTCCATTTTTATACATTTTCATCCGTTTTTATATGTTTTTGTCCGTTTTTGTATGTTTTCGTCTCTTTTTAGACGTTTTCGTCCGTTTATATTTTTTCATCTATTTCTATTCATTGTCGTCCATTTTTATATGTTTTCACCCGTTTCCATACGTTTTTGTCCGGCTTTATATGTTTTCGTCCATTTTTATACGTTTTTGTTTGTTTTTATACGTTTTCGTCCGTTATTGTACATTTTCGCCCTTCTTATGTTTTCATATGTTTTAGTTCGTTTTATATGTTTTTAAATTCTTTCTAACATTTTCATATGTTTTCTCCTGTTTTCTTACGTTTTCATGTATTTCTGTCTGTTTTATACGTTCCTTCTTACGTTTTTATATGTTTTCTCATGTTTTCTTACGTTTTCATGTATTTCTGTCTGTTTTATACATTTTCGTCCGTTTTAATACATTTTTGTTTTTTTATATGTTTTTTTCCGTTTTTATACGTATCATTACATATAAAACATAAGAAAAATGAATGAAAACGTATAAAAACAAACAAAAACATATAAAACATACTAAATGAATACATTTTGCCCTGTTTTATATGTTTTATTTTGTTTTTATACGTTTTCATTCATTTTTCTTATGAATACGTATAAATGGATAAAAATATATAAAAACTGGCGAAAACATATTAAAACAGACAATAAGGTATGGAAACATAATAAAACGGGCAAAAACATATAAAAAAACACAAGAAAGCGGAAGAGAACATATGAAAACGTAAGAAAAAAGGTGAGAACGTACAAAAACAGACAAAAATGTACAAAAACGGACGAAAACATATAAAATTGGTACAAAAACGTTAAGTACTAACGATTGAAAACGTATAGAAAAAGGGCAAAAACGGACGAAAACGTTAAGAACGTATGAAAACGTAAGAAAGCGTATAAAACTGACAAAAAAGTCAAAAAAACGGATGAAAACGTTTGAATGCAAATAAAAACAGAAGAAAACGTATAAAAACGGATGAAATAGTTTTTATACAAACAAAAGCGTATAAAGGTTTTAGAAAACGGGCGAAAATGTATTAAAACTGACGAAAACCTATAAAATGGATAAAAATGTAAGAAACAGACAAAAACATATAAAAACGGATGAAGCATTAAATACTAACGATCGTTGGCAACAAGGATGAAAATGGCAAAATTTGACAACAATTCAGATGATTCGTGAGAGAAATTTGAAAAAAGAACTGAATGTGACTTTGTGTGCAAATCACAAGGACGTAGCTTGTAAAAACTAAAAGCAAAATATAAATTAGTAAATTGCATTTTTGTTCCCTATGAAAAAGGGGGTAGTTAAGTTATTTAACTTTGGCCCAAGGACCAAACATGCAACGAAACTTCAAAATGGGGACGTTTAGTGCACTTTAAAAGTTTTAGAGACCAAACCTGCAATTTGGCCATACCACAGGGACCAAAAATGCAATTAACTCGCAATTAAATAAACTAAATAACATAAAATAAACTAAGGAAGTAAAGAAGTACCAAATCAATATTAAGTAGAACGTGTTGATATAAATAATGCGTAAAAACGTTATTAATATTTATCGATGGCTATGTTTGGCAAAAGTAGCTGTGAGTAGTGGCATTGAGCAGTAGCAGTGAGCTGTGAGCAGCTTCATAAAGAAGCATTAGGAAAATGAGCTTTCCTAAAAAATAGGAAAGCCCACAGCTCTCATGCCAAACAAACAATGAAAATCAAAAAGCTCATTTTTCACCGCTCATTGCCCAAAAAAGCTCCAAAAAGCTTTGTGCCAAACATAGCCGATATCCCTATGTTTTGACGATTACAAAATATAAAATCATTAAACGTAAAATCATTACGTAAACAAGTATTTAGTGACAAAATATCATTACATCCAACTAATTCACTTAAGGTATGAATAAACAATTGTCTAATACATTTTATGATCAAATGAAGGTTTATTTACTAATTACAAATTATATAAAATGGTATAAACATTTTATATATTTTAAAAAACACTTTTGGTAATTAGAGAAAAATGTTTAATTCAAAATGAATATATGAATTCAAATTTTTAACCAAAATCAGTTAAATCTACACCAAATAAACTTTCCTCAGAAAAGACAAAAATTCAGGCCGTTACAGTGGGCGGCCCCCTTAATTATAAGGGGCGGTCCCAATAATTTTAAGGGAGCCGGCCATGATTTAAGGGGGCCGACAAACGCTCCTCTGTCAGAATCTTTTGCCTATAAATACTGGTTCAAATCTGTAATTTTTCCTCACCTTTTGCACTAAAACTTTCTGTTCTAATTCTCTCAAATCATCTTCCTAAATCCTTTGATCATAAACATATTAGTTCTTGTTTCAAGTGATCCAATCCTTCATCATTCAAAGTGCAAGAGAAGAATACTCCTCCAACATCTTGTTAAGAAGTATTGTAGGCTTGTGAATATTGTTAAGGTGTAGAAGTTGTGTAATAGATAGATCTAGGTGTGTTAGTAGTTGTGAATAGAAGTAGTTGTGTTGGGAAGAAGAAGAAGTAGTGTTGTGAAAAAGAAGTAGTGAAGTTGTGTAGTAGTAGTGGTGTGTATAAGTTGTGAAGAAGGTGTGTAGTAGTGTGAGATTGGTTCTAGCTACTATTAGGACTCGACATATAGCTTAGTGTCGTTAATTGGTGTAAGCAAAAGTTGTGTAAGGTTTTGTCCGCCATAAGGGAGCTTGTTGACATAGTGAAGAAAACTCTCGAGTTAGGTGCTCGGGGAGTGGAGTAGGGCGAAGAGGTGCTTCGTAGCCGAACCACTATAAATCCTTTGTCTTGTGGTGCGATCTTTCCATCTCTATCTCTTTACTTACTTATATTGTTGATGTTTACTTTCGTAGATATTAGTAAATATAAGTGTTATATGTTGATCTCACATAAAACTTGAATCGAAGATTTTGCAAACAAAGTTTGTTTTATAAAATAAAATTGACGTAAAACTATTCAACCCCCCTTCTAGTTTTCCACAATTGGCATCAGAGCTACGTTAAACAAGACCTTTAAAATATATTGTATTTTAAAACTTGAAATCGATCTACGGAATCGGAAAAATATTTAGAAGGGAACATGACATTTAAACCACCATATTTTGAAAATACAAGTTTTTTTGAATGGAAAAATCGATTCGAAAGTTATGTGAAATTAATAGATTATGATCTTTGGCATGTCATTTCAATTGATGATTTTCAATCAACAAAAACCATTTTTGAGAAACAAGATAATTATTTCAAAGTAGTGCTTGATAAAAATAATGTAGCTAAAATGACTATATACAAAGCTTTACCAAATATTGAATATGAAAGAATATTTTTTTGTCAAACGGCAAATGATATGTGGAAAAATCTTTTAAGTTTTCATCAAGAGAAATGTCAAGCCAAAGAAAATGTTATATATATAATAGTTGAAAATGAAAGTATAGTAGATAAGTATTTAGTTGAAATGAGTACAAGTGCTACTAGTTCAAATTTTGCATGTGTT
The DNA here is from genome assembly GCA_030686995.1 of Artemisia argyi. Taxonomy (NCBI): domain Eukaryota; kingdom Viridiplantae; phylum Streptophyta; class Magnoliopsida; order Asterales; family Asteraceae; genus Artemisia; species Artemisia argyi. Next base: position 34,509,727 of record CM060694.1, read on the forward strand.
GGTAATGATGGCGAAAACCCCATGAGTCATACCAAGAGCAAATAAGAAGAATGTATAATGTCAACGATCGAAAAGAAACATAATGATGATGATGATTATAGTTCCGAAAGTGAAGATGAAGAATACGCAAAGGTCGTTAAAGAATTCAAGAACATTATTAAAAAGCGACTAAAAGCACAAGACAAAAGGAAAACCACCCCAAGAAGAAAATCTAGTGACGAAGACGAAACAATGAAGCACAAATGTTTCGTAGCTAAAGCACCCAATGAAATTTGTCTAGGAGTAGATTTGGAGCCCGATGAATGGATAAAGGATAGTGGATGCTCAAGACATATGACGGGGAATCGCAAGCTATTTTCTACATATAAGGCATATAACGGAGGTAACATTGTTTTTGGTAGTGATCGTTGTGGAAAAATCATAGGCAAAGGTACGATCTCTCAAGACTCTTTAACTATTGAAAATGTCGAGCATGTAGATAACCTAACTTATAACTTGCTTAGTATAGACCAAATATGTGATAATAAGTGTAGGGTTACCTTTACCGACAAAGATAGTGAAATAATTAAAGATAAGAAAGTTATAGGTAGAGGAATTAGGAAAGGAGGTATATATGTTATGAAATTAGGAGACAAACCGGAAGATAGGATATGCCTAGCTACTATAGATGAAAACTCCACTTTGTGGCATAGGAGATTAGGTCACGCAAACATGCAACAAATACAATCTTTAGTCTCTAAGGAATTAGTTAGGAACTTGCCTAGCCTAAGATATGATCAACACTTTTGTGATGCTTGTAAAATTGGAAAACAAGCACATGCTACTCACAAAGCTAAAAATATGTTATCCACAACTAGATGCTTAAAATTACTTCATATGGACCTTTTTGGTCCTTCCGATGTGTGGAGCTACGGTGGCAATCGTTACACCTTAGTTATAGTAGATGATTATTCATGATACACGTGGACTAGGTTCTTAAGTGATAAAACTGAAGCCTTTGAAAAATTTGAGATATTTTGTAAAATGATACAAAATAAGTTAGGATGCTCTATAGTCTCAATTAGGACCGACCATGGTAGGGAATTTGATAACGAAGTACAATTCGGAAAATTTTGTGAGAAAAATGGAATATCTCATAACTTTTCCGCTCCACGTACTCCGCAATCAAATGGGGTAGTAGAAAGAAAAAAGAGGTCTCTACAAGAAATGAGTAGAACAATGTTAAATGAACAATCTATCCCACAAAAATTTTGGTGTCACGCCGTAGATACATCAACATATATACTTAATAGAGTTTCTATTAGACGAATCTTAGGAAAAACTCCATATGAATTATTAAGAGGTAGAAAACCTAATATAGGCTACTTTAGAGTATTCGGAAGTAGATGCTTCATCCTTAATACAAAAGACTATCTCACTAAGTTCGACCCTAAGGCTTACGAAGGAGTTTTTCTAGGATATTCTCAAAATAGTAAGGCATATATAATTCTTAATAAACATACCATGAAAGTAGAAGAATCTCTAAATGTAACCTTTGATGAAACTCCTCCACTACCTAAAACATTACCCTTAGAAGATGATGATGTTATAGAGGAAGAAGCTATTGAGGTTATTAAAACTAAACCCTTGATGAGGCGAAAAATGAACCGTTTTTAGGGGGTCATTTAAGCCCGAATTCTAATTTATTTGATCAAATATTGCCCTAAATCGTTCCTTTTGTCCTTTTAGGTACTTTTGGAGTGAAATCTGGAAAAGGAAGCATTTTGGACGTTTTTGGAGCATAAAAGTGAAGAAAACGGCAAAGTCTTAATTTTCCTTGCTGGGAACAGTACCTGACGGCGTCACAAGATTCTACATGACGGCGTCAAGAGCAATACAAGAGGTGGAAGTGGATGATACACGTGACGATCCAGAAAGTTTTGTACTAAGGAGATGACGGCGTCACCATAGGCCGTCATGGTCCAAATGTTAGTGACGGCCCAGAACAAAATTACACATGACGGCGTCAAAAGTGGATCTAGGCAATCCGATTTCATTATGGGCGGCGAGTTGACGGCGTCAGAATTTCCTTCTTGACGCCGTCACCCTGTAAAATCTATATATAGTTTTCCAAATTTCATTCATTAGTGTGCAACTTGGAGGGAGAAACCTTAGGTCGAATTTTTCCAGCTTTTTCAAGGGTTTCAACCCTTTGAACTTTTCATGTCAATTTTAGATAAATACTCTTTCAATTCAATCAATATGTCTATGTGTTACTTGAATATATCTTACACTTGTCTTCAATTTAACATGCTCGACTAGATCTCTTTTGTGTTTGCTTAGATGTAGTGAAACCTAGATGTTAATTATGGGTTGATTGTTTGTTTATAGTTGTTACGGATGATTGTATTCGATGTTAGGCTTAAGAAAACTAGCAGACTTCCATTGGTAACATGCTTGAACGTCGTAAGAAACATGATCAGGGGTGTACTATGATTTTTGGTTGTATTTAATGCGTAGGAGAATTCTAATGATCCCATGTTAGGAGCTTCTAACGGCTCGACATAGGAGTGAAGTAGGATCCTATAGAGTTAGGGAATATTGTACACGGCCCTACGACTAGTATTAAGGAATACGACCCGTTATCCATGCAATTGTAACAAACTATCAACCTGTAAAAGATATCTAGGGAGTAATGAAACCTAAGTAAACACAACTTTCCCCATCATTGTTTACACCACTAGTTTAATTAGATTTCATTTCATTTTTGTCATTTTATTTTATTGCATCTTAGTTAATTTGGGTTAGTTGATTAGCAACTAATTCCGCCCACTCTTTCAAAAACTGAGATTTTTATTTGCTTTTATAAAATATAAAAATACAAAAAAGAATCATCTCTCACCTCTAGACCTAGTTTTTAGGCTTTCTAATCCTAGCGACACTATTCCTGAGTTGAACGATCAATCCCCCGGTACTTGTCATTATACTATACTACAACGATCAGGTACACTGCCTGGTGGGGATTGTAAGCTTCTCGAGATCCCTCGAGAGGTAAAGCCTGGTGCGATTCCCACGTATCGAGTTTTTGGCGCCGCAGCCCGGGGAATAGTTATTGGCTAGGTTAGGATTTCTTTTTATTAGGTCTACTTGCTAGATTCCTTTCTAGCAAGATTTTATTTTTATTTTTAGGTTTTCTTTAGTCTATCTTATTTCTTCGTGTCTTTGTTCATAACCTTTACCATCCGACATCATGGAAGGTGGTAACATCTTTGAACCCATCAACCCACCACAACAAAACCACCCACAAAACCCACCACTAGCAAACCAATCTCTTAGGCCCCGAACCTTAGGAGATGATGAGTGTGTAAATACTCATCATTTTTACCTTTTCTGAGCTGCCAAAACATCTAAAAACACTCAATATTGTATCAAAATAGTGAAAATATCCTAGGAATGTGTTTTATATGTTTCAGATGCAAAATAATCAAAAACAGATGAAAAACATACAAAGTTTGCATAATTGACAGTTTCAGTCCCTCAACTTTCAAAAGTTGTCAAATCTAGTCCCTGGTTGTTCTAAAAACTTGAAAAAGTCACCAAAGGTCCTTTTAAATAAAAAAGTTACATAATTAGTCCTTTGGTGCAAAGTTTCACAAAATGTCAAGTTTAGTCCCCGAAGTTTGGAAAATTGTCAAAAATGGTCCCTGGGATATTAAAACACTGAGAAAAACAAATTTTGTCCTTGTACTTCTCATATATGGCAGGATTGGTCCTTGGTGGAAAAGTTTGGTGAAATTACACAACAGGTCCCTGAAGTTTCAAAGTTTGGCAGTTTTAGTCCCTGGAAATTGAAAATGGAAAAATCATCTCAGGTCCTTGAACTATTCATCATATGGCATAAAATACCCTTGGAAAGACTTTGGAAGAATGCCAAACCTCACCCACAAACTTTTGGCAAATTACAAAAAAGGCCCTTGTGATACATTTAACCAAACCGGACCCTTAATAATTATTACCCAAAACCAAATACAAATCCAATCCAAACACTAAAGCCCAATCCCCATTTTTAGCCACTCCCACTCCAGCCCACACCCTTTGTATAATAAACCAGGGTCAAAGGTTTGACTCTTAGTCAAACCGAGTCAAACAAACATCCCCCTTTCTCCTTCCCTCCCCCACCCCACTTGCAGAACATCAAATCACCACCACCCCACCATCCCTGTCCAATCCACCGCCCAAACCACCACTATCACCTAATAATCCAACCGCATTTAATGCCTTCCCCCTCTAATTGGTATTATCAGAGCAAATTGCAAAAATTCTTTTTCCCGCCAAAACACGTGGAGGGCTATGATGAAGTTTCAGTGATCCAATGGCCCTAATTATTGATGGGAAATGGTCAGAGAGGCAAGGGAACCCTAAATCTTCAAGTATAAAAGGAAGAGAAGTCCAAGAAGAAATGTGTTAGCTTAATTTTAGTATTTTAAGTCGTTTAAAGTAGTTTTCAAATTCTCAGTTGTAATTTAGCTTTAAAATAGTTTCATTTGTATTCTCAGTGTACTATTAAGGATTTTCATCAATCAAAGTTAAAGTTTCAAGTTATATCTCACACTTTGCAATTTTCAAATTTATTTCAAGTTTTTTATTCTACTGTGTTGTGGTTATCATTAAGTACTTATGGACTCTTAGGATCACATAGGTTCTCTTATGCTTGTTAAAGCTTGTAGAGACCATAAAATCAGCATTAGTGTAATAAAAATCAAAAATATAAAAATAGTCAACATAAGTCAACTGTGGTTTATTTGAGATTGATTTCAGGTATTCAGAGGCAATGCAGGGCAAGCTTGGAAGTGGATAAGCCTATCTAAAGATAGGCTTCTGTGGAAAACCCTTTGTTCATGCTAAGGGTAGTTTGTAAGTTTAGCTTATTTGATTTTCCTCTAAATCTCAAATTTCTGTAGCTTGCTTGTTAATTGATATTTTGTATCCTTTGTACTTGTTAGGTGTTGTTAGTTAAGATTGTGGTTTAAAATTAGGTGTTTGTATTTAGATTTCGTTGTTGCTCACAATCTTTGTTTAAACTGCCATTATAGCAATAATATTGTTTCCTTGTGCTTAAGTAAATACAACCTGTGTTTCTGAGCTTAGTTCATCCTTTTAAATCATATTAAAACATTTGGAAACAGATTGGTGGAGTAAATCAGTTAATCTCATTGAAAATCATTCATAACAGTGCTTAAGAGGGTGTTTGGATTTAGTTAATTCACTGTGCTCTTGAGGTTTTTGGTTGTTAACTCTGGTTGAAAACTCTTTCTTAGTATCAAATTAGTTCAAACAAACCTTAACATTGGGTGTCATAGAGTAAAAAAGTCAAAATCTAATTCTTTGTGCCCTCACAGTTAACTGTGAGGGATTTGGCACTCAAAACTTTGTTTCTTAGCTTATTATTGGTCACCATCACCCATTTTAGTTTCAAATTAGTCTATTAAGTCATAATTAATCAGTTGAGCAAGATTAAAACTCACATTAGTCAACTGAGGAACAAATAGGTAAAAAGTCAAAGTTGCATGTCTCAGTTTTTGCAAAAATGGGAAGATTATTTGTGATTTTTGAGTAAGGATCTAGACCTTGAAATTCCTAGGTTTAGTAGCCCCCCAGCTCTTCTTTAAGGTCTCACCTTTTTTCAATTTTTGTGAATTTTATTGTGGACCCCACACCTAGCCAAAAACACTTGCAGGGGGACTGACCTCCCCTGCATCAGCAAAACACCACAACACCACCACCTTTGGTGGTTGTTGTAGGCCACCTCAGTGGGTCCCGTTGGTCCACATTGGGTTTCCCAACCCCCTCCTACCAGGCTACAAGATTTGACCATTTGTTTGACCTTAGGCTTAGTGGACCCCACCTGGAATCACCTCTAAAGTTTGTCCCATTTCTGTGTTTAGCTCAAATCATCAAGTGCTTATTTTGATTCTAATTAGCTTAACAGTGCTTATAGCTTGTTGTTTCTAGCTTATTTAAGTCCCTTGTGCTTAATTGAATCAAGTTTCATCATTGTGGACCCCACATATAATCATTTGAGCTTATTTGCTTAATTGGTCAAAGAAAGTCAACTGTTTTTCTTAAGGGGGTGCACACAGCTTATTTTTAAGCTATATAAAAAGTTGTTTCACAAAAGTTTCTTAATTTCATCTCATTTTTAGCTGTCAAAAAGAAAAACACCAAAAAAGCAAACTTAAAATTAGTGATAGCTTCTATTTAATAGAATCTATCTTTTTCATTTTTCATTTCAGCTTATTTATAAGCACTTTTCCATTTTTATAATTTTCTTAATTTTCTAGTACCTTTAAGTATTTAAAATAATTTTCTTAGTTTTTTCCTAAGCAGTTTACTATTTATTAGAATTAAAAGTAGTTTAAATAATTAATTAGGTAATATTAGTAATTAATTAGTTTTCTTAAATTTTTATTAACAACAGTAGGTTTTTATAATTTTCCTAGGTTTTATAAATTAGTTAAGACTTTTAGAAAATATATTTTTAATTTCTACTGTTCATTTTCCATTTTTCTTATTTTAATTATTTAAATTAGATTTAAATTAATTAAAAGGTAAATAATTAGTGAAATAGTCTAAAAATAATTTTTAGAAGTTTTTTTTATAATTTTGTAGGATTCTTGTGATGGTTAAATAGTTTTAAAAATTTTCTCATAATTTTCTAATTCACTTTAGTATTATTAGTAATTTAAAATAGTTTTATTAGTTTAATTAATATAATTAGTTTTTAATTGATAAAAAACTCATAAAAAGACAAAAATATTTATTTTTATTTTTTTTACTTTCTTCAAGTTCATTTTAAGGTTTAGAAATTATTTTTACAAATTTTTAGGTTAATTTGTAATCCTTATCATTTTTAGTTAATTAAAATTAGGTTTAAATTAGATTTTAAATAGTTTTATTAATTAAATAATATTTAATAATCATTTTTATAATTTCATTTTCATTTTAAATTTTCTTTTAATTTTAAGTTTTCAAAAGTTCACTTGCACCCCCTGTAGTTTGTAATCTGATAAAACTCACTTTTCTGTCTGTTTCCTGATTCCAAATTGTGAATTTGTGCATATATCTGTATATCTGTTATTGTGAATATTATATCATTGTACAAATACCAAAATATCAGTAGCAAAATCAAATTCCCAATCGTCTTGGCTACTGCCCTCAGTGCCACTCATTCTCATAAACGTTTTCCAAAAACACCATTTCAATCTCGCTGGGACATAACAACCCGGGGACACACTGTACTATCACCGGAGAATTGGAACGGAGCTGTCTTTGACTTATTGACCTTGGTCAATAATATCTGACCGTTTCTGGACCAATCAGGAGAGTATTCCCGTCCTAGCCACCAAGGCTATCGAAACAGTTGGTTTAAGGTAAGTTCTGACATTAAATTGCGAACTGAAGAGGAAACCTATTTACTTCTTCCCGCCAGCCTGCGAGTAATCTTAAAAGAACGATTTTGGTTAACGAATCAGTTCCAAAAAATAATTCCCAAAGTTTTCTGCACACACACCCATTAGCCCAAAAGCAATTTTTCTAATTAATAAATACATAAAATCTTACCGCCGCAAACCAAGGCAGAACACCTACCAACTGGGGGTGTGGACATAATAAGTTCCCAAACAAAAGATTAAAACATGCCTTTATATCCCTGTGAGTGGTGTACCTTTTTTAAAGAAGCCATTCACTTGTGATTATTGGTTTAAGTTCACTGTGGTTTTGCCTCGATCTTGTTTTGAAAAATTGTTTTTAGTGCATGCGCACTCAGTCACAAACAAAACGTAAACATCAAAAAAACGTACCCGAGCTACGTACTGTTATTGAAGAACCAAAAACCGAAATGGCCGATGGGCCACCACCACCATTACCACCCCTTGACCCTCCCAGGGATGAGCCAGCTCCCGATCTCCGAACGATGGAGGAGTTGTGTCAGCTTACCTTGCAAGGGAGGGGCGGGCCTATTGCACCACTCACTATTGAGGCTACGGACTTTGGCCTGAAGCACCACATGATCCAACAAGTCCAGAATTCGTGTCAATTTCACGGATTACCGGGTGACGATGCTAACAAGCATCTTGATAAGTACCTTATCGTTACCCAAAGCATGAAACAGCATGGTGTCACCGATGATGCCCTCCGGCTGTATCTCTTCCCCTATTCTCTCACTCATCATGCCACTGCACGGTTTGACCGACTCCCAAAGAATTCTATTCGTACCTTTGATGAAATGGTAACCAAGTTTTTAGCAAAATATTTTCCACCTTCCATGGTTACCAAGTTACGAAATGATATCAGCAACTTCCGGCAACGTCCCGATGAGTCTTTTTTTGAGGCTTGGGAACGTTATAAGCTAGCTATTGATCGGTGCCCTAACCACAATATGTTACAAGTTACCATCATAGATACCTTCTATAATGGTCTGACATTGAGGCACCGGGATATTCTCAATGCTGCTGCTGGTGGGACCTTTATGAAAAGGCGTCCCGAAGAATGCTATGACTTGATTGAGAACATGACTGCCCACCATAACTTTTGGGATTCCTTTGCGGAGAGCGATGAGTCATGTAAATCAGTTATTCCTTCATCATCATCTCCTGAAATAATTGCTCTTACCAAAAAGATGGATGATATTTCTACGGCTGTGTTGAGAATGAACCAAACGATGCAAAATCAGGTTCAAAATCAACAAGTGAAAGCCGTGGCCCGAAGTTGTGAAACTTGTGGGGGCCCACATCTTTATTCCGAGTGTCCAGCTACTGCTGGTTTTCATCAAGAAAACACTTATGCTGCTCACGGTTCCTACAACATGAGGGGTAATTCTTACCAACTACAAGGGGACCGTAATCTCTTAAGCTATCGTTCCAACAATTTTCTCGGACCTCCCGGTTTTAACCAAAATCAAAACCGTAACTCGAATAAGAATCGAGGAGATTTTAACCAAGGTCAAAACTCGAATTTCCAAAACCCGAATCAAAATCAAGGTCATTTTAATCAAAACAATTTTCAAAATGGCAATCAAAATCAAGGTTTTCAAGGAAATTTTCAAAGAAACCAAAATCAAGGGAATTACAATCAGGGTAATTTCAATCAGAGAAACAATTTTCAGGGTAACAACAATCAAAATCAAGGAAATTTTCAAAACAACCGTGTTCAAAATTTTCCTACTCAAAATCAAAACGTTGTTCCACCCTCGTCTTCCTCCGATGAAGTGCTAAAACAATTCACGAAAGCACAAGAGGAAACAAATCGGTTATTGATCAACAAGATCTCTGAGCTTCAGAAGTCTTTAAATGATCGACCCTCGAGCCCGGGTACACTACCGAGCAACACGATCGCTAACCCGAGGGGCGATGTCAGAGCGATCACTACCCGAAGTGGGGTATTATACAATGGACCCACGATTCCCTCTACCTCTTCTTCTCCTCCTACTAAGGTAGCGGAACATGAACCTGAGGTTACCACGGACACGGTACTTCCTACTAATAACGGAGGTATCAACAACGTCCACCCTCAAGTTGTCCCGGTCCCGACTCGTAAGTCGAAAGTTGTATTTGATCCTCCTGTGAGTTCTGATGAAATTCCAAAGAACGATCCTAAGCCGTCAATTCCATATCCTTCACGTTTGAATGATCAAAAGAACCGCGAAAGAGCTAATCATCAGATGGAAAAATTTTATTAAAATTTCCAAGAGTTACACTTAGATATTAGCTTCACGGATGCTCTTCTTCTTATGCCTAAATTTGCTTCAACAATCAAAAATCTGATAAGCAATAAAGAAAAACTCTGTGAGATGGCAAAAACTCCACTTAACGAGCATTGCTCAGCAGTGCTCTTCAAAAAGCTTCCCGAAAAGGTTGGAGATCCCGGGAAATTTCTCATTCCTTGTATTTTCCCAGGGATGGTTGAATGCTTTGCCTTGGCCGATCTTGGCGCAAGCATTAACCTTATGCCTTACACAGTCTGGAAAAGACTCTCTCTTCCTGCTCTCACTCCTACCTGCATGACTCTCGAGCTTGCAGACCGTACTATATCTCGTCCTCTCGGCATTGCCTAAGATATCTTCGTGAAAGTAGGAAAGTTCCATTTTCTGGCAGATTTCGTGATTGTTGATTTTGATGCTGACCCAAGAGTTCCTCTCATTCTCGGGAGGGGATTCTTAAGAACGGGTCGTGCTTTAATCGATGTATTTGAAGAAGAAATCACTCTACGTGTTGGTGGCGAAGCCATCACATTCAATCTTGAACAGACTTCAAGATACTCCTCCAACTATGACGCTGAAACGGTTAACCGAATTGACATCATCGATGTTGCATCTGAGGAGTATTCTCAAGAAGTCCTTGGTTTCTCAGCAAGTGGCAGTACCACTCTCTCTACTGATCCTATCATTTCCGACTCTTCCCCTTCTCTCACTCCGTTTGAGGGAAGTGACTTCCTTCTGGAAGAGGTCGAGGCTTTTCTTGCTCAGGATAGCTCAATCCCACATGGGGTTGATGAAAACTATCTTGACCCGGAGGGGGACATTCTTCTTCTTGAAAGATTGTTAAATGACGATCCTTCACCCTCTCCGTCTCCAAAAATACTTCATAAAGAGGAAATTAAGTCTATTGAAAAATCTGAAAAATCTGAGGAATTTCCTGAGGTTGAGCTCAAGGACTTGCCTCCTCATCTAGAATATGCATTTCTGGAGGGTGATGATAAATTACCCGTCATTATTGCTAAAGACTTGAAAGATGAGGAAAAGGCTGCACTCCTAAAGGTTCTTAAGGCAAACAAGCAAGCAATTGCTTGGAAACTCTCCGACATTAAGGGTGTAAGCCCGGACTTTTGTACACACAAAATCTTAATGGAGGATGACTTTAAGCCAGCAGTGCAACAACAGAGAAGGGTAAATCTCAAAATCCACGAAGTTGTCAAACAAGAGGTTCTAAAACTTCTTGATGCGGGATTGATTTATCCTATATCTGACAGTCCTTGGGTTAGCCCAATTCATTGTGTTCCTAAAAAGGGTGGCATAACCGTTGTCACCAATGAGGAAAACAAGTTGATTCCGACTTGTTTGGTCACGGGTTGGCGAGTATGTATTGACTATCGTAAGTTGAATGAAGCCACCCGTAAAGACCATTTTCCTCTCCCTTTTATGGACCAGATGCTCGAAAGACTTGCGGGGAATGAATACTACTGCTTCCTCGATGGTTTATCGGGTTACTTCCAAATCCCCATTGATCCCCAGGATCAAGAGAAGACTACCTTCACATGCCCCTACGGAACTTTTTCTTACAGACGTATGCCTTTCGGCTTATGTAATGCACCAGGCACGTTCCAGATGTGCATGATGTCTATCTTTTCCGACATGATCGGGAAAATCATGGAGGTATTCATGGATGACTTTTCAGTCATCGGGGATTCATTCCAGTCTTGTCTCTCCCACTTGGAACAGATGCTTAAACGTTGCAAAGAAAAGAATTTAAGTCTCAACTGGGAGAAGAGCCACTTTATGGTCAAGGAGGGCATTGTCCTCGGCCATAAAATTTTAAAAAACGGGATTGAGGTTGACAAAGCCAAAATCGATGTCATTGCTAAACTACCTCATCCCACCACCGTTAAAGGTGTTAGGAGCTTTTTGGGTCATGCCGGCTTCTACCGTAGGTTTATCCAAGATTTCTCTAAGATTGCCCGGCCTATGACCCATCTCCTCGAGAAGGATACTCCTTTCATCTTCTCTCCTGAGTGCATCGAAGCTTTTGAAACATTAAAGAAAAAGCTTACCGAGGCACCGATTCTTGTTGCCCCCGATTGGGACCTCCCTTTTGAGCTTATGTGCGATGCTAGTGATTTTGCCATAGGTGCGGTCTTGGGGAAACGAAAAGCAAAATACTTTTAGCCTATACACTACGCAAGCAAAACTATGACCGAGGCTCAAAGTCATTACACCACTACTGAAAAGAACTACTGGCTGTGGTGTATGCCTTTGAAAAATTCTGGTCATACTTAATCCTGACCAAATGCGTAGTGTATACGGAACACTCGGCTTTGAAGTACCTATTTGCAAAGCAAGATGCAAAGCCAAGGCTACTCCGTTGGGTTCTCTTCCTCCAAGAATTTGATATCATTATCCGTGATAAAAAAAGGAGCTGAGAACCTTGCTGCTGATCATCTCTCATGATTAGAAAACCCTCATCAGGATGTGTCCGAGAAACAGGAAATAAATGAAGCATTTTCACTCGAGACACTCAATGCGGTTGCTTTTCGTGGTGACTCTACTACCCCATGGTTTGCCGACTTTGCAAACTACCATGCGGGTAACTTCATCGTGAAGGGGATGACGTCCCAACAGAAGAACAAATTCTTCAAAGACGTTAAACATTACTTCTGGGACGACCCCTATCTCTTCAAAATCTGTGCCGATCAAGTCATCAGGCTATGAGTATACGGACAGGAAGCCGCTGATATTCTCAAGGCTTGCCATGCTGGACCCACCGGGGGCCACCATAGTCCTAACTACACCGCCAAAAAGGTGTTTGATTCCGGTTTCTATTGGCCCACGATCTATAAAGATGCCCATGAGTTAGTCAAAGCTTGTGATGCTTGTCAGCGTCACGGGAATATTTCACAAAAGAACGAAATGCCACAAAATGCCATTCAAGTTTGTGAAATCTTTGACGTCTGGGGCATTGATTTTATGGGGCCATTCCCATCTTCTCGTGGAAACAAATACATTCTCGTGACTGTTGACTACTTGTCAAAATGGGTTGAGGCTAAGGCCTTACCCACCAACGATGCCCGAGTTGTTGTGAAATTCTTGAAATCCCTCTTTGCTCGTTTTGGAACTCCACGTGCCATTATTAGTGATCGCGGTACTCACTTTTGCAATGATCAATTCGCAAAAGTCATGCTTAAGTACGGTGTTACTCATCGTCTTTCTACCGCGTATCACCCACAAACAAGTGGGCAGGTGGAGGTTTCAAACCGTGGTATTAAACGGATTCTTGAGAGGACCGTAGGTGAAAACCGTGCTTCCTGGTCGGACAAACTAGATGATGCACTCTGGGCCTTTCGTACAGCTTACAAAACACCCATCGGGTGTACTCCCTACAAGCTTGTATACGGGAAGGCGTGTCATTTACCGATCGAGCTCGAGCACAAAGTCTACTGGGCCTTGAAACATGGAAACTATGATCTTCATAAAGCGGGTGATCACCGTAAGGTTCAACTCAATGAATTAAACGAACTTCGTGATCAAGCCTACGAGAACTCTTCGATCTACAAAGAAAAGACAAAGAAGATTCACGACTCTAAGATAAAGAACCGCGTTTTCAACGTCGGTGACAGAGTCCTTCTTTTCAATTCAAGGTTAAAGATCTTCTCGGGGAAATTAAAAACCCGATGGACTGGACCATTCACTATTGCTAAAGTATATCCATACGGGACTGTTGAGTTATCTCAACCCGAAGGTCCCAACTTCAAAGTGAATGGTCATCGTTTGAAACACTATTTTGGAGAGGACATACCATCCTTGGTTGTCCCTGATCTCCAAACTTTCCCCATGGACCAATGAATTCGGGGATCGAGTCAAGCTAGTGACTCGGTGAACAAAAATTAGCAAAATATAAGGGTTTTCACTCGTATTTCTGACTTCTTTCTACTTTCTACCACTCTAGTGTGGGGGAGTGGCCGTCCCCCACCTTTTGAAAAGTAACTATGTATATAAGTTTCCTCTAAACAAAAAAAAAAAATGAAATGAACAAAAATGTTTAAGATTCGGCATAATAGCCGGGACTTTGAATATTGAGGACAATATTCAATTCTAGTGTGGGGGGGGGGGAATTCTTGCGAATTTTATTACAAAATACTTTCTAAGTACCCCCATTTTGGCCTAAAATTTTCAAAAATTTTTCACTTTATTTCAAAATTTTTGTGGTAATCAGTCCGCCAAGTCTAAATGACAAATGGATTGTCTAGTCCAGGAGCAAACGACTCTTGGTAAAGACATCTCAAACCCGTTGATGGCTTGCAATTTGCCAATAATTGTATGGTAAATAAACTCGCCATATCCCATAAAGCAAATGAGTTGGCTAGCCCGCAAGATTATGGCTTGTGGTAAAGGCCGTGGAAAATCCATAATTGGTAATCAGCTCACCAAGATGTTGACTTTGTCCATCAAGAGTTGGCTAGTCCAGAAGCAAACGGATTTTGGTAAAGACTAATCAAATCCATTGACAGCTGGTGATTTGCTCAAAATCACATAGTTTTTCTCAAAAGATTGCTAGGGACTAGCAATGTTTTAGTGTGGGGGATTGATGAGTGTGTAAATACTCATCATTTTTACTTTTTCTGAGCTGCCAAAACATCTAAAAACACTCAATATTGTATCAAAATAGTGAAAATATCCCAGGAATGTGTTTTATATGTTTCAAATGCAAAATAATCAAAAACAGATGAAAAACGTACAAAGTTTGCAAAATTGGCAGTTTCAGTCCCTCAACTTTCAAAAGTTGTCAAATCTAGTCTCTGGTTGTTCTAAAAACTTTAAAATGTCACCAAAGGTCCTTTTAAATCTAAAAGTTACATAATTAGTCCTTTGGTGCAAAGTTTCACAAAATGTCAAGTTTAGTCCCTGAAGTTTGGAAAATTGTCAAAAATGGTCCCTGGGATATTAAAACTTTGAGAAAAACAAATTTTGTCCTTGTACTTCTCATATATGGCAGGATTGGTCCTTAGTGGAAAAGTTTGGTGAAATTACACAACAGGTCCCTGAAGTTTCAAAGTTTGACAGTTTTAGTCCCTGGAAATTGAAAATGGAAAAATCATCTCAGGTCCTTGAACTATTCATCATATGGCATAAAATACCCTTGGAAAGGCTTTGGAAGAATGCCAAACCTCACCCCCAAACTTTCGGCAAATTACAAAAAAGGTCCTTGTGATACATTTAACCAAACCGGACCCTTAATAATTATTACCCAAAACCAAATACAAATCCAATCCAAACACTAAAGCCCAATCCCCATTTTTAGCCCGCTCCCACTCCAGCCCACACCCTTTGTATAATAAACCAGGGTCAAAGGTTTGACCCTTGGTCAAACCGAGTCAAACAAACATCCCCCTTTCTCCTTCCCTCCCCCACCCCACTTGCAGAACATCAAATCACCACCACCCCACCATCCCTATCCAATCCACCGCCCAAACCACCACTATCACCTAATAATCCAACCGCATTTAATGCCTTCCCCCTCCAATTGGTATTATCAGAGCAAATTGCAAAAATTCTTTTTCCCGCCAAAACACGTGGAGGGCTATGATGAAGTTTCAGTGATCCAATGGCCCTAATTATTGATGGGAAATGGTCAGAGAGGCAAGGGAACCCTAAATCTTCAAGTATAAAAGGAAGAGAAGTCCAAGAAGAAATGTGTTAGCTTAATTTTAGTATTTTAAGTCGTTTAAAGTAGTTTTCAAATTCTCAGTTGTAATTTAGCTTTAAAATAGTTTGATTTGTATTCTCAGTGTACTATTAAGGATTTCATCAATCAAAGTTAAAGTTTCAAGTTATATCTCACACTTTGCAATTTTCAAATTTTTTTTCAAGTTTTTTATTCTACGGTGTTGTGGTTATCATTAAGTACTTATGGACTCTTAGGATCACATAGGTTCCCTTAAGCTTGTTGAAGCTTGTAGAGACCATAAAATCAGCATTAGTGTAATAAAAATCAGAAATATAAAAATAGTCAACATAAGTCAACTGTGGTTTGTTTGAGATTGATTTCAGGTATTCAAAGGCAATGCAGGGCAAGCTTGGAAGTGGATAAGCCTATCTAAAGATAGGCTTCTGTGGAAAACCCTTTGTTCATGCTAAGGGTAGTTTGTAAGTTTAGCTTATTTGATTTTCCTCTAAATCTCAAATTTCTGTAGCTTGCTTGTTAATTGATATTCTGTATCCTTTGTACTTGTTAGGTGTTGTTAGTTAAGATTGTGGTTTAAAATTAGGTGTTTGTATTTAGATTTCTTTGTTGCTCACAATCTTTGTTTAAACTGCCATTATAGCAATAATATTGTTTTCTTGTGCTTAAGTGAATACAACATGTGTTTCTGAGCTTAGTTCATCCTTTTAAATCATATTAAAACATTTGGAAACAGATTGGTGGAGTAAATCAATTAATCTCATTGAAAATCATTCATAACAGAGCTTAAGAGGGTGTTTGGATTTAGTTAATTCACTGTGCTCTTGAGGTTTTTGGTTGTTAACTCTGGTTGAAAACTCTTTCTTAGTATCAAATTAGTTCAAACAAACCTTAACATTGGGTTTCATAGAGTAAAAAAGTCAAAATCTAATTCTTTGTGCCCTCACAGTTAACTGTGAGGGATTTGGCACTCAAAACTTTGTTTCTTAGCTTATTATTGGTCACCATCACCCATTTTAGTTTCAAATTAGTCTATTAAGTCATAATTAATCAGTTGAGCAAGATTAAAACTCACATTAGTCAACTGAGGAACAAATAGGTAAAAAGTCAAAGTTGCATGTCTCAGTTTTTGCAAAAATGGGAAGATTATTTGTGATTTTTGAGTAAGGATCTAGACCTTGAAATTCCTAGGTTTAGTAGCCCCCCAGCTCTTCTTTAAGGTCTCACCTTTTTTTAATTTTTGTGAATTTTATTGTGGACCCCACACCTAGCCAAAAACACTTGCAGGGGGACTGAGCTCCTCTGCATCAGCAAAACACCACAACATCACCACCTTTGGTGGTTGTTGTAGGCCACCTCAGTGGGTCCCATTGGTCTACATTGGGTTTTCCCAACCCCTTCCTACCAGGCTACAATATTTGACCATTTGTTTGACCTTAGGCTTAGTGGACCCCACCTGGAATCACCTCTAAAGTTTGTCCCATTTCTGTGTTTAGCTCAAATCATCAAGTGCTTATTTTGATTCTAATTAGCTTAACAGTGCTTATAGCTTGTTGTTTCTAGCTTATTTAAGTCCCTTGTGCTTAATTGAATCAAGTTTCATCATTGTGGACCCCACATATAATCATTTGAGCTTATTTGCCTAATTGGTCAAAGAAAGTCAACTGTTTTGCTTAAGGGGGTGCACACAACTTATTTTTAAGCTATATAAAAAGTTGTTTCACAAAAGTTTCTTAATTTCATCTCATTTTTAGCTGTCAAAAAGAAAAACACCAAAAAAGCAAACTTAAAATTAGTGATAGCTTCTATTTAATAGAATCTATATTTTTCATTTTTCATTTCAGCTTATTTATAAGCACTTTTCCATTTTTATAATTTTCTTAATTTTCTAGTACCTTTAAGTATTTAAAATAATTTTCTTAGATTTTTCCTAAGTAGTTTACTATTTATTAGAATTAAAAGTAGTTTAAATAATTAATTAGGTGATATTAGTAATTAATTAGTTTTCTTAAATTTTTATTAACAAAAGTAGGTTTTTATAATTTTCCTAGGTTTTATAAATTAATTAAGACTTTTAGAAAATATATTTTTAATTTCTACTATTCATTTTCCATTTTTCTTATTTTAATTATTTAAATTAGATTTAAATTAATTAAAAGGTAAATAATTAGTGAAATAGTCTAAAAATAATTTTTAGAAGTTTTTTTATATTTTTTTAGGATTCCTGTGATGGTTAAATAGTTTTATAAATTTTCTCATAATTTTCTAAGTCACTTTAGTATTATTAGTAATTTAAAATAGTTTAATTAGTTTAATTAATATAATTAGTTTTTAATTGATAAAAAACTCAAAAAAACACAAAAATATTTATTTTTATTTGTTTTACTTTCTTCAAGTTCATTTTAAGGTTTAGAAATTATTTTTACAAATTTTTAGGTTAATTTGTAATCCTTATCATTTTTAGTTAATTAAAATTAGGTTTAAATTAGATTTTAAATAGTTTTATTAATTAAATAATATTTAATAATCATTTTTATAATTTCATTTTCATTTTAAATTTTCTTTTAATTTTAAGTTTTCAAAAGTTCACTTGTACCCCCTGTAGTTTGTAATCTGATAAAACCCACTTTTCTGTCTGTTACCTGATTCCAAATTGTGAATTTGTGCATATATCTGTATATCTGTTATTGTGAATATTATATCATTTTACAAATACCAAAATATCAGTAGCAAAATCAAATTCCCAATCATCTTGGCTACTGCCCTCAGTGCCACTCATTCTCATAAATGTTTTCCAAAAACACCATTTCAATCTCGCTGGGACATAACGACCCGGGGACACACTATACTATCACCGGAGAATTGGAACGGAGCTGTCTTTGACTTGTTGACCTTGGTCAATAATATCTGACCGTTTTGGGACCAATCAGGAGAGTATTCCCGTCCTAGCCACCAAGGCTATCGAAACACTATTGAGCTCACTCAAGGAGCCAATGTGTCCCCCTTGCGATCCGACACCACCCGGTTGGTGCAAAGCGGATGTGCATTCCATAGACTTCGTTCCGAAGATCCTAATCAACATCTCAAGGATTTCCTTAAAATCGTAGATTCTATTGACCTTGATGTTACAACTAGAGAGTTGACCCGATTATGCCTATTCCAATTCTATTTACGTGATCAAGCTAGTCAATGGCTTGAACGTCTACCCGCGGGATCCGTCACCTCATGGGATGATCTCACCACTCGTTTACTTGCTCAATTTTTCCCACCGGGGAAAACTACCAAGCTTAGAAATGATATCTTGATGTTCCAACAATGTCAAGATGAAACCTTCTATGAAGCATGGACTCGATACAAGGACTTACTCCAAAAAAGTCCCTCATCATGGCATAGAACCATGGCTCCAAATTCAAATCTTTTACGATAAAGTTAATTATCAAACGAGAAGGGCCATAGATTATGCAGCCAATGGTAGACTAAACAGACTTAGCATTGATAAATGCTGAGAAGTTCTTGAGGGGTTAGCACAATACGAAGAAGAAGGATGGGAGGACCCGATGTTTTCAAGAGAAGGAAGTCTTGATTACGTGAACGCTACCCAAGAAAGATTATTGGGAAATATCGAGAGGCAGGTTAAAGAATTGATGAGAGCTGAAATGCCTGCAATTGAAACCACAAGCAGTGCTGATAGACATGTGAGTGCAATAAGCAAATACAATTTTCCTGAACGTTCACGACATGAGGAGTTCGAAGGGATAATGATAACCTTCATGAATAATCAGGAAAAACAGATTCGGCACTTAGAAGCTCGCATGGAAAGCACTCGTAATGCTTTTATGGACTTAGCGGACGAATTCATATCAAGAATTAAGGAGAAGATTAGGGAGAAATCCACACCGAGAAAAATCGAAAAAATCTTTGAATTCCCAACCCCTTTGGTGTGTGACGAAGAGGATAATGAAAAACCCTTTCCAAGCGCTTCACCTTCAGTTACCCCTTACTTTTATGAGCGTCCTCAGGAAGAAAAGAACTTGCAATTTCATAACATCTTCGTTGGAAGTTTGCAAACCACGCTCCCCAATTTGCATAAGAAACGTTCCTTTGGTTTTAAACCTGGTGTGAAGCGGTTGCACCTCAAAAACACCGCAGCTTTAGAAACCTCTATGGAACAACTCGTTCCCGTACCTACCGTTTACCAATATGAAGATCACGACCTAAATGGAACTCTGCCCAACCCTATTAATAACCACACCTCACTTTGTGACAGTAACAAAATGTTTGACCCTGGTGGACTTCACTAACGGAATGGCTACTCATAGTTTTTACTTTTGATTAGCAATCTACAATAGTGCAGGGACTGAATTTAAAATTGCCACTAAGTACTCATAAAATGGGCATCTGACGGCATCAGATTTTTACTCTTGACGTCATCACCTCGCTTTCTCAGCAATAATAACCCTATTTCCATCACTTTCAACCCATACCCCACAAACTATACCCAAGTGCTACTCCACCTCCGGATCTTCAAGTTCAATTCTGACATCTTCCGTGACCAATTTACACGTGGTAAGTGATTTTCCTTCATCCTTATTCGTTCAATTATCCCTAGGACCTACCAATTTTGAAAACCCCCATCTTCCGAAACCCTAACATGGATCCATTCTTCAACTCGTAATGCCCTTCCTTAGATGTTTTGTAATCATGAGTTATGCATTAGGTAGTTGTGGTTGATATGAATCATGAGTCAATTGCGGAAAAATCTTTCATACCACGGATTTTTTTGATCCCCCACCCATGTTTTCTGCAAAAAGGGGTGTTTGGGTCATGGATTTTGTAACAACCGTGGTTTTGGCAGGTCAGTTTGACTGATAGTCTTGACTCGGATGACGTTTGTTTGGTGTGTATTAGGTGTTTGAAGTGATATAGGAGTGATATAGGTGAGTTTTAGCACTAAATTCCTTTGCGTAAATGGATTTTATTGTGATTTGGAAAGTTTGGAATTTGGGAAAGTTCATTTTGATCACCTTTGTGGTGTAGAAATGACTTGTGTAGTTTTGGTGTTTTTGTGTTTTTGCGTAATGAGGCTTCGTTCAAGTAATTGAGCGTTAGTAAGTTACGTGGGATTTGTTTTTATGAGTTATGTTACAAAAGAGTGTGGAATTCTATTTTTGGAAACTTTATTTTTGAAAATGATATTTTTCCGATTTGTCGTAAAACTGAGGTTTATCGCGTAAGACGTTAGGATTAGCTACGGGTATTTATAAAATATGAAAAGTATGAGGTTTTGAGTGTAATAAATTAATTTAATAAAAAAAATATAAAATATATATATTTGGTATAAAAAAATCAGCTAGGAAAAAAAAAAGAAAAAAGGAAACCAAATTTGAGTCCAAATATGACTCTTAGGCCCAAGGAATCCTAGTTCAACCCAAACAAGCCCAACCCCTATCCATATAAACATAAAAAACGACCCATACCCCTCTTTTCCTGCAATTTGAAGTCGACACAAGGAGGAAACAAGAAGGAAAAATTAGGGTTTATAGTTTTGAGGCTAAAATCAAGAATCAAGGTAAAATCTTTAAACCCTATGTTCAATTGTTTGTTTATTATTGGAATTCATGTAATATTAATTATGATGGATCTAGGGTTTGTAAACTTCTGTAAATTATTGAAGTAAAACATGTTAGGATGATTAGATGTTAATATTATGGGTAATGGTTAAGGGAATTGAGTGTTAAACGCGTTAGATTATGTGTGAGGGTTTGGACAGATTTGTAAGGCTGTAAATATGTGAGTGTATATAATAGATGGTGATGAGTTAAGTCACGAATTTTAAGTCTAAATTGAAGTATAATGAAAGAGCTTTCTAAAAAGTCCAGCCACGATCGATTTTGAGGTCGGGAAGTCGGTCTTTCGATTTTTCTTTGATAAGGTGTCAAAGCTGTCAAACCGGGACAGATTTTGGGTAAAAGTTTGAGGGTGACATGTGGTTGTAAAAGTGGTATTTTGACTTGGTCTTCTGGAATCGTTAAGTTTTAGGTTATATTAGACTACCACGAAGAGGATTCGCGATAAAAACTTGTGGAAGTAATTATTAAAAATCAAAACTTTTTGGTGTGCGTTCAGATCCGAATTTGAGTAGTTGTCAAGTTTGAATTTCTTGTGAGTACTTGTGTGTGTTATTGGTCCATGGCCTTCGGGGATTAGCTTCTATTCTTATGAGAGACCATGGTAAATTTTTGGTGTGAGTTGTTGAGCTTTATTTGTCATGATTTCATGTGAGTGAATATACTAAAAAATTCTGCGTTTTATGAGTTTTAGAGTGCAAGGGATTTAGTGAGTATTAAGTTATGGTAGTGGTTAGTGTGGTGTCTAGGAGATCCATGGTGGGTCATATGAGTCTTAGACATCCATCATATGTGTATTACATGGGTTGTAGCTTTTAGCTTGACCTTGTGTAATGTGGATTATTTTTTGTGTGCTATAGATTGTGAGTTGTTTTTGTGGAAGTTGCGGAGTTTAAGGTGAGTTCATAGTCCCATCTTTTTACTTTATTTTAAACTTGGGATGGGAATGATGCTTGTCTTAAATGATTTGATTTACTGTGATTATGTGTGTGGTATTAAAGAGCTTGGACTTATAATGTTATCGTATGCATGCTATGTGTGATTATTTGCTTGTGTGGATGTTTATGGGATCCAATTAGGAGGATGCTTATCCTGTTGCTCGCGCATGCGACCTAATTGATGATATGTTTGATGGGATCCAATTAGGAGGATGCTTATCCTGTTGCTCGCACATGCGACCTAATTGATGTTTGATATGTTTGATGGGATCCAATTAGGAGGATGCTTATCCTGTTGCTTGCGCATGCTACCTAATTGATGATTATGGGGTCGGAGGACACAAGCCGTCCTAATGGTTGCCTTATGAGTGTTGTTGCCTTTGTGTGTGGATATTGACTTGCAAATGCATGTAGCTATATGATAACTATAACTATTTGTCCAGCTATATTTTGTAATCACAGTGAATTCGGTTGCCTTGTGTGTTGAGTCTTAAACCTATGAATCTCACCAACATTATGTTGACGTTTTAAGCATCATTTTCAGGTGAGCTTTCTAAGGATAAGATAGAAGGATGTGGATAGACGAGACCTTAGTTGCATTGGAAGTGGTTTATCATCTATGTTTGGATTTGTGTTTTGTTTTGGTTATTTTTTTGGGGTATTGTTACAACACTTTGTGTTTGTACATTGCTTTATTTATGTGCATGTAGTTGTTCTCTATGTTGACACCAGGTGTTGTGATGATATCCATGAAGTTACACCCGCGTGTTTCCACCGTGGCGGGGTGTGACAGATTGGTATCAGAGCCTTGGTTATAGAGAATTAGGCGGTTGGACCTAGACTATAACCTAAGAGTCCCTCATATAGTTGCATTTAGGACCTATGTGTAAGTATAGTATTTTATATGTCTATTTTCCTATATTTATGAGATGTTTTATTGAGTTTCGGACGTCTATTTTATCCCCTACACGTTGTATTGTATATATCGACTTTATTATATTGCGTAAGATGCTTCGTTGGACAACCGTTGTCGCTATCGGATGCAAGAGAGGTGGTAGGATGAAGCGGACTAACCGTAGAATCCGAGCTCCCGATAGCATGTATCTATGTTCGGACAAGGAGAGGACGTTTATGGGAAATGTTGGTGGAGAAGAAGTGGAGAGGTTTGGAACCACGACGACTTCTGGAGATGGAGCCATTACTAAATACCATTGGTAGTGTCCTCACTTCACCTAGGAAGGAGATGTGGTTTAGTCTAAACCTCGTAATTTGTATGCGCTTGTGAATTATGTAGAATTGGAAGAAAAGGATAGAGATGGTTTTGCATGTTGTCGACTACCACAACATGTAGGAAACATGAATGGATGGTTGAGTAAAGATAAGTATAGTATTTTATATGTCTATTTTCCTATATTTATGAGGTGTTTTATTGAGTTTCGGACGTCTATTTTATCCCCTACACGTGGTATTGTATATATCGACTTTATTATATCGTCTTCCGCACGTAAGATGCTTCGTTGGACAACCGTTGTCGCTATCGGATGCGAGAGAGGTGGTAGGATGAAGCGGACTAACCGCAGAATCCGTGCTCCCGATAGCATGTATCTATGTTCGGACAAGGAGAGGACGTTTATGGGAAACGTTGGTGGAGAAGAAGTGGAGAGGTTTGGAACCACGACGACTTCTGGAGATGGAGCCATTACCAAATACCATTGGTAGTGTCCTCACTTCACCTAGGAAGGAGATGTGGTTTAGTCTAAACCTCGTGATTTGTATGCGCTTGTGAATTATGTAGAATTGGAAGAAAAGGATAGAGATGGTTTTGCATGTTGTCGACTACCACAACATGTAGGAAACATGAATGGATGGTTGAGTAAAGATGAAAGGGAGTTAGGATGAAATGGTGTGGATTCGGATCTAGAGTCCACAGCGAGTAGTAAGTTGAATTGATCTGAGTGAGGAGATAAGTGCGAGAGTAGAGTTGAGCCATTATGCGACGTCTTTTGTTTTGTGTTATGTTTTGAAATTTGTATATTGTCTTTTGCCGTCAGGAGCCATGTTGGAGCGTGATTACTCTTGGATATTGGATCGACCTTATCCAAGTAATTTTGATTATAGAGTTTAAGTGATCATTGGAATTGTTCCATGCGAGATGATTGTTTGCGACGTCTTTTGTTTTTGTTTGCATGTTTGTTTGCATGATGTGTTGTCATAGGAGGGAGTACACTTGTGAAAGGGGGCATAGATAATTATGGTGGCCAACATAATTATACATGCGTCACAATACAAGTGGACTTGAAAGTATGATGGCATGGATTGCATGGTGTATTAGGTGCTATGTGGTATATGTGCGTTATCATTGAGATGTGAGGTTTTGGAAGTAAGTATGCGTGTGGAATAGGCTTATAACTATGGTCGCGAACATAATTATAAGGGTATCACACATGTGGACTTGTGACCATTATTGCATTGATTGATGTTTGTTGTTATATGTTGTGGTAGATGGTATGTGATATCATGTTGGTGATGGCTGTATGGTTAGAGAAGTATACTATTAACCGTTTGGGCAGTCGTTATATGTTGGGGTGTGTAGGTGGTAAGATTCCTTCCTACTTATCATATGTTGATACCTCAATTATCGGTGGGTACTTATGTTGTGGTATTTAAGTTGATTCGTATGCTAGATGCTCCGTTTGTATACCTAATTCTTTGGTTGGCATTCCTATATGTACCATGATGGTACAGATGTCATATACTTTCTATTCGATGTCGTGATAGGTGTTGGGTAATTGAATTCGTTTTGTTGGATACTGGTTCGTTTCTTTGGTTATTCCTTGCATTCATTTCGCGAATGAATATTATATTGTTCTTCGAGTATTGTTGATTCGAGACAAGTTGGTGTGGATATTTGATCTCTCATTTACATACACCAATTAAATTTTGTGACATGTTTTGTGACCTGTTAGTGTCGGTGTTTTTCTATGATTTTGGTTTGATTGTTGTACGAATGAGTCTTTGCGTTCTTCGCTTGGTTTGCAATGTATTTGCGTGAGTGTTCACTGGTATGAGTTCGTTTGATGATTATTTTTATTACGTGATTCCTTCATGTCTTTCGCATTCGTAAAAGAGGTTGAGTTAAAGTCTTTATGGTATTCTAAAATTCGTTTTGGGTATTTCAAGGTCATTTGTTGGAAACTATTATTTTTATGGTGAAAATGAAGTGTGGAAAAAAAATGGTTATGTTGATGTCTTACATAAAATGGTTTATATATTTTAAAAAATGTATAAGTTTAAGATATGTCTTGTAAAAAAAAAAAAAAAAATGGTGTTCATTTGTTTTTGGGAAGGTTGAGTACGGGAATAAGAACTGTCTATAGTTCTCATTTACCAAACTTGTTATGTATTTAGTTCATCGAGTGTTTCTTTTGTTGAGGTACGCCTGTGGATTTACTATGGGTACGTGTATTCTATCTTTTCTTGTGTGGGGTTTTCATGAACATTTTATCCGTTTCTATTTTTATTGGGAAAATTTCTCATTGTGTTTTTCTAGCTTTGATTTTGATGTTCGTTACTTCGTTAGTTGGTAATTCGTACCCTTTTTTGAGTTCGTTGATATACGTTTTAGTTCGACCGGTTTCAAGGTTCGCGTCGTTTACCTAGGATAGATTGTCGTTTTGATTATCAATTTGTTCGATGAAGAAGAAGAGGGTGTTTGCCAAGTTGTTCAAGTGGGGGGGGGGGGTTTAGTTTCAAGGTGTACGTTCTTTGGATTGCGTGGGCATCGCGGAGGTTAAAGATTCATAAGTGGAACTAGGTGATGCATGACTTAGAGTTTGGGAGTATAACTTGGAGACGATGGTTGTATGGAGCAAATAGCGTTATCTTCGCAGATCGTAAGAACCATTAGCATATATTTGACAAGAGGTTAATATATGTTGAAGAGAAGTTGGGTGTTGAATTTTTCAGTGACTACGATTGTGTTATTCGCTACCGTTAAGGAAGAGCGGACATCGTGGTAAGAGCGATGAGCGGGAGTGAACAAGTGAAACTTAGATGTTTGTGAGCGATGATTATGATAATTCAGTTCGAAGTTAAGGGGATGATGTTGACGGCCTAGAGAGAGAGGTTCAAGGATGAGAACATGTAAGAAGAATGATTACTTGGTTTTGACCAGTAAATGGAAAGGAACGAATATGGAGGAATGTACTTTGCGGACCAGCTATTAGTTTCATTGAGAGGAAGCGTAAGGACATCAATCATGCAAGGTATAAGATACATCCGAGAATAGATAAGACGTATTATTACCTTAGCAAGTGGTTGATACGCTTGAAGGTGAGTGTTGATGTCAACGATTATTATGGTGTTGCAACGGTCAGAGATACTTGGAGATTTTGTTGAGAAGGAATTGGTGAGACATTTCATTTGATGAGTTGATAGAGAGACGTGGGGTGTCGCGACAATCAGCTTATATCAAGATGAAATACTTACTCCGCGAATGTGGTAAATGTTTTATGGAGCCTTGAGATAGCGTATGAAGATGAGTACGACTTATCGTTCTTAAATGAGTGAACTAAGTGAGCGTACAAATCAGGAGATGGATGGTGAGCTGAGAGCATGGGTGTGTTTGATTTTGGAGAAAGCCGGGGTATACATTTATCCTTAGCTGAGTTCTCCTATATCAACAATTATCATTCTAGTATTAAGAATGTGCCGTTTGAAGTGTTATATGGAAGGAAATGTAGATTACCTGTTCGATGGGCAGAAGTTGGGATGAGCCAACTAATTGGTCCTGAACTGGTACAAGGGACTACGGATATGGTCTTTCAGATCAAGGAAAGACTTAAGGCAGTGAGAGATAGCCAAAAGAGTTCCGCGGATAATCGTCGTAAGTCTTTAGAGTTTGGTGTTGGTGATTTTGTGATGCTGAAAGAGTATTCTTGGGAAGGTGTTGTGCTTTTCGGTAAGAAAGGCAAGTTAGCACCGAGATACGTAAGATGTTTGAGATTTCGTAAAGAATTGGATTTGTGGCATACCGGTTGAAGTTAGCTGAGGAATTGAGTGGTGTACATGATACGTTTCACGTATCTAATGGAAAGAAGTGGTTGGCGGATGTTAGTCTGCATGTGCCATTAGATGAATATAAGGTTGACAAGACTCACCGTTTTGTCGAGGAACCTGTTGAGATTATAAACCAAGTGGTCGAATGTGTAAAGTGCGGTGAGATAGTGTTGGTAAAGGTACGGTGGGATTTTAAGCATGATCCTGAGTTTACTTGGGAACGTGAGGATCCGATGAAATTTAAGTACCCAAACTTGTTTGCTGCTGTGGTTGGTGAAGTAGATCGTTTGTAGTTGGATTTAGATCGTGGAAGTTAGATGCGGGGTATTCATAAATGTTTTGTTTTATGGGTATTTGTTATTCGTGAGTGCGTCTTGCGGTTACCATTTGGCTTTTCATTTGGTTCGAGAGTATCGTACCTACCTGTGAGAAGTCGTTTGGATCATTGGTGTTATTGATCGGTGTAGTGTATCTATTTTCGTGTATCGTTGGAGTGTCGGAGTGTTTTCTATCGTGTGAATTCGAGTATTTAGTCGATTCACATTTTTGCGATTCTTTCTCTGTGATTTTATGGGGTGGTATTTTTCCGCTTAAATACCCATAAATTTTCTTTTGCTGATGTTTTTGGTGAGACGAGTAGTTGAAATCTCGGGACGCGATTTCCCTAAGTGGGGGATGATGTAACAACCGTGGTTTTGGCAGGTCAGTTTGACTGATAGTCTTGACTCGGTTGACGTTTGTTTGGTGTGTATTAGGTGTTTGAAGTGATATAGGTGAGTTTTAGCACTAAATCCCTTTGCGTAAATGGATTTTATTGTGATTTGGAAAGTTTGGAATTTAGAAAAGTTCATTTTGATCACCTTTGTGGTGTAGAAATGACTTGTGTAGTTTTGGTATTTTTGTGTTTTTGCGTAACGAGGCTTCGTTCAAGTAATTGAGCGTTAGTAAGTTATGTGGGATTTGTTTTTATGAGTTATGTTTCAAAAGAGTGTGGAATTCTATTTTTGGAAACTTTATTTTTGAAAATGATATTTTTCCGGTTTGTCGTAAAACTGAGGTTTATCGCGTAAGACGTTAGGATTAGCTACGAGTATTTATAAAATATGAAAAGTATGAGGTTTTGAGTGTAATAAATTAATTTAATAAAAAAAAAAATATAAAATATATATATTTGGTCTAAAAAAATCGGCTAGGAAAAAAAAAAGGGAAAAGGAAACCAAATTTGAGTCCAAATATGACTCTTAGGCCCAAGGAATCCTAGTTCAACCCAAACAAGCCCAACCCCTACCCATATAAACATAACAAACGACCCATACCCCTCTTTTCCTGCAATTTGAAGTCGACACAAGGAGGAAACAAGTAGGAAAAATTGGGGTTTATAGTTTTGAGGCTAAAATCAAGAATCAAGGTAAAATCTTTAAACCCTATGTTCAATTATTTGATTAATTATTGGAATTCATGTAATATTAATTATGATGGATCTAGGGTTTGTAAACTTCTGTAAATTATTGAAGTAAAACATGTTAGGATGATTAGATGTTAATATTATGGGTAATGGTTAAGGGAATTGAGTGTTAAACGCGTTAGATTATGTGTGAGGGTTTGGACAGATTTGTAAGGCTGTAAAGATGTGAGTGTATATAACAGATGGTGATGAGTTAAGTCACGAATTTTAAGTCTAAATTGAATTATAATGAAAGAGCTTTCCAAAACGTCCAGCCACGATTGATTTTGAGGTCGGGAAGTCAGTCTTCTGATTTTTCTTTGATAAGGTGTCAAAGCTGTCAAACTGGGACAGATTTTGGGTAAAAGTTTGAGGGTGACATGTGGTTGTAAAAGTGGTATTTTGACTTGGTCTTCTGGAATAGTTAATTTTTAGGTTATATTAGACTACCACGAAGAGGATTCGCGATAAAAATTTGTGGAAGTAATTATTAAAAATCAAAACTTTTTGGTGTGCGTTCAGATCCGAATTTGAGTAGTTGTCAAGTTTGAATTTCTTGTGAGTACTTGTGTGTGTTATTGGTCCATGGCCTTCTGGGATTAGCTTCTATGCTTATTAGAGACCATGGTAAATTTTTGGTGTGAGTTGTTGAGCTTTATTTGTCATGATTTCATGTGAGTGAATATACTCAAAAATTCTGCGTTTTATGAGTTTTAGAGTGCAAGGGATTTAGTGAGTATTAAGTTATGGTAGTGGTTAGTGTGGTGTCTAGGAGATCCATGGTGGGTCATATGAGTGTTAGACATCCATCATATGTGTATTACATGGGTTGTAGCTTTTAGCTTGACCTTGTGTAATGTGGATTATTTTTTGTGTGCTATAGATTGTGAGTTGTTTTTGTGGAAGCTGCGGAGTTTAAGGTGAGTTCATAGTCCCATATTTTTACTTTGTTTTAAACTTGGGATGGGAATGATGCTTGTCTTAAATGATTTGATTTACTGTGATTATGTGTGTGGTATTAAAGAGCTTGGACTTATAATGTTATCGTATGCATGCTATGTGTGATTATTTGCTTGTGTGGATGTTTATGGGATCCAATTAGGAGGATGCTTATCCTGTTGCTCGCGCATGCGACCTAATTGATGATATGTTTGATGGGATCCAATTAGGAGGATGCTTATCCTGTTGCTCGCGCATGCGACCTAATTGATGTTTGATATGTTTGATGGGATCCAATTAGGAGGATGCTTATCCTGTTGCCCGCGCATGCGACCTAATTGATGATTATGGGGTCGGAGGACACGAGCCGTCCTAATGGTTGCCTTATGAGTGTTGTTGCCTTTGTGTGTGGATATTGACTTGCAATTGCATGTAGCTATATGATAACTATAACTATTTGTCCAGCTATATTTTGTAATCACAGTGAATTCGGTTGCCTTGTGTGTTGAGTCTTAAACCTATGAATCTCACCAACATTATGTTGACGTTTTAAGCATCATTTTCAGGTGAGCTTTCTAAGGATAAGATAGAAGGATGTGGATAGACGAGACCTTAGTTGCATTGGAAGTGGTTTATCATCTATGTTTCGATTTGTGTTTTGTTTTAGTTATTTTTTTTGTGTATTGTTACAACACTTTGTGTTTGTACATTGCTCTATTTATGTGCATGTAGTTGTTCTCTATGTTGACACCAGGTGTTGTGATGATATCCATGAAGTTACACACGCGCGTTTCCGCCGTGGCGGGGTGTGACAGATTTAGAGTTTGAAAATTGATTTTTCCCTCGTAATTGCATGGTTCAATTTCGCTGGGTCTGACTGCGTCAGGTTCTATTGCCTGACGGGTCAGATGTGTCTGACAGCATAACTTCATAAAACTCTCATTCTAACCATTTCCGTTCCATTCCATCTTTTTCCAGGAAAATGAGCAAGCGCACCCGACAACATCGAGGGAGTTCATCAAGGTCCCAACGTGTGAACTATGGTGACTCTGTTCATAGTTGGAATGAGTTTGATAATGACGCTTCTACAACCAAATATGCGGAACTACTCCATCACCATATCGATGTAGGGGCAGTGATTGATTGGGACTTTTTGAGGTCCCAGGGCCTTGAGGGTGATTTCCTAGGGAGGATCCATACTGATGCATTTACGGGTCCTCAATGTGTCACACCAAGGCGGAAAACGCGAGTGTGTAACTTCATGGATATCATCACAACACCTGGTGTCTAATAGAGAAAACACTACATGCACATAAATAGAGCAAGTACAACACGAAGTGCTGTAACAATACCCAAACACCAAAATAAATAACCAAATGTAATCCAAAAATATCTTCAATAAACTCCAAGGTACTAAATGAAAATCATAATCGTATCACAACCAAATCCTTCCAATGCAAACTAGGTCTCGCCTAATTGCTGCTCTCTACCCTGGTCTTAGAATGCTCACCTGAAAATGATGCTTAAAACGTCAACATAATGTTGGTGAGATTCATAGGTTTAGACACACACCGTAGGCAACCGGTTAACTGTGATTATACCACATAGCATGACAACAAGACAAGTTATTATACAAGTAAACACACAATCACACAATTAAAAACAACCAATGGGATGGAACGTGTCCCCCGATCCATTTAGTTAGGACGGAACGTGTCCACCGATCCAATTCTTTCATCAATTGAGTCGCAATGCGCGAGCAATAGGATAAACATCCTCCCAATTGAATTCCCACACAAATTTCACCACTTGCGTACAGTTCTACCCTTCTCATCTCAGGTACAGTTCTAGCCTTGATTCCCACACAGTTTTCATCACGCAATAATCACTTAGCATGCAAACATATATAATAACACTCGCAAGTCCATGCATTTAAAACACATAATCACAGTAACTTTAACACAAGCATCATTTCCATCCCAAGTTTAAAAACAATATAAAAGTGGGACTATGAACTCACCTCAACTTTGCAGCTTCCAACAAACACAACTCACAATCTATACAACACAAACAAGTTTACGTTACACACGGTCAAGCTATAAGCTATAACCCATGTAATACTCATATGATGGATGTCTAAGACTCATATGACCCACCATGGATCTCCTAGACACCATACTAACACTACCATAACTTAATACTTACTAAATCCCTTGGACTCTTAAAATCAGAAAACGCAGAATTTTTGGGTACATTCGCCCACATAAAATCACGATAAATAAAGCTCAACAACTCACACAAAAAATTCACCATGGTCTCTCATAAGCATAGAAGCTAATCCCAGAAGGCCATGGACCAATAACACACACAAATACTCAAAAGAAAATCACACTTGTCAACTACTCAAATTCGGATCTGAACGCACACCAAAAAGTTTTGATTTACATAAAATACTTCCACAAGTTTTTATCGCGAATCCTTTTCGTGGTAGTCTAATATAACCTAATACTTAACTATTCCAGAAGGCCTAGTCAAAATACCACTTTTACAACCACAAAACACCCTCAAACTTTTACCCAAAATCTGTCCCGGTTTGACAGCTTTGACACCTTAACAAAGAAAAATTAAAAAACCGACTTCCCGACCTTAAAATTGATCGTGGCTGGACTTTTTGGAAAGCTCTTTCATTATACTTCAATTTAGACCTAAAATTCGTGACTTAACTCTTCACCATTTGTTATTTACACTCACATCTTTACAGCCATAGTTTTCTGTCCAAACCCTACACATAATCTGACACGTTT
This sequence comes from Artemisia argyi, assembly GCA_030686995.1. NCBI lineage: Eukaryota > Viridiplantae > Streptophyta > Magnoliopsida > Asterales > Asteraceae > Artemisia > Artemisia argyi. The sequence continues at coordinate 34,541,965 of CM060694.1, forward strand.
AACACTCAATTCCCTTAACCATTAACCATATTATTGACATCTAATAATCCTAACATGTTTTACTTCATTAATTTACAGAAGTATATAAACCCTAAGTCCATCATAATTTATATTACACGAATTATAACAATAAAACATTAATTGAATGAAAACTAGTATCAAAAGTATACCTTACGCTTGATTTTTGGCTTCAAGAGCAAAACCCTAATTTTTCTTTTTCTCTCCTCTTGGGGATCGACCAAATATGCAGGAAAAATAGGTTTGGGAGTCTTGATTTTATATTTATATTAATTGGTGGATAATTACCTAACTTAGAGTTGTAATTGGGTTACAATTGGGTCTCTTTTCCCCCCTTCTCCCCTTGGCCGATCGTACACCCCCCCTCCATATATTTTTTTATTTTTTTATTAAATTAAATTATTACACTAAAAACCTCATACTTTTCATATTTTATGCATTCCCATAACAAAACCTAACGTCTTTCGCGATAAACCATAATTTTACGACAAACCGGAAAGTATTCATTTTCAAAATAAAGTTTCCAAAAATAGATTTTCACACACTCCATAAACATTTCTCACAAAAACAACATTCCCGTAACGTACTAACGCTCAATTACTTGAACGAAGACTCATTACGCAAAACCTCAAAATGCCAAATATACACAAGCCATTTCTACACCACATGGGTGATCAAAATGAACTTTTCCAAAATCAACATCATCAAAAATCACAATAACAACCACAACGCGAAGGGATTTAGTGCTAACCCAAACACTAATCACACTATAACACACAATAACACTCATATACCCATATAACTACTTAAACCACACCAAACAAAGTTTGATTAACTCAAGGCTAAAAGTCTAACTAACCTGCTAAAATCACGGTTGTTACATCATCCTCCACTTAGGGAAAGCTCGTCCCGAGATTTAACAGCTCGTAACATCAGACTTCTCAGCAAACAACTTAGGATACTTAGCTCGCATTTGATCCTCACGCTCCCAAGTAAACTCAGGACCACGTTTGGAATTCCATCGTACCTTTACCAAATCAGTCTTACTACGCTTCATACTCTTAACTTCTCGGTCCATAATCTCAAAAGGTTCCTCCACAAAGTGAAGCGTTCTATCAACCTTAATCTCATCTAGTGGCACATGCAAAGTAGCATCCGCCAAACACTTCTTCAAATTAGACACGTGAAACGTGTCATGCACACCACTTAATTCCCCAGGCAATCTCAAACGATATGCCACAAGTCCCAATCCTCTCCGTAATCTCAAATGGCCCAACATATCTAGGTGCTAACTTGCCTTTCTTACCTAAACGCACAACATCCTTCCATGGTGACACCTTCAACATCACAAAATCCCCAACACTAAACTTCAAAGGTTTACGGCGATTATCCGCATAACTCTTTTGACGATCTCTCGCAGCCTTAAGTCTTTTTTTAATCTGAAAGAGCATATCTGTAGTCTCTTGTACTAATTCAGGTCCAATTAACTGACTCATCCCAACCTCTGCCTATAACACCGATGATCTACACTTCCTTCCGTACAACATCTCAAACGGTGCACATCTAATGCTTGAATGATAGCTATTATTATAAGAAAACTCAGCCAAAGGCAAATGAGTATCCCAGCTTCCTCCAAAATCAATAGCACAAGCACGAAGCAAATCTTCCAATGCCAGAATCGTTCGCTCACTTTGCCCATCGGTATGTGGATGATAAGCAGTACTCATATCCAACCGTGTATTCAAAGCCTTTTGCAACGACTGCCAGAACCACGAAGTGAACCTACTATCCCGATCGGAAATGATAGACACAGGCACACCATGCCTTGCCACAATCTCATTAATATAGATCCTTGCCAACTTCTCCATCTTGTAATCCTCACGAATGGCCAGAAAATGTGCAGACTTCGTCAATCTGTCTACAATGACCCATATCGTGTCATGTCCATTACTTGTGCGAGGCAATTTAGTAATGAAATCCATAGTTATATTATCCCACTTCCATTCAGGAATTGGCGGCTGCTGCAACAATTCAGAGGGTTTCTGATGTTCAGCCTTAACCTTCAAACAAGTTAAACATCGACTAACATACTCAGCTATCTCCCTCTTCATTCCCGGCCACCAATAAGCATCTCTAAGATCATAGTACATCTTATCAGACCCTGGATGAATCGAGTATCTCGTCTTGTGAGCCTCATCCATGATCACCTTTCTCACATCTCCCACTAGTGGAACCCATATTCGATCTAAGAAATATAGTCCACCATCTTCCTTTCTCTCCATCTGCTGATCCAAACCACGCAACATTTCAGCCACAAGGTTCTCATCCTTGAGAGCCTCCTCTTGTGCTGCCAATATCTTACTCTTAATCCCTGACTTTAATGTTATGCTCATAGCTCGCACACGTCTTGGCTTAATTCTTTCTTTTCTACTCAACGCATTAGCCACCACATTCGCTTTTCCAGGATGATAACGAATGTCGCAGTCATAATCACTTAACAACTCCATCCATCTTCTTTGACGCATATTCAACTCCTTCTGATTAAAAATATGCTGAAGACTCTTATGGTCGGTATAAACCGTACTCTTCGTACCATACAAATAATGTCTCCAATTCTTGAGAGCAAACACCATCGCACCCAGCTCTAGGTCGTGAGTGGTATAATTCTTCTCATGAACCTTGAGTTGTCGGGATGCATAAGCTATCACTTTTCCTCTTTGCATTAGTACGATGCATCGCAATACACCACAAAATCGTCCGATCCATCAGGTAACGCTAGCACAGGTGCATTACACAAACTATGCTTCAATATCTGAAAAGTCATTTCTTACTCATCTCCCCATACATACTTCTTATTCTTCTGAGTCAACGTAGTGAGAGGCTTGGCAATCTTCGAAAAATTCTCTATGAATCTTCTGTAATACCCTGCCAATCCTAAGAAAGAGTGTATTTCGAACGGCGTCATAGGAGCCTTCCAATTCTTAACCGCCTCAATCTTGCTAGGATCCACATGGATACCCTCACTATTTACTACATGTCCAAGAAAGTGTATTTCCTCAAGCCAAAACTCACATTTTGAAAACTTGGCATACAGTCTCTCATTCTCCAACAAGCCAAGTATTAACCTTAGATGTTCCCCATGCTCTTCCTTCAACTTGGAGTAAATCAGAATGTCGTCAATGAACACAATTACCAATTTATCTAAATAGGGCCTACATACACGATTCATCAAATCCATGAATACCGCTGGGGCATTAGTCAACCCAAATGGCATAACTGTAAACTCAAAGTGTCCATAACGAGTTCTAAAAGCTGTCTTGGGAATATCCTCCTCATGCACTCTCAACTGATGATAACCAGATCGCAGATCTATCTTTGAGAAAAATCTAGCACCCTGTAACTGGTCGAAAAGATCATCAATTCTAGGTAGAGGATACCGATTCTTCACCGTCAACTTATTCAACTCTCGGTAATCAATACACATTCTAAACGAACCATCTTTCTTCTTAACGAACAAAACAGGCGCTCCCCACGGAGAATGACTAGGTCGAATAACCCCTTATCTTGAAGTTCTTTCAACTGTGCAGCCAACTCCTGCATCTCCGTAGGTGCCAATCGATAAGGAACTTTTGCTACCGGCGTCGCTCCCGGAATTAACTCAATACAAAATTCCATCTGTCGTAACGGTGGTAATCCAGACAAATCCTCAGGAAAAACACCCGAAAACTCACACACTACTGGAATATCCCCCACTTTGAGTTCCCTAGACTTCGCACTCATAAGGGATTTCGAATTCTTCTCCACGCTTTCTCCTTGTACTCGCAACACACCACCACCCTCTAATGGAATTCGAACCACCTTTTCATGGCATATAACTTCAGCTTTATGCCTAGCCAACCAATCCATCCCTATTACCACATCAAAGTTACCATGTCCTAAGGGTATTAAGTCAATCTTAAACGCAACACCCTCTAACGCGATAACACACTCACGAATAATCTTATCAACTTCTATTTCTATACCACTAGCTATTTCAATCAAAATACTAGGTCTAAGTTCACTTAACTCAACACCCAATATTCTAGCAAATTCTGTAGTAGCAAAACAATAATCCGCACCCGTATCAAATAAGATAGTAGCATAAAGACCATTGAGAGAGAACGTACCAGTAACGACGTTCGGGTCTTGACGTGCCTCATTTGCATTCATGGTAAACGCCTTCCCTTTTGATGCATTCCTGTTATAACCTTGACCTCCTTCAATAGCCAACTGATTTCTCATCTGCCCAGGTGCCCTATTCATCTTGGGACACACGTTGCGGAGATGATCTGTGCTACCACACTCATAGCATGCCCTCCGACCAAACCCTGAGCCAACCGAGTTGATTGGAGTCGCTTGGGTAATCACAACACGGCATTCCCTAGCAAAATGTCCAGGTTTGTTACACCTAAAACATACACGACACGACACATGCTAGGGATGCACACCAGTGCACTTAGCACATCTTGGGGCATTACTAGCATACCCTCTCCTATCATTGTTCCCTACCAACGCCGTAGAAGTCGTCCCCACATAACCCGTCGCCATTATAGGGTTCGCTGCCACGAATCCCTTTCCATTTCTTGCCTTCTTACTGTCAACCTTAGAACCAACCGTCTTACTAGTTTCATCCTCCTCTCTCTTCTTCTCACCCGACTTTGCTAGTGTTCCACTCCTAACCGCTTCATCCGTCAGTGCCCCAGCCTTTTGAATAGCACTTAGAAGCGTTGTCGGCTCAGTCGCCCTAACCATCGAGCAAATCTGTGGAACCAATCCACGGATATACCTCTCAATACGCTTCGATTCAGGAGTTACTAGATGAGGAACCATCCTAGCTAACTCATGAAACCTATCAGTGTACCCCATATGATTAGCTCCAACCATAGTATGATTCCACAACTCTTCATCCAATTTCTGCATCTCATTAACTGGGCAAAACTCCTCCACCATTAAGGCTTTGAAGTCCTCCCAAGTCATACCCAATGCCGCAACTCGTCCCCTAGCCTGAAGTTGCGTGTTCCACTAGGTCAATGCCTTGTTAACCAAAGAACTAACCACATACTTAACTTTCTGGCCCTCACTACATCCACTTATATCCATCACAGACTCCATTTTCTCTATCCATCGAGTAAGTGCAATTGCACCACCCTTTCCATCAAATTCCTTAGGCTTACAGGCCATGAACTCCTTGTAAGTACACCCATTATTTTCGCCTCCTCCACTTCCAGCACCATCAGGATGAGCTCCACTGCCTAACTGCTCACTCAATTGAGTCACAAGTTCAGGCATTAAAGCTTCTAGCTGCTGATTGATCATTTGCTGAAAGATAGGGTTGCTCTCACCAATAACAGGTGTTGACTTTCGCTTCTTTGGCGTCCGATAAGGTCCACTTATTGGTGACTTATGAGTAGGACATCTCGATCTCTTTGGCGCCATTTCCTGAACACGCAGGACAATAGAACCATTAGACACCACTTCCGATATACCACCATCATAACATAATTCCCATCACATGGGACACGCATCACAAATACCGGAAATTAAATCTTACTACACGTAAGCATGTCATTCTTGCTCAACGTAAGATTGACCGTAAGCCCACATGCGTCGTGATACATGCATAACTATGTTGGCCACCATAGTTATAGATGCATCCTTTCACGTGTGTGCTTGCTTTCAATGCTACGCCTCACAAAATAACACCTTAGCATAATAAACACACAAACTCATACATTAATAACACATAATACACCAATGACCACATAACATACACATAAGATATTCAAACTCAAGCCTTATTATTAATAACGGGGAAAAATTCCCATAGTCCATTGGAATTACATTCCAACATACAATCAACATCAAAATAACTCAACAAAACCATAAACATTAAAAACATAACATTGAAAACAAGTCGTACGCGGTTCGAGTCCTATCTATTTAAAAACGGTGTACGCGCAGTGGACTGCAAATCCGAATCCACTTCATCCTCTTCGCTCACCCCTCCATTCCTATTTTCACGATTTTGTGGTAAAGGATGTCTTGCAAAATCATCTTCACAATTTCTTAACTCTTCATCTATCCTATCTACAAAATCATACAAACCTTGGGGTCTAGCCCAAACGACCCCATCATCTTCCAGAAACTGAGGACACCTACACGGGTACTTGGTGGTGAAACCTTCTTTATCAGCTACCTTTGTCTCATATCTCTCCACCATTTCCCCATTCACATTCTCGAGTGTCAGCTTCTCTTCAATCACACATGGTATCATGCTAGCGGGGACCAATATCCTCTTATTGGTTCTCTTTATCTTCCCAACCCTCTTACGTCCCTTAACGACTACTGTGGTCCAACAACGTGTCTTTCGCGCAGGAGGTGCCATTCTATAAATGACACACACACGATACTAAGTACAGGGTTCGATAGACGTCCAAAAACTCGATAAAATAGCTCATATATTAGGAAAATAGACATGTAAAAGTATTATACTTACACATAGGTCCTAAATGCAACTATATGAGGGACTCCTAAGCTATAGACTAGGTTAATCCACCTAATTCTCTATAACCAAGGCTCTGATTCCAATCTGTCACACCTCGCCAAGGCAGAAAATGCGAGTGTGTAACTTCATGGATATCATCACAACACCTGGTGTCTAATAGAGAAAACACTACATGCACATAAATAGAGCAAGTACAACACGAAGTGCTGTAACAATACCCAAACACCAAAATAAATAACCAAATGTAATCCAAAAATATCTTCAATAAACTCCAAGGTACTAAATGAAAATCGTAATCGTATCACTACCAAAATTCATACAAAATCAAATCCAAACATAAACCAAATCCTTCCAATGCAAACTAGGTCTCGCCTAATCACTGCTCTCTACCTTGGTCTTAGAATGCTCACCTGAAAATGATGCTTAAAACGTCAACATAATGTTGGTGAGATTCATAGGTTTAGACACACACCGTAGGCAACCGGTTAACTGTGATTATACCACATAGCATGACAGGAAGACAAGTTATTATACACGTAAACACACAATCACACAATTAAAAACAACCAATGGGACGGAACGTGTCCCCCGATCCATTTAGTTAGGATGGAACGTGTCCACCGATCCAATTCTTTCATCAATTAAGTCACAATGCGCGAGCAATAGGATAAACATCCTCCCAATTGAATTCCCACACAAATTTCACCACTTGGGTACAGTTCTACCCTTCTCATCTCAGGTACAGTTCTACCCTCGATTCACACACAGTTTTCATCACGCAATAATCACTTAGCATGCAAACATATATAATAACACTCGCAAGTCCATGCATTTAAAACACATAATCACAGTAACTTTAACACAAGCATCATTTCCATCCCATGTTTAAAAACAATATAAAAGTGGGACTATGAACTCACCTCAACTTTGCAGCTTCCAACAAACACAATTCACAATCTATACAGCACAAACAAGTTTACGTTACACACGATCAAGCTATAAGCTATAAACCATGTAATACTCATATGATGGATGTCTAAGACTCATATGACCCACCATGGATCTCCTAGACACCATACTAACCACTACCATAACTTAATACTCACTAAATCCCTTGCACTCTTAAAATCAGAAAACGCAAAATTTTTGGGTATATTCGCCCACATAAAATCACGACAAATAAAGCTCAAGAACTCACACCAAAAATTCACCATGGTCTCTCATAAGCATAGAAGCTAATCCCAGAAGGCCATGGACCAATAACACACACAAATACTCAAAAGAAAATCAAACTTGTCAACTACTCAAATTCGGATCTGAACGCACACCAAAAAGTTTTGATTTACATAAAATACTTCCACAAGTTTTTATCGCGAATCCTTTTCGTGGTAGTCTAATATAACCTAATACTTACCTATTCCAGAAGGCCTAGTCAAAATACCACTTTTACAACCACAAAACACCCTCAAACTTTTACCCAAAATCTGTCCCGGTTTGACAGCTTTGACACCTTAACAAAGAAAAATCAAAAGACCGACTTCCCGACCTTAAAATCGATCGTGGTTGGACTTTTTAGAAAGATCTTTCATTATACTTTAATTTAAACCTAAAATTCGTGACTTAACTCTTCACCATTTGTTATTTACACTCACATCTTTACAGCCATAGTTTTCTGTCCAAACCCTAACACGTAATCTAACACGTTTAACACTCAATTCCCTTAACCATTAACCATATTATTGACATCTAATAATCCTAACATGTTTTACTTCATTAATTTACAGAAGTATATAAACCCTAAGTCCATCATAATTTATATTACACGAATTATAACAATAAAACATTAATTGAATGAAAACTAGTATCAAAAGTATACCTTACGCTTGATTTTTGGCTTCAAGAGCAAAACCCTAATTTTTCTTTTTCTCTCCTCTTGGGGATCGACCAAATATGCAGGAAAAATAGGTTTGGGAGTCTTGATTTTGTATTTATATTAATTGGTGGATAATTACCTAACTTAGAGTTGTAATTGGGTTACAATTGGGTCTCTTTTTCCCCCCTTCTCCCTTTGGCCGATCGTACACCCCCCTCCATATTATTTTTATTTTATTTTTATTAAATTAAATTATTACACTAAAAACCTCATACTTTTCATATTTTATGCTTTCCCATAACAAAACCTAACGTCTTTCGCGATAAACCTTAATTTTACGACAAACCGGAAAATATTCATTTTTAAAATAAAGTTTCCAAAAATAGATTTTCACACACTCCATAAAAATTTCTCACAAAAACAACATTCCTATAACTTACTACCGCTCAATTACTTGAGTGAAGACTCGTTACGCAAAACCTCAAAATGCCAAATATACACAAGCCATTTCTACACCACATAGGTGATCAAAATGAACTTTTCCAAAATCAACATCATCAAAAATCACAATAACAACCACAACGCGAAGGGATTTAGTGCTAACCCAAATACTAATCACACTATAACACACAATAACACTCATATACCCATATAACTACTCAAACCACACCAAACAAAGTTAGATTAACTCAAGGCTAAAGGTCTAACTAACCTGCTAAAATCACGGTTGTTACACAATGGGAAAGGTTGTTTAGGATAAGGGAAACGGTTTATAGTGAGTTGGTCAGGGAGTTCTTTGCTACTTTTCAGTTTGATTTGGCTGAGGCTAGGATAGATATGGGAGGTACCACCATTTATTTTAGGCTAGGGGAGAGCTTAGATCGTGCTTGATTACTGAGTTTGGGTGGAGATTAGGCTTGTATACTTAGGAGGAGGCTGTTCAGGGTGGTTTTATGCAGAGGTTGATGAATGGGGAGACAATGAGGAGTAAGTTGAGGTGTTCCATGTTCTGGCTGAGTATCGGGAATGGGGTTTATACCTCAACCATTTGGGCGGCCTCCATTAGGGACCCTATGATCAGGTTAGCCCACAGATGCATCACCTACAGTTTGTCAGGGCGCCATGGCACTACTCACCGTGTCACTGCTTCAGACCTTTTCTACCTAAACACCATGTTTTCAGTGGATGTATACTGTAACATCCCGTTCTGGGAAGCGAGTTATTTGAAGACTAGTGTGAGGGAGAGGGATAGCGACAAGGTGTATGGAGGGATGTTTGTGACCCGCCTGGCTCGTTCCTATGGGATCCTCGTTCCGGAGATTATGGGGTACCTGAGCGACTGTGGGGCATGTAGGGTGGTGAGGGCCAAGTCCCTCAAGCAGATGAGTATTGTGAGGGAGCTGGGGATGGGTCCTTTACTTGGTACGTTGTGGGAGGACCGACGGGTGCTGAGGATGATGACGAGGGTATACCCCAGCAGCCGCATTATGGGGACTATGAGGTTGGGTCTGCGGACTACTACCGGCACGTGGGTCGGGGGGATTGGCAGGCACATCAAGGGGCATGGATGGGTCAGGTGGATGCATGGCAAACCACCACTGACCAGAGGTTTGACTGGATGTATGATCACACCATCCGCCAGATGCAGCATCTTTCTACCCGTGATCACATTGAGTCTCAGTTGCAGATCGACCCGTTCCCTGGACGCGAGATGGACTACCCTCCCTACGGGTACACCGGGCACCTCCCTCCAGGCTATGATTACCGCTATGGTCCCCCTCCCCAGTGATTTGCCATGATATTTGTGATCTTTGGACAATTTATTCATGGTTGTATGATTTGAAATAATTTGTCTTGTAATAATTTAGGATGTGGCCTCTGTTAGCTTTGGATACTTTTTATTTATCTTTGTTATTATGTATGTAGGATTTTAATTTAATGGTTGTTTAATTTTTCAGTTATTATTTATGTGATTTTATTTTGTTTGATTGTTATTTGTTTCCGTATGCATGCTTTACTTTTATTGATTGGTAGATCATGTTTCAAAACTAAATTGTGAAAATTCTTTATTTTGTCGTTTAACTGCGTCTTAACTTTATATAAAGGTATTTTGCAAAAGATAAGTATAAGGGGAAACCCCAAATATGTTTTTAAGAACAAAAATTGATCATGATTCTCCACAATATTAAATGGACATGTGTATTAGTATCTGTTAGAGTCAAATGCTTTTATCGAGTCATAATGGTGTTTTGCAGGATTTTTCAGGAAGTAGGACAAAAGTATTTCTAGAAATTTTCCGGAAACTTAACATAAAGATTTCTGCAGGTCACTTCCGACGGCGTCATGAATTAATTCCTGACGGCGTCATGTGTAAAATTTTAGAAATTTTGCGAGTTTTGTTTTTCTAACGGAGTCTTAAAGTTTTTGTTAATTCTTTAGTTATATAAACTTCAGGAAATCTGCAAACATTCATTCCTGATGAGGCGAAAAATGATCCGTTTTTAGGGGGTCATTTAAGCCCGAATCCGAATTTATTTGATCAAATATTGCCCTAAATCGTTCCTTTTGTGATTTTAGGTGTTTGGAGAGTGAATTCTGGAAAAGAGGCTATTTTGGACGTTTTTGGAGCATAAAGTGAAGAAAACGACAAAGTACCAAAAATCCAAGCTGGAAATACAAGGTGACGGCGTCAAGGGTTTGCTCTTGACGGCGTCAGACATGAAGAATAATTTACCGTAGCTGGTGACGGTGTCAGATGTAGTTATGACGGCGTCAAAGTGGCCAAGATTAATTTACCGAAGGTGGTGACGGCGTCACATAGGCCGTCACGATTGGATCTAGGGCGTCCGAGGAAGTGTATGGCGGCGAGTTGACGGCGTCAGATTTTACTCTTGACGCCGTCAGAAGGATTTTCCTATATATAGTTTTCTAGTTTTTTCATAAAAAAAAGGAGAAGTTTTGGTGAAACCCTAAAGACGATTTTGGTGCCTCTTTTACAGGTTTTTCAAGGGTTCCAAACCCTTGAGACCTTGCATTGTAATTGAGATAAGTATACTCTTAATTCAATCAATATGTCTATGTGTTGGTTGTTTATCTTTTGTTCTTATCTTAATTCTACTATGCTAGGCTAGATCTCTCTTGTGTTTGCTTAGATCTAATGAAACCTAGATGTTGATTATGTGTTGATTACTTGTCTATTCTTGTTTTGAATGAATGATTTTATATGTTAGGCTTAAGAAAACTGGCAGATCTCCAAATGGTAACATGCTTGAACGTCTTAAGAAACATGAACCGAGGCGTACTAGGTCTTTATTGGTTGTATTTAATGCATGAGCCACTGTTTACAATCCCTACAGTTGTGCTGGGTCATGGTGTAGGAGGAGATAAGAGCTCATAGAGTTGGGGAGTTATGTATGCCACTCCACGAATGGTATTAAGGAATACAACCCGTCATTCATACAAGTGTAACAAGTAATTGACATGTAAAAGATATCTAGGGAGTAATGAAGTCTAAGTAAACACAATTTCTCCAATTACTGCTCACAACCTTAGTTTAATTAGTTTAATTTTATTTTTATTGTTTTATTTTGATTGCATCTTAGCTTTGGGTTAGTTGATTAGCAACTAATTCCGCCCACTCTTTCAAAACCCGAGATTTTAATTGCTTTCATAAAAATATAAAAATACAAAAATAATCATCTTTCATCTCTAGAACTTTTAATTAGGTTTTCTAATCCTAGCGACACTATTCCTAAGCTGAACGATCAATCCCCCGGTACTTGTCACTATACTATACTACAACGATCAGGTACACTGCCTGGTGGGGGTTGTAAGCTTCTCGAGATCCCTCGAGAGGTAAAGCAAGGTGCGATTCCCACGCATCAAGTTTTTGGCGCCGTTGCCGGGGAATAGTTATTGTCTAGGTTAGGATTTCTTTTTATTAGGTCTACTTGCTAGATTCCTTTCTAGTAAGATTTTTTATTTTTATTTTTAGGTCTTCTTTAGTCTATCTTATTTCTTCGTGCTTTTGTTCGTAACTCTTTACCATCCGACATCATGGAAGGTGGTAACATCTTTGAACCCATCATCCCACCACAACAAAACCCACCATTAGAACCCCTTAGGCCCCGAACCTTAGGAGAGTATTCCCGACCTAGCCACCAAGGCTACCGAAACACCATTGAGCTCACCGGAGCCAATGTGACCCCCTTGCGATCCGACACCATCCGGTTGGTGCAAAGCGGATGTGCATTCCATGGACTTCGTTCCGAAGATCCAAACCAACACCTTAAGGACTTCCTCAAAATCGTAGATTCCATAGACCTAGGTGTTGAAACTAGAGAGACTACCCGTTTACGCCTATTCCAATTCTCTCTACGGGATCAAGCTAGTCAATGGCTTGAGCGTTTACCCGCGGGATCCATCACCACATGGGATGATCTCACCACTCGTTTCCTTGCTCAATTTTTCCCACCGGGGAGAACTACTAAACTTAGGAATGACATCTTGATGTTCCAACAACGTCAAAATGAATCTCTTTACGAAGCATGGACTCGTTTCAAGGACTTACTCCAAAAAGTCCCTCATCATGGCATAGATTTGTGGCTCCAAGTCCAAATTTTTTATGACCATATCGATATCCCCACGAGGCGAACCATTGACCAATCGGCCGGTGGTAAGCTACGTGATCTTAGTGCGGAACAATCATGGGAACTCATAGAAGATCTTGCTCTCTATGACAACGAAAGTTGGAATGATCCCCGTGATTTGAACAAAACGGTCAAGGCAATATCTTTGCCTTCGAATAATTCAAGCACTCCCGACCGTAGGATCATGGAACTTGAGGACCAAGTCAAGTTTCTCATGAAATCTTACGAAGCTCCGAAGCATTCAAGCCAAGTGAACAAAATCACTTCTTCATGCGAATTATGTAGTGGTCCCCATGACACTCGTGATTGTATGGAACTCCCCGGAACAGCTTTTGCGAACTACGCATCCACGCGTACCGACGAAGCGGGAGATAAGTGGTACACTTTCAAGCCCGAGCCAAACACATACGGTGATTCATATAACCCCTCATGGAAAAATCACCCAAACCTTAGGTGGAAACAAAATCAACCCAATTCATCCAACCCACCTAATCGTTACCAATCAAACGGTCCACCATCCAACCGTACCTTCAACAACAATCCTTCTAACAACTATGGTAGTACCAACAATCTTGAAGGATTGATGTTGAAATTTATGGCATCTCAAGAAGCTCGCATAGCTAGGTTTGAAACCGAATTCAACCAACAACAAACGGAGATGACCAATAAGATCGACAACTTGTTGAAAGCCCTCAACAACCAAACATTAGCCACACCTAGGAAGGACACTAGGGACACCAATAGTGGAATCCAAGCTAAGGACCCCTCATCATCCAAACATGTTCACTTTGTCAATGTTGTCACCATTAAGCCGATAGATAGGGAGATAGAGGAGAGTGACAAAGATGAAGTTAGAGTAGAAGCCAATAGTGAGGATGAGAGTAGGGAAGTTGAGGTTAATAAGGATGAGGAATTAGAGGAGGTAGAACCTATAGAGGAATACTTTGATAAGTTGCCAACCAAGGAAGAACGGGAATACCATAAGTATTTATTCGATAGTCCCGAGACAACATATATCTTTGGCGATCCCCTGATCAAAATGGGAGACCCCTCTAACATTAACATCCCATGCAATATCGGGCACATGCATGTATGGAAAGCTTACATAGACCCTAGATCCCCCGTGAACATCATGTCTAGGACTTATTACAATTGGGTGATGAAGAAGCAACTCAATTTTAGGATAATGCCCGGTAAAAGTTGGATAAGTAATTTTGTAGGAAGAGTTAAGGGAGTACATGTGATTATAGGGAATCTCACCTATGAGATTGATTTCATGATAGTGGGAGACACGCGTCCGGTGATAGATTCTTGCCTAAGTCAAATAATATTTGGGAAACCATTTGTTGAGGCCACTAGGATGAGTTATGATCCAACGTTAGGGATAGTTAGATTCAAGGAAGAGAATGACGAGGTTGCCTATCAAATGCCCTACAAGATTGAGCAATACCGCCTTCTCTCTAATTTCGAAAAGGAACGTAAGCAAGCGGCTTATTATAGGAATGATGAAGATAGACGTAGAGGAGTAGAGTATGTTAGAAATAGGATGCTTGGTTTCTACAAAGAATGCTTGCAACTAGGTCCGGAATACAAAACTGGTTTAGAAGACGACCTAGAGAGTGGAACCAATGATGAAATCACGTAGTAACCCACGACTTTGAGTCTAGCTACAAGACTCGTAAATAAAGAAAAGCGCTTCTTGGGAGGCAACGCATGTTTTGTGTGATTTTAATTGTTTGATTGTTATTTGCTTCCGTATGCATGTTTTATTTTTATTGTTGGTTGATCATGTTTCTCAATTAAAATGTGAAATACTTTATTATGTTGTTTAGCCTAGTCTTAACTTCAACCTAAAGGTATTTTTGCAAAAGATAAGTGTAAGGGGAAACCCCAAATATGTTTTTAAGAAACAAACCGATCATGATTATCCACAATATTTAATGAACATGTATATTCGTATTTGTTAGAGTCAAATGCTTGTATTGAGTCATAATGAAGTTTTGCAGGATTTTCCAGGAAGTAGGACAAAGTTTTTCTAGAAATTTTCCGGAAACTTAACATAAAGATTTCTGCAGGTCCATTCTGACGGCGTCAGGGCATTGCTCTTGACGGCGTCAGGAGTCAAAAATCTGGAAATTTTACCGGTTTTGTTTTTCTAACGGAGTCTTATAGTTTTTGTGAATTATTAAGTTTTATAATCTCCAGGAAATCTGCAAACTTCATTCCACAAGCATTATATCTTATTTTGTTTTCTAGGATTTAGTAACTTATATAGGATGCCGCCGATTTTACGCGAGGTTGCCTTGTCTACTTTTGTCAGGATTTACAGGTTATTTGTGATAAGAAGATGATTTATATTCTGGAAGGGAAGCTTTGATTGTTCGTTTTCTTGGAGGAAGATTTAACCTGGCCAACTAAAATCCATACCGAGCGAATCAGGGGAGTATTTGATTTCATTCTCTTTACTTTTTAACTTTTACATTCTTTACTTGAACATTGGGGACAATGTTCATCTTAAGTGTAAGGGGAGGGTAAAAAGATGATACCTTACATATGCACTTTCGCTTGAGTTTGTTTTGTTTGATAGTAGATGAGTAATAAAACTACGAGAAATACTTGTTAGTGTAATTTTAGCGCCAAATTTAAAATTTTTTACAACATTTAGGAGCGAAACTTTAGCCATAGCAAGCATCTCATGGATAGGAGGTTGTATGACTAGCACATAACCGTATATTCAGAAAAATTTTCCACCAAAAAATGTGAGGTTCGCCTTTAGATTTGATAGGAAAAGCATTCATTATTAGTGCTTATGAGTGTACCGGTAGCATTTAGATTCTAGAACTTGCGTTAGTGATGCATCCCGAGACCGCTAGTGAGACTACATTCGTGTGGTAGGATTTACTACATGATAAGAGGCATTAGGATCACCCTTGTGTTAAACCCGTATTATAATTACTTGACCATTTAAGTCATATTACTTGGCTAGTTAAGTCAACTAATTTTTCCCACACCCTTAGCGTTGTACTCATTTTTAGTACACGAAACCCCTAGTACACCCCTCCGAGCCTATCTTTTCGTTTCTAACTTTAAGCATTTTACTTAAAGGAAGAATTTGTTACACCCCATTTAAATGTACACCCAAATCGCCTTAGCCTTCCGTGTATGCGCTCATTTTTAGTGCATTATTGTTATTTGTTAAACCCTAAGTTAACTTTCTAATTGATTACATGGTTGCTAAGTCGAGTCATATCCTTGTACATATTGTTTTGGGACGATTGGGACTCATGTGCAAGTACTTATTTTATGGAGTAATGGGGAAGAACATAATATTATTACCCCCATATGTACGTTAATCTTAAAAGTGCTCCAAGTGTTTTGATTTTCTTAATTCGAGTCATTAGAATAGTTAAATGTAAAGTATGTAAAGATTCAAGTGTAAGGGGAAAAAAAAAAAAAAAAAAAAAAATCGAAAAAGAAAAAGATAAAAAAAAAAAAAAAAAAAAAAAAAAAACCAAGAAAAAGAAAAAAAAATAGAAAAGAAGAAGAGAAAAAACATACGGACTACCATCCCGTTTTTATTGTATGTTTATTTTATGTTTTTGTTATTTTTCATTTATTAGCTTAAGTCGAGTCTAGTCTTGGCTTAGCAACGCCATCTTGTACATGTAATTAACCAAGATTGTTAACTCGCCACCAGTAAAACTTCCTTTATCCAACAAAATCGTGTAATTCATATCCCTACACCTAACGATATAACCCTTTAAAAAGACCTCTTTGATAGTTTATCCTAGGTGCTTACGCCATGTGGTGGAGGTTTGATCCTTTCCCAAGCCTATGGTAATCTATTTTGCTATGACAGGTAGTGAGAGATATCTTCCATTTCCATAATGTTATATTACTTTATTACACCCGTGCTTGTCTATTGGTCTTTAGTGGAACGATTATTTGTTGTAATTACTTTTATATTAGTGTTAAATAACCCCTAACTTGTCTTTTGAGTAGAATAAAAGCTCATTTGCTTGAGGACAAGCAAATCTCAAGTGTAAGGGTATATGATGAGGCGAAAAATGATCCGTTTTTAGGGGGTCATTTAAGCCCGAATCCGAATTTATTTGATCAAATATTGCCCTAAATCGTTCCTTTTGTGATTTTAGGTGTTTGGAGAGTGAATTCTGGAAAAGAGGCTATTTTGGACGTTTTTGGAGCATAAAGTGAAGAAAACGACAAAGTACCAAAAATCCAAGCTGGAAATACAAGGTGACGGCGTCAAGGGTTTGCTCTTGACGGCGTCAGACATGAAGAATAATTTACCGTAGCTGGTGACGGCGTCAGATGTAGTTATGACGGCGTCAAAGTGGCCAAGATTAATTTACCGAAGGTGGTGACGGCGTCACATAGGCCGTCACGATTGGATCTAGGGCGTCCGAGGAAGTGTATGGCGGCGAGTTGACGGCGTCAGATTTTACTCTTGACGCCGTCAGAAGGATTTTCCTATATATAGTTTTCTAGTTTTTTCATAAAAAAAGGAGAAGTTTTGGTGAAACCCTAAAGACGATTTTGGTGCCTCTTTTACAGGTTTTTCAAGGGTTCCAAACCCTTGAGACCTTGCATTGTAATTGAGATAAGTATACTCTTAATTCAATCAATATGTCTATGTGTTGGTTGTTTATCTTTTGTTCTTATCTTAATTCTACTATGCTAGGCTAGATCTCTCTTGTGTTTGCTTAGATCTAATGAAACCTAGATGTTGATTATGTGTTGATTACTTGTCTATTCTTGTTTTGAATGAATGATTTTATATGTTAGGCTTAAGAAAACTGGCAGATCTCCAAATGGTAACATGCTTGAACGTCTTAAGAAACATGAACCGAGGCGTACTAGGTCTTTATTGGTTGTATTTAATGCATGAGCCACTGTTTACAATCCCTACAGTTGTGCTGGGTCATGGTGTAGGAGGAGATAAGAGCTCATAGAGTTGGGGAGTTATGTATGCCACTCCACGAATGGTATTAAGGAATACAACCCGTCATTCATACAAGTGTAACAAGTAATTGACATGTAAAAGATATCTAGGGAGTAATGAAGTCTAAGTAAACACAATTTCTCCAATTACTGCTCACAACCTTAGTTTAATTAGTTTAATTTTATTTTTATTGTTTTATTTTGATTGCATCTTAGCTTTGGGTTAGTTGATTAGCAACTAATTCCGCCCACTCTTTCAAAACCCGAGATTTTAATTGCTTTCATAAAAATATAAAAATACAAAAATAATCATCTTTCATCTCTAGAACTTTTAATTAGGTTTTCTAATCCTAGCGACACTATTCCTAAGCTGAACGATCAATCCCCCGGTACTTGTCACTATACTATACTACAACGATCAGGTACACTGCCTGGTGGGGGTTGTAAGCTTCTCGAGATCCCTCGAGAGGTAAAGCAAGGTGCGATTCCCACGCATCAATTCCACAAGCATTATATCTTAATTTGTTTTCTAGGACTTGCAAGTATATATAGATTGCTGCCGATTTTACGCGAGGTTGCCTTGTTTGTTTTCTCAGGTTTAACAAGTTATGTATGACAAGAAGATGATTTATTTTTCTGGAAGGGAAGCTTTGAATGTTCATTTTCTTGGAGGAAGATCTAACCTTGTTACCACACTATCCACACCGAACGAATCAGGGGAGTATTTGATTTCATTCTTTTACCTATTTCACTTTTACATTCTTTAATTGAATATTGGGGACAATGTTCATCCTAAGTGTAAGGGGAGGGTAAATGATGATACCTTATAGGATACAATTGCACTTGAGTTTGTTTTTTGATGGTAGGTGTGTAATAAAACTAAGAGAAATACTTGTTAGTGTAATTTTAGCGCCAAATTTAAATTTTTTTACAACATTTAGGAGTTAAACTTTAGCCTTAGCAAGCGTCTCATGGATAGGAGTTGTATGACTAGCACAAAACCGTACCATTCAGAAAAATTGTCCACCCATATATGTGAGGTTCGCCTTTAGATTTGATAGGAAAAGCATTCATTATTAGTACTTATGAGTGTACCGGTAGCATTTAGATTCTAGAACTTGCGTTAGTGATGCATCCTGAGACCGCTAGTGAGACTACATTCGTGTAGTAGGATTTACTACATGATAAGAGGCATTAGGATCACCCTTGTGTTAAACCCGTATCATAATTACTTGATCATTTAAGTCATATTATTTGGCTAGTAAAGTCAACTAATTTTTCCCACACCTTAGCGTTGTACTCATTTTTAGTACACGAAACCCCTAGTACATTCCTCCGAGCCTATCTTTTCGTTTCTAACTTTAAGCATCTTACTTAAAGGAAGAATTTGTTACAACCCACTTAAATGTACACCTAAATCGCCTTAGCCTTCCGTGTACGCACTCATCTTTAGTGCGTTATTGTTACATGTTTAAACCCTTTGTTAATTATCTAATTGATTACATGGTTGCTAAGTCGAGTCATATCTTGTACATATTTTTTGGGACGATTGAGACTCATTGGTAAAGTACTAGTGTTATGGAGTAATGGGGAAGAACATCATATATTACCCCTATATACGCGTTAATCTTAAAAGTACTCCAAGTGTTTTGATTATCTTGATTCGAGTCATTAGATTAGTTTATTGTAAAGTATGTAAAAATTCAAGTGTAAGGGGAATGTACATTCCTTATGATGTATTATTTTGGATGATAGGGTAAGAGTGTATGCAAAAATAATAATAATAATAATAATAATAATAATAATAATAATAATAATAATAATAATAATAATAATAATAATAATAATAATAATAATAATAATAATAATAATAATAATAATAATAATCGGAAAAAGAAAAGAAAAGAGAAAAAACATACGGACTACCATCCCGTTTCATTCTATGTTTATTTTATGTTTTTGTTATTTTTTATTTATTAGCCTAAGTCGAATCTAGTCTTGGCTTAGCAAAGCCATATTGTACTTGTAATTAACCAAGATGATTAACTCGCCACCAGTAAAGATTGCCTATATCCAACAAAACCGTGTATTCCATATCCCTACACCCAACGTTATAACCTTTTAAATGACCTCTTTGATAGTTTATCCTAGGTGCTTACGCCAAGTGGTGGAGGTTTGATCCTTGCGCAAGCCTATGGTAATTTATTTTGCTATGACAGGTAGTGAGAGATGCTTTCCATTTCCATATTGTGATATATACTTTATTACACCCGAGAGATGTGAGTACCTAAACACTATTTGTGAGGTGCTAGTATATGACCTCCGTGCTTGTCTTTGGTCTTTAGTGGAACGATTATTTGTTGTAATTACTTTTATATTAGTGTTAAATGACCCCTAACTTGTATTTTGATTAGAATAAAAGCGCATTTGCTTGAAGACAAGCAAATCTCAAGTGTAAGGGTATTTGATGAGGCGAAAAATGAACCATTTTTAGGGGGTCATTTAAGCCCGAATTCGAATTTATTTGATCAAATATTGCCCTAAATCGTTCCTTTTGTCATTTTAGGTACTTTTGGAGTGAAATCTGGAAAAGGAAGCATTTTGGACATTTTTGGAGTATAAAAGTGAAGAAAACGGCAAAGTCTTAATTTTCCTTGCTGGGAACAGTACCTGACGGCGTCACAAGATTCTACATGATGGCGTCAAGAGCAATACAAGAGGTGGAAGTGGATGATACACGTGATGATCTAGAAAGTTTTGTACTAAGGAGATGACGGCGTCACCATAGGCCGTCATGGTCCAAATTTTAGTGACGGCCCAGAGCAAAATTACACATGACGGTGTGAAAAGTGGATCTAGGCAATCCGATTTCATTATGGGCGGCGAGTTGACGATGTCAGAATTTCCTTCTTGACGTCGTCACCTTGTAAAATCTATATATAGTTTTCCAAATTTCATTCATTAGTGTGCAACTTGGAGGGAGAAACCCTAGGTCGAATTTTTCCAGCTTTTTCAAGGGTTTCAACCCTTTGAACTTTTCATGTCAATTTGAGATAAGTACTCTTTCAATTCAATCAATATGTCTATGTGTTGCTTGAATATATCTTACACTTGTCTTCAATTTAATATGCCCGGCTAGATCTCTTTTGTGTTTGCTTAGATGTAGTGAAACCTAGATGTTAATTATGGGTTGATTGTTTGTTTATAGTTGTTACGGATGATTGTATTCGATGTTAGGCTTAAGAAAACTAGCAGACTTCCATTGGTAACATGCTTGAACGTCTTAAGAAACATGATCAGAGGTGTACTATGATTTTTGGTTGTATTTAATGCGTAGGAGAATTCTAATGATCCCATGTTAGGAGCTTCTAACGGCTCGACATAGGAGTGAAGTTAGGATCCTATAGAGTTAGGGAATATTGTACACGGCCTTACGACTAGTATTAAGGAATACGACCCGTCATCCATGCAATTGTAACAAACTATCAACCTATAAAAGATATCTAGGGAGTAATGAAACCTAAGTAAAGACAACTTTCCCCATCATTGTTTACACCACTAGTTTAATTAGATTTCATTTCATTTTTGTCATTTTATTTTGATTGCATCTTAGTTAATTTGGGTTAGTTGATTAGCAACTGATTCCGCCCACTCTTCCAAAAAGCAAGATTTTTATTTGCTTTTATAAAATATAAAAATACAAAAAAGAATCATCTCTCACCTATAGACTTAGTTTTTAGGCTTTCTAATCCTAGCGACACTATTCATGAGTTGAACGATCACCAGGTACTTGTCACTATACTATACTACAACGATCAGGTACACTGCCTGGTGGGGGTTGTAAGCTTCTCGAGATCCCTCGAGAGGTAAATCCTGGTGCGATTCCCACGTATCAACCCTTAGGTAATGATCTTGAAGTAGAAACTTTAGAAGAAAATGAAGTTGTAAATGTTAAAGAATCAAAGTCACATCCATTAGATAACATTATAGGTCACCTAAATCAAAGAACACTTAGATCACAAGCTCAAGATAAAAATAACTTCTTTTGTTTTGTGTAAACAATTGAGCCTAAGAATATAAATGAAGCCTTAAAGGATGAACGTTGGATTATGGCTATGCAAGAATCATTAAATCAATTCAAAACAAATGATGTTTGGGAACTAGTCTCAAATCCTAGGAATGCGACCATAATAGGAACTAAGTGGGTATTTAGGAATAAATTAGATGAAAATAGAATAGTAACTAGGAATAAAGTTAGGTTAGTCGCCCAAGGTTATAATCAACAAGAAGGAATTGATTATGACGAAACCTATGCTCCTGTAGCTAGATTAGAATCCATTAGAATCCTTTTAGCTTATGCATGCGCCCTAGACTTTAAGTTATACCAAATAGATGTGAAGAGTGCATTCCTCAACGGTTTTATCAATGAGGAGGTTTATGTGGCACAACCTCAGGGATTCATTGACTTCGCAAAACCTGATTATGTTTACAAACTAAAGAAAGCTTTCTATGGTCTTAAGCAAGCTCCAAAGGTTTGGTATGATAGACTGAAAGCTTTCCTAGTTGAGCATAATTATTCCATGGGAATGGTAGATAACACTCTCTTCACTAAAAGAAATGACCCGAATATCATCATTGTCCAAATATATGTCGATGACATTGTATTTGGATCGACTTGTCAGGATATGTGTGATGAATTTGCCAAAATCATGCATGATGAGTTTGAGATGAGCATGATGGGTGAACTAAACTTCTTCCTAGGATTACAAATAAAACAACTAAAAGATGGAATATTTTTTAACCAATCAAAATACATTAAGGAAATGCTTAAGAAATTTGGCCTAGAAGACTCAAAACCCCTTAAGACACCTATGTCTACGGAAGTGAAACTCACAAGAGATGAAGAAGGTGAGTCCGTAGATAACACTAAGTATAGAGGAATGATAGGTAGTTTACTATATTTAACGGCAAGTAGACCCGATATCATGTTTAGTGTTTGCCTTTGTGCCCGCTTTCAAGAGGATCCCAAAACCTCTCACCTAGAAGCGGTTAAGCGTATCTTCCGATACATTAAAGGCACTATACACTTAGGATTATGGTATCCTAAGGGATTCGGCATAGAGACCATTGTTTATGCGGATTCGGATCATGCGGGAGACTACGTGGATCGAAAAAGCACTAGTGGTATTTGCACGTTTAGGGGATGTTGCCTAACGTCTTGGTTTTCCAAGAAGCAAACCGCTCTTGCTATTTTGACCACCGAAGCTGAATATGTAAGCGCTGGAAAGGCATGTCAAAAAGCACTATGGATGAAACAAGCTCTCGTAGACTATGGCGTTAGATTAGATACATTCCTATAATGTGTGATAATAAAGGAGCCATAGATTTAAGTAAGAATCCCGTTCAACACTCTAGGACTAAACATATACAAATACGTCATCACTTTCTTAGGGATAACGTACAAAAGGGAAATATAACAATAGAAAAGGTAGCCTCGGAAGATAACATTGCAGATATATTTACTAATCCCCTTAAGCGTGAATTATTTAACCACTTGCGTTTAGGATTAGGAATGATGGAACAAATAGATTAAAATTTTATTTCTGAAATTTCATGATCCTAAATTTTTTTTTCTGTCAGATGGGCGGACCCCTAAAATTTATAAGGGGGGCCCCCTTAAAATTAAAGGGACCAGCCTCACTTTAAGGGGGCCGGCCATCTGAGCATAAAAATTTTTAAATTTTCTTTTCTTCTTCACAAGTTTGAGTCTAGGATTCTGTTTTGCACAAAAATCAGGAATTGAGATATTTTGTTTTGTATATGTATTCTCAAAGAAAACCTCAATTCATTTTGAAATACTCTCACGTTTAGGAAAACTCATTGTTGAATAATGGTTAAAAACATTTTTCTAAATTCATGCATGAAATTTCACATGAGTTGTCAAAATATATAATCCAATATATATTCTTGGCAATCATGGACTAAGCAAATTGAATCAAGGAGTTCTTGGATTGCTTCTTAGGATATATTTTTTTTTCTTTGCATTAGGAGTCAAAGCAATCGCATCTCCACATTTGTTGCATGTAGGCACATACTAGAAAAATGTCAAGTATCACTTGGTCACATTTGTTCCATCATTAGTTTCTCCCTCACTAAGTTGCCTTATACTTTATTTGTTGCCTTAGGATACATGACTTGCTTATTTGTTCATTTACATTGTTGTCTTTGCATGAAACAATATTGTATGCTTAGTTTCCTACATATATACTTTCTGTGCATACTTCATCAAGATAATATTTGTTTAGTTGCCTAAAGAGATGGACTTGCCCAAAACTAAACCTCAAAACAAACATCTTTCTGGAAAAATCTCTGCCAAAAACCATTTCTGGCAATCTGGGAACCAGACATTGGGTGGCCCCCATAATTATAACGGGCGGCCCCCTTAAAATTAAAGGGGTCGGCCACCTGATGGTCGAGGTTCCCTATTTGCTTTCTGCTTTTCAGCCCATTTCACCCTATTTTGATTCCCCACTTCCCTAAATTCATAAACATTCTTTGTCTATCAAATCCACCACATATTATCCTTCCATAAACACCAAATCAGCACACTATAAATACCCTCATTCATCATTAATCATCACTCAATCCATCATGTCATCCCCCAATCATCCAAGAACCAAACCTACAAGAGGTGCAAGAATCACCGTCAAACCCGTGTGGAGAAGAAAACTTGATACATGTCAAAAATTCTCATCCATTAATGATGTTGTCTCCAACCAACCAACAAATAAACATTCACTTCACCCAAATGATACCTTCACTTTACCTCCACATGACAACCTCACTATCTCACTCACAAACAATACTCCACATCCATCTCACTCAATTCTTCCAAATGATCCTTTTGAGGAACATACTCAATCCCAAAACCACATCCATCCTTCTCATAAAGACATGAATCCTATGTTACATGTCCAAACCTCAATCCCTAACAATAACCCAACTCCACCATCATCACCTTCCTCCAAACATAAAAAGTTCGTTGAGGAGCTCAAAGAAGCTCGTGAGCTTAGTGCTCTCCTTGCCCTACATCTTGCTCAATGCAATTTGGTTCAACAACCCTCTACCACTCCATCCTCACCATCCAACCATATTGTCCCACTTGAGAATCATGTCAACAATTGTCCTTGTTGTATTTTTCTCCAAAAACAAACCATTGCTCTCAATGAGCACTTCACTTGGATTGAGTATCTCCTCACAAGGTCTTCTCCACCACCATCACAAACACAACAATCTATCTCTTCCGCTCCAAGCTCACATCCATCAACCACTCCAAACTCTCCAAACAACATTCCCACAAAAGTCTACCTCCACTAAATCCATGCTCCATGCTTCAAATCTCCAAGCAAGTCCTAGAGACCTCAAGATGGCAACTTAGTATTATCTAATGTAGTTTGCTAAGAAAAGCATATATGTATGCTTATGTTACAATGATTATGTTTTCCAACATAATCTATTTTATGAATAATGAATGCTTGTTGAGATTTTATTTTTCTTTGTCTTTTACATGTTTCCTTGCTATATATAGTTTATTGCATCATATATATTGTGTGCTTTAAATATTTTTGCAAGCATTCCATATCTCGAATTGTCTTATAACTTTAAAACAAGGGGGAGTACGCATCAAGGGGGAGCTCATCCGACGTCAGGATAAACCTTTTTGATGTTCACAAAAAGGGGGAGAAGTGATATAAACTCACTAAATACTTGCATATATAACAATTTTTTATTTAATGAGTTTAGATTTTGTAATCATCAAAAAAGGGGAGATTGTTGATATAAATAATGCGTAAAAACGTTATTAATATTTATCGATATCCTTATGTTTTGATGATCACAAAATATAAAATCATTAAACGTAAAATCATTACGTAAACAAGTATTTAGTGACAAAATATCATTACATCCAACTAATTCACTTAAGGTATAAATAAACAGTTGTCTAATACATTTTATGATCAAAGGAAGGTTTATTTACTAATTAGAAATTATATAAAGTGGTATAAACATTTTATATATTTTAAAAAACACTTTTGGTAATTAGAGGAAAATGTTTAATTCAAAATAAATATATGAATTCAAATTTTTAACCAAAATCAGTTAAATCTACACCAAATAAACTTTCCCCAGAAAAGACAAAAATTCAGGCCGTTACAGTGGGCGGCCCCCATAATTTTAAGGGGGCCGGCCATGATTTAAGGGGGCCGGCAAACGCTCCTCTGTCAGAATCTTTTGCCTATAAATACTAGTTCAAATCTGTAATTTTTCCTCACCTTTTGCACTAAAACTTTCTGTTCTAATTCTCTCAAATCATCTTCCTAAATCCTTTGATCATAAACATATTAGTTATTGTTTCAAGTGATCAAATCCTTCATCATTCAAAGTGCAAGAGAAGAATACTCCTCTAACATCTTGTTAAGAAGTATTGTAGGCTTGTGAATATTGTTAAGGTTTAGAAGTTGTGTAATAGATAGATCTAGGTGTGTTAGTAGTTGTGAATAGAAGTAGCTGTGTTGGGAAAAAGAAGAAATAGTGTTGTGAAAAAGAAGTAGTGAAGTTGTGTGAAGTTGTGTAGTAGTAGTGGTGTGTATAAGTTGTGAAGAAGGTGTGTAGTGGTGTGAGATTGGTTCTAGCTACTATTAAGACTCGACATCTAGCTTAGTGTCGTTAATTGGTGTAAGCAAAAGTTGTGTAAGGTTTTGTCCGCCATAAGGGAGCTTGTTGAAATAGTGAAGAAAACTCTCGAGTTAGGTGCTCGGGGAATGGAGTAGGGCGAAGAGGTGCTTCGTAGCCGAACCGCTACAAATCCTTTGTCTTTTGGTGCGATCTTTCCATCTCTATCTCTTTACTTACTTATATTGTTGTTGTTTACTTTCGTAGATATTAGTAAATATAAGTGTTATATATTGATCTCACATAAAACTTGAATCGAAGATTTTGCAAACAAAGTTTGTTTTATAAAATAAAATTGACGTAAAACTATTCAACCCCCCCCCCCCCCATTCTAGTTTTCCACAGAACGTGCTATCCAAGTCTATTCCAATTACGTGTTCTTAACTTGTTTTACTAGTGCAATGATTGTAACTATCCTCGTTGGTGATTCGCGAATGTAAACAAGGTGGATCTTCTCCTTTAGTCTTAGGCTCTAATGAGGGTTAATGCTGTCACCATTAACGAAGCCCACATAATGAACTTCAGCTACTATTTATAATTTATTTATAGTGATCTATTTTACCAACTTATTTGCCTTATTCAATTGTTATCTACCTAATGGTATTAAACTCATTAGTCACAATAAATAGACCTACCTAGGGCTCTTTCAGACTCAGACATCCTAGGTCAGAATCAGATAAGATTCAAACATTAACCATCGTGATAAGGATCAAAGCTTTATAATTCAACTAACCGGTTAAAGTTACAAAATTTTATGACATATTCCAAAGATATAGTTACCAGATAACAAAGCATCAAGAAAATAAACGAGTAAAACGATAAATATAAATAATATCCAATGAGGTAAACTAGAAATCGATGTAAAACAAATTAAAAACACATAATCTTCATAAACTTGGCTAACACCTAAGGGTGTTAGCCCATAATCTGAGTAACAAAAGCAACAAACATAATCACAACGTATAAAGTATGAAACATAATAAACATGATACGCTAACCGAATGATTAAGTGATGTAACAATGATTAGAGATGTTCTTCAAGGATGATATAGTCTTCAATATGGGTCTTCTACTGTTTGGAGGTGTTTTCGGACGCCTGGGACTGATCCCAAGGGTCCCCGATGATGCTCTAAGTCGTTAATGGGTCTTCTATTTATAGTTCCTGTAATCGGGATTGATACGATGTATTAGGAGGGTCCAATACGCTGTATCCATAAGTAAATGTAGCCTCCAGTCTGAAACTGACCTGATATGCCGTATTCTGAATCCCCAATATGGACTATTGCCAATACGATGTATCCAAGTACCCAATGCGCCATATTGGACCTCTGGAACAGATAGAGCTCCTTTCTCTCTTTCTGTGACCGCTTGAATCGAGTAAAACGGAGTCCCGATGAAGATTTTACGGCCAAAATACTAAAGCATCTTCGAGTGCCGTCATGTAATCTTTGATTTCTTCTTTTGGCTTCGTTTATTCTCTTGACTTTTGCCTAAGGCACGTATATGACGTATTCTTATAAGTATATACGTCGTATGAGTTCAAATCGCGTCACAAATGGCGTATCGATGGTCTAAACAATAGACTTTCTCGAATCTCTTTGTTTAAGCTCCAAAATACATCTTTTCCCTTAACTTTCGCCAATTGCTCTAGAATTACTGAGATTTACAAAAGTAAGCGATTAAGTATCAAATCTTATATAAAATAGTGCAAAATAAGAAATATAAATGGGATAAATGATACGTATATTTAATCCTTATTTGATGTCATCAGCATGCAAAGCTAAAGATGATCTGCGGAAAGCATACGAGATATGTAATGACATTCCACACGAAAACCGTGTTCAAATAGAGGCTTTTTTAAATGAAGAATCTCCGAAAGATTACGAGATACATAATGCTCTGTTTAGAAAGGCGTGGAAAATACAAGAACAAATCAACGCTATGTTTGTTTGGCTTCATGAAAAATATAATTTGGACAATTATGTTTTAGTTTTCGTATTGTTTTTTAAATGTCGTATTGTAATTTCTATTTTTATTTAAATAAATGATAATTTAATTTCTTTGACTTCGTACGTAAACAATTTATTTTTTGAATCAATATTACTCCAACGACTATCTTTCCCCATATAATTACCCTTTACCCCATTCATTTTCTAACACAACTTCTTATCAAACTCTCTCAACTATATTTCATTTTTTACACAAACACTATAGCTAACGAACCTGATGCGTGGAATTGCGCCCTCGCAAAAGGTTTTACCTCTCAAGGGATCTTGAGAAGTTTGTAATCCCCACCAGGCAGTGTACCTGTTCGTTGTAGTATAGTATAGTGATAAGTACCGGGGGATTGATCGTTCAAATCTAGGAATAGTGTTCGCTAGGGTTAAAATTCTGCTAAACTAGGTCTAGGGGTGAGGGATGATTCTTTTTGTATTTTTATATTTTAAGGAAAGCAAGTAAAATCTCGGGTTTTGAAGTAGTGGGCGGAATTAGTTGCTAGTCAACTAACCCAATTAACTAAAGATGCAATCAAAATAAAATAAACTAAACTTAAACTAATTTGTGGTGTAAACAATAATGAGAGAAAGTGTGTTTACTTAGATTTCATTACTCCCTAGATATCTTTTACCGATTGATTAGCTTGTTACAATTGCATGGTTAACGGGTTATATTCCTTAATACTAGTCGTAGGTTGATTGGCTCTAAATAGTCAACTAAAGTCAACCATAGGTGTGGTCAATATTGTCAAACTCCCTGGACCAATGCTTCCGGGAAATATAGGGTATCACTAGGTCGTTATGTCCCGACGAGGTGTGAATGATACTTAAGCGTGCTTGTGATCGGGTGATTTTCACAGGAAAGGGTTATGATGAGAAATATTTGAGAATTATGAAATGAAATAGCTTACAAAAGCTATGTGATTGATTACATGAATTTAGATTAAGAAGAAACGCATTAAAACCTAAACACGTACGTTTTAATTACAAACGGTAACAGACATACGCGATAAAAAGTAAATCTGAAAGAATAAAAAGGCTACGGATATGAAATTGATATTTTTACAATCCTAATAAATAAAGAAAATTTTTGGAAAATTAAAATTAATTTTTACTCTTCTTAATTAATTATTATTAATTAATTACTAAATACTTATTAATTAACTAATTAAACTAATTTAAATTACTAAAAATACCAAAATGACTTAAATAATTATGAAATTTTTTATAAAACTAATTAACCATCACAGGAATGCTAAAAAATTATAAAAAGTTTATATTATGTATTATTTAACTATTTTAATAATTACTAACTTAATTATTAATTAATTACTTATTAAACTAATTAAAATAAGAAAATTAGAAGATGAATAGTAAAAATTATAGAAAAAATTCCTAAAAATGTTTTAACTTACATAAAAGCTAGAAAAATTATAAAAACTAGGTATCACTTAATGAAACCTAATTTTGCTATTTAATACTTTAAATTAATTAATTATTAATTAAACTAATGTTAATTCTAAAAATTAATAAATGACAAAGGAAAAATCTAGAAAAATTCCTAAAATTGTTTTAAGTTACCTAGAACCTAGGAAAAATATTAAAAAGTGGTATTATTTAATAAAAACTAATAATCCTATTTAATATGTTATTATTAATTATATCTCAATTTAACTAATAATAATTATTAAAAATAGAAAACAAAGAGAGAAAAATCTAGAAAAATTCTCAAAAATACCTTAAACTATCAGGAACTGAAGAAAAATATGAAAATACAAAAGTGCTTAATAATAAGCTAAAAAGAAAAATGAAAAAGACAACTTCTATTAAATAGAAGCTATCACTATTTTTAAAGTTGGATTTTCTAGTTTTTTCTTTTTAAAAATCTACTTTAAACTGAAAATGAGAGACTTTTTGAGAATTGGACTCAGCTAGTGCTTAACAAAAAGTACTTTGGAGTGCTTAAGCCTTAACAGTTGACTTTGGTCAACTGCGAGGACAAAAAGCCTTGAAATAAGCTCTAAGCTGAAGAACTTGGATGGAATAAGGTCCAAACTAGCAAATGGACAGTCTTGAAGCAACAACAACTAGATTAAACCTCTTTGGAAGCAAAATGGGTCAAATAAACTATTTGACCCACTGCTTATGCAGTCCACTGTCACTCTTTTGCAGCTAGATTAGGGCAAGCTCAAGGGAGCTTTTGGCTCAAACAATGTCTGAATTAGGTAGCTAGCAAATTGGACTAACCAAAGAACCAAACCATGACCTATGGGGCCCACTATAGTGGCATGTGGGGCCCACAGAAGTTGGGTGAGTGAGACTGCAAAGCAGTGTACAGGGGAGCAGCTTCCCATGCAGCTCACTTTGAGCTATCACACAAGCCACAAGAAAAATCACAAAATTAAGCTATTTGTGGGATTCCAAAGTTTAATTGAGGGACTGCAATTTTTGAAAAGCACAAAGTCTAAATCTAAGTACAAAAATCTAAACAATTCTTGGAAATTTGAATTTCTGAACAAAAGCCAATTTTGACTTTTTGAAATGAACTACTAAATTGACTTTAATGAGTTAAGACTTTATCTACTGATTTATTATGATATTTTAGGCCAAAATGAAACTGAATTAAGTCATGACATGTAGTTATGCAACAATATGATGGGTTAATAAACAAGAAATCCCAACAGTTGATGAACTGAGGGTGATTAAAGTTTATTTTCACTTTCACAGGTAGTGACTACTGATTTTATGGTCTCCTAGTTCTAATAATACCTAAGGTGACTTGTTCTAGCCATTACTAACAACAAACAATAACCAGAACACAATCAAACTTGCAAATCCAAACACCCCTTTTGTAAACTGATTTGACAATTTTCAAAACATGTAACTGTTTTAAACCTCAAATCTGATTCCAAAGGTCATATTATGATGTAATAAGATCTTATAAACATAAAAACACAGACATTAACAATAAAAACTCAAAGATCATAATTAAGCTATTCTAACAGTGAAAAATAAAAGGTTAAGCAACTAAGGATTTTAATGAACAAGCACTAAATTTCAAGCAATATTACAACTAACAAACATCAAATAAGCACAAAAGAACCAAGGATAAACAGCAATAAGCAGTTGTATCGTAAAAAGTGAAAATTGGAATTATAACTCACAAATGATTTCAAGCTGAGAATTGAGACCCAAGGACTATAAACCAACCTATTGACTTCCACAAGTCACTAATACCATTTCCAATCCAGAATACACCTTTCTTCTTGCTTCTTCTGCTCTTCTTCCTTCTTTTTTATTTTTGAGTGAATTTTTTATATTTTTTTTGTAATTTTTTTATTTTTATACTAATCTGATTTTTAAGATCACTAAAAGCTTGTAGAAGCTTTATAGGAGCTTATATGAGCTAATTGAGTCCATAATAACAAATAACAACAATATTTGAACTAGATTAAATTTTTGAGCTAAAATTGCATAATCTAAATTTGTAAAGATACACTGTGATTGATACTTGAAAAAGAGTTATTACACACTAGAATTACTTGTTACTACATTAGAAAAGTAAATCTTACACTCGAATTTTAGAACTACAAATTTCGACATAAGAAAATAAAAATTACACTAGATATATATTTCTCTTGCTTCCCTTTGCTTATATAAGTCATCTTTTAGCTTTTGTGGGCCCACAGGGTTAAATCCCACTTGTTTCTAGATCTTTTGGTTGACTTTTGCTCCATTTGCAATTTTGGCGGGAAAGAGATGCAGTAATTCAGTTGGGTTGCTTGGATTGATTTCAGGTTCATTAATGGGATTTGGATTGTAGGGGAGGCTAGGGGACAAGGAAAGGTGTTGGTGAGGTGTAGGTGAGGGTGAGCAGGGGAGTTGGTGTTTGCAAGATCACATGAGAGGGAGAGGGTGAGCTTGTTGACTTAATTTGACCGAGGGGGTAATAAAACGAGTGGGAGGTGTTTTTATTATTTGTGTGGTGGATTGGGCTGGTAGGGTTGATGAGCTTAGGGGAGGTTTAGTGGATTAGGATTGGTTTGGGTTTGTAGTATCGAAGGGATCCGTTTGGTGTAAATTGCACAAGGACCAATAATGTGAATTCCCCAAAGTTGAGGGGCTAAAACTGTAAACTCTCCAAAGTGCTCACAAGGACCAATGTTGCCAGACTTCAATAATACAAGGACCATAAATAAAATTTTCCATTTTAAAATACCCAAGGACCATTTTTGTCAATTTCAAAAGTTGAGGGACCTTTTCTGCCATTTGCCCAAAAATTCATTCAAGGACCAATTTTGACAACTTAGAATATTTCAGGGACCTTGAATGATAAAACTCCATATTTTTGAAATCCAGGGACTATTTTTGACATTTTTGAAACTTCAAGGACATAAGTTGTTATTTTGCAAACTTAAATTTTAAAAAACTAATTTTGACAACTTTTGAATCCCTAAGGACCTTTGATGATAATTTTCCATATTTTGAATAACCAGGGACTAGTTTTGACATTTTATGAAAGTTAGGGGACTGAAACCGCCAATTTTATAAACTTTGTTCGTTTTTCATCTGTTTTTACTCTTTTTGCATCTGAAACATATAAAACACAATCTCTGGGATTGATTGGGTCCAAACGGTCAACCTAAATGGACCAGGTTAATGGTCAACAAAGTCAAACGTCTCAGACCAAATCTCCGCGGAAGTATAGGGTTTCCCCGGGTCGTTATGTCCCGACGAGGTGTGGATGGTAATCGAAACGGGTTTGTGATCGGGTGAATTTGGACAGGAAAAGGGTTGTGAATGATTACACAACGAGATGAGGAATGAAAATAACTTAGAAACACTATATTAACATTTACTGATGATTAGATATACTAAAAACGTAAGCTAGGACTAAAAACGCGTTCGTTTGATTTAAAGCTACGTCGACGTACGAAATAAAACGCGAGTTTTTGTGAAATAAAATACCTACGAATATGAAAATTACATTTTTACAATCCTAATGATAAAAGAAAATTTTTTGAAAATGAAAAATAATTTTTACACTATTTAATTAATTACTATTAATTAATTACTATTTAATAACTAATTAATAATATTTAAATTACACTAATTATGAAATTAAGCTAGAAAAATGAAAATTTAATTCTAAAAATTCTAAAATAATATAAAAGTAATTCTAAAACTAAAAATATATTTTTCCTACTTTTTCTCTATTTATTATTAATTATTTACTATTTGTTAATTACTTTAAACTAATTAAAATTAAGAAAAATAGAAAATGAATAGTGAAAATTATGAAAAATTTCCTAAAATTATTTTATGATATATATAACCTAGGAAAAATATAAAAAGTACTATTGTTAAATAAAAATTAATAAACCTATTTAATTAACTAATATTACTTAGTTATTATTAATTATAATAAATACTAAATGAAAGGATAAAAATCTGAGAAAATTCCTACAATTACTTTAATATACTAGGGATTTAGTAAAAATATAAAAACATATAGGTACTTAACAAAAATTTAGAAAGAAAAATTAAAAAGCTAAATTATATTAAATAGAAGCTATCACTAGAAATTAAATTTGGCTTTTCTTGATTTTCTTTTCACAAAACTATTCTAACACTGATTTTAAGAAACTTTTGTAAAGGCAAACTCATTGGGACTCAAGAATAAGCCATAAGTGAGCGTATAAGCTCAAAAGTGCTTAAAGTGGGCTAATTTGAGAGAGTAAGCTGAATAAAAGCTTCCAGGACAGAACCAAAGTGAAAACAAGCTACTAATAAGTTAAATGCTATGGAAATGAGCTAGAACATGCAAATAAGCAGACCCATGAACAATAATAAGCAAATAAGCAAACCAAATCCACATCACAGCCAAACAGTCCACACAGGCCTGAAAGGGCACTTGCAGGGCAAAGATAAGCTAGGGGCTGAGGCTTCTAAGCCAAAATTGAACCTGGAAATGATAAGCCAGTATTACTGGCTTCCCAAAATACCAACAAGCTCAGGGTAAGCATGTATAGAGAGTAAGTTGGGAGCTTGTGAAAAGAGCTGAGTCGCCACTGCATTAGTGGATTGACTCAGTGTGGATTTTTGAAATCAACAAGCCCAATAGCTGTTCCTAGGGGGCAGGGAGCAAAAGCTGATCTTAACCTATCCTTGTAAGCTACAAATAGCAAGCAAACAAACTTAAAACAAACTTATGCCAACTGAAAATAGCAACAGATGCTAGTCTTGAACCAAAATGAGTTTTTTTTTTTTTTTTTTTTTTTTTTTTTTTTTTTTTTTTTTTTAAATAAAGAAGCCAACAAACAACAATAAATAAGCAACAGCCAAGGACTAGACTAAGCCAATACTAGCAAACACAACCAACACACAAGCACCCAACACAGCTAATGACTACAATTCAAAGGACAAGAAGCTCAAACAAGCTCAACCTATGCTGATTGGATTAACAACAACAGTGGTTCAAAAGGGCGACATTAGGGGGCAAAATAAGCTAGGTAAATAAGCACTACGGGAAAACTAAAAGCACACACATGTAAACAACCTAGGTAGCTATCTAAATCAACAAAAATCAAAGAAAATGGGCCATTAATGAACAACTTATGATCAACTGAAAACGGGTCAGTAGCCAAGGAGCAGGGGAGACACAAGCTCAAATGGGTGTAAAAGACAACAGCCCTGAGGGGCAACTTTGGGGCCTTAATAAGCTACTAAGAAAAAAATCATAAAAATAAAATAAAAATACAAGCATGAAGATAAGCTGCCAAATAAGCTAGAAACAAAGTTTCAGGTCATGAGGACTAAAATTGAAGCGATGAAAAATACTACGCTAAGGGCTGTGGGGTGTGGGGGTGCTGTTGTGCAGGCCTGGGGGTTACTTTGCAATAAAATTTAAGTAAGCTAATGTGAAGTAAATTGAAAATACACTCTTGAAATGTGAGAACAAGCTAGTCAACTGTAAATGGAAACAACGATTTAAAGATTTTGACATGTAAATAAGCAAGTAACCTAAAATGGAATACTCATGCTGAGACAGCAGGGGTGCTGTAACAGTGGGTGAGACAAATGGGTTGAATGGGTGATTTTTGACCTGAAAAGTCCAAGGACAGATGATGCATATGGATGTCAACCAATATTGAGTAAATAAAAACTTCAAAAACCCTAACTCCTATTTAAACTAACTAAATTGATGGTGGGAAAGGGACAAGAGGCTGCTGATTCAGCAAGGGTTCTAAATGGGTCAAGTTTGTGATTTTGACCAACAAGACTCAATTACCTGATGTTATATGCTAATACTAATCTATTTAAAACTAAATAGAAGCACGTAACACTTAGAAAGCAATGTAGCAGTAATCGTCCTAAAATAGTTTTAATATAAAATTCTCTTTCAGAAAGAGACCAAAGTACTACAAAGCTATTGGAAACTAAGTATGTTTGATACAAAACAACTAACTACTGCTAACTAAAACTGATTTAAATTCCAAAGTTGGGTAAAAAATGGTTTGAGGCAAAAATTATTCCTTGTGCCAAACAGTCCCTAACCAAGGACTGCCTAGAACTTTACACTGGAAATGATATTTTTAAAGCTAGAACTTAAAAAGAAATTATTGCACAAGCTATAATTAGCCTAAAGGAGCATAGGTAAACAGGGATTAAGCATTAAAAACAAGTAAACTAGAAGATGGCAATTCAAGATTAATGATAAATAAATTTGACAACTTAAAGTAAAAGAACAACTGAAATGGAATTAACTGAAATTTTGAGAAGTACAGAAGTTTGACAATGATTTAAAAACTTGAACTAAGTTAAATTATACTAACTATTTCTACTCTAAAATCCTACTGCCAAATTATGGCTTACATAACTTTTTATTTATACTCCAATTGAACTAGGGTTTCTTGGTTCTCTCTTTGTCCTCTTCTGCTCATGCTTTTCTTCCAGAAATCCAAGCCATTGAATTCATTTAATTTGATCTCAGCCCTTTGTGGAGTGGTGACTTGGCAGAGGGGGAGGGGACATGGATGTTGGGTATGTTGGGGTTGACTATGGGAGGTGGTGAAGTAGGGTGGCTTGCAGGAGAGGAGGGGGGGGGACAAGTATGATGGGTGATGGCAGAGGTTGTGTCTGGTTTTGGCGGGCAAAAAGGAGGTGAAGGAGATGGGGGATGGGTTGACTGAGGGTTTGACTCTGAAATGTTTTATTATAAAACATATGGGTTGGATTTGATGTTGGGCTTATATGGTGGGCTAGGGGAAATAAGAAAAGGGTGGTGGTTTTGGGTTTGTTATTGCTTTGGGCCAAAAATAACAACAAGGGTCCTTTTGGTAGTTTAGTTAATACAAGGACCAATTTTGTCAAAGGCTGAAAGTTAGGGACCTGTCTTGCCAACTATCCAAAATTGCAACAAGGACCATTTTTGTTAGCTCATAATTCCATAAAGACCTTTGTTGCATATTCTCCAAAGAAAAATCACCCGGGGACCGTTTTTGTAAATTTCCAAACCCCGGGGACTAAAATTGAAATTTTTTCAAAGTTTTCACCTAAGGATTAATTTTGATAAATTTTGACTTTTAAATTCCTTAGGTTGACTTTTCTTTCATAAAAACGCTCAGGGACTAGTTTTGTAAATTTTTAAAACTTGAGGGACAGAAACAGCCAATTATGCAAACTTTGTTCGTTTTTCATTTGTTTTTAAACATTTTGCATCTAAAACATATAAAACACAATTCCTGGAATAATTTCTGTATTTTGATGCATTTCTGAGTGTTTTTGTATGTTTTGCAGTTCAGATTAGACCAAAAATGATGAGTGTTTGAGCACTCATCAGGGATATTTTCAGTATTTTGATGCACATTTGAGTGTTTTAAGATGTTTTGCAGTTCAGATTTGACCAAAAATGATGAGTGTTTGAGCACTCATCAATCTCCCACACTAAACTATTGCTAGTCCCTAGCAATCTTTTTGAGAAAACTTAATGGATTTGAATCTCTTTACCAAAAGCCATTACTTCTGGAGTAGCCAAGTGTTTCAGTTCAAGTAAGAACTATGATACACTGATAACCATATGATTTTTAGCAAACCAAAAGCTATCAACGGTTTTGATTTGTCTTTACCAGAAGCCGTTTGCTTCTGGACTAGCCAACTCTTGATGAAACACAGTCATCATCTTGGTGAGTTAATTACCAATTATGGCTTTCCACTGCCTTTACCACAAGCCATAACCTTGCGGGCTAGCCAACTCTTTTACTTTTTAGGATATGGTGAGTTGAAAACCTTCAATTTTCAGCAAATTGTCAGCCATCAACG
Organism: Artemisia argyi; assembly: GCA_030686995.1. Lineage (NCBI taxonomy): Eukaryota > Viridiplantae > Streptophyta > Magnoliopsida > Asterales > Asteraceae > Artemisia > Artemisia argyi. The sequence continues at coordinate 34,580,062 of CM060694.1, forward strand.
GATTTTAGTTATCTTTACCAAGAGCCGTTTGCTCCTGGATTAGCCAGTCCTTTTGTCGGTTAGACATGGTGGACTGATAACCACAAAAAATTTTGAAATAAAGTGAATTTTTTTTTTAAATTTTGGCCAAAAACGAGGGTACTAGAATGTATAATGTGATAAAATTCGTTAGAATTCCCCCCCCCCCCCCCCCCCGGCACTTAGAATTGAATATTGTCCTCAATATTCAAAGTCCCGGCTATTATGCCGACTCTTTGAATGTAAAAAGGCAATATTATAAGCTAACTGTGAAAATACTATTTTTTACTTTATTTATATATACATACAAACACACTATATATATATATATATATATATATATATATATATATATATTGTAAACAGCAGCAGGGGACGGCCACTCTCCCACACTTGGGTGTTAGAAAGTAGAAAGAAGTCAGAGACATGGGTGAAAACCCATGTTGTGCTACTGTTTTTCTTCATCGAGTCACTAGCTTGACTCGATCCTCGAATTCATTGGTTCTTGGGGAAGGTTTGGAGATCAGGGACAACGATGGATGGTATGTCCTCTCCAAAGTAGTGCTTTAAATGATGCCCATTCACTTTGAAATTTGGTCCGTCATTTTGAGATAATTCTACGGTACCATAAGGATAAACCTTTGCGATAGTGAATGGGCCAGTCCAACGGGTTTTGAGTTTTCCCGAGAAGATCTTGAGTCTAGAGTTGAAAAGAAGGACTCAGTCACCAGCGTTAAAAACGCGGTTCTTGATTTTTGAGTCATGAATCTTCTTTGTCTTTTCCTTGTAGATCAAAAAGTTCTCGTAAGCCTGATCACGAAGTTCATTCAATTCATTCATTTGAACTTTACGGTGATCACCCGCAGTTTTGAGGTTAAAATTTGCATGCTTGAGGGCCCAATAGGCTTTATGCTCAAGCTCGATCGGTTGATGGCATGCTTTCCCGTACACAAGCTTGTAAGGTGAGCACCCGATGGGTGTTTTGTAAGCTGTACGGAAAGCCCAAAGTGCATCATCAAATTTATCCGACCACGATGCACGATTTTCACCAATGGTTCTTTCCAAGATTCTTTTAATGCCCCAATTGGAAACTTTTACTTGTCCACTTGTTTGTGGGTGGTACGCAGTAGACAGACGGTGAGTTACACCATACTTTTGCATGACTTTATCAAATTTGTAATTGTAAATCGTGGGCCAATAGAAACCAGAGTCAAACACCTTTTTGCCGGTGTAGTTTGGATTATGGTGGCCCCCCGTGGGACCAGCATGGCAAGCCTTTAGAATTTCAGTGGCTTCCTGACCATAAATACACCGCCGGATGACTTGATCCGCACAGATTTTGAAAAGGTAGGGGTCGTCCCATAAATAGTGTTTTACATCTTTAAAGAATTTATTTTTCTGTTGGGACGACATCTCTTTCACAACAAAGTTACCCGCATGGTAATTTGCAAAGTCGGCAAACCATGGGTAGTCGAATCTCCACGAAAAGAAACCGCATTGAGGGTTTCGCGAGGAAATGTTTCATTTATTTCCTTTTTCTCAAAAACATCCTGATGAGGGTTTTCAAGACGGGACAGATGATCAGCAGCCGAGTGATCCGTATACACTATGCATTTGGTAAACATCAAGTACGGCCGAAACTTTTCAAATGCATACACTACAGCCAACAATTCTTTTATGTTGTGGTGTAATGAGCTTGAGCCTCGGTCATTGTTTTGCTTGCATAGTGTATTGGCTGAAAGTGTTTTAATTTGCGTTGCCCCAAGACTGCCCCTATTGCATAATCACTAGCATCACACATGAGTTCAAAGGGCAAGTCCCAATCGGGGGCAACAAGAATCGGTGCCTCAGTAAGCTTTTTCTTCAATGTTTCAAAAGCTTCAATGCACTCGGGGGAGAAGATAAAAGGAGCATCCTTTTCGAGGAGATGGGTCATAGGCCGGGCGATCTTAGAAAAATCTTGAATAAACCTACGATAAAAACGGCATGACCCAAAAAGCTCCTAATACCCTTGACGGTAGTGGGATGAGGTAATTTAGCGATGACATCAACTTTGGCTTTGTCAACCTCAATCCCGTTCTTTGAAATTTTATGGCCAAGTACAATTCCCTCTTTGACCGTAAAGTGGCTCTTCTCCCAATTTAGACATAACCTTGTGTTTTCACAACGTTTGAGCATGTTATCTAAATGGGAGAGACATGATTGAAATGAATCCCCAATGACTGAGAAATCATCCATAAAGACCTCCATAGTTTTCCTGATCATGTCGGAAAATATGGCCATCATGCACCTTTGGAACGTGCCCGGAGTATTACATAAACCAAATGGCATACGTCTGTAGGCAAAAGTTCCGTAGGGGCACGTGAAAGTGGTCTTTTCTTAATCCTGCGGATCAATGGGAATCTGAAAGTATCCCGAGAAACCATCGACGAAACAATAGTACTCGTTCCCCGCTAATCTCTCGAGCATCTGATCTATAAAGGGCAGAGGAAAGTAGTCTTTGCGGGTGGCGTCATTTAACTTGCGATAGTCAATGCATACACGCCAACCCGTAACCAGCCGAGTTGGAATCAACTCATTTTCTTCGTTTGTGACAACAGTAATGCCACCCTTTTTTGGAACGCAATGTATGGGACTAACCCAAGGACTGTCCGAGATAGGGTAAATCAAACCGGCATCAAGAAGTTTTAAAAATTCTTGTTTGATAACCTCATGAATTTTTGGATTAACCCTTCTTTTTTGTTGGACTGCCGGTTTGAAGTCATCCTCCATTAAAATTTTGTGAGTACAAAATTATGGGTCAATGCCCTTGATGTCGGAGAGTCTCCAAGCAATTGCTTGTTTATGTGACTTTAAAACCTTTATTAGAGCAGTCTTTTTCTCAACACTTAAATCCTTAGCAATTATCACGGGTAATTTATCATCACCCTCCAGAAATGCATATTCAAGATGAGGTAGTAAGTCCTTAAGTTCGACCTCAGGAAAATCATCAGTTTTTTCAACATTTTTGACTTCCTCATTCTGAAGTGTTTGTGGTAGAACAGGAACAGGAGAAGGATCTTCATTTAATAATTTCTCTAGTAAGAGAATATCCCTCTCGGGGTCAATCTCTTGGTTATCGATTCCATCAGGAACCGAGTCATTCTTGAGAAAGGCCTCAATTTCTTCTAAGACGAAGTCACTTCCCTCAAACGGAGTGAGGGAAGGAGAAGAATTGGAAATGATGGGGTGAGAAGATGGAGTGAGGTTTTCACTTGGAGAATCATCAATGAAACCTAAAACCTCTTGAGCGTACTCCTCAGCAGCAACATCGATGATATCTATTCGGTTAACCGATTCAGAGTCATAATTGGAGGAGTACCTCGAAGTTTGATCGAGGTTGAAGGTGATTGCTTCAGTTCCAACACGAAATGTGATCTCTTGCTCAAATACATCGATGAGAGCACGCCCAGTTCTAAGGAATCCCCTTCCATGAATGAGAGGGACCCTTGAATCGGCATCAAAGTCAACAATCACAAAATCTGCCAGAAAATAGAACTTTCCCACTTTAACGAATACATCCTCAGCAATGCCAAGAGGACGAGATATCGAACGATCGGCAAGCTCTAGTGTCATGTACGTGGGAGTAAGTTCTAGAAGAAATAATTTCTTCCACACAGAATATGGCGTAAGGTTAATGCTAGCACCAAGATCGGCCAAGGTGAAGTATTCAACCATCCCCGGAAAACACATGGAATGAGGAATTTTCCGGGGTCTCAAAGCTTCTCGGGAAGGTTTTTCAAAAGAACTACTGAGCAGTTCTCATTCAATGGAGTTTTAGCCATTTCAAAGAGTTTTTCCTTATTACTTAACAGATTCTTGATTGTTGATGCGAATTTGGGCATCAAGATAATAGCATCCGCGAAGCTTATGTCAAAGTGCAAATCTTGAAAGATTTGGAAAAATTTATCCATTTGGTGACTAACCTTTTCTTGGAGCTTTTGTTCATTCAAGTGCGATGGGTAAGGAATAGAAGTTTTGGATTTAGGGTTCTCAAATGGAGTTTCAGGTGGATCAAAGACAACTCCAGGTTTTGGCATGGTTTCTGGGACAACCTAAGGATGGATATGTGCGGTACTTTATGGACTAGTAGATTGCACCTTGTCCTTTGTTACCTCAGGTTCATGTTCCACTACCTTTGGAAGAGAGGAAGAAGAGGTAGTAGGAATCGCGGGTTCCTTGTATGAAGCACCACTATGAGTTATGATCGCTTTTGCATCGCCCCTCAGATTAGCGATCGTGTTGCTAGGTAAAGTAGTACCTGAGCCCGAGGGTCGATCATTTAAAGACTTCATGATATCAGAAATCTGACTGACCAACAACTTGTTCAACTCTTTTTGGGATTTCATGAATTGCTTTAACAACTCGTCAGATGAAGGCCCAGTTGGAACAATGGCTTGATTCTGGTTAGGAAAATTTGGAGCTCGGTTGTTCAGATTGGGACCTTGATTTTGAAAATTACCCTGATTAGGGTTGTTGTTTCCATGAAAATATCTGTTATTGAAATTACCCTGACCTTGGTTTCGATTAAAGTTTCCTTGATTTTGGAAACCTTGATTTTGGAAACCTTGGTTTTGATTTTGAAAACCGTGACCCTGATTGAAGTTACCTTGGTTTTGAAAACCTTGGTTCACTCTATTTTGATTTTGGTTACGGTTTTGGGCATTTTGGTTTTGATTAAAACCGGGAGGTCCAGTGATGCGTGGGAATTGCACCAGGCTTTACCTCTCAAGGGATCTCGAGAAGCTTATAACCCCCACCAGGCAGTGTACCTGATCGTTGTAGTATAGTATAGTGACAAGTACCGGGGGATTGATCGTTCAACTCAGGAATAGTGTCGCTAGGATTAGAAAGCCTAAAAATTAAGTCTAGAGATGAGGGATGATTCTTTTTGTATTTTTATATTTTTTATAAAAGCAATTAAAATCTCGGGTTTTGGAAGAGTGGGCGGAATTAGTTGCTAATCAACTAACCCAATAACTAAAGATGCAATCAAAATAAAATAACAAAAATGTAAATAAAGCTAATTAAACTAGTGGTGTGACCAATAAATGAGAAAATTGTGTTTACTTAGATTTCATTACTCCCTAGATATCTTTTACAGGTTGATAGTTTGTTACAATCGCATGGATGACGGGTTATATTCCTTAATACCAATCGTGGGGTGGCGTACGTACTTCCCCAAATCTATAAGCTCCTACTTCACTCCTATGTCGAGCCTGCAAGAAGCTCCTAACATGGGATCATTAGAATTCGCTCATGCATTAAATACAACCATAAAAACCTAGTACGCATTGGTTCATGTTTCTTAAGACGTTCAAGCAAGTTACCCTATGGAAGTCTGCCAGTTTTCTTAAGCCTAACATCGAAATCATTCATCCGTAACAACTATAAACAAGCAATCAACCCATAATCAACATCTAGGTTTCACTACATCTAAGCAAACACACAAGAGATCTAGCCTAGCATGTTAAAATCAAGACAAGTGTAAGATATATTCAAACAACACATAGACATATTGAATGAATTGATAGGATACTTATCTTAATTGAACATGAAAGGTTTCAAAGGGTAAAAACCCTTGAAAATACTGATAAAATCGTGCTAGGGTTTCTCCAAGTTATCCCTCTAATTGTCCTCCTTTTATGAATGAAAATTACAAAACTATATATAGATTTTCCAACGTGACGGCGTCAAGAAGAGAAATATGATGGCGTCAACTCGCCGCCCATAATAATATCGGATTGCCTAGATCCAGATCTGACGCCGTCAAGAGCAACTTTCTCTAGGCCGTCACGTGTAATGGGACCATGACGGCCTATGGTGACGCCGTCATGCCCCTAGTGTAAAAACTCTCTGGATCGTCATGGACTCTACCCACTTCACCTCTTGTTTTACTCTTGACGCCGTCATGTAGAATTTGGTGACGCCGTCAGGTACTGTTCCCAGCCAGGAAAATTAAGACTTCGCCGTTTTCTTCACTTTTATGCTCCAAAAACGTCCAAAATGCTTCCTTTTCCAGAATTCACTCCAAAAGTACCTAAAATCATAAAAGGAACGATTTAGGGTAATATTTGATCAAATAAATTCAATTCCGAGCTTAAATGACCCCCTAAAAACGAATCATTTTTCGCCTCATCATCCAGGGTAGTGGTTAGGACAATAGTTTGGGTCCATAGGAGGGCGGTGTTGATTGTCTCCTTGATCAGAGAACTCGGCTATAGCATGAGCTTCATACGGAGTACCATCAGTAGCTGTGCAATTGTAGTAGGCATGCGGCCCACCACAAGTCACACAGACTTCCACTTTCTTAACCTCAGCAGGTGGAGGTGTGTGTGGAAAAGAGACTTTCTTTTGTTGTGATAGAACCAAAGCTTGAATAGCTTCAGTAAGCTTGTCAATCTTTAAATCTCTCGTGTGTAATAAAGTATATATCACAGTATGAAAATGGGAAACATCTCTCACTACCTGTCATAGCAAAATAGATTACCATATGCTTGGGAAAGGATCAAACCTCCACCACATGGCTTAAGCACCTAGGATAAACTATCAAAGAGGTCTTTCAAAGGGTTATAACGTTAGGTGTAGGGATATGGAATACACGGTTTTGTTGGATATAGGCAATCTTTACATGTGGCGAGTTAATCATCTTGGTTAATTACATGTACAACATGGCATTGCTAAGCCAAGACTAGACTTGACTTAAGCTAATAAATCAAAAATAGCAAAAACATAGAATAAACATAGAATGAAACGGGATGGTAGTCCGTATGTTTTTTCTCTTTTTATTATTTTTTTATTTTTTATTTATTTATTTATTTTGCATACACTCTTACCCTACCATCCAAAATAATACATCATAGGGAATGAACATTCCCCTTACACTTAAATTTTTACATACTTTACAATAAACTAATCTAATGACTCGAATCAATATAATCAAAACACTTGGAGTACTTTTAAGATTAACGCACATATGGGGGTAATAATATGATGTTCTTCCCCATTACTCCATAACATAAGTACTTTACCCATGAGTCCCAATCATCCCAAAACAATATGTACAAGGATATGACTCGACTTAGCAATCATGTAATCAATTAGATAATTAACTAAGGATTTAAACAAATAACAATAATGCACTAAATATGAGTGCATACATGGAAGGCTAAGGCGATTTGGGTGTACATAAGTGGGTTGTAACAAATTCTTCCTTTAAGTAAGATGCTTAAAGTTAGAAACGAAAAGATAGGCTCGGAGAGATGTACTAGAGGTTTCGTGTACTAAAAATGAGTACAACGCTAAGGGTGTGGGAAAAATTAATTGACTTAACTGGCCAAGTAATATGACTTAAATGGTCAAGTAATTATGATGCGGGTTTAACACAAGGGTGATCCTAATGCCTCTTATCATGTAGTAAATCCTACCACACAAATGTAGTCTCACTAGCGGTCTCGGGATGCATCACTAACACAAGTTATAGAATCTAAATGCTACCGGTACACTCATAAGCACTAATAGTAAATGCTTTTCCTATCAAATCTAAAGGGGAACCTCACATATTTGGGTGGAAAATTTTTCTGAGTGGTACGGTTTTGTGCTAGTTATACGATCTCCTATCCATGAGACGCTTGCTAAGGCTAAAGTTTCACTCCTACATGTTGTAAAAAATTTTAAATTTGGCGCTAAAATTACACTAACAAGTATTTCTCATAGTTTTATTACACACCTACTATCAAACAAAGAAACTCAAGTGCAAGTGTATCCTATAAGGTATCATCATTTACCCTCCCCTTATACTTAGGATGAACATTGTCCCCAATTTTCAATTAAAGAATGTAAAAGTGAAATAGGTAAAAGAATAAAATCAAATACTCCCTTGATTCATTCGGTGTGGATAGTGTGGTAACAAGGTTAGATCTTCCTCCAAGAAAATGAACAATCAAAGCTTCCCTTCCAGAAATATAAATTATCTTCTTGTCACACATAACCTGTTAAACCTGAGAAAACAAACAAGGCAACCTCTCATAAAATCGGCGGCAATCTATATATACTAATAAATCCTAGGAAACAAAGTAAGATATAATGCTTGTGGAATGAATGTTTGCAGAATTCCTGGAGTTTATAAAACTAAAGAATTAACAAAAACTTTAAGACTCCATTAGAAAAACAAAACTAGCAAAATTTCCAGAATTTTACACATGACGCCGTCAGGAATTAATTCCTGACACCGTCAGAAGTGATCTGCAGAAATCTTTACGTTAAGTTTTCGGAAAATTTCTGGAAAACTTATGTCCTACTTCCTGGAGAATCCTGCAAAACATCATTATGACTCTAACAAATACTAATATACATGTCCATTTAATATTGTGGAGAATCAAGATCAATTTTGTTTCTTAAAAACATATTTGGGGTTTCTCCATACACTTATCTTTTGCGAAATACCTTTGGATGAAGTTAAGGCTAAGTCAAACGACAAAATAAAGTATTTTCACCATTTTATTTTTGAAACATGATCTACCAAAAAAAAAAAAAAAAAAAAAAAAAGCATGCATACGGAAACAAATAACAATCAAAAAATTAAAAATCACACAAAACATGGGTTGCCTCCCAAGAAGCGCTTTTCTTTATTTACGAGTCTTGTAGCTAGACTCAAAGTCATGGGCAATTACGTGACCTCATCGTTGGTCTCACTTTCTAGGTCATCTCCCATATTAGTTTTGTACTCCGGGCCTAGTTGCAAGCATTCTTTGTAAAAACCAAGTATTCTATTCATAACATACTCTACTCCTCTACGTCTATCCTCATCATTCCTATAGTAAACCGCTTGTTTGTGTTCCTTTTCTATGTTCGATAGGAGGCGGTATTGTTCAATATTATAGGGCATTTGGTAATCAATCTCATCATTCTCTTCCTTGAATCTAACTATCCCTAGAGTCGGATCATAACTCATCTTAGAGGTCTCAGCGAATGGTTTTCCGAACACTACTTGACTTAGGCAATCATTTATCACCGGACGAGTATCCTCCACTATCACAAAGTCGGTCTCATAAGTGAAGTTTTCAACAATCACATGCAATCCTTTCACTCTTCCTACAAAATTACTTATCAAGTTCTTGCTGGGCATCATCCTATAACCAAGTTGCTTCTTCATTACCCTATTATAATAAGTCCTAGTCATGATGTTTATAGGAGACCTAGGATCGATATAAGCTTTCCATACATGCATATACCCAATGTTGCATGATATGTTGATGTTAGAGGGTGATTTTTAGTCTTTTGATAGTATAGTAGATTTTAACCGAAGAAATGCTCGCGAAAGTATGTTCCCCGGGTCGTTATGACCCAACGAAGGTAAGACGGCGATTGAGCCGGCTTGAGTCGCGTGATTGTGAAGTGAATGGGAAAATATAATTGAGAATTTTTAGAGTTTTTTATTCTAAAGGAAATGAAATAACAATTAAAAACAATAAAACAATAAGAAATTGAAAACAAGAAAGAAAAATAAGACGGGAAAAGACTTTAAAAACAATATGTTTGCTAAGCGACGTGAATAAGTTCATCAAGTGTGGGTCAAGGATTGACGACGAATTATTTTCCTTAAACAAGACTATTTTCTCACAACGTTGGTTTATTTTGAAAATAATCCTTTAAAAAGAATATAATTATTAGATGTGTAATTTGATTATTCTCCGGCTTTTGCCCTTCAAATAATAAAACTACAAATCTAAATAATCTCACTAATTATTAATTACGACCCCTTTTTTAGTAATCCACACTTAACTCACAAACTCGTGCCACTAAGCAAACACTAAAAAAAACTACTCGAGACTCATATTAATAAGATAAAGTTACTTGATAAAAGAAAAAGATTCGATAAAAGAAACAAACTAGATAAGCCAAAATAAAATTCGACAGAGTTTCGCCTAAGCATAAAGCATAAGAGAACCTCACTCGATAAACGATGAGGTAATGATTATCGTACTCGATAATCTTGGCTAACTCGCGAAAAGAAATGAAACTTGGTAAAATCAAACTCGATAAAATAAAATAAAACTCATACTCGACAAACAAAACTCAAACTCGTAAAAACAACAGAATCCAAACTCGGTATGCAAAAATCCAAACTCGAAAGTTTCAAAATCTGAAACTCGAAAGTTTTTTTAAAATCAAACTCGGTAAACAACAAAAAAAACCAAACTCGAAAGTAGTTATAAAAAGTCAAACTCGATATTTTAAAAAATTCTCAAACTCGGTATTTTAAAAAATAATTCAAACTCGGTATACAATTATTTAAGACAAACTCGAAAGTTTTTTTTGATAAACTTTAATTGCAATTTAGTCCCTACATCAAAAACGAAACTCGATAAATTGCATTTCGGTCCCTAACTAAAAAAAACTAAAACTCGATAATATTTTTTTAAAAATCAAACTCGACAAAAAACCATAACAAAACACCATTTTGATCCAAAATAAAGCTTAAAAACTAATGTTTTTCATCAAATTTATTATTAAACAACCTAGTTTAACCATAAACTTTAATTCCCACCAATAAAAACACGAATTTAACTACTAAAAATTAAAGATTTTTAAAAAGATAAATCTTTAGAGAGAGAAAGTAAAATAAAACACATACTTCAATAAAATAAAACTACACTACTCCTACTACTATGAGGACCAACCCTCAACAACCCCTCTCAAAGTTGGTGTTTAAGGGGTATTTATAGGCTAGGGGCTAGGGTTTCTCTAATCTTTGAGTTTGTTGCATAATTAGCCCCTAGATTTTTACAAAACATGAGAAACTACTTAAAACATATTAAAACGCTACAAATGCAACTAAATACTACACGTAACGATCTTGTAACTTGGAGGAATTGAGTTGACTTTTCTTCCAAAGTTCTTCAAAGGACCAAAGTTGACAACTTGCTGAAACTTGGAGGGCCATTATTGTAAATGTCTTCATATTTCAACTAAGAGTCTCTTTTGTTATTCTCTGAATCTCTAAGGATTACTTTTGTCATTTTGGGCTTTTCTTGGATAAATTTCTTTCTCGGCTTCGGCTTTTTACCTTTTTCCAATCTCGTGCTCGTTTTTTTCAGTTTTTTGCTTGTTTTTGTTCATTTTTCACATATCCGTACCTGCACATACACAAATACAAAAACACACATTCTCTTGGCATATTTGGTTAGTATTTGGTGTATTTGGTCTATTTTAAGGCCTAAAAATGATGTGTGAATAAGCACTCATCAAAATCCCCCAGACTACGGTATTGCCGTGTCCTCACGCAATGTCATCACCTCACGCTTAAGAGATAAATAATTTCAATACTCTTTCTACTAACTTTGAAAAGTAGCAAGGAGGTTCAAAAGAGATTACAAAATCATTTATTCCCGCAAACGCTCCGTTTTCCAAAATTTATTTCTTTATTCCACTTTCACTTTTATTTTTGTACTTTTCATATTTCATACTTGTGACGGTTTGTTGAACTTTCATTATTTTGTAATAATTATTAGGGTCAACGAGTAGAAACACTTCTAATAAGAAGCGACCATACGGATAAAAATCGTCATCCTTGATTTTTCACGAGTCCCCAAACTAAGCGTACAAACGAGATCACAGCTTATCTACAAATTAGATGCTAATACTACTCATAATAGTTACTTGTGGAAACTCCTTACTCCCATGTCCTAGGTTTTTGTATCTCAATATTTTATTTTTGTTGAGAAATGAATTGCTTCATATTTTCTCGTTTCAATATTTTTAAGTCCGATAGTGACACCTAAGTTTAAATGATAAGTAGTTATCCATTTTCTCTTAAGAACCACTGCAATAGAAATTCGGTCCACATCAAGAAATTTTGGTACATACATTATCATAAATATAAGTTGCGGAGTACTACACGTGCACCTCATGTGTCCAATTCAGAATTATACACATGCACCTCACGCGCCAACAACTTATTTACATTCAAACTCTTATTCATCATAACTTTCAACTTTCACTTTTTCGTTTTTCACTTTTTTTCACTTTTCTCATATTTTTCATACTTTTCATTTTTTTCTTTCTTTTTTGACTTTTCTCATAACATCAATGGAAGCTTATCGGGTAGCTCCAAAACCACATAGATAATCAACTTTTGACTTTTGATTTTTTCACTTTTTGCTCTTATTTTTGATGTTCCTTGATATGTACCCAACTTCTAAAGCAAAAATTCTCTTAAGAAAACAAAGAACTAAATATTATTCAAACCGAAATACCACTAATTAACCTAGAACATCTATTATATATGGGTGACGTATCTGATGGGAGTAAAAAGCCACAAGTACCTCTTATGAGCTCTAAAGAGAAACAAAACTCCACGTTTAGTATCTAACTTCTAAATAAACTCTATCATTTCTCGCTCTTCGCAATTTAAGATTCCAAATAATGAAACCCGCGAATACTTAGCCGATAATCAGCCACGCATATATAAAGTCAGTTACGGAAACTTGCAAATTCTAGAAGAAGAATTCGCGTTTTCTAGCTCCTGGTGTAAAAGACTAGCGAAAGCTTTTAAGCTACGCATGTATAAAGTCAAGTATGGGAACTTGCAGATTCTTAAGAAAGAATTCGCATTTTATAGCTCCTGGTGTACAAAACTAGCACAAGCTTATTTGATCATCATTGGTTAAGGGAACAAGCTAGGGCTCAACACGCCCGGTCAAGTCAAAATATTTATTCCTACTCTCGCCAGCAAGAAAGTCAACAAGGTGTCAAAACACTTATTCAAACTTTATTATATTTTTGCACAACTTTTTTCAACTTTTTTTTTTCTCATTTTTTTTGTGCTTTTTCATGACATTTTCATTGAATCTTTCTTCAAAATTTTTGAAATTTTCAATTTTTTCAATTTTTTGGTGGAAAAACGAAGTTGCGAGAGTTCACAGCAAAGTGCAAGGCAAAAATCAGATCGAAAGATCACCCCCCCAGACTAAAACGAAACATTGTACTCAATGTTTTAAAAGGTAAGGGTTCTCCTACATAAATCTAAGGCCATTTATTAATTATGCCAAAAGATAAATGTTAGTCGATAAGATTAGGATATTGAATTTCCATAAGCAACGAAGAATGAGACTCGAGTGGAGTAAAGGCAAAACCACGAGCACGAGAGTCTTCAAACTTCGGGGAAACCTGAACAATCATAAACAAACAACCACGAAACACAAGATTTGGAAGAGGTAGCCCTCCTCATGTCACGTTAGAAAGAAAATAAAAGATAAGAAGATGAAATTGATAAGCATGGGGTGCCTCCCACGAAGCGCTTGTTTTTGTTCACCGAGTCACATGAGCTTGACTCGATCCCCGAATTAATTCGTCCTTGGGGAGAGCAGATGGAACGGACACTTGGCAATAGAGATGCCGGGATCAAAAACGGTATCCTCACTCCCGGTGGAGTGAAGGATAAGAGAAATCACATCAAATGTGAAGAATGGTAGAAAGATTTTGATAAGAATTAAAATCCATTCTTCATCATCAAAAGAAAATTTATCATTAACGCTCTTAGCAACAAATACCACGGGAGGGAGGGTCGGGGTTAAATCACCAATAAGAAAATTCTCATGATTGAGAACATCTCCCCCTGGGTCTGGATCTTCCTCAAAACAAAAAGGATCATTCTCTGGTGGAGAAATAATATGAGCAAGTTCATCGGAGAACTTCTCGTGAAGAGAATCAATCATATGATGTGAGTCCTGGACCTCGGGTTCCATTTCGGACTCATCAATAGGAATATCGAAAATCGGGTTATTTGAAATTAGATTAAAATCCGATTCAAAGTCAAATAACGGATTTGTGAAAGTCATATTGAACGTTTCGGAAACCCTTGGAACAAGGTCATCAATATCCTTAAGAGGATTGAATTCAACTTCCTTCGGAGGGAGAGAAAAAGACGGTTCTTCGTTTAATAATTTTTCAAGCAAAAGAATGTCTCCCTCTGGATCAAATTTAGAATCGTCAACCATTGTCGGAATGGAATTATTGGCAAGACATGCCTCGATCTCATCTAAAATGACATCATTCCTCTCAACCGGTGTGAAAGAAGGAATGGAAAAATCGGATATAAGAGGATCAGAGGATAGAGTGGAATTCGGAGATGAATCAAATATGTCTTCTTCGATCTTTTCATTACAATCAATTCCATATCACCGTTAGAATTTTTCCCGGACTCACTTTGGATTGGAACGAGGTTCTCAACACTTGACTTATTGAATTCGTCAGATTCCATTGCCGGAATAGTGTTTAGATGCTCGTCCCCCATTATTAAAGAGTCCTCGGGTTCTACGCAAGAAGAGATAGAATCATTTTGAGGATTTAGATTGATCGTAATCGCGGAATCATCGTACAAACAACACTCACAAAACTGGAATTTTCTTTCTTCGGTACGAGGTTCTTCCATTGATTTCTCATTAGGCTCGGGAGTAGATGTCATACGACTAATCACCATCTCTTTCAACTTATCGATCATTGATTTAATTTCAAAAATTTGATTAGTAAAATCGGAAGTTTGTGGGGGTTGGTAAAAACCATTAGAATCGTAACAAGGATTAGGTTCATAATAAGAATTTTCAAACAATCCCCCACAATGTTCAAAATTCGATGTATTTTGAAATGAATCACCATTGTAATACGAATTTGGCTCATAAAAATCATTTTGAGGATAATTATTAAAGCTCGGATCATAATCGAAAGACGTATCAGCATTCGGAGCATAGCACATACAATCGGTGTATCCACATACATCACAAAAACATCGCCCACACGGCATTCCTTCTTCGGACGGGTTTCCACAATTATAACAATAAAACGAAGGTGGTGGTGGTGTATAAAAATCGGGTATGTTTGACGAATTGTTGAACGAATTTTGATCATACGTATGAGAATTACAATTCAAACAAACGCCACCACGAATGTTATTACCACATTCGTCGCACGTACACCACACACACAACCCTCCGAAGAACGGTTCTCCACAATTAAAACAAGTCGGATCCATAAGAATTATCAGTTTAGAGGGTTAAAGAAGAAGAATCAAATGATAAGAGGATAAGAATATTATTTTTGGTTTTTGCGTATCATAAAAACAAATAAAAATAAAAGTGAAAATCAAATATGAAAAAGAAAAAAATATTTTTGGATTTTATATTTTAAAGAAACTTAAAATTACAATCTTTTTGCCTTTTTATATACTTTTAATAATAATAATATATATATATATATATATATATATATATATATATATATATATATATATATATATATATATATATATATATATATATATATATATATATATATATATATATATATATATATTTTGAGAATATTTACAAAAAAATGATAACTTCTCAGGAGAAGGGTCTTCAAATCACCAATAAACGATACAAGTACGACGCTCTCGTTTCAATCCTTCCCCGGCAACGGCGCCATGTGATTTTTAGTCTTTTGATAGTATAGTAGATTTTAACCAAAGAAATGCTCGCGAAAGTATGTTCCCCGGGTCATTATGTCCCAACGAAGGTAAGACGGCGATTGAGTCGGCTTGAGTCGCGTGATTGTGAAGTGAATGGGAAAATATAATTGAGAATTTTTAGAGTTTTTTATTCTAAAGGAAATGAAATAACAATTAAAAACAATAAAACAATAAGAAATTGAAAACAAGAAAGAAAAATAAGACGGGAAAAGACTTTAAAAACAATATGTTTGCTAAGCGACGTGAATAAGTTCATCAAGTGTGGGTCAAGGATTGACGACGAATTATTTTCCTTAAACAAGACTATTTTCATAGGAGGGCGGTGTTGATTGCCTCCTTGATTAGAGAACCCGGCTACAGCATGAGCTTCATACGGAGTACCATCAGTAGTTGTGCAATTGTAGTAGGCATGCGGCCCACCACAAGTCACACAGACTTCCACTTTCTTAACCTCAGCAGGTGGAGGTGTGTGTGGAAAAGAGACTTTCTTTTGTTGTGATAGAACCAAAGCTTGAATAGCTTCAGTAAGCTTGTCAATCTTAGCATCCGTGCTAGACAGATTCACAGGAGATGAAGTTGAAGGACCCGCACTAATTTGGGAAAAAACCGGCTTGCTTCGTGTAGAGCTGACCTTGGACTTGTTTTCTATGATTGCTAAAGCTTCTTTGGTGGTTCTACTCAAGAATTTACCTCCCGCGGAGGCATTGAGTGAATCCTGATCAGCTTGGCTCACACCATTGTAGAAAGTATCGAGTTACATCAACTCAGAGAAACCATGATGTGAACACTTGCAAAGTAATTCTTTGAAACGATCACACGCTTCACCAAAAGATTCATCTTATTTTTTTCTGAACTTGATGATTTCGTTTTTAAGACTCGTGGTCTTGGAAGGTGGGAAGAATTCATTCACAAATTTTTTCACAAGATCTTCCCATGTCTCAATAGATCAAGGAGGTTGTTTTTCAAGCCAAATCCGGGCTTGTCTCTCAAGGGAGAATGGGAAGAGAAGAAGTTTTATTGCTTGACATGGGACATTCTTGTATTTGATGGTTGGCGTGATTTTGTTCAACCATCGAATGTGAGCATGAGGATCGTCCCTCTCAAAACCGTAGAATTGACTTGAGGTTACAAGATTGAGTAACCCGGTTTTGAGCTCAAAATTATCAGCCACGATGGTTGGAACAACGATAGCATCTCCATAACCCTCAATGGGGGCCTGGAGAAGCTCACACATGGGGCGGTCTTCCGCCATGGTGACAGTAGAGGTAGAAACAGTACGGATCTCCGATCCGACTGTTGGTGCTGAACGTCTACGAGTTCTTCGAGGTTTCTTAACAAGCTTACGTAATGGGCTCGTGGACCTAGAAGAACGAGTGCGCATGCACTAAAAACAAACTTACTCAAAACAAAATTGAGGCAAAACGACAGTGAACTTAAACCAATAATCACAAATGAATGGCTTCTTTAAGAAAGGTACACCACTCACACGGATACAATGGGAAGTTTTAATCTTTTGTTTGGGAACTTATTAATGTCCACACCCCCAGTTGGTAGGTGTTCTGTCTTGGTTTGCGATGGTTTGTTTTTATGTATTATTATTCACAAGAAAAAGACGAATGTTTTTGGGTTTTTGTGTGTATGTGAAAAAACTTTTGGAATTATTTTTGGTATCGTCCCGTTATCCAAAATCATATCTCTTTAAGAATCACCTTAAAAGAAACCCGATATAGAAAACGTTACGATCTGTTTTGTTTGTTTTTTAATTTTTTTTGGTGTTTTAACACTTTAGGAAAAGTGTTAATGACTTTTTTGTGTTATTGATTTAAAATTTACAAAATGATGGGATTTTTACAGTGGTAATGGTGAAATAACACTAATCTCTAAGACGCTGCAGATACGCGCACACAGGTGTGGTCAATATAGTCAAACTCCCTAGACCAATGCTTCCGGGCAATATAGGGTATCACCAGGTTGTTATGTCCCGACGAGGTGTGAATGGTACTTAAGCGTGCTTGTGATCGGGTGATTTTCATAGGAAAGGGTTATGATGAGAAATATTTGAGAATTATGAAATGAAATAGCTTAGGAAAGCTATGTGATTGATTGCGTGAATTAAGATTAAGAAGAAACGCGTTAAAACCTAAACACGTACGTTTTAATTACAAACGGTAACAGACGTACGCGATAAAAAGTAAATCTGAATGAATAAAAAGGCTACGGATATGAAATTGATATTTTTACAATCCTAATAAATAAAGAAAATTTTTGGAAAATTAAAATTAATTTTTACTCTTCTTAATTAATTATTATTAATTAATTACTAATTACTTATTAATTAACTAATTAAACTAATTTAAATTACTAAAAATACCAAAATGACTTAGATAATTATGAAAAATTTTATAAAACTAATTAACCATTACAGGAATCAATAAAAATTATAAAAAGTTTATATTATGTATTATTTAACTATTTTAATAATTACTAACTTAATTATTAATTAATTACTTATTAAACTAATTAAAATAAGAAAATTAGAAGATGAATAGTAAAAATTATAGAAAAAATTCCTAAAAATGTTTTAACTTACATAAAAGCGAGAAAAATTATAAAAACTAGGTATTACTTAATGAAACCTAATTTTGCTATTTAATACTTTAATATTAATTAATTATTAATTAAACTAATATTAATTCTAAAAATTACTAAATTACAAAGGAAAAATCTAGAAAAATTCCTAAAATTATTTTAAGTTACCTAGAACCTAGGAAAATATAAAAAAGTGGTATTATTCAATAAAAACTAATAATCCTATTTAATATGTTATTATTAATTATATATCAATTTAACTAATAATAATTATTAAAAATTGCAAACAAAGAGAGAAAAATCTAGAAAAATTCTCAAAAATACTTTAAACTATCAGGAACTGAAGAAAAACATGAAAAATACAAAAGTGCTTAATAATAAGCTAAAAAGAAAAATGAAAAAGACAACTTCTATTAAATAGAAACTATCACTATTTTTAAAGTTGGATTTTCTGGTTTTTTCTTTTTAAAAATCTACTTTAAACTGAAAATGAGAGACTTTTTGTGAATTGGACTCAGCTAGTGCTTAACAATAAGCACTTTGGAGTGCTTAAGCCTTGACAGTTGACTTTGGTCAACTGTGAGGGCAAAAAGCCTTGAAATAAGCTTTAAGCTGAAGAACTTGGATGGAATAAGGTCCAAACTAGCTAATGGACAGTCTTGAAGCAACAACAACTAGATTAAACCTCTTAGGAAGCAAAATGGGTCAAATAAGCTATTTGACCCACTGCTTATGCAGTCTACTGTCACTCTTTTGCAGCTAGATTAGGGCAAGCTCAAGGGAGCTTATGGGTCAAACAATGCCTGAATTAGGTCGCTAGCAAATTGGATTAACCAAAGAACCAAACCATGACCTGTGGGACCCACAGAAGTTGGGTGAGTGAGACTGCAAAGCAGTGTACAGGGGAGTAGCTTCCCCTGCAGCTCACTTTGTGCTATCACTCAAGCTACAAGAAAAATCAAAAAATTAAGCTATTTGTGGGATTCCAAAGTTTAACTGAGGGACTACAATTTTTGAAAAGCACAAGGTCTAAATCCAAGTACAAAAATCTAAACAATTCTTGGAAATTTTGGATTTCTGAACAAAAGCCAATTTTGACTTTTTGAAATGAACTACTAAATTGACTTTAATGAGTTAAGACCTTAATCTACTGATTTAGTATGATATTTTAGGCCAAAATGAAACTAAATTAAGTCATGACATGTAGTTATGCAACAATATGATGGGTTAATAAACAAGAAATCCCAACAGTTGATGAACTGAGGGTGATTAAAGTTTATTTTCACTTTCACAGGGAGTGACTACTGATTTTATTGTCTCCTAGTTCTAGTAATACCTAAGGTGACTTGTTCTAACCATTACTAACAACAAACAACAACCAAAACACAATCAAACTTGCAAATCCAAACACCCCTTTTGTAAACTGATTTGACAATTTTCAAAACATGTGACTATTTTAAACCTCAAATCCGATTCCAAAAGTCATATTATGATGTAATAAGATCTTATAAACATAAAAACACAGACATTAACAATAAAAAGTCAAAGATCATAATTAAGCTATTCTAACAGTGAAAAATGAAAGGTTAAGCAACTAAGGATTTTAATGAACAAGCACTAAATTTCAAGCAATATTACAACTAACAAACATCAAATAAGCATAAAAAACCAAGGATAAATAGTAATAAGCAGTTGTACAGTAAAAAGTGAAAATTGGAATTATAACTCACAAATGATTTCAAGCTGAGAATTGAGACCCAAGGACTATAAACAAACCTATTGACTTCCACAAGTCACTAATACCATTTCCAATCCAGAATACACCTTTTTTCTTGCTTCTTCTGCTCTCCTTCCTTCTTTTTTATTTTTGAGTGAATTTTTTATATTTTTTTTTGTAATTTTTTGATTTTTATACTAATCTGATTTTTAAGATCACTAAAAGCTTGTAGAAGCTTTATAGGAGCTTATATGAGCTAATTGAGTCCATAATAACAAATAACAACAATATTTGAACTAGATTAAATTTTTGAGCTAAAATTGCATAATCTGAATTTATAAAGATACATTGTGATTGATACTTGAAAAAGAGTTATTACACACTAGAATTACTTGTTACAACAATAGAAAACTAAATCTTACACTAGAATTTTAGAACTACAAATCTTGACATAAGAAAATAAAAATTACACTAGATAGATATCTCTTTTGCTTCCCTTTGCTTATATATGTCATCTTTCAGCTTTTGTGGGCCCACAGGGTTAAATCCCACTTGTTTTTAGATCTTTTGGTTGACTTTTGCTCCATTTGCAATTTTGGCAGGAAAGAGATGAAGTAACTCAGTTGGGTTGCTTGGATTGATTTCAGGTTCATTAATGGGATTTGGATTGTAGGGGAGGCTAGGGGGACAAGGAAAGGTGTTAGTGAGGTGGAGGTGAGGGTGAGCAGGGGAGTTGGTGTTTGCAAGATCACATGGGAGGGAGAGGGTGAGCTTGTTGACTTTATTTGACCGAGGGGGTAATAAAACGGGTGGGAGGTGTTTTTATTATTTGTGTGGTGGATTGGGCTGGTAAGGTTGATGAGCTTAGGGGAGGTTTAGTGGATTAGGATTGGTTTGGGTTTGTAGTATCAAAGGGATCCGTTTGGTGTAAATTGCACAAGGACCAATAATGTGAATTCCCCAAAGTTGAGGGGCTAAAACTGTAAACTCTCCAAAGTGCTCACAAGGACCAATGTTACCAAACTTCAATAATACATGGACCATAAATAAAATTTTCCATTTTAAAACACCCAAGGACCATTTTTGTCAATTTCAAAAGTTGAGGGACCTTTTCTGCCATTTGCCCAAAAATTCATTCAAGGACCAATTTTGACAACTTAGAATATTTCAGGGACCTTGAATGATAAAACTCCACATTTTTTAATTTCAGGGACTATTTTTGACATTTTTGAAACTTCAGAGACCTGAGTTGTCATTTTGCAAACTTGAATTTTAAAAAACTAATTTTGACAACTTTTGAATCCCTAAGGACCTTTGATGATAATTTTCCATATTTTGAATAACCAGGGACTAGTTTTGACATTTTATGAAAGTTGAGGGACTGAAACTACCAATTTTGCAAACTTTGTTCGTTTTTTATCTGTTTTTACTGTTTCTGCATCTGAAGCATATAAAACACAATCTCTGGGATATTTTCAGTATTTAGATGCACATTTGAGTGTTTTAAGATGTTTTGCAGTTCAGATTTGACCAAAAATGATGAGTGTTTGAGCACTCATCAGTAGGGCTGTGTACGATCTTCCCTAACTCTATAGGCTTCAACCTCAATCCTATGTCGAGCCGACTAAAAGCTCCTAACTTGGTATCCCTGGAAGTTAGCTAAGCATTAAATATAACCAAATAATCGTAGTACACCTCTGATCATGTTTCTTAAGACGTTCAAGCAAGTTACCAATTGGAGGTCTGCCAGTTTTCTTAAACCTAACATCGAATTCATTCATCCACAACAATTATAAACAAACCATCAACCAATAATAAACATCTAGGTTTCATTACATCTAAGCAAACACGAAAGAAACCTAGCCTAGCATGTTAAAGAGAAGACAAGCATAAGATATAATCAAACAACACATAGACATATTGAATGATTTGGTAAAGTACTTATCTTTAATTGAACATGGAAGAAACAAAGGGTTGAAACCCTTCAAAAGGCTAGAAAATTCGTCTAGGGTTTTATTCCCTCAAAGTTGCACACAATAAATAAAAACTAGAAAACTATATATAGATTTTAAAATTTGATGGCGTCAAGAGTTAAGTCTGACGGCGTCAACTCGCCGCCAAATTAAACTCATATTGCCTAGATCCACTTCTGACGTCGTCACTCTATACAAGTTCTGGGCCGTCACTCTTTAAGATGACTCTTGATGGCCTTGGAATTTTTGTTCATGACGCCGTCAAACCTCCTTCACAAAACATTCTAGCGCGTCACGTGTATTTGATTTATCCACCCTTTTATCAACTCATGACGCCGTCACTAATACCTTGTGACGCCGTCAAAGGCAATTTCCAGCATGCTTTAGAGACTTTGTCGTTTTCTGCACCTTTTCGCTCCAAAAATGTCCAAAATGCTTCATTTTGTAAAATTTCTCTCAAAAGTACCTAAAATGACAAAAGGAACGATTTAGGGCAATATTTGATCAAATAATCTCGACTTTTGCCTTAAATGACCCCCGAAAAGCGGTACACTTTTCACTTCATCAAATATCCTTACACTTGAGATTTGCTTGTCCTCAAGCAAATGCACTTTTATTCTAATCAAAATACAAGTTAGGGGTCATTTAACACTAAGATAAAAGTAATTACAACATATAATTGTTCCACTTCAACCAAAAACAAGCACGGAAATTATACACTAGCACCTCACAAATAGTGTTTAGATACTCACATCTCTCGGGTGTAATAAAGTATATATATCACAATAAGGAAATGGAAAACATCTCTCACTACCTGTCATAGCAAATAGATTACCATAGGCTTGGGAAAGGATCAAACCTCCACCACTTGGCGTAAGCACCTAGGATAAACTATCAAAGAGGTCTTTTAAAGGGTTACAACGTTAGGTGTTGGGATAGGATAAACACGGTTTTGTTGGATAAAAGCAATATTTACTGGTGGCGAGTTAATCATCTTGGTTAATTACATGTATAATGTGGCGTTGCTAAGCTATGACTCGACTCGACTTAAGCTAATAAATCAAAAATAACAAAAACTTAAAACAAATATAAAGGAAACGGGATGGTAGTCCGTATGTTTTTTTCTCTTTTTCTTTTTCTAGATTTTTTTTTTCTTTTTTTTTTTTTTTTTTTTTTTTTTTTTTTTTTTTTTTTTTTGCATACACTCTTACCCTACCATCCAAAATAATACATCATAGGGGATTTGTATTCCCCTTACACTTGAACTTTTACATACTTTACAAATAACTATTCTAATGACTCGAATCAAGATAATCAAAACACTTGGAGTACTTTTTAAGATTAACGCACATATGGGTGTAATATATGATGTTCTTCCCCATTACTCCATAACACAAGTACTTTACCCATGAGTCCCAATCGTCAAAAAATATTATGTACAAGATATGACTCGTGATGAGGCGAAAAATGATCCGTGTATTTCATATCCCTATACCTAACGTTACAACCCTTTAAAAGACCTCTTTGATAGTTTATCCTAGGTGCTTACGCCATGTGGTGGAGGTTTGATCCTTTCCCAAGCCTATGGTAATCTATTTTGCTATGACAGGTAGTGAGAGATATCTTCCGTTTCCATATTGTAATTTATACTTTATTACACCCGAGAGATGTGAGTATCTAAACACTATTTGTGAGGTGCTTGTGTATGACCTGCGTGCTTGTCTATTGGTCTTTAGTGGAACGATTATTTGTTGTAATTACTTTTATAATAGTGTTAAATGACCCCTAACTTATCTTTTGAGTAGAATAAAAGCGCATTTGCTTGAGGACAAGCAAATCTCAAGTGTAAGGGTATATGATGAGGCGAAAAATGAACCACTTTTAGGGGGTCATTTAAGCCCGAATCCGAATTTATTTGATCAAATATTGCCCTAAATCGTTCCTTTTGTGATTTTAGGTACTTTGGGAGAGAAATCTGGAAAAGGAAGCAATTCGGACGTTTTTGGAGCATAAAAATGAAGAAAACGCCAAAGTCTTAATTTTCCATGCTGGGAACAGTAGGTGACGGCGTCAAGAGCAAAACCTTGACGGCGTCAAGAGCAAATTTCATGAATTTCCATGACGACCCAGAACAGATTTGACGGCGTCACGTAGGAAGGGCGTCAAGAGTAAAAGAGTCATGACGGCCTGGAAGTACTTAAGTCTTGACGGCGTCAGAAGTGGATCTAGGCAGTTCGAGGAGAGTTTTGGCGGCGAGGTGACGGCGTCACATTGTTTGTCTTGACGCCGTCATACCTGTTTTTCTATATATAGTTTTCTAATTTTCACACATTAAAGAGAGAAGTTTTGGGAGAAACCCTAAGTACGATTTTGGTGTAACTTTACAGGTTTTTCAAGGGTTCCAACCCCTTGATACCTTGCATGATTAATCAAGATAAGTGTTCTTCTAATTCAATCAATATGTCTATGTGTTGGTTGTCTATATCTTGTTCTTGTCTTAATTCTATCATGCTAGGCTAGATCTATCTTGTGTTTGCTTAGATCTAATGAAACCTAGATATTGATTATGTGTTGATTACTTGTTTATTCTTGTCTTGGATGAATGATTTATATGTTAGGCTTAAGAAAACTGGCAGATCTCCAAATGGTAACATGCTTGAGCGTCTTAAGAAACATGAACCGATGTTCACTAGGTCTTTATTGGTTGTATTTAATGCATGAGCCACTGTTTACAATCCCTATAGTTGTGCTGGGCATGGTGTAGGAGGAGATAAGAGCTCATAGAATTGGGGAGTTATGTGTGCCACCCCATGAATGGTATTAAGGAATACGATCCGTCATCTATGCAATTATAACAAGTAATTAACGTGTAAAAGATGTCTAGGGAGTAGTGAAATCTAAGTAAACACATTTTCTCCAATTACTGCTCACAACTTTAGTATAATTTAACTTATTTTCTTTTCTAGTATTTTATTTTGATTGCATCTTAGTATTGGGTTAGTTGATTAGCAACTAATTCCGCCCAAATCTTTCAAACCCGAGATTTTAATTGCTTTAATAAAAATATAAAAAAATACAAAAATAATCATCCCTAACCTTTAGAACTAGTATTTAGGCTTTCTAATCCTAGCGACACTATTCCTAAGCTGAACGATCAATCCCCCGGTACTTGTCACTATACTATACTACAACGATCAGGTACACTGCCTGGTGGGGGTTGTAAGCTTCTCGAGATCCCTCGAGAGGTAAAGCCTGTTGCGATTCCCATGCATCAAGTTTTTGGCGCCGCAGCCCGGGGAATAGTTATTGTCTAGGTTAGAATTTCTTTTTATTAGGTCTACTTGCTAGATTCCTTTCTAGTAAGATTTTATTTTTATTTTTAGGTTTTCTTTAGTCTATCTACTTCTTTGTGCCTTTGTTCGTAACCACCCGACACCATGGACAACAGAAACATCTTTGAACCCGTCATCCTACCACAACAAAACCTACCACTAGAACCCCTTAGGCCCCGAACCTTAGGAGAGTATTCCCGACCTAGCCACCAAGGCTACCGAAACACCATTGAGCTCACCGGAGCCAATGTGACCCCCTTGCGATCCGACACCATCCGGTTGGTGCAAAGCGGATGTGCATTCCATGGACTTCGTTCCGAAGATCCAAACCAACATCTTAAGGACTTCCTCAAAATCGTAGATTCCATAGACCTAGGTGTTGAAACTAGAGAGACTACCCGTTTATGCCTATTCCAATTCTCTCTACGGGATCAAGCTAGTCAATGGCTTGAACGTTTACCCGCGGGATCCATCACCAAATGGGATGATCTCACCACTCGTTTCCTTGCTCAATTTTTCCTACCGGGGAGAACTACTAAGTTTAGAAATGACATCTTGATGTTCCAACAACGTCAAAATGAATCTCTCTATGAAGCATGGACTCGTTTCAAGGACTTACTCCAAAAAGTCCCTCATCATGGCATAGATCTTTGGCTCCAAGTCCAAATCTTTTATGACCATATCGACATCTCCACGAGGCGAGCCATTGACCAATCGGCCGGTGGTAAGCTACGTGATCTAAGTGCGGAACAATCATGGGAACTCATAGAAGATCTTGCTCTCTAATACAACGAAAGTTGGAATGATCCCCGTGACTTGAACAAAACGGTCAAGGCAATATCCTTGCCTTCGAACAATTCTAGCACTCCCGACCGTAGGATCATGGAACTTGAGGACCAAGTCAAGTTTCTCATGAAATCTTACGATGCTCCTAAGCCTTCAAGCCAAGTGAACAAAATCACTTCTTCATGCGAATTATGTAGTGGTCCCCACGACACTCGTGATTATGTGGAACTCCCCGGAACAGCTTTTGCGGACTACGCATCCACGCGTACCGACGAAGCGGGAGATAAGTGGTACACTTTCAAGCCCGAGCAACACATACGGTGATTCATACAACCCCTCATGGAAAAATCACCCAAACCTTAGGTGGAAACAAAATCAACCCAATTCCTCCAATCCGCCTAACCGTTACCAACCAACCGGTCCACCATCCAACCGTACTTTCAACAACAATCCTTCTTACAACTATGGTAGTACCAACAATCTTGAAGGATTGATGTCAAAGTTTATGGCATCTCAAGAGGCTCGCATAGCTAGGTTTGAAACCGAATTCAACCAACAAGAAACGGAGATGACCAACAAGATTGACAACTTGTTGAAAGCCCTCAACAACCAAGCATTAGTCACACCTAGGAAGGATACTAGGGACACCAATAACGGAAACCAAATTAAGGATCCCTCATCATCTAAACAGGTCCACTTTGTTAATGTTGTCACTATTAAGCCGATAGATAAGGAGATAGAAGAGAGTGACAAGAATGAAGTTAGGATAGAAGCCGAGACTAAGGATGAGAATAGGGAAGTTGAGATTGATAGTAGAGTGGAATTAGAAGAGGTAGAACCTATAGAAGAATACTTTGATAAGTTGCCAACCAAGGAAGAACGGGAATACCATAAGGATTTATTCGATAGTCCCGAGAGAACATATATCTTTGGCGACCCCTTATCAAAATGGGAGACCCCTCTAACATTAACATCCCATGCAATATCGGGCACATACATATATGGAAAGCTTACATCGACCCTAGATCCCCCGTGAACATCATGACTAGGACTTATTAAAATTGGGTGATGAAGAAGCAACTTAATTTTAGGATGATGCCTAATAAGAACCTGATAAGTAATTTTGCGGGAAGAGTGAAAGGATTGCATGTGATTATAGGGAATCTCACCTATGAGATCGATTTTATGATAGTTGAGGACACTCGTCCGGTGATAGATGCTTGCCTAAGTCAAATAATATTTGGGAAACCATTTGTTGAGGCCACTAGGATGAGTTATGATCCGACTTTAGGGATAGTTAGATTCAAGAAAGAGAATGATGAGGTTGCTTATCAAATGCCCTACAAGATTGAGCAATACCGCCTTCTCTCTAATTTCGAAAAGGAACACAAGCAAGCGGCTTATTATAGGAATGAGGAGGATAGACGTAGAGGAGTAGAGTATGTTAGAAATAGGATGCTTGGTTTCTACAAAGAATGCTTGCAACTAGGTCCGGAATACAAAACTGGTTTAGAAGACGACCTAGAGAATGGAACCAATGATGAGATCACGTAGTAACCCATGACCTTGAGTCTAGCTACAAGACTCGTAAATAAAGAAAAGCGCTTCTTGGGAGGCAACCCATGTTTTGTGTGATTTTATTTGTTTGATTGTTATTTGTTTCCGTATGCATGCTTAATTTTTATTGTTGGTTGATCATGTTTCTAAATTTAATAGTGGAAATACTTTACTTTGTTGTTTTGGCCTAGTCTTAACTCCACCTAAAGGTATTTTTGCAAAAGATAAGTGTAAGGGGAAACCCCAAATATGTTTTTAAGAAACAAACTGATCATGATTCTCCACAATATTAAATGAACATGTGTATTCGTATTTGTTAGAGTCAAATGCTTGTATTGAGTCATAATGAAGTTTTGCAGGATTTTCCAGGAAGTAGGACCAAGTTTTTCCAGAAATTTTTCGGAAACATAACATAAGAATTTCTGCAGGTCAATTCTGACGGCGTCAGGGGTTTACTCTTGACGGCGTCAGGAGTTAAAATCTGGAAATTTTACCGGTTTTGTTTTTCTAACGGAGTCTTATGGTTTTTGTGAATTATTAAGTTTTATAATCTCCAGGAGATCTGCAAACTTCATTCCACAAGCATTATATCTTATCTCGTTTTCTAGGATTTAGTAACTTATATAGAATGCCGCCAATTTTATGTGAGGTTGTCTTGTCTATTTTGTCAGGTTTTACAGGTTATGTATGACAAGAAGATGATTTATATTTTGGAAGGGAAGCTTTGATTGTTCATTTTGTTGGAGGAAGATTTAACCTAGCCACCCTATTATCCATACCGAGCGAATCAGGGGAGTATTTGATTTCATTCTCTTTACTTTTTCACTTTTACATTCTTTACTTGAACATTGGGGACAATGTTCATATTAAGTGTAAGGGGAGGGTAAAAAGATGATACCTTACATATGCACTTTTGCTTGAGTTTGTTTTGTTTGATGGTAGATGTGTAATAAAACTATGAAAAATACTTGTTAGTGCAATTTTAGCGCCAAATTAAAAATTTTTTACAACATTTATGAGTGAAACTTTAGCCATAGCAAGCGTCTCATGGATAAGAGATTGTATGACTAGCACATAACCGTATATTCAGAAAAATTTTCCACCCAAATATGTGAGGTTCGCCTTTAGTTTTGATAGGAAAAGCATTCATTATTAGTGCTTACGAGTGTACCGGTAGCATTTAGATTCTAGAACTTGCGTTAGTGATGCATCCCGAGACCGCTAGTGAGACTACATTCGTGTAGTAGGATTTACTACATGATAAGAGGCATTAGGATCACCCTTGTGTTAAACCCGTATTATAATTACTTGACCATTTAAGTCATATTACTTGGCTAGTTAAGTCAACTAATTTTTCCCACACCCTTAGCGTTGTACTCATTTTTAGTACACGAAACCCCTAGTACACCCCTCCGAGCCTATCTTTTCGTTTCTAACTTTAAGCATTTTACTTAAAGGAAGAATTTGTTACACCCCACTTAAATGTACACCCAAATCGCCTTAGCCTTCCGTGTATGCGCTCATTTTTAGTGCATTATTGTTATTTGTTAAACCCTAAGTTAACTATCTAATTGATTACATGGTTGCTAAGTCGAGTCATATCCTTGTACATATTGTTTTGGGATGATTGGGACTCATGGGTAAGTACTTATTTTATGGAGTAATGGGGAAGAACATCATTTATTACCCCCATATGTACGTTAATCTTAAAAGTGCTCCAAGTGTTTTGATTTTCTTAATTCGAGTCATTAAATTAGTTAAATGTAAAGTATGTAAAGATTCAAGTGTAAGGGAAATGTTCATTCCCTATGATGTATTATTTTGGATGGTAGGGTAAGAGTGTATGCAAAAAAAAATAAAAATAAAAAAAAATAATAAAAAAAAAAAATCAAGAAAAAGAAAAAATAAATAAAAAAACATACGGACTACCATCCCTTTTTATTCCATGTTCATTTTATATTTTTGTTATCTCTCATTTATTAGCTTAAGTCGAGTCTAGTCTTGGCTTAGCAACGCCACATTGTACATGTAATTGACTAAGATTGTTAACTCGCCACCAGTAAAACTTCCTTTATCCAACAAAACTGTGTATTTCATATCCCTATACCTAACGTTACAACCCTTTAAAAGACCTCTTTGATAGTTTATCCTAGGTGCTTACGCCATGTGGTGGAGGTTTGATCCTTTCCCAAGCCTATGGTAATCTATTTTGCTATGACAGATAGTGAGAGATATCTTCCGTTTCCATATTGTAATTTATACTTTATTACACCCGAGAGATGTGAGTATCTAAACACTATTTGTGAGGTGCTTGTGTATGACCTGCGTGCTTGTCTATTGGTCTTTAGTGGAACGACTATTTGTTGTAATTACTTTTATATTATTGTTAAATGACCCCTAACTTATCTTTTGAGTAGAATAAAAGCGCATTTGCTTGAGGACAAGCAAATCTCAAGTGTAAGGGTATATGATGAGGCGAAAACTGAACCACTTTTAGGGGGTCATTTAAGCCCGAATCCGAATTTATTTGATCAAATATTGCCCTAAATCGTTCCTTTTGTGATTTTAGGTACTTTGGGAGAGAAATCTGGAAAAGGAAGCAATTCGGACGTTTTTGGAGCATAAAAATGAAGAAAACGCCAAAGTCTTAATTTTCCATGCTGGGAACAGTAGGTAACGGCGTCAAGAGCAAAACCTTGACGGCGTCAAGAGCAAATTTCATGAATTTCCATGACGACCCATAACAGATTTGACGGCGTCACGTAGGAAGGGCGTCAAGAGTAAAAGAGTCATGACGGCCTGGAAGTACTTAAGTCTTGACAGCGTCGGAAGTGGATCTAGGCAGTCCGAGGAGAGTTTTGGCGGCGAGGTGACGGCGTCACATTGTTTGTCTTGACACCGTCATACCTGTTTTTCTATATATAGTTTTCTAATTTTCACACATTAAAGAGAGAAGTTTTGGGAGAAACCCCAAGTACGCTTTTGGTGTAACTTTACAGGTTTTTCAAGGGTTCCAACCCCTTGATACCTTGCATGATTAATCAAGATAAGTGTTCTTCTAATTCAATCAATATGTCTATGTGTTGGTTGTCTATATCTTGTTCTTGTCTTAATTCTATCATGCTAGGCTAGATCTATCTTGTGTTTGCTTAGATCTAATGAAACCTAGATATTGATTATGTGTTGATTACTTGTTTATTCTTGTCTTGGATGAATGATTTATATGTTAGGCTTAAGAAAACTGGCAGATCTCCAAATGGTAACATGCTTGAACGTCTTAAGAAACATGAACCGAGGCGCACTAGGTCTTTAATGGTTGTATTTAATGCATGAGCCACTGTTTACAATCCCTATAGTTGTGCTGGGCATGGTGTAGGAGGAGATAAGAGCTCATAGAATTGGGGAGTTATGTGTGCCACCCCATGAATGGTATTAAGGAATACGATCCGTCATCCATGCAATTATAACAAGTAATTAACGTCTAAAAGATGTCTAGGGAGTAGTGAAATCTAAGTAAACACATTTTCTCCAATTACTGCTCACAACTTTAGTATAATTTAACTTATTTTCTTTCCTAGTATTTTATTTTGATTGCATCTTACTATTGGGTTAGTTGATTAGCAACTAATTTCGCCCAAATCTTTCAAACCCGAGATTTTAATTGCTTTAATAAAAATATAAAAAAAATACAAAAATAATCATCCCTCACCTTTAGAACTAGTATTTAGGCTTTCTAATCCTAGCGACACTATTCCTAAGCTGAACGATCAATCCCTCGGTACTTGTCACTATACTATACTACAACGATCACCCCTTGAAACCCCTTGAAACCCTTCATGTTCAATTAAGATAAGTATCCTTTCAATTCATTCAATATGTCTATGTGTTGTTTGAATATATCTTACGCTTGTCTTAATTTTAACATGCTAGGCTAGATCTTTTGTGTGTTTGCTTAGATGTAATGAAACCTAGATGTTGATTATAGGTTGATTGCTTGTTTATAAGTGTAATGGATGAATGATTTCGATGTTAGGCTTAAGAAAACTGGCAGATCTCCATTGTGTAACTTGCTTGAACGTCTTAAGAAACATGAACCAATGCGTACTAAGGTTTTTATGCTTGTATTTAATGCATGAGCGAATTCTAGTGATCCCATGTTAGGAGCTTCTTGCAGGCTCGACATAGGAGTGAAGTAGGAGCTTATAGAGTTGGGGAAGTACGTACGCCACCCCACGATTGGTATTAAGGAATATAACCCGTCATCCACGCAACTGTAACAATCAATTAACCTGTAAAAGATATCTAAGGAGTAGTGAAATCTAAGTAAACAGAATTCTCCCATCTATTGTTCACACCACTAGTTTAATTAGTTTAATTTACATTTTTGTTATTTTATTTTGATTGCATCTTTAGTTATTGCGTTAGTTGACTAGCAGCTAATTCCGCCCACTACTCTAAAAACCGAGATTTTTACTTGCTTTTATAAAAATATAAAAATACAAAAAGAATCATCCCTCACCTCTAGACTTAATTCTTAGGCTTTCTAATCCTAGCAACACTATTCCTGAGTTGAACGACCAATCCCCCGGTACTTGTCACTATACTATACTACAACGATCAGGTACACTGCCTGGTGGGGGTTGTAAGCTTCTCGAGATCCCTCGAGAGGTAAAACCTGGTGCAATTCCCACGCATCAAGTTTTTGGCGCCGCAGCCCGGGGGATAGTTATTGTCTAGGTTAGAATTTCTTTTTTATTAGGTCTACTTGCTAGATTCCTTTCTAGTAAGATTTTGTTTTTATTTTTAGGTTTTCTTTAGTCTATCTTATTTCTTTGTTTCCTTTGTTCGTAAACTATCTTGATGGATAACAATAACATTGATCGTTTGATTCATGTTATTCGTGTTTTTCGTCGCAGGATTTTCCAAATGCCCGCCCCAATCCCTTTAGTGGAAAATGAAAACCCACCTAACCTCTCGCCTGACCACAACTTAGACAATAATTCTGAAATGGAGGAGTCTGACCATGATGATGACCATAGGGCTAGTCCTTTTTACTATTCAGACTCCGATGAGGATCTAGACAATGGTGATGTGATTAATGAGGATAGGATGGAAGATGAAGTGAACCCTCTTAGGTATGTTGACCCTAGAACAAGGATTGAGTGTGATAGCTCATTCAATATGCAATTTCCTTGTAAGATTGGATTTAGGAGCTTTAATGCCTACTTTAACTCATCTCTCCCAATGAACATAATCTCGCGTAGTGAATATAATAAAATCATGGTAGATGAGTTAGAATACAAAGGAGATAATGTTATTGCTAGGGCATTGTCATTGCATGTGTTTGTAGGAAGCTTTGTTTATCTTGTTGAGTTCATGGTTATGGAGAATCTAGGAGAATTTATCGATAGTAAGTTAACCCAAGTTGTGTTTGGGAAACCTTTCAAAAGGTTGACCAACCTTGATGAAAAACTTATGGAAGGGTTAACTACATTCTCGGATGGGGATGAAGATTTTGTCTACCAAATGTCCCGTGCACACCCTAGGTTCAAGGACTTTTCCATGCAGAAGTGTAGTAGGTATCTGCCCCTAGAAATGCTAAGTGAGAATGATAAAAGAAAAGGGCTTAAATATACTCATGAGAAGAATAAAAGGTATTATCGTGGATGTTTAGAGTTAAGTGATGATTATAAGAAAGATGAGGCGACTATTAGATGGCTCACCTTTGGTTATGTGAGCATAAGCGACACACGATAGCCCATGACATTGAGTCTAGCTACAAGACTCGTAAATAAAGAAAAGCGCTTCTTGGGAGGCAACCCATGCTTTATGTGATTTTTATTTTGTTTGATTGTTATTTGTTTCCGTATGCATGCTTTATTTTTATTGTTGGTAGATCATGTTTCAAAACTTAAATGGTGAGAATACTTTATTTTGTCGTTTGGCTTTGTCTTAACTTCATCCAAAGGTATTTCGCAAAAGATAAGTGTAAGGGGAAACCCCAAATATGTTTTTTAGAAACAAAATCGATCATGATTCTCCACAATATTAAATGAACATGTATATTCGTATTTGTTAGAGTCAAATGCTTGTATCGAGTCATAATGATGTTTTGCAGGATTTTCCAGGAAGTAGGACATAAGTTTTTCCAGAAATTTTCCGGAAACTTAACGTAAGAATTTCTGCAGGTCACTTCTGACGGTGTCAGGAAGAAATTCTTGACGGTGTCATGTGTAAAAATCTGGAAATCTTGCTAGTTTTGTTTTTCTAACGGGGTCTTAAAGTTTTTGTTGAATCTTTAGTTTTATAAACTCCAGGAAATCTGCAAACATCATTCCACAAGCATTATATCTTACTTTGTTTTCTAGGATTTGTTATCATATATAGATTAACGCCGATTTTACGCGAGGTTGCCTTGTTTGTTTTCTCAGGTTTAACAGGTTATGTATGACAAGAAGATGATTTATATTTCTGGAAGGGAAGCTTTGATGGTTCATTTTCTTAGAGGAAGATCTAACCTTGTTACCACACTATCCATACCGAGCGAATCAGGGGAGTATTTGATTTCATTCTTTTACCTGTTTTACTTTTACATTCTTTAATTGAACATTGGGGACAATGTTCATCCTAAGTGTAAGAGGAGGGTAAAATGATGATACCTTATAGTATACACTTTCACTTGAGTTTGTTTGTTTGATGGTAGGTGTGTAACAAAACTATGAGAAATACTTGTTAGTGTAATTTTAGCGCCAAATTTAAATTTTTTTACAACATTTAGGAGTGAAACTTTAGCTTTAGCAAGCGTCTCATGGATAGGAGTCTTATGACTAGCACAAAACCGTACTATTTAGAAAAATTTTCCACCCAAATATGTGAGGTTTACCTTTAAATTTGATAGGAAAAGCATTTATTATTAGTGCTTATGAGTGTACCGGTAGCATTTAGATTCTAGAACTTGCGTTAGTAATGCATCCCGAGACCACTAGTGAGACTACATTCGTGTAGTAGGATTTACTACATGATAAGAGGCATTAGGATCACTCTTGTGTTAAACCCGTATCATAATTACTTGACCATTTAAGTCATATTACTTGGCTAGTTAAGTCAATTAATTTTTCCCACACCCTTAGCGTTGTACTTATTTTTAGTACACGAAACCCCTAGTACACCCCTCCGAGCCTATCTTTTCATTTCTAACTTTAAGCATCTTACTTAAAGGAAGAATTTGTTACACCCCACTTAAATGTAGACCCAAATCGCCATAGCCTTCCGTGTATGCACTCATCTTTAGTGCATTATTGTTATTTGTTTAAACCCTTAGTTAATTATCTAATTGATTACATGGTTGCTAAGTCGAGTCATATCCTTGTACATATTGTTTTGGGACGATTGGGACGATTGGGTAAAGTACTTATGTTATGGAGTAATGGGGAAGAACATCATTTATTACCCCATATGTGCGTTAATCTTAAAAGTACTCCAAGTGTTTTGATTATCTTGATTCGAGTCATTAGATTAGTTGATTGTAAAGTATGTAAAAATTCAAGTGTAAGGGGAATGTTCATTCCCTATGATGTATTATTTTGGATAGTAGGGTAAGAGTGTATGCGCGCACAAAAAAAAAATTGAAAAATTTAGAAAAAGAAAAAAAAAAGAAAAAAAAAAACATACGGACTACCATCCCGTTTCATTCTATGTTTATTTTATGTTTTTGTTATTTTGATTTATTAGCTTAAGTCGAGTTTAGTCTTGGCTTAGCAACGCCATATTGTACATGTAATTGACTAAGATTTTTAACTCGCCACCAGTAAAGATTGCCTATATCCAACAAAACCGTGTATTCCATATCCCTACACCTAACGTTATAACCCTTTAAAATGACCTCTTTGATTGTTTATCCTAGGTGCTTACGCCATGTGGTGGAGGTTTGATCCTTTCCCAAGCCTATGGTAATCTATTTTGCTATGACAGGTAGTGAGAGATATTTTCCATTTCCATATTGTGATATATACTTTATTATGCCAGAGAGATGTGAGTATCTAAACACTATTTATGAGGTGCTAGTGTATGACCTCCGTGCTTGTCTTTGGTCTTTAGTGGAACGATTATTTGTTGTAATTACTTTTATATTAGTGTTAAATGACCCCTAACTTGTATTTTGATTACAATAAAAGCGCATTTGCTTGAGGACAAGCAAATCTCAAGTGTAAGGGTATATGATGAGGCGAAAAATGATCCGTTTTTAGGGGATCATTTAAGCCGGAATTTGGATTTATTTGATTAAATATTTCCCTAAATCATTCCTTTTGTTATTTTAGGTACTTTGGGAGTGAATACTGGAAAAGGAAGTATTTTGGACGTTTTTGGAGCATAAAAGTGAAGAAAACGGAAAAGTCTTAATTTTCCTTGCTGGGAACAGTACCTGACGGCGTCAAGAAGATTTTGATGACGGCGTCAAGAGAAATTTTGGTGACGGCCCAGAGAAAACGTGATGGCGTCAAGGCATGGCCGTCAAGAGTAAACATGGTGACGGCCCAGAGTAGCATTACACATGACGGCGTCAGATCTGGATCTAGGCAATTCGATTATATTTTTGGCGGCAGGTTGACGGCGTCAGAACTTTCTTCTTGACGCCGTCACCTTAGTAAATCTATATATAGTCTTTGTAATTTTCATTCTAACGAGAGGAGAATTTGAGGGTCGAACTTAATAAACCCTAGCTCGTTTGTAACAGTATTTTCAAGGGTTTTCACCCCTTGAAACCCTTCATGTTCAATTAAGATAAGTATCCATTCAATTCATTCAATATGTCTATGTGTTGTTTGAATATATCTTACGCTTGTCTTAATTTTAACATGCTAGGCTAGATCTTTTGTGTGTTTGCTTAGATGTAATGAAACCTAGATGTTGATTATAGGTTGATTGCTTGTTTATAGTTGTAATGGATGAATGATTTCGATGTTCGGCTTAAGAAAACTGGCAGATCTCCATTGTGTAACTCGCTTGAACGTCTTAAGAAACATGAACCAATGCGTACTAAGGTTTTTTTGGTTTTATTTAATGCATGCGCGAATTCTAGTGATCTCATGTTAGGAGCTTCTTGCAGGCTCGACATAGGAGTGAAGTAGGAGCTTATAGAGTTGGGGAAGTACGTACGCCACCCCACGATTGGTATTAAGGAATATAACCTGTCATCCACGCAACTGTAACAATCAATTAACCTGTAAAAGATGTTTAGGGAGTAGTGGAATCTAAGTAAACACAATTCTCCCATCTATTGTTCACACCACTAGTTTAATTAGTTTAATTTATATTTTTGTTATTTTATTTTGATTGCATCTTTAGTGATTGAGTTAGTTGACTAGCAACTTATTCCGCCCACTACTCTAAAAACCGAGATTTTTACTTGCTTTTATAAAAATACAAAAAGAATCATCCCTCACCTCTAGACTTAATTCTTAGGCTTTCTAATCCTAGCGACACTATTCCTGAGTTGAACGATCAATCCCCCGGTACTTGTCACTATACTATACTACAACGATCAGGTACACTGCCTGGTGGGGGTTGTAAGCTTCTCGAGATCCCTCGAGAGGTAAAACCTGGTGCAATTCCCACGCATCAACTCGACTTAGCAACCATGTAATCAATTAGACAATTAACTAAGGGTTTAAACATGTAACAATAATGCACTAAAGATGGGTGCATACACGGAAGGCTAAGGCGATTTGGGTGTACATTTGGGGTGGGTTGTAAACAAATTATTCCTTTAAGTAAAATGCTTAAAGTTAGAAACGAAAAGATAGGCTCGGAGGGGTGTACTAGGGGTATCGTGTACTAAAAATCAGTACAACGCAAAGGTGTGGGAAAGATTAATTGACTTTACTAGTCATGTTAATTGACTTAAATGGTCAAGTAATTATGATACGGGTTTAACACAAGGGTGATCCTAATGCCTCTTATCATCTAGTAAATCCTACTACACGAATGTAGTCTCACTAACGGTCTCGGGATGCATCACTAATGCAAGTTCTAGAATCTAAGTACTACCGGTACACTCATAAGCACTAATAATGAATGCTTTTCCTAACAAATCTAAAGGCGAACCCCACATATTTGGGTGGAAAATTTTTTTGAGTGGTACGGTTTTTGTGCTAGTTATACAACTCCTATCCATGAGACGCTCATTAAGGCTAAAGCTTCACTCCTAAATGTTGTAAAAAAAATTTTAATTTGGTGCTAAAATTGCACTAACAAGTATTTCTCTTAGTTTTATTGCACACCTACTATTGAACAAACAAACTCAAGCGTAATTGTACTCTCTACAGTATCATCATTTACCATCCCCTTACACTTAAGCTGAACATTGTCCTCAATGTTCAATAAAAATATGTAAAAGTAAATAAGGTAAAAGAATGAAAACAAATACTCCTCTGATTCGTTTGGTGTGGATAAATCGTTAACACGGTTAAATCCTCCTCCAAGAAAATGAACGTTGAAAGCTTCCCTTCCTAAATAATAAATCATCTTCTTGTCCAATATAACCTATTAAACCTGAGAAAACAATCATGGCAACCTCGCGTAAAATCGGCGGCAATCTATATATATATATATATATATATATATATATATATATATATATATATATATATATATATATATATATATATATATATATATATATATATATATATATATAAGGATATAATACTTGTGGAATGAATGTTTGCAGATTTCCTGGAATTTATAAAACTAAAGAATTAACAAAAACCTTAAGACTCCGTTAGTAAAACAAAACTTCTAAAATTTCCAGAATTTTGCACCTGACGCCGTCAAGTGTTACTCTTGACGTCGTTAGAGTGTTCTGACAGAAATCTCATGTTAAGTTTCAGGAAAATTTCTGGAAAAACTTATGCCTTAATTCCTGGAATTTCCTGCAAAACATCATTATGACTCGATACAAGCATTTGACTCAAACAAATACTAATATACATATTCATTTAGTATTGTGGTGGTTCATGTCCAATTCCCGTTCTAAAAAACAAATTTAGGTTTCCCTTACACTTATCTTTTGCGAAATACCTTTTTATGAAGTTAAGACAAACAACAAAGTAAAGCATTTTCACAATTTAGTTTGAAACACGAGCCACAAACAATAAAAATAAAGCATGCATACGGAAACAAATAAAATCAAACAAACAAACAATTAAACAAACAAAACAAATAAAACATGGGTTGCATCCCAATAAGCGCTTTTCTTTATTTACGAGTCTTGTAGCTAGACTCAAAGTCATGGGCTATCGTGTGTCGCTTATGCTCACATACCCAAGTGTGAGCCATCTAATAGTCGCCTCATCTTTCTTATAGTCATCACTTAGCTCTAAACATCCGCGATAATACCTTTTGTTCTTTTCATGAGGATATTTAAGCACTTTTCTTTTATCATTCTCACTTAGCATATTGAGAGGTGGATACCTATTACATTTCTCAATAGAGAAATCCTTGAACCTAGGGTGTGTATGGGGCATTTGGTAAACAAAATCTTCATACCCATCCGAGAATGTAATTAACCCTTCCATAAGTTTTCCATCTAGGTTGGTTAACCTTTTGAAGAGTTTCCCAAACACAACTTGGGTTAAGTTATTATCAATAAATTCTCTTAGATTCTCCATAACCATAAACTCAACCAAATAAACAAAGCTTCCTAAAAACACATGCAATGTCTTTACCCCTTTGTATTCTAACTCATTTACCATAATTTTATTGTATTCACTACGCGAGATTATGTTCATTGGTAGAGACGAGTTAAGGTAGGCATCAAAGCTCCTAAATCCAATCTTACAAGGAAACTGCATATTAAATGAGCTATCATTCTCAATCCTTGTCCTAGGGTCGACATACCTAAGAGGGTTCATCTCATCGTCCATCCTATCCTCATTAATTACATCACCATCATCAAGGTCCTCATCGGAGTCTGAATAGTAGAAAGGACTAGCCCTATGGTCATTATCATGGTCAGACTCCTCCATCTCAGAATTATTGTTAAAGTGATGGTCAGGCGAGAGGTTAGGTCGGTTCTCATTTTTCACTAAAGGGATTGGGGCGGGTAGTTGGAAAATCCTACGACGGAAGACGCGAATAACAGGAATCAAATGATCAATGCTATTGTTATCCATCGAGATAGTTTACGAACAAAGGAAACAAAGAAATAAGACGGACTTAAAAAAAACCTATAAAAATAAAACAAAAATCTTACTAGAATGGAATCTAGCAAGTATACCTAATAAAAAGAAATTCTAACCTAGACAATAACTATTCCCCGGCAGCGGCGCCAAAACCTTGATGCGTGGAATTATGCCATCGCAAAAGGTTTTACCTCTCAAGGGATCTTGAGAAGCTTGCAATCCCCACCAGGTAGTGTACCTGGTGAGTATGAAAATACTCATCATTTTTGTCGTATCTGAACTGCCAAAACATCATCATTTTTGTCGTATCTAAACTGCCAAAACATCCAAAAACACTCAAATATGCATCAAAATACTGAAAATATCCCAGGATTGTGTTTTATATGTTTTAGAGGCAAAATGATTGAAAACAAATGAAAATGAACAAAGTTTGTATAATTGGCAGTTTTAGTCCCTCAACTTTCAAAACTTGTCAAAATCAATCCCTGAGCATTTATTTTGGAAGAAAAGTCAACCAAAGTCCTTTGAAAATCAAAAGTTGTCATAATTAGTCCTTTGGTAAAAAATTTCAAAAGTTTACAAAATTAGTCCTTGAGCTTTGTAAGATTGTCAAAAATGGTCCCTGGGATTAAAATTTCAGAAATTATCAAATATGGTCCTTGTGTTGGTGAACTTTCACAATTGGCAGATTTAGTCCCTGGGAATTTCAAAAGAGAAAAAGTCAACTATGGTCCTTATACTATTCAACATTGGCAAGAAAGACACTTGTGACTACTTTAGGAAAATTACACATCAGGTCCCTTGAATTTTCAGAATATTACAATATTGGTCCTTGTGTTACGTATTACTACAAACCAAACGGGTCCAAAGTTACTATAACCTAACAAATAATCCAACCCCTTATACCTCCCTGTGATCCAGTCCACCACAAATAGCCCACCAAGCCCAAGTTACCATTGCCCCTTTCCCTTTTAATATAAAACGCAGGTCAAACCTTGCATTGACCCTGGTTTCTCTGCCACCTCTCAAAACCAGAAACCATCTCTAGTTTCTTCTCCACCACCCCACTTGCCCATCTCCTCCCACTGCCCAAAACATCCCATCTACCTAACAAAACAACCACCACTAATGCACCCCCCCCCCCCCCAATTGCAATCACAGTCCCATTTGCAATATTTTTATTTTGGCGCCAATTTTGGTTAAACGGCTAAGATGAATTTGAGTGATCCTATGGTCAAGATTATTGTTGAGAAAAGACAAAGGCACCTCTCAAACCATATTTCAAGCCTATAAATAGAAGAAGATGCAAGAAGGAAGGGTGTGTAGTTTTTTAGTCGAATTCTTATGTCATTTTAATGTAATTTTCAATTTCCATTGTAATATTTAGCTTTCAAACTTTGTACTAAGTGTTTTCAGTGCTAATCAAAGTCATTTCAACCTAGTGTTACCTTTTAATTCAGTTTATGATTTTCTTTTTAAACTCAAAATCCAAATTTAGCTTGAATGCTGTTTGTAGTTGTTGATATGGACTCTTAGGTTAACATAAGCTCCTTATAAAGCTTCCTTAAGCTTTTAGAAACATTAAAAGTCAGTTAAACTCAAAAACAAAAAAAATACAAAAAAAAAAAATTATAATTAAATAGGAGAAAAATAAAAAATTTGTTGAAGATGGCTGGAGCAGGGTAAATTGTGGATGGCCTTGGGTTAGTGGTTCTGTGGAGAACCTATAGGAAGTGAATTTGGTCCTTGGTTCATTGTTCTAAGTTGGATTGCATCTTGTAAGCTTCATTTTCATTTTTTTTGCCATTTACTGTAGTAGTGCGTATTTGCTGATCTTTTTGTGTTTTTATTGCTTATTTAGTGTCACTTAGTCATGATATTGCTTAAATTGGCTTGCTTGTTCATCAAATTTCCTTGCGCTCAACTTTTCACATTTAACTTCCTTATTAGCATAATTTAGATCCTTGGGTATTTGTGGTTTAACTTGAGTTTATGTACTTGTTATAGCTTATTACACCATCATGAGTTAGTAGAAACCATTGTCACAGTCTAAATCACTCATTTGTTCCAAATCCATAGAAATCAGTTCATTAAAAGAGTGTTTGGTTTAATTGTCATATCTAGGTTCTAGGGGGTTTGAGTTGTTGTGTTTAGTTGCCACACACCAAATTTGGTCTAATAACTGTGTTTCAACTATAAAAACTTGTTGCTACTTGCATAAAAGTCAAAATCTCCTTTTCACCCTCCATAGTTGTTCACTGTTGAGATTTTAGCCTCCATAATCATCAAATCTGTTCGTAAGTAGTTAATATTGCTTAAGATAGTTTCATTTAACCTAAAAACATCATAATCAGTCAGTAAAATTAGATCAAAGTTCATAATAGTCAAACCTTAATGTTTTCTCAAAAATCAAAAATTTCCAAGTCTGTCAAAATGGTCAAATAGTCCAGATCTTGCATAGGGTTCATTAGGGATTGGAAATCCAAAGTTTTTGTTGATTTGTGTTATTTTGTTGGTTGTTTACCTTTTTCAAAAAGAAAATCCAAGTTTGAAATCCATTTGCTTATAAATAAGCAGTGTCAAAGTTGCTTAGTTGCTTAATAACCTCCCCTGTGCACAGCTTTACACCCATTTTCTTAAGCTCACACAGAGCTTAATAGTGGGCCCCAGTGTATGATTCTTGGCTTTTTGGAAAGCCAATAAGCCCTTCTTTAAGGTTCAGGACTTATTTTGCCATTTCTAGCTTATTTACTAGGATTGCTATTTGCTAATAGCTTTTAGTTTACCCATTTCCCTGGTTTACACTGAGTCATCAGTGTAACTCACTCAACTTCCAAAGCATCCCTAGTGCTTATTAGTGGGACCCGGACACCATAATTGGTTTTGTAGGTAGCTTATCAGTAGAACTCTACATATTAGTGCTTATTTTGGAGTTTTGAAACCTTGACCCTAGCTTAATCAACCCACCAAGTTACCCCCATCATTGACCCCATACTGAGCCATCAACATTGATACCCCAACTTCACAAGCATGCCATAAGCTCATTAATGAGCCATAACCTTGCTTATTGGCTTATTTGAAAGCTTATCAGACCATCTTTCTAGATCAAGTTCCATTTTGGGCTTCCAATCACCTCTGTGGGCCCCATAGAAGGCTGCAAATTGCCCATTTGGCCTGAGTTGGCCTGTGTGTTTTGGATGTGCTTATTTCCTGTTATCTAGCTTATTTACTTGTGCTTATCATTCATTCCTAGTTTATTTGTGTTTATCTTAGTTGTCTATAGCTTATTTAGTCCCCTGTAGCTTATTTTAAGCTTTTCCTTAGCTAGTTTGACCAAAAGACAAACTGCCTAGGAAATAAGCACTCAAAGTGCTTATCTTTGAGTTCGCAGCTTTTTGTTTTCACAAAAGTTTCCTCAATTTAGTTATAAAATAGTTTTCAAAAAGAAAAACAAGAAAAAAACAAAATTTAAAAAATGTGATAGCTTATATTTAAGCCATTTGGCTTATTTTTCAGCTTTTCAAAAAGCATTTTCCATTATTATAATTTTCATAAGTTCATGTTCACTTGTAGTATTTTTAGTAATTTTTCCAGATTTTTCTCTTTCCACTTAGTATTTTTTTTTATAATTAATATTAGTTTAAATAATAATTAAGTAATATTAGTTAATTAAATAGTTTTTGATTAATTTATATTTAACAACAGTACTTTTTTATATTTTTTCTAGATTTTATAAATCACAAAATAATTCTAGGAAATTTTTCATAATCTTTACTTTTCATATTCTATTTTTCTTAATTAATTTATTTTAATTCATTTTTTGAATTAATAAATAAGTAAATAATTGGTAAAATAGTTTAATAATCATTTTTATAAACTTTTTATAATTTTTAGGATTCCTGTGAAGTTTAATTAGTTTTATAAAATATTTCTTAATTTTCTAAGTCATTTGTAGTATTATTAGTAATTTAAATTAGTTAATTAGTTAATTAATATCTAATTAGTAATTAATTAATATTAAATTCAGAAAAAGACAAAAAGACATATTTTTTATTTTTATATTATTTTTAAGTTATTTTATAATTTTTAAAAATAAATTTTCATTTTCTTAGTTTTAATTTAATATTATATTACATTTAGTATAAGTTAAATATTAATAATAAGTAATTAAATAGTTTTAATTAATAATAAATAATAAAATAATCAAAAAAAAATAATTTTCTTTTTAATTTAATTTTCTTTTTATATTAAATTTGTAAAAGTTTCATTTTCATCCCTTGTAGTTTATTTTAACTTAAAACTCACATTTTTCTTTGTTTGTAGACGTTTCTGACTTTTAATTTGTTTATGTTTTATTATATCTGTAATTCTGTAATTGTTAATACTATTTCATTATCTTAATACCAAGCAATCAGTAGTGTAAATCAATCCAAATCTTTATCTGTTCCTGTTCCCTAATCACTGATTCCCATAAACGTTTCCAAAAGCACGGATTATATATCTTGCACTTTCTCTCTTACTGTTTGACCTGTTGACCACACCTGGTTGACTAGTTAGTTTGGGAGGAGTCAAATTTTGGTGCCGCTGCCGGGGAGGTTGTAGCGTGTTTCAAAACGTTTTAGGTTTAGTGATTTTTCAAAAGCCTCCTTGTACA
Source organism: Artemisia argyi (assembly GCA_030686995.1). Taxonomy (NCBI): domain Eukaryota; kingdom Viridiplantae; phylum Streptophyta; class Magnoliopsida; order Asterales; family Asteraceae; genus Artemisia; species Artemisia argyi. The sequence continues at coordinate 34,624,417 of CM060694.1, forward strand.
AATTTCACCACTTTGTAAAAATCTCAATCATATCAGAAAAAAGTTCCTTAACACTTTTCCTAAAGTGTTAAAAAAAATCATAAACAACAAAACAAATCGTGATGTTAAATTACTTCGGTTTCTTTAAGATTACAACCTACATAGGTGGAATACGGAAGTTCTGACATTAAATTGCGAACTGAAGAGATATCCATTCTTCTCTCCCGCTACCCTGTGAGTAATTTTAAAGAAAATGATTTCGGTTAACGACTCGATACCAAGAATAATTTCCAAAAGTTTTTTCACCCACACAAAAAAAAACTCAAAAACATTCCTCTTTTTCTTGTGAATAATAATTACATAAAATAAACCGTCGTAAACCAAGGCAGAACACCTACCAACTGGGGGTGTGGACATTAATAAGTTCCCAAACAAAAGATTAAAACTTGTCATTGTATCCTTGTGAGTGGTGTACCTTTTCTAAAGAAGCCATTCATTGTGATTGTTGGTTTAAGTTCACTGTGGTTTTGCCTCGATTTTGTTTTGATTGATTTTGTCCTTAGTGCATGCGCACTCGTTCTTCTAGGTCTACGAGCCCATTACGTGAGCTTGTGAGAATTCCTAGAAGATATCGTAGACGTTCAGCACCAACAGTCGGATCTGAGATCCGTACTGTTTCCAAATATGTTGTCATCATGGCGGAAGACCGCCCCATGTGTGAGCTTTTCCATGCACCCATCGAGGGTTACGGAGATGCTATTATTGTTCCAGCCATCGTGGCTGATAATTTTGAGCTCAAAACCGGGTTACTGAATCTTGTAACTTCAAGTCAATTCTATGGTTTTGAGAGGGACGATCCTCATGCTCATATTCGATGGTTTAACAAGATCACGTCAACCATCAAATACAAAAGTGTCCCATCTTAAGCAATCAAACTTCTTCTCTTCCCATTTTCCCTCGAGGGCCAAGCCCGGATTTGGCTTGAAAAACAACCCCTCGCTCAATTGAGACATGGGAAGATTTGGTAAAAAAGTTTTTGAATGAATTTTTCCCACCTTCAAAGACCACGAGTCTTAAAATCGAAATCACCAAATTCATGCAAAAATATGATGAATCATTTGGTGAAGCGTGGGATCGTTTCAAAGAATTACTTCGCAAATGTCCTCATCATGGTTTCTCCGAGCTGATGCAACTCGATACTTTCTACAATGGTGTGAGCCAAGCTGATCAGGATTCTCTCAATGCCTCCGCGGGGGGTATTTTCTTGAGTAGAACCACCAAAGAAGCTTTAGCAATCATCGAGAACAAGTCTAAGGTCCGCTTTACACGAAGCAAACCGGTTGTTTGCCAAGTGAGTACCGGTCCTTCTACTTCATCTTCCATGAGTCAATCTAGCACCGATGCTAAGATTGACAAGCTCACTGAAGCTATTCAAGCTTTGGTTCTCTCTCAACAAAAGAAAGTCTCTTTTCCACAAACCTCTCCACATGTTGAGGTTAAGAAAGTGGAAGTCTGTGTTACTTGTGGTGGGCCGCATGCATACTATAATTGCACAGCTACTGATGGTTCTCCATATGAAGCCAATGCTATAACCGAGACTTCCAATCAAGGAGGTAACCAATACCGTCCCCAAATGCACCCGAGCTATCGTCCTAACCACTACCCTGGACCACCTGGATTTAATCAAAACCAAAATGTCCAAAATCGTAACCAAAATCAAAATCGAATGAACCAAGGTTTCCAAAACCAAGGGAATTTTAATCAAGGTCACGGTTTCCAAAATCAAAACCAAGGGTTTCAAAATCAAGGTTTCCAACAACAAGGAAACTTAAGGTCAGGGTAATTTCAACCAAGGGTATTTTCATGGAAACAACAACCAAAATCAAGGAAATTTTCAAAACCAAGGTCCCAACCAAAATAACCATGCTCAAAATCAAACTCAAGCCATTGCTCCAACTAGGCCTTCATCTGACGAGTTGTTAAAGCAATTCATGAAATCTCAAGAAGAAATGAATAAGTTGTTGGTCAGCCAGATTTCTGAGATCAAGAAGTCTTTAAATGATCGACCCTCGGGCTCAGGTTTTTTACCTAGCAACACACTCGCTAATCCGAGGGGCGATGCAAAAGCGATCACAACTAGAAGTGGTGCTTCATACAATGAACCCGCGATTCCTATAACCTCTTCTTCCTTTCCTCCAAAGGTAGTGGAACGTGAACCTGAGGTGACAAAGGACAAGGTACAATCTCCTATCCCACAAAATACCGCACAAGTCCATCCTCAATTTATTCCAGAAACCAGATGCAAACCTGGAGTTGTCTTTGATCCACCAGAAACTCCAGTTGAAAACCCTAAATCCAAAACTTCTATTCCTTACCCATCACGCTTAAATGAACAAAAGCTCCGCGAAAAAGCTAGTCATCAAATAGATAAATTTTTCCAAATCTTTCAAGATTTGCACTTTGACATAAGCTTCACTGATGCTATCATCTTGATGCCCAAATTTGCATCAACAATCAAAAATCTGTTGAGTAACAAGGAAAAGCTGTTTGAATTGGATAGAACTCCACTGAATGAGAACTACTCAGCAGTTCTTTTGAAAAAGCTTCCCGAGAAGCTTGGAGACCCCGAAAAGTTTCTCATTCCATGTGTATTTTCAGGTACGGTTGAATGCTTCGCCTTGGCCGATCTTGGTGCAAGCATTAACCTGTTGCCATATTCCGTGTGGAAGAAACTTTCTCTTCCTGAACTCACTCCTACGTGCATGACTCTTGAGCTTGTTGATCGTTCGATATCTCGTCCACTTGGCATTGCTGAGGACATATTCGTGAAAGTAGGAAAGTTCCATTTTCCCGCTGATTTTGTGATTATTGACTTTGATGCCGATTCGAGGGTTCCTCTGATTCTTGGAAGAGGATTCCTTAGAACTGGCCGTGCTCTCATCGATGTTTTTGAGCAAGAGATCACATTACGTGTGGGTACTGAAGCCATCACCTTTAACCTCGATCAAACTTCAAGGTACTCCTCAAATTATGATTCTAAGTCGGTTAACAAAATAGATGTTATTGATGTTGCTTATGAGGAGTACGCTCAAGAGGTTCTTGGTTATTCTGATGAGTATCTGAGCGGTAATCTCACTCCATCTTCTCAACCTATCATTGCCAATTATAATCCTTCCCTCACTCCGTTTGAGGGGAGTGACTTCATCCTTGAGGAAATAGAGGCCTTTCTCAAAAGTAATTCAATTCCCGATGGAATTGATAGCCAAGATATTGACCCGGAAAGGGATATCCTTCTCCTTGAGAAGTTGTTGAATGAAGATCCCTCTCCTCTGTAACACCCCCAATTTTGAAAACATGCAGCGGAATTTAGATTGGGTGTTACTTCATAGCGCACAGTTTATTAGTAGAAAATGATTGTCATTTTAGTCATTTTAAAGATCTATCATTCGAATATAAATATTAGAGTTTTAAAAGAGGTCCCCATTTGTCCAAAAGTTTATTAAATAAGCTTTCGAATGATAGGAAAATTTATAGCCTTTATAAGTATCCGTGCTCCTCCGTGCCATCCTTGCTCATTATGGACCTGAGATAAAACATGCTAAAAGCGTCAACACAAAGGTTGGTGAGTTCATAGAGTTTATAGTTTCGAATATCGATTTCCAAAATCAAAGAGTTTGTGAGTCCACATTAGTTATAATAACAGCTGATTATCAAATTAAGGTGTGAGTAAATCCATAGTGTTCATAGCTTAAATCGTTGATTATTAATATTAGAAAATGATTGATTTCCAAATCGTTACAAGATAGTCCATTGGTTTTGCCTTAGCCGGGTCAACACTAAAATAGTAGTTTGTTTGACCTAACCTGGTCAACACCAAAATATTAGTTTGGTTGCCAAGTATTAGTAGTTTCCTGCTATATAGTGAGCACAATCTCGTAGATAAAACAGTGGGCTACAGCATTTAACGCCCCTAACATCAGTCATTGTAGTACTGTATCATGACTACAGTACTACCGTTCTATTGCTCTAAGCTCATGACACGCAACGATTTAACAGGCATCAAAATAACCGTAATAATGATGTAAAATAGTGGCCCTCAGGATAGGTATTTACACGTAACCTATGAAATCAAATAGAGTGCATTTGGTGGCTTTCCTCTAGCGACCAAATTGGGATTTTCAATCCCTAATAGATCTATCCACAACTACTTACGTTCACCCTGCGAGTGATTATGGTGCATGAACGAGGGACTTTTGGTAATAGGTAACTTAGGCAATAGAGATCAAATATAGCATATCGTCGAACAATCACTTATAATCATGTCTATAGCAGGTATCTCCTCATGAGATATAAAAATGTTTAAACCAGTAAAGTTTATATGAAATATAGTCATGTATTTAGTTAATGCATACTTGTAAAAGTAAAAATAGTAGTTAAGCATGTATCTCCCCCAAAACGTGTATAAACTATTTTAAAACAATTAAAAGTAGGGGCTATGACTCACCTTAGTAATACGGTAGACAGAGTATAAGTAATGTCACAAGTGAAATGACTTCACGAGATAACCTGAATAATATAGAAGTCTGAGATAAGTTCGACTTATCGAGAATTGTGATTTGAATAGTGTCAGATGACAAAATGACTTGTGGCAGAGGTGGCTTGCATGGCAAAACGTTTAAAGTTCAAGCAACAAAGTTATATACTATATAACTTGTCTTTATATTTCCTTGTTATGAAACCATTTATAATACCAAAAGTTTAGTTGACGATAAATCATAGTAATTGTAAGTTACGTCTGGTTAAGTGAACCGATGAGTTTTTGTAGGAGTAAGCATTCCCGGTATGTATTCAAGTTAACTGAATATAACTTCAAGTTATATAATTTACGTTATACATTATATATTCAGAAATATATAGTTATTTCATTTTAGTCTCACAATGTAGGTTTTCGATATATGTTACTACGATAACGTCATAGCAAATTACTTCGTCAAAATGTAATTAAGTTTCTGAATAAGCCATTAATTTATATGAAATTTATACTTTTAACCCCAAGTAGTTTACATATTTATTTAACGGAAAGTTGTAAAGTAATATAAGTTAAATGCTTATCAAGAGTTTGGATGAAAATGCCAAGTGTCCAATCTTGAGGGACCGAAATTGCAAAAACTATATAAGCTTATAAGGATTTTTAGAAAATGTCAATTACAAATTTATTTTAAGAAAATGGCATGAGGTTCAATTTGGAAGGTTTGAGCATGTCAAAATGTGAAAGTTGCAAAAATGATTAAAATAGCAAAACTGCCTTTGATGGGATTTGAACTCAGGTCGCTGGGATGGGAACCAAACAGCATAGCCAACTGAGCTCGAGGTGCTACTTGTTTTGTTTCGTAGTTTGAGTACTTTTAACTGGATTCGTGACAGCTTTACTTGTTATGAATAGCCATATCAGTATTGCATGCGTATGGTTTTGTGTTTCTATTTTAGTTTTGCAAACAAGAGTCTTATGTTACCTTAGTAAACTAAGTATGCAATTAGATACTTGGGTTTCTTTATCACTCGTACATAGTTTAAACATTCGAAAGTGTAGGTTCGTTTTGAAACAAAATACAACAAACTTCCTTTTGACTACTGAAAGGTCTTTAAGTGTCAAGTAAACTCTAAATCGTCACACAAGTTATCATGATACATTAAGTTGTTTAGGTTTTTGGATCGTTAATTACAGAAAGAGTAGAAACATGATTTAAACTTATGAGCTTGTCATTTGTGGCTTTAAAACTGGTTATGAAAACTTGTTTATCAGTAGTTATATATATGTTTGGGTAATTCATGCATAGCCACGCAAGGAGTTGTGATGCCACATATATATCCGAAAATGATTACGTGAGTACATAAATTAAGAGTGCAAGCTAGAGTGGGTATGGATGAAAGGATGGTAATATGTTAAAAATAAATAAATAACGTGACTTACTACACCATGGAATAGCGACTGAGATGGTTCAAGAGGGATGTGTAGTTCGATTCTTGGTACTTCAAGGATGTAGGAACGAGCAATAGTATGTTTTTAACTTGATTCTTCACCCGCGTATTCTTGGCAAAACCCTTCGACCCCAGAAAGTAGTTATGATTCAGAAACTTTAAATGTGATATGTTTGTGTTGCGTTTTTGGATTTGTGATGAAACAGATGATGGCTTGCATGGTTTAATATAGGCGAGTGATAACAAGCAAACTTCACCAGGGTTGCATGCCACCCCTCCTCTCCTCTAGGGGTGGGGTACAACGTTACGTATGGATCAAACAGGAACAAGGGTTTAGCGTGGCTTGATACACGACCCACCAAGGTTGCAAGACAAGCAATTATGGAACCCTAGGTTTGTTTCGGTACTCCGTACGTTGGGCAAATGGTTTGTCCCAACCTGGCAACAAAACCTTCACGAAAATAGATATGTGGTATGCTTGTGCGAGTATTACCAACTGAGCTTACATGGATAAGTTATATAGTGAGTTTTGGAAGGTGATAGCAATCTGAGATCACAAGGGATGGAGTAATAGATAGAAACGAATGCATGTCACCTCTCACCATGCCCAATCGAGACCCTTGAGTAAGAATATAAGCAAGGAATGTGTGAGATTATTCCTGACAGTTTCTAAGATGTCTATAGCAGGTTTTGTTGTCATTGGGGAACAAGGGAGGTTGATAGAGAGCTTGTGACACGTTTTACAAGCTTTTACGCAAGTGATTTTCATGGTTTGCTTAGGTTGTATTTGAGGCAGTAGACGAGTGAGTGAGGTCAAGAAATTTGTACTCCTCCATTCTTGTAACCTGGCCATTTGATTTGTGTATAAACATGTACATGTTGTGTATCAATTCCACGAGATAACGAGGTGTGTTTGGTGCTTGGTCGCATTAGTGAAAAGAAAGAAACAAAGAATTTTTAAAATAGGCTTCGCTGGGCTTGGCCTGGTGGGCTGGTGGTATTTGGCAAATCAGGCCCAAACGAAAAATAAATATAAATAAGGGTCTATTTGGTGCTGTAGCGTATCACAAGAAGAGAAGCAAAATGAAAATATATTTGAAGTGCGAAATGTTGTATGCTATAACGCATGTATCTGTGTTTTCATATGTATGTCGATATGTTTATAGAAATTATTGTTCAAGTTGGCATGTGCATTGGATAAAAATATGTGTTAGTAGAGATAGGATACAAGTTGTGCAAATAGGATTTTGATGGAACGATTATATTATTTTACAAGGTTCGAATTGGTGTTGTATGTATTGGGTTGAGGCTCAAGTGAGTAATTTAGGGAATTTTTCATAAGCTCGGGAATTATATAAATCGTGCTTGGTTAATTATCGAAACGTATATTTATCAAATATAAACGTTTTAAATCATTTGTGATATTTAGATTTTTAAATACAATGTGAGTACCGTTACAAAGTAAATGGTAAAAATATTGTGATCGTTAAAAGTATATATATATATATATATATATATATATATATATATATATATATATATATATATATATATATTTATATTTATATATATATATATATATATATATATATATATATATATATATATATATATATATATAAATTTGTCATGGGTAAAAATGGTTAATTTACGTTGTATTAATCATAGGGAAAAATCACGGAATGTGATATCCTCCTCCTGTTCTACCACAAACACTTCATAAAGAGGAAATCAAATATGTTGAGAAAACTGATGATTTTCATGAGGTCGAGCACAAAGACTTACCACCTCATCTCGAATACGCATTTTTGGGGGGTAACGATAAGTTACCCGTCATAATTGCAAAAGATTTAAGTGATGAGGAGAAAACTGCGCTCATAAAGGTTCTTAGGTCACACAAGCCAGCAATTGCTTGGCAACTCTCCGACATTAAGGGTATTAACCCGGACTTTTTTACACACAAAATCTTGATGGAGGATGACTTTAAACCCGCATTTCAACATCAAAGAAGGGTCAATCCTAAAATCCACAAAGTTATCAAACAAGAGGTTCTCAAACTTCTTGATGCTAGATTAATTTACCATATCTCGGATAATCTTTGGGTGGGTCCCATTCATTGTGTTCCTAAGAAGGGTGGCATAATTGTTGTCACGAACGAAGAAAACGAGTTGATTCCAACTCGATTGGTTACGGGTTGGCGTGTGTGCATAGATTATAGAAAATTAAACGAAGCCACCCGTAAAGACCATTTCCCTCTACCCTTCATGGACCAAATGCTCGAGAGATTAGCGGGGAATGAATACTACTGTTTCCTCGATGGTTTCTTGGGTTATTTTCAGATCCCCATTGATCCACAAGATCAAGAGAAAACTACCTTCACATGCCCTTATGGAACCTTTGCCTACCGTCATATGCCATTTGTCTTATGCACATTCCAAAGGTGCATGATGTCCATATTTTCCGACATGATCGGGAAAACCATGGAGGTGTTTATGGATGACTTCTCGGTCATTGGGGATTCATTCCAATCTTGTATCTCCCACTAGGAAACTATGCTCAAACGTTGTGAAGACACAAACTTGTGTCTCAACTGGGAGAAGAGCCATTTTATGGTCAAAGAGGGCATTGTCATCGGCCATAAAATTTCAAAAAACGGGATTGAGGTTGACAAAGCCAAAGTTGATGTCATCGCAAAATTACCTCATCCCACTACCGTCAAAGGTATTAGGAGTTTTTTGGGTCATGCCAGTTTTTATCGTAGATTTATTCAAGATTTCTCCAAAATCGCCCGGCCTATGACCCATCTCCTCGAGAAGGATGCTCCTTTTATTTTCTCACCTGAGTGCATTGAAGCTTTTGAAACTTTAAAGAAAAAGCTTACGGAAGCACCCATCTTAGTTGCCCCCGATTGGGACCTGCCCTTTGAACTCATGTGCGATGCAAGTGATTTTGCTATAGGTGCGGTCTTGGGGTAACGAAAAACAAAATACTTTCAGCCTATACACTATGCAAGCAAAACAATGACCGAGGCTCAAAGTCATTACACCACCACTGAAAAAGAACTATAAGCAGTGGTGTATGCCTTTAAAAAGTTTCGGCCGTATTTGATGTTGACCAAATGCATAGTGTATACGGATCACTCGGCTTTGAAGTACCTCTTTGCAAAACAAGATGCAAAGCCGAGATTACTCCGTTGGGTTCTCCTCCTGCAAGAATTTGATATCATAATACGTGATAAAAAAAGGAGCTGAGAACCTAGCTGTTGATCATCTCTCCCGATTAGAAAACCCTCACCAGGATGTGTTCGAGAAAAAGGAAATAAATGAAACATTTCCTCTCGAGACACTCAATGCGGTTTCTTTTCGTGGTGATTCTACTACCCCATGGTTTGCCGATTTTGCAAATTACCATGTGGGTAACTTTGTTGTGAAAGGGATGTCGTCCCAACAGAAAAAAAATTCTTCAAAGATGTTAAACATTACTTCTGGGACGACCCCTACTTATTCAAAATTTGTACCGATCAAGTCATCAGACGGTGTGTTCATGGCCAAGAAGCCATGAATATTCTCAAAGCTTGTCATGATGGACCCACGGGGGGGGGGGGGGGCATCATAATCCAAATTACACCACCAAAAAGGTGTTTGATTCCGGTTTCTACTGGCCCACAATCTACAAACATGCTCATAACTTAGTCAAAGCTTGTGACGCTTGTCAGCGTCATGGGAATATTTCAAAGAAGAATGAAATGCCACAAAATGCCATCCAAGTCTGTGAAATTTTTGACGTCTGGGGCATTGACTTTATGGGGCCATTTCCATCATCTCGAGGAAACAAATAGATACTCGTGGCTGTTGACTACTTGTCAAAATGGGTTGAGGCGAAAGCTTTACCCAGCAATGATGCCCGAGTTGTGGTAAAATTTTTGAAGTCTCTCTTTGCTAGATTCGGAACTTCTCGTGCCATAATCAGTGATCGTGGTACACACTTCTGCAATGATCAATTTGCAAGAGTGATGCAGAAGTACGGTGTTACTCACAGTCTTTCCACTGCATGCCACCCCCAAACCAGTGGGCAGGTGGAGGTCTCGAATCATGGTATAAAGAGGACTATGGAGAGGACGGTTGGTGAAAACCGTGCCTCTTGGTCGGACAAACTGGATGACGCACTCTGGGCCTTCCGCACAGCTTACAAAACACCCATCGGGTGTACTCAATACAGGCTGGTGTACGGGAAAGCGTGTCATCTCCCGATTAAGTTAGAGCACAAAGCCTACTGGGCCTTAAAACATGCAAACTTCGACCTCCAGACAGCAGGTGATCACCGCAAGGTTCAACTAAACGACTTAAACGAACTTTGTGATCAAGCTTATGAGAATTCTTTGATTTACAAAGAAAAGACCAAGAAGATCCATGACTCAAAGATAAAAAACCGCGTTTTCAACGTCGGTGACAGAGTCCTTCTCTTCAAAGATTGAAGATATTCTCAGGAAAGCTAAAAACCCGCTGGTCTGGGCCATTCACCGTAGCAAAAGTGTTTCCATATGGGACTGTTGAGTTACCTCAACCTGACGGTCCTAACTTCAAAGTGAACAGTCATCGGTTGAAACACTATTTTGGAGAGGACATACCACCTATAGTTGTCCCGGATCTTTAAACTTTCCCCATGAACCAATGAATGTGGGGATCGAGTCAAGCTAGTGACTCGGTGAACAAAAATTAGCACAACATGGGTTTTCACCCATATCTCTGACTTCTTTCTCTTTTCTAAAACCTGAGTGTGGGGGAGTTGCCCCTGCTGTTGTTACCATGTATATAAGTTTCAAAAAAAATGGTGTTCCCACACTTGCCCAATTCTAAAAAATTTCAAATCTAAGCTTTTCAAAATATCGGCATAATAGCCGGTACTTTGAATATTGAGGGTAATATTCAATTCTAGTGTGGGGGGGAAATTCTGGCGAATTTGATCACATTTGTACCTTCTAGTGCCATAATACCCCCGTTTTAGCCAAAAAAATTTTTAGTGGAAGTACTTTGCACTAACACAACAAATGGTTATCAGTCCACCATGTCTAACCCACATAAAGACTGGCTAATCCAAGAGCAAACGGCTCTTGGTAAAGATATCTCAAAACCGTTTATGATTGACAATTTGCTAAAAATTGTATGGTATTCAACTCACCATGTCTTTAATCGTGAAGAGTTAGCTAGTCCAAAAGCAAACGGCTTTTGGTAAAGACAAATCAAATCCGTTGACAGCTGATGGTTTGCTCAAAATCATTTGGTTATCAGTGTACCAAAGTATTATACTAAAACATTAGGCTACTCCAGAAGTAATGGCTTTTGGTAAAGAGACATCAAACCCATTAAATTTTCATAAAAGATTGCTAGGGACTAGCAATATTTTAGTGTGGGGGATTGATGAGTATGAAAATACTCATCATTTTTGTCGTATCTGAGCTGCCAAAACATCCAAAAACACTAAAATATGCATCAAAATGCTGAAAATATCCCAGGATTGTGATTTATATGTTTCAGACGCAAAATGATTGAAAACAAATGAAAAACGAACAAAGTTTGCATAATTGACAGTTTCAGTCCCTCAACTTTCAAAACTTGTCAAAATCAGTCCTTGAGCATTTATTTTGGAAGAAACGTCAACTAAAGTCCTTTGAAAATCACAAGTTGTCATAATTAGTCCTTTGGTGAAAAATTTCAAAAGTTTACACAATTAGTCCCTGAACTTTGCAAGATTGTCAAAAATGGTCCCTGGGATTAAAATTGTAGAAATTATCAAATATGGTCCTTGGGTTGGTGAACTTTGGAAAAAATGATCCTTGGGTAAAAAGTTTGGAGAATTTACAAGTTTGGTCCCTGAAGTTTCACAATTGGCAGATTTAGTCCCTGAGAATTTCAAAAGTGGAAAAGTCAACTATGGTCCTTATACTATTCAACATTGGCAAGAAAGACCCTTGTGACTACTTTGGGAAAATTACACATCAGGTCCCTTGAATTTTCAGAATATTACAATATTGGTCCTTGTGTTACTTATTACTACAAACCAAACGGGTCCAAAGTTACTAAAACCCAACAAACAAACTAACCCCTTATACCTCCCTGTGATCCGGTCCACCACAAACAGCCCACCAAAGCCAAGTTACCACAGCCTCTTTCCCTTTTAATATAAAACGTAGGTCAATCCTTGCGTTGACCCTGCTTTCCCTCCCACCTCTCAAAACCATAAACCATCTATGGTTTCTTCTCCACTACCCCACTTGCCCATCACCTCCCACTGCCCAAACCATCCCATCTACCTAAAAAAACAACCACCATTAATGCACCACCCCCCAATTGCAATCACAATCCCATTTGCAATATTTTTATTTTGGCGCCAATTTTGGTTAAATGGCTAAGATGAATTTTAGTGATCCTATCGTCAAGATTATTGCTGGGAAAAGAAAAAGGCACCTCTCAAACCATAATTCAAGCCTATAAATAGACGAAGATGCAAGAAGGAAAGGTGTGTAGTTTTTTAGTCAAATTCTTATGTCATTTTAATGTAATTTTCAATTTCCAGTGTAATATTTAGCTTTCAAACTTTGTACTAAGTGTTTTTAGTGTTAATCAAAGTCATTTCAACCTTCAATTTTAGTGTTACCTTTTAATTCAGTTTATGATTTTCTTTTTAATCTCAAAATCCAAATTTAGCTTGAATGCTGTTTGTAGTTGTTGATATGGACTCTTAGGTTAACATAAGCTCCTTATAAAGCTTCCTTAAGCTTTTAGAAACGTTAAAAGTCAGTTAAGATCAAAAACAAAAAAATACAAAAAAAAAAGAATTAAATAGGAGAAAAATAAAAAAAATTGTTGAAGATGATGAAGATGGCTGTAGCAGGGTAAATTGTGGATGGCCTTGGGTTAGTGGTTCTGTGGAGAACCTATAGGAAGTGAATTTGGTCCTTGGTTCATTGTTCTAAGCTGGATTGCATCTTGTAAGATTCATTTTCATTTTTTTGCCATTTACTGTAGTAGTGCTTATTTGCTGATCTTTTTGTGTTTTTGTTGCTTATTTAGTATCACTTAGTCATAATATTGCTTAAGTTGGCTTGCTTGTTCATCAAATTTCCTTGTGCTCAACTTTTCACATTTAACTGCCTCATTAGCATAATTTAGATCCTTGGGTATTTGTGGTTCAAGCTTGAGTTTCTGTACTTGTTATAACTTATTACACCATCATAAGTTAGTAGAAACCATTGTCACAGTCTAAATCACTCATTTGTTCCAAATCCATAGAAATCAGTTCATTAAAAGAGTGTTTGGTTTAATTGTCATATCTAGGTTCTAGGGGGTTTGAGTTGTTGTGTTTAGTTGCCACACACCAAATTTGGTCTAATAACTGTGTTTCAACTATTAAAACTTGTAGCTACTTGCATAAAAGTCAAAATCTCCTTTTCACCCTCCATAGTTGTTCACTGTTGAGATTTTAGCCTCCATAATCATCAAATCTGTTCATAAGTAGTTAATATTGCTTAAGATAGTTTCATTTTACCTAAAAACATCATAATCAGTCAATAAAATTAGATCAAAGTTCATAATAGTTAAACCTTAATGTTTTCTCAAAAGTCAAAAATTTCCAAGTCTGTTAAAATGGTCAAATAGTCCTGATCATGCATAGGGTTCATTAGGGATTGGAAATCCAAAGTTTTTGTTGATTTGTGTTATTTTGTTGGTTGTTTACCTTTTTCAAAAAGAAAATCCAAGTTTGAAATCCATTTGCTTATAAATAAGCAGTGTCAAAGTTGCCTAGTTGCTTAATAACCTCCCCTGTGCACAGCTTTACACCCATTTTCTTAAGCTCACACAGAGCTTAATAGTGGGCCCTAATGTATGATTCTTGGCTTTTTGGAATGCCAATAAGCCCTTCTTTAAGGTTCAGGACTTATTTTGCCATTTCTAGCTTATTTACTAGGGCTGCTAATAGCTTTTAGTTTACCCATTTCCCTGGTTTACACTGAGTCATCAGTGTAACTCACTCAACTTCCAAAGCATCCCTAGTGCTTATTAGTGGGCCCCAGCCCCCATAATTGGTTTTGTAGGTAGCTTATCAGTAGAACTCTACATATTAGTTCTTATTTTGGAGTTTTGAACCCTTGCCCCTAGCTTAATCAACCCACCAAGTTACCCCCATCATTGACCCCATACTGAGCCATTAGCATAGATACCCCAACTTCACAAGCTTGCCATAAGCTCATTACTGAGCCATAAGCCTTGCTTATTGTCTTATTTGAAAGCTTATCAGACCATCATTCTAGATCAAGTTCCATTTTGGGCTTCCAATCACCTCTGTGGGCCCCACAGAGGGCTGCAAATTGCCCATTTGACCTGAGTTGGCCTGTGAGTTTTGGATGTGCTTATTTCCTGTTATCTAGCTTATTTACTTGTGCTTATCAGTCATTCCTAGTTTATTTGTGTTTATCTTAGTTGTCTATAGCTTATTTAGTCCCCTGTAGCTTATTTTAAGCTTTTCCTTAGCTAAATTGACCAAAAGTCAAACTGCCTAGGAAATAAGCACTCAAAGTGCTTATCTTTGAATTCTCAGCTTTTTGTTTTCACAAAAGTTTCCTCAATTTAGTTATAAAATAGTTTTCAAAAAGAAAAACCAGAAAAAAACAAAATTTAAAAAAGTGAGAGCTTCTATTTAAGCCATTTGGCTTATTTTTCTGCTTTTTCGAAAAGTATTTTCCATTTTTATAATTTTCATAAGTTCCTGTTCACTTGAAGTATTTTTAGTAATTTTTCTAGATTTTTCTCTTTCCATTTAGTATTTTTTTTATAATTAATATTAGTTTAAATAATAATTAAGTAATATTAGTTAATTAAATAGTTTTATTAATTTTTATTTAACAACAGTACTTTTTTATATTTTTCCTAGGTTTTAAAAATCATAAAATAATTTTAGGGAATTTTTCATAATTTTCACTATTCATTTTCTGTTTTTCTTAATTAATTTAGTTTATTTAGTTTTTAATTAATAAATAAGTAAATAATTGGTAAAATAGTTTAATAATATTTTTTATAAACTTTTTATAATTTTTTAGGATTCCTGTGAAGGTTAATTAGTTTTATAAAATATTTTTGAATTTTCTAAGTCATTTGTAGTATTATTAGTAATTTAAATTAGTTAATAGTTAATTAATATCTAATTAGTAATTAATTAATATTAAATTCAGAAAAAGACAAAAAGACATATTTTTGGTTTTTATATTATTTTTAAGTTATTTTAGAATTTTTAAAAATAAATTTTCATTTTCTTAGTTTTAATTTAATATTATAATACATTTAGTATAAGTTAAATATTAATAATAAGTAATTAAATAGTTTTAATTAATAATAAATAATCAAATAATCAAAAAATAATTTTCTTTTTAGTTTAATTTTCTTTTAATATTAAGTTTGTAAAAGTTTCATTTTCACCCCATGTAGTTTATTTTAGCTTAAAACTCACCTTTTTCTTTGTCTTTAGACGTTTCTGACTTTTAATTTGTTTACGTTTGATTATATCTGTAATTCTGTAATTGTTAATATTGTTTCTTTATCTTAATACCAAGCAATCAGTAGTGTAAATCAATCCAAATCTTTATCTGTTCCTGTTCCCTAACCACTGATTCCCATGAACGTTTCCAAAAGCACAATTTCAATCTCGTTGGGACTTAACGACCCAGGGATTTCCCTGTGCTTCCACGGATTATATATCTTGCACTTTCTCCCTTACTGTTTGACCTGTTGACCACACCTGGTTGACTGGTTAGTTTGGGAGGAGTCAGTACCTGTTCGTTGTAGTATAGTATAGTGACAAGTACCGGGGGATTGATCGTTCAACTCTAGGAATAGTGTTCGCTAGGGTTAAAATTCTACTAAACTAGGTCTAGGGGTGAGGGATGATTCTTTTTGTATTTTTATATTTTAAGGAAAGCAAGTAAAATCTCGGGTTTTGAAGGAGTGGGCGGAATTAGTTGCTAGTCAACTAACCCAATTAACTAAAGATGCAATCAAAATAAAATAAACTAAACTTAAACTAATTTGTGGTGTAAACAATAATGAGAGAAAGTGTGTTTACTTAGATTTCATTACTCCATAAAACTAGTCGTAGGGCTGTGTACGATCTTCCCTAACTCTATAGGCTTCAACCTCAATCCTATGTCGAGCCGACTAAAAGCTCCTAACATGGTATCCCTGGAAGTTACCTAAGCATTAAATATAACCAAATAATCGTAGTACACCTCCGATCAAGTTTCATAAGACGTTCAAGCAAGTTACCAATTGGAGGTCTGCCAGTTTTCTTAAGCCTAACATCGGATTGATTCATCCACAACAATTATAAACAAATCATCAACCAATAATTAACATCTAGGTTTCATTACATCTAAGCAAACATGAAAGAAACCTAGCCTAGCATGTTAAAGAGAAGACAAGCGTAAGATATAATCAAACAACACATAGACATATTGAATGATTTGGTATAGTACTTATCTTCAATTGAACATGGAAGAAACAAAGGGTTGAAACCCTTTAAAAGGCTGGAAAATTCGTCTAGGGTTTTATTCCCTCAAAGTTGCACACAATAAATGAAAACTAGAAAAATATATATAGATTTTACAATCTGACGCCGTAAATTCGCCGCCAAATTAAACTCGTATTGCCTAGATCCACTTCTGATGCCATCACTCTATACAAGTTCTGGGCCGTCTCTCTTTAAGATAACTCTTGATAGCCTTGGAATTTTTGTTCATGACGCCGTCAAACCTCCTTCACAAAACATTCTGGCGCGTCACGTGTATTTGATTTTTCCACCCTTTTATCAACTCATGATGCCGTCACTAATACCTTGTGACGCCGTCAAAGGCAATTTCCAGCATGCTTTTGAGACTTTGTCGTTTTCTGCACCTTTTCGCTCTAAAAACGTCCAAAATGCTTCCTTTTGTAAAATGCCTCTCAAAAGTACCTAAAATGACAAAAGGAACGATTTAGGACAATATATGATCAAATAATCTCGACTTTGGCCTTAAATGACCCCCGAAAAGCGGTACACTTTTCGCTTCATCAGAACCAAATGAGGTGCGAGATGCTATTCTTAGGCGACTACGGACCGAATAAGAAGCGGAGGTCCCGTTGGCTAACAATTTGTTGGGTGAGCTGACTCGCCATCTCATCCAGATGTGTAGCCGTAGTGACGAGGAAACGATGGTGCATTCGTTGCTCTCGACCAGCCACTTAACAACTACGATCTGCATACTTTGCTAATGAGATCGGAAGCAGATATGCGTATCACAACCGCCTTGAGGGCCGCTAGGGAAGAAGTGATGAGAAGCATTAATGAGAAGCAAGAATTGATCAACAATTACAAAGCAATTTAAAAGCTCAAATCATGTTTTTAATTTTCGTATTGTATTTTAATTCCGTATTCTATTTTAATTTCCGTATTGTGTGTTTTTTTAGTTTCGTATTGTATTTTTAATTTATGAATGAACATTTAGTTTGTGTGAAAATTTGAAAAAAAAAATGATGTGGGGCAAAAAAAATTGAGAAACGGCACACAAACACCATGTGAAGCGAGGGATGGGTATTTGGAGTATGTGAATGTGAAATGTCAAATATTGATGTAGCGCTGATTTGGCAAAATGGCACGCGAATTGGCATGTGATTACACCCCTTGCTCTGATAGCATAAAGTACCTATCTTATGTGTACAATAGTTTAAAAAAATTTGTTTATTATTCTCTATAAATTGGTTTTTTCACATTTGAAATCCAGATTATCAATATGAGTAATGATTTTTATATTCGAGATTTAAGACTTTAGCTTAATAGTATTTACTTTTTGTCTGTTTTGTCGGTCCTCAAAACCATAACTCTCACCACAATAAACACACCGATCCATAACAACTATCTCCGATCACAACTTTCTCCGGTTCCATCCCAAAACCCCGATCTGTGTCGCTTCTTATTATCCATGGCAGCAGATTCATCATCAGCAACAAGTGTCGTGATTCGTTTTTATGACAGAAAAGGTCACGGTTTCATTAAACCAGATTCCTCAGTTGGTGACAATGAAGATCTCTTTGTTCATCACTCTAAGATCCAGTCTGAAGGCTATCGCAGCCTACAAGAAGATGTCGTGACAGTAGTCATGACGACAGTCGTGATGGTGGTGCTAGTGGGTGTTTCAATGGCAGCCGTGATGGTGGTGCTAGTGTTAGAGTTGATGGTGGAAGGTGTTCTCGTGGTGGTAATGGTGTTCCTGTGATTTAATTTGGAGCTGTGTATTTATGTTTTTTGATTCTATTATGTTTTAAGTTACGACCTATATAATAATAATAATAATAATAATAATAATAGTTTTTTTTTTTTTTTTTTTTTTTTTTTTTTTTTTTTTTTTTTTACGGATCTGAAAAGTATAAGTATATATATATATATATATATATATATATATATATATATATATATATATATATATATATATATATATATATAATTGATGGGTCTTTATGTTTTTCTATGGAAAAACACGTCTCGTTTGTTCGGAAGGTTCTTTAGGGGTTGAAGTTTTAAAATTTTTTTTAATCATAATTTCATTTGTTTTAGTTGTAGGGGATGCTTTGGTTTATCCCGTTTGTTTTAGTTGTAGGGGATACTTTGGGTTATCCCGTTTGTTTTAGTTGTAGGGGATACTTTAGGTTATCCCGTTTGGTCAAGATACTTTGGGTTATCCTGTTTGGTTAAGATACTTTGGTTTATCCTGTTTGGTAATGGATACTTTGGTTTATCCCATTTGGTCAGAATACTTTGGTTTATCCTGTTTGATACGGATACTTTGGTTTATCCAGTTTGTTGCCTGCTGCTGAAGATGTGCTTCCACTTGCTGTCGAATGTCTTTATCAACAATTATTTATTTGCTTTAATTTATTGTTTTTGGCTTTTAATTAATCTCCAGTCCGAGTTTTCGCGATTTCGCCGCTCAAACTGTGGGGGAGTGTTAGCCCATATTATGTAACGGGCTCAATCCCGAGTCTAGAATATTATGTCTTGTGCTATTTGTAGATACGATGTAATTGTAATCAATCAAATTCACCATTATCCTATCAATGTAATCACAAGATCTTACACATACGAATTTATCTTAGTACATGAGTATGTGAACAATTTATAGTTACGAAGAAGTTCATCTAAACTTCGCCCGTTTGGTTAAGATACTTTGGGTTATCCCGTTTGGTTAAGATATTTTGGTTTATCCTGTTTGGTAAGGGATACTTTGGTTTATCCCATTTGGTCAGAATACTTTGGTTTATCCTGTTTGATACGGATACTTCGGTTTATCCAGTTTGTTGCCTGCTTAAAAAGCTGAAGATGTCCTTCCACTTGCTGTCGAATGTCTTTATCAACAATTATTTATTTGCTTTAATTTATTGTTTTTGGCTTTTAATTAATCTCCAGTCCGAGTTTTCGCGATTTCGCCGCTCGGACTGTGAGGGAGTGTTAGCCCGTATTATGTAACGGGCTCAATCCCGAGTCTAGAATATTCTGTCTTGTGCTATTTATAGATACGATGTAATTGTGATCAATCAAATTCACCATTATCCTATCAATGTAATCACAAGATCTTACACATACGAATTTATCTTAGTACATGAGTATATGAACAATTTATAGTTACGACAGAGGATAAATGTTCAAGTTCCGTCATTGTATTTAAGCGTATATATATTATACGTTTTAAGACAGAGGATATACAATGATATATCGTATGTCTATACAATAGGTTATTTTCAATAGAGACATACAATAGATTATTTTCAATAGATTCAATGCAAGTTCAAATAGCTTCAAAATAAAATCGATTTGTTTGGTTTGGTGACTATAGAGAAAAGTTGTAACGCGTTGAGTGCAATATGCATGGCAGAGATTGAAATTATTTTCAATCAAAAGTTTTCATGTTGATGATTGTAACATTTGGAATATTCAAAATGAAACAAACTACAAAAGTGGACATCAAAAGCAGATACGTCATATATGCTCTTCACTTCAAAAGGCTAGGGCTTTGGCATCACAAGCTTATGCATGTAAATATGTTATGGAGAAATGTGTTTTGTCCAAGTAGTCCCATTATGAAAAGATCTAAAATAACTTCACATGTGTAACTGAAATATGAGGGTGCAAACAAAACTTAAGTGGTCACGCCAAACTTTTAAAAAAGAAATATTTTACCCGGTTTTAATTTGTGGTCTAAATTAAGTTATTGACTTATTTCACAACTGAATAGGTAGAACCAAACAAGTACCGCTCTAGAAAATCACCTTATCCACGAACACAACACCATGACACTTAAAACTACTTGATATAAAAGAAACCAAAAGAAGTGGAAATAGTTCCATATATCATATAGGATACACTGAGATTAAACACACCACAAAACCACTTAAACACTATGAAGGTTTTTTATTCTAACTACAATACAGAGTATTAAAGACATACTAATTCGAGTTTATTAATTCTAATTGTGTAACGGAACGACCCGGGCCCTCTGTGGTTCTTGTGTTGAGTGTCACCTCCAATATCGACTGAAAGTGGTTACAACAATGTAAATCAAATTACATCATAAGTGTCGGCCATCTATTTCCATTTTCATCTCTTGCTTTTGATCAAAACTCATTAATGAGTCAATAACTATAAAATAAATGATTTTGCTAACAAGTGTCAATTAGCAATTGTTACCAAAACCCTACAATAAAATAAACGTAGTAATGCAATTAGCATAAGTCATATTTGGTTGTCATGTGCCCATGTTGAAATGGAATGAACTATTTTAGGCATATTGTTTGACTAGCTTCATGACCCGCCCGATAGGTGAGTACGCTTCATAAAATTGTTTTTCAAAATTATTTAAACGAAAAAAGAAATAATGAACAACGGAAAATATGTTTAACAAAATAAATGAAAAACCGTCATATATTGATCATGTATTATATGTACAAATAACAATCAGAAGTATCATAACAATCATAAGTATAAGAACAAATTAATTACATGATATTAAATCCCAACAGTTACTATCTTGTGTTGTCTACTAATTTAGTTGTGAAGCGAATGACTAAGTCTTGTTGGCAATAATATTAGTATCTACCATCCATATGCTAATAATGGATAATAAGCTATTACACTTCTCAGAAACCAAAATACCAATAAGAACTTTAAACTCACTCAACCATTTGACTTCTGCTTTAGTTTTCAGTAACATGAGCTCTTCATCTCTCGCCACATTACGTTATGTGATAGATATAATGTTGAGAAGCACATGAATGTGTTCTCTAGCCTGTTGAGAAGCATATTAAATCCCTAAGTTAGAGAACAATTTTTGTATATGCTTTTTGTATTGCATCAAACTTTGTACAAATTGCTAAAGATACTTTTAATTCAAATTTCAACATACAGTGGAATTAAGCCGCCTACCTAAATACCCCTATCGAGTCGATTCATCAGCTCAAAATGTTTTCTTAATAAATAAAGTATGCATCTTTTCTACAAATGCTACAAATGAAAACATAAACTTTGAATCTAGGTGTTTGGCTAAGCTTAGTAATTGAAAATGTCTTTTTTATTGAAAGGTAAACCTAAAGGTTTTTCTTAGCCAAACACACCCTAACCTCATTCTATTTTCTCTAATAAACTCGCAGTGCTTTATTTATCTGACCATCTTATAATGCATTTGCTATCTCGCAAATAGAAAAAAGATCCAAACTTATTGTGTCTAGGGTGGGCGATTTCTATCAAGCTAATAAAAAACCATACACAGGGGTAAACTTAAGTCAACTGTCTTATAAATTCACATTAAAGAGGCTTATGCTCAATAGTTGATCTCCGAACCTAAATAATAAATATACAAATAAGCTTATTTAAAAACCTTAATAATCGAATCAGCTAAGTCAAAATGATTTCTTAATTGACAAAGTATGCATCTAATTTTTATATTTATTTACCAAATTCACGTCAAGGTCTTATTATTGCTTAAACCACTACTTTATATATATATATATATATATATATATATATATATATATATATATATATATATATATATATATATATATATATATATATATATATATATATATATATATATATATATATATATATTTATTTATTTACCAAGTTCACTTAGCCAAACATCCTCTTTAACCTTAATATTGCTTCCTTTAAACCAATGCTTTCTTAATAGAGAAAGCATACATCAATTCAACAATTTTTATTACTAAAATATAGAATAAAAAGACAAACTTTACATCTAACAGATTATTTTCAAGTTTTGTTAAACAAAAGTTAAAATTTTACCTTGAAACTTTATTGGCGATCTGCAAAGCGTGTAGTTGTCGATAGTTTCAGTAAATAGTCTAAACAGAATGAGTCCATCAACAGCTATAGTATGCTTTGAAACACCGTCGGCAAGAATCCACTCTTGCAATGAACTGGCTACGACAAGAACATCTATATATAACAATTGGAGAACATACTTGTTGGCCAATGGTGGCCACAATCTGCACAATAGACACAGATCGTTATAGTTAAGATAATATCATCCAAAATTAGAAAA
This sequence comes from Artemisia argyi, assembly GCA_030686995.1. Lineage (NCBI taxonomy): Eukaryota > Viridiplantae > Streptophyta > Magnoliopsida > Asterales > Asteraceae > Artemisia > Artemisia argyi. The sequence goes on from CM060694.1 coordinate 34,647,011, forward strand.
AAATCCATAAAATGCTCTAACTTAAAACCATACATTCCACGTTTTTTTGGTAATAATGACAAAAGGAAAAAAAATAGCCTAATTAAAATAGCATAATAAATTTGTGCATTTTTTCATTGCAAACATATCAGCTTCAAACTTACATGTTGTGTGTCTAATCTAGCAACAAAAAATCTGGTATAACTATTACTCGTAATTGATAGAAGCAGATATAAGTTGTGACATATGAGGTGAAACTCAATACTTCTTACAACAATATTGTCTCCCACACCAACTCCATAATTCTAAAACCACGACTGAAAAATATTATAAGTCACTGGGATACATGGTTTTAAAATGCTCTAGAAGCTGCTCCTAGTTTGCAGTCCAAACAAATGACTAATCTGCACTACAGAGTCGAGTTTCCTGTCTTTGAGCTATTGCTTTATTTAATCCGATTATGCTTATCATTTTTTATGATCGTATAATTCATATTCTGGTCCCACTCTCATTCATTGCGGTTTAATATGTATAGAGGTGCCAATAATATCTACAACAATATCATAAATTGGATCATGGAATAATGTAATGTACTGAAGGGCCAAGTTTATGGAAATAATAGAAAGCTTTTAGATTTTGAACCATTACCTTGAATACTCTTCAGGAAATTGTGTGTCCCGAAATGCTTCATTACCTCTTTGATTTTGCAGTCTATAAAAGCACCATATCTACCTGCATAAGCTGCTTACATTGGAAAGGAGAAAGGGACATGATCTGGTATTCCCTCTCTTCCAAGAAGCAATAGGAGCGGCCTTGTAATGAGACGTTATGAGCTTAAACATGCTGCAATAAAGTCTAATAATTTAGCCTTCTATGTTAACAGAAAGACCGTTGTGGCATATTGCAAATATGCGTGATATGTACCTTGTATTTATGGTAACCATCACATGCTACATCATCATTTTCTCCACTGCGGCTGCCTGAGATATCAGAGTCATACAAACAAACCACTCAGACCTTAGCATACATTATGTTATCAAAATAGAATTGTCTATGTATATCCCACTGTTGAAGTGACACTTTCTGAAGTATGTGTACTTTTTTTTAACCCATTTACCTAGTAAACCAAATATATATACTGTTTTTTTATAAATAAAATCAAAAGGCCTAGTGCACCATAATTACCATGGTGAAAGACTTAAACCCTTTCTCACATTTGGACCTCAATGCTATATTTCAATAGCATCCCGCGAGTAAACTACCTCGTGTTGCAATTTATCAACTAAAAAATAAGATACCTCAATGACACAGGGCTTCGACTTTGCATAATTTTGAGTGAGAAAAGGAAAATAGTTCTGGGTAAGCCACCTTTACTGAACTAATTGTTATCCCATTATTGTGCATTTACCTAATTGCACAAACCTTATGCTTCAGGTAGTAAGATCTGTGGCTGCAAAGATACAACATGTTAGTACCTTAATTATATATGCTAAATTATGGATTATCAAGTATAATGGTCTATAAATCACTTATAACAGTATGTCGAGCCCCTCTGCAGTGAGTGAAATCAGACTCCTTAGACTTGTCAAACTTCGCTGGCACCTCACCTAAACCAAGTGGGCCAGTGTTTGGTCCTAATACATATAAATGAATAGTTATTTCAGTATTCATATGTTTGTCATGAGATTCTAATATGTGAAGCTACATATGAAAATAATTTTATGTTTCAATACCTTTTCCGCAATGACTTCAACAGGTTAAGGAGTTTACACATGTTTGCATTTGCTTGTACCTACATGGTATAGAATAACAATCATTTAAGAAAATATGCATTCATGTCTTAGTAACACAAATAAACGGTCAATTTCATGAGTTCAAATGATATCTATTTGCAGATGGCAAAGTGTGATTGCATTGATATAAAAAGAAGAATGTACCTTAGCCTTTGGAAGAGCCATGAACAAATCTTCTGGTTTTCCGGTTCGGATGGCTTTCTCATCTATATTTGCAGACTAAATAGTAAAAGAAACAAATATAATTACACGATGGTGATCTATAGTTACTAGTTATTACCTCAATGAAACTAACTGATCCATTTAGATCGTTCAAGGTTGACAATGCTTCATAGACCATTGCATATATGGTGTCAATCACAGTATCCATGAGTAAGCCAAACATGATACTACACGACACTCCTAATAATGACAAACAGAAAAGAACAATTCAAGTAAGGTTGTATATCTATCTTCCACATGGGCTAAAGAACAATTCACCTGTAGCAATTAAGATAGCAATTTAAATAGCAAAAAACACATTAAACATACTTTGAAACGGTTTTACATTTAGAAAGCCTTTAGAAGAATCTCCTAAAAGCACATTAGTAGGTAGCAATTTAGATAGCAAAAAATACATTGTTCACATAAAGATGTGGCTTGTCATGAACCCTTTTCCTCTCAACATGAAGTAGTCATGGGAAACATATTGAGGTTTCCTATTTTAAACAAAAAAAATAAAGATCCAAGTATCAGATAGTATATTAAAACGCGTATTTGAACACATTCAAAGGATCAATTAATATACCTCCACCAAAAATAAGCCATTCCTTGTCATGCTTCCCTTCGTACTAAAGCGAATAGCATTCTCGGACCTATACAAACAAACACGCTAATTAGCTTGATAACATGTGACTTATCCAACCTACGTACTCATGTATCAATAAGTAGATAACATTATTTTGTCATTTTATAAAACAATTGGTGATCAATCATTTTTTACCTAACGCGGTCAATTTATCTTGATCCAACTTTTTGAAACTTTGATATTTTTTCCTAGCATAAAAAAAATTGACATTAAAAAAGGGTTCGAAATTTGCTTACCTCGGCACAATCATTATTATTTGTGCATAACGTATTTGAAAGAGTGTTAGAAAGAGATGCTTACCTCGGCAAAATCATGGATAATGTACCAAACATGGTATCATGGACTATAGAAAGAGATGCTTACCTCAGCACAATCATGGACAATTTACCAAACACCTGGACCTATAAACATAAGCCTCAGACGATTCGAATACACAAAGAATTCATATTTCTATAGTCTGTCATAATACATCACAAAAATTATTCAAAATCTTATACACAATTACTTTCAATTCAATTAATTCTATGAAACAAAATGAAAAAGCTTTTATCAATTGTTTATACGTTAAAGAAAAAACATAAAAATAAGGGCAAAGATATACATACCCATTGAAACTATTGAAACCATACCTGAAATTAATAATGATGATAAATGAAATCGCTTTACATACATGTTGAAACTCCTTTACATACCTGGCGAAACATAAATATTAGGGTTCGTGTCACCGAAGAACCTACAAAAAACGAAACAGAATGAAATTATATTTGATGGATTATAAGTTAAATATGTAATCGTGAATTGAATACATAATATTTGAAAGAAAAAATTGAGATTGAAGAAACCTAGTTAAAGATTGAATCAATTCTGAAAACCCTAATTTCAATCCTCATTTGATTGTTGTGTTTGATTAAGAAATCGATTTAGCACTGAGTGATGAGTGATTGGCGTGATTTTAGGTTTAACTAAGATTTTAATTTTCTTGATGTAGAGTGATAGGAAAGTTGTGTGATTTTAGGTTTGACAAAAGGATATTTCGGTTTTGATTTTCGGTATAATAGGTTTCAGAAAGCATGTCCTTAATGGATTGTATGCATCTAACACAAAAATTAAACTATGAAATTATTGTTTTGTATGCTATAAACCAAAAAACCAAGTTGCTCCGTTGGTTTACACCATGTGGAATAAGGCAGCATACCCGGGTTCGAATCCCACATGTCTGTTATTTTTTTAAAACAGACCGAAATGATGCTAAAGTGCCAAGTGGGCGTGCCAACGTGTACAAAGCTGATGACATGGCATATGACTCATATTACCTAGTAAGCAGTTTCATGGGTACAGCTTTAATAGCATCATGTGCAAGTCGAAACTTGTCTCATATATATGTAAAGATACTAACAACATTTACGTTAAGCATATAAAAGGATACCAATTACGTTAGGCATATAAAAGGTTAACTATTGATAAATCCAAACCTATATAATAGAAGGAGTAAATTGCATATTTGGTCCTTGTGATTTGGCCAAATTGCATGTTTGATCCTCATCATTTCGAAAGTGCAACTAACGTCACTATTTTAAACTTTAGGTTGCATATTCAGTCCCATATTTATTTAACACATAAAACAAACTATAAATACATACATGAATTCATTATCCTCTTTCACCTGTATTTCTTTCACGCCATACAAATTTCTTCATCTTCAACCCCTTTTCTTTCTCTTTAAATCCGACTTAGATCTAACAACACAACCCCAAATCCTCAAATCTAACCTACATCTTCAACTCATTGTAGATCTACAAAAATAAGTACTCATTATCCATCTTTATCTTCATCTTATTATCTCTCACACACTCCTACATTTAAACAAACATCTATTACCAATCGTTGTTAGTAATAGCTTCGCAATAGTTTCGTAATTAACATGACACGTGTTGCGATAGAAAATCATGTTTGACATAAACATGCAATCGTTTTCAAAAAGAAGGATTTCGCAATGAACCGTAAACTATCGCAATAATACCTGGTCTTACCGTCGAGTCGAGAATGGTAATACTATACCTTCCGGAAACCTTCATAATTGAACAAAATGAATGTTGAAATATAGAGAATTTAACGAGCAGTTTTCTAAACTACTTCCAAGAATTTTTTGTTTCAAAATGGAGGAAGAAATTTTCCAAAAAGAAGGTAAGAGAGGAATAACTAATTGTTAACAGTATAGAGTGTTAGAAAAAGTTGTATCACTTACACAAATGCATTACGAAAGGGAAATATAAGAAAAGTTCACATAAATGTGTTTTACTTTTAGTAATATGTCACAAAATTGAGTCAAGTTGAAAATAAATGTCATATTAGATATCAGTTTTGCAAATTTTCCATTATTTACTTGATTTTGTGTTAATTACAAGACAATTTGGTTAATTTTTACCAATAAAGTGTTATGACGCATTTATACATATCTTTAATTAAGTAATCGAAAGTTATATTGTTATTTATTTTGTGTGTGATACTTTATATTAATATAAGAAATACATGTCGTTAATTATATAATATTTTTTATCATGAAACTATCTTGTACGTCAGATAGGGCTGGAAATCTAGTATAAAAGAATATATCTATACTAAATATAAAGAAAAAAATAAAAAAGTATTTTTTCATATAAAAAATTAAAACTTAAAAATGAGTGTTGTTGTCTTTCTAAACCTCACCTATTTATAAAAGTCAATGCAATTAATTAATTATCTAAAGTCTAAACATTTAATTCACAAAAAAAATTTCATTCTCACTTACCTCACACCTATATATAAAAAAAAAATAAAAATATGAATACACAAATTAACGCTACAATACACATTCGTCGCTGTACGCGATTAGTCGTCATAAAAAGTTAAGAGTCGAGAAATATCAAGAGTTTTTGCGTTAAGCATTTCTATTCCAAATCTGAAGTGAAAATGACAATTTTAAAAGGATGTACAAACACCGCTAAAAACCTGAAAAAGTTTAATACTCCTAATATTGGTCATTACGTCAATTACATGTTGAAAATAAATTTAGATTTTCATGATTATTGTTGACTTCAAACTTAAAAAGACACTTAAGGAAGATATGATGTACGTTTAGTGGAAATACTAATAGAGTAGTTTGTTGAAATAACCGGCTGATAAATAAAACTTATCACGGCATAATATAACTTTAGTAGCTTTATTAATGGTCTAATCATTAGTATTAGGATTTAGAGGTGTAACACCAACCTCTGAAAAAAAATATATGTTAAACCTTACCGTATCACGTTAAGATACGTCGTCTTTGTGATTTTAATCAAAACCCAATAGGTCATTTATGTCGCACGTTTTTGTTACAGGTTTATCGATCTTCTTTGACAAATATCTCAAGAATTGCATATTAAATTGATAACCAATCCATGCCTAGTTATGCTCCAACATATTTGCATATTAAATTGTTTGTCCCTTGAGATGTTGGCGTTTAACTACAACGAGTCTGGCCACGGTCGGCCGCGTTGCCTCGCGGTTTTTGCCGTAATTTTTTTTTGCTATTTTTTAGGAAATTTTTCGTTATCTTTAAATTGTTTTTGTTGTATACCAACGCGGCGTTTCATGTCGTCGTTCATTGAACGGGATTTTTCTTTTTAACATCAAGAGTCTAAACATCATGCATTCATACTACATTTTATTCAAACACAAATATCTAATCAATAACAATAATATCCACTTTTACATGCAAATGGCTAGTTCTACTGTACTCAACATGAAGCAGTACCATTTTCATTTAATATGCTGTTTGTTCCTTAGTATCAAATTAAGACACTAATCTCCTAACCTCGTTTGCCACAAAGAGAGAAACATATACATGCTAGTTTTACCTAGCGTCGTACTTTGAATTCTTTCAATTGGTGGAGTCGCATGTTTATCTTATAATTTTGGTCTTTTTCAAAATTGTAACAAATGGCTGATGGAAAATCATTTCTATAACTCGGAAGGCTTACCCCCATTTTGAGATGGGAACCTGATTTTTCTTTTTGCTCTTTTTTAGCGTGGTTCAGATATGGTCCTTCGTGTTTTGTGATGATTGGGTGCTCTCTTGTTAATCCCTTAAGAGCCTCAGGCGCAGCAGGCTCAAGAACCGTCTACTTGTTTCCCTGGATAAACCTGCAAGATATAGTGATATCATATTTATTATATATCATATCAAGTGAACTAACGTAAGTATTGAAGACATGAAAATCATATAACCAAAGTTAGTGGTGACGTTGCTTACTGATCCAGACAAATTAACAAAGTATATGATCGGGCAATCTATGGTTTCATACTTTCAAAGATTGTTGGAGGCACTATTCAGTTACATGAATCGGGAAATCTATGGTTTCATACTTTCAAAGACATATAATGTAGTAACATATCGGAATGTACAGGCTTACATACTATTTACCAAAGATACCGAATCCATCAACAATATTTTCGGTATCTTTGGTAATTTTGAGAGCAGAAAATCTTACCCGATATGAATTCGGAGAAAAATAGTTATGAGTCACCCAACTTGGTGTGCACCAAAATATTACCCATATTCATGTTACCCAACCTGCCGGACCCGTTCATTTTACTAAGTCAACAACAAATGCCAATAAACTTACATATTTCACTCAGCATTCTTCAAGTTTGTGTTGGTATATATCCGGATAGTTCGTCTAATTTTTTGATTCAAGATAGTCGACCAGCAGCCTGAATCATTAATTTAAGAAAACAAATTAGCAAAATATATAGCAATATGCTCATATTTATACAAAAGTAAGACACTCATAAAAACAGCTGATCTGTTCAAAATAAGCAATCCCAAACACTCTCTTAAACTGATAAATAATCTTAAGTATACAGATATAACTGTTTATTTATCTGGTTTTCTGATTTATATCTAAATATTTAAATGTTAAGAGTTTATGTTGAATATTAAACATTTCGTTAGAAATTGTATCCAAGTATTCCTACATCAAACAAATCATTTAATTTAATCATCATGTATATTATTTCAACTGTTTCTATCCCGAGTCCAAGACAACAGACTTAAGACACTTTTTTCATTTTCACTTCGAATCAAGGACTTAAAACCACCGAATTATTTCCTAGGAGTTCTAATCATCAGATATATAGAAAAGTCTTTCTATTAAAGAACAGAAAAATAATTTTTCTATCTTCAGAGGGGAAATGTTCTTGATCGCAAGAAAATAAGCAACTCGTTCGGCTAATGAATTATCTTACAGTGACACGTCGACATAGCTGTAGAACTCTTCCTATAAGAGAGTCAATAACCGTTCCTGAAAATCCTTTCTCAGCCGATGGTTGAACGTAGATGGGTGGGACCTTAAGGAGAATCATGGAAAGCTCAGCTGATTGTTGAGCTGGGTATTGTAATGTAGAGTTTGAGTAAACACCATGTGTCACAGTGGACCCGAGATGACAAAGCCTCTATGAAACACTTGGCCGTTTCACGATCAGCAGTCGTTGCTAAAAAAATAAACATACGTAAGATTAGAGTGTAGCATAAAGTATAATGAAAGCTGACAAAGAATAAAGAATAGCCATCACCAGTTCTTGTGAATTGTCAAAGGTGACAAAGGGTGCTTCACTTCGTTTTTTATTCATACCAATTCTTAGCCACCTAGCAGCCTAACTTCCATCTGCTACTGAACTCCAAAACGCGATAGAATCCTCATACATTGCACGAACCCAATAAATTCCCTGCAAAAGTTAATTCGGCATTCACCTTAAAACATCAACAACAAAACAACCTAAAGGCTAACGTAAAGTATGTCATTTGTCGATATTAGGTACTACCTGATCTCACAATTCATCTACAATTGCATCATATGAATGCCAATATTTTTCAATTAGTAAGCTGTATTTGAGTTGATTAACCCCTTGAAGAATTTTACGCCCCCGTAAACCCTGAAAACAAAGTTTGCCTTAGATAAGAATAAAAAGGCAAATAAAAAAAGAAAGGAATTATGCATAATTATAATTGTCAGACAACGTGAAAAACGCAACAGCACCTAACACTAACAGCAAACATAAGATCGATATTACTCATTGATAGATGGGTCTGTATGGAGACACCTGGAAAAATGAGTTAGAGGTATTATCCATTTGAAGACACGTATCTGAGACGCGGTAATCTCTATCTGAAGACACATACAACTATACACCATTTTATCTAAAAGGACCGGGTTACAATACAAAACAGTCTTAGATATTAAAAATATATACCTCTAGTAATTCTGCGACCACGCGTGCCAAATGTAGAAGTAGCAGGTCGGCACTGGTGAGACCGGCAGGTGCATCAGGACCGTCACCAGCTGTTGCTGATGGTAGCTGTTAACCAATGAACGAACAAAGTAAGTTGAAGTGACCAGTATTTAAAAATACACTGGTGGTCAATAAATGACGCACTTGCGACGGTTGAGTGGCTGACCAACTCGACTATCTTGTGGGCGGATCGTGGCTTCATCGGAAGATTCCACTGCATGTCACATGAAAATGTAAGTGAACAATCATAAACATTGAAACAGAATAACACTAACATGGTAGTTCCATATACATAAAACACGCCATACCTGAACATCCAACACCAGTAGGCCAAAAATGTTTCTTCCTTTTTGTGGGCGGCATTCAAACACCCTCATTTGTATTGACTACAGTAACAGGTGCAAACAAAGGGTGTACGACTAATGTTAGACTAACTGGCTTGTTCAAACACCCTGAACAATGACCCAAATTTATGACCCTCTTTTTGGCTGGTGGTCTGGATGCACCAGCATTAACCTCAGTCGCATCCATTACATCAATCGAGCATTTAACATCATATAAAGCACATCTATACATAACATTCTCATATGAGATTATGAGAATAGCCATCTCAAAGAATTTGTAAAAACAGAGGATAAAAATGAATCTGATTTTAAGCAATAATTAAAAAAACAGAAGAAAGAATGACCATACTTGATGATGGAAGCTTTGTAAGCATTTGTATAAGAACACCTGCAACATGAGTATAGAAAACCCGAAATGACATGTTTTGACCCAATCCCTGACCTTGCATATCTGGCCTTAAACATGACTCTTTTTTACCCGTTTCTTGACCTGCCTTTCGTCACCCAACATTCCGAAAACCCAATGTGTAGGCACATCCTGTCACCCTACATTCCGAAAAGCCAATGCGTAGGCACATCTGAAATTATAGTAGCAATCAGAAAATTAGTAAATTTTGGAACCGACTAATGTTTAACATGAGAAATGCAATTATATATTCATGAAACATTAGTTCAGGGTTGACTGAAAATGTACCGGCATTTACTTGTGACTGGCGAGTTTAAATGGTCATTATGGACACTCAAAACTGTAGCCACATTTTTTAGTTATGCAGGTCTGCACTAAGCATCATGTATTGTTTGCAACTGCTCAATTATAACTGCACAAATGAAGGGGGAAAAAAGGTCACTGTGTTGGCCAAATCCATGTAGAGAGATCTTTTAAGCATATGATGAGGCGAAAAATGAACCACTTTTAGGGGGTCATTTAAGCCCAGAATTGAATTTATTTGATCAAATATTGCCCTAAATCGTTTCTTTTGTGATTTTAGGTACTTTGGGAGAGAAATCTGGAAAAGGAAGCAATTCGGACGTTTTTGGAGCATAAAAGTGAAGAAAACGCCAAAGTCTTAATTTTCCTTGCTGGGAACAGTAGGTGACGGCGTTAAGAAGGAAATTTTGACGGCGTCAAGAGTAATTTTCAAGACGACCCAGTACAGAATTGAAGGCGTCACGAGGTAGAGCGTCAAGAGAAAAATACGTGACGGCCTGGAAAATGCTATAACGTGACGGCGTCAAAAGTAGATCAAGGCAGTCCGAGAATTCTTTTGGCGGCGAGATGACGGCGTCACCAATTTGGTCTTGACGCTGTCAGCTTCAATTTCCTATATATAGTTTTCTAATTTTCATTCAAAAAAAGAGAGAAGTTTTGGAGAAACCCTAAGGCCGAACTTAGTACGAATTTTACAGGTTTTTCAAGGGTTCTCAGCCCTTGAACCCTTTCATGTGTAATTGAGATAAGTGTTCTTTTAATTCAATCAATATGTCTATGTGTTGGTTGTCTATATCTTGTTCTTGTCTTAATTCCATCATGCTAGGCTAGATCTATCTTGTGTTTGCTTGGATCTAATGAAACCTAGATGTTAATTATGTGTTGATTACTTGTTTATGGTTGTATTGGATGAATGATTTCGATGTTAGGCTTAAGAAAACTGGCAGATCTCTAAATGGTAACATGCTTGAACGTCTTAGGAAACATGAACTGACGTGCACTAGGTTTTATTGGTTGTATTTAATGCATGAGTAAATTCTAATGATCCCATGTTAGGAGCTTCTTAGCCGGCTCGACATAGGAGTGAAGTAGGCACTCATAGGATTGGGGAATTAAGTGCGCCACCCCATGAATGGTATTAAGGAATACAATCCGTCATCCACGCAACTATAACAAGTAATTAACGTGTAAAAGATATCTAGGGAGTAGTGAAATCTAAGTAAACACAACTTATCCATTTATTGCTCACAACCTTAGTTAATTTAGTTTATTTTTATTTCTAGTATTTTATTTTTATTGCATCTTTAGTATTGGGTTAGTTGACTAGCAACTAATTCCGCCCAAATCCTTTAAACCCGAGATATTTACTTGCTTTCTAAAAAAATATAAAAATACAAAAATAATCATCCCTCATCTTTAGAACTAGTATTTAGGTTTTCTAATCCTAGCGACACTATTCCTAGCTGAACGATCAATCCCCCGGTACTTGTCACTATACCATACTACAACGATCAGGTACACTGCCTGGTGGGGGTTGTAAGCTTCTCAAGATCCCTTGAGAGGTAAAGCCTGGTGCGATTCCCACGTATCAAGTTTTTGGCGCCGTTGCCGGGGAATAGTTATTGTCTAGGTTAGAATCTCTTTTTATTAGCTCTACTTGCTAGATTCCTTTCTAGTAAGATTTTATTTTTATTTTTAGGTTTTCTTTAGTCTATCTTTTTCTTTGTGTGTTTGTTCGTAATTTCCATTGACTCTTCCGTTCGCCATTATGGAGTACGCGAATCCACCATACCACCAACCACAAAGGCCATTCTACCCTATTGACATCTCGAATTTCAAACAATATCGAGATGAGCCCATATATGATGCATGGACTCGTTTTAGAAATTTACTCCGAAAATTCCCTCATCATAGTTTCGCTTTAGCATCCCTAACCCAAACCTTTTACTATCGTGTTGGCCAATATGACCAAATGCGCATTGAGGATTTTGCCAATGGGGACTTTAGGGAATTAAGTGCTGAAGAAGCATGGGATACCATAGAAGATTGTGCCCAATATTATTATAGGGTAGACAACCCAAAAAACGTTAGTACAAGTCAATTGAATATAAATTTCCAGGATCATGAAACAAGTTTGTTTAGGGATGAATATATTAGTGTTGAGATACCTAAGTGGTTGTCATGTAATGCCATAGTACAAGCTGAACACATAGGTGACCTTGATGTGATGGAGGATTTAGCCGAACATGATCACATTGATCAAAAAGACCTAGGTCCTATGATCGATGATGATGAATCTCAAGAAACATATGATGAATCTTTTGGGCAATATGTATATAGCCGTCAGAATATTGAGGATGATCCATATGATTCGGACATAGAAGTTGAGATGCCTTAAGAAGTACGTGAGATACTTGGGAAAATGTTAGGGTTGGATTATAATGAAACACATGTTGAGGATATAGGTGATCTTGATAAGATGGATGATAAAGTAGAAAATCTAATCTCACCAAATACCCCACATGTCCTACCATCATTTGAGGCATACACACCACCCGTGACTTATTCGGATGAAGTAGATGAGACTTTAGGAATCCCAATTGAGGTAGAACCCTTGTACCAAACACCACTAGAGGATATAGGTTTGAATACTTGTAGTGATAACCTTACTCTTAGTTCTAGGGAATTACCTAGTGTTGATGAACCGGAACCTCAATCTTCACACAACTTTCCATCCTTAGATATGCATCTAGGAGACAAAAGAGGAGCCGACCCACCCATCAACCCATGTAGTCCGGGTAGTCTTAGGATAAAGGTAGTGGACTCTAAGCCTTGTAGAGAGGAAGCCAATATAGGAGTGGAAAATGACCTTACATGCTTACATCACCCATTTATGATTGATCACAAGAAACATTATGGGTTTAAACCGGGTTTATTAGTTCAAGATGGATCCCCAACTAGTAGTCTCTTGAAGTTGATAGAAAATGATCCCTTTCTAGGAGAAAATCATAATACACCCATTAACCCGATTGAATTTGGTAAGGTTATGATGATAGGAGCACACCCTTTTGGGTATATAATTCATCCACCACTCTTTCCTCACATGGCATATTTCCACCCTAAGGGTGTGTATCGCTACTTCCACCCGCACTTAATCCTAAGTGTAGGGAAAACCTCCCCTATTTCCGTTAAATAACGGTAGAGTCAGGCTCGTGACTCGAACAAAAACAAGCGCTTCTTGGGAGGTAACCCATGTTTTGTGTGATTTTATTTTGTTTGTTTGTTATTTGCTTCCGTATGCATGCTTTATTTTTATTGTTGGTAGATCATGTTTCTCAATTAAATAGTGGAAATACTTTACTTTGTTGTTTTGGCCTAGTCTTAACTCCACCTAAAAGTATTTTTTGCAAAAGATAAGTGTAAGGGGAAACCCCAAATATGTTTTTAAGAAACAAACCGATCATGATTCTCCACAATATTAAATGAACATGTATATTCGTATTTGTTAGAGTCAAATGCTTGTATTGAGTCATAATGAAGTTTTGCAGGATTTTCCAGGAAGTAGGACCAAGTTTTTCCAGAAATTTTCTAGAAACTTAACATAAGAATTTCTGCAGGTCACTTCTGACGGCGTCACGAGTTAACTCTTGACGGCGTCACGTGTAAAAATCTGGAAATTTTACCGGTTTTGTTTTTCTAACGGAGTCTTATGGTTTTTGTGAATTATTAAGTTTTATAATCTCCAGGAAATCTGCAAACTTCATTCCACAAGCATTATATCTTATTTTGTTTTATAGGATTTAGTAACTTATATAGGTTGCCGCCAATTTTATGCGAGGTTGTCTTGTCTATTTTCTCAGGATTCACGGGTTATGTATGACAAGAAGATGATTTATATTCTGGAAGGGAAGCTTTGATTGTTCATTTTCTTGGAGGAAGATCTAACCTGGCCACCTTATTATCCATACCGAGCGAATCAGGGGAGTATTTGATTTCATTATTTTTACTTTCTCACTTTTATATTCTTTACTTGAACATTGGGGACAATGTTCATCTTAAGTGTAAGGGGAGGGTAAAATGACGATACCTTACATGTACACTTTCGCTTGAGTTTGTTTTGTTTGATAGTAGATGTGTAATAAAACTATGAGAAATACTTGCTAGTGCAATTTTAGCGCCAAATTTAAATTTTTTTACAACATTTAGGAGTGAAACCTTAGCCATAGCAAGTGTCTCATGGATAGGAGATTGTATGACTAGCACATAACCGTATATTCAGAAAAATTTTCCACCCAAATATGTGAGGTTCGCCTTTAGATTTGATAAGAAAAGCATTTACTATTAGTGCTTATGAGTGTACCGGTAGCATTTAGATTCTAGAACTTGCGTTAGTGATGCATCCCGAGACCGCTAGGGAGATTACATTCGTGTGGTAGGATTTACTACATGATAAGAGGCATTAGGATCACCCTTGTGTTAAACCTGTATCATAATTACTTGACCATTTAAGTCATATTACTTGGCTGGTAAAGTCAACTAATTTTTCCCACACCTTAGCGTTGTACTCATTTTTAGTACACGAAACCCCTAGTACACCCCTCCGAGCCTATCTTTTCGTTTCTAACTTTAAGCATTTTACTTAAAGGAAGAATTTGTTACACCCCACTTAAATGTACAACCAAATCGCCTTAGCCTTCCGTGTATGCGCTCATTTTTAGTGCATTATTGTTATTTGTTAAACCCTAAGTTAACTATCTGATTGATTACATGGTTGCTAAGTCGAGTCATATCCTTGTACATATTGTTTTGGGACGATTGGGACTCATGGGTAAAGTACTTATTTATGGAGTAATGGGGAAGAACATCATTTTATTACCCCCATATGAGCGTTAATCTTAAAAGTACTCCAAGTGTTTTGATTTTCTTAATTCGAGTCATTAGTTTAGTTTATTGTAAAGTATGTAAAAATTCAAGTGTAAGGGAAATTTTCATTCCCTATGATGTATTATTTCGGATGGTAGGGTAAGAGTGTATGCAAAAAAAAAAAAAAAAAAAAAAAAAAAAAAAATCGAAAAATCAAGAAAAAGAAAAAAAAAAAGAGAAAAAAAAAAAGAGAAAAGAGAAAAAAACATACGGACTACCATCCCGTTTCATTCTATGTTCATTTTATGTTTTTGTTATTTTTCATTTATTAGCTTAAGTCGAGTCTAGTCTTGGCTTAGCAACGCCATATTGTACATGTAATTAACCAAGATTGTTAACTCGCCACCAGTAAAACTTCCTTTATCCAACAAAACCGTGTATTTCATATCCCTACACCTAACGTTACAACCCTTTAAAAGACCTCTTTGATAGTTTATCCTAGGTGCTTACGCCATGTGGTGGAGGTTTGATCCTTTCCCAAGCCTATGGTAATCTATTTTGCTATGACAGGTAGTGAGAGATATCTTCCATTTCCATATTGTAATTTATACTTTATTACACCCGAGAGATGTGAGTATCTAAACACTATTTGTGAGGTGCTAGTATATGACCTCCGTGCTTGTCTATTGGTCTTTAGTGGAACGATTATTTGTTGTAATTACTTTTATATTAGTGTTAAATGACCCCTAACTTGTATTTTGAGTAGAATAAAAGCGTATTTGCTTGAGGACAAGCAAATCTCAAGTGTAAGGGTATAAGATGAGGCAAAAAATGAACCACTTTTAAGGGGTCATTTAAGCCCGGAATTGAATTTATTTGATCAAATATTGCCCTAAATCGTTCCTTTTGTGATTTTAGGTACTTTGGGAGAGAAATCTGGAAAAGGAAGCAATTCGGACATTTTTGGAGCATAAAAGTGAAGAAAACGCCAAAGTCTTAATTTTCCTTACTGGGAACAGTAGGTGACGGCGTCAAGAAGGAAATTCTGACGGCGTCAAGAGTAATTTTCATGACGACCCAGTACAGAATTGAAGGCGTCACGAGGTAGAGCGTCAAGAGTAAAATACGTGACGGCCTGGAAAATGCTATAATGTGACGGCGTCAAAAGTAGATCAAGGCAGTCCGAGAATTCTTTTGGCGGCGAAATGACGGCGTCACCAATTTGGTCTTGACGCCGTCAGCTTCAATTTCCTATATATAGTTTTCTAATTTTCACTCAAAAAAATAGAGAAGTTTTGGAGAAACCCTAAGGCCGAACTTAGTACGAATTTTACAGGTTTTTCAAGGGTTCTCAGCCCTTGAACCCTTTCATGTGTAATTGAGATAAGTGTTCTTTTAATTCAATCAATATGTCTATGTGTTGGTTGTCTATATCTTGTTCTTGTCTTAATTCCATCATGCTATGCTAGATCTATCTTGTGTTTGCTTGGATCTAATGAAACCTAGATGTTAATTATGTGTTGATTACTTGTTTATGGTTGTATTGGATGAATGATTTCGATGTTAGGCTTAAGAAAACTGGCAGATCTCCAAATGGTAACATGCTTGAACGTCTTAGGAAACATGAACTGACGTGCACTAGGTTTTACTGGTTGTATTTAATGCATGAGTAAATTCTAATGATCCCATGTTAGGAGCTTCTTAGCCGGCTCGACATAGGAGTGAAGTATGCACTCATAGAATTGGGGAATTAAGTGCGCCACCCCATGAATGGTATTAAGGAATACAATCCGTCATCCACGCAACTATAACAAGTAATTAACGTGTAAAAGATATCTAGGGAGTAGTGAAATCTAAGTAAACACAACTTCTCCATTTATTGCTCACAACCTTAGTTAATTTAGTTAATTTTTATATCTAATATTTTATTTTGATTGCATCTTTAGTATTGGGTTAGTTGACTAGCAACTAATTCCGCCCAAATCCTTCAAACCCGAGATATTTACTTGCTTTCTAAAAAAATATAAAAATACAAAAATAATCATCCCTCATCTTTAGAACTAGTATTTAGGTTTTCTAATCCTAGCGACACTATTCCTAGCTGAACGATCAATCCCCCGGTACTTGTCACTATACTAGACTACAGCGATCAGGTACACTGCCTGGTGGGGGTTGTAAGCTTCTCAAGATTCCTTGAGAGGTAAAGCCTGGTGCGATTCCCACGTATCAGCATACTATAGGCAAGTCAGGACCAAAAAAACCATTAGCCAAATTTGAATCTGGTCTCGTTAGTGTACTTAATTACATAGTGCATAAATAAGCATTTATGTGTTAATTGAGCTCCCTACTGATGCAGTTCCAATTGGACCTTTTTATCATTTTGGAGCTAATAATATAATGCATCTATCTGATTAAAAAAAGTAGCGTAATCATTAATGATTAGACATGTTAACATTGTTGACAAAGATCAAATGGATAGAAACTATGTACCTCAGCGGTGATTGTTGCAGGTGAGCTCTCTACCGCAACAGTCTTTTCTTCGGTTACCTCGACATCTTCTTCTGCAATGTATATTGAAAAGATACTAAAACATCAAATGTAGGTTATCGCAAGCAGTATATCCATGTACATAGTAACGCATAGCCACACATACCCTGAAACATCAAATGTATCAGTCAGTCGTTCAAATGCAGCGTGGAACGGTCGCCTTCCAAGGTTTCGGTGGCATGTACTTTGTTGTTGCACACCTGTAATAATAAAAGCTTGCAGGAAGTTAGCAGACCTTAAAATGGCTCTTAGAAATAATGAAGTCACAAAAACATACGCGCATATGTTTGACGCAATTTTAGACACGTTGGAGGTTTCTTCGATGCGACATCTCTTATGTGCAGTTGTACAGCTCTTCATATTACCTACAAAACAATATCCCCAACTTTATCTGGCAGAGTCTTCACAATCATATACAATCTAGTTAGAGGGTGTTTGTTTAAGCTTCTATTGCCGGCTTATGCCTTATTTCGTTTTGGCCTTATGTTTTAATAAGGTCACATTTTGTGGCTTATTTTAAAATTTTAGCCTTATATGAGTTTAATATGTCCTATTAAGCTTATATATGCTGTAAAGTTTCAAAAAATCCTACAAAATAGTGAGCTTATGAAACATAAGACTAAGACCAAATAAGCCATAAGCTGACTGTATAAGGCTTAACAAACGCGCCCTCATGTAGAAAATTTATTCACGCAATCTATGAATTAAACGCGGCAAAGTACAGAGGTAAAAAAATCGCACCAAACATGTAGTCCTTTACAGCAGCAAGCAAGGTAACACTGCACCAGATTTTGCTCGTTTGTAAAAGACCACCTGCTACACAGGAACTAATAGCGTCAATTGTCCTGGACCGTGGAATGTGTCTGTCTAACTTTTATAAAAATCATTTTTTACACATTTATGCGAAATATCTTTTAAAAAAGCTTCACTATAAAAAGCACTAAAGTATACTCATACGAATATCCATAATCACGGTTTATAAACTTAAAATAGGTTAGAGAATTTCACATTTTTTCGATTCGTGATCCCGTAGCACACTTAAACCTGCAAAACAAATGCATATAAGACTAATTTTAGTCTTAAAAAGCATATAAACTTTCAACACTGACAACATAAACCAATGTTGTAAAGTTTTAGATCAAAGAGTTCATAGCTGGGTTTGCAAAACTTCGATATTGAGCATTTCCATAGTCACATCCGTTCTGCAAATAAACATAGTAAAGTGCATCAGCGGCTGAAACCAAACCGAATATTAAGGTACTAATAATAAAAGTATAAATTAATGTATTTCGTGGCTAATATGTAACCCCTTGCTTTTATCCTTTTGTATTGTAAGCATATCGTACAGCTCTTTCAAACAGAATCCCTAACTAAATGCCTAACGCTTCTAGTTCAAATGTTTCGATGATAAATCTACATTTCTAGCTAATGTTCTTAGAGTCACAGCCGCTTCAATTATACTCTCACCCAATATAGTCATTGCTTTATTGTGCTTTTCTGAATATGATGAGTGAGTCGATGCGCGGTAACCAAGTTCCGGATCAGACATTAATAAAACTAAAACTGATTTTCACATAAATTAAAAAGGGATTGCTTATTAAAAATGCTTATATGTTTAAACTAAGCACATCCAACAAATCAGCTGTTAGATACGTAATGCAAGGTATAGTGTTTTGGATGTGCATATGTTGTAACGAAAAACAATAATCACATAAGCAGATGGACAAATCAGCCTATCAAAGAATTTTATAGGAAAATAATCAATAGTAGTTTGAATAACAAATTTGTTTATATCCAAATAGTCAAGTCTTCTTATCTATTTTTTTTTCAATTCATAGCAACGCAAACTTTAACGGAATCAGGAAACCACACCCACATAACCAAAATAAACAGTAAAAAAAATATGAAATAGCATCCACAGTACCGGAAAAATACAAAACTTCAACCATCTCAATCATCAAAAACACCAAAGCTTTTAATTAAAAAATAAATAAAAGAAGGGAAAAACTTACTTTTGGAAGACCAATATCATCAATCACAATGATTTGAGGTTCCTCGCCGGAAAACATGGTGGGTGGTTTTGGGAGGACCGGATCTGGATTCTGGATTCATGAAGATGAATGAAGATCGAAGGTTCGGGAGACCGGAGTATTATTATACCATAAAGATGGGGGTTTATGGTGCAGGTTATGGGCTGTGATGATCAGGCCGAGATAAGCCCAAAAAAAAAAAAGCGGAACCACTGTTCATCGAACGACGACGTTTTTGATGCCCTATAATATATATAGTAATGTTGCCTCGAGTAATCGGGTTTCTATGTTAGGTAGATTAATGCATGTAACAGACTTGTTGGAATGTGTTTTATCATATGGTCAGTAGGTATGTTATTACTAGTTATAATATTTGTGCACGCACAAGGTTTTTAAAATTTCGTTTTGATTTTGTATTATTATCGATTAACAAATGAATCAATTAACATGTTTAAAATGGTTTTACTTGATGGACTAAAAATAAAAAATCATATGTATATATATGTTATAATCTACCTATTATTTTAGGAGTGATTTTGGATTAAAAATTATATTTTTTTTTATTATACTTAACTTGTATGAGATATTAGTGATAAATGCTTTTAGTTTGCAAACCCGTGCTACCAATTTACGATGTGTTTTGTAATTGTGGTATTTCTTTTACTTATATTTTCATTAAAATATGTAGCATATTTAGATAGCTTTGAAAAATTGATTCATTTATTTGATTATCAATAACCATCATACCATGTTTACTAATGTACCTTTTTGTTTGAAATTTTGTATTTTCATAAGTTTGTGCTATTTAGTAGCACATAATAAGTGTTGATAAAGTTAAAATATGCTCTGTAAAGTTTCTAAAATATTTTTATGGATATCCATATATAAATTTTAAATAACAATTCATGAGTCGTTATTATAAGTAGAATCGCGTATATTCATTTTCATATTACAGTAACTCGTGCTTATCATTTGATATTTATATTTCCGCTACTAATAATTTAGCCGTATATAATATTCAAACCCGTGTACGCATAAATTAAACTTATAAATAAAATAACATGAGTCATTATTTAAAAAAATATTTTAATAGATGAAAGTCTAAAATTAACATTAGTTTAAAAAATATTTAACATATATTAAAACTAATTCGCATATTTACTAAATTTTGTAATTTTAATGGATGAAAGTCTAAAACTAATAATAATACTCATGTAATTTTAAACAAAGTTAATATTATAAAGTATAGGGGCTATAAATTGTAAGGAGTTATTTTTCTAAAGTTATTAGAAAAATGAAAACATGTAATTTTACACTTAACTCTATATAATTTATTTAAAATTCAACAACTAAAGTTTTATTAATTACTTCATTTTTTTCAGCTTTTGTTTTCATAATTTTGACACTTATATTTTTATGTATTTTTTTTAAATCAAATTTCTCCACCAAATTTATAAAGTTTGACCAAAATTAATTTAATTTTGACTTTTTACAAAAACACTTTAAAATGTTGTATTCTTTTATTATATAAAAGATGTGGGTATAGTTTTTTTTTTTTTTTTTTTTTTTTTTTTTTTTTTTTTTCTCTCTCTTTAAAGAAATATATGTTTATCATTGAGTTTAATCACTAGCTGTTACTTTGAGTTTGTGGCCGAGTGAATATTAAGGATGTCTACAAATTTATTCGTACAGTTGGTTCAACCGGTTAAACCGTCCGGATCGAAGCCGGTTTCATAACATTATGTTTAATTCTTATATTCTCAAATTTTATTATTTTTCGTTTATAACCCATAAACCTTTTTTGTCACTAAAGTTATATGTTGCTATAAAATCTCGCTGCTATGCATGAGTACTCATCTACTAAGTAACAATACAAAAACATCTAACAAGTTATGAAATCCTTCTTAATAGTGGTGTTCTTTGGTTCGGTTTTCGGGTTATTCGGTTTATTTAGTTCGGTTAAAAGTTTTTTAGACTCAAACCGTGAACCAAACCAAACCGAATTCAAATTCGGTTTTCGGTTCGGTTTGATTGAATTCTAGTTCGGTTTGGTTCGGTTCGGTTTTCGGTTTAATCCGAATTTCACACTTTACTAAATATATATATATATATATATATATATATATATATATATATATATATATATATATATATATATATATATATATATATATTATATATATACAAATATATTTAGACAAAAAAGTTATTTCAAACATAAAAAGTATTTTTAATATTAGGATAAAATTTTATTGTTATTTATATATATAAATATAAATGTACGTGTGTGTGTGTATATATATATATATATATATATATAATATTTTATTGATTTTTTATATATAAATATATAAAAAATATATAAGTTTATATGAATTCGGTTTTCGGTTTTGATTACCAAAACGATATCCAAACCGATAACCGAATTAAAAGCTTGGTTTGTTTCGATTTTGGCAAATTTGATTCGGTTATTAGTTCAGTTCGATTATTTTTGATTCGGTTCGGTTTCATTTTCGGTTTATTCGACTTTTTAGGTTTTTTTCTTACCTCTACTTCTTAATGTAATTGGGCCACTACTAGTATACTTAAGTCACATCCATCAATTTATTTCCTTATATAGTTACTAGCAGGGTACCCGCGCAATGCGGCGGCGGGTACCCTGTGACTAAATTTTGTGGCGAGCAAATGTGTTTTAATTTATATGTTTTTTCGAATAATAGTTTTACGTATTTTAATTTTCGGTCAACTATATATTTTAAATTATTACATATTTTTTTTTACAACAAATGTACGGAAATTCATGTCGAAACAACTTTAACTCTTTAACCAGGACTAATTTATCAATCGTTTTTCGTTGTTCACAATGACTATACCTCTCTTTACTTTACTCTTTGATTTTATCGTTTTTAGTACAAGATTTATTTTTCCGAAGAAATACCGGTGAAAGTATTTCCCGGGTCGTTCTCCCAACGAAAGTTGAATGGAATCGTGAATATCGATTCGCAAATCGTGTCATTAAAAGTGGAAAATAATTGAGAATTTGGAATTGTACACTAATGATAATGAATAAACGAATAAAAACAAGAAATAAAATTAAAGGAACAAATTACGGGGCACAAGGATACCTAAAACGCAAAGTAACCTAAAAACGCGAGTTATACTAAAATGAACATAAGTGCGCGAAATTAAAAGTGAAATTAGAGCTACACTAATCCTACGGGAATAAAAATGATTTTTCTACTTTCTAAATGATAAAAGTAAATTTTGGGAAAAAGAAAAATATTTTTTTTGACATTTTATTTATTTATTATAAAGTAAAAACTATTAAAAAGGAATTAAATGATAAAAAATACTAAAACATTTTGGAAAAATATGAAATTTTTATAGAAATTACTTTATACTATATTAAGCCTAGGAAAAATAAGAATTTTCAAAGAGCTATTATTAATAAGCAGAAATAAGCTAAGACAGATTTAGAAATCTAATGAGCTAGAAAAGGAAAAAGAGATTAAAGAATTAATTGTGCAAGATTTGATGAGAAAAATCCCAAGGGTGCAGTTGGTGTTGGACTTGTGTTGTGAGGCTTGGTAAAGGGTAGTGACCAGGGTTCGAATCCTGGCACTATCTTTTTGAAAAATCATTTTATTTTGTTTTATTTCATTTTGAAACTTGCAAAGCACAAGAAAATGAGAATATTTTGTGAAAACAAATTTTATGGGAAACTGAAATAAGCTGAGAAATAAACTCAAATTGATAACAGATAATGAAAACTTGAGTAAATCTAAAAAAACTAACAATGAATTAAGGGACACAAGCTGATGAGCATGAATCAATAAAAAACTAAAACAAGCTAATATAAATAGCCAAACAACCCCTAATTAAGTAGAACAAATAAGCTCGAGAATGCAAGATAAGCACAGCTATATGAAGCCTATACTACAAGCTGCAAATAGAACCAAATTTCAATCCATAATCACTACGGAATGAGCGAATTAGACAATAGCAAAGAAGCAGGGCTACAGCAGGTATAGGGGCTAATTATGGGGCAAATTAAGCTAAGCTTATAAGCAAATAAACTGAGCTCAGGTCTAACAAACCAGTAAGTTGAGCTTCTAAAAGAATCAAAAGTCAAAAGCTAAGCTCAATGAATGAACAAGATAAAGGCTAAAGAAACTGAGCAATTGGGACATGTTTAGAAAAAAATGCAGTCAAAGAAAACAGAACCATAGGTACTTTTTAGCTAAATAAATAGCTAGAAAAAGACTATGATTGTCACTACAAAGTGAATGAGACTAAAGTTAAGTAAGAAAATATTAAGGAAAACTATATTTAATGAATTTTTAAAAGCTTTTAAGAACTTGGATATTATCTGATATAAGGACAGTTATATGAAATGAATTTTGGTAAACCAATGTAACTGCTAAGATATAACTTGAAAATACTAAAAATGACTTGAAATCTACTCTAAATTACAACTACAATCTAATGCAAATTGAACCAATAGCAAAATGGATCTCAAGCACCTAAACTTCCACTGTGCCAAACACCCTTTATGGCTTGACTGTGTGGAATTTTGTGAAGCAATGGTGAAATTTCGACAATCAAACTAACAATCAAGCTCATACACAGATGCAATGAACAGAATAAAGCTCAGAAATATTAAGAGTAACAGCCTAGCACCATATGAACACAAAAAAGCAATAAGAGGCAGATTAATGAAACAGTAAAGGAACTATGAGTAAACACACTATAAAATCACTACAAACCATCAATAAAGCAATAATAAGACTAAACTAAGCAGAATCAAACAATGATTAAACAGAAACCAAAGATCTAAACATATGAGCTATAAAGAGCAATAGAGGTTGTAGACTTAAAGCGTAAACTTACAAACTATTCCCTCAGCTGAACAGATGGGACATTTGATCATAGCCTATCTTTGGATAGGCTTATATAACACTAAAATTCATACATCTAACACCAGTAATCCCCAGAATCATCATCATAAGTCACCTTTGACTTTTGTTGACCAGAAGCAATAGCACCAATTTAAGCTGAAACTCTTTAATTAAACTTACTACAAGCTATTATTTAGCTTGAATGAACTACTAAGATCAGTATATAAAAGCTGGAAACAGATTTGAAATATTAAGTTGCTTGAAAAATTAAATTGCTATGAATTGAAATGAAAGCTAAACTTTTATTAAAATTTGAAAGTGAGAGTACAAAGTTTGAAATATGAAATATAATTCGTTTAAGCTAAAATTACATTAAAACTACTAAATTACCACTACATTACATCTACTCCTACTCCTAGTGACTAACCTAAAAATCTAACCGCCTTCAAAAGAGTGAGTGAAGGGGCTTTTTATAGCTGCTGAGGAGAGATGAGGATTTAATCAGAAGGATCAGGAAGCTCGAATTATGTCCCTTGGATCAATATGTGCTTCTTCCAATCAATAAGAGCCCTTGGATTAAATCTGATGATGTGTAGCAACCAATGAGAGACCTTGGTTTGTACATGCTGGCAATCCTCAGGTGCTTACACTCTCTGACATGTGACTCAGCTACTAGAAGAGGTATCCAATGATTGGGTGAGGTGTTTCACCTAATCATGAGCTGCCACTCTGCCACATAGGCCAATCATAAGCTAATCAATTCCCTGACATGCTTCTCTCACGTGATTAGTCTTCTAGAAAGCTTAATTGAAGGTAATTATTTGTGGAGTGGGTAATTAAGGGTGTGGTAAAACTAGGGTTCATGTGGGATGATTTGGGGGAGATGTACGGGGTAAAAAAGGTGGAGGGAAGGATTTTACTTATTTTATTATTTTTCGTTTTCTTTCTGGACCGGGTAAAATAAGGGGTGGGCTCATGTTAGGTGTTTTGGGCTTGGTTATGGTATTGGGTTTATGGATGGTTAAGGGTTTTGGTTTTATTAGTAAATGTAAGGTTTAAGTAGTGTAGTGTTAGTTTTAGCATTTAGGTAAAAAATAGGGACCAAACTTGTAATTTCATATTCCTCATGGACCATTGTTGACAAATTTGAAAGATTTTTCCAAGGACAAATCTTGACATATTATGAAATTTTAGGGTCTTTGATGATAAAATCTTCCCCTGCTCCGGCTTTAAATGCTCTTTCCAAAATCCTGTGCTCGTGTATGCCATTTTTGCTTGATTTTTGTCATTTTCTTTAATATACGTACCTGCACTTTCTAAAACACAAAAACAACAAATATTTGGCATTTATTGTCGGGTTTTTGGTCTTTTAGTCCGTTTATTAAGGTTAACAGTATGTGTAAAATAACACATACCACTCTTCCTTCCTATAAAAAGTCGAGAACACAATGTAAGACAATATGGAATGAAAAAAAGGTCAGAAGCCAACAACACTCGAATCTTACACATTTTTGGGTAATGGTCAAATTCGCAGCCCAACGAAAAAACAAGATAACTTTCGGATATATCTTTTTTTCTAAATCAAAACGTCTAAAAAATTAATAATAGAGTATATTGGTAGCAGTTTTATTTTTCAATTTCTATCATTAATATACACGAATGTTACAAGTTAATAGGTGCTCAATGTTCAATTTTTTTAGCAAATTATTAAAATGATGGTTACAAGTTTAATAAGTTACTTTTATATATGAGTATAATGCAAACTATTCATTTAAAACATCATCAAGAACATAATACTGAACAAACAAAAAAGTTAATCGTCACTTTAAATATCCAAAACATCATTTGGTTGTATCAAAAGGAAAAATGTTGCACGAGCACAAGCAAATTTCGGATTTAATAGGATCGGCCCAACAATTGTCCAACAAAAAAGTCCAACAAACACTAATTTCACGCCCTAATATATTAACTAACCAATTTCTAGCAACCCTAATCACTCACTACAAACACACAAAAGTAGCCACACTCTTTATCCTCTCTAACAAAGTCAGCCACCACAACAACAAAAATTCGTCCTTTGTGTTCTAGATCCAACTGGACATCATTCTTTCTTTATACAAATCAAACATAAACAAACTAAGATCTTTCTTTAATTTTCTTCTTGTTCTAACCGAACCACAACACGCTTATTCTTTATTGTTCACAAATCTGTTGGAAGGAGCTCGACTTCAAGATCTTGTATAACAAGGTCTCGGGTAGGTTGTGTTTGAACCTTTTTTTTTTGTATCTAAACCGAAAGAAAAGAGGAACGAAACACGAGTTGTTTTGTTCTTCTTTAATAATTTCAGATTAAAAAAAAATGCTTCTAAAGGATCTATGATGTGATTTCTCTTATACTTTTGTCCTAATAACAATTTGTGGGTATAAAAAGAGAAGGCTGAGATCTATGTTTGTTTCTTTTTGTTTCAAGTTAGAATAGATTAGGATGAGAGTTGAAGAGTGATTGGTGAGGGTCTTGGTTGTGTCTCTGGAATCTGATGATAATCAACTTGTTTTAATTTTCTGAGAAGACATATGGTTTCTGTTGCACGACAAAGATAAGTGTGTTTATCAAAGTTGAAAATGGAGATCGGGTGTTATTGAGGAGACTAAAATGGTTAGAGATGTGATTATGTTTGTTGTGTTTTTGAGGTTATATATACAGACATACAGTTGTTGTTCCAAAGTAAAACGTCTACTCTATTACTACGTATTAAATTAAATGATCGGCAGTTTTTTATATTTCAATTCTAGCATTAATACATAGGGATGTTATAAGTCAATTAATGTTTCATATTCAATTCAAGCACTAATACTCATGTTGTTACAAATGTTGAAATGAGATATAAATTTCCGGATTTTACATATGTATTAACTTTCCAATATAAGTAATATGTTGAATCTGAATTTTAAGCCTTTTATTTATAGCATGTTCCAAATGCTTTATAAAGTAGTATAGATATTGGGCCATCCACTCTCTTTAACATCCGGACTTGATTAAATTGTATGATTAAATAGTGCAGTGTGTGTTATATGGCGGGTTATCGGCTCGTCGTCAAATTCTACTGTATAATATTTTTATAACACAAAACAAAAAACGCCACCCCAATAATATCCTTATAACACATACCCAAAAAACCCAACTCACTTCATTTTACACTAAAAACAAAAAAAGATACCAATAACCTCCGTTATGCACATAGCGAGGGGACACGTACAACACACATGACGGTGCAGTTTGCGTTATAGAAATCTAAAAAATATAAAATAAGAGTAAGATTAAAACGATAAAAAGGTTAATAAAGTTACTCTGATCCATTGCACAAAAATAAATAAATAAATAAATAAATTAAATAAAAAGTATCACCAAAAAATGTTGTTTGCACAATGTAATTTTTGCAAAATTTACCTAAACTCGGGTGTAATACGTGCTATAGCCGCGAGAGTATGAGTTGTTGACTGGCAAAAGAATTGAATCTGATTTAAACTGAAAAACTAGATTATTTAGAGTATGAGTTGCTGGCTGAAATCGGTTCACTTTGTATTGAATTCGGGTTAAACCGAAAAACCATATTCTTTTTTCAGTATGACAAATAATATATAGTTAAAAAGTAAAATTTAATGATAGTAAATCGATCATACAACTAATGCATATTATTCATTATTTAGAGCTTACTTTATATATATATATATATATATATATATATATATATATATATATATATATATATATATATATATATATATATATATAAGATTTTAAGGTGTGTCTTTGGGTATGTTTGTCGAAATGTGTTGGGGTTGAGGTTGGGACTGGCACTGGGTTGGGTTTGAAACTATTGTTAGGCTTTGCGGGAGCTAATATTATTAGTTGAAGATTAAAGATTATATTTTTATAAAGTTGTTTGCCCAATTAGTTGAAGATAAAGCTTATTAATGTAAAATCGTGTAAAAATACATCAAATTAAATTCAGTTATATATATCAAGCTTTTGCGTGACAATCTACTATATTTTTAAAGATATTTAAATATTTGACTACATATAAGAACACATAAGCCCGTTTTAACTGACTTGGACTTGCAGAGGCTTATGACTTATAAAAGATTTCATAAACATGTGTGACAAACAAAACTTGTATTTTAAGCTAACTTATTTAAAAAGCTAAGCCCCAGATAATTCCTTATAAGTCTCGCCCAAACACAACAATTTGTCAAGTATGCACTGTTACATTCTTTATTAGGGTGGAGGGTGTGGCGAGCTCCACATCATTCAAAAAAAAAAAAAAAAAAAAAAAAAAAACCATTTCTTTCAATTTTTTCCTTCAACTTTCTTTTAACCAGTGTAACACCTTCGCTCTTTTTCATTATTATTTTTCTACTATATTTTATCATTTAAAAATACACATAATACATATACATACACTCACAACAACTAGTAAAATTCATTTTCTCTCTCCTAAAATGGTTTTTCTCTTTCCTCAAACCTTCAGCACTAAAGTGCCGCTCAAGAAGAATTTTATGTTTTCTTTTGTTTTCTCGTAAAGTGTGGAATGACTTTGCTGTAGGAAAAAGTAAATTCCCTAATGTTTTCCTTCACCACACCTTATACATGTGCGTTTCACTTTTATTCATCAAAAATTTATATCCAATAGAAAACCGATTTTCTCTCTCTTTGGCGACAAAAAAGAAAACCGATTCCCTTAAACTTCCAAATCGTTTCTCAATAATCCTTCCCTATTCTTGACTGATTTCATTAATTGTTTATAGGATTTCATTCCTTGATCCAATTCGTGAAACTTAACAGATTCTGGTGGGATATTCTGATCGACTTTTAGGGTTTTCTCAAAACCGCCTAAGGGTTATTTGGTTTGATCGATCCTGTGCTTATTGTGGTTTAACCGACTTTGGATTCGTTCCTAATAATATCTTTAGTATGGGAGCAAGTTAGCCTTTTGTGTTCTAAACGTTTAGAACCCTAATCTTGCGATTAGGGTTTTCTTTCATTAATTGGTAGTTTCATGGTTGCTGGGTATTGTTTGTGAGTTTCATTGTGTTACTGATTGTGTTTGTGGGTTTAGAGAGATGGAAAAAGGATTTCTGAACAACAATAGTGCGTCTAAAAGATTGAATATCGGGTAAAAGTGGTACAAATGTGAGTTCCTCTTCTAGTTTGGCCGATCAAACTAGATTGAATACGGTGGTTACTATGGATGTTGATACAAGTGCTGTTGTCACTAATGAGGGGCCTATTATTACTGATTGGACAGCTGATGATGGTGATGTTAACTTGTTTACACTTGTGGACACGAGTGCCCATGACACGTTCGTGCGTAATACGGATGCTTCTACTTCTCCAAAGGTGACGAACTCATCTTTTGCTAATGTCGTTAATGCTACTCGTAATGTCCAAATTGTGAACTTTAGAGCATTAATCAATGAGGATCGTGTGGATAATCATGATACAATGCTTCCTATGGCTGCTATGAAAAAGGTTTTAAGTCGGTATGATAACACACTTGTTGGTTACTTCCTTGGTAAGACCATTGCTTTCCCCTTAGTTCAAAAATATGTCACTAATACATGGGAAAAATTTGGCTTGCAAAAGGTAATGAAAAATGGTGATGGTGTGTATCTTTTTAAGTTTGCTACCAAGGAGGGTGTGGATCGTGTCTTGGAACGAGGTCCATGGTTAATTCGTAACTCACCTATTATTCTTAACAAATGGACTCCTACTTTATCCCTTAATAGGAACGAGGTAAACAAGGTACCAGTTTGGATCAAAATGCATAATGTTCCATTGCTTGCTTATTCAGAGGATGGTTTGAGCTTGATTGCTACACAAGTAGGGAAACCTATTATGCTTGATTCTTTTACAAGTTCTATGTGTGTCGATTCATTGGGACGTATTAGTTTTGCCCGTGCTTTAGTTGAATTAAGCGCGGATTCAGAACTAAAAAGTCAGGTTACAATGGCAATTCCATATGAAGAAGGTAATGGTTTTACTACTGAAATTATTAATATCGAATATGAATGGAAACCTCCTCATTGTGGTGAATGTAAAAATTTTGGACATGCTTTGATTGAATGCCCAAATCGTGTTAAGGAGGTTGTTCGTAGTAATACTAATGTAGCTGCAAAGGCTTCTGAAGCTTCTACTACTTTGGAAAAGACGGGTGATGTTTTCATTGGGGTAGTGAATCGTAAGAGTAAGGGGATAAATGTGGTTGCTCCTTCTCGGCCTATTGGGGGTGTTCAGCTTAATAAGCCTAAACCAAAATTTTGGAGGCCTGTCCCGAAGAAGCCGGTTGCTACAAAGGAGAAAGTCACTAATGAGGTAAGTACGAGTGAAAATATTATTGCTACATCGAACCCATTTGATGCTCTAGCTATGGCTGATACTAATGATAATGGTATTCCTTGTCCAACAATGGTTCCTCCTAAGGGTGGGGCTGAGGTTGGTAGTATGAAGGACACTAAAGTGGCTGAAGTAGTTGCTAGTTCTTCTAAGGGTGGAAATGAAAGTACTACTCCTATTGTTGAGAAAATTAGCAAGATTGAAAAGCTAATTATTGAAGGGAAGGTTACTCTTGTGGATGATGATGGTAAACCTCTTAAAAAAGTTGATTCTTCTAATAAGATGGGTAACCCATTCTCTAAGGTTGGTAATGTGGTAGTTTCTGACAGCGATGATGATGAAGTTTTTGATGATCACATTGGGACGTTATATTCTGGAAGTGGAGGTAAGGAGCATAGTCTTTATAAGCAATGTAAAGCGGATACGGGTGACGGTAACAATTATAATGATGATGATTTTGGCCTCTCTCCTGCACAATTAAAGGCTGCTGGAATTCAAGATTTTTGTCTTAACTAGGTGGTTTTATATTTTTTGCATAAAATTTCTGATGTATCTTATTTTATGCTGGTTTTGGGTTGGTGGTCTTGTTGGTTGTAGCTAGTTGTCATTTATGGCGTGTCATAAATGATTTAGTGGTTGTGTCAAGCGATTGCTTGCGGTTAATGTGGTACCTCAGCCACATTCCATTGTACTTAAACGTTTTTTTGGAGTAATATATTTTACCAGGTGGATTACCCTTTACCCAAAAATTTATATACAATATTGTAAATGTTTCAATCTTAGCACTAGGGGTGAGTATCGGGTCAAACCTGATCCGAACCGAAAAAACTGGTCTGACCCGAGAATCGAAAAAGGAAAAAAATTAAACAGGAACAGAACTGAGAAATAGATATCAAAACCGAAACCGAACAACTCGGTCCGGGCTGGTTTTCGGGTTTCAAACCGAAAAACCGACAAAAACCGAAACAGAACCGAAAAAAGTCGGTTCGGTTTGGTTTGGTCCGGTTTCGGTCGGTTTGTCGGTTCGGGTCATTTTTCGGGTGAATTTGCTCAACCCTACTTAGCACCCTCATAGTCAGAACCACTGAGTATGTTATATATGTCATCACATTATGAAAAGTCAGCCGATTGTGAGCCAGTTCATATTGCCAATTATTAACCTTTTGCACCTAACAAATAAGACCAGTTGTCTAAATTTTTGATAGGTTGGTGTCTGTAATAAACAAAAATAGTTAGTCTCTTACACACCTTAATCAAGGTTATATGTTTAACTTCATCAATACTTCAAGGACTATTTTTACAACTTCCTTAAACCCCCCAAAACCCCCAAATCACACGACACAATCACACAAAATTAGGGTTTATCAATGGCAAACAAGAAAACCTCTAAAACCCCTAAAACCCTAACACCAGAATCCAAATTCCGTACAGATTTCAGCACTTGCTCAAAAACCAAAGATTTCCAAACAACAATAAGCCTTTTCCAATATGCAATAACCCAAAAAATCAAACTTAATCTCCACCAATACAACACTTTTTTATATATTTGTTCAAACCAAACTGACCCATCAACTAAAAAAGAAGCAATTCAAAATGGGTATTTGATATTTAATCATATTATGCAAAATAACATAAACCCAAATGAAGGAACTGTCATTAGTATGTGTAGATTAGCTGCTGCTGATAATGATGGTGATTATGCATTTGAGTTGGTAAAAAAGTTGGAGAGTTATGGTGATAAGGCTAGGTTGAGGACTTATGATCCTGCTTTGTTTTGTTTTGTGGAGAAACGGGAGGCGGAGAAGGCGTATTTGGTTGAGGAGGAGATTTTGAGAAATGGGTTGTGTTTGGAGGAGAGTGAGATTAATGGGTTGTTGAGGGTGAGTGTGGAGGTTGGAGATGAGGGGAGGGTTTATGAGTATTTGCATAAGATGAGGGGGAGTGTGCGGTGTGTGAGTGAGTCGAGTGCGGAAGTTATAGAGAGGTGGTTTAAGGGGGAAGTTGCGGCGAAAGCTGGTTGTGGTGGTTTGGGAGAGGGGGATGTGGGTCGGGTTAAGGATGCTGTTTTGCGGAATGGAGGTGGGTGGCATGGGCTTGGTTGGATTGGGAGTGGCGAGTGGGATGTGAAAAGGACGAATGTGGGATCGGGTGGGGGGTGTTGTGCGTGTGGGGAGAAGTTGGCGTGTGTTGATATAGGGAGAGATGAGACGGAGAAGTTTGCGAAGTCGGTTGTGGGGTTGGCGGTTGAAAGGGAGAAGCGATCGAATTTTACTCAGTTTCAGGTGAGCAAAGCTTTTTGGTTTACCACTTTGTCTCTGAGTAGTGCTTGTTATGTTTAAGCTTTTATATTCGCCTTATGTTGGTCGAACTTAGTATCTACTAATGTACAATCTTTTAGTTGGAAATCATACGTTTTTTGTTTTGAGTTATTCACTATAAAGTGGCTTTTCATATGCTGAAGGATTGGCTGGATCAGCATAATGATTTTGAAGCTATAGTGGATGGGGCGAACATTGGGCTCTACCAACAGAACTTTGCAGAAGGTGGATTTAGTGTCTCACAGGTTGTACATCTCTGGTTTGTTATTTAGGTGTTTAATATGTAACATGGTAATTTAAAACACTAAGAACCGAACTGTTGTGACTCATTCTTTTCTGCTTTTTCAAAATTGGTATAGAGCAGCTTGAAGTTGTTGTTAGTGAGCTGTATAAGAGAAGCAATAAATGGCCACTAGTTATTCTACACGACAAACGTATTCGAGGCCTTCTAGCTAATCCTGCCAATCGAGGGCTGCTTCAGGGGTGGATAGACAATGGGATACTTTATGGAACACCAGTTGGTTCTAACGATGACTGGTAACAAAGTCTAAAAAACTTCCCTTATACACTTCATGCTGCTTGAACTGCCGAAACTATAGTGTGATACATATAATATGTTTTATCATCTCTATGATAATCATGGTTCTTGGTATGTTTAGGTACTGGCTTTATGCTTCTGTAAAACTCAAGTGCATGCTTGTGACAAACGATCAGATGAGAGACCACATTTTTGAACTTTTGGGCAGCAGTTTTTTTCCCATGTGGAAAGAAAGACATCAGGTATGTTAATTTCGACATCTTATGTTTATATTGAATAGTGATTGATGTAATAATACACCTTGCGCCCATTAACAT
This sequence comes from Artemisia argyi, assembly GCA_030686995.1. NCBI lineage: Eukaryota > Viridiplantae > Streptophyta > Magnoliopsida > Asterales > Asteraceae > Artemisia > Artemisia argyi. The sequence continues at coordinate 34,680,900 of CM060694.1, forward strand.
TTGATCAAGTGGCCTAAGCTGCCTATTGGCAGGGCGTGTGCACACATATACATACCTACACACACAGATATGCTTGTTGTGTCTATATCAATGAAATTGTTAACGGTCGCCTGTGCCAGGTCATGATAGGGAACACTCATGAAACTTTATGTCACTTGAGTCCAAACAGAAATATGATGGTTTAGAGCTCAAAAGCCTAAGTTCTGTTGCTTAGTATGCTACTCGACTTTCTGTAGAGTGAAAATTTTGATATAAACAGTAGAGTGAAGTACAATGCCTGCTACTCGACTTTCAGGCAAGCTATTCTTTTCTTTCTTATAGAAATTCCAAATCCAGTTGTTAGGACAAAGTTCTCATGTGCAAGGAATAGTCTAAACTCTAGACATTTATCAGGCATCATTATCACATTATGTATCGTTTCTGACACCGTAGTCGTTATACCTAACCTCTCAATCAGTTTTTACATCTCCATCTTCAAACTAAAAGATCAAATTTAATACAAATATTGCGTAAAATCAAATACCAAACATAAGTTGGTAATCAGAGACCAAACTGAGAAATCAAACCAAGAACATAGGCTAGAAATATGGCAACCAAAATATAGATGATCAGAAAAATTGAAAAAACACTCTATCATATTTCGTTTCAATATGGAGGAACACCAAATAGGCTACCCCATCACTGACGCCTTTGTAGAAATTAATGAACTCCTCTGCATCTTCTGAACCACCAACACACATGGCATCTGCGGAGGGAAATTAAGATTTGCATCAAATGTGAATTTGAATTCCCCGTCTGCAGCATCTTATGTTGTCGGTGGTTGGCCTAATCTTTGAAGCCGGATCCAGATTTGATTAACTCGATTTCATTTGCTGCTAAAACACGCTGCACATGTTAATGGGTGATCTGTCTGTGTTGGTGAAGAGCGGTGTAGATTTGTTAAGCATGATTCAGAAGAATCTTGTGGGGGGAACAGGGAACACACAAAGTGCCTGTTTAATGATTCCTAGGTGAAGAATTGGTTAAGTACCTAACTGAAACAATAGAGGTTTCTTGGTGGTGGCTGGCGACTATGTCATGACAATGTTGTTTAAGATTTGGAAACGGGAGTCCTAAATAGGTGGTTATTTTATTTTGTTTAAATTTTAAGATAAAGAGGATGAACCTGGACAACATTAGGAATTTAGGATTTGAATTTGGTATAGATGTTTCTTGTAAATGTTTTGCATATGAAACAAGTAGGAGGCTATAAGATATAAGAAAAAAAATGAAGGCTAAAATGGGTATATTCTGCTCTAAAATTGATTACTTACCCGTATCTTATTAACGAAGCTGAACATGCACACAAAAGGTCGTATATTACTTATCATCCTATTGCACTCCACTATGCAGGTTCACTATACGTTCCCAAAAGGTCAATTAATGCTTCAGATGCCACCATCATATTCCCTTGTTATCCAGGTATTTCTGCCATATTTGCTTTTCTGGTTTCACTTCCTTGTTGCTACTTGAGATCTAAATTCAAGTTTGTGGTAAGGGTAACTGCATAGATATAACAAAATGCGAATTATAAAGTGAATAGAGAAGTTTGCAAATTGAACTAGTAACCTTTTTATTAATTTAATATACCATCATCAACTTTATTGCTTCATGTTGTGTCAAACTACTAACCAAGTGTCAAATCTTTCAGTTAGCCCTAATGCTCTTGTTTTTTTCACAAAAGTATGATCACAAGATTGTGCCTTATCATAGTTTCGGGACCTAAATACAACATTTACTGTGTCAGGAATCTGAAAGAGGGGCATGGCATGTACCCATAGCGGGTGAATGCAACGATGAGTCACTAAGAACTTGGCTTTGCATTACCCGTCCGGGCCGTTGTAAAGCATCCGATGAAGTCTCCAAGTCTGCAGAACCTGTGGAAAATGGGCAATTAGCCAACGGAAACACCACATACGAGAGTTCCGTTTCATCACATAGTACTGGTATAACTGGTAAAAGAAAGGAAAGGTAGCATTTCATGAGCTTCACTTGCAAGAATCACCCTCTTGGGCTTTAGCATATTTTAAATCGGCCCATGCTATTTGTTAAACTCTTGGATATTGTCACATTTTTTTTGACTTAAAACACCCTGCAGTTGTATTTCCGACAATGTTGTATCATTGAGAAATAATTATGAGTTTACTAAGATGATCCGGGTCAAATTCTACATTAGTGTGCATGAATCTTGTTCATGATATAAGAGGCATTACTCTGTTTGTTACAACATGAAAATCAATTGTAGCACACATTTAGTACATAGTTGATGTGTGTCTTACACTATGTTCTTAAGTTGATTAAAAATCTCATGTTCTCAAGTTTATTTCTAGGAAGTAAAGTGATAGCAAATGGGTGAAAGTGGGATATGTCTTGCTTCAAAACTTTCCGCCCATTTTTGGGGTGAAAGTGAAGAAAAAAAAGGAGGGAAATGTAAAATAACTCAATTACCCTTCTTATAACTCCAATATTTGTTTTATTATTCTCACTTTATCACATTTCTGTATTATCACCATCACACCCACCAACCTTATGCATCTACATCTTTGTAAAACAGATCGACACATAAATAAATAATCTTCCTCTCACGTTTGTAACAAACAACTACCTTATGCTTCTACATTTATATGTGTTTAATTTAATGTTAATTTTTCTTTTGTTGATCAACAATGACTTTTTTTTTTTTTTTTTTTTTTTTTTTTTTTTTTTTTTAAGACCCATTTAGGTTTAATTAGACAGCTTGGGTGTTTTTTGTTGATTATTATGTGAAAAAGTAGGTGCTTAACTCTTTGTTGTGCTATTGAGTTTGTCAAATTTGGATGTTGAGTACTTTGATTTTTGATCATGTAAGTACTTGGGGTGAATAACTCTTCTAATATACTTTTGGTGCTACATGAAAGTAACAAATATCTATTTGAAAAATGATTTGCATGACTAAAACTTATGCTTAAAAGCATGCCTAACTTTAAAATGATGACACATGACATAATTAGTGGTGAGGATCATGAAAGAGAAAATGTGCATTCCATATGTCACATGATTAATTGGTTAGGCATGAATTTAGTCATATGAATTAAGTCCCTCTTATCATTACTCAATCTATTTTAATCATGGCAACTGAGTTGACTTGATTAACATATGCTATAAGAATATTACTAAACATGGTTTAACTTGAGTGAATGAAGTGGGTTAGGCGTTTTCTTTTTGCATCACAAATAGTATGATTTTTTATGAGTCATATATAGGTAAATAGAGATAGAGATTGTTCCTTTGCCAAAGAAAAGGTAAACAACGAACATCAAATATATTTTTTTACAAGATTTATTTTGCTACTTTTGTTTTTATGATCTGCTTTAATCAATTTATGCTCACATATATTTATCAGAACAGGTTTGATAACGAATAAAAAGCTAAACAAAAAGGTAAACATTGCTACTAACTTTAAGAGTGAATTTGTGTCTTGGACGGCTCAAATGGATGATGAATTTATAAGAGTGTGATGATTTTAGAAAAGAGAAAGGTAACAGGATTGGTGGAACATTCACGTCTCAAGCGTATGCAAATATGGTTGAGGAGTTGAATAGAACTCTCAAATTCCGAAAAATTTACAGAATCGTCTTAGAACCATTAAAGAACATTTTGCGCTATGCTATGATGTTTTCCGTGGAACTACATTAAGTGGTTTTTCTTGGAACCCCATAAGTGAACTAATTGAGGCTGAAGAAGAAGTGTGGAAAGCTTTCATCGAGGTATGCTTTACTCATCTTATTATGTGTTTCTACTTTATTGTATTCTTACTTATTTATGATATTTTTTATAGGCGAATCCAGAAGCTTCAATATGGAAAAGGAAAACGATTTCAAACTATGATGACCTTTATGAGTTATTTTCTAAAGATAGGGCAACATGTGGCGGTTCCGAAACAACCAAAGAAAGAAGAAAAAGAATGAGTAGAAATGTCGAATCTACCAATGAGATTGATTTGGATGATTCCGAAGGCATTGATGACATTGAGATAACAACAACTCCACCTTCACAAATAAAACCTAAAAAAACTAAGAAGAAAAAGGTCGAAGAAGAAAGTGAATTTGTTTCTAAAATCATGGGTTCTTTTGAATGTGTAGCAGATGCAATGAAGGAGTGCACCAAGGTAATTGTTATATCTAATTTACGTAACATTATAAAGATATAATTAATGATACAAACAGAAAAGTGAAAACATGTCTTATGAATGCATTAGGAATTGAGCAGATTGCTTTGTACTTATTTTTAGGCAATTGTTGGATCATGTCCCCAAGTGTATTCGAGAGTCGAGGTTTATGCTGAGTTGAAACGCATGGGTTTCGAAAAGGATATCTTGGCAAGAGCCTTCGTTTTTCTGTTGAAAAGTCCAGAATTTACTCAAGCACTTTTCGATTGTCCAAGTGATATGCGGGTTTCTGTCTTAACAGAAATGATGGGTACGAGTGATTAAATGCCGATGACAAGTGTGATAACTCATGGTCTAATATATATGTGCATGTAGTTGGATTTGCTGTATTTTGGGTGTTGTAACAGGTAAATGAATGAATGATCTGATCTGTTGTTTTTTGGGTTGTAGTAACATGCACTATAGTTTTTGGTATAAGTTATCTACTAGTTGAATTTAATTGCAGTAGGCTGTTTGTTTTTGTGTAATTTTGATGATGTATGATTATCATCTTGGCAACTAAATTCTGTATGATACCATAATTGGAATGGCATATAGGATGCTGATTTTGGATGATATGATTTTACCATTGTTTTGTCAACTGTATTCATTTTACAAGACATGAAATGTCTTGCACATTGAAGTCAAAGTGCTAATTTTTTTTGTTGATTTAGTAATGTTGAGATGATGTTTATAAGTAAAAAAAGTTTCCAAGTTATGGTTTATGTATGTAGTTTGACTCGTGAGTTATGGTCTGTAGTAAGAATTCCGGTCATAGATGTAGCAGCTTATATACATGTTATTATTCTTCTTGTGATCATAAGGGGCATAATTGTTAAATTACCAGTTATGTAGCAGTTCATATACCTTTCATCCCCTCCATTTTGTATAACTCAAGAACACAAGTAAAGTTGTAACAATCCCTCATTTCATGTCCCACCATTTCACACTCTTTCATTTCACTCCCTTTTCCCTCTATATAAAATCTAAAGAACATATATAAAATCTAAAGAACAGAGTGTTACTGTCTTAATAGTTATTTTGGAGCATATTTCACCAAGGGCACATGCGTGTTAATTACGCTAAATATTAGAAAAACCACCATTATAGTTCGCCAAAGTTTTGTCGATTTAGCTAACGGAGTTTTTTTTTTCCTCCCTGCCACATAAAGCGATTGAAGAAAAGTTCTATAGATAGCTTGTAATCAGTCGAAAGTCAATTTTCTTGTAGCTAAAGCCACTCAATTTTTACTGGTTATATAGGGGAGTAAAAGGAGTGTGCAGTTGCATGTTGATTATTGTTAGAATTTGGGTGTGTGTGAGTGATAATAATCATGATATATTATCTGAATCGTGTTGAGATCACTTTCAGATTGAAGTATTTCGACCCTATATGGCTCGAGTATCACGAAATCCTCAATTGGATAATTCAGAGAATTATATTTTGTTTGTAAGATACGAGAAATCAAAGCAATACACAGAAAGTTATTGTATTTGTTATGTTCCGGAAGAGATCAATATATCATGGAAAAACTTAACCAAAGGTTAGTGAAAATCGGTTAGCAGGAAGGGTCACAATGTTGGAGAAAAGGGGTGTCTTTTAGTGGGAAAAACTATTTGGAAAGGAAAACGGATAATAACTGAATCCCAAAAATCGTTTAGGTTTTGGGGTGCTGCTCCAAACCCCGCGAGGGAAGGCTCCTCCATAACGCTCGCCCACTCAGCAAGGGGATCTCCCCTTTGACCCTCGCTCTTTGTTCGTGGCGGCATCAAGCTAGCTAGAACGAATGTGCATTTCGCACCTCCTAACTTAGCTGTAAGCTAAACCTGATTAAGCCCAAGTAAATCAAAGTATGGGTAGTTATTAGAAATATCAAAGTATGGGTAGTTATGCTTAAAGAAAAAGTATATGGGCCGGTGTAAGGCCCATCGGATATAAATTGAGGCAAAACTGGTACTGTCGGTTTTCATTTGGCAAGAACATTTCCCACAACAACAATAATACCCAATTTTGCCCGAGCCAGATATGAAGAAGTTATGATGTAAACACTCTTTCATTTTATCCTTTTCAATTTAATAAACGAGGTGGATCACCCGCGCGTTGCCGCGGGATGTTTTGCCAAAGAATGTAAAAAAAAAAAAAAAATTAACGGATGAACAGTAGAATGAACAGTAACTTAACGATCGTTAGTTACTGTACATTCTACAGTAACATCCTGGTAAATGTTATATTTATAAATTCCCACCATTGTGAGAATTTAAAATATTAGACAGATGAAAACAGAATTTGGAACCAAGTAGAGGCTTTGAAAGTCAAACTCCTCGAGAATCTGGTCTAAGTAGATCACGAACATTATTTCGTGTATCTATTGTATCTATTATTTCTATAACAAGTAGTCGATAGTTAATCTGTGAAATCCGCTGATAACAAAGATGATATTCCAAGTCCAACAACGCATATGAATTCTTCAAAACAATAGCAATAATCCTACATGAGGGGGTTAAGAGGTAGGCATGATGTAGGCAGTCAAACTCATACCCTTAGATGATGACATATGAATTCTTCAAAAGTAGCAAAATATGTATAGTAATTTGCTTACATTTATTGTTCCTTATACAGCAATAAACTTATTTATGGTAGTTACTTATGTATGCACTATTACTTTTTTTTGAACAAATATGCATTATTACTTAAGTGCATATTTCACCAAGCCAGGGATATGTATATAAGTAAAATAGTCTTCCCAGTTAATAGACTTCACATCCAAAAAGAAAGTTTCCTTCTCAGGGCCGATACTCTCGCTGACTATGCCATTCAGTATGTTGAGATTTGCATCATCAAAGCTACAAACATTGAAAACCTTTAGTTAATCAACAAGATATCATATATCTAAGTTTCATTGAGCTTTAAAGACGTTAAACTCCAGTACTGTAAGGTATATGTAGGATTAGTCGAATGATAAAGTTTCATTGGGGTAAAATCTAGTAGAAAATATTTCAAAAATACAAAAAAGAAAAAAAAAAAAAAAAGAAAAAAAAAAGAAAAATCAAACACTTTAAGAAAAGTTACTCTGAATATAGGCTTTTATTTTTCGAACTATCTTTTCTATAAGTTAACCAAATATCATATGATGCCTATGATAAAAGTGGAACTTAACTTCTTCAAAATTTGTTAACTAGATCATGGGATTGAATATGTATTTACATGTTGTGTATGAGGACGTATGGCTTAAAAAGCTCCGCTAGTCGGAGTATGATTTTGATCTTTCGTTCAGCATCGTGACACCATGCACTAAAGGCCCGGCAAAGTAATATGTTGACATATTGGATTCCCTTCAAAAGAGTAAGAAAAATGTAAGAATAAAACAGATAATATAGAATTTTCCATTTAATCATATTGAATCAGAGATCGCTAGTGTCGTTTACCTTCGTGTCATCAATTGGTGAGCCACCGACAAAGACGTCGTGGGTTCACTTTCTAACACAAAAATTGGTATTAAAAAGAAGAGGTATAGTATATGAATAAATACCTTCAAAGGAATCATGTAACGGATCGCCACATATCTATTAAAGCTATTCATGGAAGTCAACAACTTGATGTCGCGTGTTGTTATTATTGGGCTACCTTGTCGACTCAATAGAGGATGTTTAATGAAGTAATCGATTACGCAATTTCTGAAGCTAGAAATGCTCAAAGGGTTTGACATGGATGATCCCACATGATAGATAATCCTTGAGTTATAAGGTTTATTCATATGAGCCACCATTGCAAGAATCATAGCATTAATCACCATGTCTCCTGGAATCTACATGTTTTTATATGCAAAAGATGCATTTTTTTTTTACTTTTTCAAGTGCAGGTGATTAACTTTCAAAGAATATCACACCTGTAGCTAGATAGCGAGATAACTCACCAAATCAAGAACTTTGTCAGGATCACTGAGAAAGCATGAAGTCCGGCCTTTAGCATATGATGCAATGAAGCCATCGATGGTTCTGGAAAGTACAAATCTAAGCTTATGTTCACAATTTTTTAGGGAAACAACATTATTCATGGTCATATTAAGAAGAATAAATTGAAATGTTAACATTTTCAGTAATAATCGAAAAAGAGCAGTATTTGAATTACTTGATGCCTTCAATCCATCCAGGGAATGGTTCTTTGTAAGTACTTGTGATAATGGTAGGACGTAGTATGACTAGTGACACATCTTTTCTTAGTCCCTCGAGCAGTAACATCTCCCCCATGGCCTTGGTGAATACATAAGTATTTGGCCATCCATGCAAGTTTGCCCTTAAAAGAGTGAGTTAAAGCAGCACAAATTAACTGACAATGATGGTGAAAGACCTATTGTTATTATCGTGTGTGTCATCAATTAAACTGTTGTGTTCTTTGCTGTTATTTTCTTAAGACACATACTATTCAAAGGCTATTTTAAGCTTGATTTTACAAAGTGCACTTATGTTTTACTTCATAAAAACGGTTTCTGATGAAATATTTATTAGAAATAGTGTATATGAAATGTATCCGTTTTTCTAATAAACTCGTATTGACAAATTTGAGATTATTAATTACCTTCTTAAAAAGGTTTATTTAGTGAAAAACTCAATTTTCTTGGATCATTCAAGTAATTAAAAGAGAAGAATAAAAGTAAGAAACCTTTGAAGACCAAAATTTTTCATGGCAGATGAAATGGCTTCTTCATCAGCATTCTCAAGCACGAGTTGCCTATGTCTGTCTTGTATCACCAACCTCTCCTCTTTAATATTGAGATCATTTTTTTCATTAAGTGTCTCACCCATTTTAAATGGATTTTCAAATATAATTCCAGACCTTTCACCCGAAACATAAGCTGAAAGAAGACAAATTAACTCTCCATAATAACAAAAAAACCGGCAATGTTATGCACAACATTAGTTTTGCTCAATTCAATATACAAACCTGTGGATACATGAAGAAGCAATTTTATGTTAGTGCAATTATTAATAAAGTCGGAGACATGTTCAGCTCCAAGTGTGTTAGTTGCAAATGCCACGTCGTATCTACAAACACATGTGACGTGTATGAAGAGCAAAATAGTACTCCCTCCGTCCCACATTGACTGTCCAGTTTGACTTTTTTAAGTCTTTCTTTTTCAACTTTGACCTTATATATTTTTGTTTGTATTATATAATATTTGATAAAAATTATACCAATGAAAAGTACGTTTAAAACTCAATCCATTCATATATTTTGCATCAAGTATTATATAACACAAGAAAAAATAATTAAGGTTAAAGTTATAAAGGAAAGACTTAAAAAGTCAAACATGGACAATAATTATGGGACGGAGGTAGTAATTAAATTAGCGTCGGAGTAGTTAATATCTGTTGTTTGGATAATATGGAGTGGAGTATGCGGGCGTTTTAATAAGAGAGCTTTTTTTGCAAATGGTGCAAGCTATTATGTTCGATGGATTCATCGATGTTTAGTGATATGGATATTCTTGAATCAGTATCCATGTAATATGGTGTAGTTGGAGCGATATACGTAGGTTGATAACCTTATGTTGGCTTTCTATTGCTTATGTTTATTATTGTCATGGTCTGGTCATGTGTATTTCTTAGCCTACAAAATAACTTGATTGAAAATAAAGTAATTCCTCAAGAGTAAAAAAGAAAAAAAAAAAAAAATATATATATATATAGTTTGTTACTTGTATAAAATAGACAATGTCACAAAAGATAGGCTAATCATATCTTTCCTAAACAATCTGGTCGGCTTTTTTGAATCTTGTAGGCTCAGTTCGACAAACTTATGTGGATACATAAAAATGTTTTATAACCGATTTAGGTAATACCTTTCATCAAACATAGTTGAGGCCGCAGAGCAAACGACAACATCCACTGTTCTCAGCATTTCATTTAACAAATCTAAGTTCGTCACTCCAAACTTTTCCAGGCCAATATCACCAGCCACCGGTATAACCTTTTCAGATATAAATGTATTCATATTTTTACCATGTTTCTCTTTCAAAATCCTGAATAAGTCCTTGCTGATTACCTATACACAAGATATGTAAGCTAATCATCTCTCTAGTCAGACATTGAATATGGTGTAGGGTGCAACAGTTTTCATCCACGTATGCGTGGAGACAAATGTTGCATGTACCTCAGAATGCAAGCGATGAAAGGCTGAGTTTGGATCCGAAGCTCGTATAAGAAAAAAGAGCTTTCTTATATTTGGTTGTACTCTTAGAATCTTCTCAACAAAAACTGCAGATCGAAAATATAAGTAGAAGCATGATCATAAACAATCGTTTGTGCTAGGGAGATTAAGTAGGAAATAAACTTACTTTTGCCAAGAAATCCAGTACCACCCGTCATTAAGATCGTTTTATTTTCAAGATAATCGGTAATGCTTCCCATTTCCATGAAAGATTAAGAGATCCAGGACAGTTTAAATTTATCACGATTCTATGCGCATTATATAGATGTGATGGTTGGTTTGTTTAAAAACAAAATTACACCGAACCGTAAAATATGTGGCTTGAAATAAATAAACGAATTTGTTGAATTTAATTATTTTCCTGGAATATATGGATAAATTGCTGATATAATAACTACCACAAAATTGCATATTTCCAGCAAAATATTATAGTTACATATACAACGCTACATCGTATAAAGTCTGTTTAGTAAAAGGCTAGAGCCTAGTAGCTAGGCGAATAAGAATTTGTGTTTCATGCACATGCTCTGAGTATGAATATATAGCGTTCGTGAGTTTGAATAAAACGATTGTACATTATACTTCGTAATAAAAGTGTTGATTCTACTCGCTTTATTCTACGTACGCACATTTAAAAAGTATGTAAAAAAGTTACAAATTATTCACACTTATAAATGTGTACGAGTTTGTTACATTTATAAGCATGAAGTTTTAATAAATGTAATTAGTTGTATAAAAGATTATTGACGCTTAATAGTGTATAAATTTTTTTTTGTCCACATTTAAAAATGTGGAATTAATTAGTTACCCCAACTTTCCTCAAACTAGAGGAATTGTGAAGAAAATAGGTATCACAAACTAATCTCAAAACTTATATATTTAGATAGTTTTAATTTTTTTCACACTTAACTTTTTTATTTACAATTTAAATGTATATATGGGGATGGTTGTTGATATATCTTCACACTTATTAATATAACAATTTTATACACATTTAAATATTTTAGTTAATTTTTAAACACATTTTAAAGTGTGTAGAAAATAGTGTAAGTAAATGACATATTCTTTGTAGTTGTATTCTTTGCATCTCAAAATAATGTTCATCTTTCTATCGTGGGTTGTTTTAAAATAAGCACCTATTTTGTAATTCAACAAATTAAATGACATTTTAGTTGGTAGAAATAATACATGAATGGTGAAAATTGTAGTTACTAAATCTTTTTAAAATTCTGTACAAAATGAAAGTTAACATTTATTTTGTGACAGAAATTAATTACCTAGTTAAAATAACCGAACACTAGCCCACTAGGTATTTTTATAGCAACACCGTTGTCATTTGAATATCTAGCAACGCCAGTATCTTTACTACATATATAGAGAAAATGGGTTTCTTTCGATTTTGCTTAAAACTCTCTAAATGAGAAAGTTAAATTATTAGTTTATTATTATGCCCTTAATCATTATAAGTTGATTATTATTTAAATCCTCTTCTTCCTTCTATAAATTGAGTATTTCATACAACCACAACCTTTCTTCCTTCTAATTGACCGGCCTATTGATCGATATGGTTACAATTAGATCACAACCAAGTTTGGTTATTTGTTCTTCAACAGTTAATACCGTTTCCTAGGTTTGGCAAGCTAGCATGACATAGAGTTTAGCAGGTATTGATGTAGAGGAAATTCCTCTATCCTACCATTTTGTTACGTGCGTAACCTAAGCTATGAATAGGCAAATATCGTTTAGATTTGAATATAACAAGGTTTTATTAAGCCCGCGCTTCGTAGCCGGATAATCTTGAACAACAAAAACCTCATATGATGTCGTGTATATTGATCAACTATTTATCAAATATGTACTCATACAAAACGTTAGTAAATCTCTACTCATTTACACAACTGGCCAAAACTTTCTCATACGAATACCCGTGGTCTAAGATGTTTTCATATATGTTACCTAGCTTACGATATAAACTTTATGTTAACCCTTTTCATTAAAAAGCTAAAAAGTATATATATTGTTTTATGTATTTATTTATTTTAGAAGGGCAGCGTATATATCAAACCAAAGAAATAGATACACAACAAAGGCATCCACTATATTATTTTAAAAGTGTATAATTATTCAAAAAATAATACATACAACTTTAATAATAAAAGTGAAAAGTCTATGTTGGCCTTTTTTTACTGTTAATTCAAAAGTTTTTGACAATTGATAATAAAGGATGATTAGGCAAATATCGCTAAAGGGGCGATAGACTTTTGTCCGCATCCCAACTATTTTGTATACTGATAATGCGTTTTTGAGTGCGTATCAAATTAATATACAAAGTAGACGTGAGTGGAGTTTACCGATCAACCTTTAGGAAAAGGAAGACTTGTAAAGACTCGTGAATACAATATATATATGTGATACCGGGTAAGTGATTACCCTGGTCGTGTCCCAATGAGGTGTGAATGGGCAATATCGTGTGAGATTCGAGATTAAAATGCTTGTAAGGATGTTGAGAGATTATTTGGTATTGTGAAATAACGAGAAATCGCAAATAATGTACGAAGAATTAAATAAACGTAACTAAAACATGAATACAAACAAGGAATGAAAACTAGAACTTTAAAAACTACTTAAAAACTACGGGAAACATGATAAGGAATTAGGGAATCCTAAAATGTAATCTAATTTAAAAACGTAAAAGTTACTTTAACAAAAACGCGAGTGCGCAAATTAAAACGTGAAATTAAACCTACACTAGTCCTACGGGTACGAAATTGATTTTCCTACGTTCTAAAGTGTAAAAGAAAATTTTGAGAAAAAGAAAAACAATTTTTTTTGCTTTTATATTTTTTATAAGGAATTAAAAACTAAAATAATAAAATAAATGCAAGAAAAATAGTAAAACAATTTAGAAAATTATGAAAATTTTTAGGAAAGTTTATTATACTAAAATGAAGCTAGAAAAAATAAAAAGTACAAGAAAAAGTTACAAATAAGCAGTTAAATAAGCTAACAGAAGTTGGGCTTACTAATAATACAAACAGACAAGACCAATTTAAATATAACCAAAAGGGAAACTTGACTAAAAGAGTTAGTAGCAGAGATAGTTGTGTATTGTTGTTAGGTGTCTGTTTACAAAGCAAGAGGTCAGGGGTTCGACCCTTGGCTTTTACCCTTTTTACAAAACAATTTACTTTTTTATTTTTTTCTTTTACAAATTGTTTCAACTAGTTAAAATGAATAATTTTGAAAACTACATCTAATGCTGAAATTCACAGATAAGCAATATTAAAAGAGGAAGTAATAATCAGTTTGGCCAAGAACTTGAAAAAGGGAATTCTAAACTGTAAAAAGCTATGAAAAGCTACCAATAAGCCATCTAAAGGATACCATTGAACTAAGGCTCTCTAAGAAGAACTTAAACAAACTAAAGGGATCTAAATAATGGACCAGAATAAGCACCAAAAGTATTAATCTAAGCAAAAACTAAGATGGGGCTGCTGATGGTAAAAAGAGAGGCTAAAGGGAAAACTAGCAGGTACAAATTAAGTGGCTAAATGAGCTACAAATTCCTAAATAAGCATTAACAACTCAATTCAAGCAGGAGGTAAGCAAGTTTACCAAACTTCAGCTTGTTATGAGCTTGTTTGGGGCTTAAATGGGAGCTGATAAGGGGCTGTTTGGGACAGTGGGTGAAAAAGGCGAAAACAGCCATGGAGGGGCAACTTCGGGGCCAAGACAAACTACTAAGAAAAAAATGTAAAAATAAAATAAAAATATAACCTTGCAAACAAGCTGATAAACAAGCTACAAATAAAATTCCAGGTCATAAGGACAAGGATTGGTCAGGTTAAAAATGCTTCTCTAAGGGTGTTTGGGTTTTGCTTTGGAACAACAGCCCTGCAAACAATGGTGAGTAGCAGCCCAACAATAAGCCATAAAATGAGCTGCAACATGTAAATAAGCTGAGATAAATGAGGTCTAACTTATAAACTATAAGTAACTCTAAAATTAAGTCCTAAATCTAAATTAGCTATCTAAAAATGAATCAATATGAGATGCTTGAGCTGCTGATGTAGCAGGGCCAAAATGGGGCAAAATGTGGTTCTTTAGACTTGAAAAGTAAACGAACGGAACTTGGACAACTTTGATATCCAAACTGAAACTAAACTAGAGCGACAACTACAAATCCTATATTAAGAAACTTTACCGATTTACTAAATAGAACAGTTAACTAGACAAACTTTTTGGAGAATTCAACTAAATAACTTCTAAACTATTGAACAATAAAACAAGGGTTTAACACTACTAAAATTGATGACATGAAACTGATCTGAATTTACAAATTGGGTCAAGATTATCAGTCAACCCAAACACTTCTTATGTGATTGTCTGATGGTTTTGTAAAAAAAAAAAATATTGTTAAGCTAACATTTGAAAAGTAAAGAACACATACCGAGGTTAACAGAAAAAACAGCATAAGCAGAACTAACTCATGAAAAAGCAAAACTTAATAAGCTGTAAAGCAAATTTTTAAGAGAATCTTGAATTAATCTGGAAAGGAACTTTAGTTCAATAAACTGAAACTCATAAAAAACTTAAACTTAAACTTAAAACTTGAATTTTAAAAGACTAAGTTATACTAAATCCTATTACCTAACTGCCTTTCAAGGCTTACAACATTAACTATTTATGGGAGCACTCTAGGGTTTCTTTCTTTTTGCTTTTTCCCTTTTCCTTGTGCTTCTTTCCTATCCTTCACAGCCACAGGATCAACTTGGGCATCATTTCTTTCTTCCTCAACCGTTAGATGATTTTTTTGTGAGCCTTGGATTGGTGACTTGGCATGAGAAGTGGGATTGGTATTGGTGAAGGTAACCCGTGAAGTTGTTTGGTATCATGTGAAGGTGAGACTTTTGAGGTGCGGGTGGATGGTGATATGTTTGGCGGTTAATGGCAGGGAAGGGGGAGATGGGGTTTGAAGGAGTGCGTTTGTTTTGACTGGGAAAAGGGGAAGGGTATGTTTTATTATTAATACGAGATAGGGTTTAAGAGTGTTTTGGATTTGGAGTTGGGCTATGGGTAGAAACGGGCTTAGGGGTGGTTTTGTTTTGTGGATTGGGTATTGTGTTATTTATTAGTGGGTTTAGGTGTAAGGGATTGGATGGGTAGAATTAAACAAGGGTCCATTTTGGTTTATAGCAATAATAATACAAGGACCAAATTTTGTAAAATGCCAAAACTTAGGGGCCTGATGTGTAACTTTGCCCAAAGTATTCCAAGGGTGATTCCTGCTAAGCTTCAAATTTCCCAAGGTTATAAATGTTTAATTTCCAAATTTAAACCATCGGGGGCCAAAATTGCCATTTTTCAAAGTATAGGGACCAAACTTGTAAAATTTCTGACTTTTTCATCCAAGGACTAATTTTGAAAACTTTTGAATGCCCAAGGACTTTAATTGACTTTTCTTTCAAAATTACTTTACCTTGTCAATTTGTGAAAGTTCAGGGACTGATTTTGACAACTCTTCATGTTTTGCTTCTTTTTCGTCTATTTTCAATCCTTTGTACCTGAAACACACAAAAACACAATCCAAAGATATTTGTAACATTATTTGATCGTTTTCAAGTGTTTTTGGTTGTTTTGACTCAAAAATTGGACGAAAAGATATGTGCAAAAAGGTACATATCAAATCCCCCACACTAAGCAATTGCTAGTCCCTAGCAATTTTTGAAAATTTAATGGATTTGAAACTCTTTACCAAAAGCATTACTTATGGAGTAGCCGAATGTTTTGGGTTCAAGTAAGAATTATGGTCCATCCGATGACCATGTGATTTTGAGCAAACCACCAGCTGTCAACGGATTTGATTTGTCTTTACCAAAAGCCGTTTGCTTCTGGACTAGCCAACTCTTGATGGAATAGTCAACATCTTGGGGAGTTGATTACCAATTATGGTTTTTCCACTGCCTTTACCACAAGCCATAATCTTGCGGGCTAGCCAACTCATTTGCTTTTGAGGATATGGCGAGTTGAGGTACCATACAATGTTGGGCAAATTGCAAGCCATAAACGGATTTGATATATCTTTACCAAGAGCCGTTTGCTCCTGGATTAGCCAATCCTTTTGTTGGTTAGACATGGCGGACTGATAACCACAAAAAAATTTTGAAACTCAAGTGAAATTTTTTTAAAATTTTTGGCCAAAAACGGGGGTATTAGATAGTAAAATGTGATAAATTCGCTAGAATAGCGAAATACTCCCACACTTAGAATGAATATTGTCCTCAATATTCAAAGTCTCGGCTATTATGCCGACTCTTTGAACGGAAAAGGGCAACATTACAAGCTAAATGTGGAAACATCATTTTGTTTTTCACTTTATTTGTAACCACAACAGGGGGACTCCCCCACACTTAGGGTGAAAACCCTATAAGCATGCTTCTGTTTTTGTTTATCGAGTCGCTAGCTTGACTCGACCCCGAATTCATTGGTTCTTGGGGAAGCATGATGTGGAAGAAATAATCTCCATAGGATTTTCATTCAAGATGTTTGGACAAACATTTGAAGCACGTGAAAGTTCCACACCGATGAGACAAGTACC
The DNA here is from genome assembly GCA_030686995.1 of Artemisia argyi. NCBI lineage: Eukaryota > Viridiplantae > Streptophyta > Magnoliopsida > Asterales > Asteraceae > Artemisia > Artemisia argyi. The sequence continues at coordinate 34,697,930 of CM060694.1, forward strand.
TGGCTCAAGATAATGGTAAATGAAAATGCCAGGGTCAAAGATAGTGTCTTCAGTCCCGAAGGAGTGAAGAAGAGAGGACGTCACGGGATAGGTGAAGAAAAGAAAGAAACTCATGATTAACTCGTCATCACCCACAGGAGAATCCATAATTTCTAGATTATTTAAGCTCGCTTGATCAAGACATATCCCGGGTGTGTCATGATCAAAATGGAAGTTATCATACTCCGGTGGAGATATGATATGAGTGAGTTCACCGGAGAACTCCTCGCGAAGAGAATCAATCACAAGATGCAAATCTGTGAATTCATGTTCCGGAGTGGACTCATCACAATCCTAAATCTGAGTACCAAAGATTGGATTATCAGAAATCAAAGTGAATTCAGAGTCAAATTCAAACAAAGGATTGGTGAGAGTCGTATTAAATGTTTCGGGAAAAGGTGATCAACATTCTCTATTAGACTGTTGGGATACGAAGTGAGTGACGGATCATGATATAGGAGACTTTCAATTTCTCCAAGATCGGCTTCAAAGTCAACGAGATCATCGTCACTTCCCGTTGGAAGTGGATTGATGTGAGTGAGTTCATCGGAAAACTCCTCAAGAAGATGATCAGCAACAGAATGTGGAACTGATGCCTCAACATACTCGATGTCTCCATAAGATGCACAATCTTCGCTACAATCAGAGAAAGTCTCAAATTGATCTTTTGGACACTCAAGAGGGGAAGGTGAATCACACATATGATCAAAAGTTCCCTGTGACTCTCTTGGGATTGGGACAAGGCTCTCAACACTAGACTTTATGAATTCGTCCGATTCCTTATCAGGAACAGTGCTAAGATGCTCATCCCCCATGTTTAGAGAGTGAGTGTGAACTTCAGGTGTGATAACAGCAGACTGATCTTTCATGGAAGGAACCACAACTGATGAATTTGATGAGCCTTGACGAATATCAAGGGTATCTTCATCATCACTATCATCATCGTCATCGTAGATGATAGTTTTACGCATTCGAAATCTCATTCTAGCTTCTTCTTCAGCTTCTTCAGCTAGTATTTCTTTGTAAGACTTCGGACGAGGTTCTTCCGGAGCAGGTTTGTTAACCAAATCCTTAAGATCATTTAAAGTATTTAAAACATTTTGCAAAAGTTCTTGAGGAAATGGTTGAGGTTGTGTTTCAAAAGTTTGGTATTGTGGAGGTTGGTCGTGATAATTGTTGTCACAAGGAAAAAAATTCCTAGCTTGACAATCGGTGCTAAAATGCAGACCTCCACAATATTCACAACCGTATTGTTGTGAAAGTGGTGCATATTGAAATGATTCGGCATTGCAATTTTGATAATACGGATTATGTTCATATGAAATGAAATTGTTTTGTGGCTCATTGCAAAAGGTCAGATTAGAATCGTAAGCGAATGAATTACTCGAACTACAAAACAAACAACTTCCGTTTTGAATATCATTACCACATCATTCACATGTACACCAACGACATGGCAACCCGAAAAGCGGTTCACCGCAACCGACACAAGGAATAAAAGTCAGAGGTGGGACAAGTGGTGTGCTGTGAGAGCTAGGAATTTCCACCACTTTCGTTATGGTCTCTGGTTTTTGTTTTTGATAAACGTGAAGATTAGGCAAGTCGTACTTTTCAGTCACTGCTCTACGCTCTGTACGTTTACTTGACAAACCTTTAACCGTAAATCCTGAAAGGTTAGGATCAATTCTTGATGGTTTGTCATTAATAGCACGTATCTCAGGCAGTGATGGGTAGTTGGAAGAATCTGGTGAATCATCGAGAGAATTTGGATTTATGAACAAATTGCACGTAGTGCAAAAGCTGTTACTACAATTATTTCCACATTTATCACAAATACAACGAAGACAACGATAGCCATTCTCAATCGGGCTTTTACAGTGAAAACGCGTGTAGCCGAGAGACGCCATAAGAATTATACATGAGAGGGGTATAAGAAGGTAGAATCAAACGGATGGAGGGTAAAGAAGAATATTTTTGGGTTTTTTCAAAAAACACAACAATCAAAACGAGACCAACTCAAAAAGACAATTGTGAACTTAAACCAATAATGACAATGTAAACGGCTTCTTTGAAAAAGGTACACCAATTCACAAGGATACAATGACAAGTTTTAATCTTTTGTTTGAGAACTTATTAATGTTCACACCCCCAGTTGGTAGGTGTTCTGCCTTGGTTCTCGGCGGTGTGTTTTATGCTTATTTTTTATTTAGCAAGAAAAACGGAAAATGTTTTTGGTATTTTTTTATATGATAAATATATATACAAAAGAAAAGGAAAATATTTTTGTGTTTTATAAGTTTTTGAAAACGATAACTTCTTGACGAAGGTTCTACAAGTCACTAATCGTTGAAATCATAATGATATTGTCACAACACAACCTCCCCGACAACGGCGCCATTTTGATAATGCATTTTTGAGTGCGTATCAAATTAATATACAAAGTAGACGTGAGTGGAGTTTACCGATCAACCTTTAGGAAAAGGAAGACTTGTAAAGACTCGTGAATACAATATATATATATATATATATATATATATATATATATATATATATATATATATATATATATATATATAGTTAGGATCAAATAAGAAGATTACTTAAAATAAGAAGGGATAAGAAGAACAATAACTACAAATCCGAGATGCACCGACCTAAATTAGATGCATCCCTATAATCTTAGATGCATTATAACACACCATAGTGTGTTTTCTAGCTTTTAATCAGATGCATATACGTATATTAGATGCATTTCATGATTTCTCTTATTTTTTGTTCCTCTGCATGTGCTAAAATCATGAAAATCAATTTGCACCATCTATACATCAAATTAACTTTTGAAACTGAAGATGTTGCATCTATATGAATAGAAATGCATCTAATGCAAGTCGTTGCATCTCAAATGCGTGATTTTGGTCACTTCTTACCACTTCTTATTTTAATTTACTTGTTACTGGATCCCTATCCTATATATATATATATATATATATATATATATATATATATATATATATATATATATATATATATATATATATATATATATATATATATATATATATATATATGTGATACCCGGTAAGTGATTACCCAGGTCGTGTCCCAACGAGGTGTGAATGGGCAATATCGTGTGAGATTCGAGATTAAAATGCTTGTAAGGATGTTGAGAGATTATTTGGTATTGTGAAATAACGAGAAATCGCAAATAACGTACGAAGAATTAAATAAACGTAACTAAAACATGAATACAAACAAGGAATGAAAACTAGAACTTTAAAAACTACGGGAAACATGATAAGGAATTAGGGAATCCTAAAACGTAATCTAATTTAAAAACGTAAAAGTTACTTTAACAAAAACGCGAGTGCGCAAATTAAAACGTGAAATTAAACCTACACTAGTCCTACGGGTACGAAATTGATTTTCCTACGTTCTAAAGTGTAAAAGAAAATTTTGAGAAAAAGAAAAACATTTTTTTTTGCTTTTATATTTTTTATAAGGAATTAAAAACTAAAATAATAAAATAAATGCAAGAAAAATAGTAAAAAAATTTAGAAAATTATGAAAAATTTTAGGAAAGTTTATTATACTAAAATGAAGCTAGGAAAAATAAAAAGTACAAGAAAAAGTTACAAATAAGCAGTTAAATAAGCTAACAGAAGCTGGGCTTACTAATAATACAAATAGACAAGACCAATTTAAATATAACCAAAAGGGAAACTTGACTAAAAGAGTTAGTAGCAGAGATGGTTGTGTATTGTTGTTTGGTGTCTGTTTACAAAGCAAGAGGTCAGAGGTTCGACCCTTGGCTTTTACCCTTTTTACAAAACAATTTACTTTTTTATTTTTTTCTTTTACAAATTGTTTCAACTAGTAAAAATGAATATTTTTGAAAACTACATCTAATGCTGAAATTCACAGATAAGCAATATTAAAAGAGGAAGTAATAATCAGTTTGGCCAAGAACTTGAAAAAGGGAATTCTAAACTATAAAAAGCTATGAAAAGCTACCAATAAGTCATCTAAAGGATACCATTGAACTAAGGCTCTGTAAGAAGAACTTAAACAAACTAAAGGGATCTAAATAGTGGACCAGAATAAGCACCAAAAGTACTAATCTAAGCAAAAACTAAGATGGGGCTGCTGATGGTAAAAAGAGAGGCTAAAGGGAAAACTAGCAGGTACAAATTAAGTGGCTAAATGAGCTACAAATTCCTAAATAAGCATTAACAACTCAATTCAAGTAGGAGGTAAGGAGTTTACCAAACTTCAGCTTGTTACGAGCTTGTTTGGGGCTTAAATGGGAGCTGATAAGGGGCTGTTTGGGACAGTGGGTGAAAAAGGCAAAAACAACCATGGAGGGGCAACTTCGGGGCCAAAACAAACTACTAAGAAAAAAATGTAAAAATAAAATAAAAATATAACCTTGCAAACAAGCTGATAAACAAGTTACAAACAAAATTCCAGGTCATAAGGACAAGGATTGGTCAGGTTAAAAATGCTTCTCTAAGGGTGTTTGGGTTTTGCTTTGGAACAACAGCCCTGCAAACAATGGTGAGTAGCAGCCCAACAATAAGCCATAAAATGAGCTGCAACATGTAAAACTTATAAACTATAAGTAACTCTAAAATTAAGTCCTAAATCTAAATTAGCTATCTAAAAATGAATCAATATGAGATGCTTGAGCTGCTGATGTAGCAGGGCCAAAATGGGGCAAAATGTGGTGCTTTAGACTTGAAAAGTAAACGAACGGAACTTGGACAACTTTGATATCCAAACTGAAACTAAACTAGAGCGACAACTACAAATCCTATATTAAGAAACTTTACCGATTTACTAAATAGAACAGTTAACTAGACAAACTTTTTGGAGAATTCAACTAAATAACTTCTAAACTATTGAACAATAAAACAAGGGTTTAACACTACTAAAATTGATGACATGAAACTAATCTGAATTTACAAATTGGGTCAAGAGTATCAGTCAACCCAAACACTTCTTATGTGATTGTCTGATGGTTTTGTAAAAAAAAAATATATTGTTAAGCTAACATTTGAAAAGTAAAGAACACATACCGAGGTTAACAAAAAAAAAAAAAAAAAAACAGCATAAGCAGAACTAACTCATGAAAAAGCAAAACTTAATAAGCTGTAAAGCAAATTTTTAAGAGAATCTTGAATTAATCTGGAAAGGAACTTTAGTTCAATAAACTGAAACTCATAAAAAACTTAAACTTAAACTTAAAACTTGAATTTTAAAAGACTAAGTTATACTAAATCCTATTACCTAACTGCCTTTCAAGGCTTACAACATTAACTATTTATGGGAGCACTCTAGGGTTTCTTTCTTTTTGCTTTTTCCCTTTTCCTTGTGCTTCTTTCCTATCCTTCACAGCCACATGATCAACTTGGGCATCATTTCTTTCCTTCTCAACCGTTAGATGATTTTTTTGTGAGCCTTGGATTGGTGACTTGGCATGAGAAGTGGGATTGGTATTGGTGAAGGTAACCCGTGAAGTTGTTTGGTATCATGTGAAGGTAAGACTTTTGAGGTGGGGGTGGATGGTGATATGTTTGGTGGTTAATGACAGGGAAGGGGGAGATGGGGTTTGAAGGAGTGCGTTTGTTTTGACTGGGAAAAGGGGAAGGGTATGTTTTATTATTAATACGAGATAGGGTTTGGGAGTGTTTTGGATTTGGAGTTGGGCTATGGGTAGAAACGGGCTTAGGGGTGGTTTTGTTTTGTGGATTGGGTATTGTGTTATTTATTAGTGGGTTTAGGTGTAAGGGATTGGATGGGTAGAATTAAACAAGGGTCCATTTTGGTTTATAGCAATAATAATACAAGGACCAAATTTTGTAAAATGCCAAAACTTAGGGGCCTGATGTGTAACTTTTCCCAAAGTATTCCAAGGGTGATTCCTGCCAAGCTTCAAATTTCCCAAGGTTATAAATGTTTATTTTCCAAATTTAAACCATCGGGGGCCAAAATTGCCATTTTTCAAAGTATAGGGACCAAACTTGTAAAATTTCTGACTTTTTCATCCAAGGACTAATTTTGAAAACTTTTGAATGCCCAAGGACTTTAATTGACTTTTCTTTCAAAATTACTTTACCAGGGACCAATTTTGTCAATTTGTGAAAGTTCAAGGACTGATTTTGACAACTCTTCATATTTTGCTCGTTTTTCGTTTATTTTCAATCCTTTGTACCTGAAACACACAAAAACACAATCCAAAGATATTTGTAACATTATTTGATCGTTTTCAAGTGTTTTTGGTTGTTTTGACTCGAAAATTGGACGAAAAGATATGTGCAAAAAGGCACATATCATATACAAACACATAAAAAGCTATTTAGGCCAGGTGTGATTATCACTTTCTTTTTACCCCATCATTGACATATCAGCTTTTTATCACACCACCTAACAGTCGTAATTAGAGCTGGCAATTTCTGACACGGACCTGTTAACACGACACGACACGACCTGCTCTTAACAGGTTTCGTGTCGGGTCTTAACAGGTTTCGTGTCTTAACAGGTCCGGACCTGTTAAGACACGTTAAGAGACCTGTTAAGAGGTTATATATATATATGTTCAAAAGTAAACCCTAAAACACTACTCTTTTCTCATATTCTCTATTTCTCTGCCTGCAAATCTCCGGTCTTCTCTCTCTCTCACTTTCAGCCGACGCCGGCCACCTGTATCACAACCACCGCCGGCCACCCAACTTCACCACCACCATAAGTAAACTCCACTCCATCTCCTCTTTCCATTACTATACCACACGCGCCCAAAAGAGCTCTCCACCACCCTTATCTTGCACCACCGCCTGAAAACATCACACCACCACTCTTGACGCCATATACCAGTAGATCTATAAAGAAAAGGTAGGAAACGCCATATACCAGGGGTCTACTAACACATGCTCTATGTATTCCAACCAGCAAGATACTAAAAGGCCGGCAAAGATATAAAAAGTGGGTTGGATCGTAGGGCTAAAGATTTTAATAATGATTTGGTGGGTTTCATTTGTAATCGTGTGATATGTTCTGTGGGACAAACTAATATAATATTGAGTCTTGATACTTTTTAAATTAAATGTATGAACAAGTTTGATATGACTTATGATTGCTTTGGATTTTTAAAGTATAGTATAACTTTATGCTTAATTGTCTTTATTGTTTCTAAGAAAAGGCTATGGGATGCTCTTAAGCGACTATGTGTTGTTGCTTTTAGTCTTTTAGAATATGTGGAAAAAATTATGATTAGTCATGATATGTGATACTTTTGTAAATTAATTATCAATTTATTTTATAACTATCTTAATTTGAACAAAACAACCAGAATTTGAAGGTGGCAATTTCTTTTAATGTAGGTAAACTGGATTTAGTTGTGTGATTTAGTATCTTTTAAACAGCTATAGGTAAAATGGATTTAGTTGTGTGTTTGTGTGTGTCGAGTGAGTTCGAGCCGTGAGCTAGAGCTCACAGTATACTAATATACTTGATGTTTCTATTCTTTTGTTGTTGATTTGGTGATATTTTTTATGTTTGTTCCTGCTGTTATTGTTCTTGTTGTTTATTTGTTCTTGTGGTTGTTTCTGGGAGCGGATTTGGAATAATGGTACCGTTTGGTTTGATGGTTGACTGTATAAGAGATAAGCTAGGCTAACAGGTCCCTTAACAGGTTCCTTATCGTGTAACATGTTAATTTTCGTGTCATGTTCGAAAAAAGTGACACGATTTTTTCTCATGTCGTGTTCGTGTTTAGGTCATTCGTGTTCGTGTCTTATCGTGTTCATGTCTTATCGTGTCGTGTCATACACGATATGCCAGCTCTAGTCGTAATGGAACCATCTAACAAACATCAAAACATACCCCACACCACCTCCCATTTTCCTTTTTTTTTTGTTTGGTAAAGGACTTCACATAACCACCCCTTTTTTGTGACCTTCACGCGGCAACCAGTCACCCCCGTCATGGGTTCACACGGCAACCTTCACCGTCACGTGTGGCTGAGTTGCACAATAATGCCCCATCTTATATTTTTCTTCTATGCTTATGCTAAACATAGGTGCTTATAATTAGCTGCTTGAAAATAAGTACGTTCAAAACTCATGTTTAGATTAATTAGCTTCTTCTAAAAAAATGTTGTATTATTCATAATAGTAGTGATTTGATAGAAATTTCAAACAAATATTTATAAACTTTTTTCATGTCAAATATAATAATCTAATATCAAATAAACAATAAGCACCTTAATTTCCAATTTTTTCATAAAAAAGGTTTTTCTACTTAGAAAAACCAATATAACTAAGAAAAAAAAATCTCAAACACCCTCGCAAAAAAGCCTGAACCCTATAAATAATTGAGAACAAAATGAAAAATGCAACCGGACAAGAGAAAAATTAAAAATGATGTGCACACCATAATCATGCATATGTGATGTTGTATTATGTGCATCACTTATGAGATTTTTTGGTTTGCAGATCACTACTTTTTGTGGTGTGCATATCACCTCTCAACAATAAAAAGGTGAATGGGTTGAAAATTGACTAGGAGTCTAGTAGACATTACGCGTTAATGGGTTTAGGGTTTTATTGGGCTTGGCCAGCTTAAGCTTTGCACGGTTTTAACTGTTAAAATTTCATCTAGTTGTTTCAAAGCCTAAATCTGCCATTAAAGCCAAATCAAACCGTAGTTGTTTATATTATACCACTTTGCATATACAAATAATCGTGGCTCTTGTACTTGTCTAATTTCCTGTCTATTGATTAGTCACTAGTTATCTAATTACATCTCCATCTTGAAACTAAAAGATCAACTTTCAAACAAATATTGCGTAAAATCAAATACCAAACATAAGTTTCAAATCCGAGACCAAACTCTGAAACAAAACCAAGAACTTAGACTAGAAATTAGGCAACCAAAATATAGATGATTAGAAAAAAAAATGTAAAGACACTCTATATCATAATTCGTTTCAACATAGAGGAACAAAAATTAAAACAATGAACACAAAATAGGTTACCCTATCACAGACACCTTTGTAGAATTAATGAGGTCCTCTGCATTTTCTGAACCACCAACACACATGGCATCTCAGTAGGTAAATTAATATTGGCATAATGTGAATCTGAATTCCCCATCTGCAACATCTTATGTTGTCAATGGTTGGCCTAATCTTTAAAGCCAGATCCAGGTCTGATTAACTCGATTTAAGTTGCTGCTAAAACATGATGCACATGTTAATCGGTGATTTGTCCGTATTGGTGAAGAACGGCGTACATTTGTTAAGCACGATTTAGAAGAATCTTGTGGGGGGAATAGGGAACACACAAAGCGCCTGTTAAACGATAGCTAGGTGAAGAATTGGTTAAGTACCTACTAACTGAAACAATAAAGGTTTCTTGGTGGTGGCTGGTGACTGTGTCATGACAATGTTGAATAAGATTTGGAAACGGGTGTCCTAAATAGGTGGTTATTTTATTTTGGCATAATACCTAACATGCCCCGATTGTCCAATTGAATTGCTTTTTTGTCACAAAATTTGGGTTTTCTTAATTTAGACCGGGCAACTAGGCAACTAGACCTCTATGACGCCAACTGTCCATCAGTTGCCAAAAAAATATACAAGTTGCCCATAAAATAATCCGAAAAGTGACACTTGTCACTTGCAGATTTCAGTTGCCCAAAAACTATAGGTTGCCCTGGTCTAAATTAAGAAACTTAGAATTCTGGGGCAAAAAAACAAATCAATTGGGCAATCAATTTTATTTAAATTTTAAGATAAAGAGGATGAAACTGAAGATAAAGAGGATGAACCTTGGAAATATTAGGATTTGACAATTGATGATAAAGGATGATTAGGCAAATATCGCTAAAGGGGTCGATAGACGTTTGTCCGCATCCCAACTATTTTGTATACAAACACATAAAAAGCTATTTAGGCCAGGTGTAATTGTCACTTTCTTTTTACCCCATCATTAACACATCAGCTTATCACACCACCTAACAGTCGTAATGGTAACCATCTAACAAACATCAAAACATACCCCACACAACCTCCCATTTTCATTTTCTTTTTGTTTGGTAAAGGACTTCACAGAACCACCCCTCTTTTGTGACCTTCACGCGGCAACGAGTCACCCCGTCATGGGGTTGACACGGCAACCTTCACCGTCACGTGTGGCTGAGTTGCACAATAATGCCCCGTCTTATATTTTTCTTCTATGCTTATGCTAAACATAGGTGCTTATAATTAGCTGCTTCAAAATAAGTACTTTCAAAACTCATGTTTAGATTAATTAGCTTCTTTTAAAAAAAATGTTGTATTATTCATAATAGTAGCGATTTGATATAAATTTCAATCAAATATTTTATAAACTTTTTTCATGTCAAATATAAGAATTTAATATCAAATAAACAATAAGCAGCTTAATTTCCAATTTTTTCATAAAAAAAGTTTTTGTACTTAGAAAAACCAATATAGCTAAGAAAAAAAATAAAAAATCTCAAACACCCTCGTAAAAAACCCTATAAATAATTGAGAACAAAATAAAAAATGAAAAATGCAACCGGACAAGAGAACAATAAAAAATGATGTGCACACCACAATCATGCATATGTGATGTTGTATTAAGTGCATCACTTATGAGATTTTTTGGTGTGCAGATCACTACTTTTGGTGGTGTGCATATCACCTTTCAACAATGAAAAGGTGAATGGGTTGAAAATTGACTAGAAGTCTAGTAGACATTACGCGTTAATGGGTTTAGGGTTTTATTGGGCTTGGCCAGCTTAAGCTTTGCACGGTTTTAACCGTTAAAATTTCAACTAGTTGTTTCAAAGCCTAAATCTGCCATTAAAGCCAAATCAAACCGTAGTTGTTTATATTATAGCACTTTGCATATACAAATAATCGTGGCTCTTGTACTTGTCTAATTTCCTTTCTATTGATTAGTCACTAGTTATCTAATTACATCTCCATCTTGAAACTAAAAGATCAACTTTCAAACAAATATTGCGTAAAATCAAATACCAAACATAAGTTTCAAATCCGAGACCAAACTCTGAAATAAAACCAGGAACTTAGACTAGAAGTTTGGCAACCAAAATATAGATGATTTGAAAAAAAATGTAAAGACACTCTGTATCATAAAATGTAAAGATACTCTGTATCATAATTCATTTCAACATGGAGGAACACAAATTAAAACAATGAACACCAAATAGGTTACCCTATCACAGACACCTTTGTAGAAATTAATGAGGTCCTCTGCATCATCTGAACCACCAACACACATGGCATCTGTGTAGGTAAATTAAGATTGGCATAATGTGAATTTGAATTCCCCATCTGCAACATCTTATGTTGTCAATGGTTGGCCTAATCTTTAAAGCCAGATCCAGGTCTGATTAACTCGATTTAAGTTGCTGCTAAAACATAATGCACATGTTAATCGGGGATCTGTCTGTGTTGGTGAAGAGCGGCGTAGATTTGTTAAGCATGATTTAGAAGAATCTTGTGGGGGGAACATGGAACACACAAAGCGCCTGTTAAACGATAGCTAGGTGAAGAATTGGTTAAGTACCTACTAACTGAAACTATAAAGGTTTCTTGGTGGTGGCTGGTGACTGTGTCATGACAATGTTGAATAAGATTTGGAAACGGGTGTCCTAAATAGGTGGTTATTTTAATTTGGCATAATACCTAACATGCCCTGATTGCCCAATTGATTTGCTTTTTTGCCCCAGAATTCGGGTTTTCTTAATTTTGACTAGGCAACTAGGCAACTCGACCCATATGACGCCAACTGTCCGCCAGTTGCCCAAGAAATACACAAGTTGCCCACAAAATAATCCGAAAAGTGACACTTATCACTTGCAGATTTCAGTTGCCCAAAAACTACAGGTTGCCCTGGTCTAAATTAAGAAACTCTGAATTCTGGGGCAAAAAAGCAAATCAATTGGGCAATCAATTTTATTTAAATTTTAAGATAAAGAGGATGAACCTGAAGATAAAGAGGATGAACCTTGGCAACATTAGGATTTGAATTTGGTATAGATGTTTCTTCTAAATGTATGCATATGAAACAAGTAGGAGGCTAGAGATATAAGATATAAGAAAAAAAAAATGAAGGCTAAAATGGGGTATGTTCTGCTCTAAAATTGATTACTTACTCGTATCTTATTAACGAAGCCGAACATGCACAAAAAAGGTCTTATATTACTTATCTTCCTATTGCACTCCACTATGCATGTTCACTATACGTTCATAAAAGGTGAATTGAAGCTTCAGATGCCACCATCATATTCCCTTGTTATCCAGGTATTTCTGCCATATTTGATATTCTCGTTTCACTTTCTTTTTGCTACTTGAGATCTAAATTAAAGTTTGTGGTAAGGGTAACTACATTCATATAACAAAATGCGAATAGAGAAGTTGGCAAATTGAACTGGTAAGCTTTTTATTAATTTAATATACCATCAACTCTATTGCTTCCTGTTGCGTCAAACTACTACTTACCAAGTGTGAAATCTTTCAGTTAACCCTAATGCTCTTTTTATTTACACAAATGTATGCTCACAAAATTGTGCGTTATCACATTTCAGGACCTAAATACAACATTTAATGCATCAGGAATCTGAAAGAGGTGCATGGCATGTACCCATAGCGGGTGAATGCAATGATGAGTCACTAAGAACTTGGCTTTGCATTACCCATCCTGGCCATTGTAAATCATCTGATGAAGTTTCCAAGTCTGCATAACATGTGGAAAATAGTCAGTTAGCCAACGGAAACACTACATACGAGAGTTCCGTTTCATCACATATTACTGGTATAACTGGTAAAAGAAAGGAAATGTAGCATTTTCATGAGCTTCACGTGCAAGAATCAACCTTTTGGGCTTTAGCATATGCAATTTGTAGAACTCTTGGATATTGTCACATTTTTTTGTGACTTACAACACCCTGCAGTTGTATTTTCTGGCAATGTTGTGTATCATTGAGAACTAGCTTATGAGTTAACTAAGATGATGTGGCAAATTCTACATTAGTGTGCATGAATCTTGTTCATGATCATAGGAGGCATTACATTATTGTTACAACATGAAAATCATTTGTAGCACACATTTAGTACATAGTTGATGAGACACTTAATTAACTTAATTAAAGGGTTGTTTACTAAATTAAGTGGTTTGGAGATATTACTGTAATAGATTAGCCGTTTAATTAAGAGAGGTTTTTGTGAAACTCATTATTAGATGAAATAAAAATTTAGGCCCACTCATTTTCTTTTTTCACTTAATGAGTAGACTCAAGCCTTTCTTTTATTTTAATGAGGATGTTTACAAAGGCCTCTCTCTCTCTCTCTCTCTCTCACACACACACACACACACACATAGTTATGTGATCTCCAAACCAATTAAGGGCCCGTTTGGTTTTCAAGTTAGTTTAAAATTGGATTTGGATTTGTGATTGGTTTGAAAGAAAGAAAAAATGATTAATAATATTAATATTGTGTGTTTTGTAAAATGTAATTAAAAATAAATTTTATATAATATTATTATATAGTAAGTAGGGCCCATTTGTATATATATTATAAAAATAAAAAGGAATAACATATACACTTGCATGTGAGAAGTTAAGGTGTTGTTTGTTTATTCAGAGGCACTGAATCTGAATCTGAACCGCACATCTGAATCTTAATCTAAGGCGTAAATGTCTGAATCTGAATCGAAAGTCTTGTTAAAGTAAGGTGCTTTGTCATTTGCTTGCTCATACTAAAACTTTTGGGTTATTTTGTATCAACAAGAGGCATTAAAACACCCCTCTCAAGTCTAGACCATTAAGATGTAACTGCTTCTGACCGTGTTTGAACGGGGAAAAAAAACAAACGGTCTGAACGCCCAGAACGTCTAACTGATTAAGAGGTTTGGCTCGTTAAGAGGAATTAAGAGGTTGTTAAGAAATGTTAATATAAATATTGCCTACAACGTTATTTATATTTTATGATCTTTGCTAAATTTTGTTAACGATAAAGTGTAAACTTTATTTTTAGCAATACATAAATATAGTTTTAGTCTTTCATTGATATACTTTTATTTCAAACTAAACATTACATTTTCTACATTTACATTTTACAAAAACATAACATTTTCATATTTCTAATAATAGAAATATACCATGACATCATGGCATACATCATATGCAAATCTTTGAAAGATTTCTAGAATCTTAAAGTTGACTTTGGTAGATCTTATATATATTTTGGTTAGATTCTTACTCAATGTATCATAGTGAGATTTGGTAAATATCTTGGTTAGACTTGGAATGATTTATTGGAGATTTTATGTAAGGCTCTGGCGGAACCTTTTGGTACAATGGACGGAACCCTCAAAAGGGTTCTGCTGTATCCGTGGCATGCTGGCATGTTTTTACTATAAATAGCAAGCCACATCCACGTTTTTCTTTATCACTTACAATCACATATTAGCATACATACTCTCATTTTATTCATCTAACTTAGTCATACTTCATATTTGTGAGATTCTTTTGTAGCAAGAAGATCACAAGTTCATTCATAAAGCATACAAGTTTCAACATTGAGTTGCTAGACTTGATAGCTTAACATAGTGTGAACTCTTGTTGTTCATAAATCATTCGATTGTATTTATTTAATTGTAATCGGTTAGTATTTTAGTCCTTAAAATACATAGAGTGACGGGAGTGGTTGTACCCTTGTAAAAGAACTCGACATCTAGATTTGTATCAGTAATGTTGTGTAAGCGACGTTGATGAGATGAAAAGTGTACCGCTTTTAGGGGTCATTTAAGCCCTAAGTCGAGATTATTTGATCAAATATTGCCCTAAATCGTTCCTTTTGTCATTTTAGGTACTTTGGAGAAAAACTTTGGAAAAGGAAGCATTTTGGACGTTTTTGGAGCAAAAAGTGAAGAAAACGACAAAGTCTCAAAATCAAGCTGGAAATAGTACCTGACGGCGTCACATAATGCATGTGACAACATCACGTTATGGCAAAGAGATGGATAAAAAGTATAACGAGAGGCGCCAAAATATTTTTGGGAGATTACACATGACGGTGTCACCAAGGCCGTCAAGAGCAAAAACATACGTGACGGTCAAGAGTTTGTTAACACATGACGGCGTTAGATCTGGATCTAGGCAATATGAGGATTTCTTTGGCGGCGAGTTGACGGCGTCAGAATCAACAAGTGACGCCGTCAGGCCACAAAATCTATATATAGTTTTTTAATTTTCGTGTATTAAGGAGGAGAATTTTTAGAGAGACTTTTGGGAGAACTTGTGGAGAAACCCTAGGTCAAATTTTACAGGGTTTTTAACCCTTTTATCATCCATGTTTTAATAAAGATAAGTCTTCCGATAATCATCAATATGTCTATGTGTTGTTTTATTCTATCTTATGCTTGTCTTTACTTTAACATGCTAGGCTAGGTTTTCTTTATGTTTGCTTAGATGTAATGAAACCTAGCTATTGATTATTGGTTGGTTGTTTGTTATTAATTGTATTGGATGAATGGTATCGATGTTAGGCTTAAGAAAACAGGCAGACTTCTAATTGGTAACATGCTTGAACGTCTTAAGAAATAGGAATCGGATGTGTACTACGATTAATTTGTTGTATTTAATGCATGAGTAACTACTAAGGAGGCCATGTTTGGAGCTAGTAGTTGGCTCGACATAGGAAGAGGTAGAAGCTTATAGAGTTGGGGAAGATCGTACACAGCCCCACGAATGGTATTAAGGAATATAACCCGTCATCCACGCAATTGTAACAAACTAATCAACTAGTAAAAGATAGCTAGGGAGTAGTGAAATCTAAGTAAACACATTTCTCTCATTATTGTTTTTTCTCAAAATTTACTTTCTTGTTATTTTATTTTCATTGCATTAGTAGATATTTGGGTTAGTTGACTAGCAAGTAATTTTGCCCACCCTTTCAAAATCCGAGATTTTTACGTGCTTTCTAAAAAACTATAAAAATACAAAAAGAATCATCCCTCACCTCTAGACCTAGTTTAATTAAGTTTTGATCCTAACGACACTATTCCCCGAGAGAACGATCAATCCCCAGGTACTTGCCACTACACTATCCTACATCAGTCAGGTATACTGCCTGGTGGGGATTGCAAGCCTCTTGAGATCCCTTGAGTGGTAATACCTTTTGCAAGGTTGCAAAACCACACATCAAGTTTTTGGTGCCGCTGCTGGGGAATAGTTATTGTTTAGGTTGAAATTTCTTTTTATTAGGTCTACTTGCTAGATTCCTTTCTAGTAAGATTTTTATTTTATTTTTATAGGTTTCTTTAGTCTATCTTTTTCTTTGTTCCTTTGTTCGTAACCGTTGCCATCTGCCATCATGGAAGGTGGTAATCTCTTTGATCCCGTCAACCCACCACAACAAAACTCACCACAACTAAACCAACCTCCTAGACCTCAACATTTAAGAGAGTACTCCCGTCCTAGCCACCAAGGCTATCGAAACACCATTGAGCTCACTCAAGGAGCCAATGTGTCTCCCTTGCGATCCGACACCATCCGGTTGGTGCAAAGCGGATGTGCATTCCATGAACTTCGTTCCGAAGATCCTAATCAACATTTCAAGGATTTCCTCAAAATCGTAGATTCCATAGATCTTGATGTTGAAACTCGAGAGACGACCCGATTGCGTCTCTTCCAATTCTCTCTACGTGACCAAGCTAGTCAATGGCTTGAGCGTTTACCCGTGGGATCCATCACCTCTTGGGATGATCTCACCACTCGTTTCCTTGCTCAATTTTTCCCACCGGGGAGAACCACCAAGCTAAGAAATGACATCTTGATGTTCCAACAACGTCAAGGTGAAACCCTCTATGAAGCATGGACTCGTTTCAAGGACTTACTCCAAAAAGTCTCTCATCATGGCATAGATCTTTGGCTCCAAGTCCAAATCTTCTATGAACACATCAATCTCTCCATGAGGCAAACTATTGACCAAGCGGCCGGTGGCAAGCTACGTGATCGAAGTGCGGAAGAATCATGGGAACTCATAGAAGATCTTGCCCTCTATGAAAACGAAAGTTGGAATGATCCCCGTGATTTGAACAAAACGGTCAAGGCAATATCCTTGCCTTCGAACAATTCAAGCACTCCCGACCGTAGGATCATGGAACTTGAAGACCAAGTCAAGTTTCTCATGAAATCTTACGAAGCTCCTAAACATTCAAGCCAAGTGAACAAAATCACTTCTTCATGCGAATTATGTAGTAGTCCCCATGACACTCGTGATTGCATGGAACTCCCCGAACAAGCTTTTGTGGTAAACTTTCAAACCCGAGCCAAACCCTTACGGTGATTCATAAAACCTCTCTTGGAAAAATCACCCAAACCTTAGGTGGAAACAAAGCCAAAATGCACCCCAAAATAATTCTTCCACTCCACTTAATCGCTACCATTCAAATGGTCCACCCCCTAACCGTACTTTCAACAACAATCCTTCCAACAACTATGGTAGTACCAATAATCTGGAAGGGTTGATGTCTAAATTTATGGCATCTCAAGAAGCTCGTATAGCTAAGTTTGAATCCGAATTTAATCAATAACAAACAGAGATGACCAATAAAATTGACAACTTGTTGAAAGCTCTTAACAATCAAGTGTTGACCATGCCAAATAAGGACACTAGGAACGCTAATAGCGGAACCCAAGTTAAGGATCCCTCATCATCCAAGCATGTCCACTTTGTTAATGTTGTCACTATTAAGCCAATCGATAAGGATAGGGAAGAAGATGATGTAGATAGGGTTGGAATTGGTAGTGAATCCAAGAAGGAGGATAATGAAGGGAGGGTTGAGGAAGTAGAAAATGTATAGGAATACTTTGATAGGTTACCCACCAAGGAAGAACGGGAATACCATAAGGATTTATTCGATGACCCCGAGACACCATATGTCTTAGGTTCACCAATCATCAAAGCAAGCGATCCCTCTAATATCAATATACCGTGCAACATTGGGCATGTGCATGTCTGGAAAGCCTACATCGATCTTAAATCTCCTATAAACCTTATGACTAGGCTCCATTATAACTGGATAATGAAGAAGAAACTCGGACCTAGGATATTTCCCGACACGGGTTGGATGAGTAACTTTATTGGAAGAGTAAAGGGATTGCATGTGCTTGTAGGAAATTTCACATATGAATCCGACTTTGTGATTGTAGAAGATATTCGTCCGGTAATAGATAGTTACCTAACTCAAGTAGTGTTTGGAAAGCCATTCATTGAAGCCTCTAAAATGAGTTATGACACATCTTTAGGGCTAGTCAGATTCAAGGACAAAACCGATGAAGTAGCCTAGCAAATGCCATATAAGATAGATCAATAGCCGACTTCTATCGGATCTTGAGAAAGAGCACAAACAAGCGGTTTATTATAGGAATGATGAGGATAGATGTAGAGAAGTAGACCATGTAATGAGAAAAACACTTGGCTTCTACAAAGAATGCTTGCAACTAGGTCTGGAATACAAAACTAAGATTGAGGATGACCTAGAAGATGTGACTAGTGACGAGGTCACGTAGTAGCTCGTGACTTTGAGTCTAGCTACAAGACTCATTAATAAAGAAAAGCGCTTCATGGGAGGCAACCCAAGCTTTATTTGTTTGTTTGTTTGATTTTATTTGTTTCCATATGTACATTTTATTTTTATTGTTTATGGTTCATGTTTCATAATAAATTGTGAAAATGCTTTATTTTGTTGTTTAACTTCGTCTTAACTTCATATAAAGGTATTTTGCAAAAGATAAGTGTAAGAGAAATCTAAATTTATTTATAAGAACGAAATTAGACACGAACCACAACGATATTAAATGAATGTGCATATTAGTATTTGTTTGAGTCAAATGCTTGTATCGAGTCATAATGATGTTTTGTAGGATTTCTAGGAATTAAGGCGTGAGTTTTTCCAGAAATTTTCTGGAAACTTAACATAAGATTTCTGTCAGAGCATTCTGACGGCGTCAGGGTTATAACCTGACGACGTCAGGTGTAAAATTCTGAAAAATTTTGCGAGTTTTGTTTTTCTAGCGGAGTCTTAAAGTTTTTGTTTATTCTTTAGTTTTATAAACTCCATGAAATCTGCAAACATTCATTCCACAAGCATTATATCTTAATTTGCTTTCTAGGATTTTAATATATATAGATTCTTGCCGACTTTACGCGAGGTTTGCCTTGATTGTTTTCTCAGGTTTAACAGGTTATATTGGACAAGAAGATGATTTATATTTTTGGAGAGAATCTTTCAACG
The DNA here is from genome assembly GCA_030686995.1 of Artemisia argyi. Lineage (NCBI taxonomy): Eukaryota > Viridiplantae > Streptophyta > Magnoliopsida > Asterales > Asteraceae > Artemisia > Artemisia argyi. Next base: position 34,717,300 of record CM060694.1, read on the forward strand.
TTAATTTTCTTGGAGGAGGATCTAACCTTGTTACCACATTATCCACACCGAATGAATCAGGGGAGTATTTGTTTCATTCTTTTACCTCCACTACTTTTACATCCTTTTTATTGAACATTGGGGACAATGTTCAGCATAAGTGTAAAGGGAGGGTAAATGATGATACCTTTGAGAATGCAATTGCACTTGAGTTTGTTTGTTCAATAGTAGGTGTGTAATAAAACTAAGAGAAACACTTGTTAGGGTAATTTTAGCGCCAAATTTAAAATTTTTACAACATTTAGGAGTGAAGCTTTAGTCTTAATGAGCGTCTCATGGATATGAGTTGTATGACTAGCACAAAAAACTGTACCACTCAAAATTTTCCACCTCAAATATGTGAGGTTCGCCTTTAGATCTTTAGGAAAAAGCATTCATTGTTTGTGCTTATGAGTGTACCTGTAGTACTTAGATTCTAGAACTTGCGTTAGTGATGCATCCCGAGACCGCTAGTGAGACTACATTCGTGTAGTAAGATTTACTACATGATAAGAGGCGTTAGGATAACCCTTGTGTTGAACCCGTATTATAATTACTTGATCAATGAAGTCATAATAACTTGACTAGTAAAGTCAATTAATTTTTCTCACACCTTTGCGTTGTACTCATTTTTAGTACTCGATACCCCTAGTATACCCCTCCGAGCCTATCTTTTTTTTTTTCTAACTTTAAGCATTTTACTTAAAGGAAGAATTTGTGTACAATCCACCCCAAGTGTACACCCAAATTGCCTTAGCCTTCCTTGTATGCACTCATCTTTAGTGCATTATTGTTACAACATTTGTTTAAACCCTTTGTTAATTGTCTAATTGATTACATGGTTGCTAAGTCGAGTCATATCTTGTACATATTGTTTTGGGATGATTGGGGCTCATGGGTAAAGTACTAGTATTATGGAGTAATCGGGAATAACATCATTTATTACCCCCATATGTGCGTTAATCTTAAAAAGTACTCCAAGTGTTTGATTATCTTAATTCGAGTCATTAGAATAGTCGATTGTAAAGTATGTAAAAATTCAAGTGTAAGGGGAATGAAAATCCCCTATGATATATTATTTTGGATGGTAGGGTAAGAGTGTATGCAAAAAAAAAAAAAAAAAAAAAAAAAAAAAAAGTTGAAAAAATTAAGAAAAAGAAAAAAAATAGAAAAAAAAAAAAAAAAAAAACACACATACGGACTACCATCCCGTTTCCTTTTATGTTTATTCTAAGTTTTGTTAGTTTATGATTAGCTTAAGTCGAGTCGAGTCTTAGCTTAGAAACACCACATTGTACATGTAATAGAACAAGATGATTAACTCGCCACCAGTAAAGATTTCCTTTATCCAACAAAACCGTGTTTATCATATCCCTACACCTCATGTTATAACCCTTTAAAAGACCTCTTTGATCGTTTATCCTAGGTGCTTATGCCAACTGGTGGAGGTTTAATCATTTCCCAAGCCTATAATAATCTATTTGCTATGACAGGTAGTGAGAGATATTTTCTATTTTCATATTGTGATATATACTTTTATTACACCCGAGAGATGTGAGTATCTAAACACTATTTGTGAGGTGCTAGTTTATAATTTTCGGGCTTGTTTTGGTTGAAGTGGAACGATTATTTGTTTTAATTACTTTTATATTAGTGTTAAATGACCCCTAGCTTGTATTTTGATTAGAATAAAAGTGCATTTGCTTGAGGACAAGCAAATCTCAAGTGTAAGGGTATTTGATGAGATGAAAAGTGTACCGCTTTTATGGGGTCATTTAAGTCCTAAGTCGAGATTATTTGATCAAATATTGCCCTAAATCGTTCCTTTTGTCATTTTAGGTACTTTGGAGAAGAACTCTGGAAAAGGAAGCATTTTGGACGTTTTTGGAGCAAAAAGTTAAGAAAACGGCCAAGTCTCCAAATCAAGCTGGAAATAGTACCTGACGGTGTCACAAAATGCATGTGACGGCGTCACGTTATGGCAAAGAGGTGGATAAAAAGTATAACGAGACGCGCAAGAATGTTTTTGGGAGATTACACATGACGGCGTCACCTAGGCCGTCAAGAGCAAAAACATACGTGACGGGCAAGAGTTGATTAACACATGACGGCGTCAGATAAAGATATAGGCAATATGAGGATTTCTTTTGCGGCGAGTTGACGGTGTCAGAATCAACACGTGACGCCGTAAGACCACAAAATATATATGTAGTTTTCTAATTTTCGTGTATTAAGGAAAATAATTTTAGAGACACTTTTGGGAGAACGTGTGGAGAAACCCTATGTCGAATTTTACAGGGTTTTTCACCCTTTTATCATCCATGTTTTAATAAAGATAAGTCTTCCAATAATCATTCAATATGTCTATGTGTTGTTTGATTCTATCTTATGCTTGTCTTTACAGTAACATGCTTGGCTAGGTTTTCTTTGTGTTTGCTTAGATGTAATGAAACCTAGCTATTGATTATTGGTTGGTTGTTTGTTATTAATTGTATTGTGTTGGGAATTATACTAAAAGTTACCACGGCTAAGAGAAGAAGTTACAACTGCAGAAGATTGTACTTGCAGTGGAAACTCATTACCACTGCAAGAACATATATTACCACTGCTTATTAGATAACTGTTAGGAAACGTATTTAGATAAATATAGAATAGATCTTGTGTATATCTTATTCTATTAGCTTTATACTTATCTTGTAGAAGAGGACTCCTTGTGCTATAAAAGGAGATCCTAGGTTAAAGGTTTGATATACGTTTTTCTAGAGCTTCAAGGTGTAACCCTAGTGATATCAAGATCACTCGTATTATTATCATTAATAATATTGGAGCTAATAGTTTGTTTACATACATTGTTCTTGTTCATATACAACTGTCTTACTTACAATCAAACTTCTAAGTGTTACTAAGTAGATTCTGCATACTTAGTGATATAATTCAAAGTATCAATCTAACACAAGTTCAAGGTGTTTAGATCCATCAAGTGGTATCAGAGCCAGGCTTTGATACTTTGATTTAGAAGACTCTAGTTCACTCAGAAGAATCAATGGAGACAGAAACCAGTAACTCAAACATTGCTGCTAAGCTTCTAAAGCTTAAGTTGAATGACTTTGAGATGTGGAGGCTGATGATCGAACAATTCTTTATGGTCCAAGACTACACACTTTGGGAGATCATTATGGTTGGAAATTCTTTCAAACCAAGTTCTACTTCAGAGATGGTTGGTGGCAAGGAAGTAATTAAGGTCAACACTGGACCTGTTACTAATGATGAAAGACTTCAGCTGAAGAATGATCTCAAGGCCAGAGGTTTGTTGCTGATGACACTTCCCAGAGACCAAGTTCTAGCATTTAACAAGTACAAGACTGCAAAGACTCTTTTTGATGAGATCTGTGAAGTTTTTGGTGGGAATGATTCCACCAAGAAGACTCAAAATACCTTGCTGAAGCAGACTTATGAAAACTTTGGTTCAACAAGTAATGAATCTCTTGATAGCATCTTCACAAGGCTTCAAAAGATTGTTACTCAACTCACTGTTTTTGGGATTGAGGTGGAAAGGGAAGACCTTAATCTAAAGTTCTTAAGAAGCTTACCCTCTGAGTTTGGAACCAATGTTGCTGTGTGGGAAGATAAGCCAGAATTGGAGACCATGAAACTTAATGATTTGTACAATAACTTCAAGGTTATTGAACAAAGATTGAAGAAAGCTGGCAAAATAAGCTCAAGTTCAGGAAGTGTAGGACTCATATCATCATCTCTTGATGATAGTTCAGATGAAGAAAGTGATAGTGATGATGACCGTGCTAACATTGTTGTTTCCACTGGTAGTGGAAGTATTTCCACTGGTAGCTCAAAGAGACAGATTGCACGACTTAGTGATACTACTTTTTATGCCTTTATATCAAATCAAGTGGGTGGTTCAATTCTCAATCATGAGGATTTGGATCAAATTGATGAGGATGATATGGAGGAGATGGTCATTAAATGGCAAGTAGCTTTACTAAGCTTAAGGACAAAGAAGTTTTAGAAGAAGACTGGAAGAAAGATCAACATCAGTGGCAATGAAACTGTAGGTTTTGACAAAAAGAAGGTGGAATGCTATAATTGTCACAAGAAGGGGCATTTTGCCAGGGAGTGCAGGAAGCCAAGGAAATCTGACAACAGGTCAACTTGGTATAAGCAAGACAAGAAGAAGGAACCTACTACTGATGAGCCAAAGGGGCTATTGGCTATTGATGGAGTGAGCTTTGATTGGAGCTTTATGACCAAGGATGAGGAAGATGATTCAGAGTCTGCAATGGTTGCTACCGAGCATGCACTAATGGCTTTTTCTGACTTTGAGGTACAAATTGATAATGCTTTGTTCTAAATCTTGTAAGGCCTTAAAAGAGTATGAGAAAATTAAAGCACAATTTAATGAACAATGCCTAGAGTTAACTCATACTAATTATAACTTAGCAAATCATAAAAGAGGCCTAGGTGTTTTAGAAACTCAGTTAGAGCATTATAGGGCAAATGAATCTAAGTTCAATGATGATATTGCAGTATTAAGAAGAGATTTTGATTATCAGGTTACTGTTAATAAGGTTCTTAGAGAAGAACTAGAAAAGGTTAAGATGGCTAGTGAGAATATAATGATAACTAAGCAAACACTGAATCATCAATCCAAGTGTATTGACAAAATTTGGGAAGCCCAAGTAGTGAGCAAAGCCAAATCAGGAATTGGATACAAAACAGTTCCACCACCTCTAAGAGGTGTTCCATCACCTCCTGGCATTGCCTTAGCTCACACAGGATTAGAGGAATTCCAGGAACTACCTATGACCTATGGACCAAAGTTTGTTAAACCAGTTGAAATTGAAAAGGTTCAGGTTGAGGTTGATATCTTTGATAGTGCTAGTGACTCATCTCTTAAAGATGAAAATTTAAATGTTGAGTCTAAACCTAGTGTTCCTGAGAATGTTAAAGTGGAGGTTAAAAGAAGTATTCCTGAAATAGTCAAAGAGAAGCCTAGGTCACAACCCAATTTCACTATGCCCACTACTAGATATGCTGAGATGTACAGAAGTAGGTCACCAACTCCTAGGGGTAATATGAGGAGTTGGAATCATGTTAAATCTAGGCAATTTGGTAGTGATTTTATGTTCAATAACAAACCCTGTCATATATGTGGTAGCTTTGACCATTTGTCTTATAGATGTACCTACCAATTGGGAAGAAGGAAAGTGTTTGGGAATACTAGGGTGAATGGACAAAATGCTAATAACTTAACTCACCCAAATCCACTTAGCAAGATGATTCCCAGGTCTGTTTTGCTTCATTCTGGCATTAAACCACTTTCCATTGCTAGACCAGCAGTTTCCACTGCTAGACCAGTAGTTGCCACTGCCAGAAATAAAAACAGAGTTTACCCTAAGCCCCCTGTTACTACTTTTGTTAAATCTACTCAAACAGGGAAAAAGACCAATTTTGAAAAGAAAGTTAACAATAATCAGAAGTGGGTACCCAAAGTTTCAAAACAAGCAGTTTCCACTGCTAAGCCAGCAGTTACCACTGCAAGGCCAAAGGTTACCACTAGTGGGTCTATTAACAAGAAAAGGTTAAATATGGGAAATGCTGTTAAGGCCTCAGCACATTGGGAATGGAAACCAAAAGGAACCATCACCTCAAACAATCCCAATGGTGTATCAATGACCTTTGATAGATATAATTATATTGATACACGAGGCAGATCCAAGTCATTTGTGGCTTGGGTCCCCAAAAGGAACTAATTCCTTTATTTTGTGTGCAGGGACATTCAAAGATTACTAATGATCAAGGATACTCAGACAGTGGATGTTCCAGGCACATGACTGGCAATAAGTCCTATCTTTCAGACTTTCAACCTTATGATGGACAATTTGTCAGCTTTGGAGGAGGAATTGGTGGCAAAGTTTCTAGAAAAGGAACAATCAAGGCTGGAAACATTGAATTTGAAGATGTGCAGTATGTGAAAGTGTTAGGTCACCATTTAGTAAACACAAGTATGATATAAAGAGAAATGAGATGAGAATGAGAGTGGGATGATTATGAGAAATTTGAGAAAGTGAAATGCAAGAGTTTCCTTAATGTTTTCAAATAACCAACCAAGTTTACAAGAGGCCTAAGACTAGTATTTATAGGAAAGGAGCTAGGGCAACATTCCTACTCCTTCCCTTTACATGAAACGTATGGGCTTGAGGCCCATGGACCTCATTCTTAAGCCTAGTAAACTTAATACAAAATGTAAATGATAGTAAATAATAACTAAGCAACCTAGCATTATTACAAATGACCGAGACTTGATAAAATAGTAAAACTATGGTTCCAACAATCTCCCCCTAAGGGTCGGTCATCATGGTTGCTTGACGTCTTCGTCTTAATCTTTGACTTTCAAAGCTTTAGACGTCTTCAGAAATGATAATAATGATGGATATACTCTGCTCTTTGTCTTTGTTCTTTGATGATGTTGTAGTGATTATATTATGAAGTAATCTGCCGTTCGTCACTCCTGCGTCTGTGGTGGTTGTCCGCCATTCCAACATGCTCATACATCTTTTGAATTCTGACTTATTCATGCACGTAGTCCCTTTCTTTCACTTAAGATCTTTGGTCTTTATACTTTGTAGATTCTTCCTTTTTTGGCGTAGAATCTTACTTTGAACTTTGTGTTGCTTTGATCTTTGAGGGAGCTTTTGATTATAGCAAGATGCATGTATGAGCATGTGGAATCCGTCATCATGGAAGTGAGGTACCTGCGAGTAGACAGTTAGCAATAAATCACCGGTACTTACGGATAAGGAATTAGAGCTCATCAACAACATATTGTGAAGACTCCTTCTAATCCTTATCCAGGCCGTTCCCATATCAGATACTCCCGAAGGAGCTTACGAGACCTACTAGGTAGCTCAATGACTGGGTGAGTCGCTGGGGATCACTCCACGACTGTAGACCGTAATGGAACCACCGCAAACACTAAGCGTAACCCTTGTGGGGTTACCGAAGTGACCTGCTGTCAGGGCTGTTTGATGTTGACCTTGGCAGGATTTCCGTTCAATCATTGAGAAATACCTAAGTAATCCTCTCATAAACGTTCTAGGCAGATTGCTAAGATCTGCGAAGGACTCGATAATTTACAACTGATGCCCATTGATGTAGAACACCAGTTGCAGAAATACTAAGTGTTCCTAAGAGATCTTTGATGTATCTCAAGGCTCTAGACTCTATAAGTGCACACCTAGGTTTCCTATGCGAAGACTGGGGAGGTGTCTCCTGCTTCAATATCAACCGTCTCTAAGAGATAGGTTGATAGGTTACGCGGGTTCCCCGTGAGAATGAAACAAGTCCTTTTAAGAGAACTTGAGTGGTTAAGAAGGTTTAGTGCATTGCGTCACTGGGTCCATGACGGCTTAATCTTCAATACCGGTGTTGTCTTTTGCAACAACCAGTAGCATACGTATTGAACCTGGTGTCTGCCCTAAGGTTGAACATATGGAGGGCTATTTCTTTTCACCCTTTTCTTTACTTTTCTTTTTAATTCTTCAACTCCTTCTTTCCCTTTCATTAATTTCTCCTTTTTTCGTATCATACCTAAGGACTTCTAATTCTAACTATGGGAGATGTCCTTGGGTAGATCCCTCCGGCTCTGGCAGATCATAGGACGGATATTCTTATCTTAATCACCTTATAACTCCGACAGTAGCCAAGAAACCTTTGATTGAAAATCTCTCAAAGTGTTTGTGATAATCAAATATTTTGGTTAACACTTTGAGAGTTTTGCGTACACTTTTGAAGGGCTCCCCCTGCACATGTGCTCATAAGTGTTTAATAAATTTGCACATGCGGGAGGAGCAAGCATTTTTAGAATTGATCCACTTTCCGTGAACACGACCGATTCGAGACACGCTTACATCACTAGTTAAACTAGCTTGAAATTATTACCCGGCCTGATCAGGTCCACAGAAAGTTTCTCGAGACGGTACTTTTCTACTAAGACATATCCTTTTCGAGACACGCTTACGTGGCTAGTTAAAGAGATACATAGTCAGCTTTTAGGTGACTACTAGCTCTAGTAACTAACTTGATGTTATTACCCGTCGAGGATAAGTCCTTTCGATGTTACTAACTTGCATTATCTTGTCAATTCCTGGGTTAATACTGAGTCTAGCTCGCACATGATACAACTTAAAGCTTTGACTTTATATATTTTAATCACTTTTTCATTTTCTCCCCCTCAAAAATAGCATATAAAATGATGTTTTTGACAAAATTTTAGATTAAAATATGCCTTTTGAGTCTTACGGGGAGATTCACAAAGAACTTTTGATGTTGAGCAAAGTATTTTGTTTTGACAAGTGCTCCCCCTCAACAAGTGATTAGGTCTTATTGAGGTGAAATACTTGTCCTTTTGAGCAGAATTATGAAAAATCATAAAAGTTTGATTAATTCTACTCAAAAGTAAGAAGCCTTCGCTCCTTATGTTTAGGATTGAGGCACTGAAGCGTACCTCAGGGTCCTTTCTTTACAAGATCGGGTTGTGCACTGTAATGCGTGCACAAGCCATTATTGAAAAATGATTCAATCAATGAAACAATTGATAATGAAAAAATTATGACCAAATGTACCAAGTTATTCTTCGTCAGGAAGTGGAGCATCGAAGTTAGTGAACTTAGGTTCTGGTCTTTCAAAGTTTCTGACAGGAAACGATGGTCTGGCACCGATGTAGCTTTCCAGTCGTCTGATCTGTTCCCGTCGAAATAACCTTTCTTCAATCTTTAAGACAAAGTTACGAACTTGTCTTCTGGAGCTGGATTTCCATCTAGGTTGTTCCCCCTTAGCTATCTTACGGCGATCATCATTCAACCTTTTGACAAGCCCATCACGAACTGATTTGAGTGTAACATCACAGAATTTGTGTACTTCATCGAACCTCATGAAGCTTTGTAGCTTTTTGCTGTTGATATAGGTGAAACTAAATGGTTCTTGGATGAGAGTAAACTGTGATGTGTCATAGAGACCATCAAAGTAGAATTGTGGCTTTGTCAAATTGATCTTTTGTTGGTAACTTTCCACTCCAAGCTGAAGATCTTCCACTCTTTCTTGAACAATCAGTCGTCGGATGTAAAGAAGTAGTGATGCCATGAAGTTGTACTGTACGTCTCTATCGAATCCGCGCATTCTACTTTGAACCTTTTCAAGATACATATCTTCGATGTCATTGAGATTAAGGTTGGGAAAGTCGGCTTCGGAGAACTTGTACTTCTTTTCATCTTGTCGTTTAACAACAATTTCACGCATGAAAATGTAGTTAAACCGTTTTGACTGCTGAATCTCCAAGATAGCGATGATCTTAGATTTCTGCTTCACATTTTCCAATGATGTTTCTCCTAATCTGCTGGTATAACCGAGACGACGACGATCAGGCCAATGTTGAATTCCGTGTAGAGCATCTCTGTCGTAAGCTACGATGGAGTTGCTGAAAATACGGGTGGTTTCTTCAATGGCTGGAATTTCGTATCTAGCGGCTGGTACTGAGATTGTGAGTGAGGAAGCATATTTCTTCTTGGATATCTCTTGAGTGAGCTGGATGTTACGAAGATCTTTGTTGAAGAAGAAGCTGTAAGGTATCTTGGGTTTGTCTGGAAATCCTTTCAATGGTAATGGTTTGGTCCAGTCGGTGAAGTAAGGTTTTTCATGATTCTTGGAACTTAGATCGATATTCACTTTAGGATTTAACCAGTCAAAGTCGGCAGACATTGCACTAGCTATATTCTGCATGTGATATTCGTATTCGACTTTGTTTCCAGATCTTTTCTTGAGGAATTCTTGTGCATCCCTATTGATTCTTCTAAGCTCCGCCTTTGTGAGTTTGTTGATGTGAAGATCCTTCATAATGACCTGGGTGAACTGAAGAGTGTTACCAGGAAGAGGTTCTTCTTCTTCCAAAGGAGGTTGAGCTTGGACCATTTCTGTCAGCCAATCATTTTGAGGATTGTCATCATTGTCGAGCCATGAATGACGTGTTTTCTTCTTGGATTTCTTAGACTTGGATGTAACATCTTTGTCTTTGGCTTTGGACGGTGATGATGGACCAGCATGAGAATCATGAGTAGGTAGAGCATGATAATCGGTGTCATGTTGATCTTGGAAGTCATTAGTTTGTTCCATGAACATTTCTTCATCTTCGGTTTGACCTTTACCAGTATCTGAGGGTTGTTGTTGAGTTCCAGGAGGAGTGGAGTCCTTTTGTGGTTGTAGAGAGGATGAGGGACCTGTTCCAGACTTAGGTTTCTTGCCTTTGGAGTTTGGGTCAGGATCGTCATCTTTTCTTGTCCGTTTTCGGGTTCCAGCAGCATCTTTACATGACTCTTTTGACATATAAGCTACCATAGCATCATACAAGCCTTTTTCTTCAGCTGTCTGGGTGGTTTTGGTGGCAAGGTTGTCGAAGAGTTTGACAAGCATGTCATTGAAGGACAATTCTTGGACGGTTGGAGCCACAGTAGAAGATTTTGCGGTGTGAAGCGTGAATGGTGTAGTAGACAACATTTTCCTCGTAACACTTCTAATTCTGTGATCCAAGTTGTCATTGATTGGTTTGAGAAGGTTTGCTACCTCAGGAGTGATCATCTCAACCAGATTTTCAGTGAGAAAATCATGTGTTGCAGTTCTGATAAAACCTTCGTAATCAGATTTCAAGAACTTGTCGATCAGCTGCGTTGACTCCTGGAATTCCTCAACTTGTTTGGTAAGATTGGTAACCATGTTGGTGAGTTTGTTCACTTGCTCCTGAAGATCAACTTGTTGTTTTGGTTCATTGATCGAATGCTGTTTAGATGCGGTTTCAGAAGGTGTGGGAGATGAGTGCTCGGGTGATGATTCGGACGATGATTCGTTGTGAGAGTCCGAAGATGAAGCAGGAGGAGTCGGATCCTTTGGTGGAGAGTCTTGAGGAGGTGGAGGTTGTGCTGAGGAAGTCTGCTGAGAAGATGACTTAAGAAACATGTTGGTGTCGAACGCGTTCTTCTCTTCGTTTTCCTTTCGACGACGTTCCTCTGCTTCTCGTGCAAGAAACTCTGGAGTAATAAGATATTCATGTTCCTGATCCGTAGCTAAGTTCTCTTGACCGCCAACATTCTCCTCTAAAGTAGCAGTCTCAGTCATGTGGACATTTTCAGTCTTGTCTGTATCCTTAACGTTGTCATCAGGTTATGGAGCTGATTCTGACGTTGTTGGAGGAACCATACTGCTTGTAGCCCCTACATGTTCTGACTGATCGATAGGTGGTGGTGTTGGAGGGTATGATAGAAGTCGGCTTTCAAGACTTGCTTTCCTTTGTTCTTTCCTAAGCTGCTTTTCTTCAGCTCTAGTGTCGACAACAATACTCTTCAGTTTGCGTTTATCGACTAATGGTTCAACGATTGGTTCGTCTTTATCATCATTCGGCTCATTGATAGTGACTCCTTTTCTTCTCCTTGTCTCTTCTTCATAAGTTACAAGACTTTGTTGAACGGCAATCTCAGTTGCAGGAAATCCTTCATCAGGTGCTCTGTATCTCAGTTCATAGTCTGGTTCTTCTTCATCAGATTCAGTATCAAACTCGGACTCGGTGTCAGAAGGTGGAGGAGTAGGTTCATCCCGAATAAAGTACTCAGGAGTTGCCTTCTTCTTTGGTTTGGTAGCAGGTTTAGGTTTGGATGTAGGTTTAGGTGTGGTAGTAGTCTTGGGTTTTGCCATTGTAGCAGACTTAGATCTTGTATGAGGTGATTCAGTGGTGCTCGTGGTACTCCCAGACTTTACACCTCCTTTGCTACGAGTCTTTATTGTTGCTTCTTCCAGTTCCCCTTTGTAAGCCAGATCATACAACTTGAAGTTCGCCCTTTTCTTAATGCTGTCATTCAGAAGGTATTCGGGAATCCTCATTCCTTTGATCTTGGTTGAGGAAGTGGTCGATTTGATGAATGAGGTGGTGAAGTCGTCCTCGAAGAGGTGCTTCGGCTCATTAGGATCAGCCATCCTTTTGATGAATTCTGGAGAACTTTTGCAGAGATGTTCAATGATAAGCTTGGTGAATCTTGTAAATGGTATCATAGTCTTCACACGGTCGGTCTGAATACTGTAGACGATATCATTCATGATAGGAACTGCAAAGTCAATCAGTGTCAGAGTCACCATTCCCCAGAATGTTTGCAGGTGTTCGAGCCTTGGATGTTCATGACCACTTTTCCTTCCAGATATAGATCTAACAACCAACAGACAGAATGTTCTCCAAGGCTGAGGGATATACTTGACATTAAATTTGGAAAGCTTGATTAGAGGTTCATCATCATCAACCTCATATCCTAATTCAATGAAGAAGTCAAGAAGTTCCAGGTCAGGTAGTATCGGAGCAAATTCGTTGTCAGTTTGTGGCATGAGAAGGGCTGTTCGAAGAACGTCATGATCTACAGAGTAATCTTGGCTATCTAAGGTAACAGTGAAAGACACATCATCCAAGTTGGCCCGAGCAGTAAGCCAGAACTGATGAAGGTAGAACAGTGGAACTGAAGTAGAGCAGGTGAGAAGTGGTTTGCATGGATGTGCCAGTAGGATATCTTTCACAATCTTGCATGATTTCTCTGTGATATTCAACTTGTTGAAATCGACTCTGGGATTGTTGTTGCCAATTGTGACATTGTAGTTCTCGGGAGTAATGTCATCCAAGGTGAGTAATGGAAGAGTTAGTTCAGCAACGTTCTCATTGTGTTCAGCCATGTTTATCTGAAAAGTATCACCATAAACCAAACATCCAAATTTGTTACGTGTTAGCACAGTTTAAAGTTTGGATACAGATATCTACTTGAAACAATTAGGCACAAATGCGTCATTTAGTTATGAGTCAAATAATGCATATGGCAAATAAGCACAACATGACAAGCACAATTCACAACTACATCACATTACACCACAATAATGAATCACACCAATGATACAATACATCGTGGACCTTTTATCGAGATTTCTTACTTATCAGAAAAATTGATGTTATCGAGAGAAAAAAAAAAAAAAAATTCTTTTAACAACTTATCGAGAAACTGGTGTTATCGAGAAAGTGTAATTGAATGATTTTGAAAAGTGAAACATTATCGAGACAGTGTCATTTCGAGAAAAAAAATTGACTTTTATCGAGAAAAATTATCGAGATCTTTCTTATATCAGGTTTTTGCGACAAAAACTCAAAGTTATCGAGAAACCACATAAAATTAATTTCGATAAACCAATATTTCGAGAAACTGAAGATTTCGAAAAAATAGAGTTCCCAGAAAGATTTCGACAATATTTCTCGAAAAACATAGGTTTCTCGATATTTAGAAAAGATTTCGATAAGAACACAGTTTCTCGAAAAAAATTCTTATACAAGAATTAATTCGAATTATCATGAGATTACACGTACATATCCTTCACAAATAACGTTTCCACTGATATTGGCCTGTCACCAAGGTAGATCAAACATTTTTAAGGCAAAAACACAAAGATTGCGATAATGTACTAGAACATGTATTTCGATAACTTCACGAATAAGAAACAAGTGAGTATTACAGAGTTCTAGCATATTACGACTACAAGTATGATGCATAACAATACACATAGCACAATAGACAACACTAGAGACACGTTTAACTCGATGTTTTTCACGAACGAGGCATACAAGTTTATCGAGAATCACGTTCAAGAGTGTGAAACATCCTAGCAAGATTAAGCATGCACATAAGAGACCTTTGAAGCAAATCCCACCACTAAAAACAACCCAATAATCACAGAAGCTTATAAACCCATTTCGACCCATTCTTTTGAAATCGAAAACAAAGTAAACATGATGGAATGAGACAACAATTGATGAGAAAGTGTTAGAAACCAGCCAAGTAACTAATCCCCATCAAGAATTAACTATCACAACATGTTAACCGTAATTTTCGAAATCCTAACCCTAGTTCTCGATATCAAGAAATCAATAGATCGAACCGTTGAAAACCTAATTAACCAAGATCCTATGTTTGAAATGCCCTAGTGAATCCATAGGAACTTACAATTTAATGATCAAAGTCGTGGATATCACGAATGATTGAGAGCCGTAGGTTTAGTTGAAAGGGTTTAAGAAAGGTTTAAGTATTTATGAAACTGTGGGTTTTGGTGGTACGGTTTATTTTATTTATTTTGAAAAAAGGTTTGATTTTAGTCACTTTTAGTCCTTATACTTTTATAAGAAACAAGTTAGTGTCCTAAAGTTTCTTGCAAACCATAAGTACCATTAAGATATGCCTAACTTATGAAGATTAAGTAACAAATGAGACAAAGTGACGTAAAAGAAATCGTCCACACATTCTGAAGAACCGTAAAATGCGGGAAATATGCAAGTATACCATTTAGATTTGGTAAAAGATTTAAGCGTGACTCCCCCTCAACACTTGTAAAGTATGAACAAGGTGTTGAATGGAAGCGATATACTTGCATTTTTTTTTTTTTTTTTTTTTTTTTTTTTTTTTTTGGAAAGAAAGAAAAACAAACTATTATACAAAGATAGTTGTGATGTTTGACGATCAGTGGTATTTTAAAAACTTTTCCAGATCCTCTGGTGTCAAACATCTCATACCAATTTGGTGGACTAGACTAGCAAACCTGGATGGTGCCAGAGATTTGGTAAGTAAGTCTGCCAATTGGTACTCAGTTCCAACAAAATAAAGTTCAACTGTACCCCTTTCCACATGCTCTTTGATGAAATGATAACGGAGATCGATGTGTTTGGATTTGCAATGATGCACAGTGTTGCAGGAGATAGCAATTGCACTCTTTGAATCACAGTAGATGGGAATCTTGTTGAATAGGTAGCCATAATCTTTAAGTTGTGATCTCATCCAAATGACTTGAGCGCAACAAGCAGACATGGCTACGTATTCAGATTCCGTAGACGACAGTGAAGTGCAGTCCTGCTTCTTAGATTGCCATGACACAAGTTTGTCTCTGAGAAACTGTAATCCACCAGATGTACTTTTGCGTGTGTCTAAACATCCTGCATGATCAGCATCTGAAAAAGCAATTAGTTCAAAACCAGAATCCTTCGGATAACAGATCCCCAAGTTAATGGTTCCCTTTATGTATCGAAGGATTCTCTTGACCTCACTGAGGTGTTTTTCAGTTGGTCTGGACTGATAGCGAGAGCACATGTAGACAGCAAATACTATATCAGGTCTACTAGATGTGAGATACATGAGGGACCCAATCATACTTCGGTATTTGGTAGGGTCAACAGGAGTCCCATGTAAATCAGCATCTAGTTTTGTGGTATAGCCCATTGGTGTATTAAAAGTATCACAAGACATCATTCCATGTTTCTTAAGAATTTCGAGAGCATATTTGGACTGATTTATAAAAATACCACGGGGTGATTGATGAACTTGTAATCCTAGAAAGAACGTAAGTTCACCCATCATGGACATTTCAAAATTATCTTTCATTAATTTTGCAAAATCATTAGAGTAACTTCGTTTTGTTGAGGCAAAAATGATGTCATCGACATATATTTGAACAACAAGTAAGTCCTCCCCGTAGGTTTTTGTAAACAGTGTTGGATCCACCGATCCTTTAGAAAATTTATTGGCCAGCAAGAAAGTGGATAGTTTGTCATACCACACCCGTGGGGCTTGCTTGAGTCCGTAGAGAGCCTTTTTGAGTCGGTAGACGTGATTAGGACGCTCAGGATCAACGAAGCCTTCAGGTTGGCTGACATAAACTTCTTCACGGAGTTCTCCATTCAGAAATGCAGTTTTCACATCCATTTGGTAAACCACCATATTCCTATGAGCAGCATAAGCCAAAAAGATCCGAACAGCTTCATGTCGAGCCACTGGAGCAAAGGAATCAGCAAAATCAAGTCCTTCCAGTTGGGAGTATCCTTTTGCTACCAGACGTGATTTGTTGCGTATGACAGTCCCTTCTGCATCAAGCTTATTCTTCCAGATCCATTTTAACCCGATGACAAAGACTCCGTCAGGTCTTTCAACTAATTCCCAGACTTCTAATCTTATGAATTGCTGAAATTCCTCTTGCATAGATTCAATCCAGTTGTCATAAGTCATTGCATCTTTAATGTTCTTGGGTTCTTCATGACAAACTGTGAGTGCGTAGATGCAAGTTTCTCCATCTGTGTGAAGTCGTTGTCTTGTCATAACAGGTGCATCTGGATGGCCAATAATATGAACTAGTGGATGGTCACGAGTCCATTTATGTGTTGAAGGGTGTAGTTGATACGTATCTCGCATGTTGGCAGGATCCAAGTTGCGTGTTGACGACTCAGCTATATCAGGAACTGTAGTAGCTGGTGCAAACGGATTAATGAACGCATCAGGATCATGCCCTGCGGATTGTGGAACTGATTGTGGTGTAGGATCTTCAGCTGGATGGCAGGGAGTAGAACCAGTTTGTTCTGCTGTTGATGGTGATTCAATTGAAGGACCGTCTCTCTCAACACTTGTAGAAGTTTGTTGAGGTGAGTCTGGTACAGGAATGTGAGCAGGTTGA
Source organism: Artemisia argyi (assembly GCA_030686995.1). Classification (NCBI taxonomy): domain Eukaryota; kingdom Viridiplantae; phylum Streptophyta; class Magnoliopsida; order Asterales; family Asteraceae; genus Artemisia; species Artemisia argyi. Next base: position 34,733,887 of record CM060694.1, read on the forward strand.
GCAGCGGAATTTGGTGAGACCTCAGTAGGACGGTATTCAATTGTGTCATCAAATAGTGGAGCAAACAAGGTTTCTAATTCTTTGCGGTTAAGTGGTAAAGGTTCAGCTGAAGATGCCGGAGAGTTAAGACGGTTGAATTCGGGTCCTAAGCTGTGTTGCTCAGAAGCCATTTGGGTGAGTTCATCGAAATTAGCGTGAATGGTTTCTTGAATTTCTCTTGTACGACGATTCCATATCCGAAAACCATTGGAATTTTCACAATATCCAACGAACACTCCGATGTCAGCCTTAGCTTTGAGTTTACCTAAATCATCACGATCATTTTTCGGATAGCAAAGTGCTCCAAATACATGAAAGTAATCGATGTTCGGTTTCCTTTTGTGAACAATTTGATATGGTGTTTTGCGATGGCGTTTTGTGATCATGCAACGGTTTTGAGTATAACATGCGGTTGAAACAGCTTCTGCCCATAAGTAATCTGGTAATTGAGCATTAATCAACATAGTTCTAGCAGCTTCCACTAACGTCCTGTTGCGTCTTTTAACCACACCATTCTGTTCTGGGCTTCTAGGTATAGACGTTTGATGTTCAATTCCCACTTTCTCATAGTAGGACCGAAGTGTCTGATTCTTGAATTCAGTTCCATTGTCAGTTCTGACGATTCGTACTGTGTTGCGAAGCTGAACTTGAATTTTGGTGAGAAAGGTGATGATCATCGAAGGAGCTTGATCTTTACTTCGTAGAAAATAAACCCAAGTCCATCTGGAGAAGTCATCCACAATTACTAGTATGTAGCGTTTACCGTTGATACTTTGAACACGCATCGGTCCACACAAATCCATATGTAGCAGTTGTAAGACATGATTCGTACTTTGCTCAGGTTTAGACGGAAAATGAGCACGAGTACTTTTGCCTTGTTCACAGGCTGGACATAAGTGATCTTTGGTGAAACGGAATCTTGGAAATCCATCGACAAGTTTAAAACGAGCAAGGTCAGTCATGGTTCTGAAATTCAAGTGCGAAAGACGTTTGTGCCATAACCAAGATTTAGTCGATTCAGCTTTGGAGAGAAGACATATCGGAGATGTTGCAATCATATCTGACATTGAGATTGTATAAAGATTGGAGCCGCGTGAGCCAGACATTAGATCGTTTCCTTGTAAGTCACGAACAAAGCAAGTTTTCTCACGAAATGCAACTTCTAGATCCCCATCACAGAATTGACCAACAGAGAAAAGGTTGTGTCCAAGGCCTTCCACATAGTAAACACGACTGATTTCAATGTTCCCGCTGATAAAGTCACCATATCCCATGATAAGTGCGTAATGATCATTCCCGAATCTGACAGTGCCAATGAACTTTGAGACAAAGTTTTTCAACAGTTTAAGATTGCCTGTCATATGTCGGGTGCATCCGCTATCAACAATCCAGAGAACGATCTGTACCACCTGCATCACCAGAAGAAGACACGGGTGGAACAGAAGTAAGGGTGGAACCCAAAGACAATGCGGGTTCCTGTTGGTTAGTAACACATATATTCAACAATTTAGGAATCCATTTAAAGTCTGGTTGGTGTTGTAACCAACGTTGCCAATTCCAACTAGTTTTTGCTTTCTTAATGTTAAATGCACTAGTAGTTGGCTCAGTCCTAGATTTGTTCTCGGCACCTATGGGGGTAACTGGGACATCATTAGAAACCGTAGAAGACGGCTTTCCTAAGTTAGACTTAGAGGGATTAGTGGGCCTAAAAGGAATGCGTGTCCTACGTTTCTTATGACGATTGAGAAGAGAATTAGCTAAACATTTTGTATGATCACCAGATGATACATTTTTACGACAAAACACACAAGATGCATTAATATTCAAAACATTCAAAGGTTTATCATTCGTTACATTTAGATTTTGATTACAATTTGCCAGATTAGAATCTAAATCTGATGCAACATGAGTTTTATTCAAATTCCTAAGTTGGTCTTCTACTTCTTGAGCTTCTAGGTGTCCTCTCTTACATTGCAAGATCCTATTCTTCTTTTTACTTTTTCGCTTGGGTCTGCTAACGCTAGAAGTGGAGACTAGTCCTGTAGAAGTGGAGTTATCAACATTAGTGTTTTGAACAACCTTTCCTTTATCAGTTTTGTTTATTTGATACATTCCTGGTGCTATCACCGTGGTGTCAACCATTTTTCCTTTTTGAAGTAGCTTAACTTTCTCTTTCAAATCAATGATGATGTGATTTTTGTCCTGAATTTCAGACTCAAGTAAACCATTGCAATATTTGATGTCGTCGCGGTTTTGTTGCCATTCGGCGTTTTCAAATCTGACAAGAGTTTGAAACATTTTGACTTTGAAACTTCAATTCCTTTTTAAGACTTTGAGCTTGACACCATTCAAGCCTTTGTTTGAGTTGACAAATTTCTTTTGAAAACTGTTTTGTCACATCATCATTCTTTTTCTTCAGATTTTCATTCTCATTTTTAAGTGTCTCTAATTCCACGTTCAACAAATTGTTATCAACACAGAGATCATCTACAAGCATAGAAGTACCAGATTTATAGAGATCATTCATGATAACAGACAAAATATCAGCACAGAGAACTTGTTCCAAGAGTCGATCAGCATCATTTTTGAAAACTTTAGTTTGTAGCTTTTGGACCAAAATCTCATTTTCAGCAGTATCAAAAACGTTTATCATATTTTTGACCTCCTTTTGAAGTTCCTGATCCCAACGTGTAGCACATAGACGAAGGTGTTGAACAATTGGTTTCATTTGTTTTTGAAAAATATCTCTCTTTTCTCGCTCGTAAGCGGATTGAAAAGTTTCAATTTTTATTTCTGAATTGCGTTCAATTGTTTCCTCCAAAATATCGATGTCTTCCATAAAGGTTTTGAAATAATTTAAGACACGACATTTTGGTAAACGTGTAAGTTCACCGGATGATGGTAAAGGACCATTTATTTGTGCTACAGGTGGGACAGGAGCCGCATTGTGAGATGAAACATATGACTCTTCGATAAACCATGATTTCTCAGGTAATTCCTTTTGAGTGACAAAAGATTTTGAAAGTGGATGAGCTTCTGAATAGTCATATGGTGTCCAAAATTGAACTTGACTCATTTTTGATCGACTCTCGTCTTCAAGTTCTTCTTCTTCCTCAGTATCAAAAACAACAGCACGCACAATCGTATTATCAAGAAAATAATCCATACTGTAAATTTTTGGAATTTCTTTGAATGCCGTGTGTAGAAACATTGAATTGTAATCACCAAGTGCATATCCGCAATTGGGTCTCGATTTTAAAGTAAATTTCTGAATTGTTGTGACAGAGTTCCCGTGTTTGTAAACAATGTGACGAAATTCTTTGAGTTGTTTTTCAAGATCAACAATATCACCGAGTAAGTTGTCTATGTACTTCCTTTTCCGTATTTTATGTTCATGAAAATCTTTTTGACAACTTGAAAATTTTGTTTCTGTTTTTGAAAGTTCAGTTTGAAGACATTCAACTTGTTGTTTCAATTCACCCTTCTCACTTTCAAGTTTCGACATCAACTTTCCGTGTGACTCAATTAAATCTTGTATTTTGCGTTGAAGATCTTGTTCTTTGTTGTAAGAATCTTGAAAAGCTTTTTCAAAACTTTTAGTGTGTTTAATCTTTTTTTCTTGATTTGAAAGCTGAATTTTATAACACTCAATGTCTTTTGCAAATGACGCATTTTGTTCTTTTAAAGCTTTGTTTTTCTCGTTGCATTTTATTATTTGCAATTGTTGAGCATCCAGTTGTTTAGATAACAATATGAGGTCAGGGTCTGGATCAAATGATGGTTCATGTTGTTCTAACTGATCATATTTATCGTTCTCAATAGGATCATCAAATGAGACAACTGTGTCATCATCAAATATGACAACTGTGCTTATTTGTTCATCTGTTTGAGAGGATGAAGATGATGTAGATGGAACAACTTGCGCCATATCTGATTCATAAACAGAAGGTGAGACTATTTCATTAATAAAGCATGCATTGAGGTCATGTACCTGAGACAAGCCGTCAGTGTCATACACTGGACCTGAATCATTGAGCTTAAGTTCCTGCATGTTGGCCATAAGCATCACAGCTGCATTAGCTTCCAGATCTTCCATGTCATCATCATTGTGTACATTTGCCATGAAGTTGTTGTCCTGTTCAGGGAAATGTCCATCTTTTTCATCTTGAAGAGCCATGAGTAATGCCTGCTTGTGAAACTTACTTCCCCGAGTTCTCGGTTTGGGACATGCTGTAGCTATATGACCTTGTTCATTGCAATTGTAGCACCAAACTGCATTCCCTGAGCTGGAGTTCCTTGTAGCAACTGAGTCAGACCTTTGTTGAGGAGATGCTGAGTTGTTTCGGAACCCGGTATTGTTACTAAACCTCTGACCATTCCCATAATTTCCTGAAGAGCTTCCTGAACCAGATCGACCATAGCTACGATTCTGAATTTCCACTCTTCCATCATTAACAACAGCTTGATTTCTTGTGTTTGAAGATGAACGTTGACGGTTGTTAGTTTTGTTGGAGAATTTGCTGAAAGCACGAGCAATAAGAGCAAGTCCCTGATTCAACGTATTAAAGTCATCATCGTCATCATCATTGGAGTTGGAGTAGTACACAGCATCATTGTTGTTTGACGGAACAAGTTGAGTAGAAGAATCTTGTAGAGATGAATCATAAGGGATCATTTGGTTCGAGGTGGAAGATTGTGGATAACTGAAGTAGTTCTGCTCTTGAACATATGCATGATTTGACATTGGTGGTGGAGCATAGGGAGATTGAGCTACGAGAGCCAAAGAATTTGGTGTTGAAGTTGGTGTGTATCCTCCTCGTAGAGCTCGATCTTTTTCCACTTCAGGTTCATGGTGTTTCAGAAAATCATACACCAAACCATATGGAGCATCATGAAGATTCTTCGTTTGACGAACAAATGTCACATATTTATGCCAATCAGGGCCAAGACTACCAACAAATTTGGAGTTCACAGCGATCCTTGGTACTGTGATTTTGTGACGTTCCAGATCATTGACCACATTAGTGAAACGATGATAGTAGGATTCAAGTGACTCTCCAGGTTCAATTGTGATGTCAGTGTATTCCATGTAAAGCTTGGATTCCATGTCATCTTTGTTCAATTGAGTACCTTCCATAAGGAGATGAACGTGTTCCCACATAGCTTTGGCTGTTTTCTGAGCATCGACACTTCGATAGATCGGATTAGTTATACCTTGAAGTATATAAGCCATTGCATACTGATCAGCTTCACGATGTAGTTTCTGTTCTTCAGTGAGTGCAGTTTCTGGAAGGGGTCTATCACCAGGAGGACGTGGAGGATCAGCATTTGGATCACCAGCTTCAAATCTTGTTGGCCACTCAAATGGTCCTTCAAGTATCACTTGCTTTAAGAACTGCCCATGAGGTTTCTTTAGTTCAAGAAAGCGTAGGAATCGACTTGACCATTGCACATAGTTACCAGGTGTTAGCATTGGAGGTGTCTCAAGTGATCCTGCCTCATGTCGGGATTGTTGAGTTGTAATAACTTCACACATTCTGTCAAACCAGTGAGGTTGTTTGGAGGAAAACTGAGTGTTTTGTAGTGGCACTTGATATGGTTGTTGTTGAGGAATGAGCTGTTGTTGCATCATTAGGTAATGTTGTTGTGGATTGTATTTAGGAGGTTGTTGATTCATTATGTGCGGAAGGTATTGTTGTTGCTGATACTGCTGAGGTTGTTGTTGCTGAGGTGTTTGTTGTTGAACATGAGGAAAGTAGTGATTCGGTGGCTGAGACATCTTAGAACACTTGTGTAGAAATGGATCTTGTGGAAAGTGTAGATTTAACCAATTATCGAGAAACTTAGCACAACTAGAGTTTGCGAAACTGTGTCAGATTATCGAGAAACTTTGTCAACGTATCGAGAACTTTGAAGATTTTATCGAGAAACAAGGATTTCGAAACTTTGCAGGTTTATCGTAAAAAGATTTCGATATTTTGCTGGTTATCGAAAAAAATATTTCGAAACTTTTAAATCAGTTTCTCGATAATTTTTGTGATTTCGAAAAAAATATAAGTTTTTCTCGAAAATTCACAAATTTTGCGAAACTCAGTTTTCGAAATTATACAATTTCGAAAACTTTCCCAAAAGTCGAAGTACTTAACTTTCTTATACAAGAAAGAAAATACCGAGTCCACACAAACGAAGTCGAGGTAGTGCACTTTGAGAAGATCTCGAAGAAGGGAACTTGTAGGTTCTCGATAATGTGTGATTATTGTTTTTTCAAAGAAAGCAATCCTAAAACTCGTTTTTATTTCAAGATTCTTGTACTTTTGTGTATAAAATGAGTAGATCTTAAAGAAAGTAGACAACTTTAAGAAAAAATTTCAAATTTGTAAAGTTTTCGATAAAAGTACAATGAAGCAAATATCGAATATTTTTGTAAAAGTTTTGAACTTTATGGTTTGTTTTGATTTTAAACACAAGTTTGTAAGCAAAGATGTGAGAAAAACCAAGAAACAAAACAAAAGTTTAAAATTTCACAAGAAATTCGATAAAAAAAACGAATTTGTAAGAAAGAAATCAATGAAAAACAAGAACTACACCTTCCTCTAGCGAATGATACCATTTGTTAGGTCACCATTTAGTAAACACAAGTATGATATAAAGAGAAATGAGATGAGAATGAGAGTGGGATGATTATGAGAAATTTGAGAAAGTGAAATGCAAGAGTTTCCTTAATGTTTTCAAATAACCAACCAAGTTTACAAGAGGCCTAAGACTAGTATTTATAGGAAAGGAGCTAGGGCAACATTCCTACTCCTTCCCTTTACATGAAACGTATGGGCTTGAGGCCCATGGACCTCATTCTTAAGCCTAGTAAACTTAATACAAAATGTAAATGATAGTAAATAATAACTAAGCAACCTAGCATTATTACAAATGACCGAGACTTGATAAAATAGTAAAACTATGGTTCCAACAGAAAGAACTCAAGTACAACCTTTTTAGTGTGTCACAAATGTGTGACAAGAAGCATAGAGTTCTATTCACAGAAGATGAATGCTATATCTTATCTAAGGATTATAAGCTTCCTGATGAAAGTGACATTTTGCTTAAAATCCCTAGAAAAGGTAATCTGTATAGCATTGACATGAAGAACATAGTGGCTAATAATGATGTTACTTGCTTTCTTGCTAAAGCCACTTTGGATGAATCAATTCTTTGGCATAGAAGACTTGGTCATTTCAACTTCAAGACCATCAACAAGATTGTGAAAGATGGACTTGTCAGAGGTCTACCAGAGAAAAGATTTGAAAATGACCAAACTTGTGTTGCCTGTCTCAAAGGAAAGCAACACAGAGCTTCATGCAAGACCAAAGCATTCAATTCTATTGATCATCCACTCTTTATGCTGCATATGGACTTGTTTGGTCCTACTTCTGTGAGCAGCATAAATTTGAAGAAGTATTGTCTTGTTGTGCCTGATGATTTTAGTAGATTCACATGGGTTTTCTTTTTAAGAACCAAGGATGAAACCACTGGCATCCTTAAGACATTCATCACTGAAGTTGAAAATCAATATGAAAAGAAAATCAAGATCATCAGATGTGACAATGGGACAAAGTTCAAGAATAAAGTTATGGATGATTTCTGCAGAGACAAAGGTATTAAAAGAGAATTTAGTGTCGCAAGAACTCCTCAACAAAATGGAGTTGCAAAAAGAAGAAACAGAACACTAATTGAGGCTGCTAGAACCATGTTAGCTGATTCAAAGCTTCCAGTGACTTTTTGGGCTAAAGAAGTTAACACTGCTTGTTACATTCAAAACAGAGTTTTAGTGGTCAAAACAAAGAACAAGACACCTTATGAGTTGTTCAGAGGAAGGCCTCCTACTTTGGAGTTTATGAGGCCATTTGGGTGTCATGTTACCATTCTCAATACCATTGATCATCTGGGTAAATTTGAAGAAAAGTCTGATGAAGGCTTCTTTGTTGGATACTCTATGGTAAGCAAGGCTTTTAGAGTCTATAACTTAAGAACAAAGAAGATTGAAGAGAACTTGCATGTTCAGTTTCTTGAAAATAAAGCAAACATGGCAGGTTCAGGACCAGATTGGCTATTTGATCTTGAAACATTATCAAATACAATGAATTATGTTCCTCTCACTTCAAGCACTGGAGACAAAGATCTTGAAGATTCAGAAGAATTCATTGATGAAGATGAAGCTTGTAAAGATGATGAAGATCAAATTGTTATGCCACTTTGGGACTTTGTTGATAATTCTGAAAAGACAAGTGATGCAAATGGTGTGAATTTTGATGTAAATAAAGATATTCCTACTAGCAGTGGTAACTCCATTCCCACTGCTATACCAGAAGTTTCCACTGTCAGCCAAAATGTGGAACATACTTCTCAGGAATCACAAAGTGATGATGTAGAAATCTCAAACATGCCTACAACATATGATATTCCTAGCACATCACAATCTTCAATTCACAAAGTGCATCCACTTGATAATGTTATTGGTGAACTTCAATCAGGTGTGAAGACTAGAAGACAGACAAAGAAAAATGATATTCATGGGTTCATAAGTGAAGTGTATGAGTCCAAGAAACATAATAAGAAGAATGAGTGTCTGTTTTTCTGTTTTCTCTCACAGGTGGAGCCTAAGAATGTGTATATGGCTCTAGGAGAATCTAGCTGGGTTGAAGCTATGCAAGAAGAGTTGCTGCAATTTAAACTTCAAAAGGTTTGGGTTCTTTATGACTTGCCTGATGGTATGAAGGTCATTGGTACTAAATGGGTTTTCAGAAACAAGAAAGATGAAAGAGGTATTGTAATTAGGAACAAAGCTAGATTGGTTGCTCAAGGATACACTTAAGAGGAGGGTATTAATTATGAAGAAGTGTTTGCTCCTGTTGCAAGGATTGAGGCTATTAGATTGTTTTTAGCCTATGCATCATTTCTGGGCTTCACAGTCCATCAAATGGTTGTTAAGAGTGCCTTTCTGTATGGTACTATTGATGAGGAGGTATATGTCTCTCAACCTCCAGGCTTTGAAGATCCTCAACACCCAAATAAAGTATATAAAGTGGTTAAGGCTCTTTATGGCTTACATCAGGCTCCAAGGAAGTGGTATGAAACCTTAGCTACTTATTTATTGAATAATGGGTTTCATAGATTCAAGATTGACCAAACTTTGTTCATCAAGAAAGACAAGGGTGATATTCTACTTTGTTCATCAAGAAAGACAAGGGTGATATTCTACTTGTGCAAGTATATGTTGATGATATTATCTTTGGGTCTACTAAACAAGAGATGTGCAAAGAGTTTGAGAAGCTGATGAAGGATGAATTTCAAATGAGTTCTATGGGAGAACTTACATTCTTTTTGGGGCTGCAAGTACAACAGAGTAAGGAAGGCATATTTATCAGTCAAGATAAATATGTGGCTGAGATTATTAAGAAGTTCAAGTTCACTGATGCAAAATCTTCAAATACCCCTGCTGACAAGACCACTCACCTATTGTTAAAGAATGCTAGTGGTGCTAATGTTGATGTCCACACTTACAGATCTATGATTGGTTCTTTGATGTATCTTACTTCTTCAAGCCAGATATTATGTTTACTGTATGTGCTTGTGCAAGATTTCAAGTGACTCCAAAGACATCACATATGACAGCAGTGGAAAAGATTTTTAGGTACTTGAAGACTTATCCTAATCTAGGATTATGGTATCCAAGAGACTCTCCAATGAATTGATCACATACTCAGATAGTGACTATGCTGGTGCAAGTTTAGATAGAAGATCAACTACTGGAGGATGTCAATTTCTTGGATGTAGATTGGTGTCATGGCAGTGCAAGAAGCAAACTATGGTTGCTACTTCAACCACCGAAGCAGAATATGTTGCAGCTGCTAGTTGTTGTGCTCAGATCCTTTGGCTTCAGAATCAATTATTGGATTATGGGTACAATTTCATGAACACCATTATCTATATAGACAATAGTAGTAGCATATGCATTATTAAAAATCCTGTGCAACACACTAAAACTAAACATATTGAAATTAAACATCACTTCATTTGAGATTGTTTTGAGAAAAAGCTTATTAATGTTGTCAAAATTCATACTGATGACAATTATGCTGATTTATTAACAAAAGGGCTTGATGTGGGTAGGTTTCAATACTTGGTAACAGGTATTGGAATGCTAAATCCATAAAACTTTGATGTCTAATATTTTTTTTCAGTGTTGCAGGATAGTTTTTAGGTACTAATATTGTTTGTATTGTATGTATGGTTTTCTACTAATTTGTATGCAGAGTTATCAAGAGCATAGTGGAAATTACCATACAACAGTGGAAAGTTTGGTGATAAAAGCAAGAAGAAAGAAGTACTTTTGTTGATCATCAGAAGAAGTACATAACAACCATCAAGAAAACATTATCACCAAAACAGAAGACCATCACATAAAACATGAACCTACAACCTAACACCTACTCCATAGGTTTCTTTCCTTTTCCTTCATAGTCATGCTTGCCTTTGGAAGCTTTCTTTCTCTTGTCATCAAAAGAGAGTTGTTTCCTTGGACAAGCAAGTCCCAGAACTTGCTTGGGAGGTCTTGGTGCTTGGGTAGGCTTCTCAACAGCAGGCCACTTCATGTTGCTTATGGCAGTCTTCAATGGTGTGGTGAGAGCCTTTGGAAGCTCTTTGGAAAGATCAAAGGTTGGATCATTCTCATCATCATAGGATGAACTTGAATAGAACTCCAAAGATGGAGCAGGAGAAGCTTCAGTCTTTTTGGTTGGCTTGTTGGAAGCTGTGGAAGTGGTTGCACTTGGTGGGAAGTAATATCTCCATCCTGTTGAAAGATCCTCTGAGTTTGAACAATAGCTGATTTCCTCATCAGAAGAATCATTAGAAGATATATACACTATTGGGAACCAGCTCATTGTATTAATTAAGGGTTTGTGTTGTTGAAGGTGTTTGTTGATGAGAGATAAAAGTTTTGAGCCCCCTTTTATAGGCAAATTCAAGGTCGAATTATAATTAATGAAAAATATTTACTCTTACCTGTTTTGGTAGGTTGGAGGAGTAAATTTGGTTATTATCGGGTTGACTTTTGAAAGATATTTTTGTGAATAGTAACTTGGTTAAAAAGTTACTTTAAGTTAATTATTATGGGTTAAGTTGAACATTACTTTGGTTTGTAGCATACAACCCATATTATTGGAGTCATTGGAGTAATAAAGTGTGTATCATGGACACACAACAAATGGTTATTGATTCACCATGTCTAATCCACATAAGAATCAACTAGTCCAGATCAAACGACTACTGGTAAAGACTTATCAAATCCGTTTATGGTTGATAGTTTACCAAAAACTAGGTTATCAACTCACCATACATCCAAGTGATCAAGAGTTGGCTAGTCCATAGCAAACAGCTCATGGTAAAGACATATCAAATCGGTTGATAGCTGGTAGTTTGCTAAAAACTCTGATAAGAGCAGCAAATTCTAATGTTTTATTTACCACTGCTCTTTGATATGTTGTGAAAATTTTACCACTGCTAGTTCATTAGTTACCACTGCAAGAGTAATTTTTCCACTGATGAACTAGCCATTACAACTGTTGTGTCAGTAATCTATTTTTTACTAGCCGTTGTAAAAATTACCGTCTTTCCTTATTAATAGGGTAAAATCTTTTGTGAATTATTCACTTTCTTATTATAAATTATTCTTTTTCCAAAGATAATTCTTTCTAAAGATAATTCACATTGCGCAACCTCCTCAAACCCTATTAGTATAAATTGATCATCATACGACTTGCTTTTTATCTTGATTACTAACAATTTTATTCTCTTTTTCACAAATATCATGGCGATTCTAAAATTTGTCGAGGAGCACAACCAAGTGGCCTACTTACAAAAGTCAAACGAGAAGAGTGGCCCTGTTTTTCATCAGATTGTGGATTTTCTAAACACAACTCATATAAGGTATGCCTTAACTATTAATCCCACAATCTATGTCTCTCATATCAAACAGTTCTGGAACACTGTGGAGTCCATAACTCTTGAACAGGGAGACACACAAGAATCTGTGGATGCTCTAAGAGCCACAGTTGATGGGGTAACTATTGATGTTACTGAGTCATCCTTGAGGAGAATTCTCCAATTGGATGATCTCAATTGTATCATCACATTACCTAATTCAGAAATTTTCACTAATATTGCTTTAATTGGGTATGATACATCTGAACAAAAAGTTACTTTCAGAAAAGGATGTTTTTGTCCCCATTGGAGATTTTTAATTCACACTCTTTTACATTGCCTAAGTCCTAAGAAAACATCTTATGAACAATTTGCATCAACCATGGCTTATCCTTTGGTTTGTTTGGCAACAGATAGGACTTTCAATTTTTCAAAGTTTATTTTCAATAATATGAAAGGCAATGTAAAGAGTCAACATAAATTTTTGATGTATCCAAGGTTTGTGCAAGCAGTGTTAAATGAGTTTCAACTGCACCCTCACAATAGAATTTATGAACCTTCCAGTCTTAAGCCAAAAGTTTTTCAAAACATGTGTAAGGCTTCAGATCTTTGGAATGGGGAGGTTCATCCACTTTTACCTCAAATGCTTGCTAAAATTGCTCAGGTACAGGGTGAAGATGCAACCATCCCAGTTGTATCCCATAACACACCCAATATTGTTGTTCCACCAATTCACCATACCCCTGCTGTAACTCACACTTATGAGAGAAGGTCAAAACAGCCAACTTCTCTCATTTCAACATTGCATGTTGCTGAACCTTTTGGTTTAGGAACAAGCAGTGGTGGTTCAAGGCTTTATCCTAGTCCAACTAGGGAAGAGCCTGAATCCATGCCTCATGATTCACCTCTCCCAACAGGTTACACAGTTGGAAGTGATGAAGGCAGTGTGCAACTACCTGAATTGATGGACATTTGTACCAAGTTAGTCAAGCAGGTTCAAGCTCTGGAGAAAGATCTGGCACAGACCAAAGAACAACATGCCACAGAGCTGAATAAATTGAAGAATGAGATTCAAAGATTGCAGAATGAAGTTGAGAATCTCAAGAAGGAAAGATTTGCTAAAGTTGTGTTATCTTCATCATCTTCACCTAAGGATGAGTTTTCTGCAAGTTCTACTAAAGCTTTGGGAGATTCTTCCAAACAGGGGAGGAAAATAGATGCAGAGCTTAAGGGGAGGAGTAAAAATTTTGAAAAAGAGTTTGCTGAGCTTCCTGATTCTGATAATGCTCAAGCAAAAGATGATGTTGCTGAGACTGAGGGGAGGAAATTGGTTTTTGAAGATATGGATGTTGATGCTGGTTTTAACTTTGATAATTTAGTTGGAACTACTCAACCAATTTCCACTGAAGCAGAATCTGTTCCCACTGATCAACCAATTACCACTGCAAGTGAAAAAGTTTCCACAACCTTGAAAAAATGATCAAATAATCAGAAAGAAAGCCATTGAACTTATTGCAAATACAACCTTGAATGAAGATCAAAAGTCTGCTCAACTTAAACATTTCATTCAAATGAAGAATCAACAGGCTCTTGATGAAATCATTGGGGATGTTAGAAAAGGTCAAAAGAAGCCAAGAAAGCTTACAAAGGCACAGATCATTGCTGAGATGAAGACTTTTTGTTGCCATGTTGGTAATATGAAGATGGGTCAATTCAAAGGAATGCCACATGATCAAATTGAAGGTATTTACTACAGAATTAAAAGACAAGATAGTAAATTCATTCCAATGGATCAAGAACCTATAGTTATGAAGACAAAAAGGTCTGGAGTGAGTCTTGGATCAAAAGATGCAAAGAAGTTGAAGACTCAAGAATCATCTCAAGCAGAAGAGGGTCCTTGCAAGTTGACAGAAGAGCAAGTTACAAACATGTTGTTTATATAGACTGATGTACTCAATATAGAACCTCTACAAGCAAAATATCCAGTTATTGGTTGGGAGATATTTTCTGATAGTTTTGGTGTAGCTTGGAAGATCATCAGAACTGGAAATGTCACAAGCATGTGCAGAGATTTTGAAGATATTGTTAGATCTTGTGATAGAGAAGACTTGGATACTTTGTGGAGGATTGTTCAAGATCAGTTCAAGAAGGATGAACTTGTTGATGTCAAGGCTAAGGAGTTATGGGTTCACTTCAGAAGATTATATCAACCTGACCCAAGTGATAGATATTGGAGATTTGAAGCTCATGGTACAAGAACTTTGTAGAAATTCTATGATTCAAGTTCTGTGCATCATGTTTCTACTCAAGATGGAGTTGATGTCTTTATGCTGGCTAAAAAAGAATATCCGTTGAGAGCTGGAGTATTGAAAGTGATGTTGTCAGAGAAGCTTAGGTGCTGGGAAAGAACTGAAGTCATAGATGATTTGCTACGAAGGATTTATGATCAAAGTGTGAGAGCTGATAAAGAGTTAAGAAGAAAAAGATAAGTGTTTGGAAGAATTCCCATATCCTCATGTTTACTGAATACTTGAAGAAACTTATTGATTTATGTATTAATCATAAGTTAGGGGAGGATTGTTGGGAATTATACTAACAGTTACCACGGCTAAGAGAAGAAGTTACAACTCCAGAAGATTGTACTTGCAGTGGAAACTCATTACCACTGCAAGAACATATATTACCACTGCTTATTAGATAACTGTTAGGAAACGTATTTAGATAAATATAGAATAGATCTTGTGTATATCTTATTCTATTAGCTTTATACTTATCTTGTAGAAGAGGACTCCTTGTGCTATAAAAGGAGATCCTAGGTTAAAGGTTTGATATACGTTTTTCTAGAGCTTCAAGGTGTAACCCTAGTGATATAAAGATCACTCGTATTATTATCATTAATAATATTGGAGCTAATAGTTTGTTTACATACATTGTTCTTGTTCATATACAACTGTCTTACTCACAATCAAACTTCTAAGTGTTACTAAGTAGATTCCGCATACTTAGTGATATAATTCAAAGTATCAATCTAACACAAGTTCAAGGTGTTTAGATCCATCATATTGGATGAATGATATTGATGTTAGGCTTAAGAAAACTGGCAGACTTCCAATTGGTAACATGCTTGAACGTCTTAAGAAACATGAATCGGATGTGTACTACGATTAATTTGTTGTATTTAATGCATGAGTAACTACTAAGGAGACCATTTTAGGAGCTAGTAGTCGGCTCGACATAGGAAGAGGTAGAAGCTTATAGAGTTGGGGAAAATCGTACACGGCCCCACGAATGGTATTAAGGAATATAACCCGTCATCCACGCAATTGTAACAAACTAATCAACTAGTAAAAGATAGCTAGGGAGTAGTGAAATCTAAGTAAACATGTTTATCTCATTATTGTTTTTTCTCTAAATTTACTTTCTTGTTATTTTATTTTCATTGCATTAGTAGATATTTGGGTTAGTTGACTAGCAACTAATTCCGCGCACCCTTCCAAAACCCGAGATTTTTACTTGCTTTCTAAAAAACTATAAAAGTACAAAAAGAATCATCCCTCACCTCTAGACCTAGTTTAATTAAGTTTTGATCCTATCGATACTATTCCCCGAGAGAACGATCAATCCCTCGGTACTTGCCACTATACTATACTACATCGGTCAGGTACACTGCCTGGTGGAGATTGCAAGCCTCTTGAGATCTCTTGAGAGGTAAAACCATTTGCAAGGTTGCAAAACCACGCATCAGACGTGTAAGGTTTTCTCCACCGGTGAAAGGAGCTTGTTGACTAGTGAAGGAAACTCTCGAGTTGGATACTCGGGGAGTGGAGTAGGCAAGGAAAAAGAGTCCTAGTAGCCAAACCACTATAAACATCCGTGTTGCAGTTTGATCATTTCTTTCTTTACCTTGCACTTTACTTATTACTTATTATTTGAAATTGTCGATTACATGTAAAGCTTTCAAAGGTAATTATAATTAAAAACGATAAAACTATTCAACCCCCCTACTAGTTTTCCACAATTGGCATCAAGAGCTACGTTACTCATGCTTTTTAAAATATATTGTATTTTAAAACTTGGAACGATCGATGAATTTTGAAATTTTCAAAGAAGGCAATCTATGCAAAGACCACCACTATTTGAACCAAATGGTTTTATATATTGAAAAAACCGCTTTGAAACTTACGTGAAATCAAAAGATATAGATCTTTGGTATATAATTATTGAAGATGATCACAATACTACTTTTAAAGATATTGAAGTGGTCGGGATGAGGATAGTGCACATACTAAACATAGTGAGGATCAAAAGAAATTGATTGCTAAATATAATGAAGCTAAAATGATGCTTTATAATGCTTTACCTAAGAAAGAATACGAAAGAGTCTTTATGTGTAAAACCGCTAAAGAAATTTGGCAATCTTTGATAATCCCTCATCAAGGAAATTCACAAGTTAAGGATAACAAAATTGATCTCATTGTTCAACAATAAGAACAATTTTCTATTCCCAAATATGAAATTATTGATAGTGCATTTGATAAATTTAACACTATTATTACTTCTCTAACAGCACTTGATGAATCTTTTTGTAGTAAAAACTTTGTCAGGAAATTTCTTGGAGCACTCCATCTGAAGTGGAGAGCAAAAGTGACGGCAATAGAAGAATCTGAAGATCTTTCGAGCATGTCACTTGACGAGCTAATTAGAAACCTCAAAGTTCATGAAATGGTAATGGAAAAAGATTAGGAGATAGTTAAAGGCAAGAAAGAAAAAGTTAAATCTATTTCCTTGAAAGCTAGAGTAGAATCAAGTGATGATGAGGAATCTAGCTCGGGTAGTGATGATGAAGAATATGCCACAGCCGTAAGAGACTTCAAGAAGTTCTTTCGAAGAGAGGGAAGTTTGTAAGGCAATGAGGTACACTTAAATTCATCTTGTTCTTCTATTGATAATGACACGTTGCAAAAAGAATATAACAAACTTGGTGAACTAAGCTTAAAAATCATAAACAAAAACAAATTTTTGAAAACTAAAAAGAAATTTTTAGAAAATGAAGTTTATGAATTAAAAGAAAAAGCAAAACGCTTAGCTAAGAGTAAAACTATTAACACGGTATGTACATCATGTCAAGAGTTTAAACTTGAGATCGAAAAGCTTAAAATCACAAAAGACGATCTTATCAAACAAACCACCAAATTTAAAAGGTTCCATAAAAGCAATTCTTATGCAGATGAAATAATGCAACTTCAAAAGTCACCTTTTGATAAAACGGGACTAGGTTTCACGAAATCAAAACCTTAAGTAGTCTAACAAAACAAGGCGAAAAAGCACAAAAAACCATTCCATCTGCTACAATGATCTACGGATCAGAAGGAATAAAAAATTTGGTTCTGTTCGTTGATCAAAAGGGATCCGCGGGTACTGTAGCAGAACATAAATCTTCTTTATCGGCTCGTACGTAATTTCTTAAAGTCACAAAGAAGTATAACACTAGTTTAATTGTAACAAAGCTAAAAACGGCTATTAAAGTAGGAGTAGGACTTGCTAAAAATGAATTTAGAACTAGAACTAATCAACCAAGGCCTAAAACTCATATTCCCAAATGCCCCTTTCCAAAGAGCAACTAAAATATACAACACAATTATCAAAATGGTTGGAACCAAAACTTGCCTAGAAATTATCAAGTTCCAAATTACATGCCTTGGAACCCATATCCACCATTTCTGTACATGAGTCAAGTTAATGGTATGTTTAACCAAATTGGACCCGTGAGACATTGGGGACTAAATGTTTGAGTGTTTTTCATAAAAGTATGTATGCCTAATAGTATGTTTGGAACCGGATGAATGGATCAAAGATTGTGGTTGTTCAAGACATATGACGGGAAACAATAGCCTCTTTTCAACATATCAAGATTATGACAGAGGTAACGTTACTTTTGGTAGCAAGCTTAAAAGCAAAATCATCGAAAAAGGTACAGTTTCTCATGACTCTCTCTCTCTCTATTGATTATGTTGCTCATGTTGACAACCTAGGTTTTAATCTTCTTAGTGTAAGTCAACTATGTTGTAAAAAGTATAACGTCTTATTTAGTGAGAACGAAAGTAAAATACTAAAAGATGGAATAACTATAGCGAAAGTTGTTTTAAAGAACAACGTATACGTCATGAAGATTGATAAAACTTCTATAAACTTTGACTCACCACTTTAGATGACTCCTCAACTCTTTGGCGTAGACGTTTAGGTCATGCTAATATGAGACTTATTCAATCTATATCCTCTAAAGAATTAGTTAGGAACCTACCCAAGTTGAAATATGACCAAAACTTTTGTGATGCTTGCAAAATTGGTAAACAAGTTCATAGTAGCCATAAGGCCAAAAAATGTGGTGTCTACATTTGGGTGTCTAGAACTTTTGCATATAGATTTGTTCGGTCTATCCGCTATACAAAGTTATGGAGGCAACTTCTACACTTTGGTTATAGTAGATGATTACTTAAGGTATTCTTGGACAAAATTTTTGAAAAGTAAAACGAAGCTTTTGACCAATTTGAAATTCTTAGTAAGAAAATTCAAAACCAATTAGAAAATTGCATTGTGTCAATAAGAATGGATCATGGTCGTGAATTTGACAATTAAATACAATTTGGAAATTTTTGTGATAAAAACGATATAACAAATAACTTTTTGGCACCTCGTACTCCTCAATCTAACATTGTAGTAGAATGTAATAACTGGACTCTTCAAGAGATGAGTAGAACAATGCTTAACGAACAAAATAATTTTTGTCTCAACTAGGGTGTTTTTATATTTTTTTTCTTAAAATTTTATGATGTATATTATTTTATGCTAGTTTTGGTTTAGTCATCTTATTGGTTGTAGCTAGTTGTCATTTATGGCTTGTCATAAATGATTTGTGGTTGTATCAAGTGATTGCTTGCGGTTAATGTGGTACTTCAGTCACATTCCATTACACTTAAAACATTTTTTGGAGTAATATATTTTACCGGATGGAATACCCTTTACCCAAAGAAAAATATTCCACAAAAATTTTGGTGTAACGCCGTCGACACATCAACTTATATTCTAAACCGAGTCGTAATTAGACCATTTTTGAATAAAACTCCTTATGAATTATATAGAGGTAAAAAGCCTATATTAGGATATTTTAGAGTGTTTGGGAGTAAATACTTTATACTAAACACCAAAGAATATCTCACCAAATTTGACCCAAACTCTTATGAAGGTGTATTTCTTAGATATTCACAAAATAGCAAAGCCTACCTTGTTTTAAACAAAGAAGTCTTAAGAGTTGATGAATCGTTGAACGTAGCATTCGACAAAAGTCCACCTCCCTCTAAGACATCACCTTTGGTAGATGATGACTTAGTTGAAAGTCAAGTCGTTAAAAATCAAGAAAACTTAGATAATTACAGGAATATGAACTATTAAACAAGGAAATTGTCAATGTCAAAGAATCTAAAAGTCATCAATTAGATAGTATCATAGAAAAAATTAAAGAAAAGACTTTAAGATCAAAAGTTCAAAGTCAAAGTAACTTCTTTTGTTTTGTGTCAACCATTGAATCCACAATTATAAATGAGGCAATAAAAGATGAATCATGGGTTATTGCTATGCATAAAGAACTAAACCAATTTGTTAGAAATGATGTTTAGACGTTAGTTCCTCAACCAAAAAGTCAAACAATAATTGGAACAAAATGGGTCTTTCTAAATAAAATAGATGAAAATGGTATAGTGTCTAGAAACAAAGCTAGACTACTAGCACATAGGTGGCAAAACGGGCGGGCTGAGCGGGCACGAGCAACGGGTCAAACGGGCTACGGGCTAAACGAGCGCGGGGTAAACGGGCACGGGCTGAACGAGCGCATGTTATACGAATCGTTTTAGAAAATACCCAAAACGACGAAATAAATTCCTTAAACTTAACACTTCATTTATATTTAAAAAATTAAATATATTATATCTATAATTTTTTCTTTAAAAACAATTGTAATGTTATCGAATTGTGAGAAAATATATGCACATTTGTGCCCATTTAACATTTAAATGGGCAATATATGCCCATTTCAAGAAAAGGAGGGGGACCAAATGTGCCCAAATCTTTTAAAAGTTTGCCCATATAGCCCATTTTTTTCATTTTGGTCACAAATTGCCACCTCTAAGCACAAGGTTATAATCAACAAGAAGGAATTGACTACGATGAAACTTTTGCTTCGGTTGCTAGGTTCGAGTCTATTAGGATTTTACTTGCTTATGCATGTGCACATGATTTTAAACTTTTTCAAATGGATATCAAAAAGTGCATTTTTAAATGGCTTTATTAGTGAAGAAGTATATGTTGCTTAACCTCCGGGCATCACTGATTTTGTAAAACCTAATCATGTTTATAAACTTAAAATTGCTTTATACGGACTTAAGCAAGCTCCAAAAGCATGGTATGATTGACTTAAGACATTCCTAGTTGACAATAACTAAAACATGGGTTTAGTTGACAATATTCTCTTCACTAAGAAGAAGTATTCACACATTATCATAGTCCAAATATATGTTGATGACATCATATTTGGATCAACTTGTCAAGAATTATGTGACAATTTCTTAAAAATCATGCATGACGAGTTTGAGATGAGTATGATGGGAGAACTCAACTTTTTCTTGGAATTTCAAATTAAACAATTAGATGATGGTATATTCTTTAACCAATCTAAATACATAAAAGACATGCTTAAGAAATTTGGTCTTGAAGACTCAAAACCTATTAAAACACCTATGTCCACGGAAACTAAAATCACCAAGGATGAAGAAAGTGAATCCATAGATAACACTAAATATAGAGGAATGATTGGAAGTCTTGTTGGGAATTACAATTGAGTTGATAAAACAAAACAATATGAAAGATGAAGGACTAAAGAAGACAAAGGAGTAAACTTCAAAAACATGGAAGATTTTGAAGATACAGGAAATAAAGTTAAATATTAGAATATATCCTTTGTAACCCTATGTATCTCTATTATATAAAGAGATATGGGAATTTAGTTTTTATGGGAGTCATAATGTAAACATCAGGAAAGTGTGTGTGTAACCTAGGCGTGTGAGTCTTATGTAAACGTCTAAGTTTAGAGTTTTGTTAAGCCCCAAGGATCTTATGATTCTTGTTAGAGTGTAACCATGCTATACTTGATCACATAGCATTGGGGCTGATTATACTGTTAGTGTTAGGAGATGATGACGAAGAAACCATGTAGCAAAAATAATGGTGTTCTTATTATATTCTGCTGTGCATCTTGTTTAATCATTATTATTGTGTAATCCCTAGATGATGTCTAACCAACCTCGAGCTAAAACAATCTTAACAAGTCTACTCTATCTCACGGCTAGTAGACCTGGCATAATGTTTAGTGTTTGTCTATGTTCTCGTTTTCAAGAAGATCCTACGGAAACTCATCTTGAAGCTGCAAAACAGATATTTAGATATATCAAAGGCACTACACATCTAGTATTATGGTATCCCAAAGGAACGAGAGTAGAAACTGTAACAACCCACAAAACCTCATTACTATCATTCCCATTACAAATACCTATAGTAGGTATTTCACAGGTAAATTTTTGCTTTTTATGACTCACTAGACATGCTCACGTATTCACACAAGCCAAATAACTCAACACTCACATCCTATAAACCCCTGGTATGTCAAGCATAAGATCACCACAACACCATAATAAGTAATCTACCAATCTAAAACACTAAATATATCACAAAACCCTAATAAACCTTAATTAAACCCTAATTAGGTTTATGTGCTTATTTGAACCTATATGCTTAACTTAACTAGTATGAAAGTGTCCAAGGCTTAAGTATGAGTTACCTTAGGAATATTAGGATACCTTAGGACTATTAGGCATTAGAACAACCCTTTAGAACTTAGGTACAAGTCCCTTAAGCACAAAACCATAGCTAAGTTATAACTTCCTAGAATTAGGTCTAGACTATCCCAAAACTTCACCATAGGTTACCACCACTTAGTATAAGCCTCTTAGGACTTAGGATTAGTTATTAGACACTTATAGGACACAAATCTAGGCACAAAAACCTAGAATAAACTCTAACTCCCACTAAACACAAATAGGTCATTTAGGTCACAAAACTAGGTCAAACTTTCCCAAATATTTTCCATAAGTTACCATCACTTAGTATAAACCCTTCGGGACTTAGGATTAGTCACTAAACACTCTTAGGAACCTAACCTAGGCATTAAACCTTAGGTAAAACCTTAAACACTCACTAAGTAAAACTAGGTCAAAACTTAAACTAAACTAATAAAACCTAAACATAAGCACATCAAACACCTTAACCAAGCACCCTAACACCTCTCCCTAGTTAAGCTAGCACCCTAACACCATAAAAGCACCCACACAAGTAGGTGCATCACCTACTTAAATAAACTACCATTAATCACCACTAAACCACCACTAATCCACCACTAATCACCCAAAACCATCACTAAACATCCCAAGCAGCTTAAAAGCACCTCTAAGCTACCAAGCTAGGAGGTGCATCACCTCCTTGTCACCTTTTCTTCCTTAACCACCTCCCTCGGCTCTCCTGTACCACAATAGCTCATCCTCATCACCATAGACCCTCCACGATCACCCCTAGCTTTGCTTACTCCTCCCCCTACTCTACACCTAGCTCTCCTTTACTTGCTCACTACTCTTGTCGACCCTATAAATACCCTCATACACCCCTTCATTTCATCCCACACCTTCCCACTCTTCTTTATCACATATGTTCTTTAGTTTATAACATTTAGAGTACCTAAGAGTCGAGTAGCAAAGCCTTGGCCAAGTTGTGTTGTGGTTTGAGTCGAGAAGAGCCCTAGAAAACCCTAAACCCTTGTTAAACCCTAAAGTAACCAAGTAAGCTTTACATTTAGTTCTATTAGCTTTAGTATAGTCTTAGGATAGTATTAGGATGCCTTAGATCCCTTAAGAACCCTTGCATGAGCCTTGAACCATTTCATTTACTAGTTTACATTTTAAAACCCTAAAATGAGTTTAATACATGTTTACATGCTATACACCCTTTACATGACCTATAATCTAAATTAGATAACTTGGATAGGCTAATATTAGTTAAAAATAAGCTAGAAAACTTAGTTGTTACATAAAAACATAAGTTAAATGCATTTAGGACTAGTTTTACAAAACTTTATATGCATAAGGGTATATATCGTAAATACCTGAAATTATTAAGTCTAGGGACTGTTTTTGACTATTCCTAGAAGTTATAAGTGTAAGGACTAGTTTTGCAAAGTATTAAAACCTTAGGATAGATATTAAAGTAAGTTATAAACTAAAAAGGACTAGTTATGCAAATGTTATAAAGTTAAAGGTCTAAATGGTAAATATAGAAAACTTATAAGTTAAAGGGTTAAATATGTCATTTTCTAAAACTATAGAAGTCTAGAGACTAGTTGTGTTAAGTATAGATAGTTATAAGTATAAATAATATAAGTATTATAAGTTTAGGGTAGAAAATGTAAATGTATAAACTATAAAGGTATAAAGTGAAAATATCATATAAGTATACAACCTAAATAAAGTTAGAAGCATAATGCAATAGTAGGGAGCTTCATGCGAGGAGTACTATGTGGATATTTTGTTTTGACGAGTTTGTTGGGTTTATAAATTAAAGTGCCCTGACTCCTCGAACGATTATTGCATAGACTTCTGAGATATGATGGCCCGAACGGTGTTATGATTATAACTTAACTTAATAACAATATAGCTCAATAGTAAGGAGCTTCATGCGAGAAGGATTAGCTTCTGAATTATGATGGCCCGAACGGTATTATGTTGATAACATAATACAATAGTAGGGAGCTTCATATGAGGAGTCATATACTTCTGGATTATGATGGCCCGAACGGTGTTATATTATATCTAAAACATTAACACACCTAAGAACAATAACTTAAGAAAGTTAAAACAAGATGACTAAAGCTTGACATACATCCAAACCTACAACACACTAGGATACGTGAGTAAGGCAGTCTAGTTCCCGAGTCACTATTTGCATCACTTAGATTATCTAAGCCCAGGTGAGTTCATAGCCTCACACTCTTTTAAAATGCTTTCACTCTAAATGCTTTATAAACCCTGTGAGGGGGATACATGCTACTTGCTTTACTTAAAACCGAATACAAGTCTTTTTCTTTGGTTGTTGCACGAGTAAACTAACTGCCACCACTACATAACCAAAATTCATAAATCTAATCGTTTGGGATATTTTACCCGTTCGAACGCGAATATAGTTGATAGATCTATTAGAGTTTGACAGCTCCCGTTGGTATTTACACCTCTCTGGGTGGTACCAATAAGTACTATATTTGAACCCACTGAAGGTTTAACTTTGGCAAGTTATCCTTCCCATCCCCTCATGGTTGGGTCTGCAGCACCCATGACCCAGATTGTTAACTGTGGTTCATGAGCTTAATGAATCATACCCCACTCATGATAATTGTGCATGTATCACAATTATCACACACACCCTACATTTTCCCAGATGGGTGTAACAACTGAACCCAGGGAACTTGTATTCACTAACCCTTAAACCTATGATTCTCACTCGACACCTAGTGTTGATTTTTTAAGCATGTATTCTAGGTATATCACTTCTATGGAGTTATGGCAGAAGGAGGCACTGAACTCGGAGGACTTTTCAACATGGTTATCATTCAAACATAACCTAACACCTAGATTTTTGGGACCTCATAAAAAATAAAAGTATATATTTTATAATTAAAACTCTGATAATAATGAATGATAACTAAATTTCTAAAACGTCTCTTTTCGAGTCGTTTTCTATTACTGTAACTATGATTCTATGAAGTAATACCCCAAATACTTAATCCACTGCGATCAGTGAAAAATGGGGGTGTTACAGATTGGCATCAGGGCTTCAGTTGTAGAGAACAAGGTCAAAACCTAAACTACAACTGTTTTTCCTAAACCCGAGAAAAGTCCTCAGTACCTCTGCCACCCTCTGTAACTATACGTGCTAAGGTTAGTATAATAATTGCCTGCTTAATTGCTAAATGATTTACAGTATTTTTACTACTATATATATATATATATATATAGCTATGTCTACTCCCCACTACCCTACCCCCGTCTCATCTAGTTTACATCCGGAGAATGATCTTCCCTCTCCGAATGTACTAGATTATTCCCCTAAACCCTATATCCCCAATAATTTAAAAGACTCTAGGAATAGTTTAGATATACCTTCACCCTTAGGATATACCCCTTCCTTAGATAACCCTCATTTAAAACACATAAGATATTTCTACGCTAAGACATCACCCCTACCTTCCCTAAACCCTGTTATACACCCACCTTTCCCCCCATCTAGATTAGAACCCCATGGTTTCTTTCTCCCAAGAGAACCATATATACCTAAAAACTCTATCCCTACCTATACCCCTAGATACGACTTTAGGCAACCTTATACCTTATGACCTACCCCTTGCTTAGTAAACCCTCTCATTTCATCTTGGAAAGATGAAATTGGAGAAAAACCCTCTAAGACAACTTTAGAAAATGAGGAAAATCAATTAGAGGAAATTTTAAATAACTTAGATGAGATTTTCCTTGACCTTCTTGAGAAGATAGAAAAAGAAAAACCAAATGAAACACCACCATAAAATAGCCTTTGCCCGTTTTAGGATTTGCACTTTAGAAAAGATAATAGATGATGATGAGAAAAAATTTCAATCAAACCTAGAAAACACAAACTATTGGAATTAGGAAATTAGGAAACCTTATAAACCCCTAGGTAATATGCCTTATATACCCTAGAATAGTTAGCGCCTATAGGATATGTAAAATAGAAAATCAATAAAATAAGTTAGTTTTTAGAAACTACCTAATACCCCTCAATTAGGATAAATTAGATAAACCCCTTAGGAAAATACCTCTCCCACATTACCTTAGGTCATCCCTAACCCAATAGTAACCCCTTAGGAAAATACCTCTCCCATATTACCTTAGGTCACCCTTAGCCCAATAGTAACCCTTTAGGAAAATTAGGTATAACCCATAGAATATAACAAGTTAGGTACTTGTTATAATCTACCCTTAACCCTTACCCTTAGGAATTTAGGAAAACTACCCCGATGTCTTAGATACATAGAATCTCTAAACTATTTTAAACTCCCCTCATACTTCCTCCTTCCCTAAAGCCCAATCACTCCCAAACACTCTCCCTAAATCAATGGTGAGAATACTTATTCTACACCATAGAGATCTGAATTCTTTCTCCTATGATATCTAAAACCTCACTACTTCCTTAGCTTTCCTAAGCTATTTCCTTCCTAGTTAGAGATTCAACCCCTAACTATCCCATATGCAAAGATATGATGATTTATATACAAGCATATTCCTATCCTTTTTCCTCTTCATTTCCTTAGATTACTATGATTTTTCCAAATTAGTTTTCCCCATCCCTTTAGTAAAAACCATATTTAGGATTCCTATACTTGAGGTTAGAAATAACATTAGGATATCTCTAGAAAACATAGAATACATTAGGTCACTAAGATAGGCTATTTAAGAAACCCTTGAGGAATTAGAACATTAGGATTAGGAATCTTTAAGGTCTTATAGGTTAGAAACCAGAATCCCTTCCCCAATAGAAAATTTTATGAAGACATCCCTATAAGATAGGACTTAGCTTAGAAAATTCCTTAGGATTAGAACCTAGAAATATTAGGAAAAACATAGGATTAAATAGTAAAACCTCTACCACGAACCATTAAACCCTAGTTTAGGATAGACACCTAGCAAGCTTCTACTATATAGGAATAAGTAGTTTTAGGATAAAGAAAAATTGCCCTACCTAGTCTCTTAGGATAACCACATATATATATTTGAGGATTTTAGATTACACCTTAGGATTTGACATCTCATAGAATATACATTAGGAAATTTCACTTAGGAAATACTTTTGATACTACTATAGCTGGATTCAAATTCCTAGGAATAGTAATTGATTGGCTCCAAACGGTCAACCTAAATTGACCAAGGGATGGTCAACAAGGTCAAACAGCCTAGAGACAATGCTCCGTGGAATATAGTGTTTCCCCAGGTCGTTATGTCCCAGTGTGGATTGTATTCAAACAGGTTTGTGATCAGGTGAATTTGGACAGAAAGGGGTTTGTGTGATTGCTTAAACTAAGGAATCTACAAGGAAATAGCTTAAATAAGCTATATGAACAAGACTGGAAAGTTGGAAAAACCAGAAACGTTTTAAACCTAAAAATGTGTACGTTCAGTTTAAATTTACACGAACGTACAAAATAAAAAGCGAAATCTGAAATCTGAAAACCCCCAGGGGTGAAAATAATGTTTTTACAAACCTAAGGATAAAAGAAAATTTTTAGAAAAAGAAAATGAATTTTTACACTAATTAATTATTTATTATTAATTAAATAATATTTAATACTAATTATTAATATTTAAATAACTTAAATACAATATAATATTATTTTAATACTAGAAAAATGAAAATTAAATTTCTAAAATTATAAAATAACTAAAAACTAATTTTAAAATTAAAAATATACTTTTTCGTCTTTTTGTGGATTTTATATTAATTAATGTCTAATTCAATATTAATTACCTAATTAGACTAATTTAAATTATTAAAAATACTAAAAAGACTTAGAAATTATGAAAATTTTTATAAACCTAGTTAACCATCACAGGAATCTTAAAAAATTATAAAAAGTTTGTTTTATAAGTTTTTACACTATTTTACTAATTATTATATTAAATATTAATTAATTACTAATTAAACTAATTAAATTATAAAAACTAGAAAATGAACAGTAAAAATTATAAAAAAATTCCTAAAATTATTTTATAACTTATGAAAGCTAGGAAAAATATAAAAACTAGGGTTTACTTTATAAAAACTAATTTTGCTATTTAATACTTAATTATTAATTAATTATTAATAAAACTAATATTAAATCTAATAAATACTAAATGACCATATCAAAATCTGAAAAAATTACTGAAAGTACTTAAAGATAAAAGGAAATTAAGAAAAATATAAAATTGCAAGTTACTTAATAAAAATTTAAAAAGGAAAATTAAAAGGATAAATTAAATTAAATAGAAACTATCACTTATTTTAAAGTTGGTTTTTCTGGATTTTTCTTTTACAAAACTATTTTAAAACTAAAAATGGAAAACTTTTGTGAAGATGAACTTGCTAGTACTTAATAATAAGCACTTTGGATTGCTTAACCTTTGACAGTTGACTTTGGTCAACTATGAGGGCAAAAAGCTTGGAAATAAGCTATAAACTGAGACACAGAGGTAAATCAAGCTACAAGGTACTGAGATAACTAGAAATAAGCCAAAAAGAAAGGATTATACACAAGCAATAAACTGGGAAAGGCCAATAAGCACTTGGCTTATACCACCGGCCACACAGAAATGGGACAAGGTTTTAAGCTTCCTAGGGGGCCCACAAGGGTGAATAGGCTCAGAAGCTTACTCAAACTTTGAAGATGGCCAAGAGGGGGGTTGAAAGGGCCAAAAGTGGGGTTATGGGACCCACTGTGGTGGCCAGAAAGAACCACCAAAGGTGGTGGTGGTGATGATGATCTGCTGATGCAGGGGAGAACACTCCCCCTCAGGTGTGTTTGGATGGGTGTGGGACCCACAACAAAAATTGCAAAAATAAAATAAAGATGGGATCACAAAGTTGAGGTGGGATGCTACAAATCCTAAAATGCTCAAGGATTGAATCAAAGTACAAAATTCCCAAAAATTCCCACAAAAAGTGGATTTCCAACTGATTTTGAAATTTGACTTTTAAGTAAACACCTAGTTTTGACATTGTTGAACTTTAGATTGATCTAAGTTAACTAAAAATGATTCAATAAGCTGAGATAAGGCCACTTTAAACTAAATCAACAACTTAAAAGCTAAATTGAGGGTTTGTGGATTCAAAACCCCACACATTTAACTGTGAGGGGGGATTTCTTGTGATTTTGACTTTTTTCTGAAAAGATACCAAGTATTATGCTTTAACTAGCCTATTTGAGTCTACTATGAACTAATGACACTGAATGCAGAACCAAAAACACCCCAGAACAAAGCAAACACTCCTATTCCAAACACTCCTTATAAATCTATTTTTAGAAATTTTGCAAAGGAAATCACAGATTTGAACCATACAACTAATGCACAAGGTTAACTAATGGCATAATGAGCTCATTCAAGTATGAAAACACCAATAATGATAGTAAATACACAAGAATCAAAAGTTAATTATTGTGACTGTCAAATTAGGAAACTGAGCAACCAAGGTATCTAAGGAACAAGTATGCAATGTAACACAATCAAATCACTTAATTGCATCTCAATACACAGAAAATAAAGATTAGCACTTGAATTAGCAATGTAAATAGTAAATGCCTAAAAAAAATAGGAATAGGCCTTACAAGTCGTCCATTGCACAGGACTATGAACCATGAAATCACAGCTACCCCTACACCTCTCCATGAGGTTCTAAACTCATGAGAATCCAAAAATCAACCTTGCTCCTTGCTTCATCATCCTTCTAAACTGATTTTTCTATTTTCATTCTATTTTACTTGAATTTTTTTGTATTTTTGTAATTTTGAGTTAAGATTGATCTTGATGGTCAGTGAGCTTTTGAAAGCTTATTACTAACTTGATTTGAGCTTAATGGAACTAACAAACAACAAATTTCAACACATAAGGGTGATTAGAGATTGTTAACAAAAAATTTGCAAAATCTAAAATTATCAAAAGGAACTTGAATTTTAAGCTTTAAGATGGTTGCTATTATACTAAAAATACTGGATACAATCTATGCAACACAGAAATACAATTGAAACTTGAAGTTAAGCTAAAAATACATTTTACACTACCCTCTAACTACTATCTGCTACCCTTTTGCCTCTTTCTTCTTTATAGTAGATTTTTAGGGTTTCTTTTGACTTTCTCAACAAATCCCACCACTTTCTAGCCCTTAGATGAAGATTAAATGATCCCTACCATTAAAATGGATTTTTGGCGCCAAGTTAGCTTTTTTTAGTTAGGGGTTGAGTAAAGGGAAAAGGGATGCAATTAATGCATCTTAGAGGGTAGTTTGGAGGAGGGAGCATGAGTGGGAAGAGTGGTTAGACAAGTGGAAGAGTTGGGGTGGAAAACCAGGTGTGGTAAAGAAGCAGTGGAGGAGATGGTGGTTTGGGAGGGGCGGTTTTGCAGTTTAACCGGGGTCAAACTTGAAAATGGAAGTTGGGCTTGTGGTATTGGACTGGACCAGGGGTATTGGATGTTGGGTTTGGATTTTGGTATTTTGAGTTTGGTTTGTTTATTTTAAGCTTCAAAATCACAAGGACCATTCATGTAATTAGCTGCAAATCCAGGGGCTGTAATTGTAAATTTCCCCAAGTTCTCACAAGGACTAAAAATGCCATACTTGATAAACCCAAGGACCATTGATGTAATTTCCCATTTTTAAATGCCTAGGGACCAAAATTGCCAAACTGCAAAACTCCAGGGACCAAACATGTAATTTTCCCAAACTTTCATCCCAAGGACTAAAATTGATATTTGTGATTTCCCAAAGTCCAATGATGATTTTTCTTCCAAATATTTCCCACCAAGGACCAAAATTGTAATTTTTCCAAAAATGAATAACCATGGGGCCAAAATTGCCATGTTTCAAAGTTGAGGGGTTGTTTTTGCCAATTTGTAAAAACTTTTATCCAAGGATCAATATTGAACATTTTTAAATTTCCAAGGACTTAAGTTGACTTTTCTTTGAAATAATTTCACTGTGGACTAATTTTGGCAATCTTTGAAAGTTCAGGGACTGAAAATGTCAATTATGTAAACTTTGATCGCTTTTCATTTGTTTTCAATCCTTTTTCCCTGAAACATATAAAAACACAATCTAATGATATTTTCTATATTTTGATGCATTTCGAAGTGTTTTTGACAGTTATTGTGGGTTTAACAATGTAAAATATATGTGTTTTTAGACACATATCAATTTCCCCACACTAAACTATTGCTAGTCCCTAGCAATCTTTTTAGAAAACATAATGGATTTGAATCTCTTTACCAAAAACCATTACTTCTGGAGTAGCCAAATGTTTCAGTCCAAGTAAGAACTATGGTCCACCTGATAACCATGTGATTTTGAGCAAACCACCAGCTGTAAACGGATTTGATTTGTCTTTACCAGAAGTCGTTTGCTTCTGGACTAGCCAACTCTTGATGGACATAGTCAACATCTTGGTGAGCAGATTACCAATTATGATTTTCCACTGCCTTTACCACAAGCCATAATCTTGCGGGCTAGCCAACTCTTTCACTTTTTAGGATATGGCGAGTTGAGATACCATACAATTTTGGGCAAATTGCAAGCCATCAATGGATTTGAGTTATCTTTAACAAGAGCCGTTTGCTCCTGGATTAGCCAATCCTTTTGTCGTTTAGACATGGCGGACTGATAATCACAAAAATTTTTGAAGCACAAGTGAAAAATTTTTAAAATTTTTGCCAAAAACGGGGGTACTAGATGGTAAAATGTGATAAAATTCGCTAGAATACCCCCCCCCCCCCCCCCCCACACTTAGAACGAATATTGTCCTCAATATTCAAAGTCCCGGCTATTATGCCGACTCTTTGAACGTAAAAGGGCAACATTACAAGCTAAATGTGGAAACACTGTTTTTTCACTTTGTTTGTAACCACGGCAGGGGTAACTCCCCCACACTTAGGGTGAAAACCCTATATGAATGCTACTGTTTTTGTTTACTGAGTCGCTAGCTTGACTCGACCCCGAATTCATTTGTTCTTGGGGAAGCATGATGTGGAAGAAGCAATCTCCATCGGACTTTCATTCAAGATGTTTAGATAAACATTTGAAGCACGTGAAAGTTCCACACCAATGAGATATAATCCCGGCTCAATATAATGGTAAATGGAAATGCCGGGGTCAAAGATAGTGTCTTCATTCCTGAAGGAGTGAAGAAGAGAGGAAGTCACCGAGAATGTCATAAGAATAATCATGAAAAGATGCTCATCCTCAAGATCAGGTTTAGTTTCCTGAATTTGGATTTTGTCGGTTAAGCTCTTAGGGTTAGAAAACATCCTGGGAGGGAGGGTGGGATAATTTGTCATAGAAATACAAATTCTCATGATTGAGAATCTTTCCCCCCGATCATGATGTTTCTTGACATCATACTCCGGAGGAGTCATGATAAGGTGATCAATGATAGGCTCAGAAGGTATTTCATCAACGTCACTGATGTCTCTATAAGATAAAGAATTTTCATCAGTGTGTGAATCACTAAGCCCGGTGTTGAGATAGGAATTGAGTGATGGATCATCATTCAATAAGCTTTCAAGGAAAAGAATATCCCCCTCAGAATCAAGATAGTTATCATCAACTTCATACGAAGTTGAACTATCTAGGGCAAGGAATGCTTCGACTTCTTCCAGATCATCTTTGAAATCAAAGAGATCATCATCACATCCCGATGGAAGTGGATTGGTGTGAGTGAGTTCATCGGCGAGCTCCTCGAGAAGAAAGTCAACATTAGAGTGGGGAAGAGATGCATCAACATACTCAATGTCTCCATAAGATAAACAATCATCACTGGAATCACAGACATTCTCAATTTGATCATTTGGATTATCAGGGGGAGAAGGAATATCACACACTTGATCAAAAGTTCCCTGTGACTCTCACGGGATTGGGACAAGGATCTCAACACTAGACTTTATTAATTCGTCCGATTCCTTATTAGGAACAGTGCTAAGATGCTCATCCCCCATGTTTAGAGAGTGAGTGTGAACTTCGGGTGTGATAACAACAGACTGAGGGAGATGAGTGGAGCTAGCATTCATGGATTGTACGAGTTCCATTTGATCTTCTGCTAGTAATTTCTCCGTCACATTATTTTCTCCCTGCTTTTCCAGGGAAGGAATCACAACTGATGAATCTGACGAACCCTCATAAAATTGAAGGATATCAAGGGTATCTTCATTATCACTATCATCATCACAGTCTAGAAGAGCAGCTTTACAAAATTTGGCACGTGTTATAGCTGCTTGTTCTAAGACTAGCAATTCTTCCATGCTCAATTCGTTTCTAGCATCTCATTCTTCAGCAAGTAATTTTGCCATAGATTTCTCACGAGAGTCTTGAAACGATGTAGTAACCAACTCCTCCTTAAGTTCTTTCAATATCTCAAGAGCCTTTAGTAAAAGGTCTTACTCAGTATCATGAGGAGTTGTGTGAATCATTTGGTACTCTGGAGGTTGGTCATGATACAGATAGTCATAATTGTTACAAAGAAATGGATTCCTTGTTTGACTATCCGAGCTAGAGTGTGGACCTCCACAGTACTCACAACAATATGATTGTTGTGACTGGTTTGGTGAATAACATGGATATTGGTCATTTCCAAACTTCTGAGTGTTATCAGGAAACTATTCATAGACAAACGTGTTTCCGGATTGACACTCAAATCCTTGGTGAGGACCTCCACAATACTCACACGAATATGTCAGTATCTTATGGTGTGGTGGCTGGTGGAATAAATTAGTCGTGACATGATGAGAATAGGGATCCTGGTTATAGACAGACCCGTATCCTGACTCTACCATGCCACAGCTGGGGCAATTACCACCGTTATGAGGACCACCACACCATTAGCAACCCAAATGGGGTGGATATGACATAGGAAAGAATCAAAGGTACATAGAGGGGTAGGGATGAAGAATCAACGATGTGAGAAGGTAAAGGTGGATATTTTTGTGATTTTTGAAAAACATTTTATAAGAAAGAAAAATCTTTTTGTGTTTTTTTTTTGTTCGTTGAAAACTGATTTTAAAATGTTTTCGGGAACAGTTTTGTGTAAATAAGAAGATAATATGAACAACGGTGGATAAATATACAATGGGTGTATATCTCGATTCACCAATCTTTAAATACGGTTGGATACGCCCACAACCTCCCCGGCAGCGGCGCCAAAATTTTGATTGGCTCCAAACGGTCAACCTAAATTGACCAAGGGATGGTCAACAAGGTCAAACAACCTAGAGTCAATGCTCCGCGGAATATAGTGTTTCCCCAGGTCATTATGTCCCAGCAAGGTGTGGATTGTATTCAAATGGGTTTGTGATCGGGTGAATTTGGACAGAAAGGGGTTTGTGTGATTGCTTAAACTAAGGAATCTACAAGGAAATAGCTTAAATAAGCTATATGAACAAGACTGAAAAGTTAGAAAAATCAGAAACGTTTTAAACCTAAAAATGTGTACGTTTAGTTTAAATTTACGCGAACGTACAAAATAAAAAGTGAAAACTGAAATAAAAAAACCCCCAGGGGGTGAAAATAACTTTTTTACAAACCTAAGGATAAAAGAAAATTTTTAGAAAAAGAAAATGAATTTTTACACTAATTAGTTATTTATTATTAATTAAATACTATTTAATACTAATTATTAATATTTAAATAACTTAAATACAATATAATATTATTTTAATACTAAAAAAATGAAAATTAAATTTTCAAAATTATAAAATAACTAAAAACTAATTTTAAAATTAAAAATATACTTTTTTGTCTTTTTGTGGATTTTATATTAATTAATTACTAATTCAATATTAATTACCTAATTAAACTAATTTAAATTATTAAAAATACTAAAAAGACTTAGATAATTATGAAAAATTTTATAAACCTAATTAACCATCACAGGAATCTTAAAAAATTATAAAAAGTTTGTTTTATAAGTTTTTACACTATTTTACTAATTATTATATTAAATATTAATTAATTACTAATTAAACTAATTAAATTATAAAAACTAGAAAATAAACAGTAAAAATTATAAGAAAATTTCTAAAATTATTTTATAACTTATGAAAGCTAGGAAAAATATAAAAACTAGGGTTTACTTTATAAAAACCAATTTTGCTATTTAATACTTAATTATTAATAAAACTAATATTAAATCTATTAAATACTAAATGACCATATAAAAATCTGAAAAAATTAATGAAAGTACTTAAAGATAAAAGGAAATTAAGAAAAATATAAAACATCAAGTTACTTAATCAAGTTACTTAATAAAACTCTAAAAAGGAAAATTAAAAGGATAAATTAAATTAAATAGAAACTATCACTTATTTTAAAGTTGATTTTTCTGGATTTTTCTTTTACAAAACTATTTGAAAACTAAAAATGGAAAACTTTTGTGAAGATGAACTTGCTAGTGCTTAATAATAAGCACTTTGGATTGCTTAACCCTTGACAGTTGACTTTGGTCAACTGTGAGGGCAAAAAGCTTGGAAATAAGCTATAAACTGAGACACAGAGGTAAATCAAGCTACAAGGTACTGAGATAACTAGAAATAAGCAGAAAAGAAAGGATTATGCACAAACAATAAGCTGGGAAAGACCAATAAGAACTTGGCCTATACCACAGCCCACACAGAAATGGGACAAGGTTTTAAGCTTCCTAGGGGGCCCACAAGGGTGAATAAGCTCAGAAGCTTACTCAAACTTTGAAGATGGCCAGAAGGGGGGTTGAAAGGGCCATAAGTGCGGTTGTGGGACCCACTGTGGTGGCCAAAAAGAATCACCAAAGGTGGTGGTGGTGATGATTATCTGCTGATGCAGGGGAGAACACTCCCCCTGCAGGTGTGTTTGGATGGGTGTGGGACCCACAACAAAAATTGCAAAAATAAAATAAAGATGGGATCACAAAGTTGAGGTGGGATGCTACAAATCCTAAAATGCTCAAGGATTGAATCAAAGTACAAAATTCCTAAAAATTCCCACAAAAAGTGGATTTCCAACTGATTTTGAAATTTGACTTTTAAGTAAACACCTAGTTTTGACATTGTTGAACTTTAGATTGATCTAAGTTAACTAAAAATGATTCAATAAGCTGAGATAAGGCCACTTTAAACTAAATCAACAACTTAAAAGCTAAATTGAGGGTTTGTAGATTCAAAACCCCACACATTTAACTGTGAGGGGGGATTTCTTGTGATTTTGACTTTTTTCTGAAAAGATACCAAGTATTATGCTTTAACTAGCCTATTTGAGTCTACTATGAACTAATGACACTGAATGCAGAACCAAAAACACCCCAGAACAAAGCAAACACTCCTATTCCAAACACTCCTTATAAATCTGTTTTTAGAAATTTTGCAAAGGAAATCACAGATTTGAACCATACAACCGATGCACAAGGTTAACTAATGGCATAATGAGCTCATTCAAGTATGAGAACACCAATAATGATAGTAAATACACAAGAATCAAAAGTTAATTATTGTGACTGTCAAATTAGGAAACTGAGCAACCAAGGTATCTAAGGAACAAGTATGCAATGTAACACAATCAAATCACTTAATTGCATCTCAATACACAGAAAATAAAGATTAGCACTTGAATTAGCAATGTAAATAGTAAATGCCTAAAAAAAATGGGAATAGGCCTTACAAGTCATCCATTGCACAGGACTATGAACCATGAAATCACAGCTACCCCTACACCTCTCCATGAGGTTCTAAACTCATGAGAATCCAAAAATCAACCTTGCTCCTTGCTTCATCATCCTTCTAAACTGATTTTTCTATTTTCATTCTATTTTACTTGAATTTTTTTGTATTTTTGTAATTTTGAGTTAAGATTGATCTTGATGGTCAGTGAGCTTTTGAAAGCTTATTACTAACTTGATTTGAGCTTAATGGAACTAACAAACAACAAATTTCAACACATAAGGGTGATTAGAGATTGTTAACAAAAAATTTGCAAAATCTAAAATTATCCAAAGGAACTTGAATTTTAAGCTTTAAGATGGTTGCTATTATACTAAAAATACTGGATACGATCTATGCAACACAGAAATACAATCGAAACTTGAAATTAAGCTAAAAATACATTTTACACTACCCTCTAACTACTATTTGCAACCCTTCTGCCATTTTCTTCTGTATAGTAGATTTTTAGGGTTTCTTTTGACTTTCTCAACAAATCCCACCACTTTCTTGCCCTTAGACGAAGATAAAATGATCCCTACCATTAAAATGGATTTTTGGCGCCAAGTTAGCTTTTGTCAGTTAGGGGTTGAGTAATGGGAAAAGGGATGCAATTAATGCATCTTGGAGGGTAGTTTGAGGAGAGAGCATGAGTGGGAAGAGTGGTTAGCCAAGTGGGAGAGTTGGGGTGGAAAACCAGGTGTGGTAAAGGAGTAGGGGAGGAGATGGTGGTTTGGGAGGGGCGGTTTTGCAGTTTGACCGGGGTCAAACTTGAAAATGGAAGTTGGGCTTGTGGTATTGGACTGGACCAGGGGTATTGGATGTTGGGTTTGGATTTTGGTATTTTGAGTTTGGTTTTTTTTATTTTAAGCTTCAAAATCACAAGGACCATTCATGTAATTAGCTGCAAATCCAGGGGCTGTAATTGTAAATTTCCCCAAGTTCTCACAAGGACTAAAGATGCCATACTTGATAAACCCAAGGACCATTGATGTGATTTCCCTTTTTTAAATGCCTAGGGACCAAAATTGCCAAACTGCCAAACTCCAGGGACCAAACATGTAAATTTCCCAAACTTTCATCCCAAGGACTAAAATTGATATTTGTGATTTCCCAAAGTCCAATGATGATTTTTCTTCCAAATATTTCCCACCAAGGACCAAAATTGTAATTTTTCCAAAAATGAATAACCCGGGGGCCAAAATTGCCAAGTTTCAAAGTTGAGTGGTTGTTTTTGCCAATTTGTAAAAACTTTTATCCAAGGATCAATATTGAACATTTTTAAATTTCCAAGGACTTAAGTTGACTTTTCTTTGAAATAATTTGACTATGGACTAATTTTGACAATCTTTGAAAGTTCAGGGACTGAAAATGTCAATTATGTAAACTTTGATCGCTTTTCATTTGTTTTCAATCCTTTTGTCCCTAAAACATATAAAAACACAATCTAATGATATTTTCTATATTTTGATGCATTTCAAAGTATTTTTGACTGTTATTGTGGGTTTAACAATGTAAATTATATGTGTTTTTAGACACATATCAGTAATACTCATAATAATAGTAATAATGGTAGTAATAGACAACTTAAAACAAAAGAGAAAACCCGAAACTACACCTGAAAATAATGACACTCCTAGTAAACCCTTAGGAAAGAAAACACCTAAACCTATACCCTCTTTAGAACCCTCTACTTCATATGAACCAAACACCTCACCCTTAGATATTAGGATTAGTTAGGAAAGACTAGAAGAACTTTAGGGGAAAAACAAACTTTGGAAAGGCATCTAGTTAATCTAAAACTCCATTAGGATACTATCTTTCAGGTATCCTATACTCTTACTCTTCCGTTTAATCTTATCCTTCCGTTTTCTTTTCTTCTACCGTTTAAATCCTGTTTAAGTCTCTTTCTCCCGCCTTTTCCTACTTTTCCATTCAAAATCCCATTTTCCCGCCTTTTTCCCCATACCCTTATTAAAATCCTACTCTTCTGTTTTCTCTACTCTATCGTTTAATCTTATACCCTTATACTTTTCCACATCACCTAGACCTACCCTTCCATCCCTCCACTATCTTTCATCCTTTCATACCCTCCTATTTTTTCCTTTTCCTTCTTTTATCTTCCTCACTCTTTCCTACTAAAATCCCTCATTCCATTTCCTTCCTTTTTATCTGTTAGCCTCGCTCTTTTATAAAGATAACGTCACATACGTGAATTGAACTAGATACGTAGTTAGTTGTGTCTTTAGGGACTACTATTGTACAAAAGCCAAACATGTAATAGGATGAGCCTATAAATACCCCTCATGACTCTCTATGAAGGGTGTGAGAAATTGTGTAACTTTCATCTTTCATATTAATATTATCCTTTTTCTTCACCCTCTCTCTACTTTATCTCTCTAGAACCAAACATGAAATCCATCTATTTTGATCAACCTTGACCTCCCGAATCACATAAAAATCATTACTTTTCGGTCCTACAATTGGCATCAGAGCTACGGTGTTGTATTTTAATGATTTTTATGGTGTGTTCGTACCACTTTTAAAGCTCTCCGTAGCATTTTTCAGATCTGAGCAAAAATTAATAATAATAATGTTTTATTATTATATATATTTGGTAATGTTTCGGTTACAGCAACATTTTTGTATCTTCTGTGAATAATATGTGGTCAAAACTGTCAAAATGGTGCTTTTGGTCTCGTTTTTTTCTGGGTTTATCTGGAAACTTTTGAAGATTATAGAGTTAGAGTTTGAAGATTATCGAGTTAGCATGCTACTTATCGAGTAAGAGTCACTTTTATCGAGTAAGCTCATTTTTTGCGAGTTAACCATTATTCCTTATCGTATATCGAGTAAGGACTTATAGGTTCTCAACTTAGGCCAAACTATACTCGGATAACTTCTACTTATCGAGTTAGCACCCATTATCGAGTAACCAATTTGAAAAAAAAACAGAAGATAAGATGAAGAGAAGATGACCACAGTTGGCCACAAAACCAAATACCACAACCTCATTGACTTCAGTCGTATAACCATCATCAGTTCTAAAACAACATCAACAACTCTAAACCTACATCTACCTCCCATCTCAAATCCAAGAGTGAATCAAGATAATTACAAGATCTCAGTCGGTTCAAACTTTTCCGCAAATCTTTTTAAGATTTTTTTAGTTTGAACCTAAAACCATCACAGATCATTGTTGAAGACCATGCTTCAATTAATATCCGAAACTCAATAAGAAAAAGATTTATAAAAATGTTGCTATAATCATTTTCGTGGCTCGGTTTTGAACAAAAACACAAAGCAAAACAAACAGCACCTACCGTGACCTTTTACACAAGATCTTGAAGTCATTATTAGAGCTCGTATTCTCATAAGAAGAAGAAGAATGACAGGAGTTTGTTGGTGTTCAGATTGACCATACGGAACAGAAGGATAGATAAACAAAACCATGGTTTAGTTGTTGCTTTCTTCGATTTTGTAAGTGACAAAGAGCTGAGATAAGATGAGTTATTGTTGAGATTAGATCAGTTTTTGAAGGTGGTATTTGGATTGGATTAGATATTTCATTGACATGTGGTAGGTGATGAGGCGAAAAATGATCCGTTTTTAGGGGGTCATTTAAGCCCGAATCCGAATTTATTTGATCAAATATTGCCCTAAATCGTTCCTTTTGTGATTTTAGGTGTCTGGAGAGTGAATTCTGGAAAAGAAGCCATTTTGGACGTTTTTGGAGCATAAAAGTGAATAAAACGGCAAAGTACCAAATTTCCATGCTGAAGATACAAGGTGACGGCGTCAAGAGTAATATCTTGACGGCGTCAGACATGAAGATTAAAATACCGAAGGTGGTGACGGCGTCAAACGCCTTCATGACGGCGTCAAAGTGGCAAGAATAAAATACCGTGGTCGGTGACGGCGTCACATAGGCCGTCATAAGTAGATCAAGGCCGTCCGAGGAAGTATATGGCGGCGAGGTGACGGCGTCACATGTAACTCTTGACGCCGTCAGCCTACTTTTCCTATATATAGTTTTCTAGTTTTTTCATTAAAAAGGAGAGAAGTTTTGGTGAAACCCTAAAGACGAATTTGGTGCCTCTTTTACAGGTTTTTCAAGGGTTCCAAACCCTTGATACCTTGCATTGTAATTGAGATAAGTGTTCTTCTAATTCAATCAATATGTCTATGTGTTGGTTGTTTATCTCTTGTTCTTGTCTCAATTCAATTATGCTAGGCTAGATCTCTCTTGTGTTTGCTTAGATCTAATGAAACCTAGATGTTGATTATATGTTGATTACTTGTTTATTCTTGTTCTTGGATGAATGATTTATATGTTAGGCTTAAGAAAACTGGCAGATCTCCAAATGGTAACATGCTTGAACGTCTTAAGAAACATGAACCGAGGCGTACTAGGTCTTTATTGGTTGTATTTAATGCATGAGCCACTGTTTACAATCCCTATAGTTGTGCTGGGTCATGGTGTAGGAGGAGATAAGAGCTCATAGAGTTGGGGAGTTATGTATGCCACCCCACGAATGATATTAAGGAATACAATCCGTCATCCATACAAGTATAACAAGTAATTAACATGTAAAAGATATCTAGGGAGTAGTGAAGTCTAACTAAACACAATTTCTCCAATTACTGCTCACAACCTTAGTATAATTTAGTTTAATTTCATTTTCAGTATTTTATTTTGAATATATCTTAGCTTTGGGTTAGTTGAATAGCAACTAATTCCGCCCACTCTTCCAAAACCCGAGATTTTACTTGCTTTCATAAAAATATAAAATTACAAAAATAATCATCTCTCACCTTTAGAACTATTAATTAGGTTTTCTAATCTTAGCGACACTATTCCTAAGCTGAACGATCAATCCCCCGGTACTTGTCACTATACTATACTACAACGATCAGGTACACTGCCTGGTGGGGGTTGTAAGCTTCTCGAGATCCCTCGAGAGGTAAAGCAAGGTGCGATTCCCACGCATCAAGTTTTTGGCGCCGCTGCCGGGGAATAGTTATTGTCTAGGTTAGGATTTCTTTTTATTAGGTCTACTTGCTAGATTCCTTTCTAGTAAGATTTTTATTTTTATCTTTAGGTCTTCTTTAGTCTATCTTATTTCTTCGTGCCTTTGTTCGTAACTCTTTACCATCCGACATCATGGAAGGTGGTAACATCTTTGAACCCATCATCCCACCACAACAAAACCCACCATTAGAACCCCTTAGGCCCCGAACCTTAGGAGAGTACTCCCGACCTAGCCATCAAGGCTACCGAAACACCATTGAGCTCACCGGAGCCAATGTGACCCCCTTGCGATCCGACACCATCCGGTTGGTGCAAAGCGGATGTGCATTCCATGGACTTCGTTCCGAAGATCCAAACCAACACCTTAAGGACTTCCTCAAAATCGTAGATTCCATAGACCTAGGTGTTGAAACTAGAGAGACTACCCATTTACGCCTATTCCAATTCTCTCTACGGGATCAAGCTAGTCAATGGCTTGAGCGTTTACCCGCGGGATCCATCACCACATGGGATGATCTCACCACTCGTTTCCTTGCTCAATTTTTCCCATCGGGGAGAACTACTAAGCTTAGGAATGACATCTTGATGTTTCAACAATGTCAAAATGAATCTCTCTATGAAGCATGGACTCGTTTCAAGGACTTACTCCAAAAAGTCCCTCATCATGGCATAGATCTTTGGCTCCAAGTCCAAATCTTCTATCACCATATCGACATCTCCACGAGGCGAACCATTGACCAATCGGCTGGTGGTAAGCTACGTGATCTTAGTGCGGAACAATCATGGGAACTCATAGAAGATCTTGCTCTCTATGACAACGAAAGTTGGAATGATCCCCGTGACTTGAACAAAACGGTCAAGGCAATATCTTTGCCTTCGAACAATTCTAGCACTCCCGACCGTAGGATCATGGAACTTGAGGACCAAGTCAAGTTTCTCATGAAATCTTACGAAGCTCCGAAGCATTCAAGCCAAGTGAACAAAATCACTTCTTCATGCGAATTATGTAGTGGTCCCCATGACACTCGTGATTGTGTGGAACTCCCCGGAACAGCTTTTGCGGATTACGCATCCACGCGTACCGACGAAGCGGGAGATAAGTGGTACACTTTCAAGCCCGAGCCAAACACATACGGTGATTCATACAACCCCTCATGGAAAAATCACCCAAACCTTAGGTGGAAACAAAATCAACCCAATTCATCCAACCCACCTAATCGTTACCAACCAAACGGTCCACCATCCAACCGTACTTTCAACAACAATCCTTCTAACAACTATGGTAGTACCAACAATCTTGAAGGATTGATGTCAAAATTCATGGCATCTCAAGAAGCCCGCATAGCTAGGTTCGAAACCGAATTCAACCAACAACAAACGGAGATGACCAACAAGATTGACAACTTGTTGAAAGCCCTCAACAACCAAACATTGATCACACCTAGGAAGGACACTAGGGACACCGATAGTGGAATCCAAACTAAGGACCCCTCATCATCCAAACATGTCCACTTTGTCAATGTTGTCACCATTAAGCCGATAGATAAGGAGATAGAGGAGAGTGACAAGGATGAAGTTAGAGTAGAAGCCGATAGTGAGGATGAGAGTAGGGAAGTTGAGGTTAATAAGGATGAGGAATTAGAGGAGGTAGAACCTATAGAGGAATACTTTGATAAGTTGCCAACCGAGGAAGAACGGGAATACCATAAGGATTTATTCGATAGTCCCGAGAAAACATATATCTTTGGCGACCCCCTTATCAAAATGGGAGACCCCTCTAACATTAACATCCCATGCAATATTGGGCACATGCATATATGGAAAGCTTACATCGACCTTAGATCCCCCGTGAACATCATGACTAGGACTTTTTACAATTGGGTGATGAAGAAGCAACTCAATTTTCGGATGATGCCCGGTAAAAATTGGATAAGTAATTTTGTAGGGAGAGTTAAGGGATTACATGTGATCATAGGGAATCTTACCTATGAGATTGATTTTATGATAGTGGAAGACACTCGTCCGGTGATAGATGCTTGCCTAAGTCAAATAATATTTGGGAAACCATTTGTTGAGGCCACTAGGATGAGTTATGATCCGACTTTAGGGATAGTTAGATTCAAGGAAGAGAATGATGAGGTTGCTTATCAAATGCCCTACAAGATTGAGCAATACCGCCTTCTCTCTAATTTTGAAAAGGAACGCAAGTAAGCGGCTTATTATAGGAATGATGAGGATAGACGTAGAGGAGTAGAGTATGTTAGAAATAGGATGCTTGGTTTCTACAAGGAGTGCTTGCAACTAGGTCCGGAATACAAAACTGGTTTAGAAGACGACCTAGAGAGTGGAACCAATGATGAGATCACGTAGTAACCCATGACTTTGAGTCTAGCTACAAGACTCGTAAATAAAGAAAAGCGCTTCTTGGGAGGCAACCCATGTTTTGTGTGATTTTATTTATTTGATTGTTATTTGCTTCCGTATGCATGTTTTATTTTTATTGTTGGTTGATCATGTTTCTCAATTAAAATGTGGAAATACTTTATTATGTTGTTTGGCCTAGTCTTAACTCCAACCTAAAGGTATTTTTGCAAAAGATAAGTGTAAGGGGAAACCCCAAATATGTTTTCAAGAAACACACCGATCATGATTCTCCACAATATTAAATGAACATGTATATTCGTATTTGTTAGAGTCAAATGCTTGTATTGAGTCATAATGAAGTTTTGCAGGATTTTCCAGGAAGTAGGACGAAGTTTTTCCAGAAATTTTCCGGAAACTTAACATAAGAATTTCTGCAGGTCTAT
Source organism: Artemisia argyi (assembly GCA_030686995.1). Lineage (NCBI taxonomy): Eukaryota > Viridiplantae > Streptophyta > Magnoliopsida > Asterales > Asteraceae > Artemisia > Artemisia argyi. Next base: position 34,778,379 of record CM060694.1, read on the forward strand.
TCTGACGGCGTCAGAGTTTACTCTTGACGGCGTCAGGAGTCAAAAATCTGGAAATTTTACCGGTTTTGTTTTTCTAACGGAGTCTTATGGTTTTTGTGAATCATTAAGTTTTATAATCTCAAGGAAATCTGCAAACTTCATTCCACAAGCATTATATCTTACTTTGTTTTCTAGAATTTAGTAACTTATATAGGATGCCGCCGATTTTACGCGAGGTTGCCTTGTCTATTGTTGTCAGGATTTACAGGTTATTTATGACAAGAAGATGATTTATATTCTGGAAGGGAAGCTTTGATTGTTCGTTTTCTTGGAGGAAGATTTAACCTGGCCAACCTATAATCCATACCGAGCGAATCAGGGGAGTATTTGATTTCATTCTCTTTACTTCTTTACTTTTACATTCTTTACTTGAACATTGGGGACAATGTTCATCTTAAGTGTAAGGGGAGGGTAAAAAGATGATACCTTACATATGCACTTTCGCTTGAGTTTGTTTTGTCTGATAGTAGATGTGTAATAAAACTACGAGAAATACTTGTTAGTGTAATTTTAGCGCCAAATTTAAATTTTTTTACAACATTTAGGAGTGAAACTTTAGCCATAGCAAGCGTCTCATGGATAGGAGGTTGTATGACTAGCACATAACCGTATATTCAGAAAAATTATCCACCCAAAAATGTGAGGTTCGCCTTTAGATTTGATAGGAAAAGCATTTACTATTAGTGCTTATGAGTGTACCGGTAGCATTTAGATTCTAGAACTTGCGTTAGTGATGCATCCCGAGACCGCGAGTGAGACTACATTCGTGTGGTAGGATTTACTACATGATAAGAGGCATTAGGATCACCCTTGTGTTAAACCCGTATTATAATTACTTGACCATTTAAGTCATATTGCTTGGCTAGTTAAGTCAACTAATTTTTCCCACACCCTTAGCGTTGTACTCATTTTTAGTACACGATACCCCTAGTACACCCCTCCGAGCCTATCTTTTCGTTTCTAACTTTAAGCATCTTACTTAAAGGAAGAATTTGTTACACCCCACTTAAATGTACACCCAAATCGCCTTAGCCTTCCGTGTATGCGCTCATTTTTAGTGCATTATTGTTATTTGTTAAACCCTAAGTTAACTTTCTAATTGATTACATGGTTGCTAAGTCGAGTCATATCATTGTACATATTGTTTTGGGACTATTGGGACTCATGGGTAAGTACTTATTTTATGGAGTAATGGGGAAGAACATAATATATTACCCCCATATGTACGTTAATCTTAAAAGTGCTCCAAGTGTTTTGATTTTCTTAATTCGAGTCATTAGATTAGTTAAATGTAAAGTATGTAAAGATTCAAGTGTAAGGGGAACGTTTATACCCCTATGATGTATTATTTTGGATGGTAGGGTAAGAGTGTATGAAAAAAAAAAATATATAGAAAAAAGAAAAAAAGAGAAAAAAAAAACATACGGACTACCATCCCGTTTTTATTCTATGTTTATTTTATGTTTTTGTTATTTTTCATTTATTAGCTTAAGTCGAGTCTAGTCATGGCTTAGCAACGCCATATTGTACATGTAATTAACCAAGATTGTTAACTCGCCACCAGTAAAACTTCCTTTATCCAACAAAACCGTGTAATTCATATCCCTATACCTAACGTTACAACCCTTTAAAAAGACCTCTTTGATAGTTTATCCTAGGTGCTTACGCCATGTGGTGGAGGTTTGATCCTTTCCCAAGCCTATGATAATCTATTTTGCTATGACAGGTAGTGAGAGATATCTTCCATTTCCATAATGTTATATTACTTTATTACACCCGAGAGATGTGAGTATCTAAACACTATTTGTGAGGTGCTTGTGTATGACCTCCGTGCTTGTCTATTGGTCTTTAGTGGAACGATTATTTGTTGTAATTACTTTTATATTAGTGTTAAATGACCCCTAACTTGTCTTTCGAATAGAATAAAAGCGCATTTGCTTGAGGACAAGCAAATCTCAAGTGTAAGGGTATATGATGAGGCGAAAAATGATCCGTTTTTAGGGGGTCATTTAAGCCCGAATCCGAATTTATTTGATCAAATATTGCCCTAAATCGTTCCTTTTGTGATTTTAGGTGTTTGGAGAGTGAATTCTGGAAAAGAAGCCATTTTGGACGTTTTTGGAGCATAAAAGTGATGAAAACGGCAAAGTACCAAATTTCCATGCTGAAGATACAAGGTGACGGCGTCAAGAGTAATATCTTGACGGCGTCAGACATGAAGATTAAAATACCGAAGGTGGTGACGGCGTCAAACGCCTTCATGACGGCGTCAAAGTGGCAAGAATAAAATACCGTGGTCGGTGACGGCGTCACATAGGCCGTCATAAGTAGATCAAGGCCGTCCGAGGAAGTATATGGCGGCGAGGTGACGGCGTCACATGTAACTCTTGACGCCGTCAGCCTACTTTTCCTATATATAGTTTTCTAGTTTTTTCATTAAAAAGGAGAGAAGTTTTGGTGAAACCCTAAAGACGAATTTGGTGCCTCTTTTACAGGTTTTTCAAGGGTTCCAAACCCTTGATACCTTGCATTGTAATTGAGATAAGTGTTCTTCTAATTCAATCAATATGTCTATGTGTTGGTTGTTTATCTCTTGTTCTTGTCTCAATTCAATTATGCTAGGCTAGATCTCTCTTGTGTTTGCTTAGATCTAATGAAACCTAGATGTTGATTATATGTTGATTACTTGTTTATTCTTGTTCTTGGATGAATGATTTATATGTTAGGCTTAAGAAAACTGGCAGATCTCCAAATGGTAACATGCTTGAACGTCTTAAGAAACATGAACCGAGGCGTACTAGGTCTTTATTGGTTGTATTTAATGCATGAGCCACTGTTTACAATCCCTATAGTTGTGCTGGGTCATGGTGTAGGAGGAGATAAGAGCTCATAGAGTTGGGGAGTTATGTATGCCACCCCACGAATGATATTAAGGAATACAATCCGTCATCCATACAAGTATAACAAGTAATTAACATGTAAAAGATATCTAGGGAGTAGTGAAGTCTAACTAAACACAATTTCTCCAATTACTGCTCACAACCTTAGTATAATTTAGTTTAATTTCATTTTCAGTATTTTATTTTGAATATATCTTAGCTTTGGGTTAGTTGAATAGCAACTAATTCCGCCCACTCTTCCAAAACCCGAGATTTTACTTGCTTTCATAAAAATATAAAAATACAAAAATAATCATCTCTCACCTTTAGAACTATTAATTAGGTTTTCTAATCCTAGCGACACTATTCCTAAGCTGAACGATCAATCCCCTGGTACTTGTCACTATACTATACTACAACGATCAGGTACACTGCCTGGTGGGGGTTGTAAGCTTCTCGAGATCCCTCGAGAGGTAAAGCAAGGTGCGATTCCCACGCATCAGTAGGCAGATTAATAATGATATGTGTGTTTTAGGTTTCAGTCAATATGTATTAACGATTATAACATAACCGGTTATATCATAAGTGGTATTTGGATTGGATCAGATATTTCATTGACATGGGCTACAAAACGTGATAATGAAATGGGCTTCATCCGAAGATTGGGCTCAATGTTTTATCATGCTTTAGACTGGGCTTGGTATTTCACATATATGATGGGCTGAATCAACAAATAAAGTGGTTGGTCGATGCACTTTGGAGTTCCAAAATATTGTTATCCAAATTTTTTAACAAAAATCTTGGATGCAATTTTTTTTTGTTGAATGAGTGGTATTTTGGTTTAAAATTTCATGGGGATACATATATTCACGGCTAGAATTGCTTCGTTTAAGAAAAATGACTACGCGGTTTTTGTATGGTATTATCGATTTGATTTTGAAGTGGCATTTCACAAAGTGTACTTATTTATCTCAAAGTCTAGGGGTGGTTGGATGCACGGTTTTTGAAGATAACTTGTCTGCGCAAATTAAAAAAATTCATTCTTGACAATCTAGTTATTACTGATGTAAGGAGTTACGTTGTAGTGCTCACAGTATAGCTATCACTTAACGGAGTTACGTTGTAGTACTCAGTGTCACACGAAGTAATGGATTGTTCAAGTGGTGAATATTTCGTGCAACCTCATACTTAAAGGAGTTACTTTGTAGTGCTCAATATAGGTATTAAGTCACATCTATCGTACAAGCATTAAGTCACAAGATGGGATGATTACTTCTTTTTCAAGCTGGTCATAGCTGTCTCCATATGTGGTCATTACCAGTAGCCGGTGAATTACAAGGAGGTTCGTTTAAAGGTTGATTTGAGAGAAGTATTGAGAGTATATTCTTTCGACATATACTCACAAAATTATGCTTTCATGGTCTATATATATTGCATCAAAAGTGTAAAGTACGGGTGATGGATCTAAACACCTTGAACTTGTGTTAGATTGATACTTTGAATTATATCACTAAGTATGCGGAATCTACTTAGTAACACTTAGAAGTTTGATTGTGAGTAAGACAGTTGTATATGAACAAGAACAATGTATGTAAACAAACTATTAGCTCCAATATTATTAATGATAATAATACGAGTGATCTTGATATCACTAGGGTTACACCTTGAAGCTCTAGAAAAACGTATGTCAAACCTTTAACCTAGGATCTCCTTTTATAGCACAAGGAGTCCTCTTCTACAAGATAAGTATAAAGCTAATAGAATAAGATATACACAAGATCTATTATATATTTATCTAAATACGTTTCCTAACAGTTATCTAATAAACAGTGGTAATATATGTTCTTGCAGTGGTAATGAGTTTCCACTGCAAGTACAATCTTCTGCAGTTGTAACTTCTTCTCTTATCCGTGGTAACTGTTAGTATAATTCCCAACAATCCTCCCCTAACTTATGATTAATACATAAATCAATAACTTTCTTCAAGTATTCAGTAAACATGAGGATATGGGAATTCTTCCAAACACTTATCTTTTTCTTCTTAACTCTTTATCAGCTCTCACACTTTGATCATAAATCCTTTGTAGCAAATCATCTATGACTTCAGTTCTTTCCCAGCACCTAAGCTTCTCTGACAACATCACTGTCAATACTCCAGCTCTCAATGGATATTCTTTCTCAGCCAGCATAAAGACATCAACTCCATCTTGAGTAGAAACATGATGCACAGAACTTGAATCATAGAATTTCCACAAAGTTCTTGTACCATGAGCTTCAAATCTCCAATATCTATCACTTGGGTCAGGTTCATATAATCTTCTGAAGTGAACCCATAACTCCTTAGCCTTGACATCAACAAGTTCATCCTTCTTGAACAGATCTTGAACAATCCTCCACAAAGTATCCAAGTCTTCTCTATCACAAGATCTAACAATATCTTCAAAATCTCTGCACATGCTTGTGACATTTCCAGTTCTGATGATCTTCCAAGCTACACCAAAACTATCAGAAAAGATCTCCCAACCAACAACTGGATATTTTGCTTATAGAGGTTCTATATTGAGTACATCAGTCTTTATAAACAACATGTTTGTTACTTGCTCTTCTGTCAACTTGCTAGGACCCTCTTCTGCTTGAGATGATTCTTGAGTCTTCAACTTCTTTGCATCTTTTGATCCAAGACTCACTCCAGACCTTTTTGTCTTCATAACTATAGGTTCTTGATCCATTGGAATGAATTTACTATCTTGTATTTTAATTCTGTAGTAAATACCTTCAATTTGATCATGTGACATTCCTTTGAATTGACCCATCTTCATGTTACCAACATGGCAACAAAAAGTCTTCATCTCAGCAATGATCTGTGCCTTTGTAAGCTTTCTTGGCTTGTTTTGACCTTTTCTAACATCCCCAATGATTTCATCAAGAGCCTGCTGATTCTTCATTTGAATGAAATCTTTAAGTTGAGCAGACTTTTGATCTTCATTCAAGGTTGTATTTGCAATAAGTTCAATGGCTTTCTTTCTGATTATTTGATAATTGTTAATCAAATAGTCAATCTCTTCTTCTGTAGGCACATAAGTGAATAATGGAGGTTTCTCATGTATAACAGTTGGTGAGACACTTGAAATTGGTTCTGCCATAACAGCTTCAAGTTTATCCAACCTCTTTGCTTCCATAAAACTAGCAACTTCATCTTCCTCTAACTTTCTCTTTCTGTCATTTTCTTCTGCTTGTTGTTGTTCTGCCAATCTTGCATCAAAATTAATTTGAGCTTGTTCTTTCTTAAAAATCTTTCTTGTAAGCTCTCGTTCTGAAGCAGTCACAATAGCCTTTCCTTTTACTGATCTTATTCTGGCAGCTTCTTCCTCTGTAGTGGTAATTTCTTGAGTAGCAGTGGAAACTTTTTCACTTGCAGTGGTAATTGGTTGATCAGTGGGAACAGATTCTGCTTCAGTGGAAATTGGTTGAGTAGTTCCAACTAAATCATCAAAGTTAAAACCAGCATCAACATCCATATCTTCAAAAACCAATTTCCTCCCCTCAGTCTCAGTAACATCATCTTTTGCTTGAGCATTATCAGAATCAAGAAGCTCAGCAAACTCTTTTTCAAAATTGGTCTTTTTCCCTGTTTGAGAAGATTTAACAAAAGTAGTAACAGGGGGCTTAGGGTAAACTCTGTTTTTATTTCTGGTAGTGGCAACTGCTGGTCTAGCAGTGGAAAGTGGTTTAATGCCAGAATGAAGCAAAACAGATATGGGAATCATCTTGCTAAGTGGATTTGGGTGAGTTAAGTTATTAGCATTTTGTCCATTCACCCTAGTATTCCCAAACACTTCCCTTCTTCCCAAGTGGTAGGTACAGCTATAAGACAAATGGTCAAAGCTACCACATATATGACAGGGTTTGTTATTGAACACAAAATCACTACCAAATTGCCTAGATTTAACATGATTCCAACTCCTCATATTACCCCTAGGAGTTGGTGACCTACTTCTGTACATCTCAGCATATTTAGTAGTGGGCCTAGTGAAATTGGGTTGTGACCTAGGCTTCTCTTTGACTATTTCAGGAATACTTCTTTTAACCTCCACTTTAACATTCTCAGGAACACTAGGTTTAGACTCAACATTTAAATTTTCATCTTTAAGAGATGAGTCACTAGCACTATCAAATATATCAACCTCAACCTGAACCTTTTCAATTTCAACTGGTTTAACAAACTTTGGTCCATAGGTCATAGGTAGTTCCTGGAATTCCTCTAATCCTGTGTGAGCTAAGTCAATGCCAAGAGGTGATGGAACACCTCTTAGAGGTGGTGGAACTGTTTTGTATCCAATTCCTGATTTGGCTTTGCTCACTACTTGGGCTTCCCAAATTTTGTTAATACACTTGGATTGATGATCCAGTGTTTGCTTAGTTATCATTATATTCTCACTAGCCATCTTAACCTTTTCTAGTTCTTCTCTAAGAACCTTATTAACAGCAACCTGATAATCTAAATCTCTTCTTAATACTGCAATATCATCATTGAACTTAGATTCATTTGCCCTATAATGCTCTAACCGAGTTTCTAAAACACCTAGGCCTCTTTTATGATTTGCTAAGTTATAATTAGTATGAGTTAACTCTAGGCATTGTTCATTAAATTGTGCTTTAATTTTCTCATACTCTTTTAAGGCCTTACAAGATTTAGAACAAGCATTATCAATTTGTACCTCAGAGTCAGAAAAAGCCATTAGTGCAAGCTCAGTAGCAACCATTGCAGACTCTGAATCATCTTCCTCATCCTTGGTCATAAAGCTCCAATCAAAGCTCACTCCATCAATAGCCAATAGCCCCTTTGGCTCATCAGTAGTAGGTTCCTTCTTCTTGTCTTGCTTATACCAAGTTGACCTGTTGTCAGATTTCCTTGGCTTCCTGCACTCCCTGGCAAAATGCCCCTTCTTGTGACAATTATAGCATTCCACCTTCTTTTTGTCAAAACCTACAGTTTCATTGCCACTGATGTTGATCTTTCTTCCAGTCTTCTTCCAAAACTTCTTTGTCCTTAAGCTTAGTAAAGCTACTTGCCATTTAATGTCCATGTCCTCCATATCATCCTCATCAATTTGATCCAAATCCTCATGATTGAGAATTGAACCACCCACTTGACTTGATATAAAGGCATAAAAAGTAGTATCACTAAGTTGTGCAATCTGTCTCTTTGAGCTACCAGTGGAAATACTTCCACTACCAGTGGAAACAACAATGTTAGCACTGTCATCATCACTATCGCTTTCTTCATCTGAACTATCATCAAGAGATGATGATATGAGTGCTACACTTCCTGAACTTGAGCTTATTTTGCCAGCTTTCTTCAATATTTGTTCAATAACCTTGAAGTTATTGTACAAATCATTAAGTTTCATGGTCTCCAATTCTGGCTTATCTTCCCACACAGCAATATTGGTTCCAAACTCAGAGGGTAAGCTTCTTAAGAACTTTAGATTAAGGTCTTCCCTTCCACCTCAATCCCAAAAACAGTGAGTTGAGTAACAATCTTTTGTAGCCTTGTGAAGATGCTATCAAGAGATTCATTACTTGTTGAACCAAAGTTTTCATAAGTCTGCTTCAGCAAGGTATTTTGAGTCTTCTTGGTGGAATCATTTCCACCAAAAACTTCACAGATCTCATCAAAAAGAGTCTTTGCAGTCTTGTACTTGCTGAATGCTAAAACTTGGTCTCTGGGAAGTGTCATCAACAACAAACCTCTGGCCTTGAGATCATTCTTCAACTGAAGTCTTTCATCATTAGTAATAGGTCCAGTGTTGACCTTAATTACTTCCTTGCCACCAACCATCTCTGAAGTAGAACTTGGTTTGAAAGAATTTCCAACCATAATGATCTCCCAAAGTGTGTAGTCTTGGACCATAAAGAATTGTTCGATCATCAGCCTCCACATCTCAAAGTCATTCAACTTAAGCTTTGGAAGCTTAGCAGTAATGTTTGAGTTACTGGTTTCTGTCTCCATTGATTCTTCTGAGTGAACTAGAGTCTTCTAAATCAAAGTATCAAAGCCTGGCTCTGATACCACTTGATGAGATCATTTATAGCTCGAGGTTTGTTAGACCTCATCTAGGGATTACACAATAATAAAGATAAAGAACATGTACGCTGTGGAATAAACAAAACATTTTTATTATTGCTAACAAGGTTTCTCGTCGTCATCTCTACTCTAACATACACCAAAGCCCCAATGCTACGAGATCAAGTGTAGCACGGTTACACTCTAACAGCGATCTAAGATCGTTGAGGCTTAACACTAATCAACAAGTCTAGGCGTTTACAATAACTATACGCCCTAGACACACACACACTTTTTTTCTGGACTTTACATCTTGTATGTACATAATATCAATTCCCTGTATCTCTTTATATAATAGAGATACTAGGGTTACAAAGGATATTCTAGAATAATAAAAAGATATGCAGTAATCTTTTTCTTTCTTTGCAAGTTTCTTCCTTTGTCTCCATAAGTCCCTCATGTTTCACATGTTTTGTCTTATCAACTTAATTGTAATTCCCAACAACGGGTAATTATGGCATGTACACAAAATGGTATGATGATTTCGATAAATTGCAATCATCAGGAGGGAGAAGAACATGCCAAAAGAAGTAGTGCTTACACTAGACCCGAAGAATTACTAATGATGTGTACATCGGAGCGTATTACCAACCTTCTGTGCAATACTATGTGAGTTATGTTGTTATGCTGCTACCCGAACGACAACCATGTTCCTACACTTTTGAATCTACTTTATCCGCTACGTGATGAAAAGAGAGTTGTCGGTTCAGGAGGGAGCAAGAAAAAGTAATAAAGGCTCACTAGTTAGGAGGGAGTAATAACCTAACTAGACCATTACAGTTGAAGTTCAGAGCTACAAAGACCTTTGCAGTCAGTACGCCGAGATCGTCGGAAGAGAGAACATCAAGTGTGCCTCAGTATCTAGACTACAGAGACTCTGCGCTTCAACAACGTCAACATAGTTTTGTTGTAATTTACATTGTTTATGTATTTATAGGTCTCATTGTAACCATTCACGTGTGACGATATCTTGGAGGGAGATTGTTAGCCTCGCTCTTTTATAAAGATAACGTCACATACGTGAATTGGACTAGATACGTAGTTAGTTGTGCCTTTAGGGAATACTATTGTACAAAAGGCAAACATGTAATAAGATGAGCCTATAAATACCCCTCATGACTCTCCATGAGGGTTGTGTGAAATTATGTAACTTTCATCTTTCATATTAATATTATCCTTTTTCTTCACACTCTCTCTACTTTATCTCTCTAGAACCAAACATGAAATCCATCTATTTTGATCAACCTCGACCTCCCGAATCACATAAAAATCATTACTTTTCGGTCCTACATTATCCCTCCGTCATTTTACACTCTATTTTCTTCTCTCTATATTCTCTCTCTACCTCACCTTACAACGTTCTAAAAGTAGAACTTGTATTTCTCGTCATATCGCAAGATTCTATTAGTTATAGCTTGTAAGAATATCTACATCGAACTGTAATCCTCATTATGTTCGACTATGATATTAAATCTCACTTTGCAAGAGTTGCAAAAATGAGATCTTCAACGTCCGACATTTTAGTCATAACATGGGTATGTACCATGTGGCAAGTTGCTAAACAGGAAGACTGTAGAACTTGTCTCTATCATGACTAGAACTTGTCTCTATCATGAATAGAACTTGTCTCTATCATGACTAGAACTTGTCTCTATCGTGACTAGAATTTACCTCAACCGTAGTTAGAACTTGTCTTCACCATGACTAGAACTAGTCTTCATCATGGTTGGAACTTGTCTCTAAAATATTCCCGTACCATATTTTCATAAAATGTGGTAAACTCTCTTTGTTTTCTGCCGATACTACTTAATGATGATTTATAATGACTATCCTATTAAAATGAATTAGATCGCTCCTTCATTTTAACGAGAAAGTTATAAATCAAATGGGTTATAAATTTATATGCTCTTATTTACAAATATTGGGAGGCCTGTATTTGTAAATAATGAGATATAAATGAAAGCCTAAGTATCTGGCAACTGTGCAACCATTTCCTTCTCCGCTTGTGCACACCTTCCTTTCTTTTTATACCATTCTTCTTTGGTATTAGAACAATCATTTCCTATAATTCTCTTCTTCCTCTTATCTTTCTAGACTTATTCTTTCCCCTACTCCTACGATTATCTAAATCTCCGGACGAGATTTCTTCTAAGGGGGTAGGACTGTAACAACCCACAAAACCTCATTACTATCATTCCCATTACAAATACCTATAGTAGGTATTTCACAGGTAAAATTTTTCTTTTTATGACTCACTAGACCTGCTCACGTATTCACACAAGCCAAATAACTCAACACTCACATACTATAAACCCCTGGTATGTCAAGCATAAGATCACCACAACACCATAATAAGTAATCTACCAATCTAAAACACTAAATATATCACAAAACCCTAATAAACCTTAATTAAACCCTAATTAGGTCTATGTGCTTATTTGAACCTATATGCTTAACTTAACTAGTATGAAAGTGTCCAAGGCTTAAGTATGATTTACCTTAGGAATATTAGGCATTAGTACAACCCTTTAGAACTTAGGTACAAGTCCCTTAAGCACAAAACCATATCTAAGTCATAACTTCCTAGAATTAGGTCTAGACTATCCCAAAACTTCACCATAGGTTACCACCACTTAATATAAGCCTCTTAGGACTTAGGATTAGTTATTAGACACTCATAGGACACTAATCTAGGCACAAAACGCTAGGATAAACCCTAATCTCCCACTAAACACAAATAGGTCATTTAGGTCACAAAACTAGGTCAAACGTTCCCAAATCTTTCCCATAAGTTACCATCACTTAGTATAAACCCTTTATGACTTAGGATTAGTCACTAAAAACTCTTAGGAACCTAACCTAGGCACTAAACCTTAGGCAAAACCTTAAACACTCACTAAGTAAAACTAGGTCAAAACTTAAACTAAACTAATAAAACCTAAACATAAGCACATCAAACACCTTAACCAAGCACCCTAACACCTCTCCCTAGTTAAGCTAGAACCCTAACACCTTACAAGCACCTACACAAGTAGGTGCATCACCTACTTGTCACCTACTTAACTAAACCACGACTAATCACCACTAAACCACCACTAATCCACCACTAATCACCTTAAACCATCTCTAAACATCCAAACCAGCTTACAAGTACCTCTAAGCTACCAAGCTAGGAGGTGCATCACCTCCTTGTCACCCTTTCTTTCTTAACTGCCTCCCTCGGCTCTCCTCCACCACAACCGGCCTATGGCGCCCCCTAGCTACCACCATAGCCCATCCTCATCACCATTAGACCCTCCAAGATCACCCAAAGGTTTGCTTACTTCTCCCCCCTGCTCGACACCTAGCTCACCTTTACTTGCTTACTACTCTTGTCGACCCTATAAATACCCTCGTACACCCTTTCATTTCATCCCATACCTTCCCACACTTCTCTGTCACATATATTATATAGTTTAGAACATTTAGAGTACCTAGGAGTCAAGTAGCAAAGCCTTGGCCGAGTTGTGTTGTGGTTTGAGTCGAGAAGAGCCCTAGAAAACCCTATACCCTCGTTAAACCCTAAACTAACCAAGTAAGCCTTACATTTAGTTCTATTAGCTTTATTATAGTCTTAGGATAGTATTAGGATGCCTTAGATCCCTTAGGAACCCTTGCATGAGCCTTGAACCATTAAATTTACTAGTTTACATTTTAAAACCCTAAAATGAGTTTAATACATGTTTACATGCTATACATCCTTTACATGACCTATAATTTGTATTAGATAACTTAGATAGGCTAATATTAGTTAAACATAAGCTAGAAAACTTAGTTGTTACATAAAAACTTTACATGCATAAGGGCATATATCATAAATACCTGAAATTATAAAGTCTAGGGACAGTTTTGGACAATTCCTAGAAGTTATAAGTGTAAGGATTAGTTTTGCAAAGTATTAAAACCTTAGGATAGATATTAAAATAAGTTATAAACTAAAAAGGACTAGTTATGCAAATATTATAAAGTTAAAGGTCTAAATTGTAAATATAGAAAACTTATAAGTTAATGGGTTAAATATGTTATTTTCTAAAACTATAGAAGTCTAGAGACTAGTTGTGTTAAGTATAGATGGTTATAAGTATAAATAATATAAGTATTATAAGTTTAGGGTAGAAAATGTAAATATATAAACTATAAAGGTATAAATTGAAAATATCATATAAGTATAAAACCTAAATAAAGTTAGAAGCATAATGCAATAGTAGGGAGCTTCATGCGAGGAGTACTATGTGGATATTTCGTTTTGACGAGTTGTTGGGTTTACGAATTAAAGTGCCCTGACTCCTCGAACGATTATTGCATATACTTCTGAGATATGATGGTCCGAACGGTGTTATGATTATAATTTAACTTAATAACAATATAGCTCAATAGTAGGGAGCTTCATGTGATGAGTATTAACTTCTGAATTACGATGGCCCGAACGGTATTAGGTTGATAACATAATACAATAGTAGGGAGCTTCATGTGAGGAGTCATATAATTCTAGATTATGATGGCCCAAACGGTGTTATATTATATCTAAAACATTAACACACCTAAGAACAATAACTTAATAAACTTAAAACAAGATGACTAAAGCTTGACATACATCCAAACCTACAACACACTAGGATACGTGAGTAAGGCAGTCTAGTTCCTGAGTCACTATTTGCATCACTTAGATTATCCTAAGCCCAGGTGAGTTCATAGCCTCATACTCTTTTAAAATGCTTTCACTCTAAATGCTTTATAAACCCTTTGAGGGGGATACATGCTACTTGCTTTACTTAAAACCGAATACAAGTCTTTTTCTTGGTTGTTGCACGAGTAAACTAACTGCCACCACTACATAACCAAAATTCATGAATCTAATTGTTTGGGATATTTTACCCATGGAAACGCGAATATAGTTGATAGATCTATTGGAGTTTGACAACTCCCGTTGGTATTAACTCCTCTTTGGGTGGTACCAATAAGTACTATATTTGAACCCACTGAAGGTTTAACTTTGGCAAGTTATCCTTCCCATCCCCTTATGGTTGGGTCTGCAGCCCCCATGACCCGAATTGTTAACGTGTGGTTCATGAGCTTTGTGCAACATACCCCACTCATGATAATTGTGCATGCATCACAATTATCACACACACCCTACATTTTCCTAGATGGGTGTAACAACTGAACCCAAGGAACTTGTATTCACTAAACCTTAAACCTATGACTCTCACTCGACACCTAGTGTTGACTTTTTAAGCATGTATTCTAGGTATATCACTTCTATGGAGTTATGGCAGAAGGAGGCACTGAACTCGGAGGACTTGTCAACATGGTTATCATTCAAACATAACCTAACACCTAGATTTTTGGGACCTCATCAAAAATAAAAGTATATATTTTACAATTAGAACTCTGATAATAATGAATGATAACTAAAGTTATCAAACGTCTCTTTTCGAGTCGTTTTCTATTCCTGTAACTATGATTCTATGAAGTAATACCCCAAACACTTAATCCACTGCGATCAGTGAAAAATGGGTGTGTTACAGAAACGATAGTATATGCCGACTCGGACCGTGCAGGTGACTATGTTGATAGAAAAAACACAAGTAGTATATGTAATTTTGTTGGACATTATCTCACCTCATGGTTTTCTAAGAAACAAACGGCTCTAGCCATCTCAACAACTGAAGCCGAATACGTGTTGGCCGGAAAAGCATGCCAACATGCTCTTTGGATGAAGCAAGCTCTTGTCAATTACGAAATTCAACTCAACGACATCTTTATTCTTTGCGACAATAAAAGAGCCATCGACCTCAACAAAAATCCAGTTCAACATGCTCGTACCAAACATATTGAAATCCGTCATCATTTCCTTCGTGACAATGTTCAAAAAGGAAACATCTCTATCGAGAAAATATCCTCAAAAGACAACATTGCCGATTTCTCACAAAACCTCTTAAACAAGAACCATTTAATCTCCTTAGGCTTGGACTAGGACTTATGGAACCAACGTTGTAGTTTTGGATGTTAGAATAAAATCATAAAAATCAAAACAAATTCCTTTTAATTGTATCCTCTGCCAAACTGGCGAAACCGTTAGAGAAAGGGGACAGAACCCTCTTTTTGGTTCCGCCTAGTCCGCGGATCACCAGGTCTGTTTTTCTCTTTATATTAAATCAAACACCCCTTATACCATTACCATAACACACTTGCTGTTACTATTCACTCAAAAACATAACCATACACAAAAATTAGGTTTCCTCTTCAATCATCTTGCTCTCTAATCATCATTGTAAGTATTCTAAATAGATTTATACTCCTAATCTGTGTCTAGGAATTATATTTATGCACAAAAACTAAAAACTTGGGTTATGCATTAACTTAAGAAACCATATAGAGCATGCGTTGAAAACAAAACTAATTATGTTTTCCCTTACTTAGGAATTGCATCTTGTAAGACATTATCATGTTTACCAAAATTTTTGTTAAAATACTTCTCACAATTTGGACAAATATTTTTTTCTCTTACATTGTTGATACAAAAGAAAAATGGTATGTTTCAAACATCACTTGCATAATGTCTCTTGAATGCTAAAGGAAATACATAACTAATATGTATCACTACTATAAGAAGGTCTATCCTTGACTCGCATTTTATGACGCACACAATATAATGACACGCAAAATTGTAAGTCATAAAAAAACTGTCATAAATTGTCAAATCTGAAGGCTAGACGACATGCATTTTTGTGTGTCATAAAATTCGTGTCATATCTCAAATTTTTTAAAAAACACGGACCACAAAAGCTTGAAAACTTTCAAATCCCATTTTATTCATTATTTCAAATTTGATAAAATGCTCAAATCACTTACTGGACTTACTAGCCCATAGGCCCAAAGTTGCTAAATTGCATTAGTAATTTGGGGCAATTGCATATATACCCACTAAAACTTGCATATTTGCATATATACCCAAACCATGCTTAACTTGCATTGTACATCATGCATTGAAAACTTGTATTTTGGGTAAATATGCAAGTTTTTAAGTTTTAGTGGGTATATATGCAATTCTCCCTAGTAATTTTATTTCCCACTAAAAGACTAAACTGCATCTGCGTTTCATATTTCATTTCCCTGTTTCCCCAAATCAAAAGTAAAAACCTAATTCCCCAAATCCTAATTCCATGAAAAAAAATTAGTGTTATTCGTCTCTTGTTCTAATTACTCGAAGCAAATTAGTTACAAACATACAGGTAATTATTGTTTTTCTTGTACCTTTTCATAGTTTTTAAGTTTTAATTCGAACCACTTAACTGTAGTGAAGTAATTTGTTGTTAGTGATTATTGTTACTTGTTACTTGTTATCTTGTTCTAAATATAAAGCATTTACTTTTCTAATAAAAAAAAAATTAGTGTTAAGTTGTTAACCACTACCAGTACCACCATTTGGTCTCCATTTTTAGTGAGTTACTTTTTTTTTGTTATGATATATGTAAATGGTTTTTATTTACAGTAGTTAGGAACAAGTGTAATGTTGCATTTAACCCTTTGTTTTGCTGCTAATTTTGCTAATTGCCAAATTTTGTCATGATAGTTTGATACTTTAGGTTAGTCAATGAGTGTCTTTTTACTATTTTTGTTATTTATTGCTACTGATGTTTGCTATTTTGCTTGGTATTAAGGCTTACGGTTTCTTGATCTTCATTTTTATGATTTTTAAAAATGGCTTTTATTTAGTAGTAATTATTGGTAAACCAGATGTTGATTGTTCATTGCTGTTTGCTAACACCTAATTACTTGGTTTTTTACTTGTTCCTATGTTGTTCGCTAACATGTGTCTATTAACTTCTGTCTAGATTTAGCTCGAACACATAAAGATGCTGCACCTTGTCCAATGGTTCCCAAGGATATTTCAGTCAAATTTAAGAAAGGGTGATGGTTTGGTTGAGGGTACGATTCACGACCACACCAAGCGGGTGTTTGTTTGCTTCTATCAAAGTAAGGAAACCTGTATAGGGTGTGTTTTGTTGTGTTCGGTTCACAGCGAGACCCACAAAGGGTGTCGTTGGTTGGTGTCATTTATCGACTGGAAGGAAAACCACCTATGGTGGTGATTCTTTGGCCTGGTACACGACAGCCCCGAAGGGGTGTCATTGTTGTTTTCTGTTGTCGCGGCTCACACCACAAGCCTCACTCGGGTACGTTTGGGGTTTGTTGCCTGTTCCACCAAAACAACCCACTAGGGGCGTTTGTTTATTCTTAGTTAAAGAGAAAAACCTGCAAGGGGTGTTTGGCTTAAGCTAAAATCAGCTTGTATAAGCTGGTTTCAATCTCACTTTGCTTGTTTGAAGTATTTTTGCAGGTTAGAATTGGTGTGCAGGCATAAGACAAGCTGAACTGTCTCAATAAGCTCATAATAAGCTCTGCTTATTTTGGAGCTAATTGGTGTGCAACTGGTACAATATAGCGATCCCGTATGGTGCTTTACCGTGTCCACTGCCAACACCCTTACTCAATTTGCCACCTAGCACACATAGTTAATGCTAGCTATCAACCTTTCTCCCTAAATTAGTCCACATCGCCTCTGCCACCGTCACATCAGCTTGTGCTTTCCTTCCTAATACATAATTCTCAAGTCTTATGTCAAATCACTAGAATATACAGATTACGCGACTGAATTAATGATTCCCAACTTTAAACTGACCACATTTTTAAACATGTGTGTCTGTTGGGGTGGGGGGGGGGGGGTGTTAAGAAACCTATGGTGATTACCATATATAATTGAAACGATAATTATATATTTGGACTACAATACTTTAAGCGATGTTGTAAGCATATAAGAATGTTGCCCTTAGCCTATTATAAATAGTTTTGATGGCATGAATTTTATTGTGTTTTGGCTTAACTTATGGTTTTTCTAATCTCTATCATGTGTATCAGATTTGAAGGACAAATATCTGGCAAAAACATTGAGATTGGTGTTATTGAGGCTGACAGAACATTCAGGTTAGTATATCAGCATCTTAATAAACAATTTTTAACGATTGCTCATTTGTTGTTGCAGAGTTCTAACTGCAGCTCAGATTGAAGACTATCTTCAAGAAGTGGAATAGTTAGTTGCTTTGTTATTGGGGCTTTAAATTTCCTTAAGTTAAAAGATTTTGTGGTGTTGGAATTTAAAGAACTAAAGCTGCCTGTTTTCACCTAGAGCCTCTATGTACTTGTTGACAATCAACCTAAGAACTAATGTGTCGGTAAAAGAATGTATTTGGTTTTATGGCATGAATATGTTTCTCAAGCTATATTGTTATTTGCATTTGCTAGTTAATGATGGATTTCCAGTTTTTAATATTTGTGTTTCATTGACTTTGATATTTGACATTTGTATTTTTAATTTTGTATTATCAGGTTTTTAATTGTCATTTAATAGAAAATTAGGAACTGGAAAAAATTAATTTTTTTTAAAAAAATTAGGTTATGACACGCAAAAAGGAGTCATAAAATGTGGGTCAAAAGTGCGCGTCATAGAGGGATGACGCACAAATGCGAGTCATGAAGATTTATGACTGGTCCATCCTTGACTCGCATTTACGCGTCATAAGACCTCTTCTTGACTCGCATTTGGAGTCAAGGATAGCCCTTTTTCTAGTAGTGTATTTTCGATTACATTCAATCGAAGCTACATTGAATTAGGAGCGTTTGGGTTATCTCTAGTTTTATAACAAAATTTGCATGATAAAAACTTTTTGAGCATTAAAATGAGTCGAGATAACTGCACCTCCACATTGTTAGCATATAGGCACACACTAGAACAATTATATTAAAATAATCGTTAACATAGACTAAAATATGAAATTTGTGTTTTTAGGAACCAACATGCCTCCCGCAACACATTATTATCACAAAGGAACCCTTGACTACCTTCCTAAACACCACAAAACCAAAGGCCTAACTCCCACTCAAGTCAAAGTCTTTAAGGCTCTAGAGAAACGCTATGTTCACGAGGGTAGAACCATTGACCTATCTTTCCTAGAAGGAACAAACATTCGTAGAGAACTACCCGCCATCAACTTTGATTGTCTTTTAGATATTGATGAACTGATTTTTCCTAGATTCATCCTAGAATTCTATGCTTCCATCACTCTCCACACCAATGACGAAGGTCTCATGTCCTTGTCTTTCATGGAAAACCAAACCACCTTCAACATTTCTCTAAATGACTTTGGTCAAGTTCTAAGTATTCCTAATAGAGGTACATGCCTTTATTCGAACAAATGGCCACTCACAACTCTTGACTCGGTCATTGACCGTATCCATCCTTATGACACTCTTCTTGTTTCCAAGGAAGTCATTCATGAACACCTCTTTGTTAGATCCTCAGATACTAGGAAAACCCGTTCGGGTAATGAAGTCAACAAGGACCCTTATGGTATGGAACTTAATGAGCTCAAGCCTCAATTTAGGAAATGGGAAGAGGTTCTTAGGCCCAATGTCATAAGCACCAAAGGTAATCATGATCATCTCAACACATGTCGTTGTTACGTGCTTTACTCTTTGTCTACTCGCGCCAACCCTTCAACTTGGCTTACTCCATGGCCAAGAGGATGGCCGACATGCTCTTGCTTGGTACCACCGCTCTTTCATATGGGATGCTACTCACCCGTCTCTTTAGAACATTTACACCCATTCAACTTCAAAGGGATTCGCCTAGACTACTCTCTCTTTCCTCATACATTTGTCCCACTCGGTGATAAGAGAGTCTCTAAGGTACAAGGGAAGCGTCCTCATCCTCCTACTTCCTCATCATCATCTTCTAAGAGTGAAGATGATGGACTTCCCAACTCTAGGCTCGTACCTCTTGAGTACCTCCAAAAACTACCAACTATTGAAAACGAGTATGAGGAATTCAATCAAATGAAGCGGATGTGGAAGTGCTTCGGAAGGTACCTTGGCAAGCTCAACAAGAAGATCGATCGACAATGAGAGCGTCTTATGAGCATTTGGCACTATTTGGTCTTGAAACAATTTGGTCTTGATACAATGTTGTTATGGATTTGTGTAACTTTAGACAATATTGTGAACTAACCGACTCATGCAAGTGGACAACATTGAGATGTTGTCAATTTTCCTTTTTTTCACTACAATAGTGAAAAATTTTAGTGCTTGTGTGATCTACATCAGTACGCGTGTTTTTACATGCATTTTTATCATTTCCCAATCAGTCTTAATTAATTAATATGTTTTAGGAAAATTTAGAAAATTTGAACAACGTTCGGGGCCTAAAAATTGCACTCTGTTAAGGTTTTTGGCCTGGCGGAACCAAATTTTGGGTTCCGCATGTCACAACTCATCATTTCAGGTCATTTCAGGTCATTTCGGGAACTTTGGAAAAACACTATTCATAAATCACTATTCATCAAAACACTATTCATCGTTTTACTATTCATCATTTTCGAGGTCATTTTGATATTCTGAGAAACTTTTGGGAAATTTACTATTCACTAAACACTATTCATTTCCGGAAAAGTTTTCATCATTCACTTGCATTACTCATTTCATCGTAAATTTAGTTTACGGGTATTCAAATTCGCGTAACCGGATTGGTTTAGGTGCGAATTCATTTCATTAGTGCTAAGGACACTGCATACGGACTGGAGATAGTCTGCATATCATCATAACAGCATTTTCATGTTATACCACTCTCAGGATTTTCAAAGTACTATATTCAGTACATTTAACGTTTTTACGTATAAGTATTTATAGTAAACGTTAACACCCGGTTTATACACGACGAATATATCTAAATATTCCCACAATGGTCCCGACATATTTTTATATCCATTTTAACATCATAAAAGTTATAACATTCAGTTACCCAGTATTTTGGAAATTTATTTTATTAATAACGTACGCGTACGAATATAACGACGGTTTTCGTGAAAACTAAACAATAATCACCCGATCACTCAGTAAATGTACCCAACATATTTTTAATATGTTTTTATCATTATTATAACATTATTTCATCCCGGTTAACTTTGTGAACGTTTATTTCTATTAAACCCGGTACCCGATTTTTACGAATAACACAAACTAGTGCAAATTCATGCAAGGATTCCTAATTAAATCCCAAGTACCCTAACCCCCCCCCCCCCCTCCTACCCTTTGAAAACCGGCCCATGTAACACCCTTTTAACCTCTAGCATTAACTTATCTATATTTAACTAATAAACCTCTAAAATCATTTCATTAACCAAAAACCTAAATCATTTCTTCACTTTATTAGCTAAGATCAAAGTTATCTCATCTCTTCCATTCTCTCTAGCAAACCCACGACTTTTTCTCAACTCCATGATCAATCCATGGTTTTCAAAAGTTTAACGCACCAAAGTTATTCATTTTATCATTCTAATCAAGATTCTTGCATCAAACACACAAGTAATCCAAGGTTTCTAGCCATCTAATCATCTCATTTTATCAAGTAAGTTATCAACTTTATTTTTACATGAAACATCTTATATTTACTTGTATTACATGATTTCCATGCTAAAAACCATGTACAACTAGCTATACCACCACTTATTTGGTCAAAAATGGAACATACAAACCCTAACTTTTTAGTTATGAATCCCCTTGCTCTAATAACTTGGTTAGGAGTCCATGGCACCCTAAGAAGGTGTATGGTAAGATTAGATTAGCCATGTGGTGATTACAAGAGGATTGGTGATGGTAGAAATTGGTTTTAAACCTTGAAAACTTGATTTGGAACCTATTTTAGACATGCTGTTCCGTTTTGTAAAAATCTGGAAAATCAGTAAACACCAAGGAAACTTTGGCAAAATTTTTAGAAAATACTTTCAAAAACGAATCCGTAGGCGAAAGAACGGATTAAAAAGAGTCTATAACGAAGGAGTTATGATTTTTGCAAGATTGTAGACGAAAAGTATTTTTCTGAAAATGTATGCTGTTGGACGTTTTTCATTGGACAAAAAGAGACTTTAGACGTAACCCGGAGGAGCCGAGCTTTCCAAAATATATTACTATATACTAAGACGAAACCGTGGACATAAAGAACAAGTAAAACGGACAAGAAACGACAAAGATATACACGTTTGAATATCGGCTAAAACCACTTTATATTTGACAGCTTTTATTAAATTTGGCACAAAAACTACGAAGTACATTTTTGAACTAGACATAATATTAAGTACCGAGCTTTATAACTAATGTAGTATTAGTTATTACGAGTATGTTTTCATCATTTCAAGGATTACAACCCGAGTATTTCAACGCTAACATGGAAACTTACGTTATATATATATAAGTATATATATATTACAACTAGCTTATTATATTTTCTAATAGCAATATTTTTCCAAATTCTTGGATTATATATTTTGATAACACAAGTGTTTTTCCAAAGACTAGAGTGGTATAGAAACATGAGCATGGACATTCATAACATCATTTGGTGATCTAAATGAGATCATTCATCATTCATTTTAGGTTGCGGCAGATAACCGTGCATTGTTGTCCTTAACATTCCGTTGCATTGTACTATTACTTCGAGGTGAGTCATAGCCCCTACTCTTTTAATTATTTTATCAACTCTTTGGGGGAGATACATGCTACTACTTGCTTACTTGTACAGATTTACATAACATTTATACTTGGGAAACATTATACTTGATAACATTTTACTTGATTACATTATACTTGATGTCATACATACGTGATTGTGTTATACTTAACTGTGTTATACTAAACTGTGATGGATACATACATACATACTTCCAATGGCCCCAGATTTAGTTCTGGGCACTACCATGGAGACACATATACTTCCTATGGCCCCAGATTAAGGTTCTGGGCACAACCATGGAAGTATACATACTTAGGTGAGGTCTTCGGAGATGAAGTGTAGACTCACTACTAATTGCTTAACTTTTGTTATGAACTTATACATATCTTAATCATATTATATTGTAGCAGTGGGTTGTAAACACACAGGTTACAAGTCTCTTATGGCGGGACTTGCAACTGAGTGGATTTACGATGCCTTTGCTGTGTGAACATTCTTTATAGGCTTTTCATATGTACTAAGACAAACTCTATGAACTCACCAACCTTTGTGTTGACACTTTTAAGCATGTTTATCTCAGGTTAGGAAGGCGATAGCAGGTTTGTGGAGCTGAGAGTCTTAGGGCATGCTTTTGGAGACTTTCACTTTTATAGTTTACCATTCGATACACTTTAAAAACTTATGTATCATACTACTTTGGGATCCTTGTTTTGTAAACTATTACTTTTATCTATTCGAATGGTAACTTTTCAAAAACGTCTCATTTAGAGGGCGTTTTCTATATCTTGTACTTTGTGCCCTGAAGTAGCATCCCTATGACACAGTCTTCCGCTGCGGTATTTTGGGGGTGTTACAGATTGGTACCAGAGCCTTGGTTATAGAGAACTAGGTTGTTTTAGAGTCTAGACTATAACTACATACATGTAGACTCTCCTCCCTATCGCCTTGCACTTTACATACACTTACGCTTGCTGGTAATTTATTTATTTTTGGACCCACGCTATTAGATACTTTGTAGAAACCGTTAGAAACTAGACTTCCCAGTGACTTTAACACTTAAGGGAGAATCCTTTGTTCCTTTGTACTAAGCGTGACATTCCCTAGATGCCCATTTAAGCAACGTCTACCACTGAGATATGTGTGCATGGTGATATGTACACTTGTGAAAGGAAACATTTATAATTGTGGTGGCCAACATAATTATAAGTGCTTCACGACACACGTGGACATATGACTATGCAGATGTAGATCGGTGTTGGCACAACTTAGGAAACAACTGGTAGCACGGTATTATATATGAGGAGGTAGAGGAGCTGCTAATGACACTAGTAACCCAAGTAACGACGGTGGAGATACTGATTTTGAAACCATCATCGATCGACAACTTGAAAACTTTCTCCCCACTATTGTCACTCAAGTTGGCGATCATATGAATAACTTGGCAAACCACGAAAGCGGAATTAACAACACCAATGGTATAGGCCAGAATGGTAATGGCAACAACAACATTAGGACCGGATGCACGTATAAGGAATTTACGTCATGTAAGCCAATTGATTTCAATGGTGTAGGAGGCGCGTTGGTGTATACTCGATGGGTTGAAAAGATGGAGTCGGTGATCGACATTAGTAACTGTGCAGCACATCAAATGGTGAAGTATTCCATGTGCTTACTATCAGGAAAGGCATTGACATGGTGGAATACGCAGATTCAAGCTAGGGGTAGAGCGGCAGCTGTAGGTATGACATGGGACGATTTTAAGGCATTACTGAAAGAGGAATACTGCCCGGACAACGAGATGCAAAAGCTGGAGGATGAACTCTATCATCTCTCTATGATAGGGGCTGGTCATGCAGCCTATACAGATCGATTCCATGAATTAGCCAGACTAGTTCCACACCTAGTTACCCCTGAGTCCAAGAGGATCGAGAGGTACATATATGGTCTTGTCCCAGAAATTCGTGGGACTGTGAAAACAACTGAGCCTTCTACAATTCAGAGTGCAATATTGAGAGCAGGGACTCTGACAGATGAGATGGTTAGAAATGGAAGCTTGAGGGACAGTGATAAAAGGAAGGGAACAAGCGAGTCGAACAAGCAGACTGACAACAAAAGGGCAAGGACCTTTGCGGCGACTAATTCGGGTCAGAGAGAGTATTTAGGCCAGCATCCTAAATGTACGAAATGTAACTTTCATCACCAAAAGACTGTGCCCTGCCGTATGTGTGCTAATTGCAGACAGTCTGGTCATTATGCAAATCAGTGTAGAGAACCAGTGAACCAAAAGACATGCTATGAGTGTAACAGCCCGGATCACTTTCGGAACAACTGTCCTAAGTTGAAGAGGAATCTTAACCAAGGAGGCAATCGTCCAAACTTAGCAGCAGCAATTGAAGGGCCACGAGATGAGGTCAATGAGATTCCACCCGCAATTGGCAGAGCTTACTTCCTAGGAAATCCTATCACCCAACATGTCCGCGGTAGCACATCGGGTACATTCTCTTGAACAACTATCGTATTTTAGTAGCCCTTAAGTCTTAATATAGGACCTATACACAACATTGACTAATCTGAGACCTAGCAGCATTAACCTTAGTCACCCTAACATTAGTAATTTGATTAGTGTAAGCAATTCCAAAGTCGAGCTAATCTTTCAAAAGATCTTTTTCAAGGATGTTGAATCCAGACCTTGATTTTTAGCTTGGTTCTAGTGACTGTTCTTGTTTGATTGGGTTGCGAAAATCAAGCTAAAAGTTAAAGTCATCACTCAAACCGATTTAGCTTAATCTCATGACTGTTCTTGTTTGATTGGGTTGTGGGCTTAAGTGAAAATCGGTTACCTAAATGATTAACCTAAAGGAGGTCTTTTGAGGACTATGCTCGGGATTGGGAAGGTTTGCCTCATCAAGTCTGACCACGAGAACATAACTAGTTGGATAAGAACCCACATACATAAGCTTTGACACATTTAACTGATTAACATTAACTGAACTTCGGGACGAAGTTCTTTTTAGAGGGGAAGACTGTCACAACTCATCATTTCAGGTCATTTCAGGTCATTTCGGGAACTTTGGAAAAACACTATTCATAAATCACTATTCATCAAAACACTATTCATCGTTTTACTATTCATCATTTTCGAGGTCATTTTGATATTCTGAGAAACTTTTGGGAAATTTACTATTCACTAAACACTATTCATTTCCGGAAAAGTTTTCATCATTCACTTGCATTACTCATTTCATCGTAAATTTAGTTTACGGGTATTCAAATTCGCGTAACCGGATTGGTTTAGGTGCGAATTCATTTCATTAGTGCTAAGGACACTGCATATGGACTGGAGATAGTCTGCATATCATCATAACAGCATTTTCATGTTATACCACTCTCAGGATTTTCAAAGTACTATATTCAGTACATTTAACGTTTTTACGTATAAGTATTTATAGTAAACGTTAACACCCGGTTTATACACGACGAATATATCTAAATATTCCCACAATGGTCCCGACATATTTTTATATCCATTTTAACATCATAAAAGTTATAACATTCAGTTACCCAGTATTTTGGAAATTTATTTTATTAATAACGTACGCGTACGAATATAACGACGGTTTTCGTGAAAACTAAACAATAATCACCCGATCACTCAGTAAATGTACCCAACATACTTTTAATATGTTTTTATCATTATTATAACATTATTTCATCCCGGTTAACTTTGTGAACGTTTATTTCTATTAAACCCGGTACCCGATTTTTACGAATAACACAAACTAGTGCAAATTCATGCAAGGATTCCTAATTAAATCCCAAGTACCCTAACCCCCCCCCCCCCCTCCTACCCTTTGAAAACCGGCCCATGTAACACCCTTTTAACCTCTAGCATTAACTTATCTATATTTAACTAATAAACCTCTAAAATCATTTCATTAACCAAAAACCTAAATCATTTCTTCACTTTATTAGCTAAGATCAAAGTTATCTCATCTCTTCCATTCTCTCTAGCAAACCCACGACTTTTTCTCAACTCCATGATCAATCCATGGTTTTCAAAAGTTTAACGCACCAAAGTTATTCATTTTATCATTCTAATCAAGATTCTTGCATCAAACACACAAGTAATCCAAGGTTTCTAGCCATCTAATCATCTCATTTTATCAAGTAAGTTATCAACTTTATTTTTACATGAAACATCTTATATTTACTTGTATTACATGATTTCCATGCTAAAAACCATGTACAACTAGCTATACCACCACTTATTTGGTCAAAAATGGAACATACAAACCCTAACTTTTTAGTTATGAATCCCCTTGCTCTAATAACTTGGTTAGGAGTCCATGGCACCCTAAGAAGGTGTATGGTAAGATTAGATTAGCCATGTGGTGATTACAAGAGGATTGGTGATGGTAGAAATTGGTTTTAAACCTTGAAAACTTGATTTGGAACCTATTTTAGACATGCTGTTCCGTTTTGTAAAAATCTGGAAAATCAGTAAACACCAAGGAAACTTTGGCAAAATTTTTAGAAAATACTTTCAAAAACGAATCCGTAGGCGAAAGAACGGATTAAAAAGAGTCTATAACGAAGGAGTTATGATTTTTGCAAGATTGTAGACGAAAAGTATTTTTCTGAAAATGTATGCTGTTGGACGTTTTTCATTGGACAAAAAGAGACTTTAGACGTAACCCGGAGGAGCCGAGCTTTCCAAAATATATTACTATATACTAAGACGAAACCGTGGACATAAAGAACAAGTAAAACGGACAAGAAACGACAAAGATATACACGTTTGAATATCGGCTAAAACCACTTTATATTTGACAGCTTTTATTAAATTTGGCACAAAAACTACGAAGTACATTTTTGAACTAGACATAATATTAAGTACCGAGCTTTATAACTAATGTAGTATTAGTTATTACGAGTATGTTTTCATCATTTCAAGGATTACAACCCGAGTATTTCAACGCTAACATGGAAACTTACGTTATATATATATAAGTATATATATATATTACAACTAGCTTATTATATTTTCTAATAGCAATATTTTTCCAAATTCTTGGATTATATATTTTGATAACACAAGTGTTTTTCCAAAGACTAGAGTGGTATAGAAACATGAGCATGGACATTCATAACATCATTTGGTGATCTAAATGAGATCATTCATCATTCATTTTAGGTTGCGGCAGATAACCGTGCATTGTTGTCCTTAACATTCCGTTGCATTGTACTATTACTTCGAGGTGAGTCATAGCCCCTACTCTTTTAATTATTTTATCAACTCTTTGGGGGAGATACATGCTACTACTTGCTTACTTGTACAGATTTACATAACATTTATACTTGGGAAACATTATACTTGATAACATTTTACTTGATTACATTATACTTGATGTCATACATACGTGATTGTGTTATACTTAACTGTGTTATACTAAACTGTGATGGATACATACATACATACTTCCAATGGCCCCAGATTTAGTTCTGGGCACTACCATGGAGACACATATACTTCCTATGGCCCCAGATTAAGGTTCTGGGCACAACCATGGAAGTATACATACTTAGGTGAGGTCTTCGGAGATGAAGTGTAGACTCACTACTAATTGCTTAACTTTTGTTATGAACTTATACATATCTTAATCATATTATATTGTAGCAGTGGGTTGTAAACACACAGGTTACAAGTCTCTTATGGCGGGACTTGCAACTGAGTGGATTTACGATGCCTTTGCTGTGTGAACATTCTTTATAGGCTTTTCATATGTACTAAGACAAACTCTATGAACTCACCAACCTTTGTGTTGACACTTTTAAGCATGTTTATCTCAGGTTAGGAAGGCGATAGCAGGTTTGTGGAGCTGAGAGTCTTAGGGCATGCTTTTGGAGACTTTCACTTTTATAGTTTACCATTCGATACACTTTAAAAACTTATGTATCATACTACTTTGGGATCCTTGTTTTGTAAACTATTACTTTTATCTATTCGAATGGTAACTTTTCAAAAACGTCTCATTTAGAGGGCGTTTTCTATATCTTGTACTTTGTGCCCTGAAGTAGCATCCCTATGACACAGTCTTCCGCTGCGGTATTTTGGGGGTGTTACACCGCATGTGTTAAAATTTGGTACCTCCAAATTTGTACCAGCGGAACTGGCGGAACCAAAAACAGGGTTCCGCCATTGTTATCGTTTGGTTCATCCAACTAACTAAAGTATTTTCTTTAATTTTCACATTTTCGCATTCTCTCAAATACCAAATCATTCTCTTTAGTTAGTAACACATTTCTTATTATTCCTTAAGCACATTAGGACCATTTTAGCTCCTTAGCACCAATAGGAAATCATTTCCTGCCAAAATTTCAATTTTCTCATAACTAACCCAAGGAACCTTTCTGCATAAGGGAAGGAACCATTTATTTGGTTCCTTGCCATCCTTGGACACTCTGACCACAAAAATTTTGCATGATTACATAGCATTTACTACATATCTCACTCCTTCTACTCAACCCAACTTCATTGGATTGACTTCCAATGATTTGACAACCTCTTGAACACTTCCAAAAGATTTAGAACCTCCATTTTTGTATGGATCACCATCAAATCCAAACACTTCTTTCAATAATCTTCCACTCTATAAATTGGTACAATCTTGGATTGTTTTTTCCTCACCACCTTCACCATCACTCTCCTTGATCTTTAGCTTCTTATAACCATTGTTGACAATGACAAAGTCAAACAACTCACCACCACCATCAAGACCCATTAGACGAACAACTAGAATAAACGTTAAACCTTGTTGCTTCAACACCACCATCAACCTAAGCTCATCATCTTCCGATGAATCACCAGTAATCATCTCATCTCCCATAAAAGATGAAAATTTCCTTAATCTTGCCACCCCTACACCATCACCTAGACCACAAAATTTTGTTACCACTCCACCACCAACAAAGACCACAATAGCTAAATCACCACCTCCGGGTCCTTTTCAACCATCCAAAACTCCATCACCTCCAATATCACCCAAGTTAGAACCAATGGAACTTTTTTGGAACTCCACCAACATCACCTCATCTACTCTTAGAGAATCTAGAAGACCTTCATACAAGATCCACCAATCCACCACCATTGCCTTCGTTTGGCTCCATTGAACGTATGGACAACCAACAACCCCAAGCATTCTTTGAGCCCAATGAACCATTTGAACAACAACCATATCAACCTCAAGAATCATCTCAACCATCCAAGCCAAAACCATTGCTCTTTCATCCCATTTACAAGGACACTCATGGTCCTCTCTATGGTGAACCTCACTTTCAACAACATGATCAACCACAACCTCAAGAATCTCAACCATAATCGCAATCTCAATCTCAACACTTTGAATCCTTTTTCCCCTCTTATGAGGAAATAGAGAAATCTTTGTGGAACAATCCACCAAACACCCATGAGGAGATCAATGACCGCCTCGACAACCTTTATACTTTCAAGAACATGGTGGATTCTCAGCTTCATCAAGCCATGCAATTTCAAACCACCATGCTCTCTTTCATTATAGCCCCAACCTCCAACCAACAAACACCCAATATACCTCCACGACAACCTTCCATCAATGAACCTATCCTCCAACATCCTCGCCATGATTGCTCTCATTGTAAGAGAACGACTAAGATTAGTGAGAGGAACAAAATCTTGGTTCGCCAACTACAAGACGAAACCCGATTCATTCTTCAACACATCGTCGAGCATCTTAATGCTCTTTCTCATCCTCCACAACCTTAGAGCTTTCTTAGGAGGATATAATAATTTAGAATTATCTAATTTAGGACTTTTTCTTTATTTTCTTTTATAGATGTATGATTTTTATTTCTAGTTATTTTTTCTTTCTGCATTTTCTTTCAGTAAGTAGGACTTTTGTGTTTCTTGTCCATTATTTTGACTTTGGACAAAATAATTTTTACTTGTAATGAATTTAGTTATACTATATGTTGTGTATTGTTGGATGTCTAACTCATTGTCTATTTTTTGGTTGACATTTTCTACATATCATGCTTGTCATTTCAACAACTAACCTCTAGTTTTTAGGTTCAAAATCAATGTCTCTTTACTTGGCACCACATCTAGGGGGAGTATTGACCAAGGGCGAGTAATTCCGCTACGTTACTCTTCTTTTTGTTTTCACAAAAAGGGGGAGAAAACATATTAAATTCTAACTCAACTTTTTGCATATCATTTTAGCATATCATACTTTTATATGAAATTAAAAGTTGGATAAAAAAAGTTTAATATATAGTTTTAAAAGACTCAACACTATAATTATCTCGTTGCGTAAAAATAAAATTTATGTTTTGTCCTCAATAAAAAGGGGGAGATTAATAATACAAATATCGCCTAAAAATGTTATTTATATTTTACGATATTTGCTAAATTTTGTTAACGACAAAGTGTAAACTTTATTTTTAGCAACACATAAATATAGTTTAGTCTTTCATTGATATACTTTTATTTCAAACTAAACATCACATTTGCTACATTTACATTTTACAAAAAAAACATAACATTTTCATATTTCTAATAATAGAAATTTACCATGACATCATGGCATACATCATATGCAAATCTTTGAAAGATTTTTAGAATCTCAAAGTTGACTTTGGTAGATCTCATATATATTTTGGTTAGATTCTTACTCAATGTATTATAGTGAGATTTGCTAAATCTCTTGGTTAGATTTGGAAAGATTTATTTGAGATTTTATGTCAGGCCCTGGCAGAACCTTTTGGTACAACGAACGGAACCATCAAAAGGGTTCTGCCGTACTCGTGGCATGCTGGCATGTTTTGCCTATAAATAGCAAGCCACATCCAAGTTTTTATTTATCACTTACAATCACATATTAGCATACATACTCTCATTTTATTCATCTAACTTAGTAATACTTCATCTTTATGAGATTCTTTTGTAGCAAGAAGATCACAAGTTCATTCATAAAGCGTACAAGTTTCAACATTGAGTTGCAAGATTTGTTAGCTTAGCATAGTGCGAACTCTTGTTGTTCATACATCATTTGATTGTATTTATTCAGTAGTGATCGGTAAGTATTTTAGTTCTTAAAATACATAGAGTGACGGGAGTGGTTGTACCTTTGTAAAAGAACTCGACATCTAGCTTTCTGTCAGTAATCTTGTGTAAACGACGTGTAAGGTTTTCTCTGCCGGTGAAAGGAGCTTGTTGACTAGTGAAGGAAAATCTCGAGTTGGATACTCGGGGAGTGGATTAGGGCAAGGGAAAAGAGTCTTTGTAGCCAAACCACTATAAACATCCGTGTTGTGGTTTGATCATTTCTTTCTTTACCTTGCACTTTGCTTATTACTTATTATTTGTAATTGTCGATTACACGTAAAGTTTTCAAATGTAATTATAATTAAAAACGGTAAAACTATTCAACCCTCATTCCAAAAAAAATGCATATTGTCATAAGTTACTTTGCCTTTTGTCAGAAAACCAGCATCTTAAGCTAGGTTTTACACAACCCTACCAAGAAAGGTTTGACAAACAATTTTAAAAAAAATACCCGCATACCAAATGAATGTTTTCACTATCATAGTATTCCTTTAAATCAAATACCATGAACCAAATTGCACCTAATTTATATTTCCTCATTCCCGTATTTATTTTTCATATTTCCTTTTAGGTTTAATTCAAATTAGTTATATACTTTTAAAAATAGATAGGGAATATAAATTAAGTTTATTATATTAACCTCACTTGATGTTATTATCACAAGCTTTAAGAAGTTTTAAATTTATTGGTTAAGGGTAAAACTGTCTTTTGTTCAAAAATTAAGAAAGAGAAAGCTGTAATGTTAATTTTTTTTTAATATTTGTTTTTTGTCTGTGGACAATTATTTCAAAACGGATGTAGTACTTAATGTCAAATGATCAATATAGAACTTATATTTGTTATAAAACCAATTAACCATTCCTAGCCACTCATTTTTTTTTTATCAAAATAAAAAAAACAAACTTTCACAATTTTTTTTTTAAATTAAATATCTCGCAAACCGTAAATCGTTACGCGAAAAAAACACCATCCCGACGAGAATTAAATTATCTTTCTATAGATATGCATTATTATATACTTTCGACGATTTCTTTTCGGCGATTTTTTTTCTTTCAAAATTTCTGCCCAGAAAAATCATATGTGATTTGTAAAAATCATATGTGATTCGTTAAAATCATATGTGATTCGTTAAAATCAAATCATATGTGATTTTTACGAATCATATATGATATATGATTCGTAAGAATCAGAATCATATGTGATTTGTGAAAATTAAATCATATGTGATTTTTATGAAACATATATAATTTTTCTGGGCGAAAATTTTATAAAAAAAAGTTTGTCGGAAAAAAAATTCGTCGAAATTATATAACAATGTATATCTATAGAAAGATAATTTAATTTTCGTCGCAATGGTATTTTTTTGTAGTTTGAAGATTTACCGTTTGCAAAATATGTTGTTTTTTAAAAAATATAAAAAATGGTTTTTTATTAATTTAGATAAAAAATAAATAAGTGGTTATGATTGGTTTATTGTTTCTATAACAAATATGAGTTCTATATTGGTTCTACTTTGGAGCATATTTCACCAAGCCCACATGCGTATTAATTACGCCAAATATTAGAAAAATGCCATATGGTTCGCCAAAGTTTTGTCGATTTGGTTATCAAAGTTTTGTTTTGTTTTGTGAAAGCCATTGAAGAAAAGTTCTATACATACCTTGTAATCAGTCAAAAGTTAATTTTCTTCTCTCTTTTCTAACATCAAAAAAGCCCATTTGGTTTGCCTAAATTGTCCTAGCAAGAATTTTCTTGTAGTTAAAGCCATTCAATTTTTATTGGTTATATGGGGGAGTAAAAGGAGTGTGCAGTTGCATCTTGATTATTAGCAATATCAAAGTATGGGTTGTTATGCTAACTAAAAAAAAAAAAAAAAAGTATGGGTAGTGTGTATAAGACCCATTAGATATAAATTGAGGCAAAATCGGTGCTGTAGGTTTTTCATTTGGCAAGAACATTTCTCACAACAACGATAATACCCAATCTTGCTCGAGCCGGATATGAAATAGTTAGGATGTAAACAGTCATTCATGTCAGAATATAGTTTTTCTATTCTTTTCAATTAAATAAATTCCCACAATTGAGAGAATTTAAAATTATAGATGGATGAAAACAGAATTTGGAACCAAGTAGAGGCTTAAACTCATCAATTCCTCGAGAATCTGGTCTAAGTAGATCACGAACATTATTTCCGCTGATAACAAAGATGATATTCCAAGTCCAACAACGCATATGAATTCTTCAAAACAATAGCAATAATCCTACATGAGGGTGTTAAGAGGCAGGCATGATGTAGGCAGTCATACTCATACCCTTAGATGATGACATATGAATTCTTCAAAAGTAGCAAAATATGTATAGCAATTTGCTTACATTATATTGTTCCTTATACAGCAATAAACTTATTTATGGTAGTTACTTATGTATGCACTATTACTTTTTTTTTGAACAAATATGCATTATTACTTAAGTGCATATTTCACCAAGCCAGGGATATGTATATAAGTAAAATAGTCTTCCCAGTTAATAGACTTCACATCCAAAAAGAAAGTCTCCTTCTCAGTGCCGATACTCTCACTGACTATGCCATTCAGTATGCTGAGATTTGCATCATCAAAGCTATAAACATTGAAAACCTTTAGTTAATCAACAAGATATCATATCTATAAGCTTTCATTGAGCTTTAAAGAGGTTAAATTCCACTGTAAGGTATATTAGTCGAATGATAAATTTTCTTTGGGGTAAAATCTAGTAGAAACTATTTC
The DNA here is from genome assembly GCA_030686995.1 of Artemisia argyi. Taxonomy (NCBI): domain Eukaryota; kingdom Viridiplantae; phylum Streptophyta; class Magnoliopsida; order Asterales; family Asteraceae; genus Artemisia; species Artemisia argyi. The sequence continues at coordinate 34,812,934 of CM060694.1, forward strand.
AAAAATACAAAAAAATAAAAATAAAAAATCAAACACTTTAAGAAAAGTTACTCCGAATATATTTTGCTTTTATTTTTCGAACTATCTTTTCTATAAGTTAATCAAATATCATATAATGCCTATGATAAAAGTGGAACTTAACTTCTCCAAAATCTGTTTACTAGATCATGTGATTGAATATGTATTTACATGTTGTGTATGAGGACGTATGGCTTAAAAAGCTCTGCTAGTCGGAGTATGATTTTGATCTTTCGTTCGGCATCGTGACACCATGCACTAAAGGCCCGGCAAAGTAATATGTTTGCATATTGGATTCCCTTCAAAAGAATAAGAAAAATGTAAGAATAAAACAGATAATATAGAATTTTACATTTAATCATATTGAATCAGAGATCGCTGGTGTCGTTTACCTTCGTGTCATCAATCGGTGAGCCACCGACAAAGACGTCGTGGGATCACTTTCTAACACGAAAACCGGTATTGAAAAGAAGAGGTATAGTATATGAATAAATACCTTCAAAGGAATCATGTAACGGATCGCCACATATCTATTAAAGCTATTCATGGAAGTCAACAACTTGATGTCGCGTGTTGTTATTATTGGGCTACCTTGTCGACTCAATAGAGGATGTTTAATGAAGTAATCGATTACGCAATTTCTGAAGCTAGAGATGCTCAAAGGGTTTGACATGGATGATCCCACATGATAGATAATCCTCGAGTTATAAGGTTTATTCATATGAGCCACCATTGCAAGAATCATAGCATTAATCACCATGTCTCCTGGAATCTACATGTTTTTATATGAGATGCATTTTTTTACTTTTTCAAGTGCAGGTGATTAACTTTCAAAGAATATCACACCTGTAGATAGCGAGATAACTCACCAAATCAAGAACTTTGTCAGGATCACTGAGAAAGCATGAAGCCCGGCCTTTACCATATGACGCAATGAATCCATCAATGGTTCTGGAAAGTACAAATTTAAGCTTATGCTCACATTTTTAGAGTGAAACAACATATGGTCATACTAAGAAGAATAAATTGAAATAATGTTAACATTTTCAGTAATAATCGAAAAAGAGCAGTATTTGAATTACTTGATGCCTTCAATCCATCCAGGAAATGGTTCTTTGTAAGTACTTGTAATAATGGTAGGACGTAGTATGACTAGTGAGACATCTTTTCTTAATCCCTCGAGCAGTAACATCTCCCCCATGGCCTTGGTGAATACATAAGTATTTGGCCATCCATGCAAGTTTGCCCTTGAAAGAGTGAGTTAAATCACAAATTAACTAACAATAATGGTAAAAGACCCATTGTTATACATCGTGTGTGTCATCAATTAAACTGTTGTGTTCTTTGCTGTTATTTTCTTTAGACACATACTATTCAAAGGCTATTTTAAGCTTGATTTTAAATAATTATTAGAAATATGAAATGTATCCGATTTTCTAATAAACTCACATTGACAAATTTGAGATTATTAGTTACCTTCTTCAAAAGGTTTATTTAGTGAAAAACTTAATTTTCATGGATCATTCAACTAATTAAAAGAGAAGAATAAAAGTAAGAAACCTTTGAAGACCAAAAATTTTCATGGCAGATGAAATGGCTTCGTCATCAGCATTCTCAAGCACGAGTTGCCTATGTCTATCTTGTATCAGCAACCTCTCCTCTTTAACATTGAGATCATTTTTTCCATTAAGTGTCTCACCCATTTTAAATGGATTTTCAAATATAATTCCAGACCTTTCACCCGAAACATAAGCTGAAAGAAGACAAATTCATAATAACAAAAAAACCGGCAATGTTATGCACAACATTAGTTTTGCTCAATTCAATATACAAACCTGTGGATACATGAAGAAGCAATTTTATGTTAGGGCAATTATTAACAAAGTCGGAGACATGTTCAGCTCCAAGTGTGTTAGTTGCAAATGCCACGTCGTATCTACAAACACATGTGACTTGCATGAAGAGCTAATTAGCGTTGGAGTAGTTAAATCTGGTGTTTGGATAATACTGAGTGGAGTATGCAGGCATTTTAATAAGCGTTTTTTTTTTTTTTTTTTTTTTTTTTTTTTTTTTTTTTTTTGTTCCTCAGATGGTGCAAGCTATTATGTAGTTGGAGCGATAAACGTAGGTTGATAACCCTAGCTATGTTGGCTTTCTATTGCTCATGTTTATATCATGGTTTGGTCATGTGTATTTCTTAGCCTACAAAATTACTACTTGATTGAAAATAAATCCATATGAAAAGAAAATATAAGAAAAGATGAAAAAAAACCTAAGTTTGTTACCCTTATAAAATAGACAATATCACAAAAGGTGGCCTACTAATATAATCTTTTCTAAACAACCTGGTTGGCTTTTAATTTTGTGAATCTTGTAGCTCAATCCGACAAACTTACGTGGATACATAAAAATGTTGCATAATCGATTTAGGTAATACCTTTCATCAAATATAGTTGAGGCCGCCGAGCACACCACAACATCCACTGTTCTCCGCATTTCATTTAACAAATCTGAGTTCGTCACGCCAAATTTTTCCAGGCCAATATCAGCAGCCACCGGTATAACCTTTTCAGATATAAATGTATTCATATTTTTACCATGTTTCTCTTTCAAAACCCTGAATAAGTCCTTGCTGATTACCTATATACAAGATATGTAAGCTAATCACCTCTCTAGTCACGCATTGAATATGGCGTAGGTTGCAACAGTTGTCATCCGCATTTGTGTGTATGCGTTGAGAAAAATATTACATGTACCTCAGAATGCAAGCGATGAAAGGCTGAGTATGAATCCGAAGCTCGTATAAGAAAATAGAGTTTTTTTATATTTGGCTGTACTCTTAGTATCTTCTCAACAAAAACTGCAGAGAGTATATGTATGTAGAAGCATGATCATAAACAATCTTTTGTGTTAGGGAGATTAAGTGGGAAATAACTTACTTTTGCCTAGAAATCCAGTACCACCCGTCACTAAGATTGTCTTATTTTCAAGATAATCGACAATGCTTCCCATTTCCACTAAAGAGTAAGAGAAGACAGTTTAAATTGTTCTCGATTCTATGCGCATTATATAGATGTGATGGACTGATGGTTGGTTTCTTTGATAACAAAAATTACACTGAGCGGTACAATTTGGCTTGAATTCGCCTCTTGAGAAAACCTTAGTCGTTTCTGGAAGTGAATGCTTAATATTGTGACTGATTTAGGGCTGTTATTTATAGGCTTTGTTGGGCTCGTCTTAACTACGGCATAGGCTTAAGTGAGCACCAACGCCGTATACACCTCGTACTGAAATTGCCAAAAAGTTTACACTAGCTACGGCGTAGAGCTAAATGGTAGTCTACGTTGTTGTCTTCATGGCAGCCTGATGGTCAACAGGTCTTGATTTCTTCTGCACGATTTTATAAAACAAACAACTACGATTTACTACTGCCTGTTTACCTACTACTGTTTACCGCTAACTGCTACTACTACATTTCGTCAAACATACTCAATGCCCTTTTTGTTAAGTCCCACACTACCAACACTATGTCTACTTATTTTTGATAATATATTAAGTATTGATTTATTTGATTTGTGTAAAATAAAAGTCGTAAGTTATTTGATTTGAATGTAAAATAGTAAATTATTTGATTTAAAAAAAGAGAGTAAATTATTAGGATTTGCAAAGTTCGCACGTGTATCAATATCAATCAATGTTTGGTTTATACGTAAACGACACACTTAGGATGCGTTTGATTATAAGTGGGATTGTAATTGGATTCGGATTTTAAAAAGATTTGAAAGAAAAGTATGAGAGAGAAAATATTTGATTGAATAAAATGTTGTTTGATTTAATAAAATGTTTGTTCAAATTAAGAGGAATGCAAAGGGAATGCAAAGCAATGTAATGAGCAATCCTTAATTTATTTGGTAATGACCCATTACCCACTATTTGTTAATGGGTCATTACATTATAGCATACCAAGCACCATGATTCATATTCTTTGCTATTGATTAGGCCATATAACCTTCCACCAAGCACCCTTGAGATTGAGAATTGAATTTGAATTTATTGTTATTTAAATATAAAAATAAATTAATAGTATGAGTAGGCTCACATTTTGTGGCCAAGAAAAATGAACAAAAAAGGAAATTATGAAGAATTGTTATCTAGTGACATTATGCGTGGTTTTTAAGAAAAAAATATGGATTCATGAGCCAAACCTACTTATTTAATGTGATTTCATAGAACCCATAAAAAAAGAGTTACACCAATGTTTAATTCCATTTAATGCAAGCTAAGGGACCGTTTGGTACACCTCTTTACCGGTTTGGATTCATAGATTCTTTAAAAATATGTTTGGTACATTTTCATACCCCTGACAGATTTCCAACAGTGACATTTCACTCGAATTTTTCAATCCATCATGTTTTGATGCCTTTTGGGGTGGGTTTCCACAAATGAACCAATAAAAATAATAATAATATTTGATGTTATGTTATTCTTTTTCTTATATTTCACCTTTCTATTTTAAAAAGATATATTAAATAAACTTATCCATGATTTATTTTCTGTGTCTTCAAACTCAAATCCAAATTCAAATACAAATCCAAATTTTAACCATAAATCCATCTACGAACCAAACAGACCCTAAACAAATATTTATCACTCTTATTCCATTACTTGAATCTACAGTACTACACTAAACGGGCCCTTAGATTATCGCCCCAAATTAGTAACTCATTTGCATTATCACCTCAAATTCCAAAAAATTCGCTTATTTTTATTTTATTTATTTATTTATTTTAATTACAATTACGTCACGTCTTAACATAAATATGGATGAAGACAAATAGAGAAAGGTCTACAAAATGATGAGCAAGAAATTGTCTACAAAATGAGAAAATGACAAAATAAAAAAATTATACAATATACTGAAAGGCACTTTTAAACGCCATTCAAAAATTTGTGTTACAGAGTACTTATGTTCTTAATCGGCTTTGCTATTGGTGGATCATCTCTAACCTTTTGGTAGTGGGACAAAAGGAGCTACGTCATTGGCTACAATGAATAGTGCTGTCCCGGAGCATTGTAGAAACAACTCTAGATTCGTTATATTACTGTTACAACAGTGCTTTTAACAGTGCACGTCTTCTATAATCTTCCACACACACCTAGGTTTCCCACACAAGTCCTTTTATGAGAACCTTCTTTCCCACCTCTCTGTGTTTCTTCCACATATTCACAAACCCAGAAACAACACGATCCATAGATAACATAAACCCCTAACCCAGAAAATCACTACCCGTTTGTTTTGTATCCTCCAATTATCATGTCCGATCAAACACATAATAATAATAATAATAATAATAATAATAATAATAATAATAATAAATGAAGACCATAAACCCTGAACCATGTTTGTAGGTAAGTTGTTTAATCATCAAAATGCCAAAATGCACCCACCACAACACAAATCATAACACTCATCAATCAATTGAAATTTTGAAAAGAATAATTATTCCAAAGGTGCGATCTTTTCTTTGTTTTAATTCTATTAATGTTTTTACCTTAGTAAAAGGGGTGTTTTTTTTCTCCTTTTGATTGAATTTTGACTTTTCTTTTATGTTTTTATATGGGTTTTGAAGGTATTCAAATGGGTTTGGAAAATTTGTTTATTGCGTGTTCAAGCAGTTTTTACGGGTGTGAAGAATTAGAAATGGAGATGAAGATGAAGATGCGAAGAACGATAGAGATTGATTATAAGAGGCTAATCATCATGTATATAAAAATTCTTGTTTTCTTTTGGTTAATTTTTAGTGAGATTCTAAAAATGAGCAATGGGTTTTTTTTTCAAAATATGTTAGTGATGTGTTTTTAGCTTGATGTATTCTTAATAGGTTGTTAGGGAAGTTTTTTTAGTAACAAACAACTGCTGCATGTTGTTGACCAAGTATTTTGCATAACTTGGAACTAACGGGGTGCTTGGATATGCGATTTAATACTCATGTTAATTTGAAAAAGTCATTGGATTGGTTTGATGCACACCAGCTGTTCAATCAAGTGCTTAAATAAAAATTTATAAAACATTCTAACTGATTTTCTTGTAAGTTTTTGTAAATGCCAATATTTACTTTAACTACTAATGCTTATTGCTACTTATACTAGTATCAATAAGCTGAATAATAGGCTTTTGATATTTGCTGCTTTTGTATTTTGATGAGGATTAAAATGGTGAACTAAATCTCGCTCTACAGGGATGGCTACATACTAGCTTAACGTTGGTGAGTTATAGGAAGTACTAAAAGTGATGAAAATTATCCGTCTATAGCATTTATGTTCCTTTGCAAAATGGAAAAATTAACTTGATTTTTGATGATAGATTTCTTATGAGTGAGTTTATATGAGATGCAATTTTTCACAAATGGTTCCGATTTTGTACATTTAAAAGTGTGCCTATAAAGGGACCGTTTAAGTGGGTTAATCAGGTTAAATGTAGTTTGTCGTTAACTGATTTAGACACAGGCTTATTAAGGTAAGTGACTCTAATATTAGTTTCTATTTTTGCATATTTATTATCAATTTAGTGGGCATAAAGACGATGAATGGGACTCCGTTTTATATTACTGAATGCGAAGATTGCGGAGATGATAGCCACTGTGAGACTGAATATGGTGACTTATGCTTCGACTACCACATGAATGACCCCACATTGGAGTATCTATCTCTGAAAACTCGATGGAGATAATTTTCCAATATATTTTGGTTTCTGTGGGTTTTTGTTACAGTATGTCGTGCCCGTTTTTTGTACTAATTTTCTACAGTTAGACAATGCAGGCATCACTTTTCCGCAAGTTTCTTCACAAAATACAGTAAAGATAAAATTCATTGATTCTTCGTTGAAGTTTTAAGCGCTCTATTTGACTATTGGATTTCGTTGTTTGTTATTTTGCTTTGTGCTATATAATGAAAAAGCGGGTGTTTGGAGTGGATTATGGTAAAGATGAGATGACCTACGCACTTAATACATGAACTTCTGTTTAAAAGGACAAAACCATACTTTCCAGCATTTGCTAAAGATGAGATGATTATGCACTCAATCTTTTGATACCAATTATGATGAATATAAAGAATGCACGCTTTGTGTTTGTTATGATGTGGTAAGAAAAAAAAAGTGCGTGATAAAGTATGAAAGAAAGAAAAAAAAAAGAAAAGAAAGAAAGAATAAAAGTATTATTATGATTCCCCGAGTTAAGTTTTTCTCTTTACACCAATTTCATATAAATACTCTCGTGACTTATTCCTACCCTATTAACCCTTAGCCTAACGATATAAGCTGAATAAAAGTCTTCTTTGATATTTATACTTGGTGCTTACGCCACGTCGTTGCAAATTTGTTTTTTGTACAAACACATGGTAAATCAACGAGTTGTGACTGAGCTATGAGAGTGAAACAACACCAAATACAATCAATATGAGTGCTTGAGTGAATAATCATGAGGAGCATGTCATGTTATTTTAGCTCAATGGTTGTCTTGGATACATAAAAATAATCTTTGAAACTTATACGAGAATCGGTTTTAAATCATTTTTCTTCTTTATGCTTGAGGACAAGCATTAGTTTAAGCATGGGTGGATTTGATGAGTCTCGTATTATACATATTTATACCCCCAATATTATGTAAATTATATATCAAGTTACCCTAATTTATAGGACTTTTGGTACTTAATATATGAATAAACATGCATGGCTAACAATCTAAGGAAATACATGAAAAAGACGAGAAACTAATGACTCGAAGGAACTTAAGAGAAATAACACATGGTTTGGCAAAAGCACGCCGACCTTAAGGAGAAAGCGTGCCGCTTACGGGCACCATTGATCAACTATGTACTCACGAGTCAATATTGAAGTATATTGGTCTTATACTTCAAGAGCGTTGGTTACATAAAGAGAAGCCCGCCGGTTTTATGTTAAATGTGCGGCGTACTTCCCCTAGAAGTTATACTTCTCCATTAATGAGATACATCAAGGATAAGGCCGATCACTTGCCTATCATTATTGTCCAGGCACGTCTTAGGGTCTTAGGGCTGCTTTATACCTATAAATAGAGGCCAAACTCGGAGTATAACACACACCTCAATCAAGAATCATCCTCTTGTAATCATAAGAAGAATAGATGTAGTTTTGCACAAAAAACCACTTGCTAAGGAGTTGGAAGCTAGCAGTACTTATGGAGAAAGTATTGTGAACGTTGTCCTACCTTATAATCTCGGTATAACTTGTTACGTTATGAATTTGAAAGTTGTTTATTTGTGTTTTGTTTGTTACTTTGTTATGAATATGGAGTAGTCGTATTATGTTTGGCTAAGGCTTTGTGGCCATAAGCTATAAACAGAAAATGTAAGATGAATTATGAATCTATGGAATATGTATTTGATATGTCATTGTTTAGCCTACTATCTCTTGTCTTGATTAGTCATTACGATTGTCCAAATGTCGAAGATGCAATTGTGTTGACTATATTTTGAATCGTCTGTCTATAATAAATCATTGCTATGCTTGTGAGAATTGGATAGTGAAACAATTGATAGCCTAGATTATGACATGTTTAAGGGCTAATCTCACGTCTAATGACTTGATTAGAGGAAATACATCTTTTATACTTCATACACAGACCATACTTTATGCACTTTATATATTAAGGGTTAAAGGCATAAAGGATTCCTTTTTATGTCAAGTAGATATATTAGTTTTCATGACTACCCATCATGCATCACTCTTATGCTTTGTCCGTGTATTCTTTATGTTTCATTTTCTTGTTTAACTCTCGTGCTCAGCCATGCACAAACATATCTTTAAAAAATCTTGGCAAAACTTTTCAAAAATTTTAAATCCAACAAAAATGGTTTTAGTGGTAAGTGACAATAATTGGAATCTAATTTTGTTACCCGATACTGATAAGAGAAACATTTTCCTCCCTTGGGACGATTTGGTCTTACCTAAACCTTTACTATAAATGGGGGTTATACTTTTACTTGTGTGTTTTGTGTATTAAGGAAACGGTAGAATTAGCATTATAAATTTAAAGCTTTCGAAACACATCACACTCCGTCTTGGATGTCCATATTGTTAATACGCTTAGGAAATGCTGCCTCATTAAAAACCTTGTTAGGAAAACTCATTGGGACAAAACCATGACTAAGGACAAAAAGAGTGCAGCACGTATTATCTCTCTCTGATGACTATATCACTTGAGCTCTTTGATTCGCCACATCCCAATGTTATTGATGATGGAACCGTTGTGAATGAAAGAAACCATACAAGAAAAAAGAACAAAGGAATTCGATAAACCCTTAAAGGGTGCCCAATCGGGACTTTGAGAGAAACTTCTCTTTTCTTAATAACTCATAATAATCTCTCCTAAAACGATTACAATTTATAATAAAAAAATCATCTTAGTAAGAAAGCTAAGAATCTTTACTAAAACTAAAATAAGGAAACAAAATAACTCTTATGAATCTAAACAAATCTTTAATAAAATAAGATAAATAAAAATACTAAAAGATAGATTACAAAAATTATAAATTGTCATTTTACCCTTCAATCTCTTCGAAATAATCACATGACTTCACATGTTGACCAAAGAACTGGCGGCTAAGCTAGAGGAGCGGGAGCTCGAACATCTCTTGCATCATTCTCCTCCTCTTGGAAAAGACTCGTCCTCGAGTCTTGTCTTTCCAAGTCTCGAACTCTGAAACTTTCTAACCCCAATACGTTTCCTTAAAACGGCTTCTCTATTGGAGAATCACATTCTATCATGCAAACCATTCGATAAGATCATCCAGGTTAAGTGACATCTTCCTCACTTGTGTGACCGTTGCCTCATTCGACGACTCTACAGTTAGCTTGTTTTTAGAATCCGTATAAACTTCCTTCACTTGTTTAAGGAGGTCTTCATTCTTTACAATACGTGGTCCTTCTTGGTTAGATGCATCGTTGCCTCAATCGGCGAATCTACGAATTACATAACCATTAGGTCTTCCACGTCCACAAATTTGTGGGATAAGCATAGCTATATGTATCAAATTTAGGCAAAAAAATCAGCACTTCAGACTAGTGTATCGTCTTGTAGAAAACTCAAATGGCATATCCGGATGGTAAGATTTTAGATTCATGACTTTTGTACCCCATGCCGAAAAATCATAATGATCTAATGGTTAACGAATCTGTTACGTCAATTCTCCCGCAGCTGCGCATGATGTGACGAACTGAAACTAATATCTCGTTTCTCTGTATTTGGCTTAAAAAAGTTGTGTGATTTCTTCTCCCGCAGCTGCGCATGATGTGACGAACTGAAACTAATATCTCGTTTCTCTGTATTTGGCTTAAAAAAGTTGCGTGATACCAAATGATGGCGGAACCGTTGTGAATGAAAGAAACCACACAAGGACAAAGAACAAAGGAATTTGATAAACTCTCAAAGGGTGCCCAATCGGGACATCAAGAGAAACATCTCTTTTCTTAATAACTCATAATAATCTCTACTAAAATGATTACAATTTATAATAAAAAATAGTCTTAGTAAGAAAGCTAAGAATCTTTACTAAAACTAAAATAAGGAAACAAAATAACTCTTATGACTCTAAATAAATCTTTAATAAAATATGATAAATAAAAATATTAAAAGACAGATTACGACAATTATAAATTGTCGTTTTACCCTTCAATCTCTTGGAAATAATCACATGACTTCACATGTTGACCAAAGAACCGATGGCTAAGTGAGAGGAGCGAGAGCTCGAACATGCCTTGCATCAGAGATGGCAAAAGCACCCAAAACCGATGGGGAAAACCGAAACCCGAACCGGTTGGGTCGGGTTTGGGGGCGGGTTGGCGGGTTTTATTGCGGGTCCGGGTATTGATTAAAAAAATTATCTGGGTACGGGTTTGGTGACGGGTTCTAGTAATCCCCACCCCGATTACCCGTACCCGTACCCATACCCGTTTACCCGAATTTGTTTGTTAATATGATTAATTAGAGTACATATATATCATATATAATTGTTTCCACTTGTAATTTTTATATAAGTATCTTTATTATCTAAGACATTTGGATGTTTAACATGATTTATTTAAAAACTTAAAATTGTTTGATATGGTAATTTTTCTAACTTTTTAAATATATTAGGATGTTTTGCTTTATTTTTTCGGTGGATTTTAGTGTGATTTAGTCTTGATAATCGAGATTTTGTCCATAAAATATTCAATTGAGGATACCCGATACCCGGCGGGGAAACCCGACAAACCGATGGATAATATTAAATGGGTACCCATCGGGTAATGGGGCGGGTAAGGGTGTGGATATTCTAAACGGGTACGGGTACATTAAAACCCACCCCAAACCCAACTCGTTTCAATCCCTAGTTGAGGTAGGAAGCGCCTTGGTAAATAGATCCGCCAAATTGTCGCTTGAACGAACTTTTTGAACAATAATATAACCATTCTTTTGTAAGTCATGCGTGAAAAAGAATCTTGGTAAAATATGTTTTGTCCTGTCGCCCTTGATATAACCTTCTTTAAGCTGCGCAATACGTGCTGCATTATCTTCATGTAAAACTGTTGGTGCCTCCTTCTCTAAAGAAATACCCCATGATCTACGTATGTGTTGTGTCACGCTTCTTAACCAAACACATTCTTGACTTGCTTCATGCATCGCTAGAATTTCTGCATGGTTGGATGAAGTTGCTGAGATTATCTACTTTACTGAACACCATGAAATTGCAGTACCTCCACTTGTAAATACATATCCCGTTTGAGATTGACCATTATGAGAGTCAGACATATATCATGCATCTGCAAAACTAACTAAACTTGTATTTGATGGGTTAGTGAAATATAAACCCACATTTCTTATACCTTAAAGATACTGAAATATTTGCTTTACTATGGTTCAATTTGATCAATTAGCATTCTCGAGAACTTTTCTTATAAGCTCTAAGCATTAAAAATCACTAGCATATGCATTTTATATCTTAAAATAAAATCATAACATTACATGAGCTCTATTCATTTATCATTTAGACGCATATCGATTACTTATTATATTGCCAGACTTATAAATATTATACACACTATTGGATTCACTACATGAGATCATATCTCCTTATGATCATTTGCATGTCTTTACGAAAGTATTGCATGTCATTATTTATGCCTTATATACGAAAATTTCAATACTTTAATTTCACTTTCTCATAAAGACTAATGCATATCCAGTAATTTTACACATTCATATGTACGGACTTCAAGTCGCAGTAACCTTGCCTCAATACAATAGACTTTACTCTTTCATTTCTTCTTTGCGTCTTTACATCTTTTGGCCATTCATTTATACATCTGCACATATTGCAGGTATGCTTCCATGATCCTCACGATGATTATAGCGCTATCTTATTTATTTACAAAATCATATATAATATTACTATCGATGTCGATTCATTACTTTTCGATTCCACATATTACTAGACATTATATATCGTTTATTGAAATCTCATAGTTTTTTTATGTGCCCGGGGTTTTTCAGTAACCTTCATGTCTAGTGTCCCTTGACTATTATGGGGTCTTATTACCTCGATTTGACCATCTTACTTCTGTTGCTCCATTTTATCTATTCATTCGAGGACATTTTATTTGGAATCGATTAGTCTATCACGATGCAGACGTGCCATATACTTACTACTAATCATTGATTTTACTGATGGGACACACATTGTAATTGGAGCATTAGCAGCGTGTATATGATCTAGTCACTTTCTTTAGGTCACTAAACATGACGGCCAATTACTAGATCTGGAATATAAATTGTCCCTTGAACTTCAAGTTCATATTCATTAGTGTGAGGATCAACATTTATATTATAATTCATTCTATATCTCTCGCTACTCATTCTCTCCCCCTGAATAAATTATCCATTACTACATCTTTTTATTGTGCATTGTGTTGGATTTACTATAACATATGTTGCACAATTATAATGTCTCACATAGGAATATGGTTTGTGACCAAAAACCATTCCGTTTGGGGAGGATTCTTTATAGATAGTTGGTAAGATGCGAATTCATATTTTATCATTTGAAATTACATTCCCCATAAACAATAGTGTTGTTCTCACAATTATTGGCTTTGCAATCAACTGAAGACGTTTAATAAACGTTTCAACAAATGTAATACGTGTATGAACATGGGCTACTTTTAAATTCAACACTTATTCCAATAATCGCACAATGCTTGGAAGTATTCACCACCATTTTCAATAATATAATTTGGAAAACCGTGCTCGCATTTTATAAGTCGAGCCACTAAGCACGCTAACCTTAAGTTGCGTATTTGATGATCATTTTGACGATGTATCGATTTTAAAACTCAAAATGATCCACATGCAGATGTATAGGCCTAGATACATCCCCTTTATATTTTTTTTCTAAAACTTAATAGGACGAAGTCCATACTTTAATTTGGTAGTGATATATTAACAATTAACTTATATTGAGAACAATCAAATCTGTTAATACAAATATCGCCTAAAAGCGTTATTTATATTTTACGATCTTCGCTAAGTTTTGTTAACGACAAAATGTAAACTTTAGTTTCTAAGCAAAACATAATCTTAGTTTTTAAGAGTTGCATAAAGTAGACTTTTGCTATATTTTACATTTCATAAAACACAACACAAGTTTATTTCTTAAATTAGAAATTGTCACATCACATTTATGGCAAGTTTTGTCATTATGCATTTATGGAAAGAAATGTGTTTGACTAACTTTGTTGTTGCTTGCAAGCTTTGTATTTGACTTGTTATTATGAGATGTGACATTGTTTGGTTGCTAGGAGTTATGAGACAAGACCTTGTTTGGTTTGAAGAGTTATTGCAAAAACCTACTGCAGCACTGACGGAACCCTGGGGGTACACGAGCGGAACCCATCTGAGGGTTCCGCCTGATCCGCCAAGCCTGCAGTATGGTGTGCTATAAATACCAAGCCATAACTTGATTTTTGGCTAACCTCTTGAGATCATATTTTACACACACACTCATCTTTTCTTCTAACCTCTTAACATTGTAAATGTGAAGTTTATTTTTGTAGCAAAGAAGCTCACAAGGTCGTGAAAAGTTACAAGTTTCCAACACAACGTTGCAAGACTTGGTAGCTTAGTATTGTGTAAACTCGTGTTGTTTACACTTCATTTGTTTGTGTATATTCTGTAGTGAGTGGTTAGTATTTTAGTCCTAAAAAATACAAAGAGTGTTGGGAGTTGTTGTACCCTAGTAAAAGAACTAAACGGGAGTGGTTGTGCCCTTGTAAAAAAACTCAACATCTAGCTTTGTGTCAGTAAAAGTATAAGCGATGTGTAAGGTTTTCTCCGCCGGTGAAAGGAGCTTGTTGACTAGTGAAAGAAACTCTCGAGTTGGATACTCGGGGCGTGGACGTAGGGCAAGGAAAAAGAGTCCTTGTAGCCGAACCACGATAAATACTCGTGTTGTGGTTTGACCGTTTCTTTTATTTACTTGCATGTTATATATTGTGTTTGTGTACATATCTTTGATCAAACGGAAAGTTTCAAAGCTAATTTAACAAGTTAAAAAGATTTTAATCGGTAAACTATTCAACCCCCTTCTAGTTTTCCACAATTGGCATCAAGAGCTACGTTACTCAAGCTTTTAAAATATATTGTGTTTTAAAACTTGAAACGATCCATGGATTTTGAAAATTACAAAGAAGGGCAATCTATGCAAAGACCACCACTCTTTGAAGCAAATGGTTTTATATATTGGAAAAACCGTTTTGAAACTTACGTGAAAACTAAAGATATAGATTTGTGGTATATAATTATTGATGGTGATAACGTAGTTACTAACATCAAAGATGATGATCAAAAGAAATTAATAGGTAAAAATAATGAAGCTAAAATGATGCTTTACAATGCGTTTGCCTAAGAAAGAGTATGAAAGAGTCTTTTTGTGTAAAACCGCCAAAGATATTTGGCAATCTTTAATTGTCACTCATCAAGGAAACTCACAAGTTAAAGATAACAAAATTGATCTTCTTGTTCAATAATATGAACAATTTGTTATTTCCGAAGATGAGATTATTGATAATGCTTTTGCTAGATTTAATACTATTATTACTTCACTTAAAGCACTTGATGAATCTTTTTGTAGTAAGAACTTTGTCAGGAAATTTCTTAGAGCACTCCATCCGAAGTGGAGAGCAAAAGTGACGGAAATTGAAGAATCCAAAGATCTTTCAAGCATGTCACTTGATGAGCTAATTGGAAACCTCAAAGATCACGAAATGGTAATGGAAAAGGATTCGGAACTAGTTAGAGGCAAGAAAGAAAAAGTTAAGTCCATTGCCTTGAAAGCTAGAGTCCAATCAAATGATGATGAAGAATCTACTTCGGATAGTGACGATGAGGAATATGCTATGGCCGTTAGAGACTTCAAGTTCTTTCGTAGAAGAGGAAAGTTTGTAAGGCAACCTAAAGATGACAAGAAAACTTTCCGAAAAGATCGTGATGATAGGAAAGGAAAGGTTGAAAGAAAGTGCTATAGGTGTGGAGACACAAGTCATCTTGTAGGAGAATGTCCAAAACCACCCAAGAGAAAACCTCAACAAGCTTTTGTGGGTGGTGCTTGGAGTGACTATGAAGGAGATGACGATGAGCCAAAGAATGACGATGTTGCTCTCATGGCTCACAACTCAAATGAGGTATTATCCAACTCATCTTACTCCTCTATTGATGATGACACTTTACAAAAAGAATATAACAAACTTTGTGAATTGAGCTTAAAAATCATAAACAAAAATAAATTTTTGAAAACTAAAAAGGAGTTTTTAGAAAATGAAGTTTATGAGTTAAAAGAAAAAGCTAAGAGATTAGAAAAGAGTAAAGGTATTGACATACCTTGCAAATCATGTGAAGAGCTTAAACTAGAAGTTGAGAAAATCAAAATTACTCAAAATGATCTAATAAAACAAGCCACAAAGTTTAAGAAGTTCGATAAGAGCATTTCTTGTGCGGATGAAATTATGAAACTTCAAAAGTCACCCTTTGATAAAACAGGACTAGGATTTACGAAAATAGAAACTCCAATGGGTCAAATGAAACAAGAAAAGATTGCACAAGAAATAAATAAAATTGCTACAGCAGCCTGCGGATCAAGCGGAACCCAATTTAAGGTTCCGCCCGTTGGTCCCGAAGGTTCCGCCAGGCCTGCTTCAGCAGTAACCTCATCCACTTCGGATCGTTCAAAATTTGTTAAAGTTACATACAAAAGTGGAACAAAACCTATGTTTAAAACTGGAGTAGGATTTAGTAAAAATGAATTTAGAGCTAAAACTACTCAACTAAGACCTAAGACTCCAATTCCCAAACGCCCCTTTCCAAAGAGCAACTTCAACGCTCAACCAAACTACCAACATGTTTGGAACCAAAACACTCCTAGACATTACCAAACTCCAAACCACATGCCATGGAACCCTTATGCTCTATTTTCATACTTGGAACAAATTAATGGCATGCTTAACCAAAATGGACCCATGAGAAATTGGGGACCAAATGTTTGAGTGTTTTTCATAAAATAGGTGTGCCTCAAAGTTTGTTTGGAACCAGATGAATGGATTAAAGATGGCGGTTGTTCAAGGCACATGACGGGTAACAAAAGCCTCTTCACTTCTTATCACAAATGTGACGGAGGTAATGTTACGTTTGGTAGTAATGCTAAGAGCAAAATCATCGGAAAAGGTACAATCTCGTAGCTCATGTTGATAACTTAGGTTTTAATCTCCTTAGTATTAGTCAACTTTGTCGTAATAAGTATAATGTTCTTTTTAGTGAAAACGGAAGTAAAATACTTAAAGATGGTATAACCATAGCCAAAGGTGTCCTTAAGAATAACGTATATGTCATGAAGATGGATCCAACATCTAGAGACAAACTTTGTCTTACCTCATTAGATGAATCTTCAACTTTATGGCATAGACGTTTAGGACATGCTAACATGAGACTAATCCAAAACCTCTCCTCCAAAGACTTAGTTCGAAACCTACCTAAGTTGAAATATAACCAACACTTTTGTGATGCTTGCAAAGTCGGTAAACAAGTCCATAATAGCCATAAGGCTAAAAACTTGATTTCTACATCTAGGTGTCTAGAACTTTTGCATATGGATTTATTTGGTCCATCCGCTATACAAAGTTATGGAGGTAACTTCTACACTTTGGTAATAGTTGATGATTACTCAAGATATACTTGGACAAAATTTTTGAAAAGTAAAAATGAAGCTTTTGATAAATTTGAAATTCTAAGTAAGAAAATTCAAAATCAAGTAGGATCTAATATTTTGTCTATTAGAACGAATCACGGTCGTGAATTTGATAATGAATTTCAATTTGGAAACTTTTGTGATAATAATGGTATAACTCATAACTTTTCGGCTCCACGTACTCCTCAATCTAATGGTGTAGTAGAACGTAAAAACAGGACATTGCAAGAGATGAGTAGAACAATGCTTAATGAACAAAACATTCCACAAAAGTTTTGGTGTAATGCCACTGACACATCAACATACATTTTAAATTGAGTCTTAATTAGACCATTTTTGAATAAAACTCCTTATGAACTATATAAAGGTAAAAAGCCTACATTAGGATACTTTAGAGTGTTTGGGAGTAAATGTTTCATTCTTAACACCAAGGATTATCTCACCAAATTTGACCCAAAGTCTTATGAAGGTGTATTTCTTGGATATTCATAAAATAGTAAAGCGTACATTGTTTTGAACAAAGAAACCTTAAGATTCGAGGAATCGTTGAACGTAACATTTGACGAGAGTCCACCTCCCTCTAAGACATCACCTTTGGTAGATGATGACTTAGTTGAAAGCCAAGCAATAGAAAATCAAGAAATTTTAAGTAATGACAAAGAAGATGAACTATTTAACAAAGAACTTGTCAATGTCAAAGAATCTAAAAGTCATCCATTAGATGGTGTCATTGGCAACATTAATGAAAGAACACTAAGGTCAAAAATTCAAAATGAAAGCAACTATTTTTGTTTCGTGTCAACTATTGAACCCAAAAATATTAATGAAGCCATTAAAGACGAGTCTTGGGTAATTGCAATGCAAGAAGAGTTAAACCAATTTGTTAGGAATGATGTATGGATATTAGTTCCTCAACCAAAGAGTCAAACTATAATTGGAACAAAATGGGTATTTAGAAATAAAATGGATGAAAATGGAATTGTGTCTAGAAACAAAGCTAGGTTAGTTGCACAAGGATATAACCAACAAGAAGGCATTGACTACGATGAAACTTTTGCTCCGGTTGCTAGGCTCGAGTCAATTAGAATCATACTTGCATATGCATGTGCACACAATTTTAAACTTTTTCAAATGGACGTCAAAAGTGCATTTCTAAACGGAGTCATTAATGAAGAAGTGTATGTTGCTCAACCACCGGGCTTCATCGATTTTGAAAAACCAAATCATGTTTACAAACTTAAAAAGGCTCTTTACGAACTTAAGCAAGCTCCAAAAGCATGGTATGATCGACTTAAAACATTCCTAGTTGACCATAAGTATACCATGAGCTTAGTTGATAATACTCTCTTCACTAAGAAGAAAGATTCACATATTATCATAGTCCAAATCTATGTTGATGACATTATATTCAGATCAACTTGTCAAGAATTATGTGTGGATTTCTCAAAAATCATGCATGACGAGTTTGAAATGAGTATGATGGGAGAACTCAACTTTTTCCTAGGACTCCAAATCAAACAACTAGAATATGGTATCTTCTTTAACCAATCTAAATATATTAAGGACATGCTTAAGAAATTTGGGCTAGAAGATTCGAAACCTATCAAAACTCCCATGTCCATGGAAACTAAACTCACCAAGGATGAGGAAAGTGAATCCGTAGATAGCACTAAATATAGAGGTATGATTGGTAGTCTACTTTACCTAACGGCTAGTAGACCCGACATTATATTTAGTGTTTGTCTATGTGCTTGTTTTCAAGAAGATCCTAAAACTACCCATCTCAAAGCCGTTAAAAGGATTTTTAGGTATATTAAGGGCACTACACATTTAGGTTTATGGTATCCCAAAGGAACGGGAATAGACACCATAGTGTATGCCGACTCGGATCATGCCGGTGACTATGTCGATAGAAAAAGTACAAGTGGTATTTGTACTTTTGTTGGACATTGTCTCACCTCATGGTTCTCTAAGAAGCAAACGGCTCTTGCTATCTCAACAACGGAAGCCGAGTACGTTTCGGCCGGAAAGGCATGTCAACAAGCTCTTTGGATGAAGCAAGCTCTTGTCGACTACGGAATTCAACTCAACGACATCACAATTCTTTGTGACAACAAAGGTGCAATTGATCTTAGCAAAAACCCGGTTCAACATGCTCGTACAAAACATATTGAAATCCGTCATCATTTCCTTCGTGACAACGTTCAAAAAGGAAATATCTCAATTGAGAAAGTTTCTTCCGAAGATAACATAGCCGACATTCTCACAAAACCTCTTAAACGTGAACCTTTTAATCTTCTTAGGCTAGGCTTAGGACTCATGGAACCTACATTGTAGTTCTGGACATTAGACAAAAAATCACAAAAATCAAAAGAAATACAAAACCATTTTTCTCAGCAGGGTCGGCGGAACCCTCAGCCATAATAGACAGAACCCAACTCAGGGTTCCGCCGTGTCCGTCGACCTGCAGAATCATTTTCTTTGTTTATATTAAACCAAGAAATTTGCTACACCCACATAAAATTTTCACAAAAAACTCTCACTCGCTGACGTGTCAGCGGGTGAATGGTTTTTTGTGGGTTCCACATCCCACTAAAAACCAATCCCCCGCTGACACATCAGCGAGTGGGAGTTTTTTGTGGGAATTTTATGTGGATGTAGCATACCTCTTAAACCAAACACCCATTATCTCATACCACCACTTCCAAACTGCTACTATTCACTTTACCATCCATCCATACCTACGAATTCTTGGTCTTCCATTCATTTACATTGCAACTAAATCATGATTGTAAGTATTCTAAACATGATTACAATCCTGATCTGAGTCTAGGAATTCTATTTCTTGCACAAAAACAAAAACTTGGGGTTATGCATTAACTTGAAAAACTCATGCATTAGATTAGGTGTTTAATAAAACTAATTATGTTTCCCATAGTTAGGAATTGCATCTTTAATTAGTTTAAACATGTTTGCCAAAACACCCCATGTCAAATTCCTCAAAAAATTTCTCACAAGTAGGACAAATATTTTTTCGTCTCACATTGAGAATACAAAATCAAAACGTTATGTTTAAAACATCACTTGCATAATGTCTCCTGAATGCTAAAGGGAATACATAACCAATATGTATTTTCGGGTACATTCAAACGAAGCTACATTGAATTAGGAGCGTTTGGGTTATCTTTTGTTTTATAACAAAACTTGCATAAAACGATTTTGAAGCATCAAAATGAGTCAAGATAACCGCACCTCCACATTGTTTTCATATAGGCACACACTAGAACTTCCACATTATAATAGTGGTTTACATAAACTAAAATGTGAAATTTTGTTGTTCTAGGAATCATCATGCCTCCTCTAACCCACTACGACCACAAGGACACCATTAAGTACCTACCAAAACACCACAAAACCAAAGGCCTTACCCCAAACCAAGTAAACGTTTTCAAAGCCCTAGAAAAACTCTATGTCCATGAGGGTAGAACCATCGACGCGTCTTTCCTAGAAGGCACAAACCTTTATGCCGATTTTGCCACAATCAACTTTGAGTGTCTTTTGAATATCGACGAGCCTATTTGTCCTTGGTTCATTCTAGAGTTCTATGCATCCTCCGTTCTCTCCACAGATGATTATGGTCATATGTCTATCAACTTTAGGGTTAGTGGTCATCAATACTCCTTCACTCTTGAGGAGTTTGCTCAAATCCTAGGTGTTCCAAACCGTGGTACTTGCCTCTATTCCGACTTGCACTCCCTCTCAACTCTTGACTACCTCCAAGACCGTATCCACCCTTATGACACACCCCTTGTCTCAAAAGACGTACTCTGTGACCACCTCTTTGTTAGGACCACCAACACTAGGAGAACCCGTTCGGGAAATGAGGTCGATAAGGACCCATATGGAATGGAAATGAATGAACTTAAGCCCCAATTCAAGAAATGGGAGGAAGTCCTTAGAGCCAATGTCATTAGCACAATAGGGAACCGTGACCATATCAACCTTTGTCTTTGCTACATGCTCTACTCTTTGTCCGTTAGGCAACCCTTCAACCTTGCCTACTACATGGCCAAGAGAATGGCCGACATTCCCGTGCATGGCACAACGGCTATGCCGTATGGAATGCTCTTGACCCGACTCTTTAGGTTCATCTCACCCATTCCACCAACTCCAAATGGTCTTCGTCTTGACTACACTCTTATTCCACACACCTTTGTTCCACTTAGTGATAAGAGAGTGTACAAAGCCCAAGGAAAACGTCCTCATCCTCCTACCTCATCATCATCTTCCTCAATGAGTGAAGATGACAATTTGCCAAACTCTAGGCTCCCACCTCTCGAATACCTATCCCAACTTCCGGATATTCCAAATGAGTCGGCGGAGTTCAAGCAAACAAAGGGGATGTTCAAGAATCTTGGAAGATTCCTTGGAAAGCTCAAGAACAAGATTGACCGTCAATGAGTGCGGGTGTGTAGGAGTGTTTGGCACTAGGTGCTATTTGAACAAATTTGGTTGTTTTAACAATATTTGTGACGAACTTGTGACAATGTTTGATACAATTTGGAACATGTAGTATCTAACTTTGATGCAGGTAGACAACTCTTGGCAAGTTGTCAAATTTTCAAGTTTATGATATTTTCACTAAGTATAGTGAAATTCTCGACCTCAAGGTCAAAGTCCTATGAAATGCATGTTTACGTGTCTATTTTTTGCATTGCCCAACCAGAAATGCCTTATCTCTTTGATTTTAGGAGTTTTCGGAAATTTTGAAAATCGTCTCGCGGGTCTAAAACGCGGACTGCCTATTTTTTGGGGTCTGGCGGATCTGGCGGTACCCAAAATTGGGTTCCGCCAGTGTAAATTCTGGGAATTCTAGAATTCGCCCAACGGACCAGGCGGCACCCTGAAATGGGTTCCCCCTGTGTATTCTGAGGGTGCCGCCAGCAACCTGCAGATTTTTTTTTTTTCATTTTCACCCATTCAACATCCAAACACCAAAATCCAATCCTTTTAGGTAGAAACTCATTATTTGCAATGTGTTTAGCATAATAGGATACTCCTTCTTCTAGAAACTTAACCAAAACCAATTCCCGCCAAAATTCAAATTTAGCCATAACAACCTCAAGGACCCCTCAAACATAAAGGAAGGAACCCTTTTAAGGGATCCTTGAAATCCCTGAGATTTTTACTACCACAAATCCACCAAAACCACTAAGCATTTAGTGCAAAACTTGTCTTCTCACTTCACCATTTTCATTGGATTGACTTCCATGATTTGACAACCCACAATTAGTTTTCCAACTCATTAGAAACCTCCATTTTTGTATGGACTAACATCAAATCCAAACACTCCTTTCCATAATCCATCAACACTATAAATTAAGCCATCCTAAACACCATCAAATCACACCTTCCTCAACACAATTTCTGAAACTTATAAACCATTTTTCACCATGACTAAGTCAACAAACACCTCTCAACCATCAAGACCCATCCGGAAAACCGCCCGGATTAGTGTTAAACCACTATGGTCCAATCAACCCATCAACCTAAGCTCATCATCCTCGGATGAATTCACATCACCCATAAAAAATGAACACTTTTTGAACCTTGCATCTCCATCACCATCACCGAATGAACCAAATAAGCTCACTCCACCACCAACTAAATCACCTATTGACCCAACTCCACCAAGTGCTCCAACTCAACCATCCAAAACTTCATCACTATCACCATTACCCAAAATTGAGCCAATGGAACTATTTGGGTCTCCTCCCACATCACCACACCCATTTGTCCAAGATCTTAATGATCTTCCACCAAGACCTACACAACCACCACCTTTTGCAAATGAATCACCAAGGTCAATTCTTGACCAAGATAACCTTTTTAACCACAATCAACCACCACAACAAGTGTACCATCCACCTAAACCATTATTATTTCACCCCATCTATCATGACATCCATGGTCCTCTATATGGAGAACCAAACTTTGAAAACAATGATCACCCAAATCCACCACATTCTCAAGCCCAAACCTTTGAGACTTTCTTCCCCTCATATGAGGAAATCCAAAGCATGGTTGAGAACCACCTTCATCAAGCAATAGATTTTCAAACCACCTTGCTTGACTCAATACCAAATCCATCCTCCACCCAAGAACCAAAAACCAACCAACCTTCAAACCAAGAAACCAAAACCAACCCATTTCAACCCACTCATCCCCATGGTTGCTCAAATTGTGAGCAAATGGGTGAAACCATCAAAACATTGCTTAACCAATTCCAAAATGAAACCCGTTTTGCATTCCAACACGTCATAGAACGTTTGGATGCTCTTTCCCACCCCAACAAATCCTAGACAATCCTTGGAGGCCGTTTGCCCCAATTAAGGAAAGTAGGATTTTATTTTTCTTTCTTGGTTATTTTTTAGTTTTTGTTTAGAAGTAGAAGAATAGTTCTCATTTCTTGTCTTTTGACTTTTAATAGTCAAAATTTTACTTGGAATGATATTTCTCTCTACTCACTTTAGTACATTGTTGGTTGATCATGTTTGTGTTGTCATTGTGGTTGCAATGTGTGTGGTAATTACATTCTTGACTATATATATCACCAACTAACAATTTTTCTTGTAGGGTCCAAAATCCATGTTTCCCATCTTGGCACTCCATTTAGGGGGAGTATCGACCAAGGGGGAGCATGGGCATTATTCTGCTTCGCTACTCTACTTTTTGTTTCGACAAAAAGGGGGAGAAATATATTAAACCTTCAATACTTGATATGCTTTTCATCTCTTAAGTAAAACAAGGTTAATATAATTTTTTTTTAAGTCTTGAAAACCAAGATTTTGCGTGTTACTTAAAAACAAAGTTTATGTTTTGTCATCAAAAAAAAAGAGGGAGATTGTTAATACAAATATCGCCTAAAAACGTTATTTATATTTTACGATCTTCGCTAAGTTTTGTTAACGACAAAATGTAAACTTTAGTTTCTAAGCAAAACATAATCTTAGTTTTTAAGACTTGCATAAACTAGACTTTTGCTACATTTTACATTTCATAAAACACAACACAAGTTTATTTCTTAAATTAGAAATTGTCACATCACATTTTTGGCAAGTTTTGTCATTATGCATTTATGGAAAAAATGTGTTCGACTAACTTTGTTGTTGCTTGCAAGCTTTGTATTTGACTTGTTATTATGAGACGTGACATTGTTTGGTTGCTAGGAGTTATGTGACAAGACCTTGTTTGGTTTGAAGAGTTATTGCAAAAACCTACTGCAGCACTGACGGAACCCTGGGGGTACACGGGCGGAACCCATCTGAGGGTTCCGCCTGATCCGCCAAGCCTGCAGTATGGTGTGCTATAAATACCAAGCCATAACTTGATTTTTGGCTAACCTCTTGAGATCATATTTTACACACACACTCATCTTTTCTTCTAACCTCTTAACATTGTAAATGTGAAGTTTCTTTTTGTAGCAAAGAAGCTCACAAGGTCGTGAAAAGTTACAAGTTTCCAACACAACGTTGCAAGACTTGGTAGCTTAGTATTGTGTAAACTCGTGTTGTTTACACTTCATTTGTTTGTGTATATTCTGTAGTGAGTGGTTAGTATTTTAGTCCTCAAAATACAAAGAGTGTTGGGAGTTGTTGTACCTAGTAAAAGAACTAAACGGGAGTGGTTGTGCCCTTGTAAAAGAACTCGATATCTAGCTTTGTGTCGGTAAAAGTATAAGCGACGTGTAAGGTTTTCTCCGCCGGTGAAAGGAGCTTGTTGACTAGTGAAAGAAACTCTCGAGTTGGATACTCGGGGCGTGGACGTAGGGCAAGGAAAAAGAGTCCTTGTAGCCAAACCACGATAAATACTCGTGTTGTGGTTTGATCGTTTCTTTTATTTACTTGCATGTTATATATTGTGTTTGTGTACTTTGATCAAACGGAAAGTTTCAAAGCTAACTTAACAAGTTAAAAAGATTTTAATCGGTAAACTATTCAACCCCCCTTCTAGTTTTCCACAAAATCTATTTTGGAAGAACTTATTGTTCTTCTATACATTTCACATCATCATTGATCCGGGATGGTCCAACCGGTCATGCCAACAAATAATCTTAGGCATATAAAGGTCTAATTTATGACCACGTGTGCTTTAATTGCACATACCTTTATATGAAATCTTTGCTCATAAACATGTGATTTATTTTATGACCACATGTGCTTTAGCTGTATTTAAATTTATTCAAAAGTCGAATAATATGGAGAAATTAGCACATCGTCACATTTAAACTTATATTTCTCCAATCAAGCATATATAAACTCCTTTATCTGTTTCATATAGTGTAATATAATGCTCCATTAGCCTATAGCTTAAAAAAAATAATAAAATATATATTCTACACTGGGGAATTTGCATAATTTTCTCAACATATTCTACACTGGTGAAGTTGCATAATTTTCTAAACACATACATTGAATATTCGAATATCTCGTAAACAAATAAAACCAGATAATAAACAAGGAGCACATATATGATAAACTTAATGACATAGCTTAATACATGTTGTCCTTTAATCTTATCCTTTAATTCGTAGTATGCTTTCTATGCCTTGTTAGTCATATCTTCAAGACTATAACAAAAATGAATTATTTCTTCAGTAGTGTTCAAATAACTAATGCCAATGCAAACAAAATATGATATTGCATTCTTTTATCAATTAAAAATAAGGTAAATTATACGTCGAGTATATATAGTAAGGATCAACACAATAAGCAGAAACCTAATATTAGCCTAATAATTACCAAAGTCGTAAACAAAGAGGATAAACAGATTTAAGCATGCGTAAAACCAAGCATATGTATTAAATCAAGATCAAATATTTTAACTCAAAGTTTAACTAAGTGGGGGGTTGTCATATTAGAAGCTCGCTATTTTGTTTTACAATAAGCAATCAATCCAACCTAGTACCTCGTACTATTTTACAATATCATTTGTCCGGTTACTTAATATCCGATTAAAAAAAAAAAAAAAAAAAAAAAAAAAAAAAAAAAAAAAAAAAAAGTAACTCCCAATATCGTCTTCTAGGGTGTATGGGAGATTGAGACGTAGACAACCATACCCCTACCTAAGGTAGAGATGCTGCTTCCGGTTCTACCAAAGGTAGAAAAGGACCTCCGGCCTTCCAAGTGGTGAAAATCGAACCCCTGACCTTTGTCTCTAGAGACAAGAGTGTTAACCACTTGATCCAACCTTTCTCTTTTACTTAATTTCCAATATAAGACTTAATTCATCAGATAAGAAAATCACGACTAATATGTAGTAAACTAAAACCATGGTAACATAGAGAACAAACTAAATAATGTATACACTTAGTTATCGAACTAATGCCAAAGGGATAATGATGAGGCGAAAAATGAACCATTTTTAGGGGGTCATTTAAGCCCGAAATTGAATTTATTTGATCAAATATTGCCCTAAATTGTTCCTTTTGTGATTTTTGGTGCTTTGGGAGTGAATTCTGGAAAAGGAAGCATTTTTGACGTTTTTGGAGCTTAAAAGTGAAGAAAATGGCAAAGACTTAATTTTCCATGCTGAGAACAGTACCTGCTGGCGTCAAGAAGAAAATTGTGACCGCGTCAAGAGTAAAATCCATGACGACCCAGAGAAAACCTGAAGGCATCAAGAGAAAGGCGTCAAGAGTTATTTTGGTGACGGCCTGCAAATGGACTACACGTGACAGCGTCAAACCCAGATCTAGGCAGTCTGAGAACTTATTTGGCGGCGAGATGACGGTGTCAGACATTTACTCTTGAAAACGTCACCTCACAAAATCTATATATACTTTTCTATTTTTCATTCATTAAGAGAGGAATTTGTGTGGAGAATACTAGGGTCGAACCTAATAAACCCTAGGTCGTTTGTAACAGTGTTTTCAAGGGTTTTCACCCCTTGAAACCTTTCATGTTCAATTAAGATAAGTCCTCTTTCAATTCATTCAATATGTCTATGTGTTGTTTGAATATATCTCATGCTTGTCTTGATTTCAACATGCTAGGCTAGATCTTTCATGTGTTTGCTTAGATGTAATGAAACCTAGATGTTGATTATAGGTTGATTGCTTGTTTATAGTTGTAATGGATGAATGATTTCAATGTTAGGCTTAAGAAAACTGGCAGATCTCCATTGTGTAACTTGCTTGAACGTCTTAAGAAACATGAACCGATGTGTACTAGGTTTTTATGATTGTATTTAATGCATGAGCGAATTCTAGTGATCCCATGTTAGGAGCTTCTTAGCCGGCTCGACATAGGTGTGAAGTAGGAGCTTATAGGATTGGGGAAGTAAGTACGCCACCCCATGAATGGTATTAAGGAATACAATCCGTCATCCACGCAACTGTAACAAGTAATTAACCTGTAAAAGATATCTAGGGAGTAGTGAAATCTAAGTAAACACAATTCTCCCATATATTGCTCACACCTCTAGTTAATTTAGTTTATTTTCATTTTTAGTATTTTATTTTGATTGCATCTTAGTTATTGGGTTAGTTGATTAGCAACTAATTCCGCCCACTCCTCTTAAAACCGATATTTTTATTTGCTTTTCTAAAAACATAAAAATACAAAGATAATCATCCCTCATCTCTAGACCTAGTCTTTAGGTTTTCTAATCCTAGCGACACTATTCCCAAGTTGAACGATCAACCCCCCGGTACTTGTCACTATACTATACTACAACGATCAGGTACACTGCCTGGTGGGGGTTGTAAGCTTCTCGAGATCCCTCGAGAGGTAAAGCCTGGTTCAATTCCCACGCATCAAGTTTTTGGCGCCGCAGCCTGGGGAATAGTTTTTGTCTAGGTTAGGATTTCTTTTTATTAGGTCTACTTGCTAGATTCCTTTCTAGTAAGATTTTATTTTTATTTTTAGGTTTTCTTTAGTCTATCTTATTTCTTTGTTTCCTTTGTTCATAAACTATCTCGATCGATAACAATAACATTGATCGTTTGATTCCTGTTATTCATGTTTTTCGTCACAGGATTTTCCAAATGCTCGTCCCAATCCCTTTAGTGGAAAGTGAGAACCCACCTAACCTATCGCCTAACCACCACTTTGACAGTAATTCTGAAATGGAGGAGTCTGACCATGATGATGCCCATAGGGCTAGTCCTTTTTACTATTCAGACTCCGATGAGGATCTAGGTGATGGTGATGTGATTAATGAGGATAGGATGGAAGAAGAAGTGAACCCTCTTAGATATGTCGACCCTAGAACAAGGATTGAGAGTGATAGCTCATTCAATATGCAATTTCCTTGTAAAATTGGATTTAGGAGCTTTAATGCCTACCTTAACTCATCTCTCCCAGTGAACATAATCTCGCGTAATGAATATAATAAAATCATGGTAGATGAGTTAGAATACAAGGGAGATAATGTTATTGCTAGAGCAATGTCATTACATGTGTTTGTAGAAAGCTTCGTTTATCTTGTTGAATTCATGGTTATGGAGAATCTAGGAGAATTTATCGGTAGTAAGTTAACCCAAGTTGTGCTTAGAAAACCTTTCAAAAGGTTGACCAACCTTGATGAAAATTCATAGAAGGGTTAATTACATTCTCGGATGGGGATGAAGATTTTGTCTACCAAATGCCCCGTGCACACCCTAGGTTCAAGGATTTTTCCATGGAGAAGTGTAGTAGGTATCCGCCCATAGAAATGCTAAGTGAGAATGATAAAAGAAAAGGGCTTAAATATACTCATGAAAAGAATAAAAGGTACTATCGCGGATGTTTAGAGTTAGGAGATGATTATAAGAAAGATGAGGCGACTATTAGATGGCTCACCCTTGGTTATGTGAGCATAAGCGACACACGATAGCCCATGACCTTGAGTCTAGCTACAAGACTCGTAAATAAAGAAAAGTGCTTCTTGGGAGGCAACCCATGTTTTGTGTGATTTTTATTCTGTTTGATTGTTATTTGCTTCCGTATGCATGCTTTATTTTTATTGTTAGTAGATCATGTTTCAAAACTAAAATAGTGAACTTTACTTTGTTGTTTGGCCTAGTATTAACTTCATCCAAAGGTATTTCGCAAAAGATAAGTATAAGGGGAAACCCCAAATATGTTTTTAAGAAACAAAACCGATCATGATTCTCCACAATATTAAGTGAACATGTATATTCGTATTTGTTAAAGTCAAATGCTTGTATCGAGTCATAATGATGTTTTGCAGGATTTTCCAGGAAGTAGGATGAAGTTTTTCCAGAATTTTCCAGAAACTTAACATAAGAATTTCTGTAGGTCACTTCTGACGGCGTCATGAGTTTACTCTTGACGGCGTCACGTGCAAAATTCTGGAAATATTACCAGTTTTGTTTTTCTAACGGAGTCTTATGGTTTTTTGTGAATTATTAAGTTTTATAATCTCCAGGATATCTGCAAACATCATTCCACAAGCATTATATCTTATTTTGTTTTCTAGGATTTGTTACCATATATAGATTGCCGCCGATTTTACATGAGGTTGCCTTGTCTGTTTTCTCAGGTTTTACAGGTTATGTATGACAAGAAGATGATTTATATTCTGGAAGAGAAGCTTTGATTGTTCATTTTCTTGGAGGAAGATCTAACCTGGCCACCTTATTATCCATACCGAGCGAATCAGGGGAGTATTTGATTTCATTCGTTTTACTTATTTCACGTTTACATTCTTTACTTGAACATTGGGGACAATGTTCATCCTAAGTGTAAGGGGAGGGTAAAATGATGATACCTTACAGATACACTTTCGCTTGAGTTTGTTTGTTTGATGGTAGATATGTAATAAAACTATGAGAAATACTTGTTAGTGCAATTTTAGCGTCAAATTTAAATTTTTTTTACAACATTTAGGAGTGAAACTTTAGCCATAGCAAGCGTCTCATGGATAGGAGATTGTATGACTAGCACAAAACCGTGCCATTCAGTAAAAATTTTCTACCCAAATATGTGAGGTTCGCCTTTAGATTTGATAGGAAAAGCATTTACTATTAGTGCTTATGAGTGTACCGGTAGCATTTAGATTCTAGAACTTGCGTTAGTGATGTATCCCGAGACCGCTAGTGAGATTACATTCGTGTAGTAGGATTTACTACATGATAAGAGGCATTAAGATCACCCTTGTGTTAAACCCGCATCATAATTACTTGACCATTTAAGTCATATTACTTGGCTAGTTAAATCAATTAATTTTTCCCACACCCTTAGCGTTGTACTCATTTTTAGTATACGAAACCCCTAGTACACCCTTCCGAGCCTATCTTTTCGTTTCAAACTTTAAGCATATTACTTAAAGGAAGAATTTATTACACCCACTTAAATGTACACCCAAATCGCCTTAGCCTTCCGTGTATGCACTCATTTTTAGTGCATTATTGTTATTTGTTAAACCCTTAGTTAATTATCTAATTGATTACGTGGTTGCTAAGTCGAATCATATCCTTGTACATATTGTTTTGGGACGATTGAGACTCATGGGTAAAGTACTTGTGTTATGGAGTAATGGGGAAGAACATAATATTATTACCCCCATATGTGCGTTAATCTTAAAAGTACTCCAAGTGTTTTGATTTTCTTAATTCGAGTCATTAGATTAGTTTATTGTAAAGTATATAAAAATTCAAGTGTAAGGGGAATATTCATTCCCTATGATGTATTATTTAGGATGGTAGGGTAAGAGTGTATGAAATATATATATATATATATATATATATATATATATATATATATATATATATATATATATATATATATATATATATATATATATATATATATATATATCTCTATATTATATATAACTGGAGGCGTTTGACTATTTTTTGCCACATATTCATGGTCAATGCCCATTCATTTCCACATATGCATGGTCAATGCCCAGTCATTGCCAAATATTCATGGTCAATGCCCAGTCATCATGTTTTTAGTGTAAATTGTTTTTTTTTCGTCCATATATAATTTTTTTTTTAAAAATACATTACATGATTCGAACTAAAGACCTTTTATATGTTATATGGATGGTTAACCACTGCACCAACATATTTTTATTTTTATCATTTGTTTAGTCGTATAATATATGTAATATAAGTAAGATTTGTATATTTTAAAATCTGTGTTTATTTGCTTCGTTATTTATTATGTCAATGGATATGCATGCATGCTTATTGTACATGATTTTAAACGTAAAATATTTTTTTTGTATATTAAGTTATATGATAAGTATGGAAATTATTATGATATATCTTTTGTAAATATGATATAAATCTTTATTTATTAACCCTAATTTTTTTGTATATATATCGTATTATAGGTACCACATGTATTCATAAACTAATATTCATTCATTATATCAGTTTCCAGTATGCAGCCACAACCTCAAAGACATTCGCTTAGGATTTCAAGATCCAATAGTAGGAAAATTTCTGAAAGTGTTGAAACAGATGTTAGATTGCAGAAACCAGGTTTATATATTATCAACAAGTTTATATTAGTTATGTTTAGTTATTGTTTGTAATAACATTATGTATATTTTAATTTTTGATGATTTTATAGCAACAAGGAAAAGTAAAAGTAAAAAATCTTCAGGAATGAGTGAGCATATTATGAAGAATACTAATATCGATTATGCAGGTTAGTTTAACAGTATTTGTTAATAATATATTATGATGTATTAATAATATAGTATTATTTTTTTTTTTGCAAAAGCAGATGATCACTCAAACAATGAGGTTTTATCAAATTCTACAGGTTATCTTTTTTGTTTTGTATTTTTTTTTTAATTTAACAAAATAATTTACAATTATTGAAACTGAATATATAACATGTATTATATGTTTTATGTGTTTTTTTTTAAAAAAAAATTATTCAGATAACCAATATGTAGATGTAAGCAGTGTTAGTAAAAGTACATCTACAAAGGATTTGATGATAGAATGTGATACACCAAGAAGAGGTTTTAAGAATAAGAACTTGACAGATTGTTCAACAAAAAAGATGTTTAAACCCACCGATAAAGAAGGTTCTAAAGGTAATTTATCAAATGTTTATTAATTGTTATTATTTATTTTTATAATGCTTTGTCAAATATAATTTCATTATGTATTTGATTTGTCAGATGCATTGATAGTTGAAAGTGATACTCCTTTAGCAAATTCTAAGTCTCATTCTATGAATTTAGGTTGGATACATAAAGGTAAAATTCCTTTATTTTATGTTTGTGTTATAACATATATTTTATTTACTCTTTAATAGTTTTTTTTATTAGTGTATTGATACATTTTGTTATGGTCAATTAATGTTAATTATAGAATCAGAAAGAATGTCTTACACTGAAAACAGGAGAAAAGATCCAAGGAATGGATGTATACTATTTGTTGTATTGGTTTAAATTACTTATTCTGTTTATGTTTAATTGTTTATGTATAATGTTTATTAATAGGAATACAAAAATTAAAGAGAATTTTAGATATCAACCATCTTCTTTTAAATCTGGTGATACTTTCAGAGGTATTGTTGAGTAAAAATAAAAGTATGTATAGTGATTTATATATGCAATATTTACTTCTTATATGTTGTTGTTTTATGAACAGGTAAAAGTTATGAAACACCAAAAAGAAACAGCAGAAGTGGATGTTACAATGTAGACAGGCAATCATCAAAGCAGTCTTCTTTATCTGAAAGTTTTGAATCAGGATCTGTGATAAAGAATCGAACTATTACTGCCATTAAACATCTGAATCCAATGTGCAATAGCATGGTTGTTAAAGGAAGATGCATTTCTCTGTGGCATTCTCACAAACTCCATGAAGAAGATGATCCTTACAGTTTGGATTTTGTTTTCCAGGATGTAGATGTAAGTATTCTTTTACAATGAACCTCATATTATATTTTTCCGCACTTTGATAACATAATATATTTGTAATTTTTTTGTAACTCAGGGAAATCGTATACAGATTTATATAAAGAAAGAATTGATGTTCAAGTTTGAACCACTTATCCAAGAGGGTCAATGCTATATCATATCTGATTTTGGTGTGGCAGAAAACAGTGGAAGGTTACCTTTGTTGCCAAACAAATGGAAAATTTCGTTTTATAAAGGAACTCAAGTAACAAGAACAGACCAAATTGTCGACAACATTGTTGGTTTCATAAATGAACCATTTAGCAGCATTTTAGATACCAACAATGAGTATCATGAACATGATTCTGTTGGTATGTTTATATCTGTTATAGTGTTCATAAAATTATTTGAAAGCATGTTTATATTGATTTGATAATTTTATGAGTTTTTTACAGATGTAGTTGGTACAGTTGTCGGAATTGGTAATATAGTTACTGTAAATAGTGCTGGAGGACCAAAAGTTCGAAGAACTGTTGTTATTGAAGATGCAGAGTGAGTAATATACATTTACATAGTTGTGTAAGTTTACATACACATAATTATATTGTTGGATTTTATGCAGATCTTACAAGCTTGATTGTACATTTTGGGATAATTGGGCACACATGTGGGATGAATACGAACGGAAAGTAGATGATATTGGCCATTTAGACATTCTTTTCATGTTTGGAAAAGTTAAATATTGGGATAGTGAGTTTTTTAAATTACTATTTATGTTGAATTATTGGAATTACAATGTATGTAGTTTATGAAATTATATAATTGTTGAACTTTTCAATACTTCAGATAAACCATCAATACATAATGCTCTATTTGGTTCAAAGATATATGTGAACAGGAAAATACCTCACTTAATTTCTTTCCGAGAGAGGTAATTTTTTTTAACACTTTATTTTTAATTTTATAATTTTATATGTTATTTTATGTAAATATAAAAGTGATGTTTTTTACATATTTAAGGTATGAAGCACAAGAAGGTTATGAAGCAAATGAATTTCGTATTCAATCGTACACGCAAGATATGCATGTTGTTACACCTTCTGAATTTATGCAAGGTTGCTTAAAGAAGATGGTTGGCATGATTCGTAGTATAGAACCGGTAAGAAAGTAATAGCTTAAATATATTTTAAAATGTTATGTTTTTATGTATATAAACTAATTGTAATAAGTTATTTATTTTATTATTAACAAATGTTTTATTAAATAATGCAGAAAACATATTGTGTTGTTTATGCTAAAATAAATAGCATACAATATGAAAGTGGGTGGGCTTATGCAGCTTGCAAGGCATGCAATTCTAGAGTCACAGCTATTTCATCCAATACAGGAACAAGTTCACGAAACAAGAAACAATTGTGGTACTACAAAAAACATGAAGAAACATACGCAGTTGCTTCTAGGTATAAAAATTTAAGATTTTCATTTATATGGTTAAAGATTAAATTAAATAAAACGGTTGTATCGTTTTAAAACTTTCAAATTCATATGCAGGTTTAAAATAATTGTTCGTATAGTTGATGATAGCGGAACTGCACAAGTTGTAATTTTCGACAAGAATGTTCATAAAATGACTGACTTGACTGCATGGGAAATTATGGAAGAACATGGAATGGATACAGACCAATATTTCCCTGATGAACTTAATCAAATTATTGGGAAACAATATCTTTTCAAGATATTCTATTCTGAGTTTAACCACGACAATAATAGCCACATATACTATGCAGAAAAGGTGACAGAAGATGTTGATACAATCAACTACTTCAAGATGGGGTTCTTGGATAATGAGGTTTGATTTTGATAATGATTTATAATTTTTTTTTAAATTTATTTCTTTAAATAAGTATACAACATACAATTTTATAATGTGGCTAATTTTTATTTTAAATTAATCTAGATTGATGATGATAATTTGGAAGATGATGAATATGAATTAGAAGATGATGAAAATGATTCATTAGTCTCTGAAGAAAGTTTTAATACAGATGAAGATGACAATGTTTTAAAAAATTCTTCAATTCATGAGGACAAGGTAACTTAAAAACGTGTATCATATTTGTTTAGTTATATGAAAATGATGCGCATCAAACTGTTTCATTACGAAGTCGATAATGAAGATGCACACAACAAGACAATACCAATATTTCATGTTTGTTAGAATTACAATCTTTTTGATGGTTGTCAATCAGCTGAAATATGCAGGATTCTGAATTATCACTTTTAAATTAATTAATCACTAATATGTTATGTATGTCTTTGCAATTTCTCATCATAGAAAACCAATGCATCAGCAAATCACAACTATTATTGCACTGAACATATGAATTTTTCGTATGCCAAATGCATTAAACTTCTTTATACTATGCTCATTGTACTATGCATTACACTTATTTTCAATCTATATACTTGCTGTGTGTAGTATATCAGCATTGTGGTTTCAAAATCACTTTCACAATCAAAGGCCTATGGAGTTAAATGAAATTCAGGTCATTATTTGAATAACTTCACAGGACTAAACGCATATCCATCCGTACATAAGCAGGAACATGTTTTCATTGATCGTGTACAAATACCAAACACGACCACTCAACAACAGCCTTTTCTTGAAGAGTTTACAATAACAATACTTCAAGAGCGGATGGATGAAGCTATACGATAACATTCATCATGTGTTGTTAACATTCATCAATTAACATTCATCACGTATACTTAACATTCATCAAGTATAGATAATATTCATTAATTAACATTTATCAAGTTAACATTCGTATGTGCCCTCTCAACAATATCATTGAAATGTATGTCATTGCTATAGGTACTAAGCTTTGATAATCAATGGGAGGTTGGTTCGATCACCTCGAACATGAGTCATGGTTAACATTCATCCATTCATCAATTAACATTTAAATGTTTCCTATCAACAATATGAATGAAATGAAAGTAATTGATACGATTATTATAATTTCATAATGATAGGAAGATTGCTATGGGTACATGGATGATGTTTCATGGTTAACATTCATCAGCCCTATGTAACATTCGTCAAGTAAAAATTTGTATATGCGGCATCATAATTAAACATAATTTCACAATAACTAAAACCATACAAATTATCATTATAAGTCATGCCCGCCCCTTGGGCTGGCTTTGATGTCTAGTATATATATATATATATATATATATATATATATATATATATATATATATATATATATATATATATATAGAAAAAGAAAAGAGAAAAACATACGGACTACCATCCCGTTTCATTCTATGTTCATTTTATGTTTTTGTTATTTTGGATTTATTAGCTTAAGTCGAGTCTAGTCTTGGCTTAGCAACGCCATACTATACATGTAATTAACCAAGATTGTTAACTCGCCACCAGTAAAGACTGCCTATATCCAACAAAACTGTGTTTTCCATATCCCTACACCTAACGTTACAACCCTTTGAAAGACCTCTTTGATAGTTTATCCTAGGTGCTTACGCCATGTGGTGGAGGTTTGATCCTTTCCCAAGCCTATGGTAATCTATTTTGCTATGACAGGTAGTGAGAGATGTTTTCCATTTCCATATTGTGATATATACTTTATTACACCCGAGAGATGTGAGTATCTAAACACTATTTGTGAGGTGCTAGTGTATGACCTCCATGCTTGTCTTTGGTCTTTAGTGGAACGATTATTTGTTGTAATTACTTTTATATTAGTGTTAAATGACCCCTAACTTGTATTTGGACTAGAATAAAAGCGCATTTGCTTGAGGACAAGCAAATCTCAAGTGTAAGGGTATATGATGAGGCGAAAAATGAACTGTTTTTAGGGGGTCATTTAAGCCTAGAATTGAATTTATTTGATCAAATATTGCCCTAAATCGTTCCTTTTGTGATTTTAGGTGCTTTGGGAGTGAATTCTGGAAAAGGAAGCATTTTGGACGTTTTTGGAGCTTAAAAGTGAAGAAAACGGCAAAGACTTAATTTTCCATGCTGAGAACAGTACCTTACGGCGTCAAGAGGAAGATCATGACGGCGTCAAGAGTAAAATCCATGATGACCCAAAGAAAACCTGAAGGCGTCAAGAGAAGGGCCAAGAGTTATTTTGGTGACGGCCTGCAAATGGACTACACGTGACGACGTCAAACCCAGATCTACGCAATCCGAGAACTTATTTGGCTGAGAGATGACGGCGTCAGACATTTAATCTTGACGTCGTCACCTCACAAAATCTATGTATACTTTTCTATTTTTCATTCATTAAGAGAGGAACTTGTGTGGAGAATACTAGGGTCGAATCTAATAAACCCTAGGTCGTTTGTAACAGTGTTTTCACCCCTTGAAACCTTTCATGTTCAATTAAGATAAGTCCTCTTTCAATTCATTCAATATGTCTATGTGTTGTTTGACTATATCTTATGCTTGTCTTGATTTCAACATGCTAGGCTAGATCTTTCATGTGTTTGCTTAGATGTAATGAAATCCAGATGTTGATTATAGGTTGATTGCTTGTTTATAGTTGTAATGGATGAATGATTTCAATGTTAGGCTTAAGAAAATTGGCAGATCTCCATTGTGTAACTTGCTTGAACGTCTTAAAAAATATGAACCGATGTGTACTAGGTTTTTATGATTGTATTTAATGCATGAGCGAATTCTAGTGATCCCATGTTAGGAGATTCTTAGCCGGCTCGACATAGGAGTGAAGTAGGAGCTTATAGGATTGGGGAAGTAAGTACGCCACCCCATGAATGGTATTAAGGAATGCAATCCGTCATTCACGCAACTGTAACAAGTAATTAACCTGTAAAAGATATTTAGGGAGTAGTGAAATCTAAGTAAACACAATTCTCCCATATATTGCTCACACCTCTAGTTAATTTAGTTTATTTTCATTTTTAATATTTTATTTTGATTGCATCTTAGTTATTGGGTTAGTTGATTAGCAACTAATTCCGCCCACTCCTATTAAAACCAAGATTTTTATTTGCTTTTCTAAAAACATAAAAATACAAAAATAATCATCCCTCATCTCTAGACCTAGTCTTTAGGTTTTCTAATCCTAGCGACACTATTCCCAAGTTGAACGATCAATCCCCTGGTACTTGTCACTATACTATACTACAACGATCAGGTACACTGCCTGGTGGGGGTTGTAAGCTTCTCGAGATCCCTCGAGAGGTAAAGCCTGGTGCAATTCCCACGCATCAGATAAATTGTTTAAATTCGACTCAACCTCCTTCTCAATCAAGTCTAGTATAATGCTAATACTTATTCATTTTTATTGACAAATAACTTATAAAGATAACTGCATCAGTGATTAAATTATTGATATAACTGTAGCAAATAACTAAACTAAAATATGTGATTTAATAAATTCTACTCCCTCCGTCTCAAAATTATAGTCACCGTTTGATTTTTTCGGTCTGTATTAAATTATACACGTTTTCATAAACATGTTTTTAAACACGTTTTTATACACACATTTTACACACGTTTTTATATACAACTTTTTATACACATGATTTTATACACATTTTTATACACACATTTTTACACATGTTTTTATACACACATTTTTATAAATACGTTTTTATACACATTCTAATACACACGTTTTAATACACACATTCTAATACACACGTTTTTATACACGCTTTTATACACACGTTTTTATACTTGTTATATATAAAAACATGTGTACAAAAACGTGTGTATAAACATGTGTATAAAAGCGTGTATAAAAACGTGTGTATTAGAATGTGTATAAAAACGTGTGTATAAAAGTGTGTAAAAACGTGTGTATAAACATGTGTATAAAAACGTGTATAAAAACGTGTGTATAAAAATATATATAAAAACATGTGTATAAACGTGTGTATAAAAATGTGTCTATAAAAACACGTGTATAAAAACGTGTATAAAAATACGTGTATAAACGTGTGTATAAAAGCGTGTATAAAAATGTGTGTATTAGAATGTGTATAAAAACGTGTATAAAAATGTGTATAAAAATGTGTATAAACGTGTAAAAAAACGTGTGTATAAACGTGTAAAAAAACGTGCGTATAAACATGTGTATAAACGTGTGTATAAAAACATGTATAAAAACGTGTGTATAAAAACGTGTATAAAAACGTGTGTATAAAAACGTGTGTATAAAAAAAGTGTGCATTAAAACGTGTATAAAAACGCGTGCATAAACGTGTGTATAAAAGCGTGTATAAAAACGTGTGCATTAGTAGGGATGGCAACGGGTCGGGTTCGGGGCGGGTTTTAGTGTACCCGTACCCGTACCCATTTATAACATCTAAACCCGTATCCGCCCCATTAACCGCCGGGTACCCGATTAATATTATTCATCGGTTTTTCGGGTTTCCCAACGGGTTTCAGTTATCCCCAATTGAATAACATATGGACTAAATGACGGTATTAAGATTAAGTCACATACTAAAATCCATTGAAAAAAACAAAGGAAAACACCCTAATATATTTATTTTATGTTAAAGTTAAAGAAAATGAATATCGTATCAAACGATTTAATACTTTTGAATAATTTATGTACAAATAAAATATATTATGTAATAGAGATACGTATATGAAAATACATAATGGAAGAAATTATATATAATGTATATATATATTCTAGTTAATATAATATCAATAAAGCAGATATAGATTCGGGTAAACGGATACAGGTAATCGGGCGGGTATTACCAGAACCCGTACCCGGTTAAAAAATTATATCAATACCCAAACCCGCATCCAAACCCGCCAACCCGTCCCCGAACCCGACCCAACCGGTTTTCCTCGTCGGTTTCGGGTGCTTTTGCCATCCCTACGTATTAGAATGTGTATAAAAACATGTATAAAAATGTGAATAAACGTGTGTATAAAAATGTGTGTATAAACGTATGCATAATAACGTGTGTATAAAGACGTGTATATAAAAACATGTGCATAAACACGTGTATTAAAACGTGTATAAAAACGTGTATGAAAATGTGAATAAAAACGTGTATAAATTTTAAAGATATTTAGAAGAAAAAATAATTATTAGAAAACCAAAATTTTATTTTTTATTTTATTATTTTTTATTATTTTTAATTTTGTTAATTATTTTTATTATTTTTAATATTTTTTATTATTTTTATTTTTATAAAAGGAAAAAAAATTGAGTTAATTATAAACGCTCGTTAGTATAAAGGACTAACGGTGCAAATATAGCACTAACGGTGCGAATATTTGTTGCAAACGATCGTTAGCTAACGAAAAACACTAACGACAGTTAGTCTCAGGGACCAAACCTGTATGGTTTCAAAAACACAGGGACCAAACCCGACGAAAATAAACCATATGGACGATTTTTGATTGACCGAGTAAACCACAAGCACGATTTATGATATTTACTCTAATTACTTGTAGAGATGTGAATACAAAATTGGGAGAATGAAAAGTATTCTTTATTAATAATAAGAAAAATGATAAATTAGCCTTAAATAAAGTGGCCTAATAGGTGACCTAATGCGTAAATAACTTGAATAGTGACATCACTGTACAAGTTATTTATGCATTAAGTCACTTTTTAGATCCATTTAATTAAGTCCATATATCAATTTTCTAAAATAATGTCAGAGATTCCAAAGGGTATATATAAGATAAATACTCCATATGTCCCAAAATAATTGTCTCCCGACATAAAAGTAGTTTAAGAAAAATCTATATATATATATATATATATATATAAAATGAGTTCCCCATATTAAATGTGAGCATTAATGTTACAAGCCAAGAAACTCAAATATATAGTTTAAGCTAATGAATTTAGTACATGCAGAGCTTATTTTGAAGCTTTTAAGAGCTTTTAAAGTCAATAATGAGTTTCATGCTTTAATGTGAGCATTAATGCAATGAACTAAGAAACTCTATTATGCAAAAATTAATGCAAAGAAGATTAAAACAAAGATTAATCGTATGGTTTACAAAAGAATTAAACTTTCACAATAACCAAATTCTTTTCGAGTCTCCATTATTTAATGTTCGGGTCTTTTCACTTGCTTGCAAATACACAATATCTTGCCTTCACTACTGTATATAAAGACCACTACAATATTCTTCTCTCCTCACAACGACCGTATTTCTCTCTAAGTAGTACCATTGGTCGAGGCACCAAACGACCACACGCCAAAACAAGAACACTCAATACTTGCAACTGTCCAAAACCATTCCAATTGTCCAAATCCCAACTACGCATGACCAACAACAATTAACCAATACTTTACACACCTTTGTCCTGATATCATTACACGTCAACAAATGAACAACACCCCCTTTTCCACACAACAGAACTCGAAAAACAAATCAAGATCTCAGTTTTTCTCTTTTAATCACAACAGATGTAACATGCGCATCAAGAGAAATCATCATATATCTATTTTGAAGCATACACTGCCTTTTAATATCCGAACTCTTATAAAGAAAGAACAAAACCAAACAGCTTCATTTGTTCGATTAAAATAAAAGAACACAAACAATAAACCTACCTTAGACCCCTTATGAGATCTTTAAGCTTAACCGAGAGAAACGTCTTCAAAGGGTTTGTGTTTGTTTATGGTTCGGTTTAAAAATGAATGAAAGAAACCAAAGAGAGTGTGCGGTGTATTGTAAAAGTCGAAGATCTTGCGTGTTCTTGGTGCTCGGTCAACATTAGAAGAAGATAAGAAGAGTGTTGTGAGTGTGGATGAATAAGGGGGCGGCAGTCCGGTGAATATGAGAAATGGGATTAGGGTTGTGCAAATTATAGATAAATTAGGGATTGTAACTCTTATATCATTATTTCTTTTCAGGCTTGGACTTTGTTTAAACGGTAGCAGAATTTTTAGGTATTGGCTTGACAATTGGCTTTTTCTGGTTGGGCCTGAATGATATTAATTGTATATTTGGCCTACTAAACAAAGTAACAAACTTATCTAAATGTCTTGCACATCATTTTCTTTGTCATGTTTCAAAACCAAACGCTTACTTTATTAATATAGTTGAATTTTATTCATTTTCAAAAAAAGTAAAATAGTGTTGGCATGACATCGAGGATTATCATAGTAGCAAAGAAATAAACAATTTTGAATTCCAAATAATCCAACCAACAAGTTTGATCACATTCATAATAAGATAGCGTAATATTTACTACTATTAAATAGCCGATTAAATAAACAAATTTTTTGTATTGCAAATCCTTAAGCCAACAATCAAGGCCTAACAATTTGTGGTGTTTAAATCAAACTTGAAACAGAGTTACCAAGACTCGCGGGGATACGTCAAACAAGCACCTAAGTTATATGTAGTATAAACAGTTCTTTTTCCCATTAAATTAGTTTTATAATTATGAATTTGTGTTATGATGATAAAAATCACATATTCCTTCTTCTAGAAATCATTCTGAAAGATATGTGCATCGCACAGGCATATTTGAAACCGGTACCACTTGGAGATATAACGACACAATCGTTACAGAAGGAAGACACGGCTCATTTTTGGTGTATGAGACAAAAGAAAAACACCTAAGTTGTGTGTAGTATAAATTATGTGTTTGAAATAACATGTTATTCATTACGATGATAAAAATCACTAATTTATTCGATACCCTTTTCTTGAAACAATTCTTTTCACAAAAAGTTACTTAAACAACCTTCGTTTATTGAGTCGAGTACCCACGATTGAAATTGAGGAAATGGTAAAAATGTAACTTTTAGATATATTAGTGTTGTACCAAGTAATAACACGTGTTTTTGACGAATATACTTTATGAAGTGTAATTTAAAGAAAAATGAGTTGTGCCATCTATAAATTACAGTGTTACGTTTGTTTCATGTCGAATTTTACTATGCTATTGGGCAAGTTAAATCTTAAGTTATGAAGAATTCCACTTACATGATCAAGCTAAGAAACAATTTATTAGTCAAGTACCACAGATAGACTAAAATATTTGGTTTTAGTCG
The DNA here is from genome assembly GCA_030686995.1 of Artemisia argyi. NCBI lineage: Eukaryota > Viridiplantae > Streptophyta > Magnoliopsida > Asterales > Asteraceae > Artemisia > Artemisia argyi. The sequence goes on from CM060694.1 coordinate 34,856,191, forward strand.
AGTACTCCTGATTATAACTAAGCATATAATACTTAAATACACATAATTCTTGCAAAATCGATGATTCTTTATGGTAAACAAAGCCCGTGCATCAAAGTTTGGAAGTTCGAAGTTTGGAACTGTTCATCAACGATTTGATGGTACACATGATGCATGAAGATTGAGAGTATATACAAAAGAAATCAACGTGTCAACATAACCCGAACACTTTTTACCCGAAAACAAGTATAATTTTATCATGATGAACAAAGCCCGTGCATCGCACGGGCCATGCTGTCTCGTATAATTAATAATGTTTTCTCTCTCTAACTTTTTTACCAAATGACATGTTACCCTTAAACAATTAATTAATACTTCTTTAAAGTTTGTAATATTAATTTCAACTAAAGGTAATATAGTAAACTTAACCAAACTCTCCTATCTATTTTTAGTATTGGACAATTAAAATGAGACATACCAAAAAAGAAACATGGACAATTAAATTGGGACGGATGAAGTATTAGAGTAAAACCCTAATAGCTAATTGGGTCATGTGCCTCTTATTTGTTATATGTGTACAATAAAGACATCCACTAAATAATTATCCCTAACATATACTTCATAAAATAATTTCTAATGAAGTTAAACATTGATTTTATCACTCTGACTCCCTAAACCCATCCCCAATCCCATAAAGCGAACGCACCCTAAATTTGCACTAGCTACTTAGACGAATATATTCATCATGCGTAATGGTAAATGAACTTGGTAGCTATAATGCACAAAAATTTGTGTTAATAAACTTGCTGGTAACAACAGATTAGTAATTTGTTTGTACTATTCTTCTTACAAGTAAAGTAAAGTATAATAATAATATAAAACCACGTTCAATATGAGAAAGAAACATACATATCAGTACAACTAAAAACGGTTTTAGTGGCATATATCAGTGAAACATTGTTAGATCTGTGTTTCACTTAATTACATTTTGCTACAATGGTGAGTCACTAAGAACATGGCTTTGCATTGCCCGTCCGGCCTCTAGCTATAAAGATGAAGTCTCCAATTCTACAGAACCTGGTAAAAATGTATGAGAGTTCTTCACATAAATCTATAACCGGTAACAGAAAGGAAAGGTAGATCTTTCAGACCTCAGCATAATTTAAGTTGGTCCATACAATTTTCTTGAAAGCTTGGATATTTTCACAATTTTGATGACTTGAGATAACCATGCTTTGCTACTTTTCTTTCAACTCTGTTGTATCATTGAGAGATAATTTATGTGTTAATTAACTAAGGTACTTGAATCTAAAAAAAATACATTGGTATTCTTCTATAATCTTCATGACCACATAAGCATTACATTGTTCATTAACACTTTGATTTACACCAGGATACATAAAAGGAAATTATAGAAACTAAAAGGTTATGTAATTAACTTCACTAACTCATGAAAACTATCGCTTAGTAAATCACCTATATATGTTCATCGATCATGTCTATCCACTCTGTCCGTTTTTTACTAGTCAATACTGATTCTTTTCCAAATCCACAGGTAACAAAGACATTCCAACTAAAAAAAAAGGAAAAATTGCCAAAGTAGAATAGTTGTCCTATGACTGATCACTTTCTAGATCAATTTTTTTGGCTAGCTTAAAATAAACCGGTTGCCTTGGCAACTTGCACTACCCAACCATGTGGCTGACACATATTTTACCAAAGTAGACCAATTGTCCTATTATTATACCAAAGTAGACTAGTTACCCTATGCCTGATTACAGTTGCCCTTTGACTTTTCATATCGTAATAAATAAAGTCACACTTGTCACTTACTGGTTTGAGTTGCCCAATGTGGCAGTTACCCACGGTTTCGGCTAACCCAAAAAAATGATCAATCATAGGGCAACTGCTCTACTTCGAGAATTTTCCCAAAAGAAAATGGCATATCTGTCTAACTTTGTTGCATGTTATCAATACTTTTTTCTTACATCGTAATCAACAGCAAGAGAAATTTTATAGTTTTGTAGTTACTTAGATGTATTTTATTACCTGAGGGCATACTTCACCAAGCCAGGGATATGTATATTCTTAAAATAGTCTTCCCAGTTAACAGACTTCACATCAAAATAGAACATCTCTTTCTCAGCTTTGTTACACTCTCTGAGAGTGCCATGCAGTGTCTTGAGATTTGCATCATCATATCTATGAATTATGAAAACTTTAAGTGATCAACAAGATCCTATGTAAAATGTTAATATTCTTACAAAAGTGGTTAAGTTCTAGGGCAAAATATATATGTATACATGCAAATGCACATATGTTTTGGTTTTCGTTTTTTTACCACGTATTTTTACCCGTTCATATAGCTCCTTAATGAAATTATATATTACCCTTATGCTTGTTATAAAAGTGGAACTTATCTTCTTTAAAGTTTAGTCAACTAAAGCATTTAGTCAAATGAAAGAATACTTACATGATGTTGATGAGAACATATGGCTTGTAAAGATCTGCTAACCGAAGCATGATTTTGATCCTTCGATCAGCATCGAGATACCATGCATTAAAAGCCCGAAAAAGTATTATGTTTGCATATTTAACTCCCTTCAAAAAAAAAAAAAAAAAAAAAAAAAAAAAAAAAAAAAATGTTAAAAACATTTGATATATAGACTTGCCTATGTTCAATTTTTTTTTTTTTTTATCACATTAGATCTTAGAAATGATCAATGGATGAGAATACCTTCAAGGGCATTATATAGCGGACCGTCATATATCTCTTAAAGCTAGACATGGAATTTAACAGCGTAATATTAGTTGTTGGTATAATGGGGTTTCCTTTTCGGTTTCTTAGTTGATGATTAGCAAAGTAATCAACCATGTAATTCTTGAAGCTAGAAAGTTTCATTGGGTTTGTCGTGGATGATCCGACATGATAAATGATCTTTGAGTAAGGTTGCTTTGTATGAGCCACCATCCCTACAATCATAGCATTAATCACCATGTCTGCTGGTATCTGCATGTTTTACAAAATTGAATCTGTCACGTCATGATTCCCTTTTTATACTTCATAATTTTATAGAAAGAGATAACCAACAACATGTTATCTCGATCAGTTGTTGGTCATTTAAGTCCATGCAATAGACCTCATAATAGTGTAATACATGTACTACATTTTTGGGGAAATATATATCACAGTCATATAGATTATTAGGTAAATTACCACGTCAAGTACTTTGCTAAGTTCTGCAAGTAAGCAAGATACCCTACCTCTGCCATATGTAGCAATGATGCCATCAATAGTTCTGGAAAATTAGTTATAATTAGGTTCATGATATTATTATTTAGAATAATAAAGTACTGTAATGGTTGGCTACTGTTACACTAATTTTTCTATCTCCTGTCAATATATAGAATGTAATTTGATTTACTTGACGCCTTCAATCCATCCAGGAAACGGTTCTTTATAAGTACTGGTGATGATGGTAGGACGTACTATGACCAGCGACACATCTTGTCTTAATCCGTCGAACAATATCATCTCCCCCATTGCCTTGGTGAAAACATAAGTATTTGGTCATCCATGCAACTTTGCCCTTGAAACAGTTAATACGACGAATTATTTCAGTACTTGAATTCATTTTTATAAATTTAGTCGAAACCTAGCTCATGTATTGAACCGGTTGTTCAAATAACAAATATAATACTTTTTTTAGAACCTAATGTGACAAACCTTTGGATACCAAATTCCTTCATGTCAGTTGAGATGGCTTCTTCACTTGCTTTCTTATCAGCGAGCAGTCTACGTCTTTCTTGTATCACTTTCATCTCCTCCTTAATGTTGAGATTGTTTTTTCCATTTAGTGTCTCGTTCATCTTTAATGGTGTTTCCAGTATGACTCCAGACTGTTCACCGGAGACAAATGCTGATACAAGACAAAGTTAAAAGTGATATTATCATGTTTCAGTTGTGTTACGTTGTTTAATAATTTATATGTATGCCTTCAATGTATTCTTTTGTTTTGAGATTCATTACAGATTATATCACAATCCTTCAAAAAATGATGTACAAAGAGTTAATTACTTTTGCTATAATATATATACTAACCTGTGGATACATGAAGAAGTAGTTTTATGTTGATGCATTGATTGACGAAGTAAGAAACATGCTTAGATCCAAGTGTGTTAGTTGCGAATGCCAGATCGTATCTATACCAACACACACAACATATATGGAAATATTTAGTAGAATTACGCTGACATTTGAAGACCTTTTAATTCATACGATTTTTAAATGAGATCACGATGACAATAAAATATTTGTGGATGTTAGTGATACCTTTCATCAAAGTTTGTAGCGGCAGCAGAGTTAACAATAACATCCACTTGTTCCCACATTTCTTTAAACAGATCAGAGTTCAACACTCCAAAATTTTCCAAGTCAATATCACCAGCCACTGGCGTAACCTTTGCAGATATGAATGTGTTCATATTTGCACCATGGGTTTCTTTTATGACCCGAAATAGATCCTTGCCAATGATCTACATATAAGAGACACTACAAAATTTATGACATTTACTCACTAAACTTTTGCCTACTAAAATGTATAAAAGTAACCAAATAAAACTTTTACTCACTAAAACTTATAAAAGTAACCAAATAAAAACTTTTATCACTAAATAAAAAATACCAAAATAAAGAACCGCTTTCCATATCAAATTTATCAAAAATAACATTTGCCTACTAAAACTTATGGAGTATAAAAGTAAGTAAATCAAAAATTTAATAAAAAAGCGGAGTAAATAAAAAACGGAGTAAATATACACACTTTTCCCAAATTAATAAAACCGACTGCTTTCATCATCCCAATTCCCAAATGTATAAACCCTAACTTCGTCATCGTTATTGACAACCACCTTCGGCACCGTCGTCACCAGCTCCACCGTCATCACCAGCTCCACCGTCGTCACCACCTCTTGTCGTCGATTGATACCCCAACTCCGGCACCGTCATCACCAGCTCCACCGTCGTCACCATCACTGGTAGTCACCGTCATCACCAGCTCCACCGTCGTCACCACTTCTGGTCGTCGATCGATACCGTAACTCCGGCACCGTACTCACCGTCGTTAGGTATAATACATATTCTTTTGAGTTTTCGTGTTAGTTAAAATTTTATCATATTATCGATATGTTGTTACAGCTGATTATGTGTTTGTAAATATGTGTTGATATGTTGCTGATTATTGGTTTGTAAATATGTGCTTATTAGGTTTTAGAACTTTATTTTGTGTATAATGGATGCATATGGAATTTTAATAGTTGAATTAGTAAGAGATTAGATGGTAATATGTGTATAAACGATGAATGATGTGAATTCAGGTCGATGCTTAAAGTAAATGTAGTGAAACATATTAACGAGAATTTGAGCATAGAATTTAGTTTTTATTTACCGGACTAAACTCGATTGCTGGTTTGTCGAAAAATGAAAAATCGATGAGTTGAATTGAATTTTGGTTATAATATTTGATTAGGTTGATTTTTAATTTTAGGATTTTGTGCGTTGTGGATAGATAATGAGCTAATGTAGCGAAATAGATTAAGCGTTGGTTACAAGAGGTGTTTGGATGTTGCGTAGATATATTTGCCCTCAATTAGAATATACTAATTAGTTGATGAACTTGTTATGATTATGAACGGTTAGCTGATTTATAGGTGATTATATAAAATTTTACTGTAATTGATTTGGTTGCCTAAAACCTCTAATGTGATGACCATATTCTTCAAATGTTTACTAGATCAAGACGATTGTATGCAAGCATGTTACTTTATATGGAGTGTCTGTTCTTTTTCATAATATATATTGTCTGATATGGTGCATGTGCATAAGCAAGAGCATGTTATAGCTTTATTTGGCAAATCGGTTGCATGCTCTGCTCTTTTTATAACTTATAACACTTTCAACCAAGCCAAAGTTTAGTAGCATGTTACACCAACAACAAGTCAATCCATGCAGTTTATTTTATACCAGGGGAGGGTACAAAACCATATAAAAATACTTAGCAATTTTTTAAAGAAGAAAATATTAGTACCACAGTAACTCTTAATGAATCTTTTACTGGAGTACTTTCATCGTAACAGGTTCCGTAAAACTGTTAAACAGTTTCAATCAGAAGCTCAAATTCATGTCCATTTTCACTCACTTTTTAACATTTCTTTATTTCATTATTTCTTTTTATACATAGATGAGGAATTACTGCCAAATCTTATTTTGGAATATAATGATTTATTTGGTTTAATGCCTAAAAAACTTTGGGGAACTGAGTCATTTATAAGTAACCAGGTTGAATTTGCCACATTTAAATGATATTTGGCCATAATCGTGCCCATGCTTATGTTTCAGTTGTGAAAACAGGATTTTTTTATCTGATAGCTTTGGCAAAAATCATTATTGTGTATGACCTGTGAAGCAAAATTAAGTATGCTCTCTTTTGTGGAAAGCAAGCTATTGAATTTTACCAGTCTTATGTGTTCTCAAAGGAGCCTAATGTTCAATGGTACGGTGTTCAGGTCGTATATTCTGTCGCCAATGAAGGTGACTTGCTTGGATGGACGGTAGTAGGTGTAAAATTTTAATAGTTAGTGTAATATGTTTAGGTTGAATGGGTCAGCTTAGGTTGGGTTTGTTTAAAATAGTTCTCTGGGTCACTTTCGTAGCACGGGTCAGTTTAGGTTGGGTTTAGTTTGAATGGGTCAGTTTAGGTAGGGTTTGGTTTAAAATGGGTCGGTGGCTCACTTTTGTAGTATGGGTCAGTTTAGGTTGGGTTGAGTTTAAATGGGTCAGTTTAGTTTGGGTTGACTTGATCTTCTTTGCTACTCATGCTACTGAATACACGTTCCATTGTAAACTGTTTAAGAATAATTTTTACCCGATGATTTGTGTAGTTGTGAGAAACGAGCCGTTCTAAATAGAGATGATAAAAGGGAGTGGCTTTTAGTTAGGCAAAGTAGGTTATAATAAATAAATACCAGTCACCTAAGTTTATATGGAAATATTTGTGTTGCTTTCAGTTTATAAACTCTCATTTTGGAAGATGGTATCTTGTTTAAAATGGGTATCTTGTTTAAATAGTGGTATCTCATTTTGGAAGATGGTATTTGTGCACAATTTTTTTGGTACTATACTGCTTTTGAACAGTTTTAACTGCTGTCCCAGTGATATTTTCTGCTTAATTTAGCATCTTTTAAAATTAGTGGACTGATTCTAGTGATCCTTGCACTGCTAGTGTTTATGCACTTATAACATGGCATGCCTTTTCATAAATATATGGCCACACATGCTTGTATATTACATAGAAGCTTTCCTGGAAAATATTTGTGTTGCTTTCAGACCTGGAAAATAATTGTGTTGCTTTCAGTTTAATCTTGTTTTCTTTTTTATTTGCAGGTCTGAGTTAAGTGCAGCGTACAGTAGCTAGGATTGGGTAAACTGTACGGAGTTCTTTTCCTGTTTCCTTCGTATTCTAACTAACGTCCAAACAATTTATGTAGCTTCGTATTCTAACTGTATGGGTCTATTTTCCAGGTTTGAGTTGATTGGCTGCACCATTCACAAGAACATTTATTGCAAAATGGAACAGCTTAGTTTGTACATTTGAGATTACATATTGCAAAATGGAACAGCTTGTTTTTGTACGTTTGAGATTGAAATTGAGATCGAGATTGAGATTGTTTTAGAGATTGATGTGTTTGAACTTATTTTGAGAAATGCAATTTGTATTTGTTCAATAATTTTTTATTTATGAGAAATGCAGAATGTAATTTTGTATATTGATATTGCAGTTTCTATTTGCATTTTTGCCAGATAGTGCACCTTTTGCTTACTAAAATCTACCTAAACAGATCTGCCATTTCAGTGATTTTGTACAAAGGTGGTGTACCCTTTAGTGACTAAAAAATTTTAGACACTAAATCTTTTAAGCATTTGCTCACTAAAATTTTAGTAAGAAAAGACTTTTAGTGATCCCTTTACTACTTACTCTTTTTCTTTTTAGTGGGAGTTGAATATATAGCTTTTAGTGACTGTTTTGTATCTTTTGCTCACACTTGATTTAGTGAGCAAATGTCTAAAATTTTGTAGTGAGATATAAGTTAATGTCATAACTTATGAGTTTATAATAGAACCATATATATATGTGTCAATTTAGGATAAGGAAAGTTTATAAACATATTCATCACGTACACAACACAAGTACGTCATAAATTAAAAATATCGTTGCAACGAATGTCCTGTATACTCAAAAAATACATTTACATGTACCTCGGAATGCATACGATGCAAGGCCATGTTTGGATTTGAAGCTCTTATAAGAAGATATATCTTTTTTATATTTGGTTGTACCCTTAGTATCTTTTCAACGAAAACTGCAGGATATATATATGAACATAATCAGAATCATATATCAATCTCCAGTTCGGAGCAGATTGAGCGGGAAATATACTTACTTTTGCCTAGAAATCCAGTAGCACCTGTGACTAAGATAGTCTTATTGTTTAGATATTCTAAAATGCTTTCCATTTCCATGAAAGTTTGAGAGAACATAGCTTAAAAGACTTCACAATTCTATGCACATTATATAGATGTGACGCTCGTTGGTTTTTGATGCGACTTGAAATGTCTTGCAAAATAAACTAATTTATGGCACAGTTAATTCTTACCCTGGCACACGTCGATATTAATTTGATGATATACATTATTCTAGAGCATTAAAATGACCAGAATCTGTATTTTCCTACAATTCAATTTAGAAAAGAGCTAGAGCCTAACAGCGAGGGGAATACCATTTGTTTAATTTAGAGGCGTTTTCTAAAAATGAAATTTTTCGTAAATTTGGATGTAACGTTTTACTATACCTAATAAGTACAAATGCCAACGTCTTCCCAATTCATCCTTGAAGAAAACACATATTTTATTTTACACATTTTTTTTTAATTATTATTATTTTTTTCATTTGCAAATTACCAGTTTCATGTTTTCGTTTTAAATCATATTTTATATGAATTTTGTTTGGCATTGATCCGTTGATTTAATTTGCGGAGTTATCATTGACATATGATTGATCGATAATGCTAAAGGGGTATGTTGAACTTTTTAAGCTACATGCACAATCTTGATGGTCGGTTTTTTTAGTAACCATGGTTTCCGGCTTTTTGGTCGACTATTCCAGGAGATTTGAACTCACCGCAATACAGATTCAAACCGAGTGCTCTATTTTCAGAAGGTTGACGTGACCATTTCGGGTTGTTGGCACCTAGCAGGAATTGAATATGAGATCTCACACATATTCAAAGTTGTCTTCCCTTGTATATTCATATTCATCTAAAAGTGAATAATCTTGTTTTTAATCTTCTCTATCGCTTTTGTCACAAACGTCAACTTTTTAATCTGGTTGCTGTTTAGTCACAAGTTTGGTTAACGTGTCATTTGATAGCTATCTTCCAGGTTTGGCAAGCATGATGAAATAGGCGATGTATCGCTAGCTAGAGTTGAGGTATATAGATGATAGACAAGCTATTTTTTCTCGTCTTGCGTATATTGTAGATGGATAGGTATAACGTGTAAGTTACATACAGACGTTCAGTTAATTGTGTCTTTCTTTTAAACTTCGGCTAAGTCCCTTTAATTAGTTTTCAGTTTTGGAATTTTGGTTTATGTAATCGTTACGAAGACCACATTGTCAGGCGTACAACCATCGTAACACATATAAACAATATAAACAGTAAACTATATAAATCAAACGTCATTTGTTTAAGCTCACCAAAATTTCTGTAACCACAGAGGATCATGTATGTCAGTAGCTAGATCAAAATCGCTGAAATTGAACTCGAAATGATAGATGGAATTGTTAGAATCGAAATCTTTAGTAAGAGCATCCCCATTCATAACTTGAGTTAAGTTATAACTCAGCGCCACATCAGCTTTACCACTTTAACTTTAACTCACAAAAAAACACCCTCATTCATAACTCAACCTTAACTCACTTTAACTCAATTTTTTAAATATTTTCAATTTCAACCCTAAACTAAAACTAATATTTCATTTTTTTTAAAACATAACATTAATTCTTAGAATATATTACATTACGAAAGAAAAAAAAAAAAAAAAAAAAAAAAAAAAAAAAAAAAAAACAATATATTACGAAATTGAAAATACAATACGAAAAAAATAAAAAGACATAAAAAAAAATTAAACCACAACACATTTATTCATTCCGTACGCTTTGGCAACCCGTATTTTTCAATGATACGATCCTTTTCCATATTCACCAGCGTCACGTAATAAGGATCTTTGCCGGTAGTGTCGAGCGACAAAAACTCAAAGTCCCTCGAGCGTATTGCTGCGTATTGGTTTTCAGCGGTTGCTTTGTAAGCCAAGGCCGCATCTTCACGTTTAGCCCGATATTCCTCGCGCAAAGCGTCCCCGAATTGGGCCGACAAAAAAGAGCCACCGGTACTCGTTCCCCCGGTGCTTGTCGTTGTCTCGGACTTTTGTTTCTTCGTAGCCCGCTTTTTCCCCATCGGGCGTGGTTATGCATCATTACCAAACAACGCCTCGTTTGCTTGGCTCGGGACATCACCGGTTAAATCAACCGTGTCCGGTGCGTCCCATTTCTTATGAGTACGCAAAACACTCTAAGCCTCCTCATTATGAGACGGCGCGTTTTTGCTCTCGTTTCGATACATTTCCTTGGCCCGTGTGAGTATATCCATGGCATTTTCCCCACTTTTTTTTATCGCGGTCGGCACGTTTGTGAATCGCGTTGAACTTTGTGCAATCGCGGTTCAACGTTCTCCACTTCGATTGTATCATATCTTTGCCGCGTCTATGATAACTATGCTTATTGAACTCATTTATAACCCGCTACCAAAATGTATCTTTGGATTGGGACCGACCGACTAGCTCATCCTCACTTGCAGCCACCCAACACGCTGCAAGTAATTTTTCTTCACTTGCTTGCCAACGTGTAACGGCTGGTTCGACCTCATCATCATCATCGACTGGTTCTTTCGATTTTTTTGACTTTCGTTTAACACGAGTTTTGGTTTTTTTTGGAGGCGACGTAGGTGTTTCGGAAACTTCGTTAGTCTCCGTGCGGGATTGTTGGGATGGTTAATTGAGTGAATTGGAGATTTTGAAAATCGGTGTTTAAGGTGTTTTGGTGTGATTCTTGCCATAATCTAAAAGCTTCATGTTGTTGGAACACTTCTTGACTCGACGCACCGAATAGGTTTGGGTTCTCCCAATTCGGATTAGGCTTCGGATTTGATGATGAACCCGCGTATGGGTTCCCCCACCCACCGAGGAGGTTTGTAAACGAGTTGGGATCGTTGTTGTCGCCTTGAGACTTTTTTTTTTTTTTTTTTGATATTAGAAGTTGTAGATAGAAGATAGTGAGTAGTGAAAGTGTGGGAAAAAAAAGTAGGGTAAATGGGTATTTATATTGGTTGAAAAAAGGTTTTGGAAAAAGTTTTTTTTTTTTTTTTTTTTTTTTTTTTTTTTTTTTTTTTTTTTTTAGGCTAACTAGCCGTTTTTTTTACATTAGTTAACGTTAGGGGGGCCAAATTGTAACTTTTTTAAAAAACTATCCGTTATTGTGAAGTGGGGAGGGGGCTGAATGATTTTATTTTTTATTTATTTATTTATTTTTTATACATGTATAGTACCTTAACTTGGCGTTAGCCACATAACGCCCCACGTTAACGTGAGTTTAACGCTGGTGGATGCAATGGCTAACGTGCCTTAACACGCGTTACCAAGCCTTAACGTGGAGCCTCACGTTAGGAATGGGGATGCTCTAAAATGAAAGAGGAGGAAGTACATGGGTAATATGAGAACGACAAAATAAGGTTGTGAGGCCAAAAGAGACTTTTCCCATTCAACTGGCATGTGTCAATTGAATCCTCCCGTGTAAATAACTAAATATCACCACCCTAAAATTATATGTGCATTCGTTACATTTGCAATGCATCCTATTAGTAATTTTAAAACTTTTTTAGTAAATCTCTTTCAAAAACCATTGTGCAACATTAAATTTATAACTTTGAATTGCCAGAGTCGAAATTGAGCTTTTTAGTTTAATAATTCGAGATGTTCGAATGTAAAATTTGCAACATACCACATATGGTGAAACTTGTCATTTACTATATATTTAACTTTTGCTACTTTAGCTCGCCTCATACTGATTGAGTTTCAAAAATAACGTACCCGTGAACACATTTGAATATGTTGTTAGAGCACCAAGTGTAGATCTAAGTGTAGATGGCAAGCCATACCTTTTCATTCAGGCCTCACGTGTTCCACATCATCTAACACCTCTTCACAACTAACCCCCTCCTCACCAAACAACTAACCTCCACTTCTTTATTTGGGCTCCACCATTTACAATTTTATTTTTTATTCATTTCCCCCTCCTCACAAAACAAAACAAACATATACACAAGCTCACTTTTTGTCAGTCATTTCTCTCGTTGTGGCCACGAAGAACTCACCAACGGCAAGGAACGGTGAAGGGGTCATGGTGTGGTGAAGAGGAACGGGGAGCCGTTGAGCCTCCATGTAGGAACGACGAAGAGGAATAGCGAGCCTACACCTAGTGCTCTTAGTTGAAAATACGTGCCTTTTAACAGCTCTAAGGTGTGATTCTTTTGGATCAGATTGATATCTATCACACATACATGTCGAAAATCTAATCTACGGTGTAGTAGCTGTATGATAAATTACAGAGCCAATCATACATCGATAATTGGTCTGAATTACTCATTTACTAGATTTATCAGCATCTAGTTTGACACGATGCCCATGAGAGTCTTAATTGTATCGCAATTTAACATAACTTTTTCACAATATCCGCAATATGTGTATCTCTTAGGTCACCCTTAAGGCCTTAAGTATTAAACCGGGACATGTTGGATATGACACAAGTGGATTCAATAAACCAATATAGAGACTCGATGGCAAATAATTGAATGGAACAAAGGCTAAGACTGTCACCCATGAAGGAAATAAATGAAACCTAGCAAATTTAATCTACCACACACTTTTCTTATATAAAATGTTGATATATAGCCTGTCTAATTTAATGCGTTCGTTAGAGCCAAAGGTGCCATGGCTAGGCAAACCTCCTCATTTGAGGTCTCACGGGTGCCACATCACCCCAACACCTTTTCACAACTAACCCCCTCCTCACTCAGAACTAACCTCAACTTACTTATTTAGGGCCCACCACTTACAACTTTATTTTTTTATTCATTTCATTAAATAAACTAAATTCATCTCACAAATAATTAAAAATAACACAACATACTAATTTTATTTCATTAAATAAAAAAGTTACAATACGAAAAAAAATACGATACGAAAAAAAAATACAATACAACACAATAAAAAAATACGAAACGTAAAATAAAGAAACAGTTAAATATAAAACACAAAGCAACACAATACGGAAATAGCAAAGATAAAACACGATTAGGCATCGTCTCTGTCCCATTCGTAGGTGTTCTTCAAGATCAACCACACGTGAAGATACTGGAACCCTCTCCCACCATAGCGTTCTCTAAACATGTTCAATGCATTTGAGATATGCTCAGGATCTTGGCTCATTTACTGCAAATACTTGTAATTATCATGATATTTACGACATTCACAGTTGAGTCGTGCCCATTTATCTGTGATCATATTCTTGTTACGATGATCACCGTCGGTCCACTCATTGAACCTTGCTACCACCTGATCCCAGAAAGAGCGTTCATTCAAACCCTCGCTGTTTCGGCTAATTTCAAGCCAAATATCAGCAAGCAATGTTTCTTCTTCAATTGACCAACGCGTACTCATTGTAAGATGGTTTAGATATTGTAGTGTGTGAAGGATTGAATGGTAGTATGTGGAGATTTGAATTGTATTGTATGGTATTTATAGGTATTTAAAATTCAAATTCAAAATTTGAATTTAAACTGAGCGGGATAAAATATTAAAATTCAAATTCAAAATTTGAATTTAAACTGAGCGAGATAAAATATTAAAATTCAATTTCAAATTTTGATTTATGTCAAAGCGGGATAAACGTGTGAAATTCAAATTCACAATTTGAATTCAAACTGAGCAGGATAAACGTGTGGAAATCAAATTCAAATTTTGAATTCAAACTGAGCGGGATAAACGTGTGAAAAAATATCCTATAAATACCCATTCTCTTATGCTGAAATACACCCATAATTCACACACAAATCATCAAGAATTCTCTTTTCTTCTTCAAACATAACAATGTCACACAACGCATCACCTGATAACGAATCGGTTTACAACACACCACCTGAAGACAATTCTCCACAAAACACTCCACCAGAAGATCTATTTCCGGTGTTCCAATATGACAACCCACCACCTGCCACTCCACCAGAAGTTATGTTTCCACCAGAAAACAATCCACCCCCAAACAATCAACCGCAAAACTTTCCACCACAAAACCAACCCATAGCCTTTGGGTTGACTGATGAAGAGCTCTTTGAGCAAGACATCCAGATGCTGTTAGAGGTTCAAGCTGCGGAAGAATGTGAGGCAATGGAGCATGAGGCGTACTTAAAAGGTAAAGAGGATCGGAGAAACCTTCGAGTAGAATGGCGATGGAAAATGGGACTTCCACGTGTGCCATCGAGTGAGGACGATTCGAGTGCCTCCTATTCGACTGAAGAGGGATATGGCACAGACTGAATCATTATCTTTATTCGTAGTTTTATGTTTATTTATCGTATCGTATTTTAGTGGTTTGAATTTTCGTTTCTTAGTTTAATGTTGTAATCGTTGTTGTAATATAAATGTACATTGTTTGAAGTAATATCAATCCTATGTTTAATATACTTGCATTGACAAAACAATTACACATTACATTTACATATTTACAAGTTCATTACACATTACATTTACTTTTCTACAAATCCCATTTCTACAAATTCCATTTCTACAAAACATTAACAAAAGAAATAAAGGGGAAAAAAAAGACGATTTGCAGTATCCAAATCCTCGTCGTGCAGACGAGGAGGTGAAGAACGGCAAGTCATGGAGAGGCACCATCGGTGTCATGGCGAGCTACAACGAAGTCCACGTTGGAGTGGCGAGTTCTCACAACGAGCGGCACCTTTTGCTCTTATACGTTAGTGAAGCCCATTTACTACATGCTAGCTAGATCTGGTGGAGTGGCCTGATTTATCCTGATAAAGATCGATCACTATCTACTTGTCTTCTATATTTAGTAAGAACGAGTATAAACATGGCCGTGTGTTGCGGCAGCATTAAAATTACATCTGCCGCAACAAAATTACATATTTACAAACCGAATTAAATCTGAGAATATATTTTTCCGCTTAAGTTAGTATTGAAGAACAATTAAGAATTGTAAAAGCTGCAATCGATCCCATGCATCTAGCGTCTAAAAACATGTGTGTTCATGAGATTTTTTAATCGATGATAGCAACAAAATCCATACCATGCATGTTACTGAAACCCAATAATCATCTTTTTAAGGGTGCGATTGATTTGTAAGTGGGATTCAAGTTTAAAAAATGTTTGAAAGAAAAGAAAGAGAGAGAAAATTAATTAATGTTTAATTTATATAGATTTAATAGGTTTCATATATTTATTTGAAAAAAAAAGAAAAAAAAAAGAAACGAATATATGTGGTGGACAAAAAGTCATCCAATAAAAGAAATGATGTGATTGGTCTCTTTCGTACAAAAGCCACCCCACTTGGGTAGAATGAAATGTTTCATTCAAAATCTCTGACATAAGTAAAAATAATGTACCAAATGCAGGATTCAAACAAACTTTCATTTGACACCTACCCATACCCGGATACCAAACGAGCCCTAAGAGAATGAAATTCATTACCTGATACTTTTAGACCAAATTGAAATTTTTGGAAAAACCTCCTTCCATTCTTTATTTGTTCATTATACTTCACTTTCTTTCTCTGGATGTTATGTGTTCACCCTAACTAATCACCGCATACCGATATACCACAACCACCACGAAACAAAAGATACCCCATCAAATTAAAAGAACAAAGTTGACGATATTCTCTTGCATTGCATCGACGCATAGAAAAAAAAAATATGCAACCCACAAAAACCCCAATAACACCCAAAACAAAAGTCATTCATCAGCAAAAAATAAAGTTTGCTAATACGTCCCCACGAATCAACACACATTGAGCTTGCGTTTACAAGCTCAATGTGTGTTGATTCGTGAGGACATATTAGTTCTATCCGTGCTCTCATTGAATTAAGTGCGGAGTCTGATTTGAAGAGTGAAGTTAGTATGGCTATTCCTAATGAGGATGATAGTGGTTATACTATGGAGATCATTAAAGTTGAATATGAATAGACGCCTCCTCATTGTGACGTGTATAAAGTTTTTGGGCATGATCATATCAATTGCCCGAAATGTGTTAAGGAGGTGGTTCGTAGTGACAATATTGTGGCAGTTGTAGCTTCTACTACTTTGGAAAATATGGATGATGGTTTCATTGAGGTAAAGAATCGTAAGGCTAAAGGTAAGAAGGTTGGGGTTCAAATGCCTCAGAGAAAACCCTTTAGTGGTATTGATATGGGTAAACGGGCTAAATTTAGCCCTTCTAAACCTAAGTAGGTGTATGTAGCTGTATCAAAGAAGCCGTATACTACTAAGGAAAAAAAACGCAAATGAGGAAAGTACGAGTGGGACGAATATTGCTACATCAACCCATTTGATGCTCTTGATGTGTACGATACTGATGTGAATGGTATTCCTTATACTACTCCTATTGTTGAGAAATTTGAGAAGCTTGAAAAGGCTAATTATTGATGGGAAAGCTACTCTAGTGGATAGTGGATGATGATGATAAGCCTCTAAAAAATGTATACCCGGGTGATCATGATAGTGAAGATGAGGTTGAATCTGTTGATAAAGATATGGCCAATTTTTTAGCATTTGGTATGCTTGCTATTGCTAGATCTTCTAAGGGTGAGAGTGGAAACGGAGATGGGGGGAAGAAGAGTTTATTAGAAAGTTGGTGGAAGAGTTGTATAGATGATCCCTATGATGATGATCCTTATGATGATGATGAAGTCCACGAAGAGCTTTTTGCTAGTCAAATTGACTTTTGTGATTCCTATGACATAAGGATTCCTAAGAACTCTAAACATTAGTTTATGTTTGGTTTTATGTCAAATGTAATCGTGAGTAGTGGTTCATTTTCTTGTTTTAAAGGATAGGAAGTGTCTTTTTATGTTAATTTTACCGTATATGTAATGGACTGAGATATGGGACTTTACCAACATCCTTTGCACTTAAACCTTTTTTGGAGTAATACATTTACAGGGGAAACCCTTTACAAAACAAATCAAAAAATAAATAAATAAATGAATAAAAAATAAAAATAAAATAAAATCAAGTTTACTGTTGTACTTTGTTTTTATAAAATTTATCTCTCAGTTCTTCAATTTAAATAATTGCATGTTTATTATCTTATTAAGCAAAAGCCTATCCGATTTTGTAAACCGGTTTTCTATAACTTTAATTCAGTTTGTAATTTTAGTTATCAAATTAGTTAATTGTTGATATTTATGAATTGTTGTGCTCTTAGTTTTTGTTTTGGTTTGTTTTTGCTTGATAATGATATGAATTGATTTACATTTTATCTTTAAAAAGTGTTATTGGTGGATTACATACCACAAAGCATTAATCTTTTCACGTTTTAGGACAATGTTAAGGTTATCGGATTGGAGTAATGTTAGTAAACTAGTGGGGGTATCAAACAATGATGCATTCAAAGTGATCAAAGTAAATATTCATGGCATTCACTATTCAATAAGAGATCCGGTAAGAAGAAAAATTAAAATAAGAAAAACAAGAAGAATTTCTAGCCACACATTTCAAATAGGAGGGAGAATTTTACAGGGAGATGCATCCACTTTTGTAGGTGCATCTGAAATGAGTGGTCATGGTTCTTCTTATCATTCTTATTCTTCTCATTTGATCCTAACTCTTCAATAAGGTACAAAAACTTTATGCTTTGAATTTTTAAAAAGGACCTAAACATGGCAAATAATTTGATTTGATAGACTATCCAACGCTTATCTTCATACCAACATTTAAAGGCGACTATGCATCCCTAGCAACAATTCATGTAAGATCACTCGGTAATGTTCTTCGTTTGTTCGTGAATGATTAACACGAAAGAATAAGAAATTTAAAAGAAGAAAAGGGACGAATTAAGGTCTTTAAGTTAACACAACCATAAATGTGATTCTATCTTATTACAAAGAGTATTTAAAAGTGAATAGTTGGATCTAAGAGAGTAAGTAAATAGATGAGGTGAGATCTATGCAAAACAACTAGTATCTAAAGTACATATAATCAAATCCCAACCATCCATTCATCTTCCATCCAATGGCTTAGATGAAACCAAAAAAATACAAAGAAGGGCAAGATAGTAAACTCAAGTATCTTAATAAAAAAAAAAAAAAAAAAAAATCTGCATTCATCTCATTTGTCACCTAACTTTCTCTCTCATCCAAACCTTTCTCTCTCAACCAAACCAAAACCCTAGATCTAACAAACCCTTGCCGGAATAATAAAAGAATCTCGCCGTAAAATCATGAATCCGACGGATTTATCAACAACACCGTCAACAAAACCTCTGGATTCATCAAAACAACCAGCTTCATCAACAAAACCACCGGAATCATCAAAAGCTCGCCGAAATCATCAACAAAACCTCGCCAGAATAAAAAACGTCGCCGGAATCACCATGAATCCGACGGATTCATCAACAAAACCGCCGGATTCATCAACAAACCGGTCAGAATTCATGGTAAAACCGTCTGAAAAAAATATGGAAGTTCCAGAAGATGATTTGATTATAGAAGGTGATTTACCAGATGAAGATGAAGATGAATATGCTACAGATAAAGAAGTTCATGGTAAAATCCCTTCAGAATCTATTTTCTTTGTTTAATGTTTTAAGAGAAGTGGAAATCCCATCGGATTCATACTGAATCCTATAGGATTCTGTATGAATCCCATTTGATTCATTATTATTCATTTGATTCATTATTAATGAATGAATCCTATGGGATTCATCAATGAATCCTATGAGATTCATCATTGAATCATAACATGTCATTCAGAATGAATCACATGTCATTCAGAAAGAATCCCATGGGATTCTGTATGAATCCCATGGGATTCAGGATAAGTTTTAATAATTTAATTCTTGTGTTTTTATATACAGATTCTTATAGAAAAAGAACGCAATAAAAGGCGAAAGAGTGAGAAAGAAAAAGCACTTGGAGTTAAAAAGAAACAAGTGAAGGTTAAGAAGAAACAAGAGAAGGTTTGTGGCTATTGTGGAGTGAAGACCAATTTGTACACGAGAACAACTTGTCCGGAAAACCCAAAGGAAAGGCGAAAGCCGAAACCAATAGATTCTTGAACAAACTGTGGAAAACTAGAAGGGGGGTTGAATAGTTTACCGCTTTTTCACTTGATTATCTTTTAATACTTTACGTTTGTTAAAGATATAAACTCAAATTACTTGTTTGATTCTTTGAAAAGCTTTACGTGTAGTTAACAATTCTAACTAAAGACAATATGTAATAAGCAAAGACAAAGAAAGAAACGATCAAACCACAACACGATTGTTTATCGTGGTTCGGCTACAAGGACTCTTTTTCCTTGCCCTACATCCACGCCCCGAGTTTCCAACTCGAGAGTTATAAGCACTAATCAACAAGCTCCTTTCCCGGTGGAGAAACCTTTACAACGTCGCTTACACTTTTACCGACACTAAGCTAGATGTCGAGTTCTTTTACAAGGGTACAACCACTCCCGTCGTCGCTTACACTTTTACCGAAACTAAGCTAGATGTCGAGTTCTTTTACAAGGGTACAACCACTCCTGTTAGTTCTTTTACAAGGGAACAACAACTCCCATCACACTTTGTATTTTGAGGCCTAAAATACTAACTGATCACTTCTACACACACTACAAATGAAGTATAAACTACGAAAGCTTATACATAACAAAGCTAACAAGTCTAGCAACTTTTGAGTTGAAACTTGTAACTTCTTGGATGAACTTGTGAACTCCCTTGCTACATAAGAGGATCACACAAGTCAAATGTTACTGAGTTAGTTGAAAGAATATGTGAAATATATGTCCTAAAGTGATGGATGAAAATTAGCAAGTGGCTTGGTATTTATAGCAAAACAAACAGCAGGTCTAGCGGATACGGCGGAACCCTCAGATGGGTTCCGCCCGTGTACCCCCAGGGTTCCGCCAGGCTTGCAGTTGGTTTTGCAATAAATCATTCAAACAAACCAAAGTCACATCAACTAAATCCTAGTCAAACACATTGAAGCAAAAGAAGAAATCTTCCAAAATTGTGTAAGAGGTTATAGTAAGTCAAACACACAAGCTTACCATAATTGCATGATGTGACATGATACTTTCTAAATAAAGAAATAAAAACAATGTTTTGTTTAAAAAGAAATGTAAACCTAGTTATACAAGACTTAAAACTAAAGTGATGTTATTACTATAAACTAAAGTTCATATTTTTTCATTAACAAAACTTAGCAAAGATCGTAAAATATAAATAACGTTTTTAGGTGATATTTGTATTAACACAAACTTTTTATATTCTGCTTTACTTGATTATTTAGATGATTTGCATAGAAAATTCTGGGTTTTTTAGTTATTTTTCTTGAATATTTAGATGAATTGCAAAGAAAATTCTTGTTTACTTTGAATATGTCTTGTTTTTTACTTATATTCTGTATGATTCCCATGGGATTAGTTACATAATCCCATGGGATTGAATATGTCTTGTGTCTTACTTATATTCTGTATGATTTCCATGGGAAGAGAGGGAAATAATCCCACGGGATTAGGGACATACCATTAACATGCGATTCAGTATGAATCACATGGGATTTAGTATGAATCCCATGGGATTCATACTGAATCCTATGGGATTCTGCATGAATCCCATTTGCTTCATTATTAATCATTTGATTCATTATTTATGAATGAATCCTATGGGATTCATCAATGAATCCTACGGGATTAATAAATGAATCCTATTGGATTCATCAATGAATACTATAGGATTCATCAATGAATATCATCGGAATTTATAATGTATCACAAGGAATTTATAATGAATCACATGGGATTCAGCATGAATCCCATGGGATTCAGTATGAATCCCATTTGATTCATTATTTATGAATGAATCCTATGGGATTCATCAATGAATCCTACAGGATTAATAAATGAGTCCTATTGGATTCATCAATGAATCCTATGGGATTAATCACTGAATATCATCGGAATTTATAATGTATCACAAGGAATTTATAATGAATCACATGCGATTCAGTATGAATCACATGGGATTTAGTATGAATCCCATGGGATTTAGTATGAATCCCTTGGGATTCATACTGAATCCTATGGGATTCTGTATGAATTTATAATGTATCAATGAATATCATCGGAATTTATAATGTATCACAAGGAATTTATAATGAATCACATGCGATTCAGTATGAATCACATGGGGTTTAGTATGAGTCACATGCGATTCAGTATGAATCCCATGGGATTCATACTGAATCCTATGGGATTCTGTATGAATCCCATTTGATTCATTATTAATCATATGATTCATTATTTATGAATGAATCCTATGGGATTCATCAATGAATCCTACGGGATTAATAAATGAATCCTATTAGATTCATCAATGAATCCTATGGGATTCATCAATGAATATCATCGGAATTTATAATGTATCAGAAAGAATTTATAATGAATCACATGCGATTCAGTATGAATCCCATGGGATTCATATTGAATCCTATGGGATTCTTTATGAATCCCATTTGATTCATTATTAATCATTTGATTCATTATTTATGAATGAATCATATGGGATTCATCAATGAATCCTACGGGATTAATAAATGAATCCTATTGGATTCATCAATGAATATCATCGGAATTTATAATGTATCACAAGGAATTTTTAATGAATCACATGCGATTTAGTATGAATCACATAGGATTTAGTATGAATCCCATGGGATTATTTCCCTAATCCAATGGGATTCATTGAAATTCGTTTAAAATATCTTCAACCATTCACAAGAAAATCTATATAAAATATCATAAAAATCTCATGTAGTTCTGTATGAATCCCATGGGATTGGCAGTGAATCCCATTGGATTGACAGTGAATCCTATGGGATTCGCATTGAATCAGATAACATACTATGGAACTTATATAAAACACACATATATTTTCGCCTTGCATCGCGAAACACTATTCCCAAGCATGAACTCCGGCCTAGTCATTTTATGTTAAACCTTTGTCTTCTTGTTCATATAGAATCCCATGGGATTCATTGATGAATCCCATGGGATTCATCAATGAATCCCATGGGATTCTATATAAAAAGTCTAACTTTATATTCTGGTTTTATGTGTTTGTCCTTGGCTTGTCCGAATAACCAAAATGCAAGGGGAAAGCCGAAACCAATATTTCAAAAATAACTTCAACCATTCACATAAATTTTCTACCTATAATCATTAACTGATAAAAAGACCCATAATTGTTCTACCATGCACATGTTCTGTTATACCATTCACAAGTTTTCAAAAGATTACCATTCACATGTTTTCGTCTACCATACCATTAACGCCTAGCTTGGCTCTCGTGATTCCCTATTCTTTAATGCTTCTGCAATGATAGTTATCTTTTCTTGGTCCTCCACTCGAGATTTGCGATTTTTGGCTTGGCTTTAGCAGTATTATGATGCTTTCTGTTCATACAGCTTCAGATGATTCGCAAACAACTGTTGCTACAATATTAATAAAAAAAAGAGCATAAATAGCTAGAATTTTGGGAAAATGTAAATTGGTACTCAGCATGGGATTCTGTATGAATCCCATGGCATTCTGTAAGAATCCCATGGAATTCTGTATGAATCCCATGGGATTCTGTATGAATTCCAATACAACTAAAAATTAAAAATACTTACAAGAAGATCAACTATATCTTTATACTTTTCATCATAAGTTGCTCCAGAATTAGTATTATCAAGTATCGTCACTGCAACTTTAGGGATCAGAATTAGGGATCGGTAGCAGATAGGCGTTCATCATTCCCATTATCATCATCTCCATTATCATCATCTCGATCAAGATCTTCACCATTTAATGTGACCGGGTTCTTGAAAGTCTGAACATAAACTTTATGTAGTTCAATAAGCTTTACATCACCAGGAAATTCTAAACCAGCTATTGCCAAAAGTCCTTTAAAACTAATTCTTTCATCGCAAATAACAGAAAACTTTTGTTCAAGATTGTTAAGCAAATCCTGGAGAAAAAACAAATAGGAATATTCATAATAAGATAAGCACATTGAATCCCATGGGATTCATATTTAATCCCATGGGATTCACAGTTAATCCCATGTAAGCCCATGGGATTAATTGTGAATCCCATGAGATTGTTTATGAATCCCATGGGATCCTAAACATGCTCACACATAAAGAAGTATCACAAGAAAATAAAACAAGGAATTATACAAACCTCCTTGTAAGAACTATCAGAACAACCGGCAACAAAACCTTCCGTCTCTGGAAGCTCGGATTCGTCATAAAGTGTTGGGAACGTAGTTTTAATATTTTGTCAAGTCTCGGTCATTTGTAATAACATTAGGTTGCTTAGTTAATGTTTACTTTCATTTATGTAATATGTTATGTTTACTAGGCTTAAGACTAATAGTCCATGGGCTTCTAAGCCCACACGAAAGTAGGAAAGGAAGGACAGGGAGTGTTGCCCTAGCTCCTTCCCTATATATAGAATGCTTAGGCCATTTGTAAACTTGTTGGTTATATTGATATGCTAAAGAAACTCTTGCTTTTCTATTTCTCTCTTATCATATAATCATCCATCTCACATTCTCATCTCATTTCTATCATTTAATACCTTGTGTAATCAATAGGGGCACCTAACAAGTGGTATCATTCGCCGGAAGAAGGTGTAGTTTTTTTGTTTTTTGTTTTTTTGTTTTTGTTTTTTTTTTTTTTTTTGTAATCATGGGTTTCCGACTCGACATTGCGAGCCGACTAATCCCACGGCGACTATCCTTTTGGATAGCCCAGAGTCGGCGCAGGTGAACCTCTGTGGCCACAAGGGGATTAATTTTCTCCCCGTTGGATTCGAACCCTTGACCTCCTCTTTGGAAGGCTGGTATTCTTACCGCTGGGTCACCCCTTGTGGTTCAAAAGGTGTAGTCTTTTGTTTTCATAGAATTCGACCCAAAAATCATTCTTTTACTTGTTATTTTTGTAGTTCTTTGTTTTTGTTTTTGTTTTTGATTTCTGTCACACTTTTGCTTACAAATTTTTGCTCTAAATCAATACAAACAAAAAGGTTCTATTTTTCTTGAAATTTTTTAGAATCGTACTACTTGTACGTTTTTTTCGAGAATATTTTATTTTTTTGAAAAATTTGTCAAGTTTACAACTTTTCTTTAAGATCTCATCATCTTATAGCAAGAAGTACAAAAATCTTGGAGTAGAACCTTGTTTTTGGTAAGCTTTCTTTCAAAACAAAAACTGCCAAAGTTTCGAAAATATCATTGTACCAAGTTTCGAAAACACCATATTGTCACACTTTCGAGATTATGCGTCGCGGCTCCTTTCGTGTTAACGTTTGGATACTCAATATTTTCTCTCTTGTATAAGAAAGAAAATACTTCGACTGTTGGCAAAATTTCGAAATTGTATAATTTCAAAATTTTTTGTGTGAGATTGCATTTTCGAAAAATATTGCAATTTTTCGAGGACACTGTTTTTTTCGAAAAGTTACAAGTTCTCGAAAATTACCTACATTCTCGAAAATTTATAAAAGTCTTCGAAATCGCTTATTTTTCGAGAACACAAATTCTTTCGAGAACACAGTTTTGCGATTACCAAAGTTTCGAGATTACTTATTTTTCGAGAACTTACAAATTTTTCGAGAACTGCTTTCTGACCAAGTTTCGAGAATTTGGTTTAGTGCTTAGTTTCGAGAATTGGCTCAACCTATACCTTCTACAAGATCCAAAAATACACAAGTATTCCAATATGTCTCAACCACCACGATACTTCTTCTCTAATCCTCAGCAACAGCAGTATTAGCAATATCAGCAACAGCAATACCATCAGCAACAATCGTATCAACAACCATCACAATCACACTTTCATCAACAACCATTTCATCCACAACAACAATATCTCATGATGCAACAACATCAAATCATTCCTCAACAACAACCATATCCAATGTCACAACAACCAATTCAGTATTCGTCCAAACAACCTCACTGGTTTGATCGAATGTGTGAAGTTATTACAACTCAACAATCCTGACATGAGGCAGGATCACTTGATACACCCCCAATGCTTACACCTGGGAACTATGTTCAATGGGCAAGTCGATTCTTACGGTTTATTGAACTTAGGAAATCCCATGAGAAATTCTTGAAACAAGTGATACTTGAAGGACCATTTCAGTGGCCAACCAGACTTGAAGGTGGTGACCCATCTGCTGATCCTCCACGTGCTCCTATAGAGAAACCTCTTCCAGAATCTCTACTCACAAACGAACAGAAACTACATCGTGAATCTGATGAGTATGCTATGATCTAGATACTTCAAGGAATTCCAAATCCAATCCATCGTAGTGTTGATGCTCAGAAAACGGCTACAGCTATGTGGGAACATGTTCCTCTACTAATGGAAGGCACTCAACTGAACAAAGACGATATGGAATCAAAACTCTACATGGAATACACTAGCATCACAATTGAACCAGGAGAGTCACTTGAATCCTATTATCACCGTTTCACTAATGTGGTTAATGATTTGGAACGACACAAAATTACAGTACCAAGGATCGCAGTGAATTCCAAATTCGTCGGTAGTCTTGGTCTGGATTGGCAAAAGTATGTGAAATTTGTTCGTCAAACCAAAAATCTTCATGATGCACCATATGGCTTGTTGTATGACTTTTTGAAAAACCATGAACCTGAAGTGGAGAAAGATCGAGCTCTTCGAGGAGGATACTCACCACCACCAACACCAAATTCTTTGGCACTTGTAGCTCAATCTCACTATGCTCCACCACCAATGTCAAATCATGCTTATGTTCAAGAACATAATTACTTCAGCTACCCACAACCTACAACTTCAAATCAGATGATCCCATTTGATTCTTCACATCAATCCAATCAACTGGTTCCTTATGAAAACAGGGAGTCAATGTACTACTCAAATTCCAATGAAGATGAAGATGAAGACTTCAATACATTGAATCAAGGACTTGCTCTTATTGTTCGTGCCTTCAGCAAATCCTCGAACAAAACAAACAACCGTCTTCGCTCTTCATCAAACACTAGGAATCAAGCTATCATTCAAGATGGAAGGGTTGAGGTACAAAATTGGATTTATGGAAGATCAGGTGCAGGTGGTTATTCAAGAAATTCTGGAAATGAACAAAGGTTTAACAACAATAGAGGGTTCAGGAACAGCTCCAGTGCTCCTCAGAAACGGAATGAAAGTGTTGAAACTGGGAACTCAAACTCTGGGAATGCAGTGTGGTGCTACAACTGTAACGAAAAAGGTCATATCGCAACAGCATGTCCAAAACCGAGAACTCGGGGAAGTAAGTTTCACAAGCAGGCATTACTTATGGCTCTCAAAGATGAAAAGGAAGGTCACTTCACTGAGCAGGAGAATAGCTTCATGGCAAATGCATACAACGATGATGACATGGAAGATCTGGAAGCTAATGCAGCTGTGATGCTTATGGCCAACATGCAGGAACTTCATATGAATGATTCAGGCCCAGTGTATGACACTGATGGTTTGTCTCAGGTACATGATCTTAATGCTTGCCTAATACATGAAATAGCATCACCCTCTGCTTCTGAATCAGATACGGCGCAAGTTGTTCAATCTGACTCATCTTTATCTCCTCAAGAGGATGAACAAATGAACATAGTTGTCATTTTTGACGATGACACAATTGTTTCATTTGATGATCCTATTGAGAATGACAAACATGATCATGTAGAAAAACATGAACCGTTGTTTGATCCAGACCCTGACCTTATATTGTTGTCCAAACAACTGAATGCTCAAAAATTAAAAATCATGAAACGCAATGAGAAAAATAAAGCTTTGAAAGAAACAAATGCATCACTTACAAGAGATATCGAGTGTTATAAAATATAACTTTCAAATCTGGAACACAAAGTTAAACATGAAAAAAGTTTTGAAAAGGCTTTTCAAGAATATTACAATAAAGAACAAGATCTTCAACATAAAATGCAAGATTTAATTGAGTCAAACGGAAAGTTGGTTTCAAAACTCGAAAATGAAAAGTGTGAACTTCAAAAACAAATTGAACAACTTCAAAAACAAATTTCAAAAACACAAACAGAGTTGTCAATTTGCAAAAAGGATTTTTGTGAACATAAAGTACGAAAAAGGAAAAGTGAAAATAAATTAATCGGTGACATTGTTGATCTTGAAAACCAACTTAAAGAATTTCGTAATGTTGTTTACAAAACCGGGGGCTCTGTCACAACAATTCAGAAATTTACTTTGAAACCGAGACCCGATAAAGGTTTTGCACTTGGTGATTTCCACAAAGCATTCAAAGCAAATCCTAAAATTTACATTATGGAACAAATACTTGATGATACGATTGTGCGTACTATTGTCTATGATACTGAGGAAGAAGAAGAACTTGAAGAAGAGAGTCGATCAAAAATGAGTCAAGTCGAATATTGGAAACCATATGATTATTGAAAAGCTCCTCATATTTGTAAATCTTTTGTTCCTCAAAAGGAAATACCTGAAAAATCTTGGTATGTCACTGAGTCATATGTTTCATCTTCTAATGCGGCTCTTGTCCAAACCGTGGCACAAATAAACGGTCCTTTACCATCTTCTGGTTACGTTACACCTTTACCAAAAGGTTGTCGTGTTTTAAATTATTTCAAAACTTTTATGGATGACATCGAAATTTTGGAAGAAACAATTGAACGTAATTCAGAAATAAAAATTGAAACTTTTCAATCCGCTTACGAGCGAGAAAAGAGAGATATTTTTCAAAAACAAATGTTTCCAATCGTTCAACATCTACGTCACTGTGCTACACGTTGGGAACAGGAACTTCAAAAAGAATTCAAATCAATGATAAATGTTTTCAATTCAAATGAAAATGCGATTTTGGTTCAAAAGCAAAGAAATAGAGTTTTAAAAAATGATGTTGATCGACTCTTGGAAAAAGTTCTCAATACTGATATTTTGTCTGTAATTATGAATACTCTTTATGAATCTAGTACTTCTATGCTTGTGGAAGATCACTGTGCTGATAATGATTTGCTGAACACTGAAATTGAGACATTAAAACAAGAAAATGATAAGATGAGAAAAAATAATGATGATGTGAAAAAACAATTTTCAAAAGAAATTTGTCAACTAAAACAAAAGCTTGAATGGTGTCAAGCTCAAAGTCTTGAACTGGAATTGAAGCTTCAAAGTCGAAATGTTTCAAAATCTTGTCAGATTTGCAAAAACAATGCGTCTTTCAAAAATAAATGTCTTCGATATGAAAACGAAATTGCAAAATTGCAAATTGACAATGCTGAATGGGAACAAAACCAGATTGATATTGCTCATTGCAATAGAAAACTTGAGTCTCAAATTCAAGGTAAGAATCACATCATCATTGACTTAAAAGAGAAGATTAAGCTACTGGAAAAAGGAAATTTTATTGACTCCACTGTGATAGCACCAGAATTGTATCAACTAGACAAAACTGATAAGGGAAATTATGTTCAAAACACTAATGTTGACCCTTCCACTTCCACAGGACTAGTCTCCACTAATAGCGTTAGCAGACCAAAGCGAAAAAGTAACAAGAAGAATAGGATCTGGCAACGTAAAAGAGGAACACTAGAAGCTCAAGAAATAGAAGATCAACTTAGGAATTTGAATAAAACTCATGTTGCATCTGATTTAGATTCTAATCTGGCAAATTGTAATCAGAATCTAAATGTAACGAATGATGAACCTTTGAATGTTTTGAATATTAATGGATCTTGTGTATTTTGTCATAAAAGTGTATCATCTGGTGATCACGCAAAATGTGTAGCTAATTCTCTCTTAAATCGTCATAAGAAACGTAGGACTGGCATTCCTTCTAGGCCCACTACTGCCTCTAAGTCAATTTTAGGACAGCCGCCCACCATGGTTTCTAATGATGTTGTAGTTACCCCCATAGTTGAACGAAACAGATCTAGGAACAAGCCCACAACTAGTGAATTCACCAAAAATAAAGCGAAAACTAGTTGGAACTGGCAACGTTGGTTACAGTATAAACCAAACTTTAAATGGATTCCTAAAATATTGAATACATGTGCTTCTAACCAACTGGAACCCGCACTTTCTTTGGGTTCCACCGTTACTTCTGTTCCATCTTCGTCGTCTTCTTGTGATGCAAGTGGTTCAGATTGTTCTCTAGATTGTTGATAGCGGATGCACCCGACATATGACAGGCAATCTCAAACTGTTAGTCAACTTTGTTTCAAAGTTTATCGAAACTGTCAGATTCGGGAATGATCATTACGCTCTAATCATGGGATACGGTGACTATGTAAGTGGGAACATTGAAATCAGTCGTGTATATTATGTGGAAGGCCTAGGTCACAACCTCTTTTCAGTCGGTCAATTTTGTGATGGGGATTTAGAAGTAGCATTTCGTGAGAAAACTTGTTTCGTTCGTGACTTACAAGGAAATGATCTAATGCCTGGCTCACGTGGTTCAAATCTTTATACAATATCGATGTCTGACATGATTGCTTCATCTCCGATATGTCTTCTCTCCAAAGCAGAATCGACTAAATCTTGGTTATGGCATAAACGTCTTTCGCATTTGAATTTCAAAACTATGACTGAACTTGCTCGTCATAAACTTGTTGATGGTTTTCGAAGATTCCGTTTTACCAAAGATCACTTAGGTTGGGCCTGTGAACAAGGAAAAAGTACTCGAGCTCATTTTCCTTCAAAAACCGAGCATAGTACAAATCATGTTTTACAATTGCTTCATATGGATTTGTGTGGACCGATGCATGTTCAAAGTATCAACGGTAAATGCTACATACTTGTAATTGTTGATGATTACTCCATATGGACTTGAGTTTATTTTCTACGAAGTAAAGATCAAGCTCCTTCAATGATCATCACCTTTCTCACTTAAATTCAAGTTCAGTTACGCAACACGGTCAGAATGGTCAGAACTGACAATGGAACAGAATTTAAGAATCAGACACTTCGGTCATATTATGAGAAAGTGGGAATTGAACATCAAACATCTATTGCAAGAAGCCCAGAACAGAATGGAGTAGTTGAAAGACGCAACAGGACGTTAGTGGAAGCTACAAGAACCATGTTAATCAATGCTCAATTACCAGATTACTTATGGGCGGAAGCTGTTTCAACTGCATGCTACACCCAAAACCGTTGCATGATCACAAAACACCATCGCAAAACACCTTATCAACTTGTTCACAAAAGAAAACCAAACATCGATTACTTTCATGTATTTGGAGCACTTTGTTATCCGAAAAATGATCGTGATGATTTAGGTAAACTTAAAGCAAAAGCTGACATAGGAGTGTTCTTTGGATATTGTGAAAATTCCAAAGGCTTTCGGATATGGAATCGTCGTACAAGAGAAATTCAAGAAACTATTCATGCCAATTTCGATGAACTCACACAAATGGCTTCTGAGCAAAACAATTTACGACCCGAATCCAACCGTCTTAACTTTCCGGATTCTTCGGCTGAACCGTCTCTCAATCGCAAAGAATTGGAAACCTTGTTTGCTCCACTGTTCGATGATACAATTGAAAACCGTCCTTCTGAGGCTTCACTTATTTCTGCTGCACAACCTGAAAATATTCAAGTACCTGAATCACCTCAACAAACAACAACAACTGTTGAGAAAGACGGCCCTCCAATTGAATCTCCGATAACAGCACAACAAACCGTATCCAACTCACGACAATAGGCTGAAGATTCTACACCACAATCAGTTCCACAACCTACAGAGTATGATCCAAATGCGTTCTTTAACCCATTTGCACTGGCTCCAACAGTTTCTGAAATAGCTGAGTCGTCCACACGCAATTTGGATCCTGCTAACATGCGAGATACCTATCAACTTCACCCTTCGACACACAAATGGACTAGAGATCATCCCTTAGTTCAAATTATTGGCCATCCAGATGCACCAATCATGACAAGACAACGACTTCACACAGATGGTGAAACTTGCATCTATGCACTCACAGTTTGTCAAGATAAACCTAAGAACATCAAACAAGCAATGACTTATGAAAACTAGATTGAATCTATGCAAGAGGAATTTCAGCAATTCAAAAGATTAGAAGTCTGGGAATTAGTTGAAAGACCTGATGGAGTCTTTGTCATTGGGTTAAAATGGATTTGGAAAAATAAGCTGGATGCAGAAGGCACTGTCATACGTAACAAATCACGCTTGGTAGCTAAAGGATACTTCCAAGAAGAAGGAATTGATTTTGAAGAATCTTTTGCTCCAGTGGCTAGACTTGAAGCTGTTCGGATCTGTCTGGCGTATGCTGCTCATCGAAACATGGTTGTTTATCAAATGGATGTGAAAACAGCATTTCTAAATGGTGAACTCCGTGAAGAAGTTTATGTCAGCCAACCAGAAGGCTTCGTTGATTCTGAACGTCTCAATCACGTTTACCGACTCAAAAAGGCTCTCTACGGACTCAAGCAAGCCCCAAGGGCGTGGTATCATAAACTATCTGCTTTCTTGCTGGCCAACAAATTTTCTAAAGGTTCGGTGGATCCAACGTTATTTACAAAAACATACGGGGTGGACTTACTTATTGTTCAAATATATGTCGACGACATTATTTTTGCTTCAACAAACAGAAGCTACTCAAATGATTTTGCGAATTTAATGAAAGATAATTTTGAAATGTCCATGATGGGTGAACTTTCGTTCTTTCTAGGACTACAAGTTCATCAATCACCCCGTGGAATTTTTCTAAATCAGTCCAAATATGCTTTGGAAATTTTAAAGAAGCATGGAATGATGAGCTGTGATACTTATAATACACGAATGGCCTATACCACAAAACTAGATGCTGATATACATGGGACTCCTGTTGACCCTACCAAATACCGAAGTATTATTGGGTCACTCATGTATCTCACAGCTAGTAGACCTGATATAGTATTTGCTGTCTACATGTGTTCTCGTTATCAGTCCAAACCAACTGAAAGGCACCTCAATGAGGCTAAAAGAATCCTTCGATACATAAAGGGAACCATTAACTTGGGAATCTGGTATCCGAAGGATTTTGGTTTTGAACTAATTGCTTTTTCAGACGCTGACCATGCAGGATGTTTAGACAAACGCAAAAGTACATATGGTGGATTACAGTTTCTCGAAGATAAACTTGTGTCTTGGCAATCAAAAAAGCAGGACTGCACATCACTGTCATCAACTGAATCTGAATACGTAGCTATGTCTGCTTGCTGTGCTCAAGTCATCTGGATGAGATCACAGCTTAAGGACTATGGCTACCTATTCAATAAGATTCCGATCTACTGTGACTCCAAAAGTGCCATTGCCATTTCATGCAACACCGTTCATCATTGCAAATCTAAACACATTGATCTTCGCTATCATTTCATCAAGGAGCATGTCGAAAAGGGTACCGTTGAATTATATTTTGTTGGAACTGAATACCAATTGGCAGACTTACTCACTAAAGCATTACCTCCAACAAGGTTTGCTAATTTAGTCCACCAAATTGGTATGCGATGTTTGACTCTAGAAGATCTGGAAAAGTTTTTAAAACATAAGTGATTGTCAAACATCAAAAACTATCTTTGTAAATAAATTTTCAAAAAAAAAAAAAAAAATACAAAATACAAAAAAAAAAAAAATGCAAGTATATTGCTTCCTTTCAACACTTTGTTTTTCTTCCTATTTTATAAGTGTTGAGGGGGAGATACGCTTAAATTTTTTTAACCTTTTAAAATTGGTATACTTGCATATTTCCATAAATATGATACGTGGTTTCACAAATGATGGAAGTCTCATGACTTTTCCTACGTCTCGTCCCGTTAAAAGCTTCATATAAGATATCGTTGGGAGTATATCTAATATAGTTGCCATTGGTCATAACTAGTATCAAGTTTAGAGGACTAGTGATACAATGTAAGAAGTTAGGGGACTAATATTGTCAAAGTTTTAAAGTTCAAAAAATATACTTTACAAACAAACAAACCCATTTTTTCAGAAAAACAAAACAACCAAACACCCTTTACAAATTTCGATCTAAGGCCAAATTTGAACAAAGAAATCCGTGCATCAAATCTTCAACCCTTAAGTTCCTTAATGATCTTAAGGTTAATATATGAAATGGTTTTCGTTTAATCGTAATTTTAACCGTTAGATTTCAAGAAATTGCGAATTTTGGGTCTAGGGTTTCGTAAATTTCGAAATGATTAAAACGAGTTTGTTTATAAAATTTTTCATAGGGCTTTTGTTCTTTTACATGTTCTAATCATGCCTATGTTAGTTAATCATTTCCAGAAACACGTTTGATTGATTCTCGAAATCTAGGGTTTATGAACGAGTTGGGTGTTTTTTGATTCTGTGATGTTTTGGTCAATTTTCTTGGTGGGATATGTTGTTTAGTGTGCTTAAATCATAATGTTGCAATTTAATTGCTTCTTAATCCATGTTTGATTCATTTTCGACAACTAGGGTTTATGTTCTAAAGGGTTTCTCTAGTTTGTTGTTCTTGTGACCAATCATATGTGCCTTACCTGTTTCAATGTGTGATAATGGATGCCTAATGGACAAATTTGATGGATAATTGATTGATTTTATGTTTCTCGAAAAATTTGTTTATGCCCATGTTTCGAAAATGATGTGAATGAGGTATTTCTGTGTATCTAATTGATGTTTTTCAATCTATACATCAGGAAATATTCGTTGGGAACTCAAAATCTCAAAAGAAACGTACGTCTACAAAATTTTGAAAATTCTTGTATAAGAATATTTTTGAGAACCTGTTTTCGAGAACACCTGAGAAGGTGGAATTTTTCGAGAATACATTTGACAAGTATTTGCGAAATTTTTAAAGTCTTGTATTTTGGAAAAAGTAATTTTTCGAGAATACACTTTGGATTTTTTCGAGAACACTTGTTTAATGTATTTTTTTTCGAAAATTTCTCATTGATCACGTTTTTTCGAGAAAACATTTGATAAAACTTTCGAGAATACACATTTGGAGTATTTGCGAAAATTTTACTAAAGTCCACATTCTCGATAACTTGTTTATCGAGAATGCACTTGGTGAAACTTTCGAAATCCTTCACAATGGGCGTTTGCGAAATTTCTCTTGTACCTAATTTTTTTGAGAACACTCTTAGAGTTTATTTCGAGAATGTAACTATGTGCATTTGCGAAACTTGTCCATTGTGCAATGTTTCGAGATCCTTAATTTGTTGTATTCTCGAAATTATTGTTATTATGTCTTTATTATCACTTGATGAAATGTGTGTTGTAACTATGTAACTTGGATAACTTTTGATGTAATTGTGCTCATGTGTTTGTTTCGTGCTTTATGCTTGAGTTCATGATTCATTTAGATCAAATTTTATCTTGATTACATCATACGTTGTTTCACATATGTTAATTGAACCATCCGTGCTTACATGTTCTTAGTGATTATCTTTAATCAAACTTGTGATTGTGCTAACATATAACAAATCTGGATGTTTGGTTTATGATAATACATTTTCAGAAAATAATGGCTGAACACACAGAGAATGTCCCTGAACAAGCTCTTCCATTGCTCTCACTGAATGACATTGTCCCAGCTGACTACCGCATCACCATTGGCAGAAACAATGCTCGAGTTGATTTCGACAAAATAAGAATTCCTGAGGACTCGTGCAAGATTGTCAAAGATATACTCCTGGCTCATCCATGCAAGCATTTGCTTGACAAATCCACTTCAGTTCCAACATTCTACCTTCATCAGTTCTGGCTTACTGCAAAGGTTAATTTGGATGATGAATCCTTCACTATCACTTTGGATCGACAAGTCTATACCGTAGATCTGGATGTCCTTCGTACAGTTCTCCTCCTTCCCAGACCCGAGAATGAATATGTTCCAACATTTCCTGAACTGGATATTCTAGACTATCTCATTGATCTGGGATACGATGTTCAAGATGATTTACCTCTGATTAAGCATTCAAGATTCAATGCCAAAAACATGCCTCAGCCATGGAGAACCTTCTTTATGCTGGTCGTTCGTTCAATATCGGGAACAAAAAAGCTGTCATGAACATCCAAAACTTGAACATTTGCAAGTATTTTGGGGAATGGTCAGCATGCTACCAATTGACTTTGCAAGATCTATAATGAGTGACATGGTATACAACATCCAAACTGATCATGAAAAGATAATGATCCCGTTTGTGAGATTCACCAAGTTACTCATCAAACATTTCTGTAAAGCTCAACCAGAGTTCACCACAAGAATGCAAGACCCTAATGAACCAAAGAACCTCTACCAGGATGACTTTACAATTGCTTTTGTCAAAAAGACCATGTCCTCCACAAAACAAAAAGGCAAAAGGATTCCAGACTATCTCCTTGACGACAAGATCAGAAGCTCCAAGAGCTTTGAAATTTATGAAAAAGCTTATCAAGGAAGTAAGGTGGGAAACATAGGAGAGATTGCAGCTCCACAAGAGAAACGACTGACACGTAGCAAAAGGGGAGGAAAAACAGGGAGTACGAGCAGCACTA
Organism: Artemisia argyi; assembly: GCA_030686995.1. Taxonomy (NCBI): domain Eukaryota; kingdom Viridiplantae; phylum Streptophyta; class Magnoliopsida; order Asterales; family Asteraceae; genus Artemisia; species Artemisia argyi. The sequence continues at coordinate 34,892,219 of CM060694.1, forward strand.
CAAGTTCACTTAAATCAAAATCAACTCCCAAACCCAAACCTACCCCTAAACCTAAGCCTGCAACTAAACCAAGAAAGAAGATTACTCCTAAACTCGTCCTTCAAGATGAACCAACACGACCACCTTCTGAAAGTGAGTAAGAATTTGACACAGAAACTGATGAAGAAGACTTTGAAAGAAGAGATAGAGTAACTGAAGAAGAATTTTTAGAAATGGAAATTGCCAAACAACAAAGCTTTGAAACTCTTGAAATGGATGAAAGAAAAAGACGAGGGATTACCATCACAGAATCGAATGTTGGGATCAATGATGATGAAGAAGACGAGCCAATTGTTGAACAATTGGTCGATAAAAGAAAGTTGAAAAGTATTGTTGTCGACACACGGGCTCAAGAGAAGCAATTTCTTAAAGAACAACGGGAAGCATCACTCCTCAGCAGACTTCATCCACTAGCTTCACCACTACCTGTCAATCAACTGGAACATGAAGTTGCCTCTAGTAGTATTGTTCCACCCATTGTATCTTCTACTTCTGAACTGATTCCTCAATCCAGTGACAAAGAAGAAGATAAAGATGAAGAAGGAAATACTATTATGAAGGAAGCTCCAACAGTTGAGGAAAAAGTTGCAGAGGAAGAAACTGTTGGGATCATACTTTTGTATTTTAGTCAAGTCTCGGTCATTACCTTTTGTAATAGGTTGCTTATTTATTTATTCTACATTGTTTATGTTACAAGGCTTAAGAATGTAAGACCAATGGGCCTTAAAGCCCACGTCCAAAAGGAAGGAGGGAGGAAGGGAGTGTTGCCCTACTCCTCCCCCTATAAATATCAAGCTTATGTAACTCTTATACTTGTTGGTTATTTGAATATCTTAGTGAAACTCTTGTTCTTACTTTTCTCTCATTTCTTATAATCAACCATCTCTCATTCTCATCTCATTTCCTTCATTATCATACTTGTGTTTACATAAATGGTGACCTAACAAGTGGTATCATTCGCCTAATAGAGTTTGAAGTGTGTTTCTTTGGGTTAACGTGGGGTTAAGGGTGTTCTTTTGCTTCTTTTTGCATTTTTCTTTGTTTCTTTCACTCAAATCTTGAAGCTTGGACAAGTTTCAAGGTTGATATAGTGATTTGAAGCTTAGTTTTTGCATAAAGTTTTGATTTTTAAGGTTTTTTAAGGTTTTATAGCTTCTTTGATATTGGAAAACTAGTTTTTGGTAGCAAAATCTTCATTAGTTGGTGTTTTCTAAGTATTGGTGAAGTTATTTGATCAAAAGTACCTTATTTCTAAGCATTTTTTCTTCAAAAATTTGAGATTTTTCAAGTTTCTGACATCTTTACGCGTAACCCACGTGAATAGTACGATTCTAAAGCTGTCAACAGTACTTTTTGTCCTTTCTACGAGTAACTTTTGGTTAAAACCCTTTTCTTACGAGTAACATAGGTCAAAACCCTGTTCTTACGAGTAACTTTGGTCTTCTACGCCTAAAACCTATGAGTAAGTCCATTTCCTACACGTAAGTCCACTGTCTACGCTCAAGATTCTACGAGAAGTTGTGAATCCTACGCCTAAGTCACTTTCTACGCAGAAGATCATATCTTACGCGTAAGTTTCAGAGTTCTACGCATAACTTCATCAAAGGTCTTCTCCTTGTGTTACGGTGACTCAGTACTTCCCTAGCTTGGATAAGTTAGTGGAATACTTCGACTTTGGATATCTCTCAAGCTTGGATAAGTTTGAAAGATTTGTTTGGTTGTTTAACCTTACGCATAAGTCTAAACTTACGCATAAGCCAAAGCTTACGCGTAAAGAGAAAACTTAAGCATAAACTCTGTGTTTACGCATAATACTACTCTTTACGCATAACCTATAGTTTACGCGTAAGATTATTGTTACGCGTAAGATCTCAACTTACCCCAGGAATTTTGAACTTAACCAAAGGAACGTGCATTTCAATCTTCTACAAAGATCCATTTCTACACAAGTGTTCAAAGATGTCTCAACCACCACATTACTACTTCTCTAATCCTCAGCAACAACATCAGCAGTATCAGCAACAACAATACCATCAGCAACAATCATATCAACAACCTTCACAGTCACACTTTCAACAACAACCGTTTAATCCACAACCACAATATCTCATGATGCAACAACATCAAATCATTCCTCAACAACAACCATATCAAATGTCCCAACAAAACACTCAGTTCTCCTCCAAACAACCTCACTGGTTTGATAGAATGTGTGAAGTTATTACAATTCAACAATCCAGACATGAGGCAGGATCACTTGAAACACCTCCAATGCTAACACCTGGGAACTATGTTCAATGGTCAAGTCGATTCTTACGATTTCTTGAACTAAAGAAACCTCATGGGAAATTCTTGAAACAAGTGATACTTGAAGGACCATTTGAGTGGCCAACAAGATTTGAAATTGGTGATCCAAATGCTGATCCTCCACGTCCTCCTGGTGATAGACCTCTTCCAGAATCTTAACTCACAGAAGAACAGAAATTACATCGTGAAGCTGATGAGTATGCAATGGCTTATATACTTCAAGGTATACCTAATCCAATTTATCGAAGTGTCGATGCTCAGAAAACATCCAAAGCTATGTGGGAACATGTTCATCTCCTTATGGAAGGCACTCAATTGAACAAAGATGATATGGAATCCAAACTCTACATGGAATAAACTGACATCACAATTGAACCAGGAGAGTCACTTGAATCCTACTATCATCGTTTCACAAATGTGGTCAATGATCTGGAACGTCACAAAATCACAGTACCAAGGATCGCAGTAAACTCCAAATTTGTTGGTAGTCTTGGCCCTGATTGGCATAAATATGTGACATTTGTTCGTCAAACCAAAAATCTTCATGATGCACCACATGGTTTGTTGTATGATTTTCTGAAACACCATGAACCTGAAGTTGAAAAAGATCGAGCTCTACGAGGAGGATACACACCAACACCAACAACAAATTCTTTGGCACTCGTAGCTCAATCTCCCTATGCTCCACCACCAATGTCAAATCATGCATATGTTCAAGAGCAAAACTACTTCAGTTATCCACAATCTTCTACCTCGAACCAAATGGTCCCTTATGATTTATCTCCACAGAATGCTTCTACACAACTTGTTCCATTAAACAACAATGATGCAGTGTATTACTCAAACTCCAATGACGATGACAATGATGAATTTAATACGTTGAATCAGGGACTTGCTCTTATTGCTCGTGCTTTTAGCAAATTCTCCAACAAAACAAACAACCGTCAACGTTCATCTTCTAACACAAGGAATCAAGCTGTTGTCAATGATGGAAGGGTAGAAATTCAGAATCGTAACTATGGTCGATCTGGTTCAGGAAGTTCTTCAGGAAATTATGGGAATGGTCAGAGGTTTAGTAACAATGGAGGGTTCAGGAACAACTCAGGATCTTCTCAGCAAAGGTCTGAACCAGTTGCACCTAGGAACTCCAACTCAGGGAATGCAGTGTGGTGCTATAACTGTAATGAACAAGGTCATATAGCGACAGCATGTCCCAAACCGAGAACTCGGGGTAGTAAGTTTCACAAGCAGGCATTACTCATGGCTCTTCAAGATGAAAAAGATGGACATTTCCCTGAACAGGATAACAACTTCATGGCAAATGTGAACAATGATGATGACATGGAAGATCTGGAAGCCAATGCAGCTGTGATGCTTATGGCCAACATGCAGGAACTTCAGTTTAATGATTCAGGTCCAGTGTATGACACTGACGGCTTGTCTCAGGTACATGACCATAAAGCATGCCTAATACATGAAATAGCCTCACCTTCTGCTTCTGAATCAGATATGGCGCAAGTTGTTCCATCTAAATCATCTTCATCCTCTCAAACAGATGAACAAATAAGCACAGTTGTCATATTCGATGATGACACAGTTGTTTCATTTGATGATCCTATTGAGAAAGATAAACATGATCATTTAGAACAACATGAACCATCATTTGATCCAGACCCTGACCTCATATTGTTATCTAAACAACTGGATGCTCAACAATTGCAAATCATAAAATGCAACGAGAAAAACAAAGTTTTAAAAGAAACTAATGCGTCACTTGCAAGAGATATTGAGTGTTATAAAATTCAGCTTTCAAATCAGGAAGACAAGATTAAACATGCAAAAAGTTTTGAAAAAGCTTTTCAAGATTCTTACAACAAAGAACAAGATCTTCAACACAAAATGCAAGATTTAATTGAGTCAAACGGAAAGTTGATTTCGAAACTCGAAAGTGAAAAGTGTGAATTGAAAATGCAAGTTGAACGTCTTCAATCAGTACTTTCAAAAATAGAAACAGAATTGTCAAGTTGTAAAAAGGATTTTTGTGAACATAAAATACAAAAAAGGAAGTATATAGATGACTTACTCGGTGAGATTGTTGATCTTGAAAAACAACTCAAAGAATTTTGTAATATTGTTTACAAACATGGGAACTCTGTAACAACAATTCAGAAATTTACTTTAAAACCGAGACCTGATAAAGGATTTGCACTTGGCGATTACGATTCAATGTTTCTTCACACGGCATTCAAAGAAATTCCTAAAATTTACAGTATGGACCATTTGCTTGATAATACGATTGTGCGTGCTGTTGTTTTTTATACTGAGGAAGAAGAAGAACTTGAAGACGAGAGTCGATCTAAAATGAGTTATGTTCAATATTGGACACCATATGATTATTCAAATGCTCCTCACATTTCTAAATCTTTTGTTACTCAAAAGGACTTACCTGAGAAATCATGGTTTGTCGAAGAGTCATATGTTTCATCTTCTAATGCGGCCCCTGTCCAAACTGTAGCACAAATAAATGGTCCTTTACCATCATCCGGTGAACTTACACCTTTACCGAAAAGTTGTCGTGTCTTAAATTATTTCAAAACTTTTATGGAAGACATCGAAATTTTGGAGGAAACAATTGAACGCAATTCTGAAATAAAAATTGAAACTTTTCAATCCGCTTACGAGCGAGAAAAGAGAGATATTTTTCAAAAACAAATGCTGCCAATTGTCAAACACCTCCGTCTCTGTGCTACACGTTGGGATCAGGAACTTCAAAACGAGGTCAAAAATATGATACATGTTTTCAACTCTACGGAAAATGAGATTTTGGTTCAAAAGCAAAGAAATAGAGTTTTAAAAAATGATGCAGATCGACTCTTGGAACAAGTTCTCAATGCTGATATTTTGTCTGTTATCATGAATGATCTCTATAAATCTGGTACTTCTATGCTTATGGATGATCTTTGTGTTGATCATAACTTGTTGAACGTGGAATTAGAGACACTTAAAAATGAGAATGACAAGCTGAGAATAAAGAATGATGATGTGACAAAGCAGTTTTCAAAAGAAATTTGTTAACTCAAACAAAGGCTTGAATGGTGTCAAGCTCAAAGTCTTGAAACAGAATTGAAACTTCAAAGTTAAAATATTTCAAACTCTTGTCAGCTTTGCAAAAACAATGAGTCTTTCAAAAGTTTGTGTCTCAAATACGAGAAAGAAATTGCGGATTTAAAAATTGAAAATGTTGCATATCAACAAAACCACGAAGACATCAAATATTGCAATGGTGTACTTGAGTCAAATATTCAGGATAAAAATCACATCATCATCGATTTGAAAGAGAAAATCAAGATACTTGGAAAAGGAAAGTTTGTTGACACCACGGTGATAGCACCAGGATTGTATCAATTAGACAAAACTGCTAAAGGAAATGTTGTTCAAAACACTAATGTTGATAACTCCACTTCTACAGGACTAGTCTCCACTAATAGCGTTAGCAGACCCAAGCAAAAAAGTAAAAAGAAGAATAGGTTCTGGCAACGTAAAAGAGGATCACTAGAAGCTCAAGAAGTAGAAGATCAACTTAGGAACTTAAATAAAACTCATGTTGCATCAGATTTAGATTCTAATCTGGCAAATTGTAATCAAAATCTAAATGTAACGAATGATGAACCTTTGAATGTTTTGAATATTAATGCATCTTGTGTGTTTTGTCGTAAAAGCGTATCATCTGGTGATTATACAAAATGTATAGCTAATTCTCTTCTTAATCGTCATAAGAAACGTAGGACACGCATTCCTTCTAGGCCCACTACTGCCTCTAAGTCTATCTTAGGAAAGCCGCCTTCTATGGTTTCTAATGATGATGAAGTTACCCCCATAAGTGCAGAGAACAAATCTAGGAATAAGCCAACTACTAGTGCATTCACCATTAAGAAAGCAAGAACTAGTTGGAATTGGCAACGTTGGTTACAATATAAACCAGACTTTAAATGGATTCCTAAATTGTTGAATACCTGTGCTTCTAACCAATAGGAACCCGCACTTTCTTTGGGTTCCACCCTTACTTCTGTTCCATCCGTGTCTTCTTCTTGTGATGCAGGTGGTACAGATTGTTCTCTGGATTGTTGATAGCGGATGCACCCGACATATGACAGGCAATCTCAAACTGTTACACAACTTTGTCTCAAAGTTCATTGGTACTGTCAGATTCGGGAATGATCATTACGCTTTAATCATGGGATATGGTGACTATGTCAGTGGGAACATTGAAATCAGTCGTGTTTATTATGTGGAAGGCCTTGGACACAACCTTTTCTCTGTTGGTCAATTCTGTGATGGGGATCTAGAAGTTGCATTTCGTGAGAAAACTTGCTTCGTTCGTGACTTACAAGGAAACGATCTTATGTCTGGCTCACGTGGTTCTAATCTTTATACAATATCAATGTCAGATACAATATCAATGTCACGTGATAGCTACATCAATGTCAGAATCGACTAAATCTTGGTTATGGCACAAACGTCTTTCACACTTGAATTTCAAAACTATGACTGACCTTGCTCGTCACAAACTTGTTGATGGATTTCCAAGATTCCGGTTTACCAAAGATCACTTATGTTCAGCCTGTGAACAAGGTAAAAGTACTCGGGCTCATTTTCCTTCTAAACCTGAGAATAGTACGAATCATGTTTTACAATTGCTTCATATGGATTTGTGTGGACCGATGCTTGTTCAAAGTATTAACGGTAAACGCTACATTCTTGTAATTGTGGATGATTACTCACGATGGACTTGGGTTTATTTTCTACGAAGTAAAGATCAAGCTCCTTCAATGATCATCACCTTTCTCACTAAAATTCAAGTTCAGTTACGCAACACGGTACGAATAGTCAGAACTGACAATGGAACTGAATTTAAGAATCAGATACTTCGGTCATATTTTGAGAAAGTGGAATTGAACATCAAACATCTATTCCTAGAAGCCCAGAACAGAATGGAGTTGTTGAAAGACGCAACAGGACGTTAGTGGAAGCTGCTAGAACTATGTTGATTAATGCTCAATTACCAGATTACTTATGGGCGGAAGCTGTTTCAACCGCATGTTATACCCAAAACCGTTGCATGATTACTAAACGCCATCGCAAAACACCGTATCAAATTGTTCACAAAAGAAAACCGAACATCGATTACTTTCATGTATTTGGAGCACTTTGTTATCCGAAAAATGATCGTGATGATTTAGGTAAACTTAAAGCAAAGGCTGACGTCGGAGTGTTCGTTGGATACTGTGAAAATTCTAAAGGTTTTCGGATATGGAATCGTCGAACAAGAGAAATTCAAGAAACCATTCACGCTAATTTTGATGAACTCACACAAATGGCTTCTGAGCAACACAGCTTAGGACCCGAATTCAACCGTCTTAACTCTCCGGAATCTTCGGCTGAACCATTGCCACTCAACCGTAAAGAATTGGAAACCTTGTTTGCTCCACTGTTTGATGACACAATTGCATACCGTCCTACTGAGGTCTCACCTAATTCCGCTGCTCAACCTGAAAACATTCCAGTACCAGACTCACCTCAACAAACTACTACAAGTGTTGAGAGAGACGGTCCTCCAATTGCATCACCATCTACAGCAGAACAAACTGTTTCTAACTCCCGCCATTCAGCTGAAGATCCTACACCACAATCAGTTCCATAACCCGCAGAGCATGATCCTGATGCATTCTTTAACCCGTTTGCACCGGCTCCTACCTTTCCTGACATAGCTGAGTCGTCTACACGCAATTTAGATCCTGCTAACATGCGAGATACTTATCAACTACACCCTTCAACACACAAATGGACTCGAGACCATCCACTAGTTCATATTATTGGCCATCCAGATGCACCTGTTATGACAAGACAACGACTTCACACTGATGGAGAAACTTGTATCTATGCACTCACAGTCTGTCACGAAGAACCTAAGAACATTAAAGAAGCAATGACTTATGACAACTGGATTGAATCTATGCAAGAGGAATTTCAGCAATTCATAAGATTAGAAGTCTGGGAATTAGTTGAAAGACCTGACGGAGTCTTTGTCAACGGGTTAAAATGGATCTGGAAGAATAAGCTTGATGCTGAAGGAACTGTCATACGTAACAAATCACGTCTGGTAGCGAAAGGATACTCCCAACTAGAAGGACTTGATTTTGCTGAATCCTTTGCTCCAGTGGCTAGACATGAAGCTGTTCGGATCTTTTTGGCCTATGCTGCACACAGGAACATGGTTGTTTACCAAATGGATGTGAAAACCGCATTTCTTAATGGAGAACTCCGTGAAGAAGTGTATGTGAGCCAACCAGACGGCTTCGTTGATCCTGAGCGTCCTAATCACGTTTACCGACTCAAAAAGGCACTCTACGGACTTAAGCAAGCCCCACGGGCGTGGTATGACAAACTGTCCACTTTCTTGCTGGCCAATAAATTTTCTAAAGGATCGGTGGATCCAACACTATTTACAAAAACCTACGGGGAGGACTTACTTGTTGTTCAAATATATGTCGATGACATTATTTTTGCCTCAACAAAAAGAAGTTACTCTAATGATTTTGCAAAATTAATGAAAGGTAATTTTGAAATGTCCATGATGGGTGAACTTTCGTTCTTTCTAGGACTACAAGTTCATCAATCACCCCGTGGAATTTTTATAAATCAGTCCAAATATGCTCTTGAAATTTTAAAGAAACATGGAATGATGACTTGTGATACTTATAATACACCAATGGGCTATACCACAAAACTAGATGCTGACTTACATGGGACTTCTGTTGACCCTACCAAATACCGAAGTATGATTGGGTCCCTCATGTATCTCACAGCTAGTAGACCTGATATAGTATTTGCTGTCTACATGTGCTCTCGCTATCAGTCTAAACCAACTGAAAAACACCTCAGTGAGGTCAAAAGAATCCTTCGATACATAAAGGGAACCATTAACTTGGGAATCTGGTATCCGAAGGATTCCGGTTTTGAACTAATTGCTTTTTCAGATGCTGACCATGCAGGATGTTTAGACACACGCAAAAGTACATCTGGTGGATTACAGTTTCTCGGAGATAAACTTGTGTCATGGCGATCAAAGAAGCAGGACTGCACATCACTGTCGTCTACAGAATCTGAATATGTAGCCATGTCTGCTTGTTGTGCTCAGGTCATCTGGATGAGATCACAACTTAAGGATTATGGCTACCTATTCAACAAGATTCCAATCTACTGTGATTCCAAGAGTGCAATTGCTATCTCCTGCAACACAGTCCATCACTGCAAATCCAAACACATCGATCTCCGATATCACTTCATCAAAGAGCATGTTGAAAAGGGTACCGTTGAACTTTATTTTGTTGGGACTGAGTACCAATTGGCGGACTTACTTACCAAATCTTTAGCACCATCAAGGTTTGCTAGTCTAGTTCACCAAATTGGTATGCGATGTTTGACTCCAGATGATCTGGAAAAGTTTTTAAAACACAATTGATCGTCAAACATCAAAACTATCTTTGTAAATATTTTTTTTTTCAAAAACAAAAAACAAAAATATAAAACCATTAAAAACACAAAAAGATTTTTTGGTCTTTTGTTAAAAAAAAATGCAAGTATATTCCACTCTTTTCAACACTAATTTTTGTAAAATGTCTTTAATTATTAAAAACAAGTGTTGAGGGGGAGGAAAAGTAATTTTTCAAAATTCTCAAAATTATTTACTTTATACTTGCATTTTACCAAAAATATTACGTTTTTATCAAAAATGATGCTTCAAAAGTGTTTCGGGATACTCACCTTGACCATTACAATAAACTTTAAGATTTCTTTAAGACTATGGTCTAAGGTCGAGGGGGAGTAAAATTCCACAAGTTGTTCTTGTCATAGCTTGGTGTAATTAACGTAAGTTATATGTGAGTATTAGTTTGGGCATTAAGAGTAAATGGTTAATAAGGTTAAGGGACCATACTTGTCAATCTTTCAAACTTGATTTAACCTCGGTCAAAATACATTTGACCTCTCATTTACTACCACCTGCAAAACATTTATCACTTTCACCCACCATAATCAACGACTCACAATCATTCAATCAATCCGATTATCTATCTTCAAATCTGTAAGTGTCAAAAGTTTTTGATCATGTTTATAAATATTGGTTTTAATTTTCACTTCAATCCAACGGTTAAATTCATCACAATCATTAAAATCGAGTTTGGGTTTTGCGTAGAAATTAAACCCAGAAAATTGTTGTTGTTATGGTTAACTTTGTTGTTGGGAAATGATCTTAAGATGTTTATTAACATGTCTCTAAACTCCAATCGTACCCTGAAACACTAAATCGATTGATTTAATTTTAGGGTTCATACGAGTTCTTTGGGGATTCTTGATTATGTGTATTATGATTGAAATTGGTGATGGGGATAGTGTTCTTGTATGCATAGGATCATGATATTATGGTTTAATTGTTTCAGAAACTTGTAGTGATCATGAATCATAGGTTTAGGGTTCGAATGCACTAGCAGTTGTGATCTTATGATTTTGTGGTCAAATGTTGTTATAATTTGGACCATATGTTCCTTAGGATGTTATAATCACTTGCCCTAAGTTAATTTCAACCCAGAATCACGTTTGAATGTGGTTGTGATTAAGTGTTCATACGATCCTACGCGTAACTCAGTTTTAGGCATGTTTACGCATAAAAATGTGCATATTAAGTGTGTGGGAATGAATATTGATCAGTGGTTATGTTTGTACACTTTCAGGAATCATACAACTCAAATTTCAAAAGGTGATTTGCGTTTAATACATTTCTACGCTTAAGAAGTTCATCCTACGCGTAAGAGTGATTCTTACGCGTAAGATTCGACACGTGGACAAACATTGTCTTGGATAAGACAATGTTTACGCATAAAGATTAACTTACGCATAAGTCTTGATCTTACGCTTAAGACATGATCTTACGCGTATGTCAAAACCTACGCTCAAGTTATATCTTACGCTTAAGGTTCAATCCTTTGCCTAAGCTCTAATCTTACGCATAAGATATAATCCTACGCGTAAAATTAAGCCTACGCAGAAGTTGAACTTACGCGTAAAATATAAAGTTATGCGTAGACTTTGCACCTACGCTTAAGATCATTTCTTACGCGTAACATAAGTTATGCGTAGTTTTTCAACTTACGCGTAACATTGTCCAATTCATGAAATTTTTCTAAGTGTTGTAAAATTTCCAATGTGTAATCTCTTGTAATGATAAACTCTTGTTGTAACTAAATTGTTATAAGTTTCTACCATGTGATTAAAACACAAGTTTGTCATACAACAAAGTTTTTCACACACAAACACCCACTGATCAATCAATAATGTGTGCACAATCATGCAATTGAATATCTGAGCTAACAAAGTAAATCATTGCTATGTTTGTGATTGTTTATGATCAATTCAGATGGCAGAACACAATGACATTCCTTATGGACCAGAACCTGACCGAAACTCTCATGGGAAGAAACCTTTCCCGATGACTACACCAGGAAGATTGGAAAGAACAACTTACGTATCAACTTCAACAAAATCACATGCAACGAATCCTCATGTATTGTTGCAGTGGATGCTCTCCTATATCACCCCAACAAGCTCTTGTTCACTAAGTCAGCTTCAATCTCCTGCTTCTACATACACCAGTTTTGGCATACACTTCAGCTTGACCTTGGGGAAGCTTCATTCACTTGCATGCTTCACAACAGACAAGTCACTGTGGACATTGATTTACTTAGGAATGTTCTTGGGTTAACCGAACTTGGCCCAGATGAACAATATGATCAAGTACCTACCGAGGAAGAGCTGATAGAGTGGTTACGGGATATTGGCTATGACGAATCAGAAGAAGTTGTGACAAGACATTCTAGGGTCAACATCAGATATCTTCCACAACCATGGAGATCCCTATATATTCTGATTGCCAAATCCTTATCTGGCAGAGACACTGGCCATGAGCACCCCAAGCTTCAACACCTCAAACTCTTCTGGGCCGTGGCAAACGTCAAGAAAGTTGATTATGCCAGCATTATCTGGGAAGACCTTGTGTGGCACATTCAACACAAGACAACCAACATTCCATTCGTTCGTTTCACCAAACTACTCATCGAAAGCTTCCTTCGTGAGTATGAAGATATTCCACAGAGACTTGATGACAAAGATAAGCACACTTTCAGAAATGAAGATACTCTCAGAATCATCAAGAGACTCGACACCAACACCCGCAAGCAAGGAAAGAAATTTCCCGACTGTCTCTTGAATGACAAAGTGAAGCTTTGCCAGAATTACAAATACTACGAACAAGCACTTAAGGAAGACAAAGTTGGTTTCTTGGACGAAGTTCAACCTTTTAGGGGGAAGACAGGTAGCAAAACTGGGAGCTCCGGTAGTTCTACCAAGGCTAAACAAAAGAAGAATGGTACTGTCAAGAGAAGACATCCTGTCAAGAAACCAGAGTCCACTCCTGAACCTCCATTACCACCTTCTCCAAAACCGTCTGACTCAGAAACCGAATCCGACGAAGGTCCAGTATATAGGGAAGCTTATGCTAACATTGACAAGGATGTGAATCTTGAAGACATTGATGATAAAGACTTGACTTTCGAAGATTAGGAGAAAAACATTGATGAGTTTGCTGATAATGCTGAATACCCAGCAGATCTCAATCAAAGACCGTTCACTGAAGCAGAGTCAATATTAGAAGAAGAAAGGATCAGGAGAGAGAAGATGAAGGAACCGATGACGGCCGAACAAGAAACAGCTCACTCAAAATTAGGCCTTTCAGTCGAAGAAGAAAATGAAAGGGCTCTCAATTTGGGTATCCTACATAGCAAGATTGATGCATTTCAAGCCGATCAACCTCCACCTCCTGTGTTCTCTCAAACTCATGAAGCTGGTGGATCTAGCAGTATTCCTGAATCTACTACAGGAACTCATGCTGATATGATAGTCTACCAAACCCCAACTGTATCACCTAGAGATGTAGAGATGCAAGATGCTTCAGCAACAGGTGAAGAGGAAGAGGAGGAACATATGGATACTGGTGTTCCATATCTGTTGTCCATGGAAGAAATGGAGCTCAGAGAAAGGGCTCAAGAAGAAGAACTTAGGAAAAAGCAAGAAGCTGAAGAGGCTAGGCTTGAGGAGCTAGCACAAACCGAGTTAGAAGAAACAATCCGTATGGAAGAAAGCAGAAAGGCTGAAGAGGCAGCTAAGTTGGCTAAAGATAAGTTAAAGAAAGAAGAAGAAGCCAAGCTAGCCGCAGAACAAAAACTTAAGGCCGAAGCTGACAAACTGGCTGAAGAACAGAGATTGAAAGAAGAGGCAGCCAATGTTGAGAAAGTTGAACAACCCGAATCACAGAAAGGAGATGACAAAGACTTAACCACCCATCTTGAATCTTCACAATCATCACCTCCAGCATCCGATTCAACTCATGACGAATCTATCAAGAAACCTGCAAGTACCAAAGCCTCTGCTGCATCCAAGTTGATCAAGAAAGCTTTTAGACTAGTTCATGAAAAGAAGCGAAGCAAGTTGGAAGATCGAGTTGAACCACTTGCAAGCCAGGTTGCAGAATTGACAAAGCTTAACACGAATGTCCAAGAACTGCAAGATATAGTTGATACCTTCTTAGCTAAGGATGTGCAAGATAACCTGGAAGCCACATTAGCTGCTCAAGCGCATCAGTATATGGAACAACACTTAGTTGCTGAATTGAAAGATTTGCTGGCGCCTATGAGAGAAGAACTCAACAAGTTTGCAGAACAAGCAGTCAAGAAAGTGATCCGATCAACCTCATTTACTCTTCGAGCTGACAAATCAACTGTACCACTACCGGGGTTGTCTATGGACGAGTTAGAAACCCACCTCTTAGACAAATTGGCTAGCAAGTTCAGACTGTCACCAGAAGAAGCTAAAATCCTGGAAGCTTTGAAAGCCAAGATGACTAAAGAGACCTGCAGCACTGAGGCCGATAAACTGAAACGTCCAAGAGATGATGAAGACAAGGATCCTAACTCTCAGGCAAAGAAGCAAAAACAAGCCGAAGGACCCTCATCTCAACCACAAGCACCGATCAACCCTCCAACAACAACAACATCTTCACAACAACCCAAGGCATCTGGTTCGGCTCCCAAAGCACATGATCACTTCGAATACACAGGTGGTGACGAGATTCCTCAGCCCGATGAAGTACCAGAACCGTCATCTAAGAAGAAGAAAGAAAGGAAGCGAAAACATCATCAACACAAACCGGACACCTCATCAAAAGGCACTGAACCCAAGAAACCGAAAACCGTCCTCAAATGGCTAGACCAAGACGATATTGCCGAATACTCCTGGTTTGAAAAGATGATTAGTTCGCAACCGCCACTTGCAGACAATCAAGAACCTCAAGATGGTCGAACAGTGGAATACGCTCAATTGATTCAGCATAAGTTTCGGATGAAAAAGATGAACAAGAAAGGGCTACAAAGAAATACATAAGTTCTGTGATGCAACCCTGAAGTTCGTCAGAGATGGAATCAAAAGCAGATTAAATGACATCGCACTGGGTAAATCCAAAAGATGGAACACCGATGAGGCCAGGGACGCTCGCAGATTCATTACAAGGATTGAAAACCGGTTGAAGCGCAGGGATCAGTTTCGGAGATTGGAAAGCTATGTTAGAGGAAGAACAAAATTTCCGGTGTTGACATTTCAGAGACATGAATGGTAGAAATTTGTAAGAACTTGATTTGATTTGTCAATATTATACTTCATTATGGCTTGTGCACGCATTTCAGTGCACAACCCGAACTTGTAAAGAAAGGACCCTGAGGTACGCATCAGTGCCTCAATCCTAATATAAGGAGCGAAGGCTTCTTACTTTTGAGTAGAATTAATCAAACATTTTTGATTTTCATAATTCTGCTCAAAAGGACAAATATTTCACCTCAATAAGACCTAATCACTTGTTGAGGGGGAGCACTTGTCAAAACAAAATACTTTGTTCAAAATCAAAAGTTCTTGGTGAATCTCCCCGTAAGACTCAAAAAGGCATATTTTAATCTAAAAAGTTTGTCAAAAACATCATCTTAAATGCTATTTTTGAGGGGGAGAAAATGAAAAAGTGATTAAAATATAAGTAGTCAAAGCTAAAAGTTGTATCATGTGTGAGCTAGACTCAGTAATGACCCAGGAATTGACGAGACAACAAAAGTTAGTAATATCGAAAAGACTTATCCTCGACGGGTAATAACATCAAGTTAGTTACTAGAGCTAGTTGTCACCTAAAAGCTGACAATGGAACTCTTTAACTAACCACGTAAGCGTGTCTCGAAAAGGATCTGTCTTAGTAGAAATGTACCGTCTCGAGAAACTTTCTGTGGACTTGACCAGGCCGGGTAATAACTTCAAGCTAGTTTAACTAGTGATGTAAGCGTGTCTCGAATCGGTCTTGTTCACGGAAAGTGGATCAATTCAAAATGCTTGCTTCTCCCGCATGTGCAAATTTATTAAATACTTATGAGCACATGTGCAGGGGGAGCCCTTCAAAAGTGTACACAAAACTCTCAAAGTGTTAACCAAAATATTTGATTATCGCAAACACTTTGAGAGATTTTCAATCAAAGGTTTCTTGGCTACTGACGGAGTTATAAGGTGATTAAGATAGGATAAAACCGTCCTATGATCCGCCAGAGCCGGAGGGATCTACCCAAGGACATCTCCCATAGTTAGAATTAGAAGTCCTTAGGTATGATACGAAAAAAGGAGAAAAGAATGAAAGGGAAAGAAGGAGTTGAAGAATTAAAAAGAAAAGTAAAGAAAAGGGTGAAAAGAAATAACCCTCCATATGTTCAACCTTAGGGCAGACACCGGGTTCAATACATATGCTACTGGTTGTTGCAAAAGGCAACACCAGTATTGAAGATTAAGTCGTCATGGACCCAGTGACGCATTGCACTAAACCTTCTTAACCACTCAAGTTCTCTTAAAAGAGCTTGTTTCATTCTCACGGGGAACCAGTGTAATCTATCGACCTATATCTTAGAGACGGTTGATATTGAAGCAGGAGACCCCTCCCTAGTCTCCGCATAGGAAACCTAGGTGTGCACTTATAGAGTCTAGAGCCTTGGGATACATCAAAGATCTCTTAGGAACACTTAGTATTTCTACAACTGGTGTTCTACATCAATGGACACCAGCTGTAAATTATCGAGTCCTTCGCAGATCTTAGCAATCTGCCGAGAACGTTTATGAGAGGATTACTTATGTATTTCTCAATGATTGAACGGAAATCCTGCCAGGGTCAACATCTAACAGCCCTGACAGCAGGTCACTTCGGTAACCCCACAAGGGTTACGCTTAGTGTTTGCGGTGGTTCCATAGCAGTCTACAGTCGTGGAGTGATCCCCAGCGACTCACCCAGTCATTGAGCTACTTAGTAGGTCTCGTAAGCTCCTTCGGGAGTATCTGATATGGGAATGGTCTGGATAAGGATTAGAGGGAGTCTTCACAATATGCAGTCGATGAACTCTAATTCCTTATCTGTAAGTACCGGGTATTTATTGCTAACTGTTTACTTGCAGGTACGTCACTTCCATGATGGTAGATTCCAACATGCTCATACATACATCTTAAAGCAAATGATAGCTCCCTCAAAGATCTTAGCACCACAAAGTTCAAAGAAAGATTTTAAGTCAATAAAGAAGAATCTACAAAGTATAAAGACTTAAAGATCTCAGAATATGAAAAAGGAACTTCGTGCACATGAAAGAATAAGTCCGAAGATGTATGAGTATGTTGGAATGACGGACAACCACCACAGACGCAGGAGTGACGAATGGCAGACTACTTCATAACATAATCACTAATCATCACCAAAGAACAAAGACATAGAGCAAAGTATATTCATTATCATTCAACCATTTTGATGACGTCCAAAGCTTTACATGTCACAAGTCAACGACAAAGATGAAGACGTCAAGCAACCGTGATGACCGACCCTTAGGGGGAGATTGTTGGGATCATACTTTTGTATTTTAGTCAAGTCTCGGTCATTACCTTTTGTAATAGGTTGCTTAGTTATTTATTCTACATTGTTTATGTTACAAGGCTTAAGAATGTAAGACCAATGGGCCTTAAAGCCCACGTCCAAAAGGAAGGAGGGAGGAAGAGAGTGTTGCCCTACTCCTCCCCCTATAAATATCAAGCTTATGTAACTCTTATACTTGTTGGTTATTTGAATATCTTAGTGAAACTCTTGTTCTTACTTTTCTCTCATTTCTTATAATCAACCATCTCTCATTCTCATCTCATTTCCTTCATTATCATACTTGTGTTTACATAAATGGTGACCTAACAGAAACCTTCACCACTGATCAAGAATTGGAGCAACTCATAAATCCCGATCTTGCACAAGAAGAGGAACATAGAAGAGAAGAAGGTGAAGACAAAGAATGAACAAGAACAACAATTCGACACTAACATATTTCTTCAATCACCTTCACACTCTCTTTTACATCCCTCATCATCTTCAAAGAAAACATATGTAGAGAAACCTCCTCTTCCCAAAGGAACACCTCCTAGGGATCATATTCCTCCAGCTTCTTCTTCAAGCTCGCACAATGAATCGTCTTCAGAATCATCACCAGAACATTCATCTCCTCCACCATCTGAAACCACATCTAAACAACAATCAATCAATGAACTCACAAGTCCAGTTGATCTTCAGGAGCAAGTAAAAAGTCTCACAACCATGGTTACTAATCTTGCAAAACAAGTTGAAGACTTTCAGGGGGCAAAGCAAGAGATTTATTGGTTCATGAAAGCAGATTTGGAAGGAATTATCAAGACTTTCACCTTCGATTATCTTACAGAGAATCTGGTTGAAATTGTCACTCCTCAAGTGGCAAGTCTTGTAGAGCCGATTAAGGATAACTTGAAGCACAGGATTAGAAGTGTCATAAGAAAAATGCTGTCAACAACACCGTTCACAATTCAACCTGCTAAAGCTTCAACAACAACTCCAACCGTATCAGAACCTTCAGTCGAAGACTTGCTTGCTCAGCTTTACGACAAAGTTGCCTACAAAACCACTTTGACACCTGAAGAAACAGCACTTGTCGATGCCATTGCAGCTAATTTGTCCAAATAGTCTTGCAAAGAAGCTGCTGGATCTTTGAAAAGGTCAAGGAAAGATGAAGACCCGGACCCGAACTCGAAAGGAAAGAAACACAAGTCTGCAACCGGTCCATCATCTTCACTACAACTACAAAAAGATTCAACACCTCCTGGAAATCAGCAACATACTTCAGCTTCTGGTCTAGGTCCGACAGAACAGGAAGAAACTTTCATGCAACCTTTAGATGATTATTAGGGACAACCCGATACAGACTATCGTGCATCTCCAAACCCCGACTCTAGACCTGGACCATCATCAACCTCTAAAGCTCAAGACAAGGATAAACATCTAAGTCAAAGAAATCTAAGAAAAGACGACGTCACTCTTGGATCGACAATGATGACACACCAGAAGGTGATTGGTTAACTAAATTGATCAAGTCTCAACCTCCTCTCGAAGATGAAGAACCACTCCCGGGCAATACACTGCAATACACTCAAAGTATAATGGCTGGACTTCAGATTGAGAAACTAACAAAGGCTGAGTTGAGAAGAATCAATCAGGATGCACTTGACTTCCTCAAGTCTAGATCTGGAAACAAGATGGAACTCAAATTTTACATGCAGAATATAGCTAGTGCAATGTCAGGAAAGTTTGACTGGCTAAACCCTGAGGCGAATTTCGACATCCATTCTGGAAAACCCGACAAGCCATACTTCACCGATTGGGCCAAACCATTACCATTACAAGGATTTCCAGAGAAACCTAAGATACCTTATCATTTCTTCTTCAACAAAGATCTTCGTAACCTTCAACTCACACAATAGAACTCTAAACAAAGATATGCTTCATCATTGACGATATTGGTACCAGCTGCAAGATATGATGTTCCTGCAATTGAAGAGCCAACTCCGATATTCAGCAACTCCATTGTCGCCTACGACAGAGATGCTTTACTTGGGATTCAGCACTGGCCTGAATGTCGTCGACTCGGGTACACTCACAGGTTAGACATCAAGTCGATAGAGAATGTGAAGCATAAATCAAGAATCGTTGCTATCTTGGAAAATCAGGAGTCGAAAAGGTTTAATTACACTTTCATGAGCGAGATTATCGTCAAAAGACAAGATGAAAAGAAGTACAAGTTCTCTGAAGCAGACTTTCCCGACCTCTTTCTAAATGACATCGAAGACATGTATCTAGAAAAGGTTCAAGGAAGAATGCGTGGATTCGAAACTCAAACACAATACAACTTCATTGCATCTCTACTTCTCTATATAAGATGGCTAATAGTTCAAGAAAGAGTGGAAGACCTTCAGCTTGGAGTTGAAAGTTACCAACAAAAGATCAATCTGACTAAATCCCAACTCTCAATTCAAGGAATCGAACAAATGTCACAATATACGCTCTTCCAAAAACCATCATTTGGTTTCACCTACCTCAACAACAAGAAGACACTAAGTTTCATGAGGCTCAATGAGTTACATAAGTTCTGTGATTCCTCACTCAAAACCGTTCAAGATGGTTTAGTCAAAAGGTTGCAAGATGATATGAGAAAGATATCTAAGGGTGAATCTCCAAGGTGGAAATCCAGCTCCAGACAACAAGTCCGCAACTTTGTCGTGAAAATTGAAGAAAGGCTATTTCGTAGGGAACAGATCAGACGATTGGAAAGTTACATTGGGGTCAGACTTTCATTCTCTGTCAAAATCTTCCAAAGATCAGAACCTCAGTTCACAGACTTTGATGCTCCACTGGTTGATGATTTGTAAGCTGGATAACATGGGTACTAACATTTCAATCATAATTATTCCATTGATTGTGTTGTGAATCATTATGGCTTATGCACGTATAACAGTGTACAACCCGCACTTGTAATGAAAGGACCCTGAGGTACGCTTCAGTGCCTCAATCCTAAGATAAGGAGCGAAGACTTCTTACTTTTGAGTAGAATTAATCAAACATCTTCTGATTTTCATAATTTTGCTCAAAAGACAAGTATTTCACCTCAATAAGTACTCAATTGTTGAAGGGGAGCACTTGAAAACTCATCGTTCTTGAAAACAAAGTTCTTGTTGATATCTCCCCATAAGACTCAAAAAGGCATATTTTAATCAAAATTTATCAAAACAACATCTTATATGCTATTTTTAAGGGGGAGAAAAAGAAAAGTGATTAAAATATGTAAGTTCAAAGTTGCTCAAAGTCAAATCTCATGCGAGCTAGACTCATAATTGACTCAAGAATTGACGAAACAAATGTTTGTAATCTCGAAAAGACTTATCCTCGACGGGTACATCAAGTTAGTTACTAGAGCTAGTTGTCACCTTAAAGCTGACAATGGAACTCTCTAACTAGCCACGTAAGAGTGTCTCGAAAAGGATTTGTCTAAGTAGAAATGTACCATTTCGAGAAACTTTCTGTGGACTCGACCAGGCTGGGTAATAACTTCAAGCTAGTCTAACTAGTGATGTAAGCGTGTCTCGAATCGGTCTTGTTCACTAAAAATGGATCAATTTAAAAAGTGCTTGCTCCTCCCGCATGTGCAAATTTATTAATTACACATGAGCACATGTGAAGGGGGAGCCCTTCAAAAGAATACACAAAACTCTCAAAGTGTTAAAACAAAATGTTTGATAATCACAAACACTTTGAGAGATTTTCAACAAAAGGTCATGGCAATTATAGGATAGTCATGGTGTTATAAGGTGACTAAGATAGGGAAAACCGTCCTATGATCCGCCAGAGCTGGAGGGATCTACCCAAGGACATCACCAATAGTTAGAATTAGAAGTCCTTAGGTATGATATGAAAATAGGAGAAAAGAACGAAAGGAGAAAGAAGGGGTTGAAGAATTAAAAAGAAAAAGTAAAGAAAAGGGTGAAAAGAAATAGCCCTCCATATGTTCAACCTTAGGGCAAACACCGAGTTCAATTCGTATGCTACTGGTTGTTGCAAAGACAACATCGGTATTGAAGATAAAGTCGTCATGGACCCATTGACGCAATGCACTAAACCTTCTTAACCACTCAAGTTCTCTTAAAAGAGCTTGTTTCATTCTCACGGGGAACCGGTGTAATCTATCGACTTGTCTCTTAAAGATGGTTGGTATTGAAGCAGGAGACCCCTCCCTAGTCTCCGCATAGGAAACCTAAGTGTGCACTTATCGAGTCTAGAGTTATGAGATACATCAAAGATCTCTTAGGAACACTTAGTATTTCTACAACTGGTGTTCTACATCAATGGACACCAGCTGTAAATTATCGAGTCCTTCGCAGATCCTAGCAATCTGCCAAGAACGTTTATGAGAGAATTTACATAAGTATTTCTCAATGATTGAACGGAAATCCTGCCAGGGTCAACATCAAATAGCCTTGACAGTAGGTCACTTCGGTAACTCCTTGTGGGTTATGCTTAGTGTTCGCGGTGGTTCCAAAACGGTCTACAGTCGTGGAGTGATCCTCAGCGACTCACCCAGTCATTGAGCTACTAAGTAGGTCTTGTAAGCTCCCTCGGGAGTATCTGACATGGGAACGGCCTTAATAAGGGTTAGAAGGAGTCTTCACACTATGCTGTTGATGATCTATAATTCCTTATCTGTAAGTAGCGGATGTTTTATTGCTAACTGTTTACATGCAGCTACATATCACCTCCATGGCGACGGATTCCACATGCTCATACATACATCTTGAAGTCATTGAAAGCTCCCTCAAAGATCAAAGTAACACAAAGTTCAAAGAAAGATTCTACGCCAAAAAGAAGAATCTACAAATTAAAAAGACTAAAGATCAAAGTGAAAGAAAGGGAACTACGTGCATTTGAATGTCAAAAGTTCAAAGATGTATGAGCATGTAGGAATGGCAGACAACTACCACAGACACAGAAGTGACGAACGGCAGACAACTCCATAACATGATCACCATCACATCAACAAAGAACGAAGTACAAAGAACGATGAATGATTTCTCTCAAATGATTTTTGAAGACGTCTAAAGCATTGAAAGTCAAAGGTAAAAACAAGACGAAGACGTCAAGCAACCGTGATGACCGACCCTTAGGAGGAGATTGTTGGGAACGTAGTTTTCATATTTTGTCAAGTCTCGGTCATTTGTATTAACATTAGGTTGCTTAGTTAATGTTTACTTTCATTTATGCAATATGTTATGTTTACTAGGCTTAAGACTAATAGTCCATGGGCTTCTAAGCCCACACAAAAGTAGGAAAGGAAGGAGAGGGAGTGTTGCCCTAGCTCCTTCCCTATATATAGAATGCTTAGGCCATTTGTAAACTTGTTGGTTATATTGATATGCTAAAGAAACTCTTGCTTTTCTATTTCTCTCTTATCATATAATCATCCATCTCACATTCTCATCTCATTTCTCTCATTGAATACCTTGTGTAATCAATAGGGGCACCTAACATAAAGATCTAACGTCCCCATAACCTCTTCTTTCAATTCCATGTCCTCCCTTTTTGACATTAAGAATGACGACCAATAGTTGATGGCCGGACGTGTGCGGACATAAGAAAGCTTCTTGTACTTGGTGGAATCTAAATACAAAAGCTGTAAACAAAAAAACAAGGAACGAAAAAGTGTAAGAAATATACAACAAATATGTCACAGTTAATCCCATGGGATTCACAGTTAATCCATTGGGATTTTTTATAAATCCCATGGGATTTTGTATGAATCCCATGGGATTCACAGTTAATCCCATGCGATTCACAGTTAATCTCATGGGATTCACAGTAACATGATATAAACATAATATGTCAACAAATATGTCACACAAACATAAAAAAAATCTAAAACTTCGTATAGTTTAAAACTTACAGCAAGAAAGGTATATGGCCCCGTGTATTTGTTTTGAAGAGTTGTCGGTTTTCTACTGAGCTTAAGACAATGAAAGATGTACTCACACCAATCAATACTACGAATATCAGTATGTTCACGAAGACGCTTAACAACATCAAGGTTTATTTCCCCCTGCAAGCCAGCAACCATACCCATTGTATTCGTAAACAAGGTAAGAAAGTTGACTTTAAAAAGGAAGTCGACTTCCTTAGACTCGATCAACTTGCTAGCAATATCATTCACTCTTATTTGCTTAGCAGATTTTGTTTCAAACTGACCAAACCAAACTTTCTCAAAATCATCTCCCACTGGCCTGGTTTCTAAAGATAACAAAGACTCGCCGCCAATCGGAATACCTAGCAGCTCATGAACTTTGGTAACAGTGGCCTGAATTGACTTCCCACCTTCCAACTTCAACTGGCAAGTCTCAGCATCAAAATTATCAACCACATACCTACCTAACCTTGATGGAATTTTGGTTATATAAAACTTGAAATACTAGCTAAACCCTATCTCCGCCAAAAACTTCTCAATATCAACATTTTTTATGCCATGGATGGCAGTATGAAGGGCAGTAGGTGCTGACCTAGCATGAAGAATGGGAAATTTTTTAAGATAATCTTGATGTCATTTTTCTTCTTCTGTCAGCACCTTTTCTTTCTTCTTGCCTTTCTTATTCGGCTTCGATTCATTCTCCTCATCAGTTTCTACTTTAACCAACGAATTCTTCAACAGAGTCTTCATCAACTGCTTCATAACATCGTTAGGTAAAATATCTTCTTTAACATCTTCTTTACCAGAATCGTCCTTCACTTTCTTCTTCCCCTTATCTTCTTCTTTATCAGAAACAGAAGAATCGCCCCTCTTTCTATTTGATTTCTTCTTTTCATCAGCATTACTCTTTGATATCTTCTTTTCATCAGCATCTACATAAAAAAAAACATAATATAAACCACTTGATAACATATAGATTCATAATGAATCCCATGGGATTGACAGTGAATCCCATAGGATTCATTATTAATCCCATGGGATTCATTATTAATCCCATAGATTCAAACAGCCTAACCTTGAACTTTTAAGCTAATATTAAACATTTTACTCAAACATATACTTAATTACTTAAATTAGGCATACTGAATTCAATCAAACAAAAAAAAACAGATCTATACCTTTTTGAACCTTGAGCTTTGGTTTCTTTGTACTCTTATCTGCTTTTGCTAATACCAATTTCCGTTTCGGTTTAGTGGTCCTAACTAGCTTCTCACTCGACTTAGGAGTGGACTTAAGTGGTTTCTCACTCGACTTAGGAGTGGACTTAACTGCCTTCTCACTCGACTTAGGATTATTCACCTTAAACTTCAAGTTAAGCTTCTTAACTGCCTTCTCACTCTCCTTCTCCTTCTCACTCTCCTTCTCCTTCTCCGTCTCCTGAACAACACTCGACACCTTCTCCATCTCCTGAAGAACACTCGACACCTTCTCACTCTCCTTCTCCTTCTTCGTCTCCGTCTCCTTCTCACTCTCCTTATCTTCACAAACAACATCATAAACCTTATCCAGAACAACACTCAACAACTGCTCCTTCTCTGTCTCAGACTCCTGCTCCTTCTACTTCTCATTAACTTTACCAACATTATCATTGGCCAAATCAGAAAGCGTATCAGCAATAATACTATCACTAGCCAAATCACTAAGAGTATCAGCAATAATATTACCAACATTAATAATATTATCAATAACACTAACTGATTTCGTTGCCTTATCTGGTTTCGACGGCATCTTAACACCAACAACAGATTTTTTTTCTTAGCCAATTCATCATATGGATTGTACCGAGATTTCTTCACCTTTTCTGCTTGTTTCTTCGGCAAATCATCGAAAGGATTGAACCGAGAAACCGGCGAGGGGTTCAAAATTGTACCTATATCAATTTTAAGTTGAAAAAGAGTAATATTAGTTTTGAGACAAATATTAGTTATAAAACAACAGCACAATTTCTTTTTTGGGTAAAAGGTCAACAACCCGGTAAATATATTACTCCAAAAAACGTTTAAGTACAACGGATATGGGTGAATCCCATATCTCAGCCCGTTACATAGGCGAAAAGCTTACATAACAAGATACTTCCTATTTTCAAAACAAGAAAACAAACCATTACTCACAAGATAGTAGTGACTCTTGACAAAAGATAAACTACTTCCTACGACCTTGGAGATTAAAACCATAAATGGCATTAAGAGCATCCAATTCCCCTGGAAGATCATAAATTTGCTTCGAATAATCATCATAGTCATACTCATCTTCACGCTCATGACCACCACCAAAGAGATTTGCTGATTCGTCGAACGTGTTAAGAACCTCATCCTCCTCACTATCAGAAACCACAACCTCACCCACCTTTGAAAATGGGTTAGCCCTCTTAGTGATAGAGGTAGACGGAATAGGATGACCAGCATCATCCACAAGAGTAGCTTTCCCATCGATCAGTAGCTTTTCAAGCTTACTAATTTTCTCAACAATAGGAGTAGAACCATCTTCCATTGTTCCCATAGAATCACTCACAAACGGTTGTTGCATATCATTCACAAGAGGGACTTGTGATGTAGTACCAGTCTTAACCGACTCATCCTTATTAACTTCCATTGTACTGCCAGCATCCACATCCATGTTAGTAACTTAGGAATACCAAAACCATCTGTATCATCCATATTAAGAGCGTCAAACTGATTAGAAGTAGTGATCTTGGTTCCACTCGTACTAGCCACATCAGTAGCCTTATTCTTAGTTCCATCCACCTTCTTTGGTTCAGGAGGGTTCTTTTTGGGTTGGTAATGAAATTGCTTACCCACAACAGGTTTAGTAAAGCCTCCTTTACCCTGATATGTAGAACCACCTTGTTTACCTTTCTTTTTGTTATTGACAGCCGTGAAACCATCATTAACCGGCTTAGTAGGTTGAACTGGAGGAACAACAACTTTCGGACAATCAATAATAGTATGACCAAAAACCTTACACTTATCACAACACGGAGGTTTGCACTCGTATTCAACCCGAATCTTCTCAATAGTCGAACCCGTACCATCAAGTAAAGGTATCTCAACAGTAATGCTATCCCAAAGCACCTCATCCGACTTTACATCAATCATGCATCTAGCAAAGCTTCTACGGCCCCACGATTCCTTGCACATTTGGCTGGTAAAAGCATCTAACCTTTTGGGCGTCCCAATCAAAGTAGCAAGAAGACTAACCCCGTCATCCGAAAACATAGCTAAAGGAACATCATGGAATTTAACCCACACCGGAATGTTAGTTAAATCCTCTTTAAGCAAGTTTGTGTTCAATGTCCATGGTTTAAGAATAATAGGAACATTACGAATCAACCAAGGACCATTATCAAGAACATCATCGACACCTTTCTTCGAAGTAAACTTGAAGAAAAAGAAACCCTTAGCATTCATCATAACCTTTTGCAAACCATACTTAGTCCACGCATTACGAACATAATAATCAACAACAGGAAAAGCAAGGCGTTGACCAAGGAAGTAACCGTAGAGAGTATTCTCAAACCTCATGTTGATCTCTTGCACTACCTTCATTGGAACTGACAGATCAACATTGTTGATATAAATAATGTTTGTAAATGTTATTAATATTTCTCAATAAACCTATGTTTTGATAATCACAAAACTTAAATCAAATTAAGTCAAGAATAAGACATAAACAAGTATTTGGTGACAAATATTTACCTCTACATCTTATATCACTTAAGGTATGCATAAACTTAGTAACTTATGCATTACATGATCAAAGGAAATTTTATATTAATACATAACATTATATAAAATGATTTTAACATTTTATATATATTTGTAAATCATTTTTGGTAAAGCTTTATTAAACCACAAAAATATGATTTCAAATTTCCAACCAAAAAGGGCAAATTTTATCCAGAAAAACTTTTGAAACGTTCAGGAGGGCGGCCCCCTTAATTTTACTAGGCGGCCCCCTTAATCATTAAGGGGACCGGCCTACAATTAAGGGGACCGGCACGCTCCCGAACAGTAAAATCTGGCCCTATAAATATTGGATCATTTTACACATTTTCCTCACCTTTTTGCACTATAAACTTTCTGATCCAATCTTCTTCTCTAGATCTAAAATCCTTTGATCATATATTTCATAAGTCTTTGTTTCCAAGTGATCCAAAGCTTCATCCATTCAAGTGCAAGAAGAAGAACACTTCTCTACATCCATCTTATTGTAGTGGTGTTGTGTATAGCTAGTTTCATATAGTACTAGTGATAGTTATTTGTTAAGGTGTTGTGCATATTTGTTGATTGTAGAATCTTGGTGTGTTGTAAACTAGTTTAGTAGTTGTGACTTAGTTGTGCATAGAAGAAGGTGTGAAGATTGACAAGGTGTGAAGACGGTGTGAAGTCTTGAAGAAGGTGTGAAGGTGTGATTAAGGTGTGAAGATCACGTGGTGTGATATTTGGTGTGAGATTGGTTCTAGCTACGATTAGAACTCGACATTTAGCTTAGTGTCGTTAACTTGTGTAAGCCAAGGTGTGTAAGGTTTCTCCACCATAAGGAGTTTGTTGACATAGTGAAGAAAACTCTCGAGTGTGGTACTCGGGGAGTAGAGTAGGGCAAGGAAGGTGTCCTTGTAGCCGAACCACTATAAATTCACGTGTTGTGGTTTGATCTTTCTAACTCTATCTTTTCTTCATTATATTTCAATACTTTCAATATTAGTTTAGACTTGCTTATATTGGTTGTTGCTTGAACTCACTTAAGATCGAATCGAAAGTTTTTATAACCAACAAAATATTTTGGAAATAAATTTAAAAGGACATAAAACTATTCAACCCCCCCCCCCCTTCTAGTTTTCCACAATTGGTATCAGGAGCCACGTCTAGCAAGATCTTTAAAATATATTGTATTTTAAAACTTTTAACGATCTATGGAATCTGAAAAATATTTAGAAGGGCAATCTATGCAAAGACCACCACTATTTGAAAGTGATGGATTTTTATATTGGAAAAATCGATTCGAAACTTATGTGAAGTCAAAAGATCTAGATCTTTGGCATGTTATTACTAATGGTGATTTTTTACCTATTCAAAATAACCCGGAAACTAAGAAAGATGAAATCGTACCTTTTGAAAAACAAAATGATGATTTAAAAAGAAAACTTGCTAAAAATAATGAAGCAAAAATGGTTATTTATAATGCGCTACCACGTAAAGAGTACGAAAGGATCTTTATGTGTGAAACCGCAAAAGAAATTTGGAACTCTTTACTAATAACTCACCAAGGTAATAGTCAAGTCAAAGATAATAAGATAGATCTACTTATTCAACAATACGAGCAATTCACGATTCCGGAAGAGGAATCAATTGACAATGCTTTTGCCAGATTTAACACTATCATCACAAGTTTAAAAGCACTTGATGAGAATTTTTCTAGTAAGAATTTTGTTAGGAAGTTTCTTAGGGCTCTTCATCCAAAATGGCGAGCTAAAGTGACGGCTATTGAAGAATCGAAGAATTTGTCAACTTTGCAACTTGACGAATTAATTGGAAATCTAAAAGTCTACGAAGTCATCATTAAGAAGGACTCCGAAATGGTCAAGGAAAAACGAAAGCAAAGCAAGTCAATCGCCTTGAAAGCTAGAAAGGAATCGAGTATCGAAGATAGCTCATCTTCCGAAAGTGATGACGAAGAATACGCCATGGCGGTAAGAGATTTCAAGAAATTCTTCAAAAGGCGAGGAAGATTCGTAAGACAACCGTATGATGAAAAGAAAACATTTCAAAAGAGTAAAGATGACAAGAACAACAAGATTGAAAGAAAGTGTTTCAAGTGTGGAGATCCAAATCACCTTATTGGAAAATGTCCAATGATGACAAGAGATCAAAATCAAAGAGCATTTGTTGGAGGTGCTTGGAGTGATAGTGATGATGATGAGAATGAAACGACAAAGGAAGAAAAATGTCTCATGGCGAATACACCAAATGAGGTACGTTCCGAAACCGAATATTTTAGTGATGAAAGTATATCATTAGATGAAAAAGATCTAGATAATGAATATATTAAACTATGCAAATTAGGACAACTAGTAATGGCCAAAAACAAATCACTAAAATACATTAACAATCAATTAGAAAGTGAAGTACTTGAACTAAAAATTAAAATACATCAACTAGAAAAAGGTAAAGAAATTTTTGAAGAATGTAAATCATGTCAAGAGCTTAAAGGTGAAAACGAAATACTTAGGGAAGAAATTCGCAAACTTGACAAATTTGAAAATAGTAGTCAATCACTTAGTAAAATAATAAGTATTCAAAGAACATCTGGAGACAAAACCGGCTTAGGATTTAATTTAAATGAGGCTTCAACAAGCGAGATTAAAAATGTAAAATTTGAAAGTGAACTCAACAAACAAAAACCTTTAAAATCTAATCCTAAGTATATACTTATTAATGATAAGAAAATACCTCTTGCCAACGATGAAGAAGTTAAAGATTTTTATAAACCGTCTTTAAAGACCGAAGTAGGATCTTCTAAACCCAAAATAAGATCTAAAACTCCACCACCTAGAAAACCAAATAATTCTCATCCTAGGTCTAAAACACCTCAACCAAGAAGAAATCAAAATAGACAAAACTATAATAACAATAGTAATCAAATGTGGAACTACCAACAAAGCTACAATCCTTGGGGCATTCTACCACCTTTCATGCACCCGAGTCAAATGTTAAACATGTTTGGACCAAACAACTTTGGACCAAAAGAACAATGGAGATCAAATGGCTAGACGAACATTCCTTGAGGCAATCTTGGTTTTTCTCTCAACATAGACTTTTTCAAAGTCTATATTTCATCTTGATGATGTTGAAGATTTCTTTTGAAGACCACCGGGTACGCCATTCTTTCACAACTCATTGCCATGCTTAGATAAATATGCATTGTTTGATTTCGTCAATTATTTAGATATAATTTGTTATTGTCTTCTATTTGTTAGAATCACATATATACTTATATATACATATATATACTATTATACGTAATATATTAAATATATATATATATTCACTTGTACATAACCTAGATACGTCATTTGTTGACTTTCTAGAACTCCAAGAAATCGTTCTTTATCGAACCCTTTCTTTCCCCCCTCATGTTATTCTAGTAAGTCCTCTTTTAGGAGACTCATGATGATGAAGGGATATGAGTCAAGTGGACTTTTATAATACAAGAACGCCTTCGCACGTGAACACTATGGATGAAACAAACTCCTCTCGCCAACTATATCCTATCTCCGCTACTATCCTTCAAATCTCACTCATCAACCCATCTTTCAATCACATTTATACTTATATATATATATATATATATATATATATATATATATATATATATATATATATATATATATATATATATATATATATACACTTATTCACATATTCCCGAAAACACCTCAAACCCTTCATCAACTTAACACTTTAATCATTTTATCCAAAAATTGTCAAAGGTATATTTTAATTATCGAAACGGTAATTAAAAATTGTTAAGAATTTTATCATCGTGCCAATAGACGTTTACGTATTTTTGATATATTATAAATCTAATTATATACGTATAAATATTTTTGTTCCAGAAACGAATTCCGCGAAATTTGGAAAGTTTCAAAGGCGGCCCCCTTAATGATTAAGGGGACCGGCTTGTTATCGAGGGCGGTCCCCTTAATGTTTAAGGGGGCCGGCCATCTGACACTTCCAAAATCGTTTTCCTCCTTAATTCCATTTCCAAACACTCCATTTACTCACTCACCTCTTCTCTTATACTGCTGTGAACGAAACTAAACCTCCAAAACCACCAAAATCCTTCACCAATCCGGGGTTATTTCGCAAGGGGCAAACATCAACCAAACATATAACAACATCTTTTGTGAAAATGCCTAAGACCACGGTTGGTGATGTCTCCAAAACCAAACAATACATTCCAAATGTCTCTTCTACTCCCGGCATGTCTCCTTCAGTTGCATGTTTCTATCGTCCTATTGAAAATAGAAACATTCACGAAGGACGAATTGTCGATCCATCTTTCTATGAAAATGATCAAACCGAACGAATGTTCACCAATATTCGTTTTGAATGTCTTTTCCAAATCAACGAACCTATCATTCCTCGTTTTATCCTCGACTTCTATAGCCAAGTGACGGTGCAAACCGATCCCTATGGTCATCTCCTCATTTCCTTCATGATTCAAAATCAATTCATCACTCTTACTCTTGCTCAATTTGGGCAAATTCTTAGAATCCCATTCAACGGCCAAGCCATTTTCTCAAATGAATGAGATCTTTCCACTCTTGAAAGAAATCGTCCTCAGCATGCCCCCTACTATTCTGAGATTCCTAGTCCTGAAGACATTCGTCGAATGCTTGAACTAGAACGTCGTACGACTAGTCGAGTGATCAAGTCGAAGAATGTCGACATTCATGCTAATCAAATCCTCCTCAAAGAGCTAAGCCCCGACATGAAGAAGTGGGAAGAACTCATTCGCGAGAATGCGTTTGGTACGGGTGGTCACCGTGATCATGTCACGGCGAGCATTGCCCACATGCTTTACTGTGTTATTGCTGAAGAGTAATACAATTTGGCTTATCTTTTTGTTCATCGAATAATGTCCGCCAAAAACACCCCAAATGCCAATCTTCCTTATGGTATGTTTCTCACACGACTTTATCGTTATGTGATGGAACATTACCCACATCTTCAAAGAGACTACTACGTTCATATCCTTCCCACTTTGAATCAACTTACTTGTGTTCGTACTCGTCGTCCTCGTAGTGACAAAGGAAAATCTCGTGTTCCTTTGTACTCTAGGGGTCGTGGTTCTACATCTCATCGTGATGACGATGATGATGAGGATGAAAACACCTCACGTGTTAGTACTCCATCCCCCACGACCTTTGTTGATGATCTTCCTGATCTTGATTACTCCGAATATTCAGTTCCTCTTCCTCACGAACGTACCGATGAACTTCTCTTCACTCGCCAAACCTCCATCATCAATCAACAACAACAAATGCATGAAGAGATGCGAGGAGGATTCAAATCCGTTGGGAAGATGTTTAGGAAGATGCTTGGAAAGAAGAAGAAGTAGAAGATTTTGATGTATTGCTATTTGTTACTACTTGTTTCTATTTGACATTTGTATGGTTTGCTACTTGTCCGACTTATTCGGAAATACTTGTGTTAGCTCTTGTTTATCTCTTGAATAATTTTTAGTCTTTGAATAATTATCATGCTATGCTATGCTTCTTTTCAAATATGGATTATAATATGTTAATTTGCATGCAAAATTTGGTTATACATATATGTTTATATATCATCATTCCTAGTGTATATGCTTCTAATAGAGCTTGCTGGAAAAACAAACTTGAAAAATGACCAAATTCTGCAAATTTTGGGTTTTTGGTCGTCTGGGAAAACACCAGATGGGCGGCCCCCTTAATTCCCTAGGCGGTCCCCTTAATGATTAAGGGGGCCGGCATACAATTAAGGGGACCGGCCATCTGGAACTGGGTTTACTGTATTCTTTTGCATCTTGTGAATCCTTTCTCTAGTTTCAGCTACCATTTCCCATTTTGACCCAACTGATTTTAGAATCTCTTTCAACCATTTCAAACACTTACCTAAATCACCCACTTCCATACTATAAATTCCCTCCATTATCACCATTCTTCATCTCATCATTCATCATATCATCATAACTCCTCCAAGCACCTCAAACTCCAAAACCTCCAAGAAACAAAAACTTGTGTTCATCCCCCCAAAACAACTCTTCATTGACTTAACAAATGAAGACAACAAAACACCATCACCTCCACCCAAATGCTCATCCCCAAGTGCACCCAATGCACCATCTAAAACACCTTCCACTCATGGAACTTCTTCATCATCCATACCCTCAACCTCATCAATCAATGACTACATCAACTTACACTTGTCACCACAAGTATCATCACCACCTCCTACACAAGAACCCATGTCTACTCATCTTACCATCTCACTTTCACCAACAACACCACTTGATGCTCATCTCTCATCACCACAAATTACACCACCATTCTTTGCCAATCCCGTACCTTGGAGGCTACTTGAATCCCATGGGGATACTTGTCTTTGTTGCATCCATAACCGCACGGTCATCTTTGGCCTTAGAGATGAAATTCAATATATGTTTTCATATATTGAACATTTGCTTACCCACCCACCACCACCACCAACTCCACCATCCTCTCCAATAATTCCTCCACCACAATTCTCACCCATTACTCCACCATCACCATCATGCTCTCCAAATTAAGCATATGATATGCTTAATAAATAAAGCCTTTACCATCCCTTTTGCTTGCAAGCTCTATGAAGTCCATGTACCCTTTGCATGATGATGTATTTCTATTGTTGTTATCTTATGTAATTGCTAATATCTTGTACTCTTCATTACTCGTACTTGTATTGTTGTGTCTTGACACAACCATTGCTCTAATATGAATGCTTCTTTCTTTCCTTATTACATTATATTTGTGTGCATGTCTATACTTGTGCTTCTAATATTTTTGTTTTGCAAGCATTCCATAGCTCGTTCTCTTGGTGCCCCCAAACGAGGGGGAGTACACATCAAGGGGAGTTTCTACCCGTCAAAATTTTCACGAATGAAAACTTGTCGGCATAACCTTTTTGATGTTACAAAAAGGGGGATAAGTACATATAAACTCACTAAAATACTTGTTTAAAAACTAATTTTTGAGTTAATGAGTTTAAGTTTTGTAATCATCAAAAAGGGGGAGATTGTTGATATAAATAATGTTTGTAAATGTTATTAATATTTCTCAATAAACCTATGTTTTGATAATCACAAAACTTAAATCAAATTAAGTCAAGAATAAAACATAAACAAGTATTTGGTGACAAATATTTACCTCTACATCTTATATCACTTAAGGTATGCATAAACTTAGTAACTTATGCATTACATGATCAAAGGAAATTTTATATTAATACATAACATTATATAAAATGATTTTAACATTTTATATATATTTGTAAATCATTTTTGGTAAAGCTTTATTAAACCACAAAAATATGATTTCAAATTTCCAACCAAAAAGGGCAAATTTTATCCAGAAAAACTTTTGAAACGTTCAGGAGGGCGGCCCCCTTAATTTTACTAGGCGGCCCCCTTAATCATTAAGGGGACCGGCCTACAATTAAGGGGACCGGCACGCTCCCGAACAGTAAAATCTGGCCCTATAAATATTGGATCATTTTACACATTTTCCTCACCTTTTTGCACTATAAACTTTCTGATCCAATCTTCTTCTCTAGATCTAAAATCCTTTGATCATATATTTCATAAGTCTTTGTTTCCAAGTGATCCAAAGCTTCATCCATTCAAGTGCAAGAAGAAGAACACTTCTCTACATCCATCTTATTGTAGTGGTGTTGTGTATAGCTAGTTTCATATAGTACTAGTGATAGTTATTTGTTAAGGTGTTGTGCATATTTGTTGATTGTAGAATCTTGGTGTGTTGTAAACTAGTTTAGTAGTTGTGACTTAGTTGTGCATAGAAGAAGGTGTGAAGATTGACAAGGTGTGAAGATGGTGTGAAGTCTTGAAGAAGGTGTGAAGGTGTGATTAAGGTGTGAAGATCACGTGGTGTGTTATTTGGTGTGAGATTGGTTCTAGCTACGATTAGAACTCGACATTTAGCTTAGTGTCGTTAACTTGTGTAAGCCAAGGTGTGTAAGGTTTCTCCACCATAAGGAGTTTGTTGACATAGTGAAGAAAACTCTCGAGTGTGGTACTCGGGGAGTGGAGTAGGGCAAGGAAGGTGTCCTTGTAGCCGAACCACTATAAATTCACGTGTTGTGGTTTGATCTTTCTAACTCTATCTTTTCTTCATTATATTTCAATACTTTCAATATTAGTTTAGACTTGCTTATATTGGTTGTTGCTTGAACTCACTTAAGATCGAATCGAAAGTTTTTATAACCAACAAAATATTTTGGAAATAAATTTAAAAGGACATAAAACTATTCAACCCCCCCCCCTTCTAGTTTTCCACAAACATCATCCTTCTTATTGTTGCATTCTAACCTCCGAAAATTAGACACGTGTTTCTGGGATTCATTAGAAGCAACACCCGCGTAAGAAACTGACTTCACTCCATTACCACTAGTAGTATCAACCTTGGGTGCATTAGAAGGTGTACTAGTTGTAATAACATTAGTAACATTCAAATTAGGTTGAAGGCCACTACCGCTTGGATTGTGCAAATCAGGAGAGGAAGCCATAGTAGCACAAATATCACTTTGAATTATATTCATGGCTTCATCAAAATTCTGATGCGCATTAGCAATCAATTGCTCCACATTTGGCTGTTGTGAACCATTATAGGCCGAATCAATAACATTAGTCACATTAAGTTGAACATGATTACCAGAAAAATCAAGTGACACCAGCGCCTCTTGATTTGTAATGTCTCCATTAGTACTAGCAGGAGTAGTATTAACCTCTTGATGTGTTGCACGAGCAGCCAACTCATCATCATCAACCCTCAAAACAGTAACATCCTTCTTGCCAAAACTAGAACTCAAAAAACCCCTCTCCATCCCTCACCACCACGTAACCAAATCAAACAAAAATTCGAACCAATATACCAGCAGTCATGCGAAACCAAAAGGCAAAGAAAAGAAACCCTAATCTCAACGATTAGGGTTTAAACAATACAAATCCAGATTCTAACCTCCCATCATAATAAACGTACTGATTGATAGTGTAATGGATTCTTAGGAACGATGCAACCAAGGTCGGTTTAAACCCTAAATAACGACACGAAATCAGTCCTGAATAAGGAACGATTATGGTATGAACAATAGAGAATCGTTAGGGATTAAGACCAGAAAAAACGATTTAATCAACCCTAATATTGATAACACCAATTCCAGAAAACAATGCGAATTAAGCAACAAGAGTGATAAGGATGATGAATAACAAGAGTGCTAATCAAAACACTTAACAAATCCTTGCAAAGAACACAAGATTTAGTGGAAAAAGATGAAGACCGATTAGGAATGTTAGGGATTAAAAAAATCGCCAAAGGAGAGTCGAAGTTAGGGATCTTTTACTAATTAACAACAGCACAATTTCATCAATCACAAAGTCCTAATACTAACAAACAAAACATTACGCAACTATGAATCTGATTCCTAAAAAGCTAATCCAGAAACTCATTCTATGATTGCAAACTTTTTCCTAGGCGAACCCGTAAAACACAGTT
Organism: Artemisia argyi; assembly: GCA_030686995.1. NCBI lineage: Eukaryota > Viridiplantae > Streptophyta > Magnoliopsida > Asterales > Asteraceae > Artemisia > Artemisia argyi. Next base: position 34,928,948 of record CM060694.1, read on the forward strand.
TTGACATCGTATAACCCTTAAATAAGCTTATAAATAGCTATCTCAAAACAAACACTCACATCGTCTTACTACATTTTCATAACACCAATAAGTTAATAAGTGCCTTAGATAATCTTAGCCAAACACACCTGAATACATAAAACAACAACTCAAACACAATGTTACTCAAAACATCACATTGAATATCTCATTTCTGCCATGAAACACAATAGTTTTAGTTTATATCTGTATAAAACAACTTATCAAGCAATGGTCCTTCTATATTAAGACTCATTCTATGTGAATCCCATGGGATTTAGTGTGAATCCCATGGGATTATTCTTACAATCACTGACAATCCATTTGCTTATCTTCTTATGCCTACTACTTCAAAAAAAAAATAAGCCAAAAATACAAAGCTTATTTAATTTTAAGTAAAACATAACAAGTAACTAGATCAGAAAAATAAGCTAATTCAAACAATAATTCCCATAACAAAAATAAGCTAATCCAAACAGTCATTCCATCACAAAAAATAAACTAATCCTAAAAGCTAATCTATTGGCTGATATAACCTAATCAAAACACTATTTCAATAACAAAATAAGCTAATACAACCACAAAATAAGCTAATAAAACCACAAAATAATGACTGATTTAAAAAATGAGACAAAAATATACCAGAATCGACATTTAAAAGCTTATTTTGATCTATTTGAGCTATTTCATCTCCTACACCCATTTTAACGAACGACCTTCAGAATCGAATGATTTTGCGGTGGTTTCGTGGTGGATTGACGGTGGATTTGGTGGTTAGGGTTATGGTTATGAATTGGGGGAAAGTCGGATGTATTAGAGAGAGACAGAGAAATGGTGGAGTGTGTGTGTGTGTGAAAATGGGGTGTGTGTGTGAGAAAAAGAGATATTTATTAGATTGTGTGAATTGACAAAAATGCCCCTCAGGCTATTTTTATTTTTAAATCATATTTAATCTACATCGTTGGATGGAAGGAGGATGGATGGATGGAATCGTTTGGTTTGTACTTTAGCTAAATGTAGTTTCGTATAGAACTTTTCTCGTAAATAGATATAACAATATAACTCGTAAGACAACCAAAGAAGGCATCTACATCTAGATAACCAGAGAAGAAGGATATGGGCATGAAAACTACTAATGCTTTTGAGGTATTGACTAAAGTGGACGAAGAAGTATCGGCTAGTGTGGAGCCTAGTTCTAATTTAAATACATTACCAACTGTGGAGACACAAATGGATGAGGGATTTATGCCCACCAAAGAGCCTACTGCTAAGGAAGGCACGACTAGTACACATGATAAGAATGTGCTTGTTGGTGATGATAGTGAGAGTGATGTGGAAGCATTTGATGATGAAATGGCTAATTTCATGGCCTCAGGAAGTGGAAGTGGATTTGCTACGAAGAGCTTGCACGAAAAGTGGAAGGAAGATTTGGATGATGATTATGATTCATATGATAATGATGGGTACAATGCACATGGTATAACCCAAGATCAATAAGCTTTCTGTGACATTTGGGTATCAAGGTTCACGGTCGAAAAAAGTAGTAGTTTATGTTTGAGTTGTTGAGTCAAATGTAATTGAGTCTATAGCGGTTTTCTTCGTCTATAGAAGTAGGTTGGTTTGTTATGTTAGCTTTACCACCTATGTAACGGGCTGAGATATGAGATTTTACCCATTTGTACTTAACATTTTTTTGGAGTAACGCGTTTACCGGGAATACCCTTTACCCTAAAAAATATATAATTCCTAAGACTTATGGATAATAAAGATTATCGCAAGACCATGATTGAGGTTCTCATGGCATAGTCAAGAGGTTTACATAATATGCTTGCCCGTGTTGTTGAACCAAGTTTGGTCAATGACAATTAGGAGAAAATGCTTGTGGAAATGCTCCACCAAAAGTATCAAAGCAAGATAGTGACTCGATGCTTAGAATGCGTTGCTATATGTCTATGATATGACATTAGTGAGTAGCTCATTCAGGCTCATTTATACGTTTTCTTATTGCAGTTTACTTTTATTAGTTAATAGTTATCATCTTATGTGATACGTTGATGGGAGTTGTACAGTTGCAAACTTTGAATTCTATGTTGTATTCAGCTGTTGTGGAAGCGCAAGAGCAGTTGCAATGCATTGGTGATTTTAATTACTAACTTTGAAAGAAACTACTAGTATATTGTAAACTAATAATCCAAATATTTGTATATGTATATTACTAATTTAACTCAGTCTTAAAATAAAAAAAGGTGTTACATGTTAGTTTAACGTATGATTTACATATTTATTAGTATTGCGTTTTTGTCTTTGTGTATGTTAATGACATACAAATTAGCCATGAAAAAAAAAAAAAAAAAAAAAAAAAAAAAAAAAAAAAAAAAAAAAACAACGAATGCAATACACATGCGTGTACAGACTTTATAATACGCTAAGGACAATGACATTGATAGCATGGAGTGTTATTGATTTGGCTGAGTATGAGACTAGAGCTAACTAACTCCGTCAAACAGTAAAATATGGAGCAATTTACTTATTAAAAGCAACTGCAACAAATGGCGTGCTTTTGTTCCGACTCAGATATTATTTCGGATCATACTGTTGGGAAAGACAGAAGATATTATACGTTGAGGACTATTTATAATGTTGGGAAAGACGGAAGATATTATACGTTGAGGACTATTTATAAGATTGCTCATGATCATCTAGGGATTCATATGGTTGGGGAGACTGTTGATGTAGTGTTAGCTTCAAAATCATTATCCAAAGACAATAAATAAATAGAAGCATATATACGTACGATTTCCTATTTTTAATAGAGCAAGTAAAAGCATTTAGGACACGTTAATTTGTTTGTTCTTTAATGTATAATAATACATAATTAAAACTTTTTAAAAACCCTCGTGCACGCACGATTATTATAACCAGTACTTTGTATCTTGAAGGAGTTGAAGGCTAATTTCTCAAAGATTAGTACTAGAGGTTTACTAGTTATAATACCCGTGCACGTACGGGGTTTTTTCAGAAAAATTTAATTATATAACATTATCGTTTAAAAACATAAAATCTTATGTATATTTTAAAAAGTTAGAGCATCAACATGTGCGAAAGTAAGAAAAATAGTTAGCAGAAATTGTAAATATAACCGTGGCATCGACCTTGTATTTGATTCTTGAGCGTGTTTCCTTATAATGTTATTGCGCCAAAGGTTCTTTGATCACACTACAACAATCACTGCTTTTAGCGGGGACATTCCCTCGCTTTCGGCGGGGACTTCTCCCCGCCCAAACCTTTCGGCGGGGACATGTCCCCGCCGAAAGTGCCTCGGGCAAAGCCCCACGCTGTAAACTTTCGGCGGCGACGTTCCACTCTTTTGGCGGTGACACGTGGGACCCACACTGCCATCGTGGACAATATTGGTCTGGTCAAACCTGCCAGCGTGGCAAACCTTTTGGCGGGGACATGTCCCCGCTGAAAGTAGTTTTCCGAGTAATTATGCATACTTTTGGCGGGGACATGTCCCCGCGAAAAGTGTCTGACCCATTTTGCAGCAAATTGCTGCAAAATGGGTAATTTCCAGATTTTTTCCGGAAAAAATCTACACTATCACTACAAATCCAGAACCTGTATGTAACCTAATTACAATACCACAAGACACTCAAATCACAAATTCGCCAACATAATATGATACATATCCAAATTTCTTAAAAATTAACATAATCATGTGTTTGTATCCAAATTCGCAAAATACGGTTCAAAAACCGTTATCACATGATCACTACATAAGCTAGCTATCCGCTATACGCTACAAAACTATACGTGGGAACAATGTAGCGGGAATCCTAACACATAAACACATAATAATCCATGAAATTATCCAAACATTTGTCCATAACCCAAAACAAATATAAATCAACCCATACGCTACTCGTGAGTCCCCCCACTCCCCCCACTAGCCCCACTCCCCTCCTCCGGGGTACCTGTAGACTCAGCTGGTGATGGTGAAGCCTCCTGGGATCCCGATGTCGTCGCTAGCTCTGCCATCTGTAAACGTACTAGTACAAGAAAATATAATTAGTGAATAAACACATATACACATATACGCATATACACACACATTGAAATAAATAACAATTTATACAAAAAAAAAATAATAATAATAAATAATTAAATAAATAAATAAACACATTTAACCACTCGATAACAATTTCATTCAAATAAGTGTCATTTAACAGATTACAATTTGAGATCAATCTCCCTCATCACTAAGATAAAAACCCTCATTATTAGTGTCAGCTTCATCTTCACGATCGACGTAATCTTCACCATCAGATGCTAAATCATGAGGAACATGGTCATCATAATCAATATTATCTTCGTCGTCGTCGACATAAGTGATAATTGGTTGTGGTGGTGCCTCAACTTCCGCTGGCTCAACATCTCTATTTATGGTGTCATAATTCAACGTATCCAACTCAGCAGAGAGTGTGACATGTGATGATGTGTTGTCATGTACAACATCCTGATTGTCTTCTACCACGATGATATCCGGGTTCCAAATCTTTCGATGATAAGAATCTTGGACGGCCTTGACATTACCACGTTTACCCGGGAAATCAAGGTAAAAGACTTGTGTTGCTTGTGTTGCAAGAATGTATGGTTCACTTTCAAACGATACACGATCTGTCATAATTTGTGTAATGTTGTTTCTATAGGTACAACGTTTTGACCATTGTTATTAGTGTCGAACCATTTAACTTTGAACAACACAACCTTGAACGGAATATATTCAAGCTCGATTATTTCTTCAAGCTGGCCATAATACATTCCTCCGCTAGGATTAGGAGTTGAAATTCCGCTGTTTTGGGTTGAATGACGTAAATCACGGTCGTGTACGATAAACTTCACACCGTTCACTGTGCAAGAGTTGGCTGAGAATGCAGCACATGATGGTCCACAAGCCAAAGCGAACAACTCGGAAGTACAACTTGGGTCGTCCTTTACTTTCAATTCACGAATCTAAGAAAAAAAAGTTAAGAATAGATATAGATGAGTAATAGTCGTTATTTTTACAGGGTTTTACATACAACAAGTCTACCTTGTTCCCAAACCAGGGAGGAAATCCTTCTTGTATGTCATTGCCAGGAAATTCCCTGTAAATGTTCATGATATTAGAATAAGTCGTCGAATAATAACTTACGTAAAACAAAATTTTGAAATAAAACGTGTACCTCTTGTACTCGTTCATGTACGGGTCGATTTCATCACTGTTGTGTAGTACATACCATACTACTTTCTGCATTGCGTCCGGTTCAAGCCGAATTAATGATTGTTTACCATTCAGTTTACAGGCTGATCGAAACACTTGAAATCGACTTGTTGGGCTTGGACCGTCCTCATTCCGGTCAGGACGATTAAATCTCGTCTCAACACCCCGAAAATAATGCGAACAGAAAGTTAATGCTTCATCAGCAATATAACCCTCCGCTATTGATCCTTCAGGCTTAGCTTTATTTCTGACATAATTTTTGAGCTTTTTCATGTACCTTTCAAATGGATACATCCACCTCATGTAAACAGGCCCGCCTTGAATAGCCTCTTCGGGTAGATGAATAACCAAGTGAATCATAATGTCAAAAAAAGCTGGAGGATAGATTTGCTCGAAACTGCACAAAATATTGATAAGCTGTTCTTTAGCTTTCAACATGTCATCCACCATCAAAGTTCGAGCGCATATTTGTTTGAAGAATGAACAAAGCTCGATTATTGGTGTTGCGGTGGTTTGGTCCTTCAAGTAATTTTGAAGTCCAGCAGGAAGTAACCGCTGCATCATTATATGGCAGTCATGAGCCTTCAAGCCTGTTATGTTGTTATCACTGTCTGTCACTTTATGCTTGAAGTTAGATCCGAACCCATCGGGTAGTTTAACACCTTTGATCAATTGGGAAAAAAAATCATGATATTAGAATAAGTTGTCAAAATGAATACGCGAATTGAATTGGAACAAATAAATTCTGAAATAAAACGCGTACCTTTGATGAATTGACAAAAAAGTTTTCTTTCTTCAGTTGTGAAAGAGTACGTGGGATGAGGCTTAGAGCACTTCCCACCGCCTTTGTTGACGAGCCACAAAGCATTACGAATATTCAAATTTTGTAAGTCTTGTCTTGCCTTGTTGGTGTCTTTTGATTTGTCATTCATTAACAAAGTACCCAACACACTTTCACACACATTTTTTTCGATATGCATGACATCTAAATTGTGTTTTAGTGTAAGAAAAGACCAATACTTTAGCTCATAGAAAATAGATACTTTGGTCCAATTCAATTCGCGGTCAGGATCACGTTTTTTCTTCGCACCCCCAAAACTTGGATGTTTCCCCGGGATACGTATAGGCAATTTCCCAAGTTGAGTCAAGATGTCATGACTGGTATATTTTTAGGAGGTGGTCTATCATCGAGCTGAGTATAGAATGCCTTTCTGTTCTTCCGCCATCTGTTGTTGGCTTTTAAGAATCTTTTGTGACCAACATAAGCGGTTTTGCTTAACACGCGTATAGATGGGGTCTCTATATTACAGGTCGGACATGCCTTGTAACCTTGCCCACTCCACCCAGACAAACTACTTCGAGCGGGAAAGTCATTGATAGTCCATAAAAGCGCTGCTTTCATACAGAATTCTTCGCCAGTAACAGCGTCCGTAGTCATAACCCCATCTTTCCATAAAGTCTTAAGGTCTTCAATCAAAGGCCTCAAGTAAATATCTATGTCCTTCCCGGGTGATTTAGGGCCCGGAATTAACAACGTCAACATAAGAGAAGTCTCTCTCATACATATCCAAGGAGGCATATTGTATGTTGTTAATATTACCGGCCACATACTGTAAGACTGACTAAGGTTGCCGTACGGATTGAAACCATCAGCAGCCAACCCTAATCAGACGTTTCTTTTTTCATAAGCAAATTCTTTCTTATACTCGATATCAAATTCCTTCCATGCTTCACCATCAACCGGGTGTTGCATCTTACCGTTCTCCGTAGACTGCCCAGACGCATGCCAAGTCATATGTTTTGCAGTGTGTTTAGACTTGTACAAACGTTGTAGTCTAGGAATGATAGGAAAGTAACGCAACACCTTGTTAGGAACTTTCTTACCCAGTGTGTTCTTGTCTTTCCATCTACTAGCATCACAGATGGGACAATTCTGCAAATCTTCGTTACCCACCCCCCGATATAAAAAACAATCATTTACACAAGCATGTATGGATTCGTATCCTAACCCGATCGTTTTATATGTTTTCTTTATTTCATAGTATGACGGTGGGATTTTGTATCCTAGAACGGGCGGGAAACATTCACGTAGAAATTTTAGTGTTTCGTTAAACGTGGTGTCACTCATTTTACCTTTGACCTTAATGTTCGTAAACTTTGCCATAAAGTCCAATGAAGACATCCATGTACAGCCCGGGTATAGTGGGTCGTTAGCAGTGGCAAGTAACGCTTCAAACTCGTTACGTTGAGGAAGAGTTGTTGCTTGAGTTGGCTCGTTACTTGTCTCGCCAATATTTTCTTGAGTTGGCTCATTCGGACACATATCATGAAGGAAATCAGCCATGTCACTCGTCCCGAGATGATTTGTGTTGGGTACCAATGTTCGGGTATCCGGTTCACCGTGATTATACCATTTCGTATAACTTTGGTCCCAACCATTTGAGTGTATGTGATCAAACAAATCTTCGTACTTTATCCAACCATTGTTATAACAACTAGCACATGGACAATGTATATTCCCATCAATATTCACAAAGTCCTTGGCATACGCGCAAAAAGCTTTAAGACCTTTTAAAAACTCGAGGCTAGCACGAGATAATGAGACCCAACTCTTATCAACTGGCATAACTGCGTTTTAATGATGCAACAAATAATTATATAGAATTAAACATGTTCACAAGTTATGCGTTTTAATGATGCAATTACGAGTTGCGCGTTTTGTTCACCTAATCCAACTATGGAAGGCAATCCTAACCCACTCTTTGAATGTTTCGTCTCATATATGAATGCGTATAACTGAATTTACTATTTGAGAAAATTTTGGCAGCATTTCCCCTCAACTCCCCAAATATGTGCATTAAAGACATATTCGTAGGAGTAAAGGGGAAACACTGTCGAAATTTTCACAAATAGTAAATCAATTATACGCATTCATATCCTAAATGAGACAAAACATTCAAAAAGCAGTCCCAAACAGGGGACTTTCCGAAATTAATTTCTAATAAATTAATTTCGGACGGGTTTTCTATAGGATGATTAACTTCGGACGGGGACTTTCCAAAATTAATCACTAAAGTCCTATAATCATTTACAATATATGAGACGATCAAATACCATATAGTACTAGCATATTCACATTGTCAATTTCGGCTTATATATCATAACATTAAGTTAACTAGTCCGTTTTTTTTTGGATACCTGTGTTGGGGCTGTTTTGCAGTGAACAAATACCCCCTGTTGGGGCTCTCGTCTGTGGTCTCGGCTTATAACAAACACCCCCTGCAGCGAACAAACACCCCCTAGATGGTTGTCTGTGGTCGAGATGATGGTGGTGCGAGTGTGGGTTGCAGTGGTGGAGATGGTGGTGGTGTAGTGGTGCGAGTGTGGGTTGCGGTGGTGGAGATGGGGCACAATGTAGACCGTCTGTGGTCGAGATGATGGTGGTGCGAGTGTGGGTTGCTGTGGTGGAGTGGTGTAGTGGGTTGCGGTGGTGGAGTGGTGTAGTGGGTTGCGGTGATGGTGGAGCAGAAGCAGAAGCAGAAGCAGAAGCAGAGCAGAAGATGGTTTTTTTTTTTTTTTTTTTTTTTTTTTTTTTTTTTTTACAATCGCGAATTGCAGATCTGATAATAATAGAGGTAATTTTTGTGGTTTACTTTCCGCGGCGACAAGTCCCCGCTAAAAGATTGTTTTGTCTTTTAGTATATACTTTTGGCGGGGACACGTCCCCGCTAAAAGTTTTCATACTTCGCCAAAACATTTGGCGGGATAAAGTAAATGCGGAGAGGGAAAAACGAATTTTTTGGCAACAACTTTTAGCGGGGACATGTCCCCGCCAAAAAGTGGGATCACACGAGTCGAGATGACGTGGGATCACACACGAGATGTTAAACGAACGAGTCGAGATGACGTGGGATCACACGAGATGTTAAACGAACGAGTCGAGATGAAGTGGGATCACACGAGATGTTAAACGAACGAGTCGAGATGACGTGGGATCACACGAGATGTTAAACGAACGAGTCGAGATGACATGGGATCACACGAGATGTTAAACGAACGAGTCGAGATGACGTGGGATCACACGAGATGTTAAACGAACGAGTCGAGATGACGTGGGATCACACGAGATGTTAAACGAACGAGTCGAGATGACGTGGGATCACACGAGATGTTAAATGAACGAGTCGAGATGACGTGGGATCACACGAGATGTTAAACGAACGAGTCGAGATGACGTGGGATCACACGAGATGTTAAACGAACGAGTCGAGATGACGTCGTATCACACGAGATGTTAAACGAACGAGTCGAGATGACGTGGGATCACACGAGATGTTAAACGAACGAGTCGAGATGACGTGGGATCACACGAGATGTTAAACGAACGAGTCGAGATGACGTCGTATCACACGAGATGTTAAACGAACGAGTCGAGATGACGTGGGATCACACGAGATGTTAAACGAACGAGTCGAGATGACGTGGGATCACACGAGATGTTAAACGAACGAGTCGAGATGACGTCGTATCACACGAGATGTTAAACGAACGAGTCGAGATAACGTGGGATCACACACGAGATGTTAAACGAACGAGTCGAGATGACGTGGGATCACACGAGATGTTAAACGAACGAGTCGAGATGACGTGGGATCACACGAGATGTTAAACGAACGAGTCAAGATGACGTGGGATCACACGAGATGTTAAACGAACGAGTCAAGATGACGTGGGATCACACGAGATGTTAAACGAACGAGTCAAGATGACGTGGGATCACACGAGATGTTAAACGAACGAGTCGAGATGACGTCGTATCACACGAGATGTTAAACGAACGAGTCGAGATGACGTGGGATCACACGAGATGTTAAACGAACGAGTCGAGATGATGTGGGATCACACACGAGATGTTAAACGAACGAGTCGAGATGACGTGGGATCACACACGAGATGTTAAACGAACGAGTCGAGATGACGTGGGATCACACGAGATGTTAAACGAACGAGTCGAGATGACGTGGGATCACACGAGATGTTAAACGAACGAGTCGAGATGACGTCGTATCACACGAGATGTTAAACGAACGAGTCGAGATGACGTGGGATCACACGAGATGTTAAACGAATGAGTCGAGATGACGTGGGATCACACGAGATGTTAAACGAACGAGTCGAGATGACGTGGGATCACACGAGATGTTAAACGAACGAGTCGAGATGACGTGGGATCACACGAGATGTTAAACGAACGAGTCGAGATGACGTGGGATCACACGAGATGTTAAACGAACGAGTCGAGATGACGTGGGATCACACGAGATGTTAAACGAACGAGTCGAGATGACGTGGGATCACACGAGATGTTAAACGAACGAGTCGAGATGACGTCGTATCACACGAGATGTTAAACGAACGAGTCGAGATGACGTGGGATCACACGAGATGTTAAACGAACGAGTCGAGATGACGTGGGATCACACGAGATGTTAAACGAACGAGTCGAGATGACGTCGTATCACACGAGATGTTAAACGAACGAGTCGAGATGACGTGGGATCACACGAGATGTTAAACGAATGAGTCGAGATGACGTGGGATCACACGAGATGTTAAACGAACGAGTCGAGATGACGTCGTATCACACGAGATGTTAAACGAACGAGTCAAGATGACGTGGGATCACACGAGATGTTAAACGAACGAGTCGAGATGACGTGGGATCACACGAGATGTTAAACGAACGAGTCGAGATGACGTGGGATCACACGAGATGTTAAACGAACGAGTCGAGATGACGTGGGATCACACGAGATGTTAAACGAACGAGTCGAGATGACGTGGGATCACACGAGATGTTAAACGAACGAGTCGAGATGACGTCGTATCACACGAGATGTTAAACGAACGAGTCGAGATGACGTGGGATCACACGAGATGTTAAACGAACGAGTCGAGATGACGTGGGATCACACGAGATGTTAAACGAACGAGTCGAGATGACGTCGTATCACACGAGATGTTAAACGAACGAGTCGAGATAACGTGGGATCACACACGAGATGTTAAACGAACGAGTCGAGATGACGTGGGATCACACGAGATGTTAAACGAACGAGTCGAGATGACGTGGGATCACACGAGATGTTAAACGAATGAGTCAAGATGACGTGGGATCACACGAGATGTTAAACGAACGAGTCAAGATGACGTGGGATCACACGAGATGTTAAACGAACGAGTCAAGATGACGTGGGATCACACGAGATGTTAAACGAACGAGTCGAGATGACGTCGTATCACACGAGATGTTAAACGAACGAGTCGAGATGACGTGGGATCACACGAGATGTTAAACGAACGAGTCGAGATGATGTGGGATCACACACGAGATGTTAAACGAACGAGTCGAGATGACGTGGGATCACACACGAGATGTTAAACGAACGAGTCGAGATGACGTGGGATCACACGAGATGTTAAACGAACGAGTCGAGATGACGTGGGATCACACGAGATGTTAAACGAACGAGTCGAGATGACGTCGTATCACACGAGATGTTAAACGAACGAGTCGAGATGACGTGGGATCACACGAGATGTTAAACGAATGAGTCGAGATGACGTGGGATCACACGAGATGTTAAACGAACGAGTCGAGATGACGTGGGATCACACGAGATGTTAAACGAACGAGTCGAGATGACGTGGGATCACACGAGATGTTAAACGAACGAGTCGAGATGACGTGGGATCACACGAGATGTTAAACGAACGAGTCGAGATGACGTGGGATCACACGAGATGTTAAACGAACGAGTCGAGATGACGTGGGATCACACGAGATGTTAAACGAACGAGTCGAGATGACGTCGTATCACACGAGATGTTAAACGAACGAGTCGAGATGACGTGGGATCACACGAGATGTTAAACGAACGAGTCGAGATGACGTGGGATCACACGAGATGTTAAACGAACGAGTCGAGATGACGTCGTATCACACGAGATGTTAAACGAACGAGTCGAGATGACGTGGGATCACACGAGATGTTAAACGAATGAGTCGAGATGACGTGGGATCACACGAGATGTTAAACGAACGAGTCGAGATGACGTCGTATCACACGAGATGTTAAACGAACGAGTCGAGATGACGTGGGATCACACACGAGATGTTAAACGAACGAGTCGAGATGACGTGGGATCACACGAGATGTTAAACGAACGAGTCGAGATGACGTGGGATCACACGAGATGTTAAACGAACGAGTCAAGATGACGTGGGATCACACGAGATGTTAAACGAACGAGTCGAGATGACGTGGGATCACACGAGATGTTAAACGAACGAGTCGAGATGACGTGGGATCACACGAGATGTTAAACGAACGAGTCGAGATGACGTGGGATCACACAAGATGTTAAATGAACGAGTCGAGATGACGTCGTATCACACGAGATGTTAAACGAACGAGTCGAGATGACGTGGGATCACACGAGATGTTAAACGAACGAGTCGAGATGACGTGGGATCACACACGAGATGTTAAACGAACGAGTCGAGATGACGTGGGATCACACACGAGATGTGAAACGAACGAGTCGAGATGACGTGGGATCACACGAGATGTTAAACGAACGAGTCGAGATGACGTGGGATCACACGAGATATTAAACGAACGAGTCGAGATGACGTCGTATCACACGAGATGTTAAACGAACGAGTCGAGATGACGTGGGATCACACGAGATGTTAAACGAACGAGACTTATGGCGGGGACATGTCCCCGCTAAAAGTGTTCCAACGTCGCCAAAACATTTGGCGGGATAAAGTAAATGCTGAGAGGGAAAAACGAAATTTTTGGTAACTTCTTTTAGCGGGGACATGTCCCCGCCAAAAGTAATGTATTCCCGCCAAAAAAAGAGCAATATTTTGGTCAAAGTTGTGGTCTGCAAAAATACTTTCTGCGGGGACATGTCCCCGCCGAAAAGTGAGCGTTGAAAATCATTTGGCCGGTCAGCGAAGTTGTGTGCCAGCTCAGCGCTGTTTTTGTCGTTTAGTGACTTGCGGCGGGGACGAAGACGTCGCCGCCGAAAGTCTCGTCGCCCGTCGTGTTGATTGTTGTAGTGTCACATGAGTTTACACATAAATCAAATTTACTTTTATTTTTTTTGTTTACTTATGGATATATAAGAATTTACCCGTGAAAATTATGATATAAGCACAACTAATAAGTATGCATGAATTTTTCATTATGTATTAATATCAATTAATATTTTGTAAAAATTTTATTGGATGAAAGATTTAACTTTGTTTAGCTGACATAGATGTTAATGTTGAGGTTGATGTTGTTGTTTAACTTTAACTATTGATATCATGTTGTACAAAATGTGCGAGTTTAGTAGCACATAATGAGCGTTGATAAAGTTTTTTAAAAATGTTTTCTCGGATATCCGTATATAAACTTTAAATAATAATTACATGAGTCGTTATAAGTATAATCGCGTATATTTATTTTCATATCACAACAACTCGTACTTAACATTTGATATTTATATTACCGTTAATAATAATTTAACTGTATTTAATATTCAAACCCGTGTACGTATAGATTAAAATTTTAAATAGGATAACATGAGTTTTTATTTATATTTAACGTACATAGTAAAAAGATATTTTAATAGATGAAAGTTTGGAACTAATATTTATTTTAAAAGTATTTAACGTATATTAAAACTAATTCATACATTTATAAAATTTGGTAAGTTTAATGGATGTAAGTTTCAAACCAATACTAATACTCATGTAATTGTAAATAATGCTAATATTATAAAGTGTAGGGGGTATAAAGTGTAAGGGGTTATTTGTTTATTATTTAAAGTTATCAAAAAATATGAAGATTTATAATTTTACACTTAACTTCACATAATATATTTAAAATTCAACCACTAATGTTTTATTAATTACCTCATCTTTTTATAAGTTTTTATTTTCATAGATTTGACACCTATATTTTTATTTATTTTTTTTCCTCAATCAAATTCTCCATAAAGTTTATTAAAGTTTAACTAAAATCAATTCAATTTTAATTTTTTATTAGCCAATGATATTGTTCGATTTCACCTATGTGTCAAAATCGAGCATTCCTATTGGTCCAATTTTTTTTCCACTAAGATTGTTTTGTCAAAAAAACTCCGAAATAATGTAATTCCTTTATTATATAAAAGATCTGCATGTGTTGCAAGTTGAAGGACGGAGCAAACACAGTTGCATATCAAGGCTATAATTAGATTTTTCTTATTGTTTTTTATTAGGTTAAAGTTTTATTAGTGTGTAAGTGTTAGGTGTATTGTGTGTGACTGTGTGTTAGGGTTTACAGTGTAACTTTTATAAGATCTTGATTTCTCTTTGTATGTTTTGAACTTAAAATATTTCACCAATCTTTGTGATGTTAATATTAAAGGGATGGTTGGTCTAATTTATAAAAGGGCAAATCGCATAAAAAGGTATCCAACTTATGTTCAATTTTAATTTAAGGTATCAATCTTTTTTTATCTCAATTTAAGGTATCAATCTTTTTTCTTGTTGCAATCTTGGACAATTAATAAGTTTGCAGGTTACAAAGCAGGTTAAAATACCAAACACTCCCTTATTTCTTGTTACACCTAATTCCAAACACCTCATTTCTTCAACCTCCTATCATTTATCACTAACACGTCTTCATATTCCATTCCTTGTCACAGTACATACTTACGAATCGTTTTAACTTTTTTTTTGAACGAGAATTGTTATAACTAGTTAAGCATAACTACAATAGTTGTATACTTGTATACCTACTATACACTAGATAAAATCATAAATTGTTACATGTTTTCCACGACACCAGTTATCAACTTTAAATTATTAATCATTAATGGATAAGTATTTGGTGTGTTCAACTATAACATATAGTTATCAATTTTAAATTCCATTGGCAATTGTTAATACCGAATCCAACCATAAAAGGTGAGTGCCAACAGTTTTCTTATTCAAACTTTAGTTCATGTAAATATTTTTTCAAAGCTTTAGTTCATGAACATATTTCACGAGCATTATACTAATTTTGTGTGACTAATCCAAACAATTTAGATTTAGCAATTGATTTGACTTCACCAGCTGGATTAGAAATTTCGTCACTGTTTGTGATATTTAATGATGGTGGGCTGGTGGTGGATGAAATGTAGAAGAAGGAGTGTTAGGATTCAAGTTTAGTTACCTGTTACCTGACTAGCAGGTAAAAATATCATTAAATTGCATAGCATAATAAGTTAGATACCTTAAATTGAGATAAAAAAAAAAATTGATACCTTAAATTGAAATTGAACATAAGTTGGATACCTTTTTATGCGATTTGCCCTTTATAAAATGTTTGTGTTGAATCTGTGTTAGCTTATAAGTTTTAAGAATATATTACTTTTTCACATTTTATTTAACCGTGAATATTTTGTCTGTTTGTGAAATTCATAACAATATTTTTTTTATGACGTATTGATTGAGTGGTTACTTTTTTTTCTTAATATTCAGATATATTCTAAACAAAACTAACAAATTGCTAGGTAAAAATTACTAGATATTTATACAAGAATTGATTAAATTGTTAATCAAATTATACCACGGTGGTTTTACTCTTTTAATCCTATACGAAATTAAGTGCAGTTTCTTCAAGAATATCATTCTTTGTAGGATTGTTTTACTCTCTTACTCCTATACGAAATTAAGCTGTGACCTTAAAGAAAGGGGGCTTATGGGATTTGTGCTCTATCATCTAACGTACTAAATAATGCCTCCCGTAAGGCCCATCATGTGAATGGGCTCATTTCAAAATAGAAAAGGAACTAAAGAACATATAAGCTAACCAGATTCATAGCAGCAGTGGGGACTGTAATTATATGGCTGGTTAACTTTACAAGCTGCATTCAAGGTTTTCAAGATCGGAGATCTTACCTAGGATCGTTTTTGTCTTGGCAAGATCGTAATCGTAAGATCGGATCGGGATCCTACTATAATGCTATTTTTAATGATCTTTACAATATTATTCAAATATACAAATTATTATATATTATAAATATAAAATTATAAGAATACTTTATGAAATGTTGTTTTAAATTATGAATATGGAATGTTTAAGAAGAGTCACATGTTATTTTTTAAATTATATAAAATCATAAACCATAAATTTGTAGTTTTTTAATTTGCGGTTCGAGAAAAATAAGATCGGGCCGGAGTAGATATTAAGATCCTATTGTTAAGATCGGGATCCTATAAGATCTTAAGCTTGTTAAGATCCTACGTAGGATCCGGATCGTTTTTGCTTCATAGAATCGTAAAATCGTAAGATCCTAAAATCAGAATCGGGATCTTAACAACTATCGTGCATTCTATTGTATTTTCTTGGATTAATGGTCGGGTGAAGATCATTCGCTCAGGTTGGTTGTTTAGACTTTAGATCGTTATAGAACATTTACAAGTACATTGTGACAGTTTATTTTATCTATTTATTTATTTATTTTTAAATTCAAACCCAGACACACACTACAACACATATAAACCAAAGAATAATGAGTTTGGTTTGTTGGCGTTTACTTTTTCCTAGCTCTCGCTAGGCCGCATTGTGTATTTACATACCTCTTTGTTATTGATTTTTTTTAAGCCTTATTGCTAATTCAGTCTATGCCTATAAAGGGTGAATGATATTGATGAAAAGTTAAAAGACATATTAGTCGAATATTATGCCCTTTATTAAAAATGTTAACAACATATACGACTCGATTAATATTTTTAATATTGATTAATCTTTAAACTTTTATTAATTTTTATTTTTAACTCACAAACTTATTTTCTCCCCATAACTACAAATTGAAAACTAGAATCACAATTTCGTAAGTATAATTATTTTTCGCTATGCACTATCACTTTGCACGGGTATTCGTCTAGTATATTTAGTGCATAAAATTAACTAAGAGAATGGGATTTTTTTTATATATGTTTATTTTTAGTTGATATATATATATATATATATATATATATATATATATATATATATATATATATATATATATATATATATATATATCCTAACCTATATAAAGCACAAGTTTGATTTCTAATTTTAGAAGGCAAAAAAAAAAAAAAAAAAAAAATCCCTCAAAACTACAAGAAAACTACACGTGGCATTCACCACATAAATAGCAAGTTTAGGAAAAATGTTTAAGCTAATTTCGAATTGAATAAGTCAACATAATTGTTGATGCAATTTTAAAAGTAAATCCCTCTGAATTAGGAAACACAAAAAAAAAAAAAAAAAAAAAAAAAAAAAAAAAAAAAAAGATCCTTTTTAATCAAATAAACATCCGAATGGTTAATGCATTATAAATTGAAGTTTTAGTCTTATAACAAATTTTTGCCTTTACCTCAATTATATATTTCACAAACAATATAGTAGATACTCCTATAATTTGTTATTTTAAATTATATCCTTCAAGCAACTGATTATGCAATAGCAATTTTATCAATTTTTTTAGTAAAAATTTCGTATGGAATTTTAAAACGTAAAGTCAATCCCTATAAACATGCAAATCAGAACAAACCAATTTTGTGATAAAACTCATTTTGAGTTATTTCATCACAAATCAATTTAAAAACGTTTGAATAAGTTGCATTAAATTTCGTATTCTCCTTACCGTATTTTTCATCACAAATCAACCAACTTCAATCTCAGGTAATTTTTACTTTTGCTTTTTGTTCAAATTGAATCCATGTTAGGTTACCAGATATTTGATGAATTAGGGATTACTTTTGTATCTATTTTACGGATTTTGATATTGATTTCAGTTTTAAAATCATTCTGACTCCATATGAAGGTGACTAAATCACGCCCAGCAACTGTTTGATAATTTGTTGCAAACAAACTCAATAGCTTCTGAATATTTAATCACCACACATACTTTTGTTGTTGAGATCTGAGTGAATGGGTAACGTAATTTACTGATTAACTTGTGTTTAGTGATGCAGGCTGTGAGCATGAAGAGCCGGCACAACATGGGTGGTAGAATGAGCGAGTTAGGCAACATGTCAAAAAGGGTTCAGTCAACAAAAAAGACATTCAGTTATAAATATTTGGCACTTCTTTTAACACGGTACGTGTGATAAGCAGGCTTTATCATCCATGACTAGCTCAACACTTGCATCTCGCTCTGTGACACTCATTATGATCTGCATAAAGCAAACTCAAACTTATTCCCTGTATTAGCCACAAAAATATAGTTTTTTATGAGCCAAACCAAAACCCGAGTTTATATAATAATAAGTGAAAGGGCAATATAGGATGTGGTGGACCTTTGTTGTGGACTTATTGCACAATCAACTGATTTGTCGGTAAAAGATGTAGTTGATGTTGTTGTTGTTGTTGTTGTTGTTTTTTTTTTTTTTTTTTTTTTTTTTTTTAATTTGCCATTTTTGTAGGTGACGATATTTAGACTAATAACAAGAGGAACAATTTAGGAAATGATATTGGAGATGACCAAGAAGATGTTTTTAGAGCATTTAGTTGCTCGAAAACTCAAAACATTAACAAGGTACATTTTTATAGTAGGAAGCAATGTCTAAAGTACTATCTTAATTTGATAAAAGTAAAGATGTTTTTAGTCATGAATTATGTTTTTATTACAATTAACAGCATTATAAATTTTATGCAATCTCAACTATACATGTCTTTATTTTTATGAAATACACACTTAAAACTAGCTCGTCCAACGAAATGCTCTCGAAACCAATTCACTTGAGTTTAGCTATTTGTTAGTTGTTGTATGTTGTGTCCCATATATAAAGTGTTGCTTTCAACATGATCGATAATGGAATACTATGAGGGGTTCAAATACATAGGGAAGTTTGTGAGTTTTCTTATTTAAATCCATATGTTGGGCATCCTGATCTAATGAGATGACATCAGATTGTTTAGTAAAGGGCTTTTAGGTGAAGCTGTCCTTGCTTTAGAAGCAGAAGTTTCGAAAAATCCCGATAGTGTCGAAGGTTGTACTTATACTTGGTATGCTGAGAATGATGACGAACAACAAGTTTTGCTTATATGATGATTTAAATTTGGTAGAAATTTGCATTTTCATTCCATGTTTTTATAAAAGCCGATTGGCATGGTTCACACTATTACTATTGCACCCTTTATTTTTCAATAGCTTGGTTTAGTCCAGAATTGGTCATGTGATGTGTGTGCACGTCATATGACTAGCAAGTGACCAAACTCTAATAGTTGATTTTTTTCATTTTTTGTTGATTTATTTAATTTTTAGGTTTGTTATCAAAAGCGATGTTAATCTTGTCATGGGGATCAAATATGAAAATGTAGGAGTGCGGAACCAAAATTGTAGTTCATATGTATCAAGTTTGACACTTATTGAGTTGCTTGCAATGAACCTCACTCGGTACACACTGCGCATCTTCATTATCATATAGTACTTTGAGGGATCTTATATTGTTAGCCACAAAAATATAAGAATCAATGTTAATCTTGTCATGGGGATCAAATATGAAAATGTAGGAGCAAGTGGTTGTTTGTGGAATATAAGATACTACAAAAGCTCAAGCTATGATTCTAGATTTTTCAATCAGTCGTGCCAATGAACTCAATGATGGTTCTTGACAGAAGGGAATATGGAACAAGCAAAACGATTTCCGGTATCGAAAGAGCCTGAGCAGTACACCAAACAGAAGATGTCAGAGCTAAAAAGGCGGATCACTAAACTGGTATTTTTACACTATATTTGTGGTTTTGATATATGTTTTCATATTCTTTATGATGAAGGGACACAAGAGCGCAAGTGATGGGTTTTTTGTAGGTAGGATCGGAAGTCATTTGATGAGTTCGTCATCGGGATGGACACAAACCGACTATGCGTAATAACATCGACAGCCTACAATTAAGTTACAGTGAGTATCTCTATTTCTCTCACTGATATGTGCACACATGTACATACAGCTACAAATAAGTTGTTTTTCCATAAACACTACCCCCGTTTCTAGATTACACCTTAGAAAAGCTCTATTTGTTAGTTGATATATAGTGGCCAATCTACGACCTTTGACCATTATATGCACATTTTGTCAAGCTTTTTTGTCAGGGAATACAATAGATAAAATTAGTTTACTTTATTCTTTTTATACTGCATGAAAATTTAATATATGCGTCTGCATACTTATCTAAACATATAGGTTCGCCCCTGCCTGTTGGGACACAGTGCCGTGTAGAGGTGGTAAGATGGGCATGTAATAGGTCATCTGTAACACGGTCCAAAGAAGGACAGGCACCGACAAATACTTTTTGTCAATCTATTTTTCTAACAAGTAATTACTTGTCAATTTTGATTGCAAAATCTGTATCATTACAACATGTATCTGAAATATTTGAATGAAACGAAAAATGCACTGACGTTGACTTTCAATCCGCTTCACCCACTTGACCCGGGAATTTTAAGCTATTCATTTTACTTGATTCATTCGACTCATTTAGAGATGAACACAACCCAACTTGACCCATTCATAAACAAATGAGTTGCACTTGTGAGTTTAGTATCCCAAATACTTGCACACATACCCCATGGAAGATGTCCTGAGTCTAATCTTTCACCTGAATGTCATGTGTGACTGTCATGTGTCTGTAATGCGTGTGGGAGCTCGTGGGCGTGAGCGCCATGGTGCAGGCCCCATGGGGTTTTCCAGGCATTGGTATTTTGTTGATATACTCATTTACCCAAAAATCTAACAGGGTTAATTGAGTCCTTTACGCATGGCTTTAACCATGAGAATGAAATTACGTGTTTGTGAAATTGTTTTCACTGGTTTTATAAACAGATTAAAAAGTTTATAAGTAAACAAATCAGTATGTGCATACTCATCTATACATATAGGTTCGCTCCTACCAGTGTTGGGACACAGTGCCGTGTAAAGGTGGTAAGATGGGCATGTAATAGGTCATATGTAATACGGTCCAAAGAAGGCCAAGCACTGACAACACTTTTTGTCAATATATTTTTCTAACAAATAATTAGTTGTCAATTTTGATTGCAAAATCTGTATCATTACAACATGTATCTGAAATATTTGAATGAAATGAAAAGTGCACTTACGTTGACTTTCAATCAGCTTCACCTACTTGACCCGGGAATTTTAAGTTATTCATTTTAGCAGGTATAAACATGTTGAAAAAAAGTAAAGAAGGCTAACCCCCATAAGTGTGCTTTACAATTACCAGGTATTAAAACATGATGAAGAAAGCAAAGAAGGGTAACCCCATAAGTGTGCTTTGCAATTGGAGAAAGTTTAAAGGAGGAGACATTGGTCAATAACACGACTATTGGTGAGAGCTATCATCACAAATTGGTGTTGTTTACTAAGCATGTTCATAATCATAAGTTAAATTGCATGTCGGTTAGGATTATCAAACACCTGGTGTAACCATATTTGTATTACTTTGAACATTCACATATCTTTTTTATTTTTGAACAACTGTATTTCATTATTCTATTAATGTTAAACTTTTTGTATCAACTATATTCATTTTTTTTATAGACAAACACATGCCACTGGTTATGTTTGCAAAACTTATCATATCAGCGATTAAATACATATATTATAAATCATAAACGATATTTCACATGATGCTCGCCCGCCTATCGGGTAGGTCTGTTGTCAAATTTCCAAAAGAAATGCTTATTCCGGATTCCGATAACCATGTGCATGCTATTACACAACATATTTATCCTAACCTATTGCCTAATTTATGGAACCCAAAGTATTTTCAAGAAAGATCTATACTTGCGCCTACGCATGACGAAGTAGATAAAGTTAACAGGCATATGTTGTCTATGCTTGATGGAGAGGAACGCATTTACAATAGTTCTAATACGGTCAGCGATAATGATGTGGATTTTAATTATGATGAGTCTCTGTACACGACCGAATTTCTGAATAGTATTCGTATGTCAGGAATACCACATCATAAGTTGGTATTGAAGGTGGGTGCCACTGTCATGTGTTTGCGAAACATTGACCAAAGGGCTGGTCTTTGCAATGGCACAAGGTTGCAGGTTTTAAGGATGAGAACTATTAATATTGAAGGACGAATCATTTCCGGTGGTAAGGTTGGAACAATTTGTGCTATACCGCTGATGCTCATAAGCCCTTCCCACACAAAAATGCCCTTCAAGTTAAATAGGAGACAATATCCTATATCTGTTTGTTTTGCTATCACCATAAACAAAGCCAAGGTCAAACTTTGTCTGAGGTTGGCTTATTGCTACAACGCCCTGTCCTTTTACATGGTCAATTATATGTCGCTGTTTCGAGAGTTAAAAGCAAGCGAGGTCTTAAAGTTATTTGTAGTGAAATGACTAATGTTGTCTACAAGGAAGTCTTACATCAACTTTAAGCATATTAGTTTTTATTTAATTAATATTCACATTTTTTTTATTTACACGAATTTTGTCGTATTGTATTATACAATTTTTTGTCATATTTTTTTTTTAAGTAATTACATATTTTTATGTGTTTATTTTTTTAGATTGTAGTTTTTTTATGTTGTTAATATAACGTTAAATAAAAAAATAAAATTATAGAGCTAGCCCGGCCATCGGCCGGGTCTTGAAACTAGTATATATATATATATCCCAACAACTATAACTTGGTAGCTTTTACTGGTAAAACAAGTTTTCATGTTTTATATTAGCACAAATCTAAAAGTTCAGGTATTGGATAAGTAGTTTTGTCGGTACACATACCATAACAAGATATTCGAAAAAGTATGTGTCCATTGTACTAGTTAAACCATTGTGTGGAAAACTAGAAGGGGGGGTTGAATAGTTTTACGTCCTTTAAAAATTTATAAGCACAAGTTTGTTTTAAAAACTTCGATTCTTGTTTATGTGAATTCAATGCTTGCACTATATGAACAATTGTATAATAACTAACTAACTAAACTAATTAGTAAAGGTAAATAAATAAGTAATGAGAAGAGTTAGAAAGATCAAACCACAACACAAGGATTTATAGTGGTTCGGCTACAAGGACACCTTCCTTGTTCCTACTCCACTCCCCGAGTCACCTACTCGAGAGTTTTCTTTACTATGTCAACAAACTCCCTTATGGCGGAGAAAACCGTACACACCAATATACACACCAGTTTACACACCAATCTACACACCAATATACACACCAATCTTCACACCTATCTTCACACCAAGCTTCTACACACCAATCTTCTACACACCTTCTTCTACACACCAATCTTCTACACACCTTCTTCTACACACCAATCTTCACAACTATCCTACTTCACAACTAATCAACTTCTACTATCTACACAACTTCTATATCTTCTAAACAAATAATAACAAGCACAACACAATATTCACAAATGAATATATATACACTATACACAACAACTCTTCAACACTTCTTGAACTTGGTTGTAGAGAGTTCTTCTTTTGCACTTAGAATGAGAATGGATGATGAGGGATTGAATCACTTGAAACAAGGATTAATATACAAATGATCAAAGGGTTTTTGATGGGTTTAAGATGATTGTAGATCTGAAAATTTCGTGCAAAAGGTGAGGAAAAATTCCAGAATTAAGGTGGTATTTATAGGCAAAAGTTTCTGACAGAGGAGCGTGGCCGGTCCCCTTAAAGCATGGCCGGCCCCCTTAAAATTAAGGGGGCCGCCCCTTATAATTAAGGGGGCCGCCCAACTGTAACGGCCAGAAACTTTGTTTTTTAGTGGGGAAAGTTTATTTGGTGAAAAACTAACTGATTTTGGTTAAATATTTGAAATCATATATTTAGTATGATTAAAACATTTTTCCTTATTACCAAAAGTGTTTTTCAAAAATATATAATAAGATTATATAATTAAATAAACTTAGTATTAGTAAATTAAATACCCCTTTGATCATGAGATGTATTAAGCACTTATTTATTCATACCTTAAGTGATTAAGTTGGATATAGTGATATAAACTAGCTTAATACTTGTTTACGTAGTAATCAAACGATTGACGAGTTTACATTTTATGATCGTCAAAATATAGAGATATCGAAAAATATAAATAACGTTTTCATACATTATTTATGTCAACAATCTCCCCCTTTTTGATGATTACAAAATTTAAACTCATTAGTCGAAAATTAGTCTATATACAAGTATTAGAGTGAGTTTATATCACTTCTCCCCCTTTTTGTTAGCATCAAAAAGGTTATCCCAAGTAGATGGAAGCTCCCCCTTGAAGTATACTCCCCCTCATTATGAGGCCAAAAGGAATTGGGATATGGATATCTTGCAAAAATATTTAGTGGCAAGCAACATATATATATGGATATAGCATGCAAGAGTATAGACTAAACATAACCATATCATTGATTAAAGAAAATAATACATCAAGCATTACATCAACAAAAGGAATAAGTAATGCTTCAACTAACAAAAGCCTTTAAAGGCTTACAATCTTCATAGAAATAATAAACCAAGTCTCAAGCATGAGAGTCCTCTCTAGAGCTTGCCATCCAAAAAGGTTTAACACAATTTTATTTGTGAAACACCAAGCATGTTTAATTGGGAGGAATGGATGGTGAACATGGAAATGGTGATGGAGGAGGAGTGTTTGTTGATGGTGGTTGATGCAACATGTTTTCAATATGAGAAAACATGTATTGGATCTCATCTCTTAATCCGAACACAATTGTTCGGTTGTGAATGCAACAAAGGCAAGTGTCTCCATGAGCTTCAAGTAAGCTCCATGGGACGGGGTTATAGGTTGGTAGGTTGATAGGAGATGATGAGAAATGTGCATCAAGAGGTATTAATGGTGATAATGAGAGAGTGAGTGCAAGGGTGGAGTGTTCATTGGTAGGTTGTGATGGTTGAACCATTGGTGGAGAGGATAAGTGGGTGTTTATGTAGTCATTAATGGATGAAGTGGATGGTATGGAGGAAGTAGAATGTCCATTTGTTGAGGGTGTTTTGGAGGGTGCATTTGGTGCACTAGGAGATGAACATTGAGGTTGTGGTGATGGGGTGGTGTTATCTTCATTTGTAAGATCAATGAAGAGTTGTTTGGGTGGTATAATGACAAGTTTTTGTTTCTTGGCATTGTTTGAATGGGTGGTTCTTGGTGATGACATGATGATGGTTTATGAGTGATGAGGATGATGAATGATGAATTAAACATGCATGGGGATTATATAGTGGGAAAACATGTTTAGAAGTGGAATTATTTTGAAATTGTAATGTTATATTCCAAAATCAGTTTGGTTTTTAAGAGTAATGATAGCTGGGACTAGCAAGAGGGATCACATGATGCAAAAGAAAACAGTGTAAAAACTGTTTCAGATGGCCGGTCCCCTTAAATGGTAGCCGGTCCCCTTAATTTTAAGGGGGCCGCCCTTTATGATTTAAGGGGGCCGCCCATCTGACGACCCAGAAATCAAAAATTTTTCAAAAATTTTCTGGAAAGGTGTTATGTTCTGGTTTGAATGTGCAGCAAGCTCAATTTGGACATTTCACATTTGTTTTGGTTTATTAGGAAGCATATATGTCATATAGTTATATAACCATTAACTAATCATGCAAACATATATATAGATCAAGAGAAACATGCATATAAATATCAAAGACAATCAAGTTATCATCCTAAACACATATTCAAATAACAAGTATTTCCGAATAAACTTCGGACAAATAGCACACAAGACATAAAAATAAAACATTGTTAAACAAACATAATCCGACCATATCATTTATTTTTCTTCCCGAAGATACCCTTCAAAGTCTTCCCAATAGATTTGAAGCCACCTCTAACTTCTTCGTGCAAGCTCTTTTGTCTTCTAAGCATCTCGGTAGTTCGTACATGAAGCACTTCTTCAGTTTGATCACTTGGAGATGGAGTAGAATAGTTGGGATAATCAAGATCCTCTAAATTGTCAACGAACTCAGAAAACGAAGGGGTACTAGCATCATCGATGTTTTCCTCCTCATCATCATCATCTTGCCTTGAGGATGATCCATGAAAGCTATGACGACGAGGTTTACCCTTGTCACTTCGAGTTCGTCGAGCTTGTTTTAGAGCGAGAGTACGCAGAGTGGGGTAGATGGACTCATAAATACTATTGTCAAGATCGGGGTAGTACTCGATAACATGACGATAGATACGAGTAAGGAACATTCCATATGGAAGATTGGCTTTGGGAGTTTTTCTAGCACACTCAATCCGTTTGATAAAGAAGTAGGCCAGATTGTACGGCTTTTCGACAGCTATACAATACAACATGTGAGCAAGGCTAGCCGGGAGATGGTCCCGGTGACCTCCAGTACCAAACGCATTCTCACGAATGAGTTCTTCCCAACGCTTCATGTGTGGGCTTAATTCTTTGAGGAGAAGTTGGTATGGAGAAATTTGAATGTTTTTGGATTTTATTTTTCGACTTGTGGTGGCACGATCTATACCAAGGATTTGACGAATTTCGTCGGGATGAGGAATTTCGTCGAGATATGGACCGAAGGTTGGTCGATAGCGATTAAGAGATTCGAGGTCCCACTCATTTGTGAAAACGGCTTGACCTCTAAAAGGAATTTGAAGGATATGACCAAATTGTTCGAGAGTGAGGGTGATAAATTCATTTTGAATCATGAAGGAGATGGTAATGAAACCAAGATCATTGGTTTGGACGGTGACTTGGCTATAGAAATCCATTATGAAACGAGGAATGATAGGTTCATTTATTTCATAAAGACAATTGAAGTTGATGCTTGTAAACACGCGATTTATGTAGTCGGATTGAGCAAAAGCAAGATCTACTACACGTCCCTCATGAATATTTCTATCTTCAATTTGACGATAGATAAGTCCAATGGAAGGAGATGTGGTAGGGAGTTGAGAAACTTTGGGAATGTAGTTTTTAGTGTGAGAAAGATCTTCGGTAGTTGCTTTGGGCATTTTCACCTAAACACATCAACAATTCAAAAAGACCAAAATAAATATAAAGAGAGAAAAAAAATATATGTTTATTGTCAAGGCTTATGTTGGAACGTAAACATACTTCGTTCCTTAATATTGTTTTTAACTCGTTCTAGATACACTTTACGATGTTTAATTAGTAGTTATGGACAAATCCAAACGCCCCTTTAAACATCTTAATATATCATGAAATTTACTAGATTTACATTAGATTGTAAAACTAGCTATTTCTTGCGAGTTTCTTATGCATGTAATTTGTTTTTGAAAAAGATGGTTTGTATTTTTTACTAAAAATGTTATTTTAAGTAATAAACCAAACGCTTCCTTAACTAGTGACTTATAACTCAAGTGCGTCAATATACATATGAATTATATATCTTGACGAGTTCGATAAACAAATTTAAGGTTTATAATTATAATAAAGTTTTATAAAAATTATAATGACTATGTTTTGATATTATTTGGACATAATCCAAACACCCCTATATTGTGAACCAATACAATTTTTCTTAGTCGAAAAATGTAATTTCAAATTTTACAAGTTACAAAAGTATAATGTGGTTAGTTTTAACACGTTTTCAAATCATTATTCAACAATGAGTTTACTAAAATTTTTGAAAAGGAGTGTATGAAATTTTTCAAAAATTTTCGACATGATAGTTTATAATAACTAGTTTCTAGTGTTGATTAATCATCCTAATCCTAGGGGAAGCATTTGATTATGAAGTTTTAAGGCTTAATTCGAAAGAAATTATGAATTTTGACGAATTTTATAAAACATGCATAATCATGAGTATGATCAAGTAAGATGAAATTAGATGAAATGTGTTATGAAAAACTTACAATAAGTAATGGTGATTGTGTTAGATGAATTTGCCCTTTGCGAATTAACCCGAATTATGTGATTTGGAAGTGATTTGAGAGGTTTTTGGGTTTTGGTTTTCGTTACAGCAGAAGCAGTGGAAGGGGTATGTGAAAAAGTGGAGTGTTTGGCAAAAGGAAGAAAGGGAAAAACGGGCTTGAGCTCTCAGAGGGCCGGTCCCCTTAAACATTAAGGGGGCCGCCCTTGTATTTGCTGCCGGTCCCCTTAAATATTAAGGGGGCCGCCCTTAAAATTTTTATTTTTCAAGTTTTGGTTTCTGGAACAAACAAGAAAGTATTTATATATATATACTAGATTTATATTTAATCAAAAATACGTTGAAGAATATACGCACGAGAGGAATTACTTGACATTTTTACTTGACATTTTGTCAATAAAATTTTCTTGATTGTTTCGGATGAAATTCATCAAGTTGTCAAGCAAACGAGAAAGTTGTGAAAGGTTTATAAGTATATATATATATATATTTTATATAGTATGGGCTTATAAGACGAGAAAGTAGGAGGGAGACGTATGCAACGGAAGCCGGGAGTTTGTTTCATCCATAGATTTTTCGACTCATCTCACTTCATCAGCATGAGTGTTGATTGAACATTAAAGTTCAATAAGGCAAATGGGGAAAAGAGATGTTCGTAAACGAACAATCTCTAGTTCTAGAAAATCAACAAATGAATTTCCTAGGTTATAAGATCCTAAATATAGCTAAGTATATAAATATATATATATATATATGTATATATGTATATATAGATATAATATAGAAACAAATAGAGATTAATAAGTCAAGTAAAATCACATAAATATAACACACTAAACTAAGCATGCATTTCTAGACAAGGAACTTAAAAGGAAATGTGTACCTTTTGTCTTTAATGCGTTAATCTTCAAGGTCTTCAAGAGGTAAATCGGACAAGAGGTGACAATGAAAAGTTCCATGTTTGGATGGCGAATATTATTTACGTTGGTGCCCATTGTTTCATTTGTCCAAAGTTATTTGGTCCGAACATGTTTTGTATTTGACTTGGATGCATATAAGGTGGAAACACTCCCCACGGATTGAAGTTCCACATTTGTTGATTATAGTTAAAGTTTCGTCTATTATGGTTTGTTCTTGGTTGAGGTGTTTTAGGTCTAGGATAAGAATTATTTGGTTTCCTAGGTGGTGGAGTTTTAGATCTTGTTTTAGATTTAGATGATCCAACTTCGGTTTTTAAAGATGGTTTATAAAATGGTTTTATTTCTTCATTACTCGCGATAGGTATTATTTTATTTTTTATGAGTAAATGTTTAGGATTAAGTATTGAAGGTTTTGGTTCATTTTCAAATTTAACGTTTTTAGCTCCACTTGTTGAAGATTCAGTTGAGTTAAATCCTAGTCCGGTTTTATCTCCTGATATTCTTTGAATACTTATAATTTTACTAAGTGAGTTACTACTATTTTCAAATTTATCAAGTTTGCAAATTTCATCCTTAAGTATGTTGTTTTCACTTTTAAGCTCTTGACATGTTTTACATTCTTCAACAATTTCTTTTCCTTTTTCAAGTTGTCGTATTTTAATTTTTAGTTCAAGCACTTCATTTTCTAGTTGGTTGTTTATGTATTTTAGTGATTTATTTTTAGCCATAACTAGTTGTCCTATTTTACATAATCTATTGTATTCACTATCTAAATCTTTTTCATCTAATGATAGATTTTCATCACTAAAGTATTCGGATTCAGAACGTACCTCACTTGATGATTTGGCCATGAGACACTTTTCATCCTTTGTTGTTTCATTTTCATCTTCATCACTATCACTCCAAGCACCTCCAACGAATGCTCTTTGATTTTGATCTCTTGTCATCATTGGACATTTTCCAATGAGGTGATTCGGATCACCACACTTGAAACACTTTCTCTCATTCTTGCTATACTTGTCATCATTATTCTTTTGAGATGTTCTTCTTTCATCGTGTGGTTGTCTAACGAATCTTCCTCGCCTTTTGAAGAATTTCTTGAAGTCTCTTACGGCCATGGCATATTCTTCGTCATCGCTTTCGGAAGATGAGCTATCTTCGTTGTTGGATTCCTTTCTAGCTTTCAAGGCGATTGACTTGCTTTGCTCACGTTTTCCTTTAACCATTTCAGAGTCCTTCTTTATAATTGCTTCGTAGACTTTCAGGTTTCCAATTAATTCATCAAGTTGTAGTGTTGACAAATTCTTTGATTCTTCAATAGCCGTCACTTTAGCTCGCCATTTAGGGTGAAGAGCTCTAAGAAATTTCCTAACAAAATTCTTACTAGAGAAATTCTCATCAAGTGCTTTTAAACTTGTGATGATAGTGTTAAATCTAGCAAAAGCATTATCAATTGATTCCTCTTCCGGAATCGTGAATTGTTCATATTGTTGAACCAGTAGATCTATTTTGTTATCTTTGACTTGATTATTACCTTGGTGAGTTATTAATAAAGAGTTCCAAATTTCTTTTGCGGTTTCACACATAAAGATCCTTTCGTACTCTTTACGTGGTAGCGCATTATAAATTACCATTTTTGCTTCATTATTTTTAGCAAGTTTTCTTTTTAAATCATCATTTTGTTTTTCAAAAGGTACGATTTCATCTTTCTTAGTTTCAGGGTTATTTTGAATAGGTAAAAAATCACCATTGGTAATAATATGCCAAAGATCTAGATCTTTTGATTTCACATAAGTTTCGAATCGATTTTTCCAATATAAAAATCCATCACTTTCTAATAGTGGTGGTCTTTGCATAGATTGCCCTTCTAAATATTTTTCAGATTCCATAGATCGTTACAAGTTTTAAAATACACTATATTTTAAAAATCTTGCTAGACGTGGCTCTGGTACCAATTGTGGAAAACTAGAAGGGGGGGTTGAATAGTTTTACGTCCTTTTAAAATTTATAAGCACAAGTTTGTTTTAAAAACTTCGATTCTTGTTTATGTGAATTCAATGCTTGCACTATATGAACAATTGTATAATAACTAACTAACTAAACTAATTAGTAAAGGTAAATAAATAAGTAATGAGAAGAGTTAGAAAGATCAAACCACAACACAAGGATTTATAGTGGTTCGGCTACAAGGACACCTTCCTTGTTCCTACTCCACTCCCCGAGTCACCTACTCGAGAGTTTTCTTCACTATGTCAACAAACTCCCTTATGGCGGAGAAAACCGTACACACCAATATACACACCAGTTTACACACCAATCTACACACCAATATACACACCAATCTTCACACCTATCTTCACACCAAGCTTCTACACACCAATCTTCTACACACCTTCTTCTACACACCAATCTTCTACACACCTTCTTCTACACACCAATCTTCACAACTATCCTACTTCACAACTAATCAACTTCTACTATCTACACAACTTCTATATCTTCTAAACAAATAATAACAAGCACAACACAATATTCACAAATGAATATATATACACTATACACAACAACTCTTCAACACTTCTTGAACTTGGTTGTAGAGAGTTCTTCTTTTGCACTTAGAATGAGAATGGATGATGAGGGATTGAATCACTTGAAACAAGGATTAATATACAAATGATCAAAGGGTTTTTGATGGGTTTAAGATGATTGTAGATCTGAAAATTTCGTGCAAAAGGTGAGGAAAAATTCCAGAATTAAGGTGGTATTTATAGGCAAAAGTTTCTGACAGAGGAGCGTGGCCGGTCCCCTTAAAGCATGGCCGGCCCCCTTAAAATTAAGGGGGCCGCCCCTTATAATTAAGGGGGCCGCCCAACTGTAACGGCCAGAAACTTTGTTTTTTAGTGGGGAAAGTTTATTTGGTGAAAAACTAACTGATTTTGGTTAAATATTTGAAATCATATATTTAGTATGATTAAAACATTTTTCCTTATTACCAAAAGTGTTTTTCAAAAATATATAATAAGATTATATAATTAAATAAACTTAGTATTAGTAAATTAAATACCCCTTTGATCATGAGATGTATTAAGCACTTATTTATTCATACCTTAAGTGATTAAGTTGGATATAGTGATATAAACTAGCTTAATACTTGTTTACGTAGTAATCAAACGATTGACGAGTTTACATTTTATGATCGTCAAAATATAGAGATATCGAAAAATATAAATAACGTTTTCATACATTATTTATGTCAACACATTGTATTAATATAGAACATATATATTGTTTGACAAAAATAGCGGTAGCAGTTAGTAGTAGCAGTGAGTAGTAGTAGTGAGTAGTAGCTGTAGGCAGTACGAGTGAGCACTAGCAGTTTTTAACGTAGCTAGGTGTAATAATAATTTGTAAAATAGCTTTTAAATGCTCATCGCTCCTAAATGTTACTTTATTGAGCATTGAAAAATAAGCATTATGGAAAAAAATAGATAAAGCTACTTCGCGCTTGCCAAACGAGCATTAAAGGTCACAACACTCAATGCCTACCGCTTTAAAATACTCGTAAATGCTCCGCACCAAACACACCGTTAGTACTAGCAGGGTGCCCGAACGTTGCGGCGACGGGTATCTTGTACTCCCTCCGTCTCAAAATTATTGTCAGAAGACTAAAATCACAAAGTTTAATAAAAGTGAGACCACTACAATTTCAAACACTCATATCGAATATTTCCCCTCTAAATTCACTTTTTATTACTTAAGAGGGAAAGTGGACAATTTTTTTGAGACATCCCAAAAAGGAAATATGGACTATTAAATTGAGACGGAGGGAGTAACTAAAATTGGTGGCGATTAGTGTTTTCTGATTATATGTTTTTTCGTGACGAATGACGATGATATTATAGAATTAAGAGGTACTTGCCCACTTTTTCTTGCGATAATATATGTAACAAGGAGCATTTGATGAAAAGAAAAGGAACAAGGGGCGTTTGATGAAAGAAAAACATGAAGATGAGAAAGATGACATAAACGACGATAAAGAGAAAAGTTAAAATAAATCCCAGTTTGAAACTAAATAGTATAATACTTAAAACATAAAGTTAGTTAAAAGGTCATTACACTTTGATTAAAATAAATGATTGTAAAATTATAAAACATATGGTTGGTTTCTATCATGTCAAATAAATGATTACTAAACATGTCATCTATGTTCCTCCCCTCCCCCTTATAATCCACTGTTCACCTATTCTATTCCCCCCCCCCCCCCTAATCCCTACATTCAATTTAAAATAATAATAATAATAATAATAATAATAATAATAATAATAATCTTTAAAACCCTAATCCATTTTATTTCTTCATGGGAAAAAATGATATCAAAGGACTTTCCATTTTAAGTGAACTCAACCAAATCATTGAAGTGGGCTCATCACTTGGTTACGATGTTAGAAGATGTAAAAAAACTCTAAACAAAATGATCAATGGAATCGGGATTCACATGGGTGACAAATGAATATTTTGTAAATAAACAGTTGTGGTACGAGGAAAATAAGAAAACACATGTGGTTAAAGGACTTATGCCTTAAACACAATGTTCATTTTCTTGGGATTCAAGAATCAAAAATGACTCGTCTTGAGCTTTTTCAGATTAAAACATGTTGGGTAACTATGCTTTTGATTATGCTTGTAGTATGGCTCGTGGTCTCTCGGGTGGTCTTATTTCTATATGGGACCCCAATATGTTCTCCAAGAATTCTATTAGGTGTGATGACTCGTTTATCATTATTAAAGGGAATTGGAAGAATGTAGTGGGAGACTGTTTCATGGTGAATATTTACGGCCCACAAGACCAGGTTTCTAAACTTGCCTTATGGAATAGACTCAAAGACTTCATGCATCACCATAATGGCTCCTATATTATGTTTGGGGACATGAATGCCGTCAGAAACGCACAAGAAAGGTTTGGTACTACTTTGAATAGTATTGAAGCTGACCATTTTAACTCTTTCAATGATTCCACAGGTTTGGTCGATCTTCCTATTAGTGGTCACTCTTTTACTTGGATGAATAAAGCAGGTACTAAGCTTAGTAAACTTAATCGCTTCCTTATTTATGAAGATGCGACTGTTCGCCTCCCAGATGTTCGGATTATGATGTGCTCACAGTGTGTACAAGTTTTAAATTTATAAACACGATTACCGGATCTAGAAATAACACATACGAGCAAGTGAACTTGTCCGTTATAGCAAGATTGGGTTGGTAAGTCGGGATCGTTCACAGGGATTTGTGAGTGAATCTAAGCGTAAGTTTAAAAAGTAAATCTCTAACACTAGCGATAATGATTATAAGATAATTCAAATGATTAAAAACTACACTTGCTTAGACTATTTAACTACTCATAAGAAAAGCATGATTGTGATAACTTTCTTAACATGTTGGTAATCAGAATTAGTTGGTGTTCTAATCTATTGTTTCTACAAGTTAAACCTTCGTCAAGATTTTAGTTTATAAAAACAAGCATTAGGTTTGGACCAATCAATTCAAGATCAATTCAAGGTTCATAAAGTTGAATTAACAACCTTAAACACAAAAATAGTTTCTTGTTTAATCAAATACTCTTAAGAAATGGTCAATACAAAAGGTAACCTCACCATAGACAAGTAGGCTACAATTGATTATAAACTACTAAAACTTTCGACCAATTAGGCGTTTACAACCAATCCGATTTGATTAACAAAAAGTATTCTCATTACAATTATACCTTAGTTCCTTTTTTCAGCCAAGAATAATTATGGTGAAAAACAATCATTCATAGACAAAAGATTATAACTAGTTGAATGATAACAACCCTTTCGGCCAATGATATTATAAGCTACTAGTTAAACTTGACTCAACAAATGTCACTATGAAACTTTAGTCTAATTGGGTTTTAGAATTGACTTGAAATTGAATTAAAACATGTTATCACAATCATAGACTAATCATTAAGTAATTAACATCATCTAAGCAAATGCGAAAGGTTACTAGCCACTCATAGCAAACATGAACATAAACTCAGAATATTGAACATTAGAAATCATAATCAAAGTCTTACAAATGTTGGAATATGGTTACAAATGAGTAGGAAATGATTTTCTAAGTATTGGTGTTGACTTCTTGAAAGTTTGACCTCCGGATGTTGTCTTTTTGGACTTCCAATGCTTCCTGAACTTTTATGGACGAATTTGGAACTTTGAGACTAGTAGATAACTATTTGATAGTTACTTAGTTGATGGTAGATGATGGTGTATTGAGTGATATATCAAATGAGATTGCAAAGCCACTATTTATACTATTCCACAAGCCTAGGATCATTGATTCCTCCCAAACTGGTTATCTTTAATTTCTCAACCACTTGTGAATGGTCAATAGTAAAAGTCAAACAGCCTGGCAGAAATGCTTCCGTGGAATACAGTGTTTCCCCGGGTCGTAATGTCCCAACGAGGTGTGCGATGTTTTATTAAAAACGAGTTTGTGATCGAGTGATTATGAACAGGGATATGAATAAGTGTGTGTGTGTGTGTATGTGTGTGATTACACTAATGTTTTATAACTTAAAATAACTTAGGAAAACTATATTAACAATTACGTGAAACCTAGATATCTAAAACGTTAAAACGTACACAAATTTAAAATCAGACGCGACTGCGTACTGAGAAAAAGGTGAGTTTTAAGAAAAATAAACTATAGGGGTTAAAAATGAAAATTCTATAAACTTATACTTAAAAGAAAATTAAATTAAAAAGAAAACTATTTTTTATATTATTTTATTATTTATTATTAATTATTTAATTAAAAACTAATTAACTATTTAATTAAAACTTAATTTAAATCAAACTAAAAATAATAAACACTACAAATTAAACTAAAAATTTGCAAAAATAATTTCTAAACTTAAAATAGAACTTGAAGAAAGTATAAAAAAATAAAAATAAATATTTTTGTCTTTTTATGAATTTTCTATTAATTAAAAACTATTTATATTAATTATACTAATTAAACTATTTTAAATTACAAATAATATTAAATCAACTTAGAAAATTATAAAAAAATTTACAAAAATATTTTATGACTTATAAAAGCCATAAAAAATATAAAAACTAGGTGTTGCTTTATAAGAATTAATTATGCTATTTAAAACTTATTTATTGATTAATTATTAATAATACTATTATTAATTCTAATAAATACTAAATGATAATATAAAAATCTAAGAAAATTATTAAAATTACTTTAACCTAAAAGGAAATTAATAAAAATATAAAATTACAAATTAATTAATAAAAATCTAAAAATAAAAATTAAAATTAAATTAAATTAAATAGAAACTATAACTTATTTTTATATTGTTTTTCTGGATTTTTCTTTTACAAAACTAAATTATACCTAAAAATAAACAACTTTTGTGAAAACAACTAATTTGTAAGCTAATAATAAGCACTGTGGAAGCTTAATGCTACCACAGTTGACTTTTGTTGACTGAAATTGGAAATAAGCTCAACTGAGCTTATGTGGGGCCCACCTTGGTTTATTCTGGTTCTAATAAGTAAGTTGAACTTGTCTAAGCTATAATTTTCCAAATAAGCTCAGTAGATAAGCTGATAAGCAAAAATAAGCTAATCCAAAACTCAAATTCAACACAGAATGGGGACAAAGTATGAGGCTTATTTCAGGTGGGGTCCACTAATCAAATGGTCAAACAAGTGGTCAACTATTGTTCCCTGGTAGGAGGGGGGTTGAATGGTACAAGAT
This sequence comes from Artemisia argyi, assembly GCA_030686995.1. Taxonomy (NCBI): domain Eukaryota; kingdom Viridiplantae; phylum Streptophyta; class Magnoliopsida; order Asterales; family Asteraceae; genus Artemisia; species Artemisia argyi. The sequence continues at coordinate 34,965,854 of CM060694.1, forward strand.
TGGAGGTGTGGGGCCCACTGTGGTGGTCACAAAACCACCACCAAGTTGTGGTGTTGGCCTGAGATGACTGCAGCAGGGGAGGTGTTCTCCCTGCAGTTGTGTTTGGGGGTGAGTGGGGCCCAGCAGAAAAAATGCTAAAAATATAAAACTTGTGGGAACTTAAAGAAAAGCTGGTAATCTATCACTAGGAACAAGTTTCAAGTCCTAGATCCTATTCCTAAATTCTAAACAAATCCTTGAAGATTTGAGAAAATCTAAGATGATGCAAATTGACTTTTGATGAAAATGAACTAGTTTGACTTTCTTGAGATTCTAACACTTCTAACTGATTTAATAAGCTGTATTAAGCTAAGATAAAGCTAAATTAATATAAACCTACAACTAACAAGCTAAATTGATGGTTTGTGGATCACAAATCCCTCACAGTTGACTGTGAGGGAACTTACACTAGTATTTTGACTTTTGCTTTTAAAACTACTAATGCAACAGTTTAATTGTGATCTTATGAACCTAAGAAAGAAGTCTCAAAAGGTTATGAGCACAGAAAAGCTCAAAAGCTCTGCTGAACCAACCTATCCAAACACTACCTTAGATGACAGTATACACTACAACTTTTAAATCTAAAACTATAACTATGATTTAAAAACTTGAAACAGATTAAGTTAACTATATTAAAGCTATTTGAATTACAATTACACTACAAAAACATTAAAACTAGTAAAGCTAAAAATTGAAGAATTCCTTACAGTTGAGTTTCAAATTGAGAGACAAAGAACCATGGACCAATCTCACTTCCTAAAGTCCCCCATAGGACTCTAAACTATGAAATTCCAAAATACTCCCTGCTCCTTGCTTCTACCTTCTTGTTCACTTGATTTTTCTATTTTTCACTATTTTATTTGATTTTTTAGTATTTTCTACTTTTATAAACTAAACAGACAACTGAGGTATTCCAAAGCTTATTTAAGCTTTGTCAGAGCTTATATGAGCTTATGAAATGACTTAGCAACAACTAATAACAACACTTGAACTTTTTGTGATTTTGATCAAACTTGAAAATGGCATAAATTGAGATAGCAACTGAAACTTGAAATTAACTTGAATTAAGGATTGAAATACATGAGATTAACTGGTACAAGCTTGTTTTAATTGAAATTACAACTGAATTAAAAGTTTACACTACCTACGACTATATTAAACTAAAGCTACACTAATAATCTTCACCCAGTGCTTCTTTTCTTCTTTATAGTAATTTTCTGAGTTTTGTGGGACCCACTTGTCATTTCCCACCATATCTGAGCCATTGAAATAGTCTGATTGATCATAGCCGTTTAAAACGCTTTTTGGCGCCAAAAGTCCAAGGGGACAACTGTGGTTGCGTGGAGAGCTTTTCAAGGCTTTTGGAAGGTTGTGGAAGTGGAGGTAGTGGGTAGGATATCTTGGAGGCCAAGGTGGAGTGAAACAGGCAAAGTGGAGGGGTGGTATTGGTGCTACAGTGGTGGAGGTGGTATTTGGGAGGGAAAGGGATGACTGGATGGTTTGGTTGGGTTGACCGGGTGTTGATCCGTTTTTATTTAATTAAGGGGTGGGCTGGATTTTGTAAATTGGGCCTTGGTGGATTGGACTAGGATAGTGGGTGGGTTTATTTTGGTTTTGGGTTTTAAGAATATAAAGGGTCCGGTTGTATAATAACTTAACAAGGACCAAATTTGTAATTTGGGCAAAGTTGAGGGACTGGTTTTGTAAGTTTACCAAAGTTCACACAGGGACCAAACTTGACAAGAATGAATAGTATAAGGGTATTTTTGATGTTTTTCATTATTTATTTATCCGGGGACTATTTTTGCCAAACTTGCAAAGTTGAGGGACCAATTATGTAACTTTTCCAAACTTTCCACCAAGGACCATTCCTGCAAAATATTATTAGTACAAGGACCAATATTGATTTTTCTCAAAGTTTTTACATCCCAGGGACCATTTATGTCAATTTCCAAAGTATAGGGACTAAACTTGTAATTTTATGAAACTTTGCACCAAATGACTAAATATGTAACTTTATGATTAAAAAGGACCTTTGGTGACTTTTTCAAGTTTTGAGAATAACCAGGGACTAGATTTGCCAATTTATGAAACTTGAGGGACTGAAACTGCCAATTATGCAAACTTTGTACGTTTTTCATCTGTTTTTGCATATTTTGCATTTGAAACATATAAAACACACTTCTAAAATATTTTAAGTATTATGATGCATATTTGAGTGTTTTTGGATGTTTTGGCTGCTCAGATTGGTATAAAATGATGAGTATTTAGACACTCATCAATCATTAATGCAGCAACTTGGCCTCCAAGGTGAATAGAAGGACCTAGAATACCAGAAAGAATAGCCTAGAATCGGGTAGAATGAAGTAGAATGAAGTTTGCAAAAGTTATACGAGCTGATCAACCGGTCGGTTACGGGGCACCACCGATCGGTTGGATGGAACATCTGTGTTTAACCGGTCAGTTGGATTACAACCGATCGGTTACTCTGGACAATTTCATCTATCCGGTCGGTTGGAATGATGACCGACCGGTTGGAAGGGTTCTGACAGCTAAAACTTTATCTTTAACTTGGCTCTTCGTTCTTTGTCCAAACTTGATTATTCCTTGTCAACGAACTTTGGAATGATGAAAACTTGGATTCTTCTTTGTGAAATGCTTGAACGAATTGAATCTCGAGATGGGAATGACAAATCCTTCATTTCCTTCACTTTTTCTTCCTTTTTCCTGTTTTTGGCTACAAATGCTTGCAAACATACTTTGATACGATTATGTGACAAAAGCATATAAAAATAACTGAAAAACTTACGAATAACGCCACTAAAAACATGCACAATTTGAGCGTTATCAAATCCCCCACACTTGAACTTTGCTTTCCCTCAAGCAAATCTAGAAATAAAATATCATCCACATGGTATTTCAAAGATATTTTGGAAAAATATGATGCAAATCTTCCAAGTACAAGTACAAGTTAGATTAATCATTTTGAGCTTAAATGGTTGAAACATTGAGATGTTTGACAATACCCAAATGATTTTCTTGCTAGATAAACATTACTAATCACCTCACGAAAAAGGAATAAGATATAATTCTCTCTAAACATTCATTTTTGGCTGAAGTATAAGAGAAATCACACTCATTGCTTAGTCATGATTTAAAGATTACCATAGGCTTGTACAAGAAACATAACTACACCGTCAAGGCATAAGCATCAAGTATTCATATCAAAGAGGGCTTTTATTCGGGTTTAAGGCTAAGAAGGGATAATAAGGACTTTCGTTCAACTATCTTATGTAAAACAGAATAGATCGCTGGCGCGAATTCTTGTATCAAAACAATGGATGGTCACTAAGGATATCCTTAGATCGCTAGCGCGTTGTTATTTCCTCAAGAAATCGGATGGTCACTATATGTCATACACTTGATAATTTCAATTGAGTCAAGGGTAGGAATAAGACATGGGATAAATTTAGAGAGTGTAAATGATAAAGAATATACAAAATAGTCAAAGTCTACAAACCGAATGTTGCTAGCTATCTTTAACCAATATCATGTACTCTTTAGAACTCCATTCTTGAGCGAACAATACTTAACACTATAGCTCATTGGCTATTTTATTCGATATATATATTTTTTTTGAACATAACATGGACATAAAATCACTTGTCACCATTCTACTTTGATGACTTATTCTCAACTTTGCTTTGATCACTACTTCCAGAATTACTACTTTCTTTATATTTCATAATTTCCCACATAACATCCAACTTGTCATATAGCTAGCAACCAACTAAGACTTGACTAAGGGTAAGGCTAGGCTAAAAAGTGTAAAATCTTTTTGTATTTTTTTTAGATTTAATCAAAAGAAAAGATAGGCTCAGAAGGTGTAACTAGGGGTATCTAGCGTTTAAAAATGAACGTTAACAAAAAGGGTTATGTTGGTGGTTAACTAGTCAATGAAACTAGCTAAAAATTTATATGAAGGCTATTTGGGTTAGATCCTAAAATTGCCTCTTATCACATATGCATACTTATATCACACAAGAAAGGTGATCTCACAACGGTCTCGAAATGATTTACAAGCACAAGTTCTAGAATAAATAAAATCACCGGCACACTCATAACAAAAGATTTAAGCATCAAATAATGTATGCTTCATAAGAAATGGGCTCAAATCCTCACAATTTAGTGGAAAGGGTTACAATATGTGCTAGCTAATGTTATCGATCCCATAATGGATTGCAATATTAATCAGGACACATCTCAAATTTCAAAAGTTACCGTTTTTTACCAGTGGATGGATCCAGTTATTTTAATATATCATACTTAAAGTATGAAAACAACTAGATCATAAGGGCAGCAAAATTTAAAATTAAGCTCGAAATTTACGGAATATTCTTATTTACCTATTCACCCCCCCACACTTAAGTTAAACATTGTCCTCAATGTGATAAACAAACTTCAAAGTATGAAAATAGGGAAATAAGAAAATGAACCGTATTTTCCTTTGTGATTCTTTATTCCAAGTGTCCAAGTTTCTTCATCATTTCCTGTGTCAATTTTAAAACAAGCAAACACAAGACTATATGTTTTATTAAAATTAGTGAAACACCCCCACACTTAAGTTCAACCAAGTGATTTAAACTTTGGGGTATAATCACTGAAAATAAACTACGAATTAAAAATAGCAAACACACGGGTTGCCTCCCGAGAAGCGCTTGTTTTATTTACGAGTCATTAGTCTGACTCAAATTTCGCAAGAACTACGTTGATGCAGTTTGGGATTTCCTCTAAGGATATTTTGGTACGAACAATACGTTTTCTACCACAATTCCTTCTCCAGTTTCATCTATATCTTGCAATATGACTTTTTCCCATGCTCTAGGATGAGCATCATAGATAAAACCTTGGTTATGTGCCCATGGCGTCATTTCCTGATGAGGTGCCATGAATATGATAGCTTCGTATTCAGATTCGGGTGGATATTCAATAGAAAATTTGCTCATTTGCTCCTTATCATAATACAACTTAATTCGGTGACCATTAACAATGAAACTTCCACCATGCTTGTCATAGAGTTCGACATATCCAGATGGAAATCCATGTTTCACTATATAAGGTCCCATCCATTTGGGTTTGAGCTTAGGAGCTTTGAACTTGTATTTCATCTTGAAAAGCGGAACTTTATCCTCAGCTTTGAATTCTTTTCTAATTCTAAGCTTTCGGTCATGATAAGCTTTGGTTATGGGTTTGTATAGCTTGGTGTTTTCGTAGGCTTGGAGCCTAAATTCATCGAGTTCATTCAATTGCAAAAACCTTTTCTCTCCAGCTACTTTCAGATCGGGGTTACAATTTCGTAATGCCCAATAAGCACGATGTTCGATTTTGAATGGCAAATGACATGTTTTTCCATACAAGGGTCTGTATGGTGTTGTGCCAATTGAAGTTTTATAAGCCGTACGAAATGCCCATAGAGCGCCATGAATATGATAGCTTCGTATTCAGATTGTCTTTAACCGTTTTTTCGAGTATTCTTTTTAATGCTCTATTAGTATTTTCGACTTGTCCACTGGTTTGTGGATGATATGCTGTAGCAAAACGATGATGAATTTCATATCATTTCATGATTTTCTCCATTTGTTTATTACAGAAATGGGTTCCTCTATCACTTATTAAAGCTTTAGGGATTCCATAGCGAGCAAAAAGCTTTTTGAGAAAATTGACAACAACTCGTGCATCGTTAGTGTGTAAGGCTTCAACTTCAGCCCATTTGGAAACGTAATCAATTGCAACGAGAATATATTCGTATTTGTGGGATTTAGGAAATGGTCCCATAAAATCGATTCCCCAAATATCAAATATTTCGCAGAGAAAGACTACCGGATTTTTGGCATGCATCACAGTTTTGAACAAGAGTATGAGCTTCTTTGATAATTGTTGGCCAATAGAATCCAGCATCAAAAACTTTTTTAGCTGTAGTGGTAGGACCGTAATGTCCCCATGTTGGGCCATGATGGCATTCATCAAGAATTTTTCTTGTTTCTGCTCCAGAAACACATCTTCGGATCATTCCATCGGGACACATTTTGAAAAGAAAAGGTTCTTCCCAATAATAGTTTTTTAAATCCGAAAAGAATTTACTTCGTTGAGCATGAGTTAATCCTTTCTTGAGAATATTTCCACCAAAATAATTTGCAAAATCTACAAACCACGGTATTTCCTCTTCATCAACTTTATCGATGGTCATAAGAGTTTCATCGAGAAAATAATCATCAATTTCGTCTTCCTTTAATTCTTCCAAATTTGGGTTCCCAATACGAGACAAATGATCGGGAGCAAGATTTTCTGCTCCTTTCTTATCTTTTATTTCGATATCGAATTCTTGGAGTAGTAAAATCCAGTGGATAAGACGCGGTTTTGCATCTTGTTTGGCAAACAGATATTTGAGCGCTGAGTGATCGTTGAAAACGATTGTTTTGGAAAGCACGAGATAAGATCTGAATTTGTCAAAAGCAAAAACTACGGCTAACAATTCTTTCTCGGTAACCGTATAATTTTGTTGGGCGTTGTTAAGTGTTTTGCTAGCGAAGTATATAGGACGAAAATGTTTTCCTTCACGTTGTCCTAAAACAGCTCCAACAGCAAAATCGCTTGTGTCGCACATAAGCTCGAATGGTAGTGACCAATTAGGTGAAACCATAATCGGAGCACTAGTCAATTGATTCTTTAGTGTTTCAAAAGCTTTAATGCAATCTGCATTGAAATAAAAAACAAAATCTTTTTCAAGAAGTTTTGTCATAGGACGAGATATTTTGGAAAAATCCTTTATGAAACGACGGTAGAAACCGGCATGTCCTAAAAAACTTCTAACGGCTTTAACGTTAGTTGGAGGTGGTAATTTGGTGATAACATCAATTTTTGCTTTATCAACCTCCATTCCTGAACTTGAGATTTTGTGTCCAAGCACAATTCCTTCAGTTACCATGAAATGACATTTTTCCCAATTGCGCATTTTGTCTAGATTTGAAAGACAAGCTTCAAAAGAATCTCCAAATACTGAAAAATCATCCACGAAAACTTCCATAGATGTTTCAAGCATATCTTGGAATATAGCAATCATACACCTTTGAAAAGTAGCAGGTGTATTACAAAGACCAAAAGGCATACGCCGATAAGCGTAGGTTCCAAAAGGACATGTGAGTGTGGTCTTTTTTTGATCAGAAGGATCAATGGGAATTTAGAAATACCCTGAAAAACCATCAAGGAAACAAAAGTATTTGTTGCCTGCTAATCTTTCAAGCATTTGATCCATGAATGGAAGAGGAAAATGATCTTTCCTGGTGGCTTTGTTCAATTTTCTATAATCAATACAAACTCGCCATCCAGTGACTGTTTTAGTGGGAACTAATTCATTCCGTTCGTTGGTTACTACAGTCATTCCTCCTTTCTTGGGAACACAATGAACCGGACTCACCCAAGGACTATCTTCAATGGGGTATATGATTCCAGCGTCAAGAAGTTTAATGATTTCTTTCTTGACAACTTCTTTCATGTTGGGATTAAGTCGACGTTGTCTTTCAACAACAGGTTTAGCACCTTCTTCGAAATTGATTTTGTGTTTACATAAATCAGGGCTAATTCCTGGGATGTCAGAAGTTTTCCACGCAAAAGCGCGTTTATGCTTCTTAAGAACTGAAATGAGTTTTTCTTTTTGATCATCCTCGAGCAATGAAGATATGACTACAGGAAGAAGTGAATTCTCCTCCAAGTAAGCATATTCGAGATTATTTGGAAGTGGTTTAAGATCAAGATCGGTGTTACGCCCCGTGCCCGATTTGATCAAAAATTAAAACTTTATGCGTGGAAACGACATATCAAATCTGACCTGCTGGTACTCTTTTGACCATTGAGAAAAATCTATAAATATTCAGACATTGAGACTATTTTTAAATGAAACTAGACTCAATTACCTTCGAAACGCCGGGTGGCATGACCCGTGACGACTTACGATTAAAAAGATATGATTTTTCTAACATGACCCATTTTCTGCACTACTTGCTGTCCCAAACATCCCCTTTATCTGCATAACCCTTTTATGCATCTTTTTGACCCATTTTCCGGAAAATGACTTATACCACTTCGACAAAACATAAAGCCTTCCAGATTTGCTTGTTTCATTTATAAGCTCATTTTCATAAAAAAACATTTACTGTTTGACCCTCGGAATAATGCTTTACAAAACGACGGGTTTTGTGCCAAAACCCATTTTAACCCAATTCATGACATAAGACACATATGACTTCCACAACACCTTAAACTTAACCAGAATCGTTATACTAACATAACAAAACTTTTACATATTTACTTGACCCGTTTACAACCCAAAATGGGTAGAAACACGCTTATGCCAAACACTCCTTTAACTTCCACTAATAACCCATAAAACATACTTTGACACATCAATTGACTACTAAATCATTACCACATCTTTGACATACATTTTACAACACGTAGAAAGACTCTAAGGGGTACAACATGACATTTGAGCTCGGTATCCTACCTAGCTCTACTATCTTACCCAAGTCATTCTACATCGCATATCCAACTTAATCCTTATCCAAGCCATCCATAACAACATGCCAACCTACAAAACGGTTAGACAACTAAAACGTAAGCACAAGGCTTAGTAAGTAAAACGATCATAATACAATATTATAACTAAATGACACATTAAGCATCATAATCTACTCATCCGATCATAATATAAACATAACACATACCTTGGCCACTTCAAGCCTTATTATTACATCTCAACCTTTCCTACACACTTACACTAGTCCAACTAAACTCTTAATCTTCTTTTGCTAGTTATGCCAAACTAGCCTTACCTCTACTTCTTCCTCACATAATCATTCAAACACTATCAATCATCTCATCATAACAATCATATAACACATAATGTAAGAAATCATTATAACATCAAATCATAACCGGTTTACTTACCTTAGCTTCCAAAGCTAAGTTAACAATAATAATACCACCACCATTATCATCATTACTAGTCATCATCATCCTTCATCATTATCAACAAGACCTAATAACACAACATATCATGATCAAGGGTTATTAAACCCATCTAAACTTACCAAACATTATCTCTATATCATCATATGATCATATCAAGATCATATGATGAAAACCCACTTAACCCATTAACCTTTTACCACAATAATCATTATAAACTCAAGATTAGAGTTACTTACTTGTGGGGATCATAACTAGGAAGGACTATGGACAATAAATCTTCATCATCTTCTTCTTCTTCTTCTTAAGCCATCATCTCACTTTTCCCTCTCTTTCTCTCTTGCTGACACCACATACATACATATACTTCTTATCCAAAATGAACCTTATAGAAGTCCAGAGAATTCTCTAGACATTTGATAGTTGGAAGTTTGCCTAAATGGCAACTTTAGTCCCTTAGGTCATGTAACGATTCATCCTTAGTATTAGAACAAGTTGGTTCTAGTGCTAGTTTGAGGTTTTGGCAAGAATAGTCCCTGCAGACTAGAACAAGTTGGTTCTAGTACCAGTTTGGGATTCTGTCAACTTAGGTCCCTCAAGTTCTTATCCCTCTTACTTATGACACATAATACTTCTAAAACCACATTATGAAATACTATGACTATTGGGTTTGACCACATCACGACATTTGTTGACTAACCAACCACGTAAGGCTCTTAGTCCATTACATCTAGGGTGGGGTCCAAGTACCCGGGAAACGGGTCTAACAATTCTATCCCCCTTATTTAGATTTCGTCCCCGAAATCTCTCGCCTTTTGCTATCCAAAACTGAATCACAACATATACATGTCTCATAATTTCAAAATCCTTAGTCATTACATTGCAACGATCTAAGTGATCTTGCAATTCCAAGCTTCTATATCACAATCATAACTCATAATAGACTATAAGCAATACTACTCATTACAAGCTTATCTAAAATTTCCAACAATGACGATTTGTCATCCAGGAACATCTACTATTTGACTTTCCATAAGTCAAACTTCAACACTATCATCACTTTACACAATATCAACACTTATCTACTTCCAAATACCGGTAACTTATCTCGCAATATATACATAGTACCCTATAAACGACACTTCCAAAACCAAATCTACGCATTACTAAAGCAATCCTCTTGTTAAGTCGTGGGAATTCCACCCATCATCTTATCAACTTAAAGCAAAAACTCATTCTAGGCGTCTATCTTAAGGTTCATATAGGACCTTAACGCCACTACAAGCTTTTATATCTAATCTCTTCTTATAACGTCTAACTTGTTTTAGTTTTCACTTTCTCATATCTCTACCCGTATACATGTCATACCGGCTACACATAAGCCCACTCATTTATAACTCTTTACTTACATAAAAAGGCATCCCAATCTATGCAAGTAAGGAATTATAAACTTTTGGTTCGGTGATTTACAATTTCTTTATTTAAATGAAGAGGTGTCCCAATCCATTTAAATAAAGAGATTATAAATCCTCCTACTCATGTACTTCCGACACAACAATTATACTTACTTTATTTTCCTTCTTTTCTAGCCTTGGATCCAATCTCACTAACTATTCATCCATGTTATAAAGACAAGCTGGCTATCCTGATAGATACCATAATATCCATGCCCATGCGGCAAGCTAGGCCACCCCAAAGGATGCCATAACTATCATACATGCCATAAGGCAAGCTGTACAACCATGCCATGAAAGGCAAGCTAAGCTATCCCAAAGGATACTTTCATACATGCCAAGAATATAGGCAAACCATGCCAGTGAAGGCAAGCTAACAACCATGCCGTAAAGGCAAGCTAACAACCATGCCATGAAAGCAAGCTAGGCCATCTCAAAGGATGCCAAAACACATGCCATAAAGGCAAGCTGGGCTATCCCGAAGGATACCAAAACTAGAGAATTGGATCCAAGCTATATCTAACTTATCATCTTTATCTTTCATGTACCTTTATCATTAAGTACACGCTATCACTTCAACACTTCTCATTGCCTTGAGCAATTTCAACATTCTCTACCACGTTTACTTTCATCTAGACAAGTTGCTATATTACACTTGTTAAATTATGTTTGCATTCTCACAATGCTACTTATCATTTATCCGTCAATCCCAAGTTGACTCATACATTCACTACGTAGCATCTCTATTTTAGACAAGTTCTATATGATTCTTGTCCATTTACAGTTTACACATTCCCTATGTGTCCTTACCACACACTTTTACTATTATCCGTCAACCCTTGTTGACCATGTTCACAACTAATACTATCACTTCATTTAGTCTACTCAAATTTACTCATATAAGCCTTACATAGGCTTATTCTATAACATTTCCATTAATCTCATCACATACTATCCAATATATAAACATGACTATACTCATGTTTTACGATTCTTCTAGCGCACTTCATATCACTTATGAATTCTAGCGCAATCTATGAATCATTCATCACTTCTACTCATCATGCTTAACCATTTACTTACTAACACATTTTACTTATCATGTTTTATATATAACATGATCTCGTCACATCTTCCGTATACTTTAACTTTTCTTATTTTAATTAAGCGTGTAAGACTTATGCTTCAAGCATCTATTCATTATTACATCTAATCGTTCATGTCTCACAAAATATGCATTCCAATGCATCTATCTCAACTCATACACTTCTACGAATCGTGCTTTCAAGCACATCACATAAAACTTAGACATATAATAAACTACTACCATAGACTTAACGTCACATAAACAATAACACTTATCACTTATCTAACAAGTGTTAAAACATTCATAATCATAATCAAATCATATGGTCTATGGCTCACACATCACATGCACAATCAATCTATGTCTAAGCATCAACATTCTAATTAGCCGCAAGCACTAGTCTACCTTATAACTAAGGCATCATGACACTTTAATTCGCTTACTAGCCCATCTCTAATACCACTTGGCATTTCTACTCGCATTCCATTACCTCTACTCTATCATACATTCACATAATCACATAATAGTTATCGGTACCAATCAAGGTACACGGCCAACAAATCATTCAAACACTTCAAGTCCTCCACTGACTAATACCTCATACACATCAACACTATATCATACATCCATCACTTATCATCATTAATCTCATATATCATAAAATATAATCCATCTCATACTTAACGTTTACTTTCCACATTACTAACACTTACATCCAACATATCTACTAGTGGTTTAAGACTAGGAAACCTATAGTGGAAACCTAATTCACTTAAACCGAAGCTCTGATACCAAGTTGTTACGCCCCGTGCCCGATTTGATCAAAAATTAAAACTTTATGCATGGAAACGACATATCAAATCTGACCTGCTGTTACTCTTTTGACCATTGAGAAAAATAGATAAATATTCAGACATTTAGACTATTTTTAAACGAAACTAGACTCAATTACCTTCGAAACGCCGGGTGGCACGACCCGTGACGACTTACGGTTAAAAAGATATGATTTTTCTAACATGACCCATTTTCTGCACTACTTGCTGTCCCAAACATCCCCTTTATCTGCATAACCCTTTTATGCATCTTTTTGACCCATTTTCCGGAAAATGACTTATACCACTTCGACAAAACATAAAGCCTTCCAGATTTGCTTATTTCATTTATAAGCTCATTTTCATACAAAAACATTTACTGTTTGACCCTCGGAATAATGCTTTACAAAACGACGGGTTTTGTGCCAAAACCCGTTTTAACCCAATTCATGACATAAGACACATATGACTTCCACAACACCTTAAACTTAACCAGAATCGTTATACTAACATAACAAAACTTTTACATATTTACTTGCCCCGTTTACAACCCAAAATGGGTAGAAACACGCTTATGCCAAACACTCCTTTAACTTCCACTAATAACCCATAAAACATACTTTGACACATCAATTCACTACTAAATCATTACCACATCTTTGACATACATTTTACAACACGTAGAAAGACTCTAGGGGGTACAACATGACATTTGAGCTCGGTATCCTACCTAGCTCTACTATCTTACCCAAGTCCTTCTACATCGCATATCTAACTTAATCCTTATCCAAGCCATCCATAACAACATGCCAACCTACAAAACGGTTAGACAACTAAACCGTAAGCACAAGGCTTAGTAAGTAAAATGATCATAATACAATATTATAACTCAATCACACATTAAGCATCATAATCTACTCATCCTATCACAATATAAACATAACACATACCTTGGCCACTTCAAGCCTTATTATTACATCTCAACCTTTCCTACACACTTACACTAGTCCAACTAAACTCTTAATCTTATTTTGCTAGTTATGCCAAACTAGCCTTACCTCTACTTCTTCCTCACATAATCATTCAAACACTATCAATCATCTCATCATAACAATCATATAACACATAGTGTAAGAAATCATTATAACATCAAATCATAACCGGTTTACTTACCTTAGCTTCCAAAGCTAAGTTAACAATAATAATACCACCATCATTATCATCATTACTAGTCATCATCATCCTTCATCATTATCAACAAGACCTAATAACAGAACATATCATGATCAAGGGTTATTAAACCCATCTAAACTTACCCAACATTATCTCTATATCATCATATGATCATATCAAGATCATATGATGAAAACCCACTTAACCCATTAACCTTTTACCACAATAATCATTATAAACTCATGTTTAGAGTTACTTACTTGTGGGGATCATAACTAGGATGGACTATGGACAATAAATCTTCATCATCTTCTTCTTCTTCTTAAGCCATCATCTCACTTTTCCCTCTCTTTCTCTCTTGCCGACACCACATACACACATATACTTCTTATCTAAAATGAACCTTATAGAAGTCCAGAGAATTCTCTAGACATTTGATAGTTGGAAGTTTGCCTAAATGGCAACTTTAGTCCCTTAGGTCATGTAACCATTCATCCTTAGTACTAGAACAAGTTGGTTCTAGTGCTAGTTTGAAGTTTTGGCAAGAATAGTCCCTGCAGACTAGAACAAGTTGGTTCTAGTACTAGAACAAGTTGGTTCTAGTACTAGAACAAGTTGGTTCTAGTACCAGTTTGGGATTCTGTCAACTTAGGTCCCTCAAGTTCTTATCCCTCTTACTTATGACACATAATACTTCTAAAACCACATTATGAAATACTATGACTATCGGGTTTGACCACATTACGACATTTGTTGACTAACCAACCACATAAGGCTTTTAGTCCATTACATCTAGGGTGGGGTCCAAGTACCCGGGAAACGGGTCTAACAATCGGTGGGTAGTTCTTGAAGAGATGTCTTGATCCTCATTTGATCATTAATGGTAATTTCTTCGAAATTCTCTTCAACTATTTCTTCTTCCTCAACTTCTTCATCATCTTCTAATTTAACTTCCATAAATTTAGCGAACTCTTTATCAAGATTCGTTTCATTTATTTTCTTAGAAGTGGTTATGAAAGGATCAGAATCATCAAGTAATGCATCTAACTCTTCCTCAGTGACTTCATCGATTACATCGATGTTAAAACAAGTGTCATCACTGGTATATGGATATTTCATTGCTTTGTCGACTAGAAAGGTAATTCTATCTTCTCCAACTCCTAGATTGAGTTCTTTACCTTTAACTTTGATTATTGCATCAGCGGTGTTTAGGAAAGGTCTTCCTAAGATTAAAGGTACTTGTCTATCTTCCACCATTTCTAAGATTACAAAATCCACGGGAAAGACAAATTTACCAACTTGGACAAGCATGTTTTCGGCAACCCCAACAGGATATTGGTATGTATGGTCGGCTAATCGGATACACATCTTTGTAGGTTTCAAAGTATTGATGGAAAGTTTAGAATACAATGAATAGGGCATAGAATTAATACTTGCACCGAGATCGGCTAAAGCATTGCATGTGATGTTGTTTCCTAACGTGCATGTGATTAGAAAACTTCCAGGATCTCCGAGTTTTGGTGGAATTTTGTTTTCAATAATGGCTGAACATTCTTCATTGAGGAAAGCAGCAGACATTTGCTCTAATTTATTTCTGTTATTAAGAAGTTCTTTCAAAAATTTCCCATATTTGGGAATTCCAGCTAGAACATCAACGAGGGGTATATTGAGTCTAACTTCTTTGATCATCTCAACAAACTTCTTATAACGTTCCTCCTTTTTCTCTTTTCTAAGAGCTTGTGGGTACGGAATTTTTGGAATGTATGCTTTGATTGGTTGGGTTGTTTCTTTGGTTAGTGTTTCAGGAATATCTTTCTTTTCTGCTTCAGCTTCTTCTTCACTATCATCATCGATGATTTGAGTTTCATTGGGATTGGCTGGTGGATCATAAGAAAGACCACTTCTTGTAAATACAGCATTGATATTCTCATTTCTGGTTTGTGGTGGATGATAAGTTTTGTCATTTGATCCAGAAGGCTTTGGGTTGGATTTGGTATTGCTTGGTAATGTTCCAGGTGGTCGTGAAGAAAATTGATCAGAGAGTCTACCAAATTTTTGTTCAAGATCCTGGATAGAAGCTTGATGATTTTTCTGACCTTGCTCAACTTTGGTTTTGAGATTGAAAAATTGGTTTTTAACAAATTCATTTGTGGATCTTTGAGCAGTCACGAAATCTCGCATCATTTTTTCAAAATCAGTTTCTTCTGGTTTTTTTTCAGAGTTTGGTGGAGTTGGATTGTCTACTCGTGGTTGAGAATCACGGTTGTTATCCCTTTGGCGATCTTGCCAATTTCCAGAATTTCTTCCATAATAATTACCACGAAAACCGCCTCCACGGTATCCTCCTTGGACATAATTGGCTTCCCCTTCTTTGGGTCCGACCATGGGTTGGTCGTCACATTCGGATGAAGTGTGATTACCTCCACAGTTGTTGCATCCGTCTCATATTTCTTTCATTTCTCCTTTGATATCTTTATATTGCGAGTCGATTTTGGAAGTTAAGGCTTCCATTTTCTCCATGAGTTTAGAGGTATCGGAACTTTAGGCAAAAGCAACGGTTTTTTGTAAGGGTTTGGTTTTGGAATCTTTTGACCAATCGAGTTTAAGGAGCACTCGATCTTCGAGCAATTGATATGCCTCGTTGGGAGTTTTGTAGAGAAAAATTCCTCCAGCATCAAGAATTCCTTGAGATGTTCCATCAAGTCCATGGTAGAAGATTTGGATAATGGTTCCTCGTCCTAAACCATGTCCATGACAACTACGAAGTAAATCTTTCATACGAAGCAAAGCTTCGACAAGAGATTCATTGGGGTTTTGTGTGAAAGCACGGATTTCTCCCATGAGATGATCAAACATGGCAGGTGGAAAGAATCAGCTTACAAAAGCATGCCTCATCTCCTCCCAAGTATTGATAGTTCCTGGGGTTAATTCGTTATACCACACTTTGGCATCTCCGGTGAGTGATGATGGGAAAAGTTTGAGTTTAATGACGTTGACATCGGTGTCGCCATATCGAAACATGCCGCAAATTTCTATGAATTCCGCAATGTGTTTGTGTGGATCGGCCCTCGAACGGCCATCGAATTGACGGTCTTTGATCATAGAAAGATGGTGTCCCTTCACGGTGAAGTTGTAACAATTCGCATTTTCAGGTTAACTTTTATTCCCGAAAATTTCACTATTCACTTTTTACTATTCACTTTTTACTATTCACTTTCACTATTCATCTCAGAAATTTTTATTTCATATTCTCGTAAGTTAAACTATTTTAACGATAATCCGAGAGTTTGACGCTCGTCGGATCATTTCTGCAAAAATCACAAAGCCGTGTCCGAGATTTACTTTTAGGTTTAAACGTCATTCCAGCATCCCGATATGTCCATAAAACATTATAAACAATAGAAATATGATTTTCTCTCATTTTAGGACAATTCCAAAAGTTTTGGAATTTTACGTTTTTCAGTTCAGCGTTTTACGCGAATTACGCGTTTTAGACCTGTGTTTCCAGTTTTTAGCACCCGATAGATCCTACCACTCATTTTATATTTTATTATGGAGTATATTGATAAGTTCTAGCATATTTATAAGTTTCATATTTTTAGGATACCCGGTTTTACGTTTCGTGGCCTAAAAACTTACGGTTAGCAATTTACGGAGTCAAAACTAGCTACATACTTAGGATATTATCATCCAAAGACCATGACTACTCATCTAGTCACCCTTATCTTATTCAAACCGCCATAGGGGTGGGGGGAGTCACCATGTGTGGTTAAATCTTGACCATTGATTCTTTAGATCATTACAAGTGTCTTAAACTAACCATGGTTAAATTCTAACCCAATATATGGTTAACTATTTTTCCTACCCTATAAATACCAAGCTAAAACACATAGAAAACTTGCACCACACCTTCTTATAACCTTCAAGTCCTAAAACCTAAGGCACTTTTCTTATATTTTGTAAGAAAGTTAACTAGTTTTTGAAAGAAAACTAGTGTTTGATCTTCAATCTTGGAAATTTTCTAAGAAAAGTTGTTATAACTTTAAAGTCTCCAAAAAGACGTCGTTATAATCTTCAAATAGCTTTGGACTTCAAGAAGGCGTCGTTATAATCTTCAAATCACCTCGGTTTATCATAGATTGCAAAGGGTGAAGCTTAAGTCTATCAAAGTCCGTACCTTACTAGTTACTTACCTTTCTTTTAGAAAGCCTCAAGTTGTAAGCAAACCCTAACTTACTTTCTTGCTAAATATCATATTCATGCTATTTATATTTCATTCTTACTATATATTGTCTTGTTATTATGTTCATGATGTTTAAAAATGGATAAAACAAGTATTGGTATACATATGTTAACTTATGACAAGTAAACAAGCAAACTAGTGACTTTTATGGAGAACCACGACCAAAATAGTACAACTATGATATTTGACACTTACTTACTGTTAAATAGGACTTAACAAGGAAAACATAGCAATTTGAATCACCCAAAACGAGTACCTGAGTCAAAAGATACGACCATAGGAAGTTAGCGACACCAAAACGCCGAAACTGCCTATAACCTACTGTTTGCATTCTGCCATTTTGAAAGTCACCCTTCTGATCTGATTCATCAAAAAGTTAAAACACGAAAGTTGTCCGGAACGCCGTTTTCGTTTAGGAACAAAGAAGCTCGAGCCCTGAAAACGCTTTCTGAGTGATAATTTTCTTCAAATTCTTAACAGCCCATTTTTAGACCAAAGTCATTATATAATAGTCATGATTTACTAAGACCAAAAGGTCTAATGACCTAAAGCCAAGACCACAACCATGGCTAACGCCAAGGTTGAGTCTCAAGACCATGGTAACAATGACCAAGGTCACGGCAAAGCCACGGCTAAAGACCATATAACTTTTAAAGATCAAAACTTATATATATGTTATCAAATACTACAATAGTAGGGAGCCTCATGTGAGGAGTTCATTAAGTAAGCCGTCGAGATGAGTTGTGGATTTACGAATTAAAGTGTCCTGGCTCCTCGAACGTTTACTCCATGACTTCTGAATTATGTCGGCCCGAACGGTAGTAAGAGATATACAACCTATACATGTTTCATAAGCCATTTATATTCAAAGACTTACACTATATACTAAGTACTACATCATGAACATTATGCAAGACATATATTGGCAATTCTTCGTATTCTTAGACGTTACTCCAAACCTAAGTCGCAACGTTCTATTATAGGCTGCTCTTAGAGACTTTCGCGATTCGACTACCACTATCATTTCTCATTACATAAGCTTAAGGTGAGTCATAGCCCCTACTTTTTCATACTTGTTTTAACTCTTTAGGGGGGATACATGCACAACTACTTGCTTACTTGTACAAATACTCAAAACATTTATACTTGATTGTTTTATACTTGATTGTTTTATACTTGATTGTCTTATACTTGATCGCATTATACTTGATGTCATATATACATGATTGCATTATACTTGATTGTGAGACTTCCAGTGGCTCCAGATTAAGTTGCTGGATGACCATTGAGACTTCCGGTGGCTCCAAATTAAGTTGTTGGATGACCATTGAGGCTATTGATACATCCTAACATTTGCGAATGTTGGATACATCATAAACGTGAGGTCTTCGGAGATGAAGAGTAGACTCACGACTAATTGCTTAATTGTTTTGATGAACTTATACATGTCTTATTCATACTATATATTTAGCAGTGGGTTGTGAACACACAGGTTGCAAGTCTCTTATGGCGGGACTTGCAACTGAGTGGATTCACGATGCCTTTGCTGTGTGATCATTCTTTAAGGTTTTTCAACTGTTTTAAGACAAACTCTATGAACTCACCAACCATTGTGTTGACACTTTAGCATGTTTATCTCAGGTTAGTAAGGCGATAGCTAGTGCGTGGAACATAGAGTCAAGCTGCATACTCTGCAGACTTACGCTTTTATCATTTACCATTCAAAACATTTTGTATACATTTATGTATCATACTTTGGAATCTCATGTTCGTAACTTTGAATTCATTAATCGAATGGTAACTTTTCAAAACGTCTCATTTAGAGTTCGTTTTCTATAACTTGTACTTTGTATTATGAAGTAGCACCCCTATGACACAGTCTTCCGCTGCGGTATTTTGGGGGTGTTACAGAAGTTGTCACCAAGGTTAACAGCAACAATAGCAGCTCCAGGAGTGGGTGCTACGGTTCGGTTTGTGGCCCACATGGGTTTGTCATCGGCCATTGGAAATGGTTGATTGGTGAATGGGTTATAAACAACTAAGGCTTCGGAAAGGTTATTAAACGGTGGGTTTGGTATTCTTGGTACACGGTTGGTTGGTGGAACAAAAGGTATTATTCTACTTCTTGGTCTATGAATCAGACTTTCGGGATTAGAAAGAGGTGAAATTGGTTCTACTCCGGTTGATCGAGTGTTCATACAATTACCGAGTGAATCTCGGAATCCTTGGAAAAACTAGCAAAGAATGGAAACAATTTGAGAAATCAGGAAAAGTAACCGTTCGGTTGGTTGAAATACCGAAATACCGAACAGTTGGATTGGACAATTTTGAAATACCGATTGGTTGGAATGGATACCGATCGAATAGATGGCTCGGATTTTTTTTTTAGAAAAACGAACAAGAAAAGAAATGGAACTTTAAAACTTACAGAAAACACAATCAAAATCCCCGGAAACGGCGCCAAAAACATGATGTGCTCACAGTGTGTACAAGTTTTAAATTTATAAACACGATTACCGGATCTAGAAATAACATATACGAGCAAGTGAACTCATCCGTTATAGCAAGATTGGGTTGGTAAGTCGGGATCGTTCGCAGAGATTTGTGAGTGAATCGAAGCGTAAGTTTAAAAAGTAAATCTCTAATACTAGCGTTAAGGATTATAAGATAATTCAAATGATTAAAAACTACACTTGATTAGACTAGTTAACTACTCATAAGAAAAGCATGATTGTGATAACTTCCTTAACATGTTGGTAATCAGAATTAGTTGGTGTTCTAATCTATTGTTTCTACAAGTTAAACCTTCGTCAAGATTCTAGTTTATAAAAACAAGCATTAAGTTTAGACCAATCAATTCAAGATCAATTCAAGGTTCATAAAGTTGAATTAACAACCTTAAACATAAAAATAGTTTCTTGTTTAATCAAATACTCTTAAGAAATGGTCCATACAAAAGGTAACCTCAACATAGACAAGTAGGCTACAATTGATTATAAACTACTCAAACTTTCGACCAATTAGGCGTTTACAACCAATCCGATTTGATTAAAAAAAGTATTCTCAATTCAATTATACCTTAGTTCCTTTGTTCAGCCAAGAATAATTATGGTTAAAAACAATCATTCATAGACAAAAGATTATAACTAGTTGAATGATAACAACCCTTTCGGCCAATGATATTATAAGCTACTAGTTAAACTTGACTCAACAAATGTCACTATGAAACTTTAGTCTAATTGGGTTTTAGAATTGACTTGAAATTGAATTAAAACATGTTATCACAATCATAGACTAATCATTAAGTAATTAACATCATCTAAGCAAATGCAAAAGGTTACTAGCCACTCATAGCAAACATGAACATAAACTCAGAATATTGAACATTAGAAATCATAATCAAAGTCTTACAAATGTTGGAATATGGTTACAAATGACTAGGAAATGATTTCCTAAGTATTGGTGTTGACTTTTTGAAAGTTTGACCTCCGGATGTTGTGTTTTTGGACTTCCAATGCTTCCTGAACTTTTATGGACGAATTTGGAACTTTGATACTAGTAGATAACTATTTGATAGTTACTTAGTTGATGGTAGATGATGGTGTATTGAGTGATATATCAAATGAGATTGCAAATCCACTATTTATACTATTCCACAAGCCTAGGATCATTAATGCAGAAACTTGGCCTCCAAGGTGAATAGAAGGACATAGAATACCAGAAAGAATAGCCTAGAATCGGGTAGAATAAAGTAGAATGAAGTTTGCAAAAGTTATACGAGCTGACCAACCGGTCGGTTACGGGGCACCACCGATCGGTTTCATGGAACATCTGTGTTTAACCGGTCGGTTGGATTACAACCGATCGGTTACTCTGGACAATTTCATCTAATCGGTCGGTTGGAATGATGACCGACCGGTTGGAAGGGTTCTGACAACTAAAACTTTATCTTTAACTTGGCTCTTCGTTCTTTGTCCAAACTTGATTATTCCTTGTCAACGAACTTTGGAATGATGAAAACTTGGATTCTTCTTTGTGAAATGCTTGAATGAATTGAATCTCGAGATAGGAATGACAAATCCTTCATTTCCTTCACTTTTTCTTCCTTTTTCCTGTTTTTGGCTACAAATGCTTGCAAGCATACTTTGATACGATTATGTGACAAAAGCATATAAAAATAACCGAAAAACATACGAATAACGTCACTAAAAACATGCACAATTTAAGCGTTATCAGATTACTGCACTCGATAGACTATGGTTTGATCACAACCCTATTCTTTTTCATATAGACAAAATTGATTTTGGTCCCTCTCTGTTTAAATTGTATAACTCATGGCTTCTGAGAGATGGTTTTGATAACCTCATCAAAGAGAAATGGGAATTGCTTGATTCTAATTTCAAATGTCATCATACGTTTCGCCTTCTCAAAGTTAAGACCAAACAATGGAGCAACAACATCAAGACGTTGGAAAGAAACAATGGAGCAACAACATCAAAAGGATTGATGAGGGATCCATTATGCCTTTCGACATTGATCACCGCCTCATCCTTGTTCAAGAAATAGTTAAGATCGGTAAGTTTGCTTCAATGGATATTATTCAAAAAGCTCGTGTAAAATGGGATATAGAAGGGGATGAGAATTCCAAATTCTTTCACGGGCTCATCAATTAAAAAAGGTGGAATAAAATGATAGATGGGATTATGGTTGAAGGAAATTGGATCACGAACCCTTGGTTGATCAAGGATGCCTTCCTTCAATTCTACAAAAAGAAATTCCAAGCACAAGATACACAGGTTATGTTCTCTAACCTTCCTCATTCTCATTCCCTTAATTTCATGGTTCGAGAAACTCTTGAAAGACATGTTACCCTTGAGGAAATTAAGGAGGCCATTTGGGATTGTGGAAGTAGTAAAGCTCCGGGCCCGGATGGTTACTCTTTTGCATTTGTGAAGAAGTATTGGGGCATTATTCAGAAGGACCTTTATGATTTTGTTAACATATTATTTGTTACTTGTGTTATGCCTAATGGTGCCAATTCTTCATTTTTCACCCTTATTCCTAAGGTCAACAACCCCACCTTAATCACTAACTTTCGCCCTATTTCGCTTATTGGTATACACTATAAGATCATTGCCAAGATTTTAGCTAACCGTTTATCTAAAGTGATTGACAAGATTTTTAGCAAGGAGCAGTCGGCGTTTATTGCTGGTCGTGAAATTCTTGATGGCCCCCTTATTCTAAGCGAAATCATTAAGTGGTATAGAAAACGAAAAAAGAAGCTTCTCATTTTTAAAGTGGACTTTGAAAAGGCTTTTGATTCCATAAGCTGGAATTACTTGATTCACATTCTTTACAGACTTGGATTTGGTAACAAATGGTGCTCTTGGATTAAAGCTAGTCTCAATTCTTCGAGAGCTTCTATACTTATTAATGGTAGCCCTACGTCCGAGTTATCCATTAAGCATGGTCTTAGGCAAGGAGATCCTCTATCTCCTTTCCTTTTCATTTTGGTTATGGAAGGTCTCCATAATGCTTTTGAGGAAGCGGTGGCAAATGATATGATTACTAGTGTTAATATTAACAATTCTTCTATCAATGTTTCCCATCTTTTCTATGCAGATGATGTGATCATTACTACAGATTGGAATGCTAGAGACATGGAAAATATCATCCATGTTCTCCATGTTTTCTATCTAGCCTCAGGTCTCAAGATTAATATTCACAAGTTCAATATTTATAGTATTGGGGATAATGAGGATGAATTTTTTAGTATGGCTAGCAATGCTGGTTGTATTACAGGTGATATCCCTTTCAGTTACCCTGGTCTCCCCATTGGTTCCAATATGAAGTCTATCGCTAGTTGGAAGATGCTTGTTGATCGTTTTCATATAAGACTTTCCTCTTGGAAAGCTAATTTTCTGTCGATTGGGGGTCGTCTGACTCTTATCAAGTCTGTGTTAGGTAGTCTTGGTATCTTCTATCTATCAGTTTTCAGAGCCCCTGAATCGGTCCTTCAAGACTTGGAAAGAATTCGAGCTAAATTATTTTGGGGTGGTAATAAAGACAAAAACAAAATGGCTTGGGTCAAGTGGCCAATTATTCTTAATTATTTTGATAAAGGAGGGTTAAACATTGGCAGTCTTAAAGCTTTCAACCTTGCTCGTCTTCAAAAATGGCGTTGGAGGTTGCTTTCTTACCCAAACGCCCTTTGGGTTAAGGTCATCAAAGCTTTTCATGGTCAAGAAGTTGGTTTCAATATCTATCCCCCGGAAGGTTAATGTATTTATGTGGAGGATTTCTTTGGACTGGCTACCTCATAGATTGAATCTATCTTCTCATGGTATGGATATTCCAGCTATTGCTTGTCCATCTTGCAATGCCAATGTTGAATATGCTAATCATATTTTCTTCGAATCCGACACTGCTACCAATTTGTGGAAGCTCATTTTCGGATGGTGTGACATTCCTCTTTTTCAAGTTTCTTCTTGGGATTCTTTCAATGATTGGAACATCTCTTGGCATGCTTCTAAAGAGAAAAGCACAGGTTCTATGTTATTGCTACTTCGGTTCTTTGGTAGCTTTGGAGATACCGCAATAGCGTCACTTTTAATCTCCACCGTTGAGGAAAAGTGATCTCTTTGATAATGTTCATTTCTCTTCATTTTCGTGGCTTCACAATAGGGACCATATGAAGTTATCTTGGAATGATTGGCTTTTGTATCCCCTTTCGATCGTGCGCACTGGTAATGGTTAAAGTTGAGTTTGGTTTTTTCTTGAAGCTGGATTTCAAGTTCGATGGGTTGGGGTTCCTATACGCCAAGGTTTTTTCGTTTGGCGTCTTCGTCGGATTGAGGTTTGTACTTCTTTCTATCCTTTTCTCGGGGCTTGTTTGGTGTTTCATCAAAAACCATCCCAGAATGAAAACCGGTGGCTCGGCCTCCGGGATGGGGGGTTTTTCTTTTGCTGAAGTGAAAACCGATCCGTCGGCGTTCGTGTCAAAAGTTTTTTCATCCCTTTTGTCTCCCTTACAGTTAAAGTCTCGGGATTTTACCATTTTTCTTTGTTATGTAGTTCTTATTGCTGACTCTTTTGTAATTTGAGTTTCTAGCGTCTTGCTAGTCTCTTTTTTATTTAATTCCATCACTGCTGTTCAAAAAAATAAATAAATACCCCCTCCATGACATATTAGGTGTCTACAATGGTATCTTTGATTGTCCCATATTAAGTGTCCATTACAATAAATAAAGGAATCTTGATAACTAAATTTCCAATTTTGTCCTTTGTCTTTTATACTAGTAATTGTAATAATTTAGGGATAAATAGTACAATAGCCCAGTTGCCCAACTGTTAGGCATATCTAGCCCGTTTTTTGAAAATTCTCATATTAGCCAGGGCAACTTTTTAAGACTAGGCAACTTCAATCATAAAGAAACATGTGTCACGTATTTTTATTATGGGCAACTATACCTAGTTGGGCAACCGTAATAGTGCAACTGTTTTTTTGGTCATTTTACACATTATACTATATTTTACCAATTGACTTTTCCTAGGATCGTATACAAAAAACAAAATTACACTAAGAAAAATAATCCTAAACTATAAAAACAAACACTCTATCCTGTATCACCATTAACCCCTTACACTAAGAAAAAATATCGATTTACTATTATTTCAATCTCCAATGTTCAATATCCAGTATTATTTAACTTATTCAATCTGTTCCGGTTACTTTTCATGTTTCGTTGATTCGCACAATGAGTAACTGTTCATGAAACAGTGATCGTGCAAAAAAAAAGATTACCAACGATTGTTGATTTTATCAATAGAAATGTGGTATAACAGGGTATGTAAATGGTATTACCAATGATTTAAATCGTTATTGATTATATGTTTATGGTGTTATTCTATTGACCTGATTGACACCAAAAGTGTTTGATGTCAAATAATTGAAATGTTATCGTTAGTCGTTATAGTGTGTCAAAGGTTGGCGTTATATTAGTCTGTGTCTTATATAGAAGTTACTTGGGTTGTACAATTTTTTGTTGGTTTATAGTTTGTTTGTTAATTTTTAACTGTTTATGTGGTTTATGATTTCATTTGTGTTTTGGATTGTATTGCATTAGCCCCGATTGTATCCACTTTAGTTGAGACTTGTTGGTTCATAATGTCTAATCACTAATAAGGCGGTTTTATTTCTTTTTTTGGTTCTTAATGTCTCATCACTCATAAGCCCCTATTGTATCCACTTTAGTCGACACTTGTTGATACGCCAGGCATGAATCAAATAACTTCACAAGCAGTGATATATGCGTAGACAAAACAGTCTATTAAAATGGCCAATACTAAGTGGTTTTAGTTAGGTTCAAATTAGGCATTGAATGATTATTAAATATGCATTTGTATGTATCAGCTGAACTCTTGGTGATAGTGTTTATGGCGCCTGTATACATGTCTGCATACTAAATTTGTTATGTATTGTCGGTTCTGACTGAGCTTATGTTTTTGTTTTAGGACTATGAAGCGAAACTAATCATTTGGAGCAAACTCAACTACTTTTGGTTAATAAATCAGAAATTAGATGCAAAGCGACGGAACTTGTTTAGGAGTACTTGCTCTGGACAATAGCTTGATCTGTTATACTTTGAACATGAAACACACCTAATAGACTACATGGTACGGAAACAACAGCGAGTGGACGACTCTCATTATGATATGCCCTTCATCTATTACCTAGATGGACATACGCTGCATTTTGGTCGTACTGAGTTTTGTCTAATTACTGGCTTGCATTTTGGAAGTGTCAGTTTTGAAGTATACACGTCTGGTGATCTTAAATTCCGTGATAGGGTGTTTCCTGACAAGCAAGGGTTCATTGTAACCAACTTAGACCTCATTGGTGTCATCGAGGATGAAGACCAGTTTCGGAAGCTATCTGATCAAGACGCAACACGGATATCTCTTTTGTTAGTCCTAGAGGTTATCTTTATGGGTCGGTTGTTGACATGTGAAGTGGACGACACATTGATGAGGTTGGTTGAAAATCTAGAAGCTTGGAATGCATTTCCGTGGGGTGAACATATTTGGACTCATTTATATCACCAACTACATAATGTAATGGATACGCACATGGATAAACACCTTTTAGGATTGAAGAAAAACCCAACCTATGTTCCGACGTATACTTTGTCTGGCTTTGTATTTGCTTTCCAGGTTTGAAATTATTTTTATCGATGAAATTTTTCATCTCGACATGTTGAACGCTTGTTAAATTGATATGTTTGTGTTTTACAATTTGTTTAGATTTGGATACTTGAGTCTTTTGAGAGCTGTGAACGTTGGTGGACAAAAAAGCCAAATGTGATTCCTAGAGCGATAGCCTGGTCTAGGAAGTCGTTATTCAAAAGAAGTGACCGTTCCACCCTGTTTGCAAAGGTTTATCTTTTTGTAAGTAATAATTTTTTTTTACCATACAACAGTGAAATACCTTTAAGGTTACATACGTTATTTGTCCCCATTTATTTGTAGGACGTGACTGCACGTTTGGAACTCAGACCGAATACAACTGAGTATGAGTCTTCATGGTGGATAGATAGCCAAGTTTTTTTTTGCAAAACTATGTTCCCAAGGCTGCAGCCACATCCAAGTGCACCCTCATGGATGCTTATCTGAACAGGTTGGCAAAGGGACGCAAATGTGTCGCTGAGTCGTTGAAAGTAAATTCCACGCAACATAGGCCTAGTAATAGTTCGACAACGAAGAGGCTTAAGGATCGTGTCATGGCTGAGCTGGATGGCGAAGTATGGAAAGTTGAGATTATTATTGAGGTTACCTTTTATTCACCATCATATATCAAAAGATTGTGATGAGGCGAAAAATGATCCGTTTTTAGGGGGTCATTTAAGCCGGAATTCGAATTTATTTGATCAAATATTGCCCTAAATCGTTCCTTTTGTGATTTTAGGTACTTTGGGAGTGAAAACTGGAAAAGGAAGCAATTCGGACGTTTTTGGAGCATAAAAGTGAAGAAAACGCCAAAGTCTTAATTTTCCATGCTGGGAACAATAGGTGACGGCGTCAAGAGTAACTCCCTAACGGCGTCAAGAGCAAAATTCCATGATGATCCAGAAGAGATTTGACGGCGTCATGAAGGTAGGGCGTCAAGAGTAAAAGTCATGACGGCCTGGAAATGATTAAGTCTTGACGGCGTCAAATGTAGATCAAGGCAGTCCGAGATTAGTTTTGGCGGCGAGGTGACGGCGTCACAAGCTTTGTCTTGACGCCGTCAGACCCCTTTTCCTATATATAGTTTTCTAATTTTTCACATTTAAAGAGAGAAGTTTTGGGAGAAACCCTAAGTATGATTTTGGTGTAACTTTACAGGTTTTTCAAGGGTTCCAACCCCTTGATACCTTGCATGTGTAATCAAGATAAGTGTTCTTTTAATTCAATCAATATGTCTATGTGTTGGTTGTCTATATCTTGTTCTTGTCTTAATTCCATCATGCTAGGCTAGATCTATCTTGTGTTTGCTTGGATCTAATGAAACCTAGATGTTGATTATGTGTTGATTACTTGTTTATTCTTGTCTTGGATGAATGATTTATATGTTAGGCTTAAGAAAACTGGCAGATCTCCAATTGGTAACATGCTTGAACGTCTTAAGAAACATGAACCGACGCGCACTAGGTCTTTATTGGTTGTATTTAATGCATGAGCCACTGTTTACAATCCCTATAGTTGTGCTGGGCATGGTGTAGGAGGAGATAAGAGCTCATAGAATTGGGGAGTTAAGTGTGTCACCCCATGAATGGTATTAAGGAATACGATCCGTCATCCATACAATTATAACAAGTAATTAACGTGTAAAAGATGTCTAGGGAGTAGTGAAATCTAAGTAAACACATTTTCTCCAATTACTGCTCACAACTTTAGTATAAATTAGTTTATTTTCATTTTTAGTATTTTATTTTGATTGCATCTTAGTATTGGGTTAGTTGAATAGCAACTAATTCCGCCCAAATCCTTCAAACCAGAGATTTTAAATTGCTTTCATAAAATATAAAAATACAAAAAGAATCTTTCCTCACCTTTAGAACTAGTATTTAGGCTTTCTAATCCTAGCGACACTATTCCTAAGCTGAACGATCAATCCCCCGGTACTTGTCACTATACTATACTACAACGATCAGGTACACTGCCTGGTGGGGGTTGTAAGCTTCTCGAGATCCCTCGAGAGGTAAAGCCTGGTGCAATTCCCACGCATCAAGTTTTTGGCGCCGCAGCCTGGGGAATAGTTATTGTCTAGGTTAGAATTTCTTTTTATTAGGTCTACTTGCTAGATTCCTTTCTAGTAAGATTTTATTTTTATTTTTAGGTTCTCTTTAGTCTATCTTATTTCTTTGTGCCTTTGTTCGTAACCACCCGACATCATGGACAACGGGAACATCTTTGAACCCGTCATCCCACCACAACAAAACCCACCATTAGAACCCCTTAGGCCCCGAACCTTAGGAGAGTATTCCCGACCTAGCCACTAAGGCTACCGAAACACCATTGAGCTCACCGGAGCCAATGTGACCCCCTTGCGATCCGACACCATCCGGTTGGTGCAAAGTGGATGTGCATTCCATGGACTTCGTTCCGAAGATCCAAACCAACATCTTAAGGACTTTCTCAAAATTGTAGATTCCATAGACCTAGGTGTTGAAACTAGAGAGACTACCCGTTTACGCCTATTCCAATTCTCTCTACGGGATCAAGCTAGTCAATGGCTTGAGCATTTACCCGCGTGATCCATCACCACATGGGATGATCTCACCACTCGTTTCCTTGCTCAATTTTTCCCACCGGGGAGAACTACTAAGCTTAGAAATGACATCTTGATGTTCCAACAACGTCAAAATGAATCTCTTTATGAAGCATGGACTCGTTTCAAGGACTTACTCCAAAAAGTCCCTCATCATGGCATAGATCTTTGGCTCCAAGTCCAAATTTTTTATGACCATATCGACATCTCCACGAGGCGAGCCATTGACCAATCGGCCGGTGGTAAGCTACGTGATCTTAGTGCGGAACAATCATGGGAACTCATAGAAGATCTTGCTCTCTATGACAACGAAAGTTGGAATGATCCCCGCGATTTGAACAAAACGTTCAAGGCAATATCTTTGCCTTCGAACAATTCTAGCACTCCCGACCGTAGGATCATGGAACTTGAGGACCAAGTCAAGTTTCTCATGAAATCTTACGAAGCTCCTAAGCCTTCAAGCCAAGTGAACAAAATCATTTCTTCATGCGAATTATGTAGTGGTCCCCACGACACTCGTGATTGTGTGGAACTCCCCGGAACAGCTTTTGCGGACTACGCATCCACGCGTACTGACGAAGCGGGAGATAAGTGGTACACTTTCAAGCCTGAGCCAAACACTTACGGTGATTTATACAACCCCTCTTGGAAAAATCACCCAAACCTTAGGTGGAAACAAAATCAATCCAATTCTTCCAATCCGCCTAATCGTTACCAACCTAACGGTCCACCATCCAACCGTACTTTCAACAACAATCCTTCTAACAACTATGGTAGTACCAACAATCTTGAAGGATTAATGTCTAAGTTCATGTCATCTCAAGAAGCTCACATAGCTAGGTTTGAAACCGAATTCAACCAACAACAAACGGAGATGTCCAATAAAATTGACAACTTGTTGAAAGCCCTCAACAACCAAGCGTTAATCACACCTAGGAAGGACACTAGGGACACCAATAGTGGAATCCAAATTAAGGATCCCTCATCATCCAAACATGTCCACTTTGTCAATGTTGTCTCCATTAAGCCGATAGATAAGGAGATAGAGGAGAGTGACAAGGATGAAGTTAGAGTAGAAGCCGAGATTAAGGATGAGAGTAGGGAAGTTGAGGTTAACTAGGAAGAGGAATTAGAAGAGGTAGAGCCTATAGAAAAATACTTTGATAAGTTGCCCACCGAGGAAGAACGGGATTACCATAAGGATTTATTCGATAGTCCCGAGAGACCATATATCTTTGGCACACCCCTTATCAAAATGGGAGACCCCTCTAACATTAACATACCATGCAATATCGGGCACTTGCATATATGGAAAGCTTACATCGACCCTAGATCCCCCGTGAACATCATGACTAGGACTTATTACAATTGGGTGATGAAGAAGCAACTTAATTTTAGGATGATGCCCAACAAGAATCTGATAAGTAATTTTGCAGGAAGAGTGAAGGGTTTGCATGTGATTATAGGGAATCTCACCTATGAGATCGATTTTATGATAGTGGAAGACACTCGTCCGGTGATTGATGCTTGCCTAAGCCAAATAATATTTGGGATAGTTAGATTCAAGGAAGAGAATGATGAAGTTGCCTATCAAATGCCCTACAAGATTGAGCAATACCGCCTTCTCTCTAATTTTGAAAAAGATCACAAGCAAGCGGCTTATTATAGGAATGAGGAGGATAGACGTAGAGGAGTAGAATATGTAAAGAATAGGATGCTTGGTTTCTATAAAGAATGCTTACAACTAGGTCCGGAATACAAAACTGGTTTAGAAGACGACCTAGAGAGTGGAACCAATGATGAGGTCATGTAGTAACCCAAGACCTTGAGTCTAGCTACAAGACTCGTAAATAAAGAAATTCTTAGGAGGCAACCCATGTTTTGTGTGATTTTATTTTTGTTTGTTTGTTATTTGCTTCCGTATGCATGCTTAATTTTTATTGTTGGTTGATCATGTTTCGCAATTAAAAAGTGGAAATACTTAACTCCACCTAAAAGTATTTTTGCAAAAGATAAGTGTAAGGGGAAACCCCAAATATGTTTTTAAGAAACAAACCGATCATGATTCTCCACAATACTAAATGAACATGTATATTCGTATTTGTTAGAGTCAAATGCTTGTATTGAGTCATAATGAAGTTTTGCAGGATTTTCCAGGAAGTAGGACCAAGTTTTTCCAGAAATTTTCCAGAAACTTAACATAAGGATTTCTGCAGGTCAATTCTGACGGCGTCAGGTGTAAAAATCTGGAAATTTTACCGGTTTTGTTTTTCTAACGGAGTCTTATGGTTTTTGTGAATTATTAAGTTTTATAATCTCCAGGAGATCTGCAAACTTCATTCCACAAGCATTATATCTTATCTTGTTTTCTAGGATTTAGTAACTTATATAGGATGCCGCCGATTTTACGCGAGGTTGTCTTGTCTATTTTCTCAGGTTTTACAGGTTATGTATGACAAGAAGATGATTTATATTCTGGAAGGGAAGCTTTGATTGTTCATTTTCTTGGAGGAAGATTTAACCTGGCCACCTTATTATCCATACCGAGCGAATCAGGGGAGTATTTGATTTCATTCTCTTTACTTTTTCACTTTTACATTCTTTACTTGAACATTGGGGACAATGTTCATCTTAAGTGTAAGGGGAGGGTAAAAAGATGATACCTTACATATGCACTTTCGCTTGAGTTTGTTTTGTTTAATGGTAGATGTGTAATAAAACTATGAGAAATACTTGTTAATGTAATTTTAGCGCCAAATTTAAAATTTTTTACAACATTTAGGAGTGAAACTTTAGCCATAGCAAGCATCTCATGGATAGGAGATTGTATGACTAGCACATAACCGTATATTCAGAAAAATTTCCCACCCAAATATGTGAGGTTCGCCTTTAGATTTGATAGGAAAAGCATTTACTATTAGTGCTTATGAGTGTACCGGTAGTATTTAGATTCTAGAACTTGCGTTAGTGATGCATCCCAAGACCGCTAGTAAGACTACATTCGTGTAGTAGGATTTACTACATGATAAGAGGCATTAGGATCACCCTTGTGTTAAACCCGTATTATAATTACTTGACCATTTATGTCATATTACTTGGCTAGTTAAGTCAACTAATTTTTCCCACACCCTTAGCGTTGTACTCATTTTTAGTACACGAAACCCCTAGTACACCCCTCTGAGCCTATCTTTTCGTTTCTAACTTTAAGCATTTTACTTAAAGGAAGAATTTGTTACACCCCACTTAAATGTACAACCAAATCGCCTTAGCCTTCCGTGTATGCGCTCATTTTTAGTGCATTTTTGTTATTTGTTGAACCCTAAGTTAACTATCTAATTGATTACATGGTTGCTAAGTCGAGTCATATCATTGTACATATTGTTTTGGGACGATTGTGACTCATGGGTAAGTACTTATTTTATGGAGTAA
Source organism: Artemisia argyi (assembly GCA_030686995.1). NCBI lineage: Eukaryota > Viridiplantae > Streptophyta > Magnoliopsida > Asterales > Asteraceae > Artemisia > Artemisia argyi. Next base: position 34,998,924 of record CM060694.1, read on the forward strand.
TGGGGAAGAACATCATTTATTACCCCCGTATGTACGTTAATCTAAAAAGTACTCCAAGTGTTTTGATTTTCTTAATTCGAGTCATTAGAATAATTTATTGTAAAGTGTAACAATTCGCAATTTCAGGTTAACTTTTATTCCCGAAAATTTCACTATTCACTTTTTACTATTCACTTTTACTATTCACTTTTCACTATTCATCTCAGAAATTTTTATTTCATATTCTCGTAAGTTAAACTATTTTAACGATAATCCGAGAGTTTGACGCTCGTCGGATCATTTCTGCAAAAATCACAAAGCCGTGTCCGAGATTTACATTTAGGTTTAAACGTCCTTCTGGCATCCCGATATGTCCATAAAACATTATAAACAATAGAAATATGATTTTCTCTCATTTTAGGACAATTCCAAAAGTTTTGGAATTTTACGTTTTTCAGTTCAGCGTTTTACGCGAATTGCGCGTTTTAGACCCGTGTTTCCAGTTTTTAGCAGGGTTTTAGCACCCGATAGATCCTACCACTCATTTTATATTTTATTATGGACTATATTGACATGTTTAACAATACTTTCAAGTTTCATATTTTTACGATACCCGGTTTTACGTTTTGAGGCTTAATCATTTACGGTTAGCTTTTTACGGAGTCAAAATGCACAAACTAAGCAAGATAACACCAAGACTCATCATCTAGTCATCTTATCCATTCCAAACCGCCATTTAGGGGGGGGAGTCACCATTTTGTGGCTTGATCTTGACCATTGATCTCTAGGATGTTTACAAGTGTCTAAATTAACCATGGTTACATTCTAACCCAATATATGGTTAACTATTTTTCTCATCCTATAAATAGCCAACTAATAACACATAGAAAACTTGCACCACACCTTCTTATAACCTTCAAGTCCTAAAACCTAAAGCACTTCTCTTATATTTTGTAAGAAAGTTAACTAGTTTTTGAAAGAAAACTAGTGTTTGATCTTCAATCTTGGAAATTTTCTAAGAAAAGTTGTTATAACTTTAAAGTCTCCAAAAAGACGTCGTTATAATCTTCAAATAGCTTTGGACTTCAAGAAGGCGTCGTTATAATCTTCAAATAACCTCGGTTTATCATAGATTGCAAAGGAAGAAAGCTTATTCAATCAAAGTCCTAGTTCTTGTCCTAGTTTCCCTTTTCATTAAGGCCAAAAGTTGTAAGCAAACCCTAACATATTTTCTTGCTTAATTATCATTTACATGCTCTTTGTGTTCCTTTCATGCTATATATGTTCTTGTTATTGTGTTCATGATGTTTAAAAATGGATAGAACAAGTATTGGTATACATATGTTAACTTATGACAAGTAAACAAGCAAACTAGTGATTTTTATGGAGAACCACGACCAAAATAGTATAACTTTGATATTTGACACTTAATTAATGTTAAAGAGGACTTAACAAGGAAAACATAGCAATTTGAATCACCCAAAACGAGTACCCGAGTCAAAAGTTATGGCCATAAAAAGTTAGCGAAACCAAAACGGCAAAACTGCCTAAATACCATTCTGATCAAATTATGATTTTGAAAGTCCCACTACTGGTCCGATTCATCAAAAAGTTAAAACACGAAAGTTGTCCGGAACGACGTTTTCGTTCAGGAACAAAGAAGCTCGAGACCTGAAAACGCTTTCTGAGTGATAAATTTCTTCAAATTCTTAACAGCCCATTTTTAGACCAAAGTTACTATATAATCATTATAATTAGATGAGACCAAGAGGTCTAATGACCTAAAGCCGAGACCACAACCATGGCTAAAGCCAAGGTTGAGTCTCAAGATCATGGTAACAATGACCAAGGTCACGGCAAAGCCACGGCTAAAGACCATATAACTTTTAAAGATCAAAAAGCCTATATATATATATGTTAGCAAATACTACAATAGTAGGGAGCCTCATGTGAGGAGTTCATTGAGTAAGCCGTCGAGACGAGTTGTGGATTTACGAGTTAAAGTGTCCTGGCTCCTCGAACGTTTACTCCATGACTTCTGAATTATGTCGGCCCGAACGGTAGTAAGAGATGTACAACCTATACATGTTTCATAGACCACTTATATTCAACGACTTACATTATATACTAAGTACTACATCATGAACATTATGCAAGACATATATGGGCAATTCGTCGTATTCTTAGACGTTACTCCAAACCTAAGTCGCAACGTTCTATTATAGGCTGCTCTTAGAGACTTTCGCGATTCGACTATCATACTCATTACATAGACTTAAGGTGAGTCATAGCCCCTACTCTTTTAATTGTTCTATCAACTCTTTGGGGGAGATACATGCTACTACTTGCTTACTTGTACAAATTCACAAAACATTTATACTTGATTGTCTTATACTTGATTGTATTATACTTGATTTCATACATACATGACTGTCTTTTATCTTTGGGAAGTGGCTCCCAGTAAACTTATATCTTTGGGAAGTGGCTCCCAGTTATCTTTGGGAAGTGGCTCCCAGTTGTCTTTGGGAATTGACTCCCAGTTGTCTTTGATACATCCTAACATTTGCGAATGTTGGATACATCATAAAAGTGAGGTCTTCGGAGATGAAGTAGAGACTCACTTCTAATTGCTTAAATTGTCTTGATGAACTTATACATGTCTTATTCATACTATATATGTTAGCAGTGGGTTGTGAACACACAGGTTACAAGTCTCTTATGGCGGGACTTGTAACTGAGTGGATTCTCAATGCCTTTGCTGTGTGATCATTCTTTAAGGCTTTTCAACTATTTTAAGACAAACTCTATGAACTCACCAACCATTGTGTTGACACTTTAGCATGTTTATCTCAGGTTAGTAAGACGATAGCTAGTGCATGGAACTTAGAGTCAAGCTGCATATTCTGAAGACTTACGCTTTTATCATTTACCATTCAAAACACTTGTATACATTTATGTATCATACTTTGGAATCTCATGTTTGTAACTTTGAATTCATTAATCGAATGGTAACTTTTCAAAACGTCTCATTTAGAGTTCGTTTTCTATAACTTGTACTTTGTATTATGAAGTAGCACCCCAGTGACACAGTCTTCCGCTGCGGTATTTTGGGGGTGTTACAGATTGGTATCAGAGCCTTGGTTATAGAGAACTAGGTTGCATTTAGTGCCTAGACTATAACTGCTATATACGTTGGGACCTTCCTCTTTATTTGCCTTTCACACAATACATACACTTATGCTTTTTGGTTAGAGGTTTGCTTAGTTCCACGCTGTTAGATGATGTGACTTTAGTATTATAAGGAGCCCCAGAGATTCGTCGAGTCATTAAAAACATGGAGCTCAGTAATAACTAATTAGTTAACTTAATCTTGTGTTTGATGAGACACAAGATTTGAGTTAAATAATATTATTGCTTAGCTTTAGGGATTTGATGACTGGATTATCTTACTATCGGCCTCAGAAGGCGGATTTTGTGTCGGAAATTCTTAAGTAGGATGATTTAGAATCTCCTTATTTAAATGGATTGGGACGCCTCTTCAGTTAAATAAAGAAATTGTAAATCACCGAACCATAAGTTTATGAGACCTTACTTACATAAATTTGGACGCTTCTTTATGTAAGTAATGTGTTATAAATAAGTGGGCTTAATTGTAGCCGATACAACTCCTTAACCAGAACCTTAGACGAATCAGAGTGAACACAACTATATTAGAGATCCCGAATTCTCTTAGACACACCGTAAGGAGTTAACATCAACAGAACTTCGGGGCGAAGTTCTCCTTAAGGGGTAGAGACTGTAACAATTCGCAATTTCAGGTTAACTTTTATTCCCGAAAATTTCACTTTTCACTTTTTACTATTCACTTTTACTATTCACTTTTCACTATTCATCTCAGAAATTTTTATTTCATATTCTCGTAAGTTAAACTATTTTAACGATAATCCGAGAGTTTGACGCTCGTCGGATCATTTCTGCAAAAATCACAAAGCCGTGTCCGAGATTTACATTTAGGTTTAAACGTCCTTCCGGCATCCCGATATGTCCATAAAACATTATAAACAATAGAAATATGATTTTCTCTCATTTTAGGACAATTCCAAAAGTTTTGGAATTTTACGTTTTTCAGTTCAGCGTTTTACGCGAATTGCGCGTTTTAGACCCGTGTTTCCAGTTTTTAGCAGGGTTTTAGCACCCGATAGATCCTACCACTCATTTTATATTTTATTATGGACTATATTGACATGTTTAACAATACTTTCAAGTTTCATATTTTTACGATACCCGGTTTTACGTTTTGAGGCTTAATCATTTACGGTTAGCTTTTTACGGAGTCAAAATGCACAAACTAAGCAAGATAACACCAAGACTCATCATCTAGTCATCTTATCCATTCCAAACCGCCATTTAGGGGGGGGAGTCACCATTTTGTGGCTTGATCTTGACCATTGATCTCTAGGATGTTTACAAGTGTCTAAATTAACCATGGTTACATTCTAACCCAATATATGGTTAACTATTTTTCTCATCCTATAAATAGCCAACTAATAACACATAGAAAACTTGCACCACACCTTCTTATAACCTTCAAGTCCTAAAACCTAAAGCACTTCTCTTATATTTTGTAAGAAAGTTAACTAGTTTTTGAAAGAAAACTAGTGTTTGATCTTCAATCTTGGAAATTTTCTAAGAAAAGTTGTTATAACTTTAAAGTCTCCAAAAAGACGTCGTTATAATCTTCAAATAGCTTTGGACTTCAAGAAGGCGTCGTTATAATCTTCAAATAACCTCGGTTTATCATAGATTGCAAAGGAAGAAAGCTTATTCAATCAAAGTCCTAGTTCTTGTCCTAGTTTCCCTTTTCATTAAGGCCAAAAGTTGTAAGCAAACCCTAACATATTTTCTTGCTTAATTATCATTTACATGCTCTTTGTGTTCCTTTCATGCTATATATGTTCTTGTTATTGTGTTCATGATGTTTAAAAATGGATAGAACAAGTATTGGTATACATATGTTAACTTATGACAAGTAAACAAGCAAACTAGTGATTTTTATGGAGAACCACGACCAAAATAGTATAACTTTGATATTTGACACTTAATTAATGTTAAAGAGGACTTAACAAGGAAAACATAGCAATTTGAATCACCCAAAATGAGTACCCGAGTCAAAAGTTATGGCCATAAAAAGTTAGCGAAACCAAAACGGCAAAACTGCCTAAATACCATTCTGATCAAATTATGATTTTGAAAGTCCCACTACTGGTCCGATTCATCAAAAAGTTAAAACACGAAAGTTGTCCGGAACGACGTTTTCGTTCAGGGATAAAGAAGCTCGAGACCTGAAAACGCTTTCTGAGTGATAAATTTCTTCAAATTCTTAACAGCCCATTTTTAGACCAAAGTTACTATATAATCATTATAATTAGATGAGACCAAGAGGTCTAATGACCTAAAGCCGAGACCACAACCATGGCTAAAGCCAAGGTTGAGTCTCAAGATCATGGTAACAATGACCAAGGTCACGGCAAAGCCACGGCTAAAGACCATATAACTTTTAAAGATCAAAAAGCCTATATATATATATGTTAGCAAATACTACAATAGTAGGGAGCCTCATGTGAGGAGTTCATTGAGTAAGCCGTCGAGACGAGTTGTGGATTTACGAGTTAAAGTGTCCTGGCTCCTCGAACGTTTACTCCATGACTTCTGAATTATGTCGGCCCGAACGGTAGTAAGAGATGTACAACCTATACATGTTTCATAGACCACTTATATTCAACGACTTACATTATATACTAAGTACTACATCATGAACATTATGCAAGACATATATGGGCAATTCGTCGTATTCTTAGACGTTACTCCAAACCTAAGTCGCAACGTTCTATTATAGGCTGCTCTTAGAGACTTTCGCGATTCGACTATCATACTCATTACATAGACTTAAGGTGAGTCATAGCCCCTACTCTTTTAATTGTTCTATCAACTCTTTGGGGGAGATACATGCTACTACTTGCTTACTTGTACAGATTCACAAAACATTTATACTTGATTGTCTTATACTTGATTGTATTATACTTGATTTCATACATACATGACTGTCTTTTATCTTTGGGAAGTGGCTCCCAGTAAACTTATATCTTTGGGAAGTGGCTCCCAGTTATCTTTGGGAAGTGGCTCCCAGTTGTCTTTGGGAATTGACTCCCAGTTGTCTTTGATACATCCTAACATTTGCGAATGTTGGATACATCATAAAAGTGAGGTCTTCGGAGATGAAGTAGAGACTCACTTCTAGTTGCTTAAATTGTCTTGATGAACTTATACATGTCTTATTCATACTATATATGTTAGCAGTGGGTTGTGAACACACAGGTTACAAGTCTCTTATGGCGGGACTTGTAACTGAGTGGATTCTCAATGCCTTTGCTGTGTGATCATTCTTTAAGGCTTTTCAACTATTTTAAGACAAACTCTATGAACTCACCAACCATTGTGTTGACACTTTAGCATGTTTATCTCAGGTTAGTAAGACGATAGCTAGTGCATGGAACTTAGAGTCAAGCTGCATATTCTGAAGACTTACGCTTTTATCATTTACCATTCAAAACACTTGTATACATTTATGTATCATACTTTGGAATCTCATGTTTGTAACTTTGAATTCATTAATCGAATGGTAACTTTTCAAAACGTCTCATTTAGAGTTCGTTTTCTATAACTTGTACTTTGTATTATGAAGTAGCACCCCAGTGACACAGTCTTCCGCTGCGGTATTTTGGGGGTGTTACATAAAGTATGTAAAGATTCAAGTGTAAGGGGAATTCTCATCCCCTATGATGTATTATTTTGGATGGTAGAGTAAGAGTGTATGTAAAAAAAAAAAAAAAAAAAAAAAAAAAAAAAAAAAAAAAAATCGAAAAAAATAAAGAAAAAGAAAAACAAAAAAAATAGAAAAAGAAAAGAAAAAGAGAAAAACATACGGACTACCATCCCTTTTCATTCTATGTTCATTTTATGTTTTTTTTATTTTTCATTTATTAGCTTAAGTCGAGTCTAGTCTTGGCTTAGCAACGCCATATTGTACATGTAATTAACCAAGATTGTTAACTCGCCACCAGTAAAACTTCCTTTATCCAACAAAACCGTGTATTTCATATCCCTATACCTAACGTTACAACCCTTTAAAAGACCTCTTTGATAGTTTATCCTAGGTGCTTACGCCATGTGGTGGAGGTTTGATCCTTTCCCAAGCCTATGGTAATCTATTTTGCTATGACAGGTAGTGAGAGATATCTTCCGTTTTCATATTGTAATTTACACTTTATTACACCCGAGAGATGTGAGTATCTAAACACTATTTGTGAGGTGCTTATGTATGACCTCCGTGCTTGTCTATTGGTCTTTAGTGGAACGATTATTTGTTGTAATTACTTTTATATTAGTGTTAAATGACCACTAACTTGTCTTTTGAGTAGAATAAAAGCGCATTTGCTTGAGGACAAGCAAATCTAAAGTGTAAGGGTATATGATGAGGCGAAAAATGATCCGGTTTTTAGGGGGTCATTTAAGCCGGAATTCGAATTTATTTGATCAAATATTGCCCTAAATCGTTCCTTTTGTGATTTTAGGTACTTTGGGAGTGAAAACTGGAAAAGGAAGCAATTCGGACGTTTTTGGAGCATAAAAGTGAAGAAAATGCCAAAGTCTTAATTTTCCATGCTGGGAACAGTAGGTGACGGCGTCGAGAGTAACTCCCAGACGGCGTCAAGAGCAAAATTCCATGACGATCCAGAAGAGATTTGACGACGTCATGAAGGAAGGGCGTCAAGAGTAAAAGTCATGACGGCATCAAATGTAGATCAAGGCAGTCCGAGATTAGTTTTGGCGGCGAGGTGACGGCGTCACAAGCTTTGTCTTGACGCCGTCAGACCCCTTTTCCTATATATAGTTTTCTAATTTTTCACATTTAAAGAGAGAAGTTTTGGGAGAAACCCTAAGTACGATTTTGGTGTAACTTTACAAGTTTTTCAAGGGTTCCAACCCCTTGATACCTTGCATGTGTAATCAAGATAAGTGTTCTTTTAATTCAATCAATATGTCTATGTGTTAGTTGTTTATATCTTGTTCTTGTCTTAATTCCATCATGCTAGGCTAGATCTATCTTGTGTTTGCTTGGATCTAATGAAACCTAGATGTTGATTATGTGTTGATTACTTGTTTATTCTTGTCTTGGATGAATGATTTATATGTTAGGCTTAAGAAAACTGGCAGATCTCCAATTGGTAACATGCTTGAACGTCTTAAGAAACATGAACCGACGCGCACTAGGTCTTTATTGGTTGTATTTAATGCATGAGCCACTGTTTACAATCCCTATAGTTGTGCTGGGCATGGTGTAGGAGGAGATAAGAGCTCATAGAATTGGGGAGTTAAGTGTGCCACCCCATGAATGGTATTAAGGAATACGATCCGTCATCCATACAATTATAACAAGTAATTAACGTGTAAAAGATGTCTAGGGAGTAGTGAAATCTAAGTAAACACATTTTCTCCAATTACTGCTCACAACTTTAGTATAAATTAGTTTATTTTCATTTTTAGTATTTTATTTTGATTGCATCTTAGTATTGGGTTAGTTGAATAGCAACTAATTCCGCCCAAATCCTTCAAACCAGAGATTTTAAATTGCTTTCATAAAATATAAAAATACAAAAAGAATCTTCCCTCACCTTTAGAACTAGTATTTAGGCTTTCTAACCCTAGCAACACTATTCCTAAGCTGAACGATCAATCCCCCGGTACTTGTCACTATACTATACTACAACGATCAGGTACACTGCCTGGTGGGGGTTGTAAGCTTCTCGAGATCCCTCGAGAGGTAAAGCCTGGTGCAATTCCCACGCATCAGATTGCCGTCTGTAATTGATGTAATATACTAGTTAAAAAAACTTCTTCCCCATCTTTCAGGTTATTGCTCGTGATAGAGCTGGCGGATTACAAGTGCCTGTTTTTTTGCAACAAACGAGTATATACTTTGAATCTACTTTTTAATGTTGTACAAATATAATTATCCCTAACACTTTGGCTTCATACTGGTGGGAAGAACAGTGTGTACTGTTCTTGTACAAATATAATTATCCCTAACACTTTGGGTTCATACTGGTGGGAAGAACAGTGTGTACTGTTTCGTTTATTTGGTACTGGTAGGCTAAAACTTACTACTGCTCGGTTACGCTTGGTACTGGTAGGTTAAAACTTAGTACTGGTCGGTTACGTTTGGTACTCTTTGCCAGTAAATTGGGTAATACGCTACCCTAGTTTACATAAACATATCTTCAACAGAAACATAACCTTTATTTACTTGATTAAATGAAACATATCTTCAAGAGTTTCACCAGATAGGCGATTACAATTTTTTTATAACAATTGCATATATACTTTCAATACACTTTTAAACGATGTACTAATATAATTATATCACTGGAGAAACTTGATATTCAAGCACATTTCCCAAACACGAGGCCTGAATTTTGTGAATCACTTAACAAAATATACCGAAAAATGATTACGTTGCCTGATTGTGATGAAGAACTTGTTCAGGTACAATATGTTATTTGCAAGGCATACAAATAAACCGTCATGTTATTTGTGCGGCATATACAAACCGCAATATGTAATTCGCAAAATACTTTTTCAGGAGTATCTTATTCAAGAGGAATTGAGTTTGGCGTTAGCAGAGGAAGAGAGGTTGCAGATACAACAGGATCAGATGTTGGCAGAAGACAACCTAAAAAGACAAGAAGAGGCTAAGAGGTTACGATTGGAAGAAGAAAACAATTTGAAGATGGAGGAGGAGAAGAAGCAAAAAAGAAAAGAGTTTTTGCAATCAGACCACTATCAAAGATATTTGGCTAGTGTACATCCGAGCAAGAGACGACATTATTTGCAACCTGTTTCGGAATCAAACAATGCTAAACGGGTTTGGCAGAGAATAAAAAAACATGGTCCTAACGTTACTCACCCAGCTATTGCTGAATTGCTTACAAGAGTTCAACCTTGGGTTGAGGTATTGGCATTAAGAAAATTTAGTTGACATTTTCTTTTGTTACCTGTTTCACCTTGTATCTTATAAAGTCAATAACGTTTGTAGGATCTCTCTCGATGGTTCCATACTGTGGAAAATGTCTGGCTTACCGATGAAATTGAAATATTCCTGGGTCAACCGCCATACACTCAGGCGTGTAAATTTCCATGGTCCGATGACTACACCGTTGACCGAAATTTCTGGCTACGCTTAGTATGCTTAGACCCGACTAGAAATGGTTGGCTAACTGAGCAGGTGAGCATACAATTGATATTGTAACTCATTGGTTATGTATAAAATTTGCCTCTCACCCTTTCTCAAAATTTGCAGCACATAGACTTGTGGGTTGACTACATGTGGCATGTGAGACCCAATAATGCAAACTGGGCGATGGTTAGTTGTTACTTTTTCCAGATTCTTCGTCAAAACGGCACGCCATCATTTTATGCAGATGGCCAGAGGTATCCCTGTCCATGGAGCGATGTTGATCAGGTAATATGTTTACCGCCTTACGCTTAAATACAAGCTTTCTTATTCCAACTTACCAAATCGGTCACTTTATACTTCACTAATTTCATCTGGTTGGTTTGAGATGTACTGCTTATTCATGAATACCGCTGAATCAATAGCTATATATTGTTTATATGTTGTTCTCCCTCAAACAAATGTCGGTTAAACAGTAACACTTTAAAAAATGTCCAATACGACTAGCCAGATTTAGATTTGTAGGAATTATAATAAAGAATATTATAAGCATGTATTTTTTGAACATACTTTTCCCGCCTAATGTATGTCCAATTTGTTCATACTCAAGGTTTATATTCCGATCAATGAAACGGACAAACACTGGTGTCTTGCCCATTTTCATATACCATCTGGCGTGGTAACATTCTATGATAGCGGCGACACATTTGACTACAAAAACCGTGGCTGGTATATCCTTGTTAGGAAGTGCTTATAGGTACGTTGTTTGTATACACAAATCATGTGATTAACCTTTTTATTTTCCACAACCGTGTACCAGTGTGCAACATATGGTTTTAAGTATACATTTGTAGTTAAACACATGCAGCATAACAAATACTCATAGCTAATCAACCACATAAAAGGGAAGTACACGACTCGCCCATATGATAGCATAATACAGTAACCAACTATTAATTTTACTTAGTCAGTCGGCATACAAATATGTTTACACATACTATGGTTGCTGTTTCTGTATCCAGGTTTAGGTGTTACCGAACCTTGTTTTTTATTCTTATGTTTTAAATTTGTTGCAAGTTAATATAATACATTCAGCTTGTCCAAAAAAACTACTCGTATTAGTTTCCCTATAGTTGGATATGTTGCCCAAGAAATCATATAATAGTTGCACCACTTTCTATGTCCAGATATGGTAAAGGTCAACTTGCCCTGCCACAATCATTTCCCAACTTGTACTCCTTATTAAAAATGTTAGGCTTAATGTGATGCCTAATAACTTGACAAGACATTGCTTTTACAACTTGACTTTCCTCATCAATAAAATATGGCTTACTTCTACTATAAGAGTCATTATTTTTATTTTAATATATTTGCATATTAAAATGATCCATGTTAGACCCAACTGTATCCTTTTATTAACTAAATGGTTTACAATTTACATTACATATATTTGGGCACGTAAATCCTAGTTAGAGCCATTAATACTATAAAGTTATGTCGTTAATGACCAACCGGAATAAAACTTACAAACATTTGTTGAAACAATTACAAGATACACATAATATTTTGAAAATAACAAATTGTCCCTGACATATACAAATAATCCATTGACTGTAGTAGTACAATCAAATAAAAAACATAAAGGTTATTTAATTAACCTTTTAAGTACACATACCTTTTTAAACCATTGGGCAATATTTCAACTAAGCTGCCCAGCTAACTTTATTAGTTGCCCAAAGTATTTAACAAGTGTTTGTGGATTATTGGACAAGATATGATAGTCTCTGGCTCAAATTATTTCACAAATCTCATCCTCATTAATAGTATTTGGCTTACTAGCCACAAAAAAACTTGACAAGATACACATTGACTTTATTAGTACATCTGAGTGAAAAACATATTATTTATTTTATTAACTTTGTAAGTACACACAATTTTATTTGTTTTGCATTGGGCAATATTTCAACTAAGTTTCCCAGCTAATATAACAAGTTGATCAAACTATTAACCAAGTTGCCCAACTTTATTACAGTTGTATTGTGAATTAGTGGACAGGATATGACAATCTCTGCCCAAAATTATTTCACAAATCTCATTCTCATTAATATTATTTGGCTTTATCAGCCACACAAAAACTTGACAAGATACACATGGACTGTAGTAGTACATCCAAATAATAACATAATATCTTTATTTTATTAACTTTGTAAGTACACACAATTTTATTTGTTTTGCATTGGGGCTATATTGCAACTTACTTTCCCAGCAAACATAACTAGTTGCCCAAACTATTTCCCAAGTTGCCCATCTTTTTTTAAGTTGTGTTGTCAATTAGTGGACAGGATATGACATGTTTCTGCCCAAAATTATTTCACATCTCTAATCCCCATTAATATTATTTGCCTTACTTGCCACACACAAAACTTGACAAGACCCCACTGTTCACCAATTGACTATAGAAGTTTATTCATTTTGACTTAATTCAAATCTAAAGGTCATCCCGCTCTATATATAAATGTTCCATATACTACTACAATTTCATACAAGTCACATTTACACACACACACAAGCGTTCACTTGCCATATCTATGGATCAACAAAACCTTTTGAAAGATCTGCTAACCTCAATGTTTAAACTAAACATTGAGAGTGACTTTAAGTTGATAAAGTCCCTACATATGGAGGTTGTAGACCTTGCCCGCCGTTGCAAGGAAAGGGGCGAGCAGATCAAACAGCTCCAGACTGTTGTTAGGTCCACTCTCACTACGCAGGCTTTAGAGTTGCGGGTTGAGATTCAAGATGAGGAGCTGGAAAAGAATAGGAGTCTGATGCGATGCATCAGTGAAACTCAAATAAAAGTCCTCAAAACAATCTCATTTCTTGCAAAAATGAAGAAGATCAACTGAACCACAATTCCTGACCTGCGATGTGCTTGCTCTTAAATTCTGTCAATATTGTCTTTTGTGTTTTGTGTTATCATCTATGTACCTCTTGTGTTCGATGTACTTGTTTTTAATTTTACAATGAAAGCAAGCAAGTTTATGTTATACTCTGTTTTTTAACCACTTTACTGTAGTGTTACAAAAGTTTATATGAATAAATGAAACCATGTAGATCATGAATTGCGTCACAAATATACTGAGCAAAGTATTTGAAAAAAATATATATACACAAAACAAGCAAAAAACAATCAACTATTTATGGCACACATTGCTAGTAAATGGTTAATCTTTAGCATCAATATTTACAAAATATCAGATAAGATTGGCCCTCTATGTATAATAACATTGTACACTGATATACAGGATCGACTTCCACTAGTTCTACACCGTGCCGATGTTTTTGAGAAGAAAGGAATGGATTCGTCTTAATATAACATTACATTTAGGCTCGAGGAGAAAGTTCCAAAACAATGTGGTATATTTGGTGATTGTGGTGTTTGGGTGTGTATATTTCTATATCGTTTGTCACATGGTATATCTTTGGATGTTGATGACCCCGTTGACGTTGCCTTAGCATATTGTGAAAATATGGTCCGGTTTTATTACAATCACAGATATTACCCTCTGTAACTGATAGTTTTTTCTTACTTCATGTTATGTCTCCTTGTATTTTAAACTTTTTCTTATGCATATTATTTACCATGTCATATTAGTTTACAACATTATATTATAAATCATTGTCATCATACACATAACATGCATACACATAACTATGGATTCACACAACAATAAAAAAAATAAAAAAGGCAGGAAAAAAAAAGTTTACACTTCAAGTTACTAAACAACCAGCAATACCTATCCAATAGTAATTGAATACAAACTTATTTACTATTTGTAACTTGACCCTATTAAACTAAAATGTCTCCTATATGTTAGTTACAATAAAGTTATAGAATATAGTGATGCATACACATAACTCTGGATTCACACAACAATAAAAAAAAATGAAGGAAAAAAAATTTACACTTCAAGTTACTAAACAACCCGCAATACCTATCCAATAGTAATTGAATACAAACTTATTTATTATTTGTAACTTGACCCTATTAAACTAAAATGTCTCCCATATGTTAGTTACAATAAAGTAATGTCTATAATAGGAAATCCTACACACATACATTAGTACTTGTTGTATCATCATGGCTTACTCTCATCCATCTCATCCAAAGAAAGTTCCTGCAAACCCCCTAGATGAATCAGTTGACAACAATCAAAGGTATGCATTTCTTTATTTTATATAGTAAAATGAGTATTTGGTTGCTTCATTTTTGGGTTTCAAAAAACGTTTATGTTTCTTGTGGACAGGTCCCTCCTCAAATATGATAAGGGATATGGTCTGTTTGATATTCACTACGATGGTTGTTTCATCAGTTTTCCCTGTTTAAAGTATGAAAATGGAAAAATAATGACAGTGAATGTTTGTAAGTCCAAGAGGATGAACTATGAGGCCCTGCTTGACATGTTAGGAGATAAACTTGTACAAGATATTCGACAAGTTTATTTTTGTTCTCCAAGACTTTCTGTACAACAAGGCTTGACATTAGTTGAAGGTGACAATGATATGGGAAAGATGTATAATTTGGGGGATTCACTAAGTTTAATTGATTTGTATGTTTCCCATATTCCTCAAAACCTTTCATAGTACTATTATAGAAATATGACTTTTGATCCTGCTGATGTCAAAATAAAAGCAAATCAAGCAAAACATGACAATGCTTTGCTAGTTGCTATGTCTAACTCGCATCCTGCTCTTATTGCATTGGAGAACGAAGCACTTTCAACCCCTCCTCTAAGAACACCTCCATCCCGTCCTCGAACCAAAGGAAGACAATTTTAATGTAAGAATCTTTTCAAAGAATTTTTGCATTCTGATTATATTGATCATGATTTTTATTTTTCAGATGAAGATTACATGCCTGGTGTCCCTGGAGTTGATGTTCCAGCGATGGATGTTGGTTGGTCTACGTTGTCTCCGGGTGAGTGGGTAAATGATGTATGCAGCAATCATTGTTCTAAATTGCCAAGTGTTGCTAATGACTGTTTTGCAAGTGAGGTTGATTTGGATGAAGGTGGGTCTCAAGTCCTTCAACATGAAGGGATTAGTCTGCATCGTACGACGTGTTGACGTGTTTCAAAGAAGAGGACATCCAGGAATTTCTGTTTTGGCTCGCGAACTGCACCTTTGAGAAGGCAAAAGATGGCAAGATATTTTTGATTTCTACACAACCAGCGGGTGGTTGGAGGTCTTACAAAAACACGTAAATGGTTCCTAAGGGACGGTAGGTTGCATTCTAGGGTTGTTGTAAAGTACTTGCAACCGCTCTTCGGGGTTCGAAAACCTTTTTTTTCGCAAGCTTCTAATTAACTAAACCGTACGCACTGATATAGTCTTTAGGGATCCATCCTTTTTTTTTTGTTGAACACGCGTTTTATTTTTTGCTACACATTATGAATGCTAACAAAATGTTCAAAAAAAAGAGAACAAACCAAAAAAGTGGATGTATCCTTTGTTAAGTTCAGTTGGTGTGCAAATGTATTGGGTTGTATGTTTGGTGCGTGTTCATACCAATCTTAGTAGTTTGTATTCAACTTAAAATGCAGTTCATTGTGAATTGTTTGTATTTATTTTTTTGTTTATCTTAACCACACTTACTTTTTTGGAGCACATAATAGTGCGTTTGTTTTATCAAAACAATTGTTACTCTTTTTAGGGCAACCAATTGTTTTGGCGGGTGTTTTTCTATGTTTTTGGCTCCCAATTTGTACACATCCCCAAATAATGGATGCCCAAATCTTATGACCCCTCCACCTGTACACGCAGCAGAGTCAGACCAGTACTACCAAACGTACCTGATTTGGAATAATAATCAAAAAAATTGTCAGGATCTAAAAAACGGGATTCTTTTTGGAATAATAATCAAAAAAATTGTCAGGATCTAAAAAACGGGATTCTAGTCATTTTAATCGGATTAAAATGGTTGCGTATGCAGAGTTTTTACAATCCCCCTTGGCCGAATCAACCGTTTGAGTGTGTTTGTATGTTAAGACTATTTGCTGTCTATAAAAATATAAAAAAAAAACTAAAAAAATAAATTGATACAAAAATTATATTATCTGTTATGTTGTTTTACCTATATACTTGTTTGGCCATATACTTATTTGCAGCAACTGATTTGTTTCAAGGTGACAATTTCAATATCTTGTGTGGTTTTGATGGCTACATTGTTAACTAACTTTGATGAACTGGACAAGAGGATTTCAAATGTTGAAGATGTGTTTGCATATCTGCAATGTGATTAATATGGTTAGCAGTCTTGGAAAATTGAGTGACCATTTATACGTGTATGACTAGACAAGATATGTGCTTAAGCATAACTAATTGACATTGCATCACCATACATCCACAACCAACGGCTAGTTGATAGAGCAACAAATTTATTTGAAACACTAATTTTGCAAACGGGAGAAACTTACAACTAAAAGCAGCTTAAGCAAGTATCACTAACCCATGGCACTACATTACTTGCCTATTAACAACCCAAACCCAACACAAACAACTGCAAATGATACTAACAAAATGAAAACCAACCGCTCATACAACTTAAACTTTGACTTCATATCATTAAGCTCTTCTTCCATGATTGACTTGTCCAAAGCAATAGCATCAATCACCTGCTAATAGTTGACAATATTGTTCCTTCGTTTCTCCTTTTGTAACAATCCAAACAACAATTCTTGATAGTATTCACTTGGGAGATCATCATCTAAAAACTCATAAACTCGACAAACTGCGCATTTTACAAATCTTTTACCAGGATTTGTCCTTGTAGTTGCTGTCAAAACTG
The DNA here is from genome assembly GCA_030686995.1 of Artemisia argyi. Taxonomy (NCBI): domain Eukaryota; kingdom Viridiplantae; phylum Streptophyta; class Magnoliopsida; order Asterales; family Asteraceae; genus Artemisia; species Artemisia argyi. The sequence continues at coordinate 35,016,041 of CM060694.1, forward strand.
TTAGTCGAACACCACAGTGACAAGAGAATTCGGTTTTGCCATTAATTACCCGTCGTATCGCTCTATTTCGGTTATTCATATTTTAGGGTTTCAAGGTTTTATACAATTGGGGATATTTGGTAAAGTTGTATGTAGTGGGGTATATGTATATAAAAGGACAAATAAAGTTTGCACGTGCAGCGTATTTTTACTTAATGTATCCAATTTTGGAAAAAAATTAAATATACACCTGCATGGTCTTTCTTTATTACTACTTAAAGGGCCAAAAGTGACCTTTTTGAAAACATCTTGTATCCCCACTGTCCCACACCACATAAACCTGGTTGTTCCAAATTACCATATCCCCAAATTAGGTGAAACCCTAAGTCACTGTCACTCCAAGATTCCAACATAAAACAAAAACAAATTGTTGTCCTTATCATATTTAATTGACATAAACTAGGTTTGTTGCACTTTCCCATAACTAAATTATTCCCTTTTTTTGTTCATATACATATGATGTTTCATTTATTTAATTTAGTTTGCATTAAATGATTTTATTAATCATTTTTTTTTCTGTATTCATGATTTTTTGTTTTCTGGTTTTTGTTTGTTCAATTTTTTTGTTTTTTTTTCGTGCAGTTACTTTGGCTTTTGCGTAGTTATACTTAATCGATACTCATGTTTAATTATATTTAATCAGGATAAAAATGAAGAAAGAAGTTGACTTTAAAGTACACACACATGGGAAATTTGCTTTTAATCCTCTGCGTTATGTTGATGGGTGTGTTTGCCACATTGTGTGTTATAGCACACACAATGGTACTTTCACAAGGGCACTTGATCATGTTATGAAGGACATTGAGGGTGATAAATGGGCTTTCTTTTATTGTAAACCAAACATGTCACTTGAGAATGGCTTAACTTTACTACATACTGATAATGACGTCCGTAGATTTTTTTTTCACGCTGTCGCGCACGGTCCCATAAACATATTTATCGCGCACAAACAACAGCCATTGTCAAAGTATTATTTCAAAAACATGTTTTGGCAAGAGGAGGACGCTGGCCATCATTGCTGTTGTGCGACTCCGTTCAAAAGAAGGATGACTACTAAACATCTTGTTATCAGCAACAGTGATGGTGAGATAAATGTCAATGTAAATGGTACCGGTAATGGAGGTGGTGGACCACGGGATGCTATCTTGTTGTCCGAGGTTGGTGTACAAGGTGATAGTGCAAACGGTAACGGTAAAGGTAAAGCGAAGCTGTATGAAGATGATGTCATAGAAATAAAGACAGTTAAGGGTGTAAAGAAACATAAGGAACAACTTGATGGATCTGATTCACTCGGTGAAAGCAGCTATCAAGTTGTCAAATCATACCGGAGGGCAGTGATAAATGGTCGAGCCAAAATGGTTGAAGTGCCATATCAGTGATTGATGGTTGGTACGTTTGTTCACTTGCATTCATAATTTATTTTACGCAATCATTTCCAGTAAAACAATTGCTTGAATTATACCTTAAGAGCAAAAACACACACTTTATTACATAGTTTAGTACTGATGTTTATTACACATGGCACGTCCCACGCTTTTTATTCTTACTTAAACAATACATAGTACCAACTAGGAAGTGAGTGCATCCATTTAAATTTAGTGTCTGTCATTCTAGCACACCGATCAAAGATAAGGGGACTTTACTGTAAGAAGTCAGCTGGAGTAGCGAAATCTGATAGGAAAGTAATCTCCGGCTGGGATGAGTTCGGCTGTTCCTCTGCTTGACTTGAGTTGGGTACCTCTGCCGCATTGCAATTATTTTCATTAGATGAGCCCTCCACCACACGAGCCTTTTTGCTAGGTCCTGCTGGACCTTTGGTAACCCTTTTGGAGTAGACCTGTGAAATTAAAAAAGACATTAGATGCAAAAAAAAACACAACAATTTACTTTTGTCATAATAATTCGAATGTCAACCTTCTCTTTCACCATGATTGCATTATACGTAAGGCGGTTATGTCCTGCTCCTCCACACCTTCCACAAGAGTTCCTTGTAGGTACCTCTCCTTGAGATGGAATTCTGTTTCTTTTTTTTGGTCTACCTGCTGGTCGCTTTGTTGCAAGAGGGGGGATACAGGATCGATGTCGTCTGGAGTGTCCCACTCCGTCACGTCTTTTAAAGGATAAATGATGTCTTTGTATGTTCCTTTAAGTGTAGTATTATAAAACCAAGATTTAGCCAGTTTTTTGACACTAGTAAGGCCAGCAAATCTACCCACGGTAAGCCCGAAAGCTGTCATTGCCGACAAGTGCAATGCCCCTGTTCCAAGTAAAAAATATGACGTTTCTTCATGTCGCGTACTTCGTATAATCTGTCCTTCTCAATCCCCATAACCTTCCAGCTAGCACTTTTGGCCATTCCGCCATTGACTTTCGTAGTCGCCCATTCAGAAAGATCGTCATCCGGGGCATCTAACGGTAGAAAATAAATTATGATTATTCACTAGTACCTCATAATTCGCCAGTAAACTTAATAACAAATTGGATCATTTATTACCTGCGTGTTTTGCTCGGCGGTGGTAATACCAGTTCTGAAGCAGAGCTCTGAACCATTCAATCAGCGTCGTGATTAGGCAGTGGCGCACAAGCTTCGTCAAAGCATTTATGGATTCAACACTGTTTGATGTTAAGTAATTGTATCTCTGCCCAGGACAATGTGCCCTTGACCATTTCTCGACCCCTGCTTCAATAAGTTTTTTGTAAGCCTGCGATCTTACCGAACGTATATCCGACATTAGCTTTTGAAAAGCATCCGTTGTGTATGCTTTGCATGTCTTCCAGTATAAACATTTCAGTATCTCACTGTGCATCTTTGTATTTAACATCAAATGGCGACAACAATAGCCGTGAAATGCATTCGGGAATACAGCGTTACATGCAGCGGTAATTCCATAATGTCTGTCAGATATGATTGCCAAATTAGGAACGTCCCCAATGCATTCTTTGAGTTTTGTCATAAACCACGTCCATGATTCAGCACTCTCGCCTTCAGCAACACTAGTAGCAATCGGTATAATCTGATTGTTTCCGTCCATTCCGACAGCAACCATATTTGTTCCTTTGTATAGCCCTTTTAGATGTGCCGCATCAATTATGATAAGAGGCCGCAGATAGCACAGGAAACTCTTAATCTGAGAATGTAACAAATACAATGGTACATCAAATTGAAAACCTTTATTCAATTTGATAGACAATTAGTTTATTGTTAAGCTAATACGAATGTATTTGTTTGTTGTTTGACATGGCAGGTGCTGTATGCAAGTAAAATGGTTTAATTTTATGAATTGGTATGTAGTATATAATAAAACGGTTTATAAACAAGTATGTATGTTGAACCTTATGTACCTGTATATGGAGGTACATGTTTCTGTATGACTATGAATATGGAATATGACTATGGTGTATAACGTATGCTATGCATAGTTCCTACTGCTTATTTAGAATAATGTTGTGTTTTTCATTGCCTATGGGTTTTCCTTATTTAATTATACCGCAATAGTAATGTATTGCATGATTTTAAAAGTAACTAATTTATAACAAACCCTTAAGAACAAATTTGATTTCCAACTAACCAAACAAGATAAAAAGGATAATAACATGCTTACCGCAACACCGAATCTGATAAATAGGTTCTTAAAACGTCTGGCATCGTCGGTCTCTATGTGTGTAACTGTGTCCCTGTTTGCCAGCTTCAGGTTATGACAATATAATGGCAGCTGCTCAAATGATGCCCTTGGGCATCCCTGATTTGATTCCAGTGCCAAATGCCTGCCTCTCCAAGCTCGTTTGTATGAAACGTCAATATTCATATCCAAATTCAGATCATGTACAATGTCCTTTGGCCTATACACTCTTGTCGGATCTGCGAGCTTTGGGGATATTATTCTAGCCAATGTTTTTGCATATGCATTTCGGTGATTTGGATTGAATACGATTTTCGAACATAAATGGTTGTTGTTACTGATGTGACTTTAAATAGACTAGTATCCCCAACTCGATGACTGTATATGTGCCACTTACATTCTGGTTGGCTACACTTTACATTGTATCTTGTCGGGTTCGATCTGACAACACAAAATTGATACCCTTCTTTTAAACATTTCACACTTATCTCATAGATGCAAGTTTCCTTATCGTCAAACAGATCATTAACCTTTACACCACCTTTTTTGATGTTATAGTCAACAGTGGGTAAGTGTGGTGGGAGTGGCATACAGTTAATATTAGTGAGTAGCAATTGGTTCTTTTGGAGTAAATTGACTACGGGGTATGGGGAGAGTGGTCGACGACTAATGTATGCACATGAAACGGCGTTTCCAAAGCAAGAGTTTTGAAAACTTCGACATCGTCATCATTAAGTAGGGTGGTTTTGGTTTCACTTATGTTGTACGATAAAATGATTGCGTCTGCATCGTTCAAGTTAAACTTTTTCAACAGATACTTGACAAGCTTGGCAAAGTTAATGTTAGTTGGAAGTAAAACGGGAATCAAAGCCTGTTCATACCGCATAAACACCTTGAACTTACCGGCTTTACTAGAATCCATTTGCTTATAACCAAATCCTAGTTTTATTTCTGTGTTTGGTTGGGTTTGAATTTTGAGTATGTTTTTTTTGCTGGGTTTTGCTGGTTGTGTTGTAAATGGTGAAGAGTTATATAAACAATAAAAAGTTGCCCAAAGTACAACTGTAAATGGTGAATAGACGTACATAAAAACATATAGTTGCCCACAGAAGTATAGTAGCCCAAAAGAAATATAATTGCCCAAAGTCCAATATTAGGTTGCCCAACACAAATAAACCCCAATATGGTTGGGACCCATATCCAAATAGATGTAAATTTCCCATAACTTTCATGCCTTTCATGTATGTACATATCCAGACACACGAAACTACTTTAAATAATTATAATACATACATTATTGATTTACATTTGTAAATATTGGTTACCAGTAGGATGGTTGACAAATTTGTGTTATAGACCACAAAAACATGGCTTTGTCAGTATCAAATTCAACAAACCATATGTTGGAGTATTACAATAAAAGTAACAACAAAGTTTGTTTATCTGTTGAATGAAGTCCATTTGTGTATCTAGTCTGTGGAAAACTAGAAGGGGGGGTTGAATAGTTTTCCCCTCTTTTTCATTTTATAAAAACTTTGTTTCAAAATGTTGATTTGAATTTATTCAATTGTCTGTTTGGAAAACCTTTAATTAGAATTTAGTATGTAAACACCATATAATCAATATGATCAATTATATATGTAAGCTTTTGGAAAAACTTAGTTTTATGAATGGAGCTTTGGTTGGTCTTTGTGTGAATACGTTTTCTTTTTAAAATCTTAAAACGTTTTGTATCAAATTATCTATCAAGTTAAACTTAATATGAGAAGTGTGAATAATAATCTATTTGACCATATCATATAATTATACACACAATCACAATATTAACTTCTATGTTCAACACAATCAGTCATCGCAACTATATAAGCAACAACTAAGACATATAGGCAAGCATAGATGTAAAGCGATAAATGCAAGAATAAATTAAAAGAGATAAGAGAAAGGAAATGCAAACCGGACACGATGATTTATAGTGGTTCGGCTACAAGGACACCTTCCTTGCCCTACTCCACTCCCCGAGTCACCTACTCTAGAGTTTTCTTCACTATTCAACAAGCTCCCTTTTGGCGGAGAAAACCGTACACAACTTTTGCTTACACAATTTAACGACACTAAGCTAAATGTCGAGTTCTAATAGTAGCTATAACCAATCTCACAACACTACTTCGATCACTACACAACTTCTACACGACTTCACGACTTCTTCATGGCTTCACGACTTCTTCACTACTTCACAACTTCTTCTATACTCCACTACATATTCACACATCTACTTCTTCACAACTTCATGACTTCTCCACACTACTACTTTTTCCCACTACTTCTTACTCACTCATAAACTCACTACTAAATAAGATCATCTTGATCTACTTATTACATATACATAACTCACAACATCAAATAAACACTAACTAGATCCTAATACGTCTTTGGCTTTATGATAGGGAGGATTCTTCTCTTGCACTTTGAGTGGTGAAGGATTGGATCACTTGAAACAAAGACTTATAATCTTATGATCAAAGGATTTAGAAGGATGTTTTGAAGGGATTGGGACTGAAAATTTTTGTGCAAAAGGTGAGAAAAATCTGTGGAATGAACCAGTATTTATAAGGGGAAAAATACTGTTTGGGAGCGTGGCCGGTCCCCTTAATTGGGTGCCGTTCCCCTTAATAATTAAGGGGACCGCCTAGTATAATTAAGGGGGCCGCCTAATAAAAAATATTTTTTTCTTCAGATTTTTTGTCTTTTTGTGGGGGAGGTTTTTCCTGAAGAATGTAGCCGTTTTTTGGGTTGAAATTTGAATTCAAACTATTTATTTTGAATAAAACATTTCTTATAAATACAAAATTGTTTTGTATAAGTTTAAAAATATTTGTCCCACTTTAATAAAATGTAAGGTTTGTAAAAATAAAAATTCCTTTGATCATAAAATGCATTAGACACTTTGTTTATTCATACCTTAAGTGATATGGATGCTAAAGCAAATATTTACGACTAAATACTTGTTTACGTCATAATTTGTAGTTCAATGAGTTTACGTTTTGTGATTATCAAAACATAGAGATATCGATATATGTTAATAATGTTTTTAGGCATTATTTATATCAACAATCTCCCCTTTTTTGATGATTACAAAACCTAAACTCATTAAGTCTAAAAATTAATTTTTTTTTAGACAAGTACTTAGTGAGTTTATATTCACTTCTCCCCCTTTTTGTAGAATCAAAAAGGTTATGCCGGCTAGCTTCATAAATGAAGTTAGACGGGATGAAGGCTCCCCCTTGATGTGTGCTCCCCCTCGTTCGATGGCACCAAGGGATCGAGATATGGAATGCTCACAAGAAAAATATTAGAAGCACAAGCATATATAGAAGAATATGCAATATACAAATAACAAGCATAGCAAACAAATATTAATGATACATAACAATTAATTCAAAGAGATTATGTTAAATATCCTAATTTGCCAAAGAGAGCCATCGGACTTGCTTGTAACAAAAGGTTGGTTGATTCGTATTTGAAAGTGAAAATCATAAGCATATAGTATGCTTAGATGGTTGATGATGGAGTGTTTGGAATGAAGATGGTTGAGTTAGGGTAAGGTGTCACACCCCCAAAATCGGGTCCAGCGGAAGCATACGTGTAACTGGGGTGTAACTCAATTGGTATTACAACACAAGTTCAAAAATGGTTTTCACTTCAATCATTTAGAATAAAATAGTTAAATCAAAAGTGTTGAATTTACATTGTTAAAAGTAGTGCGGAAGTAGGCCCTTAAAATAGTTTTAAAAACGGCCCCCAAATGAATATCAGAGTCTTCTATGACCATGCCATGCCCTGCCAAAACCTCCAGTAGCGTGCCATTGCTTAATACCTGAAAATACATGCTAAAGAGTGTCAACACGAGGTTGGTGAGTTCATAAGTTTGTATTAAAACAATAGTGTTGTGAGTTCAATAGAGAGTTTTGTGACCATTGTGTGGCTCACAATGTCATGAAAATAGTGTTTACCTTACAGTAAAAATTAAAATTGTGGACCATGAGTAGAGTGTGTGATCATTACAACGAATATAATGTCACATAGTAAATAGTCTTATTACGCTAGCACTAAGTTTATGCAACCGAAGCTATAACAGTGTGCATGCTCTAGAAGCATGTTAAACATAAAGGCCCGACAAGTGTTTATCCCGTTACACTTATAATTCGACATGTTATACGCTCGCGTTTGCCTATCCGGTCAAACCGAACGGGGGAGTCACCACCAATAGATCTATTTATAACATTCGCGCTTCCCAGCAGGAATTGACGGTTCATGAGTTTGGGCATAGTGGGATTCAAGGGCTTAGGCTAATCCGCGTAATAGTTTAGATAAAACATAAGTTTCAGTATGGTCCATAAAAGTGTTTGCATAAAAGCAATAGTTCATAAAGTGTGTTGCATAAAAGCAAGAATTCATGAAGTGTGTTGCATAAAAGCAAGAGTTCATAAAGTGTGTTGCATAAAAGCAAGAATTCATAAAGTGTGTTGCATAAAAGCAAGAGTTCATAAAGTGTGTTGCATAAAAGCAAGAATTCATAAAGTGTGTTGCATAAAAGCAAGAATTCATAAAGTGTGTTGCATAAAAGCAATAATTCATAAAGTGTGTTGCATAAAAGCAAGAGTTCATAAAGTGTGTTGCATGTTTATAAAGCATTTGGGTATGTGAGGAAATAATCAAGTATGCAACCGTTATACACATAGGTGCATTTAAATAATCAATCAAGCCTTCAAAGAAACAGTAGTGTTTAAGTAAACAATTGTGCATTCAAGCATTGAGTTTAGTAAAAAATGAGCATGTATTCTCCCCCAAAACAGTTATAAAAATAGGTAAAAGTAGGGGGTATGAACTCACCTGGTGCGATAGCTACGATGACAAAAGTGGATACACTGAAAAGAGGCACGATCTCTAATCGCAACCTAATATGAATGATAGTTTCTAATGCAAGAAATGAAATGATGCTACACATGCAAGTACGTATGTTATCGATACCACTCATTAGTTTTGAAAATAACGTTTATCGTTGCCAAATACGTTTTTGATGTCTCGTTAGGTTAATAACCACTTTTCAGGTAAATATGTTGAAATGGTACTCCACGATCCTCGTTTGGTGTTCTATCGGCACATATAAGGTTTTCGTCGCAAAAATAACATTTTCATTACTCGAAAATATGCCCAAAATGGCCTCGCAAAACAAGTCGCGAAATGTTGTACGTTAAGGGTAAATGATGAAACTCGGCGTTTTTGAAAAACCTTGTAACAATATCAAGAAGTCGCGTCATTTAACTTTTGGCGATACGGGTCTCGATCGATGAGAAAATCGACTCTCATTGTTGTTACTTGGAAGTATTATGTTCAACACTTAGAAAATTTCATTATAGTAAAAGCTGTCAAAAATATACATAGTTTATCGGGCATATAGATGAGGTCGTAGTTTATTCGTTATAAGTCTATTCGACGAACGGCCAATTGATTTGAACAGCTTGTTGGAAGATCTTGATTTCATAAAACTACGGCTCGGACTCAAACTGATCCGATCATAAAGAAAAACAGCCGTGTAAGTGGTGTCTCGCAAAGACAGTTTTACGGCAAAATTGTAATAGAAAAGCTGATGGAAAATATATATATCGTCGGATTTCAAACACTTGTAACTATTTCGTTATAAGCCCGTTTTCTATGTTCTTTATATCCCCGGAATCGTGGGAAAATATACTAATATATTTTTGATAAGTTGGGACGGCTAGATTAAGTTTTAGGCCTCGAAACAGTCCATGAAAACTGTTCAACAGCAAGTAATTTTTCAGAAAATAGTTTTCGTTCTTAATCTTGAAAATAGCATATCTTTCTCGTCGTAACTCGGATTTTATCCCCGTTTTCGGCCATAGTTTCGTCTCGGAATGTATTTTCTAAATCTTTGGTTCAAAGTTACACCCTAGACCCTGAGTTTCCCACGTTTTGCAATTCGGGACAGTAGGTTATGTAGTGTGTCAAAACTTGGTTTTTCTTAGTTAATAACTTGTTCAAATCTTTACCAAACTATCTCAAATCAACTCCACAAGTACCCAATCCTACCATACACCTTCTTAGGGTGTCATGGGTTCCTAAACATCACCAATCTTGGTGGATCTAATGAGATTGATAATAAAAATTGTAGATCTATGTTTATAAAGAAAAATAAACAATAAGTGGTATGGATCATAGTATATTTGCATGTTTTCTTACTAGATCATAAAAAGACATCAAGAAATGGTTTGAAAGATTAGAAAAATGATTAGTAACTTACTTGTGATGATTATTAAAAAGTGGTGATGAAAACCCATTTAATCTTTGTGGTTTTTTATTTCAAAACCCAAACTAGATTATTACTAGGACTTGATAAACACCTTGATCTTCAAAAATTTATGGATTCTTCTTGGTCTCCTTTCTTGGCCGATTATACACAAAGGAGGAAAGGGAAGATGAATTTTTTTTTTGCTAGGTGTTTATGTTGTGTTAAAAATGAAGAATGTGGTGGAAAAGGAGTATATATATTGGTCCAAGACAAAAGTTGGTCCAAGTCTTTGGTCTTTGGTCTTAGGGGGGGCTCACCAAAAAGGAGGGAAACAAGGATGATGTTTTGTGTCTCATTTAATGAGCTTGTCTAATATGTAAGTATTGGTTAGATATTTTGTATTTTAGGTGTTATCGGGTACCGAGTTAACTAAAAATAAATGTTAACGAGGTGAAATAAAATACGACGAAGTTGTAAAAGTTGTAAAATAATATTCCTGATGAGAATCGGGTGTTGAAATAATTATCGTATTGAAATAACGCAAACCGACGGAGTTATAAGCTCCGACCGTAAAGTATAGCCATTGATTTTAAAACACCGGGTAAATTAATAATATAATTTTTATATTATTATTATGAGTATGTAAATATGTTAGGATCATAGTCGGGAGTATTGGGTATATGTTAATAGTAAAACTGAGTGGTATCATTAATTACAAATTAAGCATACGTATATAGAAATAATGCATATCCGTGTAGGTTCTCAAGTGATGATGATAATGTGTAGACTATACCAGTCTATATGAAGTGTCATTAATAAATGATGCATGAATTCGCAGCTAAACCTAACTGGTTACACGAATTTGAAGACTCGTAAACTTAGTTTACTTAATGACGAACGATGATCATGAATAGTGATTTCCCTTCGGGAATAAATAGTGTCACATGAATAGTAAAATTTTGAACGTTTCTCAGAATCACAAACTGACTCCGAAAATGATGAATAGTGACAGGTGAATAGTAATCAATGAATAGTAACTGGTGAATAGTGAATAGGAGAAATGTCCCGAAAATGCGGGTTGTTACATAAGGTTGTTGAATTAATGGAGGTATATGTTTGGGTCATGAATGTTGGAGAGTTTGGTTGTGGAGAGTTTGTAGCGGAAGAGGTTGATTAAGGTTTTGGATATTGTTCAAGTGAGGGTATTGGATGTGATCTAGTGAGAAGATATTCAATCCAAGTGAAGTGTTCATTGAATGCAATGGTTTTTAGGAGAAAGATGCAACAAGGTCAATTGTTGACATGCTTCTCAAGTTGATTTATGTTGTCTGGTGATGAGGGTGATCTAGATGAAGGTGGATCCAAATTGCGTTGAGCAAGATGTAAGGCTAAAAGAGCACTAAGCTCATGGGATTCTTTTAGCACCTCAACGAACATTAAGTGTTCGGAGGAAGGTGATGGTGGTGGAGCATGATAGTTGTCTTGGGTGAGGGTTTGAAGATGCAACATAGGAATGGCATGTGAAGTTGTAGGATGTGGTGGTGATACTCTTGGTGGTGGAGACATGCTTGAGCTTGGGTAATCATGAAAACATGATATGGGTGGAAGAGATGCTTCATGAGTGGATGGTGTTTTTGTTGAATGAGCAACATGTAAAGTGTTGGTAATGAGGTTGGGATTATTGTTTTGGGATTGTGCATGCTCATCATAAGAAGGAGCATTAGTGGAAGCACGAATGGATGATTTGTTGTTAAATGGATCATTTGTGTGAGAGTGAGGTTTAGGTGTTGGCTGATTATGAACAACATCGCTTGAGTTGTGAAAAGATTATGAGGTTTGAGTGTAATGTAGAAGGATATGGGTGAGTAAAGGTTTTTGATATGTAATGTTGGTGAGAAGGAGAGTGATGTGTTAGGTATGTAATGTTGAAGACATAGGAGGAATTTGGTGTTGGATGTTTGACAACATCATTTGGTTTGACAGGCTTTTAATGGAAGTTAGGCTTTCTTCTCCAAACGGGTTATTTGGTGGTTTTGGTTTAATGGGAGAGGTCATGAAGAGGTGAGTATAGATTGAGAGGAATGAGAGTGTTTATAATGTAGGATTGGTGGGATTAAGGATGTATAAATTTTGATAGAAGGTTTAGGATAAAATAGGTTTATGAATTTCGGGAAGTGTAGGATGAAATGGGCTAAAAAGTAGAAAAAGGAAACAACACCTTCGACCATCAGATGGCCGGTCCCCTTAATTGGAGGCCGGTCCCCTTAATAATTAAGGGGGCCGCCTTATGATTTAAGGGGGCCGCCCATCTGGTGATTCCCAGATTGCCAGAAAAGGGTTTTTGGTAGTGAATTGCAGAAAGGTTGTGTTTTTGGTTTCAAACAAGTCCAACTCTTTGAGGCAATTAAGCATATACTAATTATGTAGGCAATTATGTAGTCAATGCATGTTAATCAAAGAGATTAAGTAAACAAGCAATTTCATCTAGCATGCAAACATACTCATCAAGCAAGTAAAATATAAGTGTTAGGAAACAATAAGCAACATCAAGTATTTCATAACTACATAACTAGGAGGATTAATCCTAATGTGTATCAATGTGCAATAAGTGGGTAGTTATGATAGCATCGATTTCTAGACTAGTTACAAACAAAGTCTTAATGAACAAACCATGGTCCTCTTGATTTGATTTAGTTCACTTATAAGTGTCACTTATATAAATATAGATGACAAATATGAGATCACCATGCATGATTTTAAAAGAGAAGTTTTTAGCATTATTCAACAATGTTTGAAAGTAAGTTTTCACTTAGATGTGAGAGTTATTTGAATAAAATAGATTGGGTTTTTACTTCAAAATGTGTGAATGAACGGTAAAGAATATTTTCCCAATCTTTAGTTTTGATCAAAACAAAATTGTGGATATTGATAGTGAAAACATGTTATTTAAAAGTGGGATAGTTATTTGAAAAACTATTTTCCAAAATGTGAGGTTTTTGCATATTTTTAGAGATATTAGATTTTTGACAACGAATATCATAAATTAAATATTTTAAAAAATGTTTATTAAAGAGCTCATGCTCAAGAAGATTGGTTAAGCCTATTATTATCTCATGCTATCGTTTCTACATATCCTATGATCCTAAAGGAAATGAAGACGATAATTTATATGTTAGATGCGAGAGTGTTGAATGGGGTATAACCTAACATCTATAGTTCCTTTGTTTTCGCACACTTATCTAACTTAATGCCATAAATCTAGGAATGAAAGAATCTAATGAGAAGCAAAGTTCATAAAAGTAAACTAGCATTAGGTATCTATAGGAAGAGCAATTTAATCAAGTTGGAGAATGAGTATGAGACTATTACTAGTGGTGCTCAATTCAGGCTAAACACGACCATTTTTACGGGTTACACACTCCCAACTTCTCACATAGAAGCAATTCAACCGTTAGGTTAAATTGAATTTCTAGTCAATAGATTCTCCAGTAGTCATTCTCTTTTTAGAAGAAATCGAGTTCCTAAATTTACCCATCGAAGATTACCAAATATGAAGTTTGCTTGATTCACTAATACCTGGCTAATGTGACTCAAACATCATGTTTTTATGAAGGTAAATCTAGATGATATATTTTATTCACGATCCTAATAGAGACGTGTTGAATGTTTAGATAAGAGTAAACAAAAAATTTTAATCCTTTCTTCATGATTTACCGGTTGTTTGGTTTTGATGACATATTACTTGATTTAATAAATGTGCTAGACTTAAGAGTGCACCTTAGCATCTCTTGTGAAATGAATCTCATTAAGATTATTTATCTTAAATGATTTTATGATTCTCAAATGATATCAAAACTAGACATTAATATATTTTTAAACAAATATTATTTTCTATGATTTTTGCCAATGTTATATATCATACTTTAACAAGTATTTGAAAAAATAAATTTTACTTGTTTATGGATTGTGACAAGTTATTTTTCAATTCTAATAACTTATATTATTTAAAAAAAATGTAGTGCATTATCTTGTGACACAACCATTCATGCTACAAAGAAAATGAAATACATAGAATATATAGTGTGTATTATTCTTAAATATGTATTTTATCTTGAAGTGATAATTTTAAGTAGTGTGAGCAAAGTTTACATATGTTGTTAGTTTGCTCATGTTTGGTTTTTCGGATATGACACATTTATCCATTGCATTGCAATGTAAATTGCTTGAATATTTCGGACGAAACATCCAAGTCGTCAATCCTACTTCATTGTATATTTTATGAATGTGTTTAAAATGTTATTCTAATATTTGGAACACAATTATTGGACAAGTAGATTCAATATGACATTATCAACACAAGTGTGAGTTATGATCCAATGCATACTCTTTTCATCTACAAAGGATGTAACTATTTTCATATCAATCTAGTGTGATTGAGTATGTAGATTCAAGACTATATCTTTTGTTGTAATTTGATATAATCTTGAAGCTAAACAAATAGCAATCCAATTTCTTGTCCGCACTCAAAAACACGTCAATTAGATTTGATGAATATATCAACCATAATTTGAATAATGAATTGATATAATATCAAGATCTTTCTTGACCCTCACAAACACTCATTTAAAATAAATAGACATTTTGATAGTGTGTTCCATTAATCCTAAGATTATTTAAGAGTGAGGTTAGTGAATGATTGAAATTTAACTTATTACTTCATGTTTGCTATATGTTTTGTTTATGTGAAAGACTCTTCATTATTACTTATTATGAACACACTTAGATTTTAAAAATACTTTTTCTTTTATATAACTACTAATGTTTTAAAATAATTTAATTTCTCTTATTCAAACAACCTAAGGTAAAACAAGGTAATTTGTTGAAAATATTTTAAGTGTGTTGTGAAGAATAGATTAAATTGTTTGAAATATTTAGGTGACTAGTTTTAACTCATTTACAAGATGTTTGAGTAACATTAAGCCATCTATACCTATATGCAATGCAAGCGTATTATAACAATCCTAACGCAAAAAATCTAGCATAAGATCTAGTTAAGTATAAACCGGAAAGCTAGCTATAACTAATAGGGCACATATGCTTAGATATAAAAATAGCTAAATTTCAAGTAGCAACAATTATCTAATATATTCAAAAAATAAAATCACAAAGAAGTTCACATAACATATAAAACACTTGTCGTCGTTTTGTGTATTATATACACCAATGTTTACTTAGCTCGATTTTATTTGAAAGTAAAATAGTTTCCTCCCCATTCTATAATTTAATTAAGATCAATATTTTAAAAACATAAATACTTAATTTTTCAAAAGTATATCAACTAGAAATGCCCGACTTGAAAGAAAAGGTAAAACAAAAGTTTTACGTTAAAACGAAACACAAATTTTTGACCACCGTATAGTATTTTGACTTTCTTACTTATTTAAGTTTGTAATGGTTACTTGTAAGTATTTTTAAATGAAAGTAGACTCAATTACCTTTAAAACGCCGGGTGGCACGACTTCTACGGAGTTACGGTTAATTTTATATGATTTTTCAAAGTTTCCGAAAAACTGTCGAAAAGACAGGCGGACCCCTTAAATTTAAGGGGGCCGCCCAGACAATTAAAGGGGCCGCCCATATGATACTAAAAAATGAAATTTTTTGTTAAAAATTGTTTTCTGACTTTGTGGAAAGATGTGTAACTTTCTGATTTTAAAAACGAACATATAACACTTGTTTTAAACATAATCTTATCTCGAGCTAGTATAATTAGTGTATATAATATCAAAACTTAATACAAGTTAATCAATAAAACACTTTTCATATTTAATCCTCCTTAATGGGTAATTTGATACATGGATCATACTCAATTTTTAAAACCATTTGTTTTGAAAATTTGAGCGACGTGGCTCTGGTACCAATTGTGGAAAACTAGAAGGGGGGGGGGGGGGGGTTGAATAGTTTTCCCCTCTTTTTCATTTTATAAAAACTTTGTTTCAAAATGTTGATTTGAATTTATTCAATTGTTTGTTTGGAAAACCTTTAATTAGAATTTAGTATGTAAACACCATATAATCAATATGATCAATTATATATGTAAACTTTTGGAAAAACTTAGTTTTATGAATGGAGCTTTGGTCGGTCTTTGTGTGAGTACGTTTTCCTTTTAAAATCTTAAAACGTTTTGTATCAAATTATCTATCAAGTTAAACTTAATATGAGAAGTGTGAATAATAATCTATTTGACCATATCATATAATTATACACACAATCACAATATTAACTTCTATATTCAACACAATCACTCATCACAACTATATAAGCAACAAACTAAGACATATAGGCAAGCATAGATGTAAAGCGATAAATGCAAGAATAAATGTAAAGAGATAAGAGAAAGGAAATGCAAACCGGACACGATGATTTATAGTGGTTCGGCTACAAGGACACCTTCCTTGCCCTACTCCACTCCCCGAGTCACCTACTCGAGAGTTTTCTTCACTACTCAACAAGCTCCCTTTTGGCGGAGAAAACCGTACACAACTCTTGCTTACACAATTTAACGACACTAAGCTAAATGTCAAGTTCTAATAGTAGCTAGAACCAATCTCACAACACTACTTCGATCACTACACAACTTCTACACGACTTCACGACTTCTTCATGGCTTCACGACTTCACGACTTCTTCACTACTTCACAACTTCTTCTATACTCCACTACATATTCACACATCTACTTCTTCACAACTTCATGACTTCTCCACACTACTACTTTTTCCCACTACTTCTTACTCACTCATAAACTCACTACTAAGTAAGATCATCTTGATCTACTTATTACATATACATAACTCACAACATCAAATAAACACTAACTAGATCCTCATACATCTTTGGCTTTTTGATAGGGAAGATTCTTCTCTTGCACTTTGAGTGGTGAAGGATTGGATCACTTGAAACAAAGACTTATAATCTTATGATCAAAGGATTTAGAAGGATGTTTTGAAGGGATTGGGACTGAAAATTTTCGTGCAAAAGGTGAGAAAAATTTGTGGAATGAACCAGTATTTATAAGGAGAAAAATACTGTTTGGGAGTGTGGCCGGTCCCCTTAATTGGGTGCCGGTCCCCTGAATAATTAAGGGGACCGCCTAGTATAATTAAGGGGGCCGCCTAATAAAAAATACTTTTTTCTTCAGATTTTTTGTCTTTTTGTGGGGGAGGTTTTTTTGAAGAATGTAGCCGTTTTTTGGGTTGAAATTTGAATTCAAACTATTTATTTTGAATAAAACATTTCTTATAAATACAAAATTGTTTTGTATAAGTTTAAAAATGTTTCTCCCACTTAAATAAAATGTAAGGTTTGTAAAAATAAAAATTCCTTTGATCATAAAATGCATTAGACACTTTGTTTATTCATACCTTAAGTGATATGGATGCTAAAGCAAATATTTACGACTAAATACTTGTTTACGTCATAATTTGTAGTTCAATGAGTTTACGTTTTGTGATTATCAAAACATAGAGATATCGATATATGTTAATAATGTTTTTAGGCATTATTTATATCAACATAGTCGACTTCTACATATCTTGGCCGGATTCATTTTTTATTTGGTACTTAACCGTAGCATAAATAAAAAAATTAGTTTTAAGTGAAGAAATGTGTCGATGTACTCTAGTTGTGTTAATATGCACGGGTTAATGATTCATTTGTTACTTTAATGGTTCATGGAAATTCCAATGTTAATGCCTTTATGAAACTGGAAATACAATACTCCCAAACCACATTTAATTTCCATACGATTAAACAACTAACAAATAGTTAATGCGACAAGTAAACAACTTGTTCGATACATGAAAATATGACCCACCACCAACATTAACTATGGCTGCCATAACTTAAATAAAACATAAATTACAAAAATTAATAATAATAACAAAAAAACCATACAAAAACATTAACAAGAAAAAAAAATTAAAAAAACAGTTCAACAAAGGTTTAGTTAAATAAGAGTCATATGTAATTCCTTAGGTTCTTCATGATCATTGAATTCTCAGCGGCACGTCTGATACTTGTACTGCGCCTTTGAATAAAAAAATCAATTTCATCAAAATCTTCAACTTCCGCCAAGATGAGTGACTCCAGAGGTGCAAAAAAGTCCCTATGGTAACCCAGATTTTGAAGTTCCAGTATAATCACATGCCTGTGCTCAACACGGACCTGTATTTCATGGATCATCTTCCCATAGTCTTTATCATCACCTATGTTAGCCTCTCTCTCTCTGTCAAACAGATCATGGAGCGCCCGATTCATTTGCCTCGCACCCTTCTGGTGCATCAGTTGTTCATAAATTGGTAATTTTGACTCCATGGATTTACCAAAATATGGTGCAAGAAGTATAAGGGACTGTTAATATTGTACAAATTGATGAGTAAACAAAGTAATGTTGTATGCATAACAATCCTAGATAAATAGTCAGGTCCCTAAATAGTGTTATAATTTGAGCCACAGAAACTGGTTGCCCATAAATAGTGTTGTAATTTGTGCCACACAAACTGGTTGCCCAGAAACGCTAACCAGTTGCTCAAATTACATCGGGTCAGGTTGCATAAAGTATAGCCCATAAGTGGTGTTGTCAGTTGTTCACAAGATTATATGGTCGTTGTGTTTAAAGTATACACATTAAATGGTGCTACTACTTACAGAAGGTTGCTTAAAGTACACAAATGTCGGATTTTTGAACACATAGTATACGTGGCTACAATCATTATAAAAGTCCATGACCAACTTTTAGACTCTATACTTTTAGTAGTATGTTGCTGTTTATGCGGCTAAAGTTTTGTTTCCTTTTCATTGTACCCGTAAACGATAATAAACTGGCAAAAAAAAAATTTTAATTCTTAAAGCTAATAAACGATTAATACTTAAAACATAAACGACTGCTTATGAGTTGTTTGCATTCATAGAAATATTTTACATCCACATGGTTGCCATTCAAATAAAAAAGAGATAACTACATACATCAAAACATATAGGAAAATGACCAAAAGATCCTAATCTTCGTCATCCTCTTCAGCTTCTTCAATCCTATTCAAAAACTCATCCTTCTCCTACATGCTTTGATGAGACAGCAGCAGTAATTGAGCCAACAGATCAAGTTTCCGTCGATCCTTCATCTGTATTTCCATAAGGCAAGCTTGAGCTGTTGCAGCCACAGCATTGAAACGAGTAAATGAGGAAGCTGCCTCAGTTAGAGTTTGCTCCTTTTTTTGAATAACTGCCCTCAACTGGCTACTCTCCTCCCCTATACGACCGATAAAACTTTGCTCCTCTGCTTTGTCATGAGTTATCAGCAGCTTGAAGGCATCGCCAAGCTTACCAGATTCAGTTGCATCTTTCAATTCATTAAGATTTGGTGTGTCTGCCATTTTTAAATAAATAATGGTGAATACGTTGATAGTTTTTTGTTAGATACAGGGTTTTAAATGTTAGACTTTTGATAGGTAATGTAATCATATATATACTTAAAAGTTGTGGTTGTAATAATTGCGATTACCAAATACATGGTATAAACCCTTGTAGTTGTGTATTGGAACACCTTTCGACATGGCTGCATTCAATTGATTGAAATATGAATAATTACAATTTGGTATTCCCAAGATAATTTATTATACCCTATTTACACCCTTTGAAAGTTCAAAAAGGGTGAAAAAACATACATGTTTTTAGAAGTATGTTGCAACTTAGCAACCGCAATGGAGAGGTTCTTACATGACTTGTTAACTATTTACAAATGCTATTAGATGACCTCCTGCATTGGAGCAAACACTTTGCATATGACTTTTGGGTGAATGACTTGAAGTGTACAAAGCTTTTGATGCAAAAGATGGGGAAAAATAAAATAGTGAATAATTGTGCACTACATCATATGATTTTTATTAAATGGTTACTTGTAGAAAAGCTTTTTAAAAGCTTTGTTGCATTGGAGTGGTTTTATACAAAGATTTTTTAAAATACGAAATTTACTGACATGATACTCGCTTAGATTTTCTATGATGGAATGTATACTTGGTGGTGTGGCACTACGTGTGTTACATTGATTGTGTGGTTGGTGTGGCATTACGTTTCTTATACTGTTGCAAACATACATAACTATTGGTTGCCCAGGTGTACGAATATGAGTTGCCCAAAGTCATTTGAATAATGGTTGCACAGGTATACATTATAACAGTTGCCCAAACTTGTTTGACTAAATTAAGTGGTGACATGATACTCGCTTTTTAAAAGATTTTTTGAAACATGAATTTTACTGACATGATACGCGCTTAGATTTGCTATGATGGAATTTGTACTTGCTGGTGTGGCATTACGTATGTTACATTGATTGTGTGGTTGGTGTGGCATTATGTATCTTACACTGTTGCAAACATACATAACTAATGGTTGCCCAGGTGTACGAATATGAGTTGCCCAAAGTAATTTGAATAATGGTTGCACATGTATAGAAATAATGGTTGCCCAAAGTTGTTTGACTAAATTATGTGGTTAAAGCATTGATATACCATGGCAATAAGTGTTTTACATAACATAAATGTTTGAGTATTAGAAAAAACATACCTTCGTTTCCTCCAGGAGTAGAAGTTTCCATTGAAAGTTTGCGTTTCTTTGAATCATTACTTGAAGATGGTGAAGCCATAGAATTTGGAAACAAAAAAATTAAAGTATATAATGCAAAAGATGAAATATGGTGGTTTATATTGGCTCACAAGAGTTAAAATGGTTTATAAAATAAATGTAAGGATAACTAACATTTCCAATTCATAATACCCACATGGTAAGGATAAGTAACAGTTAAGGATAACTAGCGGTTTCTAAACTATATTTACAGTTTCTACAAAAGATCTGTAATTACTTATATGGAGACAACCAACTTTTATGAAATAATGCATAGCGCAACAAATGGAGTCGGTTGTTTTCATAGGGCAACCAACAATAGTAGTTACTTAACTAGATAGTGTCTAATAGTAGTGCACGTTAAGTTCAAAAGTACAACACAATATCGTACGTAGTAATTTGGTGGGGGTGAAAGTACGTTACAAAAAAAATTATAATAAAAAATTAAATAAAAAAAATCATATGACATTATATAGCCATTAACCATACAGTACAAAAGCATTATTTAAACATAAAACATAAACCTAATGCAAAAAAAAAAAAAAAAAAAAAAAAAAAAAAAAAAAAAAAAATGATAATCTATGACATTTCATAGTCTGCTTCACACAAATCCATCATATCTGATTGAACTTCTAGCTGCTTAACACCATTTACATTGTCAGCTTCTAGCTGGGTCAATCGAGAAAACTTCAGCTCCAACCTAGCTTTATTTTGTTTTAAACAGTAAACCGCATCCATGAAAGCATCTTTGTCACTCCGGCTCTCCATCTCACGAATCGCTGTAGACAACATTGTTATACTAGCATTAACATCAGCTATCTTATTACGAATGTCATTTGTAAAACCCTTCTCATGATCAATCTGTTGTTGAAAGAAAATCTTAAACGCCTTCGGTATCTCTGTCTCACAAGTGACAGCAAATATCGAATCCAAAACGGAACTTGGTGCGACGCTTGAACTGCAGTTTGATGATGTCATTGATAATGAATTCCCCGATAATATATTTTTAAAATTACAAGTGAAGATGATAAGATGTGCTGCTATTTGATAGATTTTTGTGTGTGGGATGTGTTACCTCGTTTTATAGATGTACTGGACGTGTATAGTCAAATAAATGTTATGGAAACTTGAAAGGCTTGAATTAATACAAGTTGACCAAAAGGACTAAAACTTATTGCGTCACTGATGGTTAGTTGCCCAAAACGTCCATATAATTTGCCCAAAACATTTATGTCATAAATTAGTTGGGTTTTTGTTATTTGTGTACGCGTTTTGCAAACTATTACAACATTAAGAGTCAGTATCATAAAGTGAACCACTAACATCATAAGATAATTCAAATAGTACATATTCTCATGGAATCATAGAAGACAACGGGTAAAAACCACAACGATTACTAGAAAATAGTCTGAATTATTACAACTTGACATGTTATTCAAAGCCATCCATTGATAAGAGTAGCCAGCTTCCACATACTCGTCACACGTGACTTCCTACCCAAACACAACACCTTGTCAAACCACAACGCTTGCTCCATAACTGAACACATTGTCAAACGCCAGGAATACCTGCTAACGAATGGGAAAAAAAATTTGTGTTAATGTTTTAAATTGAATAAGAATGCGATACAATAGTTATGAAATTCATCGTGTACCACAATACGCAAAATGTATCATAGGCGAATCAATATAATGATATATTAAAATGTATACATACTGTACAACGCACGGTCTCTGTGATTTATCAGAAGAAGAGATTCTTTGTGCGGAGCAATGTAGAAGGAACCACCATTTCCTTCAATTCCCAAACTAAAAAATTGTTCAAGACGATGATCGAAAACAAAAACTGAGTGACCCAAGATGTGGCCAACATTGGCTTCGACTATTGGACCTCGGTTACTTGTAAAGCCGAGCAGCTTATTCACCATAGGAGTAGGGATACAAAATAGATTTGAAAATCGTGTTATAGATGCACCATCCACATCCAACAGCCAACCAACAAACAGTGGGACCTCAGAAGTCATGATCATTCCAGAAATTACAACAGAGTTTCCAAGCTCGTAAACAGAAAAAGGAGTTGGCATGACAACTTTCAAAAGAGAAGGAATCTCTATGATGTTAAATTGGGAGGTAACCATATCAAAAGAAACCAAACTGTATTCCTTGTACGGAACCCCCTTTGTACTAACTAACCTTTCGGTAGCAGCCCAATAGATAAAATGACCTACAACTGCCTGACTCTTTCTCTTCAATCTTAGGGATGGACGTGACAAATGAAAATCTGGGAGACGCGACCAGGTCATATTGTTCAATGAAAAAACTGAAACAAACCAAAAACCAGTTTGGAAAACAGGATATGAAACCTGGAAAACAGTCGGGTCTAGAGTGTCCGGACGGACACCAAAACCGAAACAAATCTTTGAACATTTGATTTGGTCAGTGTAAAAAGGGGTGAATATGCCAACAGATTTTTTTATGGATGGGTTCCAAATAACAACCATCATAGTAGTACCATAAATGAAGCACGTTAGGCCGAAGAATTGCCTACAGGTCTCATAGCGGCAAGTTGTAGGTATGAATCAAGTGGGGTAATGATAAATTTTTCAGATACAGATGCCATAAACCCTTTATAACCCTGATCAAATGTTAGATTAAAAAGACACTCATCAGTGTGACAAGCAGCATATGAAGTGATGAAGGGTTGTGAATCTATGTTTGCCTTCCATATCTTTGAAACCTTACGTAGCATGATTATAGTCTTTACGGGTAGCCTATTCATGATTTCTAGCTGAACATCCAAAGGTATGTTGTCAGACATTATGTTGAAAGTTTTGAGGAAATGGATGGGAAATGGCTGCGATATATTAAGGCAATAGGAAGTATGACACAAATATATAAGAGTCTCATTAATTATTATTACACCTATCAAGTGGCGTTAAAATTAAATTAAAGTACTCGTACTTGTGTATACTGTAGCCTAACCTACCTTCCAGAATTGGGGCAACTATTTTTTAAATAATGGGCAACGATTATAAGTAAATGGGCAACTAAAATTAAATTTGGGCAAGTATTGAAATATTGGGCAACTTCTTTACCAGCGTGAAGAAAACACATGTTATTCAATTGAACTCATTTAAAACGGGCCACTATTTAAACTAAAAGGGCAACTTATCATATCACGGGCAACTTATTGACCCGGGTCAATAACACACCGTATTCACTTCATTGAACAAAATAATACTGTTCGTCATTGTGAATTGTGTCAAATTTTGAGAAACCAAAAACACTTAATATATGGCACAATTGGTGAAGCATATTGTGTCAGGCATCAATTTGTTGTATCCACATAAGAAACTTAATTGCAATTTGACTTAATATGTGGACAGGATTTATCTAATCAAGAGAACACATATTCTGAACTGTTTGCATGTGACTCACCATGTTGTATGCTTTATGTTATTTAAGACTGGACAAGTAGTGCTACATATGCACCTACTGTAATCTTACTACACATTCATAGCATATAAGGCAGCATATTGGAAACACTTTCACCCAAATATGTCCAATGGTAAACGAGTTAGGTTGGCGCGTGATGCTGCTGAACCAAAGTATCAATTGCCAGCTATGGATCTAAAATGGGAAAAGAAAGTACTAAGAGAGGTTATATTCGCTGAGATTTATGAGAGGTATGGGCCTAATGCTACTGAACCAAAGTTTCAATTGCCAGCTACAAATCTAGAAGCCCTAAGATGTGAAGTATTCAGTGAGGAGCAACAACAAAGTGTAAAACCACACGGCAGTGTTAAGGCCAAGGTACTGCAAGCCAAGAAAGTGTTTATCAACAAGGCAGCATATAGTGATGAACCAAACAAACAACGAAGTTTTTATAAGGAGCCGTAATTGTCTTTCGTAGCAAAGGTAGTGGGATTTGTAGCGTATATTTGTTATTTCTGCCGTGTGTTGTACTAAAGTGCCTGTGTCGTAACACCAGGTTATGTATATAATATACTACCTAACTAACGTTTCGATTGGTATCAAGTCAACTGTGCTTGGTTAGTTACTTAACTGTTTGGTTAATAACATTTTCAATCAGTGCATATGCAGGCGAATGCAAACTGTGTAATTAAAAGTCTATAGCGTTGAAAAATAAAATAGTTTAGTACATTCAAATACCGTTAATTCTTTTTTACTGGCTGCTTGTGCTTCTAGAAGTATTCAAGCATCCGTTCACGATATGCTAGAGCTGTTTGAAGAGGGTCATCTACTTCCAATGGTTGGTTATGGCACAGCCTGTAAAAAATGATACAAACCCATACACCGCAATCACCATATTCCTGGGCTTTTTCTGGGACTGCAGGACAATGACATGTTATTTTATAGTCCTTAGCTGATATGCCCTTGCTATCCAATATCCCATGCTGGTCCAGATATATGGTAAGCTATTTTGGCAAAATTCTCTTCATATTTCTCCACCACCGTGTGCCCTTCCCATGGACAACCCCAAGCGTGTCATAAAAGGAAAGAACTCCAGTACCCAGATGAAGCTCAGCCAGACACCAGTGTTTGTCAGGTTCATTAACGGGAAAATACACCTAATATAGAGAAACATGTACAAATTACTATGTATGCAATTAAATTGTATATTATAAGATTATTTGTCATAAACTAACCTTTTTGACATCTCGCCAATGCACGGGGTAGCCTTTGCCATTTGAATAATGAGTATACATATAACCATCCATGATGTGTTTAGCAAAAAAAGACCCTGCCAAAGTCCAATCTGCATTGCTTGGTCTAACAGACCACATCAGGTCAAACCATACGTCCAAGTGCTGTGTACAAAAACAAAATATTATATGTTAAACAAAAATAAACATAAAGTATACACCCTTATTGTGGTTACTGAATCAATACGAAGTGCAAATGTAACAAAACATAAAGTATATAAAAGCTTATTGTGGTTACTGATGATGGTTCCTTGCATAGCCATACAACCAACCACCGCTACAATGTTCAAGACACGCCAACGTTAGCCAAAAATCCAACGAGCGGCCCATGGAAACATAAATTCTGTGGGTTGTCTTTGCTTTAAGTAAGTACGAAGAGAATCCGGCAAAGTAACCTTGTCTGTTTTGCATTTGGGGTGTCGAGACAGATCCTAAAAGAACAAACAAATTATTAATAGTAAACAAATAATAATATTTTATATGCATAATAAAAAAAACAAAATATAATACCTCTACAAAAGGATCTACGTTGACCGAATAGCATTCAGTAATTGATCGTGTTCTTGCGGTTCCACATACGTCCTGAAAACATACATAACGTACATAAGTAGAGACCAACCAGATAGTGATGTAAATATTAATGAAATACGGTGCTTTACATGAGAAACGACAATAGGTCAATCGACTCCTTTCTGGAACAAGATGCTCTTGTGACTCGGCCGCGTTGACCGTTGACTGGATTAAATTTTGTGGGTAACTCATCCTGCCTTTCTGGACTAGTTATCTGATAAAAGTTTCTTGCCAATGCTTGTAAATTGGCTGGCTTCTTTTTTTTTGAATTTTATTTGATTTTCGATTGGAAAAAACAGAGTCCAAGGAAGGTTTGTCTGTAGGACCGACCACATTTGCATATCCTTGGTGGACGAGTATCTGTTGTGATGGTGTTGTTTGATCTTTCTGCATATCATAGGTTATGATTAGCAGTGCCCACAAGACATAGGAACAAACCAAAGTATATAATGAAGCATATACCTCAACATCTGGCTGCGAAGGTGTTGTTGGTTCTCTGTGCACAGGACCGGATGGTTGTTCCATCAGCAAATCATTGTCAACACCGTCCACAATTTCTTTATCAAATGGAATTGTGTCTAACGAAACCATATTGGCATCGACATCAACATCATCGTTTAGTAACATGTCTACATCATCATGGAACATGTCATCTTGGTACAATATACATGTATACATAAATGGCCAAGTATTTAACATTGTACGTTGCAAAAGTATTTATTAAATATAACATACATGAACGTGGTGGACGGATGATGTTTGTTTAATGGCATTGTCATGAAATGCACCGACTTGAGTAGCCGGTTCATGTGCATCAAGAATAGGGACGTCAGGGGTCTGCCCAAACTGTATTGCTTCTATAAGAACGTCGATCGATTCCAGCTGAGATTCCTTTACCCGTACCGTCCCACATTCCTTGTCAGTTTCCATGTGAAGGGCTGCATCACTGTCACTGTCCTTAACACCATTAACACCTTCACAACCTAATGACGTCGGCTGCAGTTGAACATACATTTCAAATTTCAACTAATCAAATTAACGACTAAAATTATGGTCAATACGGTGCGATAAGACTAAACATCAGCGCAAAATTCAGATAGTAATCAAAGTTTGGAAATAACATAAAATGAAACACAAACCTGGGAAACAACAGGATTGTCAACTTCCATTGAATCGAGATCAACATCATGATGCTCGTCAATGACTTCGTCAGTATGATCAGCATCAACTGCTTGCTCAGTAACGTAGTTATCAACACCAACATCAAGATTAGCTTCACAAGGTGATGCCAAGGTCTGTAGTTGACAAAATGATATAAGTTTAGACGTCAACAAAATTCGATAAGGCTATACATCAACGCGAAATTCAGATAGTAATAAAAGTATGGAAATAACATAAAAATAAATACATACCTTGGAATGAAAAGGATTGTCAACTTCCTTTGAATTGGGGTTAACATGAAGATCATCATCAATGACTCCGTCAGTATGATCAGCATCAACTATTCGGTCAGTATAATGATTTACAACACCAACATCAAGAGACGCTTCACAAGGTGGTGCCAAATTATGTAGTTGACAAAATGATATAAGTGTAAACGTTAAAGAGGAATTGACATTCAATATAACTTGGGTGAAAAAACATAAAAGGTAAATATAAACCAAGTCAGTATCGGGGTTGACATCAGTCTCTAATGGTAGATCTTTGGTGGTAACCCTAGCCTTTGGATCAACATCATTTTCTTTGTCATTAACAACACCACCATCAGGGTTAGCCTTCATAAGTGTCTCTATCTCTGAAACTCTTGTTTTCACATCAACAAATAGGTCGACGACGTCTTGTTTTGTGACAGACGTAATGTGCTTGCATATGAACGTCAGCTTTGATTGAAAATGCAATAACTCGCTGTAAATAGCAGTTGTTGAAACATTCATTTCCTTTTGAGGTAGCAATGATTTGACACGATTAGCGTTTTCAACATCACCCTCATTTAAATTTTGCAAAAACGGTCCATGCTGCTGTTTGTCTGCGTCAACATCTTCTTCGTCAGATTCTGTTGTGTCAGCTACTTGCTCATCGTCTCCTTGGTCATCGTCTCCGTTGTTAGCTTGTTGTCCATCATCAGCCTGTTCACCCTGAAGTGCCGGGTCTGGATCTGCCAAACCCTTGATAAAAGGGATGCTATCATTACACCATGGTTGTCTGAGTTCTATATTTGTTGAACACAGTCCGATCAGGGGAATTGACTCCTAAAAAAAACAAATACAATATACGTGGGTCTGTGCAAAAATTTAAATAAATTTCCAGTAAATGTGCCTTCGACGATAGTGTGGTGCATACCTGGCCAAATAGTATGGCCTGGTCTAATCTTCCAAACTTTTCACGTTTAGACCAAGCAAGACCCCGTGGAATGACCTTCTTGTCTTTCTTCCACCAAGTTATGCTTTTAGGAAAAGTCTCCAATATCCATATCTGTAACATGCACTTGTTACAATGTAGGTGTGTATGTATGCATCATAAATTGGAGTACATATGATATTTATTTAGATTATTTAGTTTCTTCAATAAAGCTTTTGAAAGTACAGGTTATAACACTAGTTCAAAAGTATATATAAACCATATATCTAGTGGCAAAAAAACTCAATTAAAACTTTTACAAATGAAATCTATGGGTATATGGCGAAGGTATATATTACTGGTATAATTAGGAAATGTATGCAACACAATAACAAACATTGTGTAGACCAGATACATATATTTAGAATAAATTGGAAAGAATTCATAGTAAATACAACATTAATCAAAAG
The DNA here is from genome assembly GCA_030686995.1 of Artemisia argyi. Classification (NCBI taxonomy): domain Eukaryota; kingdom Viridiplantae; phylum Streptophyta; class Magnoliopsida; order Asterales; family Asteraceae; genus Artemisia; species Artemisia argyi. The sequence goes on from CM060694.1 coordinate 35,044,788, forward strand.
TATAAAGAATAGACATTCTTTCGAAATATTGTGACACACAGCATAAAGAGTTTACTCCAACCTGGTGCACTTTTGTTGATTATAGTAAGTATGGCATACCTTGAACGCCCAAGCAAAATCATACATATTGTATGTCGCATTGAACTTTGGATTCTCCTTCAACTTTGCCAAATGATCTTTTCTATGTCTGTGAACAATATTGACAGTCCGTTGGTAAAATTTATCCCACATGTATTCCCCCCATGGAAAAACATTCCAAGCATCAATGTCCTCCACCAAAGATAGTAAATGCTTGGGGATACAATTCCTGTCTTCATTACCCATAAACACCAAAATAGCAATTACCAAAAGACACAGCCTAACAGCATCATCATCTGAAAGAGCTTCAAACCTATTTTCATCTTTAAGTATTTCCAAACAATCATTTGCATATACAGAATTTATACCTTTTGCACTTTTTTCAGGAAATACACTGTCACAACCCACAATTTCAGGTCATTTTTCCAAACTTCGCCATTCTACTATTCACAAATTACTATTCATTGATCACTATTTATCGTTTTACTATTCATCGTTTTTGAGGTCAGTTTGACATTCCGAGACACATTCAGAAATTTTACTATTCACTTGACACTATTCATTTCCGAGAGAAAACAACTATTCACGTGCATTACTCATGTCATCGTAAATTTAGTTTACGAGTGTTCAAATTCGCGTAACCGTATTGGTTCAAGAGCGAATTCATGCATTATTATCAGGGACATTTCATACGGACTAGAAATAGTCAGCATATCATCAATAGGGCACTTGCATACTATTCCACTCGTAGGATAAATAAATTAATACTTTTGGTACAATTAACGATTTACGTATGTTTATTTTAAATAAACACTAATACGCGAACTATAAATGTGACTAACATGTCCAACACTCCCGACTATGATCCCAATATATTTTTATATTCATTTTTATAATATAAAAATTATAATATTAATTTACCCGGTATTTTGGATATTTATTTTAATTATTAACTTAAGTTTATTAAAACTTCGACGGTTTTCGTAGAAATTAAACTATAATTATCTAAACACCCAATAATTTTATCCAACCTATTTTTATAATTTTTATAACTTTATTATGACCTGGTTAACTCCGTTAAAATTTATTTTTAGTTAACCCGGTACCCGGTACATTTTAAAACTACAAATAACACTTAATAATGCATTTTACCACCAAAGTCTTACCCACATTCCCCCCCCCCCCCTTGACTTTGCCGCCCCCCCCCCCCCCCTTGCCTTTTTTTCTTACAAAGTTACCAATTCACTCAAGGTTCATAAATGCCTCATACTAACTATTTTATATAATAATAATAACACAATAATACATATCTACTTTACTAAATCTTTTCTATCTCATTTTTCACTTTGCAAGAAACTCTTCTTTCTCTTTTTGCTCTCTTGATCCCACGGCAACAACAAAGAAGGAAGGCAAGACCAAAAGTTTTTCAAAGATCTAAGTGTAAATCTTGTTCTTATAGTATCCTTGTTTGAGTTTTGAGATACAAACTCAAGGATTATTAGGTTTTCATCTCCAAAACTTCATTAATCTTACAAGTAAGTTTACAAAGCTCATTTCATATTTTTTACAAAGTTATTACTATGATTATATATTTTTCTTGCAAGATCTCATACATGCATTAACTTATACCACTTTATTTTTGTAAACTTTTGATCATACAAGCCCTAGAAGTGATTTTTGGTTAGATCCTTGTTAGATCTACTTGGTTTTGATGATTAGGAACCCATGACACCCTAAGAAGGTGTATGGTAGGATTAGATTAGTTTTGTGGTGATTGAAAGTGGTTTGAATGAAGATGGAACTAGATTAGAACCCTAGAAACGATTTTTGAAACCTTTGAAATACCTACTGTCCCTATTTTCATTTCGTGGGAAAATCAGTGGTTGATGGCTAATTTTTGACCAAAGATTTAGAAAATACTTTTAAAAACAAAACTTTAGGCGAAAGAACGGATTAAAACGAGTTTATAACGAAGGAGATATGATTTTTGCAAATTTAACGACGAAAACTATTTTTGCAAAAACTGCTTGCTGTTTGGCAGATTTCAATGGGCAAAAAGAGGCATTAAACGTAACTTAGAGAGCCGAGTTATCAAAAATATACTAGTATACACAAAAACGAATCCGTGGACATAAAGAACAAGGAAAACGAGCCTAAAACGACCGAGTTATACCCGTTTTAACATCGTCAAAACTATATATATATATATATAGTCACAAATAAAAATAATAACGTATGTACTAAATGGTATATTTTCTAGAAACGATACTAATGACTATATCCTTAACAAATGAATACGTACGACCCAAGAGTATATTTATACGACTTAACGACGTTATTTTAAGGTTTCCGATACAAGGATTATAACGCTAACTTTTTCGTACGAGTTAATATGACAAGTTATATACTTCTCTAAATGGACTTATTTTCCTAAGTATGAAAACTATTTTACCATGACGATAACTAGTATTTCCAAATTACGAGTGGTATGAGTATCATGTGCATGTGCATTCATTTCATTACGGCTTGATCTAAGTTAGATCATGATTATTCATTTAGGTTGCGGCTAGTACTCGCGCCTCATTGTCCCGACTACTTTTACCTCATTGCACCATCTTTGTATCATCACTTCGAGGTGAGTTTCATAGCCCCGTTTTAATTCTATATTTTGATTTCAAATCCCACGGGGGAGAATACATTGCATTACTTATTTTCGTGTACATGCCTAAGTATAAAATTCATACATTGCTTAAGTTGCCTTATTTACCACGTCTTGACAAGTCCCCTTTATTATTTCATGAACCGTTAATTAAGTTTCAAGCGAGTGTGAGTGAATAGATCTATTGAGGGTGACTCCTACATCTGTGTTTGGGTTGCTCCAACAGAATTACAGATGCATTTCATATCTTTATTATTAGAGTGTCTGGTAAACACTCATTGGGGCCAAGTAACGTCTAGCTTCGGGGTCATGAGCTTAAGAGCCAATGTATATATTTTCCGGACATCCTATTTCTTGACCTTACTTATGGCATATGTACACTAGATTTTACTTATAAACCTATGATTATTCACCAACTTTATGTTGACCGTTTTTCGCAATGTATTTCTCAGGTAACTAAGGCATATTCTCATGGCATTGCATGGAGTCACTTGTGTATCAAGGATGACGCGTCTCTTTTGGATTTCATGCACTTATGAACTGTCGTTTGATTGTACTAAACTTGTTTCCATAAACTTTTCCAACTTTTGGGACCTATGTTTTATTCTGAATATTTTGAATGAATGAAACGATGTATTTTCTAAACGACACTTTAGGTCGTTCAATATATCCTTGCTTGTGTGCTATGATCCGTTACACCCTCAGGTATTCCATTCCGCTGCCATTCAGGTATTTTGGGGGTGTGACAGATTGGTACCAGAGCCAAGGTTATAGCGAACTAGGATGTATCATGATAGGGTTCATGATGTATACGATCCCTAGACTATAACCACACTATCATAGCATATCGTCATTTCATCATAAGTGCATATTTACTTATTTTTAGGTGATGCCATTATGCGAGTTATTTATTTTTATTTCACCTTGATTATCACAGAGACATGTCTTCGAATCCCAACACTGTTGTACTTTACTCTATATCCGATTCTGATGATGAGGGCTCTATGTCCTCTACTGCTGTTTCACCACTTGTTTCTCCTACACCTGAGTTGCCACTCTTGGCATCTGATGATGACACCGAGCCTTTCGAGGAGGAGGAGACGGCTCCTACTCCTCATGTCCATCCTACTATACCCGCTGACATACCATCTCCTACTACTACTATCCATTCAGAGCCGAGACTTATGTTTCCTAGGGATAAGACTATCCAGGTTGCTAGGAAGAGTGTTCATTATGCTACATCTACTTATAGGAGTCTCCCTAGTCCTACTGTGCCTACACCACCACCACCAGCCATACCCACTACCACTCCTATACCTACCTCACTCTTGCCGCTCAGGAAGCGTGTAAGGCTTACCACTCCAGATTCACCTATTACCGAGACTGCTGACCTTTCACCACCACCAGTGTACCACATAGGTGAGAGTTCTAGAGCGGCTGCAGCTAGGGATCCTACAGCTGCTACACTAGAGGATCAGATAGATGCTCAGCAGGAGCAAGTTGACAGTTTGGGGTATAGAGTTGATGAGATTATCACCCCTCGACTTGAGGCTGTCGAGGAGCAGGTTGAGGATTTGATTCAGGGCAGGGTTGGTATTGATGTGTCGTACCATGGGCTCGAGGCACGACAGTTGAGGCACCAGGAGGAGATTGAGCTACTTAGGGATGAGTTACCTGAGATTCGAGATAGAGCTCAGGCGACACAGGAGACTCAGTGGGAGCAGGTAGATCAGTTGGCATTGCTTCGAGAGAGGTTGGTCATTTTGGAGTGTAGGGATGCTTCTTTTCAGTTACGAGTCCAGCACCTTGAGGAGATCGTGGTTGCGATGGATCGTGAGATTCGCCGCTTGAGGGGAGAGCCTGGACCATCTAGAGCACCTGGAGGAGCCTAGACGTAGACTGGTATTATATTAGCTTTTATTATTTTCCTAGTCCCGGGGTGTGGGACATAGTTCAAGAACTTGTAGTCTTTTGGTTGTTGTACAAACAAATATATCAAGTGCGACTCTACTATGTTGGAAATGTTGTGCTATATATTATATCGGTCCATGTAGGCCAAAATTTTCATGTATTATATTCATGTGTTGTGATTATATTTATGATGTTTCGTGGTTGCTCTTTATTATTATCGCATTATACAGGTTGTGGTTGTATCTATACATGTCGTGGTTGTATTGATACAGGTTGTGGTTGTATATATACATGTCGTGGTTGTATTGATACAGGTTGTGATTATAATTATACGTGTCGTGGTTGTTGTGGTTGTATATATACGTGTCGTGGTTGTTGTGGTTGTATATATATACTTGTCGTGGTGATGTCTAGACAGATTGTGGTTGTATTCGTACATGTCGTGGTTGTATTTATATTTGTTGTGGTTGTATATTTATATACATGTTGTGGGTGTATATCTTTGGTACGATGACTATTTCTATTATGATTTTTCTCATGGTTATTTCCATTGTGATTTATCAGAAATATGGCACCAAGGAAGAGTAAGACTGCACCAGAAACACCCGCTATGACTCAAGCCGCTATCCGCAAGTTGGTCAGGGATAGTATTGCAGAAGCTCTGGAGATTGAGAGAGCTGAGGTTGCTGCTAGGGCTGCTGAGACTGCTTCTAATACAGGGGAAGTTGAACCAACTGCTATTAGGCGTGAATGTACATGGAAAGATTTCAAGATTAGTGATCCTATCAAGTTTAAGGGCACTGAAGGAGCGGTTGCTTTGATTCGCTGGTTTGAAAAGACTGAGAATGTATTTCTCATGTGCGGATGCCCGGATGTCAGCAAGGTAAAATTTGCTACAGGTATGCTTCTTGATGAAGCTATGTCTTGGTGGAATTCGTATGCTCAGCCGATTGGTATGGAGAATGCTTACAAGCTCACTTGGGAGGAATTCAAGAAACTGATGTCTAAGAAGTTTTGCCCTCGTACTGAGATACAGAAGTTGGAAACAGAATTTTATGAGCTTGTGACTAAAGGTGATGACATCGAGACCTACTTTAGGAGGTTTCAGGAGTTGGCTGCACTATGTCCAACTATGGTTCTTGACGATGAGAAAAAGATGGAAAACTTTGTTGGTGGATTGCCTGAAAGTGTTCGAGGAGATGTGATTTCTTTTGACCCTCAATCAATGGAAGAGGCTATTCGTATAACTCAGAAACTCATGGTCCAAGTGGTAAAAGGGAAAGCTGCTGTCAACAACAATAACCGTTCAAACAACACCAACTACAACAACAACCGAAACAACAACAACTATAACAACAATCGAAACCGCAACTATCCCAATAACCGAAACAACAACCCAAACAATAACAACAACAACAACAAGAGAAGGTTTGATTACAACCAAGGTGGAAATGCTGTTCAGCCGCCACCTAAGAGGCAGGAAGTAGCAAAGGTTTATGCTGCAGGACCAAATGATAGGAAAGGTTACACTGGTAACCTACCTAAATGTGAAAGGTGTCAGAAGCATCATAACCCAGGTCGTTGTCCAGATTTGTGTGGCAATTGCAAGAAGCTTGGTCACCACATCAAAGATTGTAGACTTCCAATCGTGGGTGACAATCAGAAACCACCAGTAACATGCTATGGTTGCGGAGAAATTGGACACTTTAAGAGTGATTGTCCAAAGAAGGGGAAGAATCAAGGAACTGGAAATCAAGATGGAAAGGCTCGAGGAAGAGCTTATGTTATGGGAGGAGACGATGTCAAAGAAGACCCGAATGTTGTTGCGGGTACGTTCCTCGTTAATAATCGTTATGCATCCATTTTATTTGATTCAGGAGCGGATAGAAGTTTTGTTTCTATTGCATTTGCACCTTTACTTAACATAGAACCAACCCCATTAGACATTTCCTATATCGTTGAATTAGCCGATGGGTCTTTAGTTAACACCAACACCATTGTTCGTGGTTGCACTATAAATTTCCTAAACCATCCATTCAATATAGACCTTATGCCCGTAGAACTTGGAAGTTTCGACGTTGTGATCGGTATGGATTGGTTATCTCAGTATCGAGCGAGAATTATTTGTGATGAGAAAGTTGTTCACCTTCCTTATAACGGTGAAACTTTGGTTGTTCGTGGAGAGCGAAGTGGAACTAGACTCAGTATTATATCGTGCATTAAGACCGAGAAGTACATAAAGAAGGGTTGTTATGCATTCTTGGCTCACATCACGGAGAAGAAGTCGGATGAGAAACGACTTGAAGATGTGCCAATTGTTAAGCAATTTCAAGAGGTTTTTCCGGAAGAATTGCCAGGACTTCCGCCTACACGCCAAGTTGAGTTTCAAATTGAATTAGTGCCAGGAGCTGCACCAATTGCACAAGCACCGTATAGACTTGCACCTTCGGAGATGCAAGAATTGTCGAATCAATTACAAGAACTTTTGGACAAAGGATTCATTAGACCGAGTTCATCGCCTTGGGGAGCGCCGGTTTTGTTTGTGAAGAAGAAGGACGGAACTTTTAGAATGTGCATCGACTATCGTGAACTGAACAAGTTAACGGTGAAGAACCGTTATCCACTCCCAAGAATTGATGACTTGTTCGACCAGTTGCAAGGTTCTAGTTTTTATTCCAAGATTGATTTAAGATCCGGTTATCATCAACTTAAAGTTCGGGAAGAGGATATCCCGAAGACGGCATTTAGAGCACGCTATGGTCATTATGAGTTTCAAGTGATGCCCTTTGGATTAACCAACGCACCTGCGGTATTTATGGATCTCATGAATAGGGTGTGCAAACCGTATCTTGATAAGTTTGCGATCGTATTCATTGACGATATCTTGATTTATTCCAAGAGTAAGGAAGATCACGAAGAACACCTCAGAACAATCCTGGAACTACTCAAGAAGGAGCAATTGTATGCCAAATTTTCTAAGTGTGATTTTTGGATACGAAGAGTTCAATTTCTTGGCCACGTCATTGATAGCCAAGGTTTACAAGTCGACCCAGCAAAGATCGAGGCAGTTAAGGATTGGGCTACGCCCAAGTCTCCTACGGAAATTCGTCAATTCCTAGGACTTGCCGGATATTACAAAAGGTTTATTGAAGGGTTTTCTAAGATAGCGAAGTCGTTGACGAAACTGACACAAAAGAATCAAAAGTACGAGTGGGGAGAAAAACAAGAGTCCGCATTTCAACTATTGAAACAAAAGCTGTGTAGCGCACCGATTTTGTCACTACCTAAAGGTATTGAGAACTTTGTGGTATATTGCGATGCTTCGCATCAAGGACTTGGAGCTGTGCTAATGCAAAATGAGAAGGTGATAGCTTATGCATCTAGACAGCTTAAGACACATGAGAAGAATTACACTACGCATGACTTGGAGTTGGGTGCGGTAGTTTTTGCACTCAAGATTTGGAGACACTACCTTTATGGTACAAAGTGTGTGATTTTTACCGACCACAAGAGCTTACAGCATATACTCGATCAGAAGGAACTTAATATGAGACAACGTCGTTGGCTAGAATTGTTGAGTGATTACGATTGTGAAATCCGATATCACCCAGGAAAAGCGAATGTTGTAGCAGATGCACTTAGCCGAAAGGAACGACTCAAACCTTTGAGAGTTAGGTCATTGGGAATGACTATCATTTCGCCATTACCATCAAAGATTTTAGAAGCTCAGATTGAGGCTCTCAAAGAAGAAAACCGACCACATGAGAAACTTTATGGTATGCCAGAAAGCGAAAATGGCTTTGTAAAGAGATCAGATGGAGTGTTATGTTTCAAGGACCGAAGTTGGATACCACTCTATGGTGGAGTGCGAGAATTGATTATGCATGAATCACACAAGTCGAAGTACTCTATTCATCCAGGTTCTGATAAGATGTATCAAGATCTCAAAAAGCTTTATTGGTGGCCGAACATGAAAGCAGAAATAGCTATGTACGTCAGCAAATGTCTTACTTGTGCTAAAGTGAAAGCCGAATACCAGAAACCGCCAGGGTTACTTCAACAACCAGAGATTCCACAATGGAAGTGGGAACGTATTACTATGGACTTTGTCACTAAACTTCCAAAGACGTCAGGAGGTTTCGATGCTATTTGGGTAATCGTTGATCGACTTACCAAATCAGCACATTTCATACCCATTAAAGAGACTTATTCAATGGAACAACTTGCTAGACTTTATGTCAAGGAAATAGTCTCAAGGCACGGTGCACCAGTTTCCATCATTTCTGACAGAGATAGTCGTTTTACTTCAAACTTTTGGCGGTCATTACAAGATTCTTTTGGATCCAAGTTAGACATGAGCACTGCTTACCATCCTCAGACCGATGGTCAGAGCGAGAGAACTATTCAGACACTTGAGGACATGCTTAGAGCATGTGTGATTGACTTTGGAAATGGTTGGGCTAATCATTTGCCGTTGATCGAGTTTTCCTATAACAACAGTTACCATTCAAGCATTAAGGCTGCACCATTCGAGGCACTTTATGGTCGTAAGTGTCGATCTCCAGTTTGTTGGGCCGAAGTCGGTGAAGTACAATGTACTGGCCCGGAAATGGTACAAGAAACAACAGAAAAGATAATTCAGATTCGAGAGAGACTCGAAACTGCTAGAAGTCGACAGAAGAGCTACGCAGATGTTCGACGCAAACCATTGGAATTTCAGGTCGGGGACAAAGTTATGTTGAAAGTCTCGCCTTGGAAGGGCGTGATACTATTTGGAAAACGCGGGAAATTGAACCCGAGATACATTGGGCCATTCAAGATCCTGGAGAGGATTGGTCCGGTTGCTTACAAACTTGAACTTCCGTCAGAACTTAGCAACGTACACAACACGTTTCATGTTTCGAACCTCAAGAAATGTCTTTCGGACGAGTCTGCCATTATACCATTAGAAGAAATACAACTTGATGACAAGCTTAACTTTGTGGAAGAACCAGTTGAAATAATGGACCGCGAGATCAAACAATTGAAACAAAGTCGAATTCCGATCGTGAAGGTTCGTTGGAATTCTCGAAGAGGACCCGAGTTTACTTGGGAACGAGAAGACCAAATGCGACGCAAGTATCGACAACTTTTCACCGAGCCAACTACCGAGACCAACACTAACTGAATTCAGGGACTGAATTCCTTTTTGGATGGGCGACTGTCACAACCCACAATTTCAGGTCATTTTTCCGAACTTCGCCATTCTACTATTCACAAATTACTATTCATTGATCACTATTCATCGTTTTACTATTCATCGTTTTTGAGGCCAGTTTGACATTCCGAGACACATTCAGAAATTTTACTATTCACTTGACACTATTCATTTCCGAGAGAAAACCACTATTCACGTGCATTACTCATGTCATCGTAAATTTAGTTTACGAGTGTTCAAATTCGCGTAGCCGTATTGGTTCAAGAGCGAATTCATGCATTATTATCAGGGACATTTCATACGGACTAGAAATAGTCAGCATATCATCAATAGGGCACTTGCATACTATTCCACTCGTAAGATAAATAAATTAATACTTTTGGTACAATTAACGATTTACGTATGTTTATTTTAAATAAACACTAATACGCGAACTATAAATGTGACTAACATGTCCAACACTCCCGACTATGATCCCAATATATTTTTATATTCATTTTTATAATATAAAAATTATAATATTAATTTACCCGGTATTTTGGATATTTATTTTAATTATTAACTTAAGTTTATTAAAACTTCGACGGTTTTCGTAGAAATTAAACTATAATTATCTAAACACCCAATAATTTTATCCAACCTATTTTTATAATTTTTATAACTTTATTATGACCCGGTTAACTCCGTTAAAATTTATTTTTAGTTAACCCGGTACCCGGTACATTTTAAAACTACAAATAACACTTAATAATGCATTTTACCACCAAAGTCTTACCCACATTCCCCCCCCCCCCCCCTTGACTTTGCCGCCCCCCCCCCCCCTTGCCTTTTTTTCTTACAAAGTTACCAATTCACTCAAGGTTCATAAATGCCTCATACTAACTATTTTATATAATAATAATAACACAATAATACATATCTACTTTACTAAATCTTTTCTATCTCATTTTTCACTTTGCAAGAAACTCTTCTTTCTCTTTTTGCTCTCTTGATCCCACGGCAACAACAAAGAAGGAAGGCAAGACCAAAAGTTTTTCAAAGATCTAAGTGTAAATCTTGTTCTTATAGTATCCTTGTTTGAGTTTTGAGATACAAACTCAAGGATTATTAGGTTTTCATCTCCAAAACTTCATTAATCTTACAAATAAGTTTACAAAGCTCATTTCATAATTTTTACAAAGTTATTACTATGATTATATATTTTTCTTGCAAGATCTCATACATGCATTAACTTATACCACTTTATTTTTGTAAACTTTTGATCATACAAGCCCTAGAAGTGATTTTTGGTTAGATCCTTGTTAGATCTACTTGGTTTTGATGATTAGGAACCCATGACACCCTAAGAAGGTGTATGGTAGGATTAGATTAGTTTTGTGGTGATTGAAAGTGGTTTGAATGAAGATGGAACTAGATTAGAACCCTAGAAACGATTTTTGAAACCTTTGAAATACCTACTGTCCCTATTTTCATTTCGTGGGAAAATCAGTGGTTGATGGCTAATTTTTGACCAAATATTTAGAAAATACTTTTAAAAACGAAACTTTAGGCGAAAAAAACGGATTAAAACGAGTTTATAACGAAGGAGATATGATTTTTTGCAAATTTAACGACGAAAACTATTTTTGCAAAAACTGCTAGCTGTTTGGCAGATTTCAATGGGTAAAAAGAGGCATTAAACGTAACTTAGAGAGCCGAGTTATCAAAAATATACTAGTATACACAAAAACGAATCCGTGGACATAAAGAACAAGGAAAACGAGCCTAAAACGACCGAGTTATACCCGTTTTAACATCGTCAAAACTATATATATATATATAGTCACAAATAAAAATAATAACGTATGTACTAAATGGTATATTTTCTAGAAACGATACTAATGACTATATCCTTAACAAATGAATACGTACGACCCAAGAGTATATTTATACGACTTAACGACGTTATTTTAAGGTTTCCGATACAAGGATTATAACGCTAACTTTTTCGTACGAGTTAATATGACTAGTTATATACTTCTCTAAATGGACTTATTTTCCTAAGTATGAAAACTATTTTACCATGACGATAACTAGTATTTCCAAATTACGAGTGGTATGAGTATCATGTGCATGTGCATTCATTTCATTACGGCTTGATCTAAGTTAGATCATGATTATTCATTTAGGTTGCGGCTAGTACTCGCGCCTCATTGTCCCGACTACTTTTACCTCATTGCACCATCTTTGTATCATCACTTCGAGGTGAGTTTCATAGCCCCGTTTTAATTCTATATTTTGATTTCAAATCCCACGGGGGAGAATACATTGCATTACTTATTTTCGTGTACATGCCTAAGTATAAAATTCATACATTGCTTAAGTTGCCTTATTTACCACGTCTTGACAAGTCCCCTTTATTATTTCATGAACCGTTTGGTGACTCCTCCATCTGTGTTTGGGTTGCTCCAACAGAGTTACAGATGCATTTCATATCTTTATTATTAGAGTGTCTGGTAAACACTCATTGGGGCCAAGTAACGTCTAGCTTCGGGGTCATGAGCTTAAGAGCCAATGTATATATTTTCCGGACATCCTATTTCTTGACCTTACTTATGGCATATGTACACTAGATTTTACTTATAAACCTATGATTATTCACCAACTTTATGTTGACCGTTTTTCGCAATGTATTTCTCAGGTAACTAAGGCATATTCTCATGGCATTGCATGGAGTCACTTGTGTATCAAGGATGACGCGTCTCTTTTGGATTTCATGCACTTATGAACTGTCGTTTGATTGTACTAAACTTGTTTCCGTAAACTTTTCCAACTTTTGGGACCTATGTTTTACTCTGAATATTTTGAATGAATCAAACGATGTATTTTCTAAACGACACTTTAGGTCGTTCAATATATCCTTGCTTGTGTGCTATGATCCGTTACACCCTCAGGTATTCCATTCCGCTGCCATTCAGATATTTTGGGGGTGTGACATACACGGTCACGAAATGCAATTGGGTTCTTTTTACTAACAACAACTTGCCCAAATCGAAACCCTGTTATTAAACAGAACTCTTTCCAGCCAAACTCTAACAAATGATTCCCAAATTTGAATTGCAATGGTGGGGAATCAAATTTTATGTTTGAAACTTTTACCTAATGTTGTAAAACGTGATGCATCAAACGGGAGTCATTATCGCAATCCCGAATGTCCAACCACGGACCAAACACCGTCTTCCTAAACAACCTTTCCCGCTTTTCATTCTTTGACAAGATTTTTTTGATTTCTTTAAGCAATTTAACTGTAGATCGAATAGCGATTTTAAAGGTATACAAAGTAATTGGCATATCGAATTACATAAAATGTATGAAAACAGGGTTTTAATGACTTGTGATTTGGAACTGGTGTGATGATTCACAATTGTAGACGAACGGGTTTGTGTGTTGATGTTTTTATTCACTTCATTAATAAAATTTAACAATTGTAGACGAAGATGTTTGTGTGTTAAAGGTTATTATTTTAATGCAGGTAAAATGACAAAAATACCCATTTGCTCATGTATTAGTTGCCCAAAATACCAAAGTTGCCCAAAATACAATACGTTCCATGTACCTATTACCAACTGTTATGGCTGGACACGTGTCACCCCCTTGTTGGTTGGATATGGGTTGCCCTGAGCAACCGGGTTAAAACGAGAATTTTCAAAAATGGGGCTAGATATGCCTAACCCGTAGGATAACGGGCCATTTTACACCAAAAACTTTACCTAAAACTTTGTGCTTATATTAATTGAGGGTATAATTATCATTTTGTTAATTAATTGTAATAATTTAATACACCTAAAACTTTGTGCTTTGTTGTTATGGATACTTAATATGGGGCGTCAGAAGTAAATGATTACTAAATTAGTTATTAGCTTTCAACCTTTATACCATAAACTAATAGTACATAAACCTTTAAGTGTATTTGCTTAAGATCTTTATTAAGAAATCTTCAAAAGGTTTAGGAGAGATGGTCTAATCTCCTTTATATATAGTGTAGATTAGAACCATCAATAAATGGCCTAGTGAAAGACATTCTAGCCTACTCTTAAAAAGTTGTCAATTAAGCATTTAAGTTTAAGAAGTATTAAGGGGTAATTTAGACAAAACACTTTAATCAATTTTAAATTATTTTAGATTTCAAAAATAAATATACACGCTTTATAATTAGCATAAACACTCTATTAGTAATTTTTTACTTAGTTCTTTACCGTTGAAGAAAAAAGAATTTAACCTTCCTAAGTCAACCAAATGCAGGGTGACTTAGGGGGTGTTTGTTTCGGCTTATATAGCGGGCTTGAGTTGAGATTAATATATATCTTATATTTGTTATAAATCTAATAAATCAATCTTAGCAATAATCTTTTATCAAAATTAATAAAAAAATTATTTTTTACATTTTTTTTAAAGCAACAGATCTTGCAAATGGTAAATCTTGAAGCTACAAAAAATACGCCATTAAGACGAGAATTAAATTATATATATATAGATATGCACTTATCTATACTTTTGACACATTTCTTTTTCAAAAATTCCTCCTAGAAAAATCACATATGATTTTTACAAATTACATGTGATTTTTCTAGGCATAAATTTTGAAAAAAAAGTTTTCGTTGAAAGTATATAGAAGTGCATATTTATAAAAAGATAATTTAATTTTTGTCGCGGTGGTATGAATTTTTTCACGTAACGATTAAAGGTTTACGAGATATTTAATTTTTAAAAAAAGCGGGTGAAAGTTTTTTTTTTTTTTTTTTTTTTTTTTTTTTTTAATCAAAAAAATGAATGACCATTATTGGTTCATTGGATTTATGACGAATATGAGATATATATAAAACTTTTACCTAGCCGGCTTATGGCGTATGTGATTTTGAGCTTATGTTATAAAAAATCACTTTTTGTGGCTTATTTAAATTTTTTTTTGACCTATATAAGTTTATTATGTCATAATAAACTTATATAAGCTGAAAAGTTTCAAGATAAACCAGAAAAAACAAGCTTACTAAATGTAAGCCCAAAACCGAAAAAACCATAAGCTGGTTATATAAGCCAAAACAAACACCCCTTAATGTACCCCTCTGTATGACATGTAGGGATAAGTTTATGCAGGATAACATAATGTACCCCTCCCGTCCCTCCGTATGACATGTAGGGATAGGTTTGTCATACAACTTTAATACGTTTACAATTATATTAAATATGAGTAGTTTAAGTACGATTGGTTTTAAAACGTAACCACGTATAGCAGGTGTACTGCATTTATCACCTTCAAGTCCAACAACATATACATTTTCTTGAGTATATATATTTTTGCTTTTTATCGTAGGCATGTCACAATGGACATTACAAGAAAAAAGGTGTGTTTAGTGACGAGAATTTAGTGACCACTTTTATTTTGGTCACTATTTAAGCCATTTAGTGACCACATAATCCTTCGTCACTGATTTTTGGTCATTCGTAAATTATTAGTGACGAGCCAGATGGTCACTAATTATTGACTGAACTACATGTTGAATATATTTGATTCATAATATACATAAGTTTATTAGCCACTGATTTAACATAATAGTAATAATAACCGACTAAAATCAGTGGTGTAAAAATGAATTTAGATACATTTTGAAACATTTTATTATGGCAAGATAAATATAATAGATGTAAAAATACAGCAAAAAAATTGGTGTAACATGCCTTAAATCCGAATACCACTTAAATCCAAATACCAAATACAAACAATAACTTGATTGTTGTTTTATTTTATTGGGCCTAATAAATTTTTTACAAGTCCAAATACCAAACAATAACTTGTCCATATACAAATCCGAATACCAAACAAATTCATCAGCTCCTCACTTACCAGGATTCGCTACTGTTCCATTAAATCCCTTAAAATGCAATCGCTCCTCATGGATTCGCTTGGTTGATTCGTGCACCACAAATTCTGATTCGCTCACTTATTTGGTTTCATCACAAAAGCACTTTTCACCTATATTAATTTGTGTTAGGTTAGGTTTTGATTTGATTGCTATTGAGTTGTTAGGCTAGGTTTTGATTTGATTGCTATTGAGTGTTTGGGAGCTAATAGGAGTATAAGTTTTGCGCATCCTGATAGACAGTTGATTTACGAGTGTAAGTAGCGTAGTTGTAATTGCTGCACCAAAGGTGTTTGATGAAATGTCTAACATAATGAAAAGCCTTAGGTTTTGAAACAATTCTCAACGTTAAATTTGCTGCGCCAAAGGTGTTTCATGAAATGTCTAACATAATTAATGTGCATATTTTGGAGCATTGTGTGTTTGGATTAGTATGGAGGTGTTTATGTTTCTAGCTTTTGCCTCAAAAGTACGTTTTTAGTCAGTGTGTTTGGATTAGTATGGAGGTGTTTATGTTTCTGAGAAGACTTGGTAAATGTCATGTAAACTGGTCTGTCATTGGTTTCTAATATTGCTCTTTGGGGGTTTTTTGGCTTGCTGGTATATCAACTGGGATGGTGTCCATTTGAAGAAGCCATTATTTTTTCTGTTTAGTATAAGTAGATGGCTAAGTATTCCTTAAAGTGAAGCCTTGCTGGGGTGTTTGACCATTTTCCTACTAAGGCTTATGCTATTTCAAGTAGTGTTGGCCTTTGTTGATTAGGATTTTAGTTGGATTATTTCTATTCGATACCAAAGGTTGATTGTTATATTTAAGTAATTGTGATATTGTTATTCGATACCAAAACTTTATGAAGCTGTGTAAAACCGTCCTCCAGCATTCTAAAATTATTATGAGTTGTGTAAAACTACAATATTCAGATTAACACCAATCTGTTAGGATTAGGATGCACATGCTCTGTTTTGATAGGAAGAATGATATATGGATTGTTATTGTTTTGATAGGAACAATATTCAGATTAGTGGCCACTATTTCGAAGCCATTTTCAGTTGATAGCTCATTTTAGATTGGTGTCACAAGTTGGGCAATAGCTTCTTAGGCAACAGCTTAAGGTGAAGAAAACGTACACGAACTTTTCTTGCTCCTAGTAATGTTACCTCTCAAAAGGTCCATGTGTATGAATATCATTCTTATGTACATTCATAGGTAAGCTCATGCTTTAGCTCTTTTTTGTCAACAATGGTCATGTACTTGTACTAGCTTATAATAAGTTGATTTAGCTGTGATTGTCAATGTTGTAATATGTGAAACTTCAATATCTTATGCTTTTGTAATCTGGGATCCTTGTGGATATAGTGATCACTTAACAGTTTAAGTTTTCCATGTATAACTGTAAACAATCCTTCTACCGACTTGCACATGACCAGTACTTTGGGTTGTTTATTCCATGACCAGTAAAACTACAATATTTAGATTAACACCAATCTATTAGGATTAGGATGCACATGCTCTGTTTTGATAGGAAGAATGACATGTTTTATGCTGCATACTGGATCTGAGTTGGCCGGTGTTTGTTGGTAGTATGACATGTTTCTGATTATTCACTGTAGCCTCAACTATATTAATTGCAATAATAGTGCTTTGCATACTTTTATGTTTGTACCAAGTCTTTTATTTGAGGTTTCCTTTAAGTCTAAGTGGCCATTGGTTTATCAGACCTATGGTTTATTATCAAGTGGATATTGGCGCGTAACAAAGGATATTAAAGCACCAAAAGAGACCAGTAAAGAGACACCTTTCAGTCTGGTATATGATTAGTGAAAGTAAACTTTGGTCCATGATTAGTGAAGAAGATAACTGAGGCAGTATATGATTAGTGAAAGTAGAGTTTGGTCTATCTATGATTAGTGAAGAAGATAATGAGGCTGCAATCGGGTGACCTACTATAGATTCTTTAGACTGACCAATTCTCTTTGTAACTAGTCAATTAACTTTCTTTTAGCTTTGTATTTAGTTATTTTGGTCTGCATCTTTGGTAATGGTCTGCATAGTCTTTCACCACAGTTTTGACTCTATCGTTTTAGCTTTACTGACTATACTAACTTTGTATGCTAAAGCTACTGAAACTCCTCCTTTTATCAGTATAGGATGGCTTCTGTCGTGGTCAGTAGTAGCAGAGTTATATGGAATGAAGTGTATGATGTGCTAACGTCTGCTTATATGATTAAAATTTTCTTTCAAAGCTAAACAGGGTTTAAAGTCCATAACACAGGATAAAGACGTATTTCAGAGTCTACAAGTCTCCCAAGAAGCTGGAATCCTATCAAGGGCGAGGATCGCAACCATTAACTTTGTGATAGTTTGAACTTATCATTTCTCGCCTTCTCAGTTTGTCCTCTTTGATACTGTTTATTGTAGGCATACTAGGCTTATTGGTCCCCTTTGATGACTGATGAGTAAAATAAAATGTTTTTGTATACAGTAAAATGTAGGACTGATGTATGTGAAGGTGTTTTCTAGGATAATATTTAGAAAGGGTCGTGTCTTGGAGCATATGAAGGAGGCTTTCATATGCAACTATTAGTTTTTCCTAGGCTGACCAACTACTTTATAGACATTAGTCGGCATATAAAGGCATTTCATTCTCACTTAAGTACGTGTCAAGACTTTAGCACAATTTATTGGCCTCACCCTATTATACATATGTAGCTAAATACTCTGTATAATGGAAAGAAGATAACTGTAGATTGATAAATTGTAGAGTAACTTGTAACACCCCCAAAATTTGATACAGTGGAAGACTCAACAAGCTTTCGGGGATTGGTATCCAACACAAGACATAATAGAACGAGATAAAGTAAACATAATAAAAACGCAACCAAAACGGGGTTTTAAAGTTTACATTTATCCCATAATCATTCAGAGTCAGGCCCAAAAGAAAATAACAGTAGGTCCATAATTCAATATCAGAGTTTAGAAAAATAGATCCATAAACTAGAAGCCTTAGCCGAGCCTTCCAATCCATGCACCCGTGTCATCACTTAATTACCTGATAAAACGTGCTAAAAGTCAGCTTTCGCTGGTGAGATCATAGGTTTAAGTTCATCTAACAATATAGTGGACATATACGCAAAACGCTTGCTAGCTAGACTAAGGATTCACTAAAAGCCTGCGGATACCCTCCGCTCCAATCATAACACACGGATACCCTCCGTTCTAACACAGATATTCGGGTAACCCCCGCAATACTAATAAATACTCGGATAACCTCCAAAGTATCATTAACTTATAGGTGCACGCTACAGTATCTAAATAAGCCAACCTTGAATAGTACACACGATCCGTGTGACTAAAGCTGACAATAACAAATAAGTCAACCTTGAATAGTACACATAAATTATGTGACTAAAGCTGACAAAACATCCTAGTCTATACGCATAGCAAGTTTAGAAAGAATATAAAAGCGATAATAGTCCACATAAAATAATTTGCACGTTTCTCACCCCAAGTATTGAAAACATAGTTCAAGAGTAAAAGTGGGGCTATGACTCACCTCAAGTCCAGAAAAACAGCAAGAAGAAGTCGGTAGAAATAAGATGTATAGTAACTCACAAGACGGCAACTACGGACTCGGCACGACCTAACAATATCAACTCGTTCAGAAATCATTTCCTCAAATTCAAAATATTCCCAAACCCGGACGTAATCCGTTTTATTTTCCGAAAATCCATTTCGTAATAGTTTGGTGTATTTACGTTTGGTATCCATACGGGTGGTGGGTCGACACAAAACAAACCAAAAAGGTCACACAAAAGAATAATAAAATAAACTATAGATCTAATATTAGCCCAATATATCATTTAAATAAATCGCCAAAGTTTATCAAATCCGTCAATTTGATAATCCTCATATTTATTTACGTAACATACCGTTCCAAGATTACACCCGATCCTAAGGCACATAGCACAATAACACTATATGGTATATATCGTAGTTTTAATAAATTCCTTATATACATCGTCAAATTGGCCAGATTTCCCGATATATATATTCGCAATTTATTACTCTTTACATATACCACAACCTATGGGCGTCGTAGGATACGATGCCCATTAATATACTCATTTCGTATAGCCAAATAACCCGGTTCAACCTTTCGGTTAAGTAGTTATTTAGTTATAGAAAACGCTTATATTAATCGTCATATATCAGTGACAACACGTAAGTCACAAATAAAACTTACCTGAACTCGAGTGACCACGACTCCGCATAACTCGATAGGTTTACTCGTTATATATATAAAATGACATTTTATTTAATATTTAGTAATTGTCGAGAGTTTCTCGTTTTATAACACATTTTTATGATAATACTTCCAATAATATTACGCTACTCTCATAGCCTAATATATATTTAGTCGTATTATTTATAATATGACTCGTGATTTTTATTATTATTAATATACGCATTTATACAATTATATATCCGTTATTCACGTCTATATATTTATATAAACGTTTATATTACCAATAACTTTTATTACGAGTTTTATTATTTATGTTTTAATTGTAAATAGTTATCGAGTCATACGAAATGGTCACATGTCCGAGTCATGACTCTCGGCTCATTGTCCAAGTCCAAAGTAATAAGCAATAGTCATAAAAAAATCAATACATCTCCGTCCACAACAATCCCAATCCACGTGCTACAACAATAGGGTCCGACTACGGCACCCGACTAACCTATCTCCATCAATCTAAGTGACCGTCTCACAATCGGTCCCCAATAACACATTTCGTCAACACTTCTCAATACCAATATCCAGTATCCAATGTCGAGACCAAACATGGTCTCGACCCACATGTATTCGGCCAAGAAATAAAATAAACAACCAACCAATTACAAAACCAAGTTACACTCAAGAAACAATATAACCAAGGTCACACTCGGGTTGGTTTACAAAGCCAAACCCGAGTCTACACGACTCGACTGAGTCGCGGTAAACACCACGAGCCAAGAGGGGCTCGAACCAAGTACCAAGGGTCACAAAAATGGCTCCAAGGAGCACTCCATAATGCCAATTCGACCATGAGGGTCTCGGCAACAACAACAATAACACGGCTTCGAGCCGCGACTCCCATGAGTCGAACCAAGCATACCAACGAGAGCAAGAATTCAAGAGCCAAAACCACGGCTCATAATAACAAGAAATCGAGCACCATGGCTCGAGTCAATATCCAAGCCGTGAGTCATGGACTCACGGTTCGAACCAAACCCACCAAATAACAACCCGGATACCAAACCTTTTAATAAAAACGAGTTTCCAACAAAAACCCATAAGTATTTCCGTTTTTAAGTGAAAACCCATTCGGATCTTAAACCCATCGTGACCAAGGGTCACGTTTTAACAAAAATGCGAGTCAAACTCGCGTCACCTTCGATCAAATAAGCTCCAAACCGTAAAACCCTTCGATAACAACCGATTGGTGGTGAAATATGGTGATGATTCGTGATGAGAATGATGTTATAGGCGCGTGTAGGGGCGGATCTAGAAGATTTGATGGTGGAGATCACAAAAATGGTGGTGGTTTGTTGTGGTAGCCGGCGGTGTGATGGTTATGGCCGGAAAATATGGCGGCGGCTAGGGTTGAGGGAGAAGAGAGAATGAGAGAGAGATAAGTGAGTGAGTGAGGGTGTTTGTTTGTGTGAGAAAACCGGACCACGAGGACCAATTTTGTGGTATACTCTTTTTTTTTTTTTTTTTTTTTTTTTTTTTTTTTTTTTTGTTTTTTGTTTTAAATAATAATAATGATAATAATAATATTAGTAATAATAATATTACTAGTAGTATTGAGTGGGTAAAGTGGGTAAATGTAAAACATACGGCCCGAAACCCGAACTCATTTCAAACTTTCAATATCTCCCGAAAACATCCCGTAATTAATTAAATATAATCGGACTCGTAAAACGAATCATAAAATTTCCCGTTAGGTAAACCTAGTGCCGGAGTCAACGTAGTACCAGTGAGAAATTTAAAAAATACATCATCACGTAAATTTCCATAATGAATTATTAAAATAATTCACGAATTCCATAACGTCATAAAATATAATTATCCATAAAATTGGTCTTACAAGTTTGTTGTGAATAAAAATTCCAAATAAAAATTATAAATGAACTTTAACGTAATGCGGGTTTTCAAAATAGCTCCCTAAATTGCCGGTTGTCACATAACTGATCCAAAAGTTGTTATTCATTTTTCTGAATTTAATATCCAAAGTTGCATATCACGCCTTAAACTTATATTAAGCATATTTTTAACTATGATGTAGTAATACCATATATTCTCTCAGGATGGATAAATCTTGGATGCACATTGTTCATAGGTTTTTTTGGGTAAAAGGTCAACGACCCGGTAAATATATTACTCCAAAAAACATTTAAGTACAACGGATATGAGTGAATCTCATATCTCAACCCGTTACATAGGCGAAAGGCTTACATAACAAGATACTTCCAATTTTCTAGACAAGAAAACAAACCATTTAAAGACTCGGACAAAAATATAACCTACTTCCTACGACCTTGGAGATTAAAGCCATAAATGGCGTTAAGAGCATCCAATTCCCCTGGAAGATCAGAAATTTGCTTCGAGTAATCATCATAGTCATCCAACTCATCTTCACGCTCATGACCTCCACCAAAAAGATTTGCTGATTCGTCGAACGTGTTAAGAACCTCCTCCTCATCACTATCAGTAACCACAAAATCACCCACCTTAGAGAATGGGTTAACCCTCTTATTGGCAGATGCAGACGGAATAGGAACACCTTTATCATCCAAGAGGGTAGCTTTCCCATCGATAAGTAGCTTTTCAAGCTTACTAATTTTCTCAACTATAGGAGTAAAACCACCTTCCTTAGTTCCCATTAAATCACTCACAAGGGGTTCTTGTGATATACTACCAGTCTTAACCAACGCATCCTCATTAACTTCCATTATACAGCCAGCATCCACATCCATGTTGGTGTCATCAGTGGGAATACCAAACGTATTCGTATCATCCATATTAAGAGCATCAAACTGGTTAGATGTAGAGATCGTTGTACCACTAGAACTAGCCACATCAGGAGTCTTCTTCTTATTGCCACCAACATTCTTGGGTTCAGGAGGAGTCTGTTTGGGTTGATACTGAAACTTCTTACCCACAATAGGTTTAGTAAACCCTCCTTTACCCGGAATTGTAGAACCACCTTGTTTTCCTTTCTTCCTGTTATTGTCAGTCTTAAAACTATCATCAACAGGCTTAGTAGGCTGAACAGGAGGTATAACAACCTTAGGGCAGTCAGTCAGAGTATGACCAAATATCTTACACTTGTCACATCGAGGTGGTTTCCACTCGTATTCAACCCTTATCTTCTCAATAGTTGAACCCGAACTGTCAAGTAACGGTATCTCAACAGTGAGGCTGTCCCGCAGCACCTCATCCGACTTCACTTCTATCATGCATCTAGCAAAACTACTACGGCCCCACGATTCCTAGATTTGCCTATCATGCATTGTTCATAGGTTAACCGACCCACGATATGAAATTGGCGTGAATGAGTTTCTTAGATTTGCCTATCGTTACAAAAACAAATCAGTAGATATTCCTTGCCCTTGCAAAATTTGTAATAATTTTCGTGACCATAAGAAATCTATCATTTTTAAACATTTGATGTAAAATGGAATTTCTACTAGTTATGATAAGTGGACACGTCATGGGGAGTCTTGTAATGTTTCGGATGATAGTGATGATCATGTATCATTTAATGATGAGGATATGGGTAGCGATAATATGAATGTTGATAATGATGATGTTTATGATGACGACCTTGATGAGATGTTAGATAACATAGGTCAAAGTAGGTGGGGTGATAAATGGAAGACTAATGGTGAATCTTCAGCTTCTGTAGACAAATATTTAGAAACTCTCCGTAGATTATTAGATGAATCACATCAAGATCTTTACACGGGATGTCAAAGTTATTCAAAATTTTCGTTCATTGTTGCCATTTTACATTTAAAGACAACAAATGGTTGGTCTAACAAGTCCTTTAATGACTTACTTAACGTATTCAAAAAAGCACTTCCATCTCCATCCTTAGTTCCAAAGAACTATTACGAAGCAAAAAAGTACATACGCGATTTGGGGTTTCGGGGGGAGAAAATTCATGCTTATGTTAATGATTATGTTCTTTGTAGAGGCAAGTATGAATCATTCACCCAATGTCCAAATGACAAGTGTAAAGAACCTCGATTCAAAAAAAAAAAAAAAAAAAAAAAAAAAACCTAAGGTACCACAAAAGGTGCTTCGGTACTTTCCTTTAAAACCTAGACTTCGAAGGTTGTTTATTGATCCGCAAGTCTCTAATGACATGAGGTGGCATAAGGAGAAAAGAGTTAACGATGATAACATAGTTAAACATCCTACACATAGTGAGGCCTAGAAACATTTCGACAGAGTGTTTCCTTCATTTGCTAATGATCCACGCAATGTACGCTTAGGGTTGGCAACGGATGGATTAAATCCATTTAGTAACCTAAGTAGTTCGTATAGCATATGGCCTGTCTTCGTTGTCCCATATAATCTTCCTCCGTGGAAATGTATGAAAGACCCATATATGTTCATGTCGATGTTGATTCCAGGTCCTAAAACACCAATCATTATTACAGCCTCTCATTGACGAATTAAATGATTTATGGGATGGTATCAATGCTTATGATGCGCATAGAAAAGAAAATTTTATGTTACATGCTGCCCTTTTGTGGACTATAAATGATTTTCCGGCGTATGGCATGTTATCTAGTTGGACTGTTAAGGGTTACAATGCGTGTCCAATATGCATGAATGAAACATCATCTAGTTAGTTGAGTCACAGTAGAAAGGTATGTTACATGGGTCATCGAAGGTTTTTTCCATCTTCACACCAATGGCGAAACGATAGAAAGAATTTTGACAGGACAAGAGAAACCCGGGAACCGATTGTACCAATGTCTGGACTTGAAGTTCTGCATGATGTAGATTGTACTATTAGTAAGCCATATTGTTCTGTTAAGAAGAAAAAGCGTAAGTATTTAGAAGGAAAGAAAGGATGGTATAAAAAGAGCATATTCTTCAAGCTTGAGTATTGGGATAAACTGAAATTGAGACACAACATTGATATCATGCATGTTGTTAAGAATGTGACAGAAAGTTTGACGGGCACATTATTCAATATTAAGGCTAAGAATAAAGATACATGGAAATCTCGTAAGGATTTGATGGATAAGGGGTAAAGAAAGAGCTTACATCTTGTAGAAGATGGTAACTCATTCATAATGCCAATGGCCTGCTATCACTTCACAAAGGACGAGAAACAAAAAGTTCTAAATTTCCTAACTTCAGTCAAGTTTCCTGATGGATTTGCCTCAAATATTTCTAGATGCATAAAAGAGGGAGAATTCTAATTGTCTCGCATGAAAAGTCATGACTTTTATGTTTTCACTCAGAGATTGTTGCCCTTGTCGATTAGGGGTTGTTTGACAAAAGAAGCTCGACTTGTCTTGTACGAGCTAAGTGATTTTATACAAGTATTATGCGCGCGAAACATGTATATCGATGTACTTGAGAAACAAGAAGAAAAAATCACCCTCATCCTGTGCAAGTTGGAGAGGATATTTTCTCCATCGTTCTTTGACATCATGACTCATCTTTTGATTCATTTTACATTCGAAGCAAAGATAGCAGGTTCACCTCAGTATCGTTGGATGTTTCCATTTGAGAGGTAAACATGTTATTAAATGTTTGAAACACTTTCTGATTGGGTTTATACTAACTACTTATTCATTGTACAGGAAAATGCGAGTTTTGAAAGGGTATGTTAAAAACACAGCTCGTCCTGAAGGATGTATCACTGAGAGATACATAGACAGTGAATGTCTAAATTTCTGTTCAATGTATCTGAATGATGTCGAAACTATCTTTAATAAGGTTGAGCACAACAATGAGATGGTGGATATTGATGGTGACATTTCTATTTTTTCTTGCAAAGGGCGCCTATTAGGCAATAAGACTATATCTTATATAAGTGAAATTGAGTTGGAGAAGATTCATACTTACATTTTAAATAATTGTGACGAAATGGTGGAGCTTATAAAGTAAGTATGTTTTTTTCTTCATAAATTGACATGTTTATAATTTTTGTTCTCCGTGTTATATAATAATGTTGCTTAATTCAAACTTTTATGCAGTGAACACAAACTTAACCTAGAGAAAGAAAATTGTAACAATATAAATGAATTTCATGACAAATGTTTCGCTTCATGGTTTCAACAACGTGTAAGAGTTACTTTAGAAATTTATTGTTTTTAAAGTTAAATTTGACAATTTTAAACTTCTGTTAACCAATACTTTACATGCTTTTTTGTTTAGGTGAATAATTATCCGGAGTCATTTGATTCAGAAATTCGGGTTTTGTCACGTGGACAATTCTTAGTGAATGCGTATAGTGGATGTATGGTAAATGGGTACAAGTTCCACACTCAATCTCGTGAAACGAATAGGAAAACACAGAATAGTGGGGTTGTAGTGCTAGGAAATTATGGGACAAACACTATTGACTTTTATGGGATATTACAGGAGGTATTAGAGGTGGAATACTTAGGAAAAAATAAAAGAGTGTTGGTGTTTAAGTGTAAATGGTTTAGGGTCAGTGATGTGAAAGGATTAAAAATTAATAAAGAATCTGGAACTCTAAGTATAAATATGTCTCGAGAATGGTTCACTGATCAATCATACATTCTTGCATCTCAAGCCAAACAGGTTTTTTATATACCTGATCTTAAATTGGGCAAGAATTGGCATGTGGTACTAAGAAATCCCCTTTCAAAGTATTTGATGTTCTAGTGGGAGACGTATATCAAGAAGAAGATCCATCTTTGAGTCTAAATGTTGATTTGAATCTCAAGCAATCTTCTCTAATAAGAGGTTCTACTCCATTGGAATTGGTGGATGCCACAACCCTTAGTGGCGATTCAACTGGACAATCTAGTAAAAACTGTCATTTGATAGATGAAGAATATATTGATGATGTAGAAACCGATCCATCTGATTTAGAATCTTCTGAAAAAGAGGAATCGTCACAGGAAGACGAATCACCACAGGAAGACTATATTGATTCAGATTAGGTTTAATATTTAGTGTCTCGTATATGTCTTCAGATGTATTATGCATAAAGTATGTAACATTTGGAACTTTTAAATAGGCCTAATGGGTAACAATTTATGTCTAGAACTTTGCATGTGTTCTTTCTACTTTAATATGTTATTATGTTTTAATATTTATTGTGGGGATATATTATATCAGCTATAGAGGTATTTTTTTTCTTCTCTATACAGTTTTGATATGTTATAATATTTAGTTATTGTTAATCTTCTTTAGCTGTGTGTATATAATACTTTCTTACATATATGTTGTTGTTGGCAGAGAGGTGTAGAGAAGCCCAAAGGACCTCTCGAGGCACTTCAACCTAAACTACAGGTATGCACCTAGTTCTGTACAACCATATATTGTTTGACCTTGAGTAGTAGTTTTGATGGGGGTGTTTGGGATTGAGAATGTCTAGGACACAGTAGCAGATCTAATTGCTTTGAAAAGGTTGCATAATGATTTCACTTCTGGTCATATAAAGATTATGGAATTTGTGCTATGAAAGCAAACAGGCTTTTACTTTAATATGCTTCATTGAACTGTTACACTTCAGTAGAAAGTAGTTTATGTGTAGTTTCATAAACAAGAAAAGTGGAAAGTAGTTTCATTTAGTCTATTTGAATGTTCCATTATATTATCTGATAAGTTTCTTGATGCTGTCAATTTGACTGTTCCAGCCAATCCGTAACACAAGATGCATAATTCAAGTAATAAAAAACTGAAACAACAGAAGGGGAAGCCCAAGGTGAGACTTGAAAGTTTATTCTAGAAAAACTATGTGTTATGGCCCAAGTCAGTTTGACTCTTTTCGTTAGTAATCACCAATGAAAAGTGTGTTATTGTTCTTCAGATGGATGGGTGATGCGTGGGATTGCGC
Organism: Artemisia argyi; assembly: GCA_030686995.1. Lineage (NCBI taxonomy): Eukaryota > Viridiplantae > Streptophyta > Magnoliopsida > Asterales > Asteraceae > Artemisia > Artemisia argyi. The sequence goes on from CM060694.1 coordinate 35,072,638, forward strand.
CCTCGCAAAAGGTTTTACCTCTCAAGGGATCTCAAGAGGCTTGCAATCCCCACCAAGCAGTGTACCTGACCGATGTAGTATAGTGTAGTGGCAAGTACCGGGGGATTGATCGTTCAACTTAATAAATAGTGTTCGTTAGGATTGAAATTAATCTAACTAGGTCTAGAGGTGAGGGAGGATTCTTTTTGTATTTTTATATTTTATGGAAAGCAAGTAAAAGTCTCGGTTTTGGAAGGAGTGGCGGAATTAGTTGCTAATCAACTAATCCAAAAGCTACTACTTAAATTAATGTGTAGGAAAATAAACTAGGGTTCTACGAGGGAAGTGAAGCGTATCTACCTATGATATATTACTCCTTGCTAGCTATCCAATTCTACCTATTGACTTGTCACATCCTTGTTTTAATTGACAGGTTGTATCCCTTAATACCATTCGTAGGGCCGTGTAAGATCTTCCCCAACTCTATAAGCGTCTACCTCTTCCTATGTCGAGCCGACTACTAGCTCCTAACATGGCCTCCTTAGTAGTTACTCATGCATTAAATACAACCAATTAATCGTAGTACACATCCGATTCATGTTTCTTAAGACGTTCAAGCATGTTACCAATTGGAAGTCTGCCAGTTTTCTTAAGCCTAACATCGATATCATTCAATCAAAACAAGAAACAATAGGAACCAAGAATTATAAACTAAATCAACTAGACCTATTGAAGTTTTCACGCCTTAGTTGATGAAGATAGACATAAACATCAACAAGGAATCAATAAGATCTAATTAATTATATACAAGTTTCATACAATCATAAGTAGACACAGGGAAAATTAGCCAAGCATGATGAATGAAGAACAATTGATTGGGGCTAAACCGTCAGATATTATTGACCAAGGTCAACAAGTCAAAAACAGCTTAAACCAATGCTCCGTGGATAGTATAGTTTTGTCCCCGGGTCGTTATGTCCCAGCGAGATTGCAATGGTGCTTTGAAAACGTTTTTGAGAATGAGTGGCACTGAGGACAGTAGCCAAAGATGATTGAGAAGTGATTATGCTACTGATTGCTTGGTATTTGGACAATTTGAAATAATATTAACAATAACAGATATACATATATAATCACAAAAACACAAATTGGAAATCAGATTACAGACAGAGAAAAGTGAGATTTTAACAATTTTACAACTACAGTGGGTGCAAGTGAAACTTTTTCAAACTTAAAATAAAAAGAAAATAAAAATGAAAAGAAAATTATTTATTTGATTATTTTAATATTTTAAATACTAACTAATTAATAAAACTATTTAAAAAGTAATTAAAATCTAATTTAAAACAAACTAAAAATGATTAAGCTTACAAAATTAAACTAAAAATTTGCAAAATTATTTTCTAAACTTCTAAATTAACTTAAAGAAAATATAAAAATTAAAAAGAAATGTTTTTGTCTTTTTGTGGGTTTTCTTTTAATTAATTACTAATTATATTAATTAAACTATTTAAACTATTTTAAATTACTAATAATACTAAAAATGACTAGATAATTATAGAAAAATTTAAAAATCTAATTAACCATCTCAGGAATCCTAAAAAATTATAAAAAGTTTCTAAAAATTATATATAGACTATTTTACTAATTATTTACTTATTAATTAATTAAAACCTAATTTAACTAAATTAATTAAGTTAATTAGAAAGTGAATAGTAGAGTTTAAGAAACTATTTTCTAAAAGTCCTGAATGATTTATGAAACCTAGGAAAAATATAAAAACCTATTGTTGTTAATTAAAAATTAAGAAAACTATTTAATGACTAAAACTATCTAATTAATTAATTAAACTATTATTAATTCTAATAATTATTAAACTAAAATAGAAAAATCTAAGAAAATTATTGAAAGTACTTTAAGGTGACAGGAAATTAAGAAAAATATAAAAATGATGGAATGCTTATTAATAAGCTGAAAAGAAAAATTAAAAAGATAAAATCTATTAAATAGAAGCTATCAGTATTTTTAAATTTGGTTTTTTGTTGGTTTTTTTTATTGACAGTTGATAATAAGCTAAAAATAAGAAACTTTTGTGAAAAGACTTTTGAAATAGCTTAAAAATAAGCTATGTGCATCCCCTTTTTCCAAACAGTGAACTTAAAAGCTTATTAGGACTTAAGCACTTTGTGAAAAAGCTGAGAAGTGACAAACTAAGCATACACACATGATTGTAATCTTGAAATAAACCAAATGGAACAGATAAGCACTCAGAATAAGCAATGTTGGAACAAATAAGCACTTATGAAAACACAAGGCCTAAACAGGCCAAACCAAAGGTTTTTGAACCTGTGTGGGGTCTACAGAAGCCAAGGTAGGTCCAAAGTAAGACTTGAAACTTGAAGATAGACTGGAGGGCTTCTCAATAAGACAATAAGCTGGGCCTATTGCTTATTTTTGAGCACTGGGGAGGCTATGGAACTTGTGGTCACACACTGAATGACTCAGTGTTCACTCAGGAAATGGTGAACCTAAAATGGGCTAGCAGTCCTATCAAATAAGCCAAAGACTACAAAATAAGCACTGGGTCTTGTCAATGAGCTTATTGGCTTTCCAAAAAGCCAGGGTACAGGGTGTGGGGTCCACAAGGGTAGTCACTAAACAACTTGGAAATATGGCCAAAACCTGTGCACAGGGCATGTACTTGCCCTGCAGGTCAAAATAAGCACTTGCAAAAGCTTATATAAAAATCTTAAAAATAAGCTATCTGTGGAAACTTGTAGACTTGGTGACAAACTTTAACTTCTGAAATGATCAAGGTCTTAAGTTTAACACAAAAATCACAAAAAATCTCCCATGTTTTGGATTTCTCAGACAAGAGTGTTTTTGACTTTTTGTAATTTTGAACTTAGTTGGACTTTTATGAACTTTGATTGAATCTAAGTTACTGATTATGTAGTATTAAGCTAGTATTAGACCTATTTAACCTACAATAACAACTGATGAACTGATATGGATGGCTTAGATTACTAAAAATCCTCACAATGAACAGTTATAAGAGATTTAAGTGAGTTTTGACTTTTTTCACAAATGAGCACTGAGTTTAATGGTTTCTATGACCTATGTGTGCCTAAAGTAGCATGTAGTAACCAACAACAACAGCACAAACACGCTTGAACACATAGGAACAAGTAAATCCAAACACTACTTAATATCTGTGATGATGAAATTTTCAAAGCAAAACAAGGATTTGGAACTAGAAACAGATTAATACCACACTAATATGATTTAAAACACATAAATAAGCATAAGTAAATAGACAAATAGCTAGGGAATATTAGAACAGAAGAATTAAGAAATTTTCTTACTTCATGCCATCCAAGCTTTACTTTTCATGAACCAAGGGCCACAGAACCAATCCTATAGGTCTTCCACAAGACCACTAACCCAGGGCCATCCACTATTCACCCTGCTCCAGCTTTTATCACCATTAACCTGCAATCTTTGACTTTTGTTGGCCTTTTTGTATTTTTTTAATTTTTGATACTAAACTGTTTTTTAGAGTTTCTAAAAGCTTAATTAAGCTTTCTGGGAGCTTAAGTTAACCTAAGAGTCCATATAGTCTAATAATAACAACAATACAGCTAATTAGGAATTTTGAAATAAAAGTGAAATTTGCACAACTGAGATATAAATGGAAACTTGATCTTTATTAATGAAAAGACTTAAGAGTACACTGGAAACTTGAAATACACTATTTGAAAGCAAAGTTGTAACATAAAAACTTGAAATTTACTTAAACGACAATAAAACTACTAAATTAAGCTAATATCTTCTCTTGTTCTTCTCTTCTATTTATAGCTGTGGATTATGGTTCCTGAACCCTTTCTGATCATATCCCATCCAATCTTGACCGTTGAATTCCTCTGAATCAATCCTAACCCTCAATTACGATTTTGGCGGGAAAATTAGAAGGGAGTGAAATAATTTAATACTGCAACAGGGGGGTGGCATTTATTATGGTTGTCTTGGTAGGTGATAGTGGTGGTATGAGTGGTTTGGGCGGCGGATTTGACAGGGATGGTGGGGTGGTGGTGATATGATGGTTCTGGCAAGTTGGGGGTGAGCGAAGGTGGGAAAGGAGATGGTTTGACTGGGGTTTGACCCTGGTATTATTTACCAGGGTTGGCTTTTGTGTGTTGGGCCAAAGCAAAAAGGGTAGGGAGTGGGCTTGGGATAGGTTATGTTTATTATTTGGATTGGATTTTTGGGCTTTTGGTATTTATAAGGATCCGTTTGATTTGTAGTATCACAAGGACCATTAGTGTAATTTTGCTGAAAGTTGAGGGGTTGATCATGGCATTTTTCCAAAGTTCAAAAAAGGATTAAACTTGCCAAAAATGAATAGTACATGAACCCTTTGTTGATTTTTCCACTTATGAAACCTCAGGGACCAATTTTGCCAATTTGCCAAACTTCAGGGACCTGTTTTGTAACTTTTCCAAAAATTCCAACCCAAGGACCATTCCTGCTATAGATGAGAAGTACAAGGACCAAAATTTGTTTTTCTCAAAGTTTTAATATCCCAGGGACCATTTTTGTCAATTTTCAAAGTTGAGGGACTAAACTTGCAATTTTGTGAAACTTTGTACCAAAGGACTAAATATGTAATTTTGTGATTTAAAAGGACCTTTGGTGACTTTTTCATGTTTTTAGAATAGCCAGGGACTAGTTTTGATAAATTTTGAAAGAAGAGGGACTAAAACTGCCAATTATGCAAACTTTGTTCATTTTTCATCTGTTTTTGATTATTTTGCATCTGAAACATATAAAACACATTCCTCGGATATTTTCAGCATTTTGATGCAATTTTGAGTGTTTTTAGATGTTTTGGCATCTCAGAATAAGTAAAAATGATGAGTATTTACACACTCATCAATCCCCCACACTAAAATATTGCTAGACCCTAGCAAGCTTTTGAGAAAAACTTAATGGATTTGAAGTCTCTTTACCAAAAGGCATTACTTCTGGAGTAGCCAAATGTTTCAGTTCAAGTAAGAACTTTGGTCCACCTGATAACCATGTGATTTTGAGCAAACCACCAGCTGTCAACGGATTTGATTTGTCTTTACTAGAAACCGTTTGCTTCTGGACTAGCCAACTCTTCACGATTAAGGATATGGTGAGTTGATTCCCATACAATTTTTGGCAAATTGTCAGCCATTAACGGTTTTGAGATATCTTTACCAAGAGCTGTTTGCTCCTAGATTAGCCAGTCCTTGTGTGAATTAGACATGGTGGACTGATTATCATTTGTTGTGTTTAGTGCGAAGCACTTCCACTACAAAAAAAAAAATTTTGGGCTAAAATGGGGGTATTATGGCACTTATAGAGTAAAAATGTGATAAAATTCGCCAGAATCCCCCCCCCCCCCCCCCCACACTAGAACTGAATATTGCCCTCAATATTCAAAGTACCAGCCATTATGCCGATATTTTGAAAAACTTTGATTTGAAAATTAAAACTTGGGCAAGTGTGGGAATATCATTTTTTTTTCTTATTTTATTTTATTTTATTTATTTTTTTTTTTAATTTTTTAATCAAGATTTCTTTATATACAACAGCATGGGGGATTCCCCCACACTAGTTTGGTAGAAAGTAGAAAGAAGTCAGAGATATGGGTGAAAACCCATATTTTGCTAATTTTTGTTCACCGAGTCACTAGCTTGACTCGATCCCCGAATTCATTGGTCCATGGGGAAGGTTTGGAGATCCGGGACAACCATGGATGGTATGTCCTCTCCAAAATAGTGTTTCAAACGATGACCATTCATTTTGAAGTTGGGACCTTCGGGTTGAGATAGCTCAACAGTCCCGTATGGGTATACTTTTGCAACAGTGAATGGTCCAGTCCATCGGGTTTTTAATTTCCCCGAGAAGATCTTTAACCTTGAATTGAAAAGAAGGACTCTGTCACCAACGTTGAAAACGCAGTTCTTAATTTTGGAGTCGTGGATCTTCTTTGTCTTTTCTTTGTAGATCAAAGAGTTCTCGTAGGCCTGATCATGAAGTTCGTTTAATTCATTGAGTTAAACTTTACGGTGATCACCCGCTTTATGAAGGTCGTAGTTTGCATGTTTCGAGGCCCAATAGGCTTTGTGCTCGAGCTCGATCGGTAGATGACACGCCTTCCCGTATACAAGCTTGTAGGGAGTACACCCGATGGGTGTTTTATAAGCTGTACGGAAGGCCCAGAGTGCGTCATCCAGTTTATCCGACCAGGAGGCACGGTTTTCACCTACGGTTCTCTCAAGAATCCGTTTAGTACCACGGTTTGAAACTTCCACTTGCCCACTTGTTTGTGGGTGATACGTGGTAGAAAGACGGTGAGTAACACCGTACTTAAGCATGACTTTTGCGAATTGATCATTGCAAAAGTGTGTACCGCGATCACTAATGATGGCTCGGGGAGTTCCAAAACGAGCAAAGAGGGATTTCAAGACTTTCACAACAACTCGGGCATCGTTGGTGGGTAAGGCTTTTGCCTCAACCCATTTTGACAAGTAGTCAACAGCCACGCGGATGTACTTATTTCCACGAGAAGATGGGAAAGGCCCCATAAAATCAATGCCCCAGACGTCAAAGATTTCACAAACTTGAATGGCATTTTGTGGCATTTCGTTCTTTTGTGAAATATTACCGTGACGCTGACAAGCATCACAAGCTTTGACTAATTCGTGGGCATCCTTATAAATTGTGGGCCAATAGAAACCGGAGTCAAACACCTTTTTGGCGGTGTAGTTAGGACTATGGTGGCCCCCGGTGGGTCCAGCATGGCAAGCCTTGAGAATATCAGCGACTTCCTGTCCGTAAACACATCGCCTGATGACTTGATCGGCACAGATTTTGAACAAATAGGGGTCGTCCCAGAAGTAATGTTTAACGTCTTTAAAGAATTTATTTTTCTGTTGGGACGTCATCCCCTTCACGATGAAGTTACCAGCATGGTAATTTGCAAAGTCGGCAAACCATGGGGTAGAAGAGTCACCACGAAAAGAAACCGCATTGAGTGTCTCGAGAGGAAATGTTTCATTTATTTCCAGTTTCTCGGACACATCCTGGTGAGGGTTTTTTAATCGTGAGAGATGATCAGCAGCAAGGTTCTCGGCTCCTTTTTTTATCACGGATAATGATATCAAATTCTTGCAGGAGGAGAACCCAACGGAGTAGCCTCGGCTTTGCATCTTGTTTTGCAAATAGGTACTTTAAAGCCAAGTGATCCGTATACACTACGCATTTGGTCAGTATCAAGTATGGCTGAAATTTTTCAAAGGCATACACGACATCTAATAGTTCTTTTTCAGTGGTGGTGTAATGACTCTGAGCCTCGGTCATAGTTTTGCTTGCGTAGTGTATAGGCTGAAAGTATTTTGCTTTTCGTTGCCCCAAGACCGCACCTATGGCAAAATCACTAGCATCGCACATAAGCTCAAAAGGTAGGTCCCAATCGGGGGCAACAAGAATCGGTGCCTCAGTAAGCTTTTTCTTTAAGGTTTCAAAAGCTTCGATGCACTCAGGAGAGAAGATAAAAGGAGCATCCTTCTCGAGGAGATGGGTCATAGGCCGGGCGATTTTAGAGAAATCTTGGATAAACCTACGATAGAAGCCGGCATGACCCAAAAAGCTCCTAACACCTTTAACGGTAGTGGGATGAGGTAATTTAGCGATGACATCAATTTTGGCTTTGTCAACCTCAATCCCGTTTTTTGAAATTTTATGGTCGAGGACAATGCCCTCTTTAACCATAAAATGGCTCTTCTCCCAGTTGAGACTTAAGTTCGTTTCTTTACAATGTTTTAGCATTTGTTCCAAGTGGGAGAGACAAGATTGGAATGAATCCCCGATGACTGAAAATTCATCCATAAATACCTCCTTGGTTTTCCCGATCATGTCGGAAAAGATTGACATCATGTACCTTTGGAACGTGCCTGGTGCATTACATAAGCCGAAAGGCATACGTCTGTAAGCAAAAGTTCCGTAGGGGCATGTGAAGGTAGTTTTCTCTTGATCCTGTGGATCAATGGGGATTTGGAAGTAACCCGAGAAACCATCGAGGAAACAATAGTATTCATTCCCCGCTAGTCTTTCGAGCATTTGGTCCATAAAAGGTAGAGGAAAATGGTCTTTACGGGTGGCTTCATTCAACTTACGATAGTCAATACATACTCGCCAACCCATGACCAAACGAGTTGGAATCAACTCGTTTTCCTCGTTGGTGACAACGGTTATGCCACCCGTTTTAGGAACGCAATGAATTGGGCTAACCCAAGGGCTGTCAGATATAGGGTAAATTAATCCCGCATCAAGAAGTTTTAGAACCTCTTGTTTGATAACTTCGTGGATTTTGGGATTTACCCTCCTCTGTTGTTGCACTGCTGGCTTAAAGTCATCCTCCATTAATATTTTGTGTGTACAAAAGTCCGGGCTAACACCCTGAATGTCGGAGAGTTTCCAAGCAATTGCTTGCTTGTGTGACTTAAGAACCTTTAGGAGTGCAGCCTTTTCCTCATCTTTTAAGTCTTTAGCAATAATGACGGGTAATTTATCATCACCCTCCAAAAATGCATATTCTAGATGAGGAGGTAAGTCCTTGAGCTCGACCTCGGGAAATTCTTCAGATTTTTCAATAGACTTAATTTCCGCGTTATGAAGTTCTTTTGGAGAATAAGAGGGTGAAGGATCGTCATTTAACAATCTTTCAAGAAGAGGAATATCCCCCTCCGGGTCAAGATAGTTTTCATCAATCTTATTTGAGATTGAGCTATCCTGAGCAAGAAAAGCCTCGACCTCTTCCAAAAGGAAGTCACTTCCCTCAAACGGAGTGAGAGAAGGGGAAGAGTAGGATATGATAGGCTCAGAAGAAAGAGTGGTACTGCCACTTGATGAGAAACCGAGGACCTCTTGAAAATACTCCTCTAACGCAACATCGATGATGTCAATTTGGTTAACCGTTTCAGCGTCATAGTTGGAGGAGTATCTTGAAGTCTGATCAAGATTGAATGTGATGGCTTCACCACCAACACGCAAAGTGATTTCTTCTTCGAAAACATCGATTGGATCACGACCCGTTCTTAAGAATCCCCTCCCGAGAATGAGAGGAACTCTTGGGTCAGCATCGAAATCAACAATCACGAAATCTACCGGAAAATGGAACTTTCCTACTTTCACGAAGATATCCTTGGCAATGCCGAGAGGACGAGATATAGTACGGTCTGCAAGCTCGAGAGTCATGCAGGTAGGAGTGAGAGCAGGAAGAGAGAGTTTCTTCCAGACTGAGTGAGGCATAAGGTTAATGCTTGCACCAACATCGGCCAAGGCAAAGCATTCAACCATTCCTGGGAAAATGCAAGGAATGAAAAATTTCTCGGGATCTCCAAGCTTTTCGGGAAGCTTTTTCAAGAGCATTGCTGAGCAATGTTCATTCAGTGGAGTTTTAGCCATCTCACATAGTTTTTCCTTATTGCTTATCAGATTTTTGATTGTGGAAGCAAATTTAGGCATTAGAAGAAGAGCATCCGCGAAGCTAATATCGAAATGTAACTCTTGGAAAATTTGGTAAAACTTTTCCATTTGATGATTAGCTTTTTCTCGGATCTTTTGATCATTCAAACGTGAAGGATATGGAATTGAAGGCTTGGGATTGTTCTTTGGAATTTCATCAGAACTTTTCGGAGGATCAAATACAACTTTTGGCTTGCGAGTCGGGACCGGGACAACTTGAGGGTGGACGTTGTTGGTACCTCCATTATTAGTAGGAAGTACCGTGTCCGTGGTAACCTCAGGTTCACGTTCCGCTACCTTGGTAGGAGGAGAAGAAGAGGTAGAGGGAGTCGTGGGTCCATTGTATGATACTCCACTTCGGGTAGTGATCGCTTTAACATCGCCCCTTGGGTTAGCGATCGTGTTGCTCGGTAGTGTACCCGGGCCCGAGGGTTGATCATTTAAAGACTTCTGAAGTTCAGAGATCTTGCTGATCAATAACCGATTTTTTTCCTCTTGTGCTTTCATGAATTATTTTAACACTTCATCGGAGGAAGACGAGGGTTGAACAACGTTTTGATTTTGGTTAGGAAAATTTTGAACACGGTTGTTTTGAAAATTTCCTTGGTTTTGGTTGTTGTTACCCTGAAAATTATTTCTCTGATTGAAATTACCCTGATTGTAATTCCCTTGACCTTGGTTTCTTTGAAAATTTACTTGAAAACCTTGATTTTGATTGCCATTTTGAAAATTGTTTTGATTAAAATGACATTGATTTTGGTTCGGGTTTTGGAAATTCGGGTTTTGACCTTAGTTAAAATCTCCTCGATTCTGATTTTGATTCGAGTTACGGTTTTGATTTTGGTTAAAACTGGGAGGTCCGAGAAAATTGTTGGAACGATAGCTTAAGAGATTACGGTCCCCTTGTGGTTGGTAAGAATTACCCCCATGTTGTAGGAACCTTGAGCAGCATAAACGTTCTCTTGAGGATATCCAGCAGTAGCTGGACACTCGGAATACAGATGTGGGCCTCCACAAGTTTCACAACTTCGGGCTACGACTTTCACTTATTGATTTTGAACTTGTTGATTTTGCATAGTTTGGTTCATTCTCAACACAACCGTAGAGATATCATCCATCTTTTTAGTGAGAGCCACTATTTCAGGAGATGATGATGAAGGAATAACTGATTTACATGACTCATCCCCCTCCGCAGATGAATCCCAAAAGTTATGGTGGGCAGTCATGTTCTCAATTAGATCATAGCATTCTTCGGGACACCTTTTCATAAAGGTCCCACCAGCAGCAGCATTGAAAATATCCCGGTGCCTCAATGTTAGACCATTATAGAAGGTATCTATGATAGTAACTTGTAACATATTGTGGTTAGGGCACCGATCAATTGCGAGCTTATAACGTTCCCAAGCCTCGAATAGAGACTCATCGGGACGCTGCCGGAAGTTGCTGATATCATTTCGTAACTTGGTAACCATGGATGGTGGAAAATATTTTGCTAGGAACTTGGTTACCATTTCATCAAAGGTACGAATAGAATTCTTGGGGAGTCGGTCAAACCATGCAGTGGCATGATGGGTGAGAGAATAGGGGAAGATATACAGACGGAGGGCATCATCGGTGACACCGTGCTGTTTCATGCTTTGGGTGACGGTAAGATATTTATCAAGATGCTTGTTAGCATCGTCACCCGGTAATCCGTGAAATTGACATGAATTTTGGACTTGTTGGATCATGTGGTGCTTGAGGCCAAAGTCCGTAGCCTCAATAGTGAGTGGTGCAATAGGTCCGCCCCTCCCTTGCATGGTAGGCTGGCACAACTCCTCCATCGTTCGGAGATCGGGAGCTGGCTCATCCTTGGGAGGGTCAGGGGTTGGTGGTGGCCCGTCGTCCATTTCTGTTTTTGGTTCTTCAATAACAGTACGTAGCTCGGGTATGTTTTTCTGATTTTTACGCTTTGTTTGTGAACGAGTGCGCATGCACTAAAAACAATTTTTCAAAACAACTTTGAGGCAAAACAACAGGGAACTTAAACCAATAATCACAAGTGAATTGCTTCTTTAAAAAAAGTACACCACTCACAGGGATACAATGGCAAGTTTTAATCTTTAGTTTGGGAACTTATTATGTCCACACCCCCAGTTGGTAGGTGTTCTGCCTTGGTTTGCGGTGGTAAGATTTTATGTATTTATTAACACAAAAATTGTTTTTGGGCTTTTCGGGTGTGTGTGCAAAAAACTTTGGGAAATATTTTTGGTATCGATTCGTTAACCGAAATCGACCTCTTTAAAATTACTCGCAGGGTGGCGGGAGAGAAGAATGGATCTCTCTTCAGTTCACAATTTAATGTCAGAACTTCCGTATTCCACCTGTGTAGGTTGTAATGTTAAAGAAACCGAAGTAATTTAACTTCACGATTTGTTTTGTTGTTTTTGATTTTTTTGGTGTTGCTAACACTTCAAGAAAAGCGTTAATGAACTTTTTGATATGATTGATATTTTTACAAAAACTCTTTACAAAAGTGGTGAAATTTGTACAGGGAGGGTTTTGAAAACCACTAAACTTAAAACGATTTTAAAACACGCAACAACCTCCCCGACAACGGCGCCAAATATTGATTGGGGCTAAACCGTCAGATATTATTGACCAAGGTCAAAAAGTCAAAAACAGCTTAGACCAATGCTCCGTGGATAGTATAGTTTTGTCCCCGGGTCGTTATGTACTAGCGAGATTGCAATGGTGCTTTGAAAACGTTTTTGAGAATGAGTGACACTGTGGACAATAGCCAAAGATGATTGAGAAGTGATTATGCTACTGATTGCTTGGTATTTAGACAATTTGAAATAATATTAACAATAACAGATATACAGATATAATCACAAAAACCCAAATTGGAAATCAGATTACAGACATAGAAAAGTGAGATTTTAACAATTTTACAACTACAGGGGGTGCAAGTGAAACTTTTTCAAACTTAAAATAAAAAGAAAATAAAAATGAAAAGAAAATTATTTATTTGATTATTTTAATATTTTAAATACTAATTAATTAATAAAACTATTTAAAAAGTAATTAAAATCTAATTTAAAACAAACTAAAAATTATTAAGCTTACAAAATTAAACTAAAAATTTGCAAAATTATTATATATACTAAAAGAGGGGAGGATGTTTGGTTCCCAACTGTAGATGCTACAGTTGTTTCTACAGTAAACATGCTTCAACAAGTTGTACCCAAGAGTGCAACCCGGCCACATATAAACACACCTCACACCACCATTCTCGACCCTTCTTCTTCCCATCACTCACCTCTTACTACCCTAATAACAGGCAAGACTGATGATCAAAACTCGGTGTGTTTCATCATCAAAACCCAGAAACACACACACGACAACACAAATCCAAACACCCATCAATCATTTGAAATTTTTAACGCCGGTCATGCTTCAACAAACGAGTTAAAGATGGGGAAGGTTATTGTTGCAAAAAAACAGTTGGTTAAATAGGAATAAATTCGAAGATTGAAGACCGAAGATCTAATTGGAAGGGTATGAAAGAAAAACACCAGGTATGAAAAAAAAACAAAAACAAATCTTGGTTTTTATTTTACCTTCATTATCTACAATGATCACAATTATTCTAGATTCATCTTCTCCATCACATGAAACCTCCAAAAAAATCTCTTATAAAAAAATTAGGTTAGAGAAAACGAACTCGGTGTTGTTAAGAACATGGCTTTGAACACAATAATAATTCCAAAGGTACGATCTTCTATTTTTTTTCTTAATTCTATTGATGTTTTTCCCCCTTTTGATTGATTTCTGACTTTTCATTTATGTTTTTTATATGGGTTCTAGATATGGTAAAGATTAAATGACCTATGCAACGACAATTTATGTATTTGGACTCTTATATTGTTGATGAATATTTGCCACTTAGAGGGAAAGTACGAAATTTTAGCTACAAATCAAGGTTACCTCATGATTTGTAGCCTCAATTAATACTATCCCTTCAATTGATACTTTCCATTTAGCTGATAAGGCTGCACTTGCAAAAGATTTCGTTGCCTCAAAACTAGATTATTTGCACCTGCTTATTGCGTTTTGATATACCAGGCATTTATTCTCAATGTGTTTAGTATTTGCATACTTAAACTACCTATCTGAATTTTATGGTCACATGTCAATAATCAAAAGAACAAATAGGATACTGAAAACCATTGAAAATTTATTTGGTTTTTCTTTGTAGAGTGGCGCACAATGAGAGTTTTGCAGGGTCAGTTGACAAAATGGGAGTTGCGAGGAGGCGGTAAGGTTGTTCCGATCGCGCTTGATTAGATATACGCAAGGTAACCCAAGAAAAACTTACAACATGTTCCTTATATAGTTACTGATAGGATAAGTAAGTGATTCAAAGATATATATATAGAATCTGTGAGTCAAAGATATTTGATTATTAGTCATGGTTAATTTGTGAGTAAGATCAATAATTGCTCTGTTAATTGTCATTTTAATGTTGCTTCTTTAATAATATGTATCATGTGGACTTTGTTTGATTACTGTGTAGTATGCCATTTTTTTTCCTTTCTGCATATCTGTTCTTTCCAAAATTAAGGGTAAAATATGTTGAACTCGACAAGATATGAATCTTGATTTGTTGTATGTTTTTATGGTGAAAATGACTACTTGGAATAACATTAACAAATGAAAGTTTATGTTGAAAGGTGGTTGTGGATTTCAGTGCTTCATGGTGTGGCCCTTGCCGTGTAATTGCAACAGCCTTTGGTGTGGCCCTTGGTGTGTTGAATTCATTTTCGTCAAGTATAATCTAGACTTTTAGGGTTTTTTGGTAGTTTTTTTGTTAATTACTCTTCGGGTTAACTATAGATTTTGATTATGTGAAATAACTAAAATTTTATAAATAGTATTTATTTGTGTCGCCAGATTTTAGATCAGGTCTGTGTTACATAAAAGAAAGGAAAAAAGATATGGTTATTATGAAGTTTTTAAGTGACAAATGGTTTTTTTTTTTTTTCTCTTTTTTTTTTTTTTTTTTTTTTTTTTTTTTTTTTTAGAATTGCAAGTGTAAAAAAGTGTGTACTTTTTGGTTTGTATGATGTTTGGGGTTAAAAAGAGGATAAAGTTGCTAGCTTGATTGTAGTGGTTGGTTTTAATAATTGTTTGAACATCTTTTTTACAGGATTACGTTGGTTCAATGAAGGTTTGGGGAATCAGTTGAGATGTTGCGCTTTAAGACTTGGACGTGGACAGCTAGCTACTCTCATGATCTATTTTTTGTTTGCAGCGAACTTGAAAGATATACATAATGCTTCATGTATTAATTTCATTTCTGCTCTAAAATGAGAATTTTCTTTAATCGTATCAATATTTAGCCGTCTAAAACAGTAACAAAACCATGATAAAATTTGGGTCGCGGCTTTGTCTGAAAAGAAGGCGAAAGCATCCTGGTAAAGATACATGTCCTGATAACAATTTGCAGCAGCCTAAATCTAATGATCTCTTAATGACATGTACTTCTGGAAGTAGCTGTTTGACCTCGAACGGCAGTGATACTCGAGGTAAGGATTCTTTGTTTATCGCTTCTTTTTTTCTGCTATGCTCTATTTACTATGGCATGTTTTCAAAAAATTTGGGTCATGGTATATGGTAGCTAATGATTTTTAGGCTGATGTTCGATCATCAAAGACAGATGCAAGCATAAGTTTTACAGAAAATTTCAGATTTTTTAACTTTTTTAAAAGTGAGATTCATGAAATAGTCAGGTCCACCGCCCTCTCCTAATTTTGATCATCCTTGATTGTGCTCTCACCTAATAGTGGATCTTCCTTAAGTACATGGATATTTTCAGGGGGTGCAGCTGCGCACGATTGGAAACATTTTAGTTATTGCCTTATTGTGTAGCTAGATATGCCATGCGCTCAGTTTAAACTCCATCTTTTACTGCCTTTGACATTGTGGCATGTATGAGTCTACTACCACAACATACTTTGAAAGCTAAACTTTTTAACCTGCTTTTGCATATAAAATTGATCTATATTACCTTATAAAACTTTTGCTTGCTTTAGCTTATAAAGTCTACATTTCTGTTTACTTATAAAATTTTCAACCAAAGTAATGAGTAATGGGTTAAAAATTGAATGGGTCATGCAAGTCAAACGTTATATATAACACTTAAAAAGACAAAAGCCTTATTAGTATGTCCAGATTGACATGAACTTTACCTATGCGTTTTTTAGGATTTATGTGCACCAGGAAACATGGCAGTTCAACGTTGTTGCCATACAAGATAATCTACATGTGTACACAACAAGACTTAACTAATTATGAGCTTTGTACTTAAATTAGTTGTAAATGTATTCTCCCACTTAACTACTTTCTATTCTGTAATCAAATAATAACTTTTAAACTATGTATTTAGGAATAAAATGATCAGAAATCGATTATAATAATGTCTTTCTAAATCGCCCCGCAGCAACGCGCGGGTTACCCCACTCGTTATTTTCTAAACTTCTAAATTAACTTAAAGAAAATATAAAA
This sequence comes from Artemisia argyi, assembly GCA_030686995.1. Classification (NCBI taxonomy): domain Eukaryota; kingdom Viridiplantae; phylum Streptophyta; class Magnoliopsida; order Asterales; family Asteraceae; genus Artemisia; species Artemisia argyi. Next base: position 35,088,724 of record CM060694.1, read on the forward strand.
ATTAAAAAGAAATATTTTTGTCTTTTTGTGGGTTTTCTTTTAATTAATTACTAATTATATTGATTAAACTATTTAAATTATTTTAAATTACTAATAATACTAAAAATGACTAGATAATTATAGAAAAATTTACAAATCTAATCAACCATCTCAGGAATCCTAAAAAATTATAAAAAGTTTCTAAAAATTATATTTAGACTATTTTACTAATTATTTACTTATTAATTAATTAAAACCTAATTTAACTAAATTAATTAAGATAATTAGAAAGTGAACAGTATAGTTTAAGAAACTATTTTCTAAAAGTCCTAAATGATTTATGAAACCTAGGAAAAATATAAAAACCTATTGTTGTTAATTAAAAATTAAGAAAACTATTTAATGACTAAAATTATCTATTTAATTAATTAAACTATTATTAATTCTAATAATTATTAAACTAAAAGAGAAAAATCTAAGAAAATTATTGAAAATACTTTAAGGTGACAGGAAATTAAGAAAAATATAAAAATGATGGAATACTTATTAATAAGCTGAAAAGAAAACTTAAAAAGATAAAATCTATTAAATAGAAGCTATCACTATTTTTAAATTTGGTTTTTTGTTGGTTTTTCTTATTGACAGTTGATAATAAGCTAAAAATAAGAAACTTTTGTGAAAAGACTTTTGAAATAGCTTAAAAATAAGCTATGTGCACCCCCTTTTTCCAAACAGTGAACTTAAAAGCTTATTAGGACTTAAGCACTTTGTGAAAAAGCTGTGAAGTGACAAACTAAGCATACACAGATGATTATAATCTTGAAATAAACCAAAGGGAATATATAAGCACCTCAGAATAAGCTATGTTGGAACAAATAAGCACTTTTGAGAACACAAGGCCTAAACAGGCCAAACCAAAGGTTTTTTAACCTCTGTGGGGTCCACAGAAGCCAAGGTAGGTCCAAAGTAAGATTTGAAACTTGAAGATGGAATGGAGGGCTTCTCAATAAACCAATAAGCTGGGCCTATTGCTTATTTTTTAGCACTGGGGAGGCTATGGAACTTGTGGTCACAAACTGAATGACTCAGTGTTCACTCAGGAAATGGTCAACCTAAAATGGGCTAGCAGTCCTATCAAATAAGCCAAAGACTACAAAATAAACACTGGGTCTTGTCACTGAGCTTATTGGCTTTCCCAAAAGCCAGGGTACAGGGTGTGGGGTCCACTAGGGTAGTCACTAAACAACTTGGAAATGGCCAAAACCTGTGCACAGGGCATGTACTTGCCCTACAGGTCAAAATAAGCACTTGCAAAAGCTTATATAAAAATCTTAAAAATAAGCTGTCTGTGGAAACTTGTAGACTAGGTGACAAAATTTAACTTCTGAAAAGATCAAGGTCTCAAGTTTAACACAAAAATCACAAAAAATCTCCCAAGTTTTGGATTTCTCAAACAAGAGTGTTTTTGACTTTTTGTAATTTTGAACTTAGGTGGACTTTTATGAACTTTGATTGAATCTAAGTTACTGATTATGTAGTATTAAGCTAGTGTTAGACCTATTTAACCTACAATAACAACTGATGAACTGATATGGATGGCTTAGATTACTAAAAATCCTCACAGTGAACAGTTATAAGAGATTTAAGTGAGTTTTGACTTTTTTCACAAATGAGCACTGAGTTTAATGGTTTCTATGACCTATGTGAGCCTAAAGTAGCATGTAGTAACCAACAACAATAGCACAAACAAGCTTGAACACAGAGGAACAAGTAAATCCAAACACTACTTAATATCTGTGATGATGAAATTTTCAAAGCAAAACAAGGATTTGGAACTAGAAACAGATTAATACCACTCTAATATGATTTAAAACACATAAATAAGCATAAGTAAACAGACAAATAGCTAGGGAATATTAGAACAGAAGAATTAAGAAATTTTCTTACTTCATGCCATCCAAGCTTTACTTTTCATGAACCAAGGGCCACAGAACCAATCCTATAGGTCTTCCACAAGACCACTAACCCAGGGCCATCCACTATTCACCCTGCAACAGCTTTTATCACCATTAACCTGCAATCTTTGACTTTTGTTGACCTTTTTGTATTTTTTTGATTTTTGATGTTAAACTGTTTTTTAGAGTTTCTAAAAGCTTAATTAAGCTTTCTGGGAGCTTAAGTTAGCCTAAGAGTCCATATAGTCTAATAATAACAACAATACAGCTAATTAGGAAATTTGAAATAAAAGTGAAATTTGCACAACTGAGATATAAATGGAAACTTGATCTTTATTAATGAAAACACTTAAGAGTACACTGGAAACTTGAAATACACTATTTGAAAGCTAAGTTGTAACATAAAAACTTGAAATTTACTCAAACGACAATAAAACTACTAAATTAAGCTAATATCTTCTCTTGTTCTTCTCTTCTATATATAGCTGTGGATTATGGTTCTTGAACCCTTTCTGATCATATCCTATCCAATCTTGACCGTTGAATTCCTCTGAATCAATCCTGACCCTCAATTGCGATTTTGGCGGGAAAATTGGAAGGGAGTGAAATAATTTAATACTGCAACAGGGGGGTGGCATTTATTATGGTTGTCTTGTTAGGTGATAGTGGTGGTATGAGTGGTTTGGGCGGTGGATTTGTCAGGGATGGTGGGGTGGTGGTGATATGATGGTTCTGGCAAGCTGGGGGTGAGCGAATGTGGGAAAGGGGATGGTTTGACTGGGGTTTGACCCTGGTATTATTTACCAGGGTGGGCTTTTGTGTGTTGGGCCAAAGCAAAAAGGGTAGGGAGTGGGCTTGGGATTGGTTATGTTTATTATTTGGATTGGATTTTTGGGCTTTTGGTATTTATAAGGATCCGTTTGGTTTGTAGTATCACAAGGACCATTAGTGTAATTTTGCCGAAAGTTGAGGGGTTGATCATGGCATTTTTCCAAAGTTCACAAAGGGATTAAACTTGCCAAAGATGAATAGTACATGAACCCTTTGTTGATTTTTCCACTTATGACACCTCAGGGACCAATTTTGCCAATTTGCCAAACTTCAGGGACCTGTTTTGTAACTTTTCCAAAAATTCCAACCCAAGGACCATTCCTGCTATAGATGAGAAGTACAAGGACCAAAATTTGTTTTTCTCAAAGTTTTAATATCCCAGGGACCATTTTTGTCAATTTTCAAAGTTAAGGGACTAAACTTGCAATTTTGTGAAACTTTGTACCAAAGGACTAAATATGTAATTTTGTGATTTAAAAGGACCTTTGGTGACTTTTTCTAGTTTTTAGAATAGACAGGGACTTGTTTTGGCAACTTTTGAAAGATGAGGGACTGAAACTGCCAATTATGCAAACTTTGTTCATTTTTCACCTGTTTTTGATTATTTTGCATCTGAAACATATAAAACACATTCCTGGGATATTTTCAATATTTTGATGCAATTTTGAGTATTTTTAGATGTTTTGGCCGCTCAGAATAGGTAAAAATGATGAGTATTTACACACTCATCAACAATCAACAATAACAATGAAAGACATAATTAAGATAGAATCAACAAACCAATACAAGATTTTTATGGAGTGATTGAAACCCTCTAAGTTGCTGGAAAAATACGTACCGTAACCCTAAAATCGGACTTAGGGTTTGGGGCTTACAAAAAGTGAAGTTATGATGTTAACACGTGACAGCGTCAGCCCGCCGTTTTCACCAAATCAAAGATTTTTTCGTCCTCTTCGCGTAGGCTTTTGAATCACCTAAATCCGAATTTGTATGCAAAAGATATGGCCAAAACAATATCAGCTACTCCGCGCGCAAGTTATGATTGTCTTGATCATCTTGTGACGGTTTTACTAAGGTTTCTTCTTGTGCAAGCCTTCTTCCTATCGTCGTCACTCTATATCATCTAACGTCGTCAGGTTGAATCCTGACGCCGTGTAACACCCCCAAAATTTGGTACAGCGGAAGACTAATCAAGCTTTCGGGGTGCTACGGGGATTGGTATCCATCACAAGTCATAAAAGAATGAGATAAAGTAAACATAATTAAAACAAAACCATACGGGGTTTTTAAGTTTACATTCATCCCAAATAATCCAAAGTAAGGCCCAAATAGAGTAAACATAGGTCCACAAATACATATCAGAGTTTGAGAAAATAGATCCTTAAACCGAGTTGCCAAAGCCAAGCCTTCCAAACCAAGCATCCAAAGTCATCACTAAATTACCTGAAAAAACGCGCTAAAAGTCAGCTTTCGCTGGTGAGATCATAGGTTTAAATTCTTAATTCAATCAAGTGGACATATACGCAAAACGCTTGCTAGCTAGACTTGGCCTCGAATCACAAAACCAAACCTATAGGTGCACACTATAGTCCAAAACCAAATCAAATCAATATGCATTTGCAAGGATGCGACATGCCCAACATTCGTAAGGATACGACATGTTCATGCATTCGTAAGGATACGACATGCGCTATAACCTACCTAGTTCTATAAGCATAGCAAGTTTTAAATAAACAGCAATAATAGTCCACATAAAACAATTTGCACGTTTCTCACCCCAAGTATTGAAAACAAAGTTCAAAAGTAAAAGTGGGGCTATGACTCACCTCAATTCCAGATATCAGCACAAAGAAACCGGTAGAATCAAGATGTATCACAACTCAAAAGACAGCAACTACGGACTCGGCACTTCCGAACAATATAAGTTCTTTTCAGAAACATTTCCTCAAAATCAAATATTCCCAATCCCGATCGTATTCCATTTTACTTTCCAAAAATCCATTTCTCGTATTAGTTTAGCGTTTGGTATTCATGTGGGTGGAAGGTCGACTCAACATGAACCAAGAAGGAAAAACGAAAGAAATAATAAAACGTTCTACGGGTCTAATATTGGCCCAATATATTATTTAAATAAATCATCGAAGTTTATCAAATCCGTCGACTTGGTAATCCTCCATAATTATTTACCTAATATATTATTCCAAGGTCATACCCAAAACCTAAGTCACATAGCACGTAGGATACTATATGGTAAGTATTTAAGTTAATAAGTTTCCTAAATATATCGTTAAACTTACCAAATTCGTCAATTTGGTAAACCTCACGAGATATTTAGTAACTCATTATCTAGCACTCCTACCACAACCAATGGACGTCGTAGGATACAATACCCATTAATATACCCTTTTTATATAACAAAGTAGGTCCTATTTAATCCGTCGATCAAATAAGTTACGTAGTTATAGAAAATGAATATATTAACGTCACACATCCGTGACAACCACAAAAGTCATTGAATAATTAATATGGCCCACTTGGACTCAAGTGCCCTCGATCTCGTATAACTCGTAAGTTTCCCGTTTTATTTTCCAAAAAGGTATTTCATTTCGTAGAGTATTCAACGTTATAATTATATCGTCATTTATAATAGTTTGTTTATAATAATGTTCCCGACATTTATTATACTATTCTCATAGTATAATATACATCGTTTCATTATTATGCTATTACTCGTGATCACTCTATTTTTAATATACGCACTTGTATAAATATATATACGTTTTCACATTTATATATTTATATAAATGTTTATATTATTAATATAAGTATTACGAGTTTTTATTATTAAGTTTAATTATAGTTAATATCGAGTTATAAAAGATGAGTCACATGTCCGAGACATCACTCTCGGCTCATTGTCCAAATCCAAGTGCTAAGGCGTTTTGCCGAAATCAATCGTTGACTAGAAAGTCAATGTGACTCCGAATCGCACAATCATGAATCCAAAGTAATACCGTCCAAACCACTACTTCGTCAAATGTCCCATTTCACATGCTACAACAATAAGGTCCGACTACGACACCTTTCTAACCTATCTCCGTCAATCTAATAACCATCACACAAATCGGTTCCCGATATCACACCTCGTCAACACAACTTCAAATACAAGTCCATTGCCGAGACCACAAGGTCTCGGCCCAAAAGTAACCAACAAGAACGACAAGAATAATAACACAATTATAAATGAAACATCACCAAGTCAAGCAAAATGGGTCAAAAATCAAATAAGATTCGACCCGGAAGACCCGTTTGGGTCTCGGTCTACTATTCGAGCTAAGGAACACCACAACGAGACCAAGAGGGTCTCGGTTGGCTCTAACCCATAAACAAAATCAAACCAAACGGACCAAAGATTCACGTTTAAGCTCATACGAGCCTAACATCAAAACTAAACGAACCAAGGGTCACGTTTAAGCTCCCAAACGAGCCAAGCATCAAAACCAAGCGGACCAAGGGTCACGCTAGGCTCCCAACGAGCCAAAACATAACCACACCGAGACTATAGGGTCTCGGTTGAGCTCTAACGAGCCATAACCACAACCAAATGCATCCATGAGACCAAATCCGAGCACCAAACAAGAAAAAGTAGACACCCATGGATACCAATCTTAACTTTATATCAAAACCCATTTTTATCATTCATTTTTATACCCAAATCAAGATTAAATCCGGGTTTGACTCGAAATAGTCAAACCCAACCTGTAACCCGCGATTTCTCACCTTCCAATGAAGTGAAAACCAAGAAAATCAATAGTGGTTATGGTGTTTGATGTTGTAGGCGTCGGTATCAAAGAAAACGGAGGGGGGGTATTTGTTTTGGCGCGTGTTCCACACTACGAGAACAAGGAAATGATGGTGAGTATTTTGTTGGCGGTGGTGTTGTGTGGAGGTCGGCGGTGGTGGTGTTGCGTGGGTGGCAGCAGGCGGCTAACCAAGGGAGAAGAAGGGGAGTGTTTGTTTTGATATTTCGAGGGTTAGGGTTAGGGGGAGGGTTATTATACCAGATTTTTACACTTTAGTCCCTAAGGTTTCATGTTTCCAAAATGAGCCACAATAACTTTTATGTTTAGGTTATTATTACTAATAGGTTTTCCCGTAACACGATCATTTACTTTCAAAAATTTTAAACGTCGCCAAAATATATTTTTATACGTCACCATTAACTCCCAAAACACTTCCTGATTCATATAAATAAGATAAAACATTCATTTAACGTATAACCGCGACCGTTATTCAAAAGATTTAAACTCGTTAGGTTTTCCTAGTGCCGGAGTCAACGTAGTGCAACAAAACGTCTCAACAATAATCCACAACATAAATATCTCATAATAAGTAAATAAATCGAATTCAATATCTCATAAACTTCAAAATTTAAAACATCGGTTTAATTTTCCCAAATCAGTTATGAATAACATTTCAATTATATATTAAAACTTCAAACTTTTAATGTAATGCGGGTTTTAAAGTTTCCCTAATTTGCCAGTTGTCACATCCTCCCAGCCTCAGAAGAAACCCATCCTGGGTTTCTCTCGGAACAATCCATCTACGAAGTGAAAAGCTTGGGATATCTCTTCTTGAACTCATCCTCACATTCCCACGTAAATTCCGGTCCATGACGGGAATTCCAACAAACCTTGATGAGTGGAATACGACTGCGCTTGAGTCGCTTAATCTCTCGATCCAAAATCTCAATCGGTTCTTCCACAAAGTTCAAACTCTCATCAACACGAATATCCTTCATTGGTATAACCGGTGTTTCATCCGAAAGGCACTTTTTCAAATTACTCACATGAAACACATCGTGAACTTACTCAATTCATGTGGTAGCTCTAACCGATAAGCTACGGGCCCAATTCTCTCCAGAATTTGAAATGGTCCAATGTAGCGGGGGTTGAGTTTCCCACGTTTCCCGAAACGTATCACTCCTTTCCGCGGCGAGACTTTCAGCATCACTTTGTCTCCAACCTGGAACTCAAGAGGTTTACGTCTCTGATCGGTGTAATTTTTCTGTCTATCTCAAACTGCTTGTAACCGATCACGAATTTGAGTCACTTTCTCAGTAGTCTCCAAAATAAGCTCGTGCCCTGTGAGTTGGCTATCTCCAACCTCAGCCCAACCAATCGGTGAACGGAATTTACAACCATATAAAGCTTCGAATGGCGCAACTTTAAGACTTGTATGGTAGCTGTTGTTATAGGAGAATTCCGCAAAGGGTAGATACTTCTCCCAGCTTTACCAAAATCTATTATACAGGCACGAAGCATATCCTCCAAAGTCTGTATCGTTCTCTAACTCTGACCGTCGGTTTGGGGATGATATGCAGTACTCATATCAAGTCTTGTCCCCAAAGCGGTTTGAAGTGATCGCCACAAAGCTGACGTGAAACGACTATCGCAATCCGAAATTATCGATATTGGAACACCATGACGAGAAATAATTTCTTTCACATACAACCTCGCAAGTTTGTCGATACTATCATCTTCACTAATCGCTAGGAAATGAGCAGACTTAGTCAATCGGTCCACAATTACCCAGATAGCGTCACAACCGCTAGCTGTCTTCGGTAATTTGGTAATAAAGTCCATCATAATTCGCTCCCATTTCCAAACTGGGAGTTCTGGCTGCATCAATAACCCTGATGGTCTCTGGTGTTCTGCTTTAACCTTTGAACATGTCAAACATTTGCTGACGTACAATGCTATATCTGCCTTCATGTTTGGCCACCAATACAATTTCTTCAGATCCTGGTACATCTTCTTAGACCCAGGAGGAATTGAATACCTTGACTTATGCGACTCATGCATAATCAACTCACGAATTCTTCCATACAATGGTACCCAACTTCGGTCTCCAAAACATAATATTCCATCATAACGCTTAACAAATCCATTCTCATTTTCCGCCATCCCAAAGATATTCTCAGCAGGTCAGTTTTCTGCTTTTAACGCTTCTATTTGAGCTTCTAATATTTTAGATGGTAACGGCGATACGATAGTCATTCCTAATGACCTAACTCATAAAGGTGGTATTCTCTCCTTTCAACTAAGAGCATCAGCAACGACGTTTGCTTTACCGGGATGATAGCGGATTTCACAATCATAATCGCTTAGCAGCTCAATCTAACATCGTTGTCTCATGTTGAGCTCTTTTTGATTCAAGATGTGTTGTAGACTTTTATGATCAGTGTATACAACACACTTGGTACCATACAAATAATGTCTCCATATCCTTGAGGCAAAAACCACAACACTTAACTCCAAATCACGAGTGGTGTAGTTCTTCTCATGCTTCTTGAGCTGTCGGGAAGCGTAAGCTATCATCTTCTCTTGTTGCATTAATACAACTCCTAAACCTTTATGAGAAGCGTCACAATAAACAACAAAGTCTTCGCTACCTTTAGGCAATGCCAAGATAGGAGCGCTACACAACATCTCCTTAAGTAATTGAAATGTTTCCTCTTCCTTATCTCCCCATTCGTATTTAACGTTCTTTTAAGTCAATTTGGTCAACGGCTTCGCTATTTTCGAAAATCCCTCAATGAACCTTCGATAGTAACCGGCTAAACCCAAAAATTGACGAACTTCAGTTGGGTTCGTCGGTGTGGCCCAATCTTTAATAGCTTCAATCTTAGCGGGATCTACATGAACTCTTTGACTATCAATCAAATGACCTAAAAATTGTACCGTCGGAATCCAAAACTCACATTTGGAAAACTTAGCATACAGCTTCTCCTGCCTGAGCAATTCTAAGATGAGTCTTAGATGCTCCTCATGCTTTTTCTCACTCTTCGAATAGATTAGAATATCGTCGATGAACACGATCACAAACTTGTCCAAGTAAGGCTTACACACCCGATTCATGAGATCCATGAATACCGCTGGTTCGTTAGTCAACCCAAACGGCATCACTTGGAACTCGTAATGCCCGTAACGGATTCTGAAAGCTGTTTTCGGAATATCTTCCTCGCGCACTCTAAGTTGATGATACCCCGATCTCAGATCGATCTTCGAATACACACTCGATCCTTGAAGCTGATCGAACAAGTCATCGATCCTTGGTAACGGGTATTTATTCTTCACCGTTAACTTGTTCAGCTCTCGGTAATCAATACACATACGAAATGATCCATCCTTCTTCTTCACGAATAAAACTGGGGCTCCCCAAGGTGAAGAACTTGGTCGTATAAACCCTTTTTCTGCTAACTCCGCTAATTGTTTCGACAACTCTTCCAGTTCAGTCGGTGCGAGTCAATAAGGTGTTCGTGCCACGGGTGCAGCACCAGGTATCAACTAAATCTGAAACTCCACTTGCCTAGTAGGCGGGATTCCCGGAAAGTCATCGGGGAATACGTCTGGAAAGTCACGAACTATCGACACATCTCCAATGCATCTTTCTTTCTTCTCCTTCCCTCCTTTCTCAGAAATTTATGCTAAGAAAAGGCAACATCCTTTATCCATTAGCTTCAGTAACTTAGTGCAAGAAATGACTGCTAATCTAGATGGGCTCCTCAGACCTTTTCGATCTCCTTGTATATTTAAAATCTCCTTTTATTGGGATATGAAGATCAAAGTACTTCTAGAAGATCAAAGTACTGCTATGTCAAAGTACTGCTCAATGGTCAAAGTGCTGTTCAAGGTTAAAGTACTGCTCGTGATTGAAGATTATCCAAAGTACTTTTAAGAATAAGGACTAATATGCAATATTGTTTAAAGGATTGTTAATAGAAGCATAACTTCTCTTGTTAATATCCGAAAATACCAAAGATAGTACAATATCAACAATGATATCATACTATCTCTCTTTCGGCTGTAAACAAAAACAACACAACACCGACCTGAGACCTTCGTTCCTTGTAGATTCTGAAGCCTTGTTGTGTTTTTGGATTTAATCTAAACTAGGGTCAATCATTGTTATTTTCTTTGTGTGGACAAGAGAAGATTAGAAGGGTGGCTGCTAGTGTGAGTGACAGTGTTTGGTTTGAGATACAGAGAAGAAAAAAAGTGACTGCGTTTTTTTTATCAAAGTGATTAGGGTTTGAGTTGAGTGGGGTTAGTTTGCTTTATATACGGGAGTAAATTAGGGTTGCTTAGTTGTATATTAGACTTGGGCTAAGTATTGTTAAGACTTGTGTTGGGCTTCGTGTAGTTAAATTTACTTGGGCTGAGATTGTCATTTATAAACTTGGGCTACGGATTAAGTTGGATCGACTTGGGCTGGCTACTACTAAAAAGGGATGAATTTTGTTATTTAACAGTTGGTTGGATTTTATTTGTCCGTGTTCTTTGTTAAATAGCATTTCTTAGATAACTTTTTGCTTAAACGTAATAATTGCTTATTATAAAAATAAAAAAAATTACAGGAGACTAAACGTTCAATTTTTACGCGTAATTCAAATTTTGGTATATCTGTGAAAATTTTGGCCCAAAATTTAAATTTTTTGGGCAAAATTCAAATTTTTTCTGTTAAATTTAGCGTCAAAAATTTTAAAACTCAAAATTTTCTTGTAACCTTAAAATTGCATTTCCTAGTGATTTTCAAATTTTGGGAGAAAAAAATTTTCAAATTCAATTTTTGAAGGGAAAATTCGAAATCACTATATCGACCTTGAGTGTGACATTTTTGTTTGATTATTTCGATTACGTTGCACCAATGAAGGGGGAGAGAAATGTCATTTATAATGTCTCGACCACCATCTTCCAACTACATTCCTCACCAATATTCTCAACAACAACAATATCATCAACAACAAAGTCACAGCTCTCTCATTCTTCATGTTCTGCCCTTTGGCAATGAATCAAGGCCTCCAATGTTGCTACCAGGAACATATACTGATTGGAAACGGAGATTTCTACAATGGCTCAAAGATCGTCCTGCTGCAGATCTCATACTTAAATCCATTTAAGATGGTCCATACAAAATGATATTTCTTGCAGACTCAACAGGGATTATCAGGCTACAAACTGATGAAGATTTGAATGCTACTAAACTTGCTCATCACACTGCTGACTATGAGGTTGTATGGTTCATCACATTAGCTCTTCCCAATTCAATTTACATGAATATGGACTATCAAGTCAGTGCTCATGACATGTGGGATTATCTTGAATCTATGCATCGTACACAAGAACTTCATCACATCAGAATGAAACTGATTCTTGAATCATGTTTAAGCATGAATCCACTAAAGACCATTCTCCCTGCTCCACCATCCCCAGCTATTGACCATGGGTCCTTAATTTACACCTCAACTAGTCTCTTCTACAATCCTCCAAATGCATCTGAGCCTATCTTCATTCCACAGTACCATCCTGCAACACTAAATGATCATATGCAATCTCTTATGCAAAATCTAGTGAAGCTTGGACAAGTATCTACTGAGAAAGGCAAAGGCGCAATGACTTCAACTTCTGAATGTTTAAACACAATGGAAGATACTGATGATGAAGAAGATCTAATCGAACCAAGCATGGCATTTATGGCATATACGGAAAATATTGCAGATGTGGAAGCTCAAGAATATGATTCTACTCCATTCTTTGACGCTTATGATGAAAACGATGCCACACTTTGTCAAATGGAAGATGAAGGGGGTAATCTCAATGCTGTTTTGCAAAGTTTCATGGCAGATATTCCATCTGATGATGAGTATGAAGATTTGGAGGCCGATACAGCAGATATGATGTTAATGGAAAACATGCAGGAATTTCACATGAATAATACGGGCCCAGAGTATGATTTTGAAGATCCATTTGTGAGATTAAACAAAGAGAAATGCATGACATCTTTTAGATTACTTCAGTCACACCTTAGACTCCTTTCTAACAAAGACTTAGAAGATACTTGTTTCGAGTGTGTATTCAGATATATATTTCCAGACCTCTTTGGACAAAGAGTTGATATTTTCACTAATTCGATGTTCGACAACATGAATCAACTTGAAAAGCAACTTGCAACTGAAGAATTTCACGAGAATGACTCCAAGACCGCCTTCAGAGTGCTCAAGGAATGGTTTCAAAATTTCATCAATTATGACTGTGAAGATGTAAGCAAGTATTTTTTAGAATACACTCGAATCAAGGCTCAAACCTTCAAAGATGTATTGTTCCAACACATGGATGCTATTGAGAAGTCAATTGCCGAAAGAGTACTTCACAGAGAAGAGTATGACAAAAGGGTAAATAAAAAGAAGTTGCAAATTCAAGAAGAGCAAGTTCATAAAGTTGATGTATTGGAAGCTAATTTGGTTGTCATGTAAAGCAATGGGACGGAATTAGAAGAGCAGAATGACAACAGTAGATTAGGGAATGATACAGATGCAGACTGTGCAGAGATCAGACCCTCCTATGACTCAGAGCCTAACTTTGACAAAGAACAGATGGATGAGGAAGATGTCATACCCATCTATGACACAGAACCTAACTTTGACAAAGAGCAAATGGTTGAGGTACAATCTACTGTTGATCATATTATGCCTGCAAAAGAGAAACGACAATCTGAGCAACCTAACTTCAGTAATGAAGGAGAGGTTGACCAGAATGTTGTTCAATGTCTATACAAACGTTCTGAGTCTGAGTCCTTACCTGATAATCTAATGAGTGAAACAACAAACGAAATTCTTGAGTCTGAAAACATTCTTCTCAAAAAGACGATTGCCAAGTTTCATAAAGATTTTTCAAAACTTGAGGCACATTGCATCTCACTTGAACTTAATTTGCAAAACGAATCTCTAACTTCGGGCAACAATGGTTAATTTTTGAATAAACAAAGTAAACGTGTGGATACATTAGTTAAAGAAAATGAGCTTTTAAAAGGTCAAATTCAAGCAAAGGTGTTTGCACATGCTGTATTGCAAAACAAATTAAGAAGACTGACTAGCCAGAGTGTGGATACTAAGTTTGCAAAACCATCAATCTTGGGGAAATCGCCCTCTTAAACAATCAGAAAAAAATCAGTGGTTAGACAGCCAACTGCATTTAAATCTGAACGACCTAAATTTTCAAAATCTCAGTTTGCCTCCCAAGTTGTTGAGAAAAACAATTTGACAAAACCAGTCACTCCACATTCTGGGCCTAAGGAAAATGCATCTGTGTCTGCTAAATCTCAACACGTGATTATACATGGCTCATCTAGCATTAGTTCAAAAACAGTGTCTAAAACGAGCATTAAAAGTAAGGAGTCTTATGACACATATGACATGTACAAGAACTATAATCTAGAAAAGGATAGGAAAAAGGCGCTACTTCAAAAGGATGGGATTCTAGGTTCAAAACCTCGTATGATACCTTCCACTGTAGTACAGAGCACAGCTAGTAGTAGCAAACCAAAACCTAAGAGTACTAAACAAACTAATAAGAATTCGCCAACATCTAAGAGTAGTTGCATAAATAATCATGTTGTATGTGCTTTAAAATATCTTCAAAAAGGAAATTCACTTGCAAAGGCACAATCGACTATGACAAACAAACGCGTTGAACCAAAAGACATAATTCAGAAACCTAAAAAGTGGATCAATATAGGACATAGGTTTTCTCAACCGAGTGATGCTCCCACATTTCATTCTGCTGCATCAAAAAGGGAAACATCTCCTAGATCTAACATTAGGTGGGTACCCACAGGAAGAATTTTCAAATCGATTGGTCTTAGGTGGATTCCTACAGGAAAGATTTTAGACATATGCACCAAAACTAATGTGAAATCCACAACATCTATCCCTGAGGCGAGAAAACAAATAATTGATATAGTGTGTTCGAGTGTCAAGAAGATAATTGACACTACATCTTTATGCTTCTAACATCTGGAACCCAGTTACACTTGGGGGTCCATGTTCTCTGTTTTGTCTATTCTTTCTTTTTTTCAGATATGACAACTATGGCTTCGAAACAAATCAGTTTCGGACCCGAGCTTAATGTTATGGCTTCTAAGCAAAACAGCTTAGGACCCGAAGTAAACCGTTTGAACTTTCCAGATTCTTCAGCTAAACCATTGTCACTCTCTTTCGCAAAGAATTGGAAACCCTGTTTGCTCCACTGTTCAATGATACAATATTAATTGAAAACCGTCCTCCTGAGGTCTCACCAATTTCCGATGCACACCTTAAAAATATTCAAGTACCTGACACACCTCAACAAACTACAACAACTGTTGATAAAGACGGCCCTCAAATTGAATCTCGAACAACAGCAGAACAAACTACTTCCAACTCTAGACAATCAGCTGAAGATCCAAAACAACGATTAGTACCACAACCTGTAGATTATGACGGAAATGCTTTCTTCAATCCATTTGCACCGACTCCAACCGTTTCTGATATAGTAGAGTTGTCTTCTCGCAATTTGGATCCGTCTAATATGCATATGTTCTACCAACATCACCCTTCGACACATCATTGGACTTAAATGGATTAGGAAAAACAACCTGGTCGTAGAAGGCATAATGATTCGCAACAAATCTAGTTTAGTAGCAAAAGGATACAATCAATGAAGCTGGAATGTACATCAATGTAATCAACAAAAGCTTAGTATGTAGCCATGTCTACTTGTTGTGCTCAAGTCATTTTGATGAGAACTTAGCTCACGGACTACGGCTATGTATTTGACAAAATCCTGATGAACTGCGATTCAAAGAGTGCTATTGCTATCTCATGCAACACCATTCATCATTCCAAGGCCAAACAAATTGCTTTCCACTACCATTTCATCAAAGAGCATGTCGAGAAGGGTAAAATTGAATTAGATTTTGTGGGTACTGAATACCAATTGGCGGACTGGATTACAAAGGCATTACCTCCATGAAGGTTTGCTGACTTAGATCACCATATTGGTATGCAGTGTTTGACTCCAAATGATTTGCAAAATTTTCTTAAAAACTAAGAGAGTCAAACATCAAACTTTTTTTGTAAATATTTTATCAAAAAAAAAAAAAAAAAAAAAAAAAAAAAATCTTTCTATTGTACAAACTTCGTATCTTCAAAACTATGTTCCTCCATTATAGCAAATTTTGCTTTTATCTGTCAAAATGGATTAATGGAACATGTTTTGAAGGGGAGAAATTTTTTCACAATATCACGAAATTTGTACACCATATAATAATTCTTCAAGAAAAATTGTTTCTTCATCATTCGGATTTAAAACTCATTTTCAAAAACTTCTATGATCTCTCGAATTAAAATGTGCTCAAAGGTTTCACAAAATAAATGCTAATTCGAGGGGGAGAAAAGAAATTTGTCTGCAACGATCCCAAATTAATCTAGTTTGGACTTCAAATGGAAAAGTAATTAACCTTTAATGAGTAAAGATTCATAAATGTCTTAAACTTAGGTAAAAGGACCTTGCATGGAAAATAAAACGGGTTCTAATAAATGTTTCTTCAAATATTCTCAAAAATATCACATATAATCAATTACCTCAATGATTTAGACTAACGATTTTTTATCCTCGAATGTTCCCGATTGCGAGTTTCTAATTTTTTCATTGTTGTGGTCTAATCATTCCCTAAATGTTTCAAATGTTTTAAACAGTCAAAAAGGCATAATCAGAAACTAGGGTTTATGTAATTATCGATCGGGCATTCATTTTTATGTGTTTAGTCTAATTTATTATTTCATATAGCTTTAGAGAACACTAAAGAATCCTTGATTGGTGTGTTTGCTCGATTAGATACAACATAGGTTTAGAATCATGGGATTTAGAGTTTAAGATGTCGATGTCTTTGTTGCTATTACTAGAATGTTTATTTGTTTAAAATTCAGGCATTATGATGCTAACATGTGTGCAAAGTCTCAAATCATAACCCCAAACCATGATAATAATCGGAAATTTTCGAGTGAAAGAATGAATTAAATCTGTGATCGTATGTGTTTATTTGAGAATTCTGAGCACTTAGGAAGATTTAGAATGAGTTTTTGATTCATCTGTATACTTATTTGCGCCTGATGCATTTTCTATATGTGAAAATAAATGTGATCCCATAGAAAGTCAATATTTCAACCATTGTCAAAATGTTGCTTATGAAACATATTTTTGAGGTTAAAGGGCAAAAGGTGTTTAAAGGCTAAACTGGTAAAAGGATTCAAAATGGTGAGAAACAAGTTTTTCAAACTCTACACTCTCGTTTTACACTGGTAAAGTAAGTGTGGATACCAAAGCAAAGTCGTTCAAAACCTTTCAATTTTTCAAAATCTGAAATGCTTTGGCGTCTATAAAAGAATGTCTCTGATCTGAACATCCCAAATACCGGAAGGTTTCCATTCATCACAAAATCGAATCTTCAAAATGAACCCATGAGGTTCAACTCTAAATGGAAATCTTCTTCTTCAGATTTTAAAACTCAAAAGTGAGACTCCGGGTCTCAAAAAACTTTCAACAGTAAAAGAGTTTTAAATTTCAAGCATTCTTTGTTGTATGATACTTGATTGTGTTTTCTAAAACCTTGAGCAAAATCATCTCTCGAATTTTTCAAAAAGTATTTTCTTAAATACAATTCAAAATTCTGCTCAAGAAGACTATCTCTCGAATAACATTCATTATTTGAGGGGGAGTGTTTTATTAAAAAGAAAACAAATTTTGTATTAAAACATTGGTTTGTACACAGATAACAGTATACAACTCGTGCTTGTAATGAAAGGACCCTGAGGTACGCTTCAGTGCCTCAATCCTGATATAAGGAGCGAAGGCTTCTTACTTTTGAGTAGAATTAATCAAACATTTTCTGATTAATTGGCTAACGCGCCAGCGCTAGTGTATGACTTGGTGACCATCCGTTATGCAAGTAACGCGCCAGCGATCCAAGAAGTGCACTAGTTAGCATCTGTTAATTGAGGCGTCAAAGACTCGTACCGGCCTTCTACTAAGTGAGGTTCGCCCCTAGACTTGTTAGGAGAAGCCTTAGAGCTTATGAGTGTACCGGTAGTACTTAGATTCTAGAACTTGTGTTAGTGATACATCCCGAGATCGCTAGTGAGACTACATTCATGTAGTTAGGATTTACTACATGATAAGAGGCATTAGGATCACCCTTATGTTAAACCCGTATCATAATTACTTGACCATTTAAGTCAATTACCTTGACTAGTAAAGTCAATTAATCTTTCCCACACCTTTGCGTTGTACTCATTTTTAGTACACAAAACCCCTAGTACACCCCTCCGAGCCTATCTTTTTCGTTTCTAACTTTAAGCATTTTACTTAAAGGAAGAATTTGTTTACAATCGACCCCAAATGTACACCCAAATTGCCTTAGCCTTCCGTGTATGCACTCATCTTTAGTGCATTATTTTTATTTGTTTAAACCCTTAGTTAATTGTCTAATTGATTACATAGTTGCTAAATCGAGTCATATCTTGTACATATTGTTTTGGGACGATTGGGACTCATGGGTAAAGTACTTGTGTTATGGAGTAATGGGGAAGAACATCATATATTACCCCCATATGTGCGTTAATCTTAAAAAGTACTCCGTGTGTTTTGATTATCTTGATTCGAGTCATTAGAATAGTTAATTGTAAAGTATGTAAAAGTTCAAGTGTAAGGGGAATGCAAATTCCCTATGAGGTATTATTTTGGATGGTGGGGTAAGAGTGTATGCAAAAAAAAAAATAAATAAAAATAAATAAAAAAAAATAAAGAAAAGAAAACAAAAAAAAATCGAAAAATCAAGAAAAAAAAAGAAAAAAATATATAGAAAAAGAAAAAAACATACGGACTACCATCCCGTTTCCTTTTATGTTTATTTTATGTTTGTTAGTTATGATTAGCTTAAGTCGAGTCGAGTCTTGGCTTAGCAACACCACATTGTACATGTAATTGACCAAGATGATTAACTCGCCACCAGTAAATATTGCATTTATCTAACAAAACCGTGTTTATCCTATCCCTACACCTCACGTTATAACCCTTTAAAAGACCTCTTTGATAGTTTATCCTAGGTGCTTACGCCAAGTGGTGGAGGTTTGATCCTTTCCCAAGCCTTTGGTAATCTATTTCCTATGACAGGTAGTGAGAGATGTTTTCCATTTCTATATTGTGATATATACTTTATTACACCCAAGAGATGTGAGTATCTAAACACTATTTGTGAGGTGCTAGTGTATAATTTTCGTGCTTGTTTTTTGTTGAAGTGGAACGATTATTTGTCGTAATTACTTTTATATTAGTGTTAAATGACCCCTAACTTGTATTTTGATTAGAATAAAAGCGCATTTGCTTGAGGATAAGCAAATCTCAAGTGTAAGGGTATTTGATGAAGCGAAAAGTGTACCGCTTTTGGGGGGTCATTTAAGGCCAAAGTCAAGATTATTTGATCAAATATTACCCTAAATTGTTCCTTTTGTCATTTTAGATACTTCTGAGAGGAATTTTACAAAAGGAAGCATTTTGGACGTTTTTGGAGCGAAAAAAGTGAAGAAAACGACAAAGTCTCAAAATCATGCTCGAAATTGCACTTGACTGCGTCACATGGTGCTAGTGACGACGTCATGAGTTGACAAAAGGGTGGATAAATCAATTAAACGTGACGCGCCAAAATATTTTGTGAAGGGGTCGTGACGGCCTCACGTATGAAATTGTCAAGGCCATCAAGAGTAATTGCAAAGAGTGACGGCCCAGAACCCATAAAGAGTGACGACGTCAGAAGTGGATCTAGCGAATACGAGTTTATTTTGGCGGCGAGTTGACGGCGTCACACATTGCTCTTGATGCCGTCAGGAGACAAAATCTATATACAATTTTCTAGTTTTCATTCATTGTGTGCAACTTTGAAGGGAGAAAACCCTAGACGAATTTTACAGCTTTTTCGAGGGTTTCAACCCTTTGTTTCTTCCATGCTTAATTGAAGATAAGTCTTTTATCAAATCATTCAATATGTCTATGTGTTGTTTGATTATATCTGACGCTTGTCTTCTCTTTAACATGTTAGGCTATGTTTTATTTGTGTTTGAGATGTAATGAAACTTAGATATTGATTATGGGTTGATTGTTTGTTTATAATTATTGCAGATGAATGAATTCGATGTTAGGCTTAAGAAAACTGGCAGACTTCCATTTGGTAACATGCTTGAACGTCTTAAGAAACATGATCGGAGGTGTACTACGATATTTTGGTTGTATTTAATGCGTAGGTAACTACTAATGAGGCCATGTTAGGAGCTAGTAGTCGGCTCGACATAGGAAGAGGTAGAAGCTTATAAAGTTAGGGAAGATCGTACACGGCCCTACGAATGGTATTAAGGAATATAACCCGTCATCCATGCAATTGTAACAAACTAATCAACCTGTAAAAGATAGCTAGGGAGTAGTGAAATCTAAGTAAACACAATTTTCTCTCATTATTCTTTACACCACAATTTAGTTTAAGTATATTTTATTTTATTTTGATTGCACCTTTAGTTAATTGGGTTAGTTGATTAGCAACTAATTCCGCCCACTCCTTCCAAAACCGAGATTTTTACTTGCTTTCCTTAAAATATAAAAAATACGAAAAGAATCACCCCTCACCTCTAGACCTAGTTTTAGTGAGTTTTAACCCTAGCGAACACTATTCTTTGAGTTGAACGATCAATCCCCAGTACTTGTCACTATACTATACTACAACGAACAGGTACACTGCCTGGTGGGGATTGCAAGCTTCTCAAGATCCCTTGAGAGTTAAAACCTTTTGGGAGGACACAATTCCACGCATATCAAGTTTTTGGCGCCGCAGCCCGGGGAATAGTTATTGTTTAGGTTGAAATTTATTTTGATTAGGTCTACTCATTAGATTCCTTTTTAATGAGATTTTTATTTTCTTTTTATTAGCATTCTTTAGTCTATCTTTTCATTGTATCTTTGTTCGTAAAAACCTTTCCATTGACTCTTCCCTTCACCATTATGGAGAATGCGAATCCGCCAAATTTTTCATCCAATCGATCGAATCCATTACAAAATCTACCCTTTTCACTTCAAAATGACATCTTGATATTTTGACAATATCATGGTGAATCTTTTCCCTATGCATGGACTCGTTTCAAATACTTACTACAAAAAGTCCTTCACTATGGTCTTGATTTATTGCCTCTACTTCAATTATTTCATACTCGTATCGACTACGAAACCCAAAAGAGGCTTAACTATGTAACAGATGGGGAGTTTTAGGAATATGATGTTAAAAACGCATGGGAAAACTTTGAGATTCACGCCCACTACAGGAGTGGAACATGGGACCCAAAAAACGTAAGTGTAGACCTATTTTCAATTTGGAAGGCTCAATCGAAAAGTTTGTTTGGGGATAATAAGATTATAGTTGAGACACCTAGGTGCATGTCATGGTTAGGCACTACCATAATACAAGATGAGCACATAGGTGATCTTGATGAGATGGAGGATAGAGTAGAAAATCCAAGTCCACCAAGTACTCCACAACTCCCGCCATCACTTGAGGCATACACACCGCCCGTGACTTACCCGAAAGAATTAGAAAAGACTTTAGGAACCCCGATGGAAGTAGAACCTTTGAACCAAACACAACTAGAGGATATGGGTTTGAATACTTGTAGTGATAACCTTACTCTTAGTTCTTGGGAATTTCCTAGTGTTGATGAACCGGAACCTCAATCTTTACATAACTTTCCATCTTTAGATATATTTCTAAGAGACAAAAGAGGACCGACCCACCAATCAATCAATATTATCCGGATAGTTTTAGGATGAAGGAAGCCATTCACTCACCCCCTTCACCTCACGTGGCATATTTCCACCCTAAGGGTGTGTATCGCTACTTCCACCCGCACTTAATCCTAAGTGTAGGAAAAACCTCCCCTGTTTTCGTTAAATAAGGGTAGAGTCAGGCTCGTGACTCGAATAAAAACAAGCGCTTTTTGGGTGGCAACCCAACCCATGTTTTAAATTGTTTGATGTTTTTATTTTATTTATTTGTTTGATTGTTTATTTATTTGATTTTATTTGTTTCCGTATGCATGTTTTATTTTTATTGTTTGTGGATCATGATTCGTAATAAAATTGTGAAAATGCTTTACCTTGATGTTTGTCTTAACTTCATAAAAAGGTATTTCGCAAAAGATAAGTATAAGGGAAATCTAAATTTGTTTTTAAGAACGAAAATTGAACATGAACAACAACAATATTAAATGAACATGTATATTAGTATTTGTTTGAGTCAAATGCTTGTATCGAGTCATAATGATGTTTTGCAGGATTTCCAGGAGTTAAGGCATAAGTTTTTCCAGAAATTTTCCAGAAACTAACCAAAGAATTTCTGTAGGTCACTTCTGGGGCGTCAGGATTAACACCTGACGGCGTCATGTGTAAATTCTGGAAATTTTGCAAGTTTTGTTTTTCTAACGGAGTCTTAAAGTTTTTGTTAATTCTTTAGTTTTATAAATTCCAGGAAATCTGCAAACATTCATTCCACGAGCATTATATCCTTATATATATATAGATTGCCGCCAATTTTACGCGAGGTTTGCCATGATTGTTTTCTCAGGTTTAACAGGTTATATTGGACAAGAAGATGATTTATTATTTCGGAAGGGAAGCTTTCAACGTTCATTTTCTTGGAGGAGGATTTAACCATGTTATCCATTTATCCACATTGAACGAATCAGGGGAGTATTTGTTTTCATTCTTTTACCTTATTTGCTTTTACATCCTTTAAATGAACATTGGGGACAATGTTCAGCCTAAGTGTAAAGGGAGGGTAAATGATGATACCTTAGAGAATGCAATTGCACTTGAGTTTGTTAGTTTAATAGTATGTGTGTAATAAAACTAAGAGAAATACTTGTTAGGGCAATTTTAGCGCCAAATTTAAAATTTTTTACAACATTTAGGAGTGAAGCTTTAGCCTTAATGAGCGTCTCATGGATAGGAGTTGTATGACTAGCACGAAAACCGTACCACTCAAAAATTTTATCAAAAAAAGGTAGTGACCATCCAAGTATTAGATTAATTGGCTAACGCGCCAGCGCTAGTGTATGACTTGGTGACCATCCGTTATGCAAGTAATGCGCCAGCGATCGAAGAAGTGCACTAGTTAGCATTCGTTAGTTGAGGCGTCAAAGACTCGTACCAGCCTTCTACTAAGTGAGGTTCGCCCCTAGACTTGTTAAGAGAAGCCTTAGAGCTTATGAGTGTACCGGTAGTACTTAGATTCTAGAACTTGCGTTAGTGATGTATCCCGAGACCGCTAGTGAGACTATATTCGTGTAGTTAGGATTTACTACATGATAAGAGGCATTAGGATCACCCTTGTGTTAAACCCGTATCATAATTACTTGACCATTTAAGTCAATTACCTTGACTAATAAAGTCAATTAATTTTTCCCACACCTTTGCGTTGTACTCATTTTTAGTACACGATACTCCTAGTACACCCCTCCGAGCCTATCTGTTTCGTTTTTAACTTTAAGCATTTTACTTAAAGAAAGAATTTATTTACAATCCACCCCAAATGTACACCCAATTGTTTTGATTATCTTGCTAAGTCGAGTCATATCTTGTACATATTGTTTTGGGACGATTGGGACTCATGGGTAAAGTACTTGTGTTATGGAGTAATGGGGAAGAACATCATATATTACCCCATATGTGCGTTAATCTTAAAAAGTACTCTAAGTGTTTTGATTATCTTGATTCGAGTCATTAGAATAATTAATTGTAAAGTATGTAAAAGTTCAAATGTAAGGGGAATGCAAATCCAGTATGATGTATTATTTTGGATGGTAGGGTAAGAGTGTATGCAAAAAAAATAAAAAAATAAAAATAAAAATAAAAAAAGAGAGATTCGAAATATCAAGAAAAAAAAGAAAAAAATATATAGAAAAAGAAAAAAAAAACATACGGACTACCATCCCGTTTATTTTATGTTTGTTAGTTATGATTAGCTTAAGTCGAGTCGAGTCTTGGCTTAGCAACGCCACATTGTACATGTAATTGACCAAGATGATTAACTCGCCACCAGTAAATATTGCCTTTATTCAACAAAACCGTGTTTATCCAATCCCTACACCTCACATTATAACCCTTTAAAAGACCTCTTTGATAGTTTGTCCTAGGTGCTTACGCCAAGTGGTGGAGGTTTGATCCTTTCCCAAGCCTATGGTAATCTATTTGCTATGACAGGTAGTGAGAGATGTTTTCCATTTTCCATATTGTGATATATATTTTATTACACCCGAGAGATGTGAGTATCTAAACACTATTTGTGAGGTGCTAGTGTATAATTTCCGTGCTTGTTTTTGGTTGAAGTGGAACGATTATTTGTCGTAATTACTTTTATATTAGTGTTAAATGACCCCTAACTTGTATTTTGATTAGAATAAAAGCGCATTTGCTTGAGGACAAGTAAATCTCAAGTGTAAGGGTATTTGATGAAGCAAAAAGTGTACTGCTTTTGGGGGGTCATTTAAGGATAAAGTCGAGATTATTTGATCAAATATTGCCCTAAATTGTTCCTTTTGTCATTTTACGTACTTTTGAGAGGAATTTTACAAAAGGGAGCATTTTGAACGTTTTTGGAGCGAAAAAAGTGAAGAACACGACAAAGTCTCAAAATCATGCTGGAAATTGCACTTGACGGTGTCACATGGTGCTAGTGACGACGTCATGAGTTGTCAAAAGGGTGGATAAATCAATTACACGTGACGCCCCAGAATTTTTTGTGAAGGGGTCGTGACGGCGTCACGTATTAAATTGTCAAGGCCATCAAGAGTAATTGCAAAGAGTGACGGCCCAGAACCCATAAAGAGTGACGGCATCAGAAGTGGATCTAGGCAATGCGAGTTTATTTTGGCGGCGAGTTGACGGCGTCACACATTGCTCTTGACGCCGTCAGGACACAAAATCTATATATAGTTTTCTAGTTTTCATTCATTGTGTGCAACTTTGAAGGGAGAAAATCCTAGTGAAATTTTACAGCTTTCTCAAGGGTTTCAACCCTTTGTTTCTTCCATGCTTAATTGAAGATAAGTCTTTTATCAAATCATTCAATATGTCTATGTGTTGTTTGATTATATCTTACGTTTGTCTTCTCTTTAACGTGCTAGGCTAAGTTTTCTTTGTGTTTGCTTAGATGTAATGAAACTTGGATATTGATTATGGGTTGATTGTGTCACACCCTGAATTTACCTGAATGGCAGCGGAATGGAATACCTGGGTGTAACGTACATAGCATCACATTCAAGGTTATATTGAACGACCTAAAGTGTCGTTTTAAAAATACATCGTTTGATTTATTTAAAACATTCAGAGTTACAAAACATAGGTCCCAAAAGCTTGAAAAGTTTGCGAAAATAAGTTTGGTATAATCAAACGATATTTTAAAAGTACATGAAAATCCAAAATGAGACGCGTCATCCTCGCTACTCAATGAAATGACTCCATGCATGCCATGAAGGATATGCCTTAGTTACCTGAAAATACATTGCTAAAACGGTCAACAATAATGTTGGTGAGATTCATATGTTTATAAAATGATATGTTATACGGTAACCTTAAGTATAAGTGCATGACAAAAGTCACGTGAAAAATAAAAATAGTACAATAGCCCTTAAGCTCATGACCCCGAAGCTAGACTGATGAAGTATATGCCCCTCCAGAGTGTTCTGCCAAACACTCCAATATGACAGAAATGAAATGCATCCGTTTGACTGTTGGTATAACTACCACGGATGGAGGCGTCACCCTCAATAAATCTATCCACTCACTCCCGCTTACGCATAATTAACGGTCCATAATAAATGAATAGGGGACTTTAACATGGCACCTAGGTAACTTAAGCAATGTACATATGATTTGATACTTAGGCCCGTATGAAAATTGGTGCAATGTATTCTCCCCCGCGGGATTTGAAAACAATGATAAAATGTATACGGGCTATGAAAACTCACCTGTAGTGATGGAACAATGTACTATGAAGTGAACTGAAATAACAAGGCGCAACTCCTAGCCACAACATAATATGAATGAAGTATAATCTAATTTAGATTATATATTGATGTTATGAATGCATGTGCATATGTTATCTATACCACTCTTAATTTGAAAATAATAGTTGTTGTTGAAATCCAATGTTTTCCATAACTTGGTAAAATATGTCCAACTAGCGTCGTAAAACTAGTCATGTAATATTGTGTATAAAAATGTTGGTGTTAGAATTCGGCGTTTTGAAAACCTAGAATTCATATCTAATAATAGTATTAATAAACCTTTGATCGTACGTGCTTCGACGGGTAAGGAATACGGCTCTCCATTGTCGTTACTTGAAAATATAGTTTTTAGTACGTAGAATATATATTTCTAATAGAGGCTGTCAAAAATATATAGAGTTATCGGGTTATATATGCGAATATCTCGGTCGTTTTAAACTCATTTTCTACGTTCTATATATCCATGGTTTCGTATTATAGTGAACTAGTGAATTTTTAATAAGTTGGTGCATTTTATTAATGACTAGTGTCCCATTTTATCCCATAAAAATCGTGCATCAGCATACTATTTTCAGAAAATGTCTATTAGATATACAATCTTGTTTTTGGCATAACTTTTTCGTCGTAAGTCCATTTTTATCCGTTCAAGCGGCCATGGTTTCGTTCTTGAAAGTATTTTCTAAATATGTGGTCAAAAATTAGTCCATACCTACTGAGTTTTCCAGATTTTACAAATAAGGACAGTAGCACATTTATAGTGTTAAAAATGGTTTTCCTAGTTTGTAACTTGTCCAAGTCCATCACCAACAACTTTACAAATTCCCTTAAACTACCATACACCTTCTTAGGGTGTCATGGGGTCCCTAATGTCATCAAACAAGCAATATCTCCATGGGTTTACATAATATATATTTTTAAGGCTAAAAATGATATAAAAATATAAATAAAGTGGTATAAATTTGCACATGCATGTACATCTAGTATAAAAATAACATGAGCTTTGCAATAATTTGATAAAAATTATGAAAAAAATTTGGTAAACTTACTTGGATGATAAGGAGATTTTTAGTGATAAAACCCTATTACTTCTTGAGTTTTTATTTCAAAACTCTAACAAGAAGCACTAAATACTTATGAAAAACACATGATCTTGTAGAAAAAATGTGTTGGTCCCTTTGTTTGATCCTTGGCCGAACACCACAAAAGAGAGGAAGAGAGAAACTTTTATTTTGATCTAAAAATAATTATGCTGCATGTAGTGAAATAGTTAGGTGAATTGGGGTTTTATATGGTGATTTTTGGTAAGACATATGTCATAGACACATGCCAAAACCAACCACCTAGGGGTGGTGGTTGGTTTTATGTAATTTTTGTGAAATATTTAGTTTACGGGGTACCGTTTAGTGTATAGTTTGAGCGGTTTAGCGTATTTGGGTACCGGGTTAATTAAAAATAGATTTGTATTGGAACTAACGTGACAAAATAACGTCATAAAAATTATAACATATAATTTTTGCAAACATTGAGTGTTTTGATAGGTATTGCTTGGTTGGTACAAATATTGTTATAAGTTAATATAAATGAAGGTTTAAAAATATAAACTTTTAAAATATAAAATAAATAAGTTTTACCATTTTAGTGGCAATATATATAATGTATAAAATACTAGTGCCACAGTGGGAATTGTTTGGTGTGTTGATACTGTGGAAAACTAGAAGGGGGGGTTGAATAGTTTTCCCCTCTTTTTGATTTTATAAAAACTTGGTTTCAAAATGTTGATTCAAATTTATTCAATTGTGTGTTTGAAAAACCTTCAATTAGAGTTTAGTATGAAAACAACATATAATCAATATGATCAATTATATATGTGAGCTTTTGGATTAGTTTTCAAAACTTAGTTTTATGAATGAAGCTTTGATCGATCTTTATGTGAATACGTTTTCCTTTTAAAATCTTAAAACATTTTGTATCAAATTATCGATTAAGTTAAACTGAACATGAGAAGTGTTAATAATATATATAAGTCCATTAGACCATATGATACAATTATATATCCTATCACAATATTAACTTGTAACTACACCACAATCAATCATCATTACAATATAAGCAACAATCAACACATATTTGCAAGCATAGATATAAAGCGATAAATGCAAGAATAAATGTGAAAGACAAGAGAAAGAGGATACAAACCGGACACGATGATTTATAGTGGTTCGGCTACAAGGACACCTTCCATGCCCTACTCCACTCCCCGAGTCACCTACTCGAGAGTTTTCTTCACTACTCAACAAGCTCCCTATTGGCGGAGAAAACCTTTTACAACTTTTGCTTACACCATTTAACGACACTAAACTAAATGTCGAGTTCTAATAGTAGCTAGAACCAATCTCACAACACGACTTCGATCACTAGACGACTTCATGACTTCTTCACGACTTCATGACTTCACGACTACTTCACAACTTCTTTTATACTCCACTACGTATTCACACACCTACTTCTTCACAACTACATGCCTTCTCCACACTACTACTTCTTCCCACTACTTCTTACTCACTCATTGACTCACTACTAAGTAAGATCATCTTGATCTACTTATTACATAAACATAACTCACAACTTCACATAAATACTAAGTAGACTCTAATACATCTTTGGCTTTATGATAGGCAGGATTCTTCTCTTGCACTTTGAGTGATGAGGGATTGAATCACTTGAAACAAAGACTAACAAACTTATGATCAAAGGATTTAGAAGTGTGTTTGGAAAGGTTTGGGACTGAAAATTTTCGTGCAAAAGGTGGTAAAAATACCAAGTTTGAGATGGTATTTATTTATAGGGAAAAATTTATGACAGAATCTGACATGGGAGCGTGGCCGGCCCCTTTAATTGTGTGCCGGCCCCTTAAAATTAAGGGGGCCGCCCCTTATAATTAAGGGGGCCGCCCAGACGAAAACGGCAGTTTTTCTTGTCTTTTCTGGGGAAGGTTTATCTAGTGAAATTTTAACTGTTTTTGGCTAAAAATTTGAATTCATATATTTATTATGAATTAAACATTTTCCTTTAATTACCAAAAGTGTTTTTCTTAAATATATTAAATGTTTATACCATTTTATATAATTTGTAGTGTCTAAATAAAATCCCTTTGATCATAAAATGTATTAGACATTTGTTTGTACATACCTTAAGTGATTGTTGAAGCAAACATGATACGTTGAGATGTCGAGGCTTGTTGACGTATGAATGCATGGATGAATTGTGATCACAAGTAAATTAAGCACTTTATGTTATATGTTGTAAATTACATCTTTGTCATTATCAAAACATGAAGAGGATGTTTAGATTAAATATCGTAATATTCATGCCAACAATCTCCCCCTTTTTGATGATGACAAACTATGTAAACTATAACTCATAGTAAAATGTATAAGTTACTTGCTTACACTTCTTCTCCCCTGTTGTCGAAGCAAAAAGGTGGACTCTTAGACGAGACTTCTACTACGCTTGAACTCTTGAGATAGAATGTATAAGGCGAGCTTGCATCATCGTAAGTGAAGCCTTGATCCTATCAACCTCAATCCTCCCCTTGGTGTATGCTCCCCCTTGGTGTATGCTCAAAACTTGTTTTGGCTACCAAAGAATCGAGCGATGAAGTAATCCATCAAAACAAAGTTAGTAGACAAGTGCACATATATATAATGATGATGATAGATATATACATGACTCTAATAGGGGAACAATATATGGACGTATTAGGTATATGCACTAAAAGTATGACACATGCAATTATTGTTTTAAAAACAACAACCTAAATCCCAAAAAAAATTACCATGACCAATGCTTAAGACATGACAATGATTAGAACCTAATGCAAAGATTCGACCGACATATTTTGGCGAAAGATGCCAAAAAAAAATATATACTCTAAAAGAGTTAAAGAAAAATGAAGATGAGAATGATACGTTCTTTTAAAAAAAACGTAGGAAAATGAGGAGGGATGAGCGTGAATGTAAAGGGAAGGTGATGACAAAGGGTTGACTATTATGGTTTAGATTAATATATCGTTTGACAAGGATGGATGATAGGGAATCTTGTGATTTTTTAGGTGTTTTGTTGGTTGACGACCGAAGGTGGATATGTGAAATGAGGTGGTGATGACTTGACAACACTTGAAGCTTGGATTTCTTCATTGTGTTCTTCACTTGCTAGAAAGTGGAAATGACACATTTCGTAATGAAATTCACTTGGATGATGTAGCAACCCGTAAATTTTCATAAGGTAAAATGACTATTTTGCCATTTGACTTTGACTTTTGACTATTTGACTTTACTATAACGTAAAAACAATTATTCTAACCGGTAGTTAACCGGTAAATTTTTCCAAGTTAAATAATTCAATCTACTTTGAATTATTACTCTCTGAACATTTTTCGTTCACCTTTGTCTACTTAACAAGACGATATCTCGCAAAACGTGAAAATCACACACAACGCGTACTCGCTCAAAAATAAACTCAACAAGCAAATTGATTTGATTATTATTATTTCTTTTTTTATATTTAAATTACTTTTATAAGTAATCACGCAAGTTTAATCGTGTAAACTTTTCCCGCGACCAACACAAGACTAGGATAAGTCTATGTGTTCAAAATACTCATATTTCACCAATAGTCATATTTTATATGAACTATTGCCACTTTGTTATTTTATGTAAACATTATACTCTTTACATAATACGCGTACTTAAACCTACGTTACCAGGTTTTATCAACGTATACGCTCTCCGCTAAACTTATCACACATCTAATATAGTTGGAGTATATTGATAAGTTTTGACATTTTTACATTATCCGGATTTAAATTTCGTGACATAGGAGCTTAACATTAGTAATTACCGGAACCAAATTATACCCTCTAATCACTAAACTATCAATATATGTATAAATATCTATGCAAGATTTACATCAAATTCCTACTTTACTTCTACACATGCCACGTTTATTTTACATATACATACACATGTCATCAGATATTTCGAAACCTTTCATGCTAAGTAATTACACCAACACCTCATCACTTATCTTACTTTTATTTTACACATAAAAATGAAATCTCATTTCCATCCCTTTTGCTCTCTTGTGCCGTGGACAAGCAATACCAGAACACCAATTACACCATTTTAATTTACTAGTTCTTTGATAAAAGAAAGCAAGTAAATTCCCTCTTGTTCTCCCTTTCCATCCGTACAATATAATAGCACCATCACCATCATCTATTTTAAATCAAGATACAAGTTATACTAAGAAGATGAAGACTTAGGTGATCCTTACAAGGTCCAAGTGTTGAATTATTGATTACAACGTTGAATTAGAAGATATAAAAGGAACCAAAGGCTGAATTAGAAGGCTTAGTACAAGGGTTCTCTAAGGCTATAGCAAGTTTGAAGACAAAGTTGGAGATTAAAAGGGGTTTAGGCTTGATTGTTCTTGTAACCACTCAACCTGATCCTTGTAAGAATTTATTTGTTTTTCATGTCATTCAATATGGTTGTAATAAGTTTATAATCTTTTGATGATGTATTAGTGGTATATGTAACATGACATGGTATGATGTTGAACATAACTTGAAACATGAGTTAAAACTCACTAGAAACCTTTTTGGAGCAACTGGATGTAACTAGTAATTGTGTTAAGTGTTGACACGAAATAATGAACCATGGAGTTGGACAAGTTTAAGAAATAGATGGAGGAAGTAAAAACTAGAACTTGAGCTTTTGAAGCACTTAAAAAGGACTTGTGGTTAAAAAGTTATGCTTAGGTAAAGATTACTAGAAGAAATATAGTGCTGAAACAAATAGTCTTCTGATCTGATTAATAAATTGCGATTTCGACCCTTTTCTGATCCGAATCGTCAAAAGTGTAAAACACAAAAGTTTCTCAGAATGATGTTTTATACAAAAACTCGCGAGCACGTAACCTGAAAGTGAATAACTAAGGCTAGAAACTGCAGAGAAACCCAACTGGACCTGTTTAGACCATAAAAACAGCCATGACTCAAGAGTCTTTGTGGCGTTTTGATCTTTTGAGGCCGAGATACAGCCAAGGCTGTTGTCTCAAGGCCTCCTAGCGGATACGTACCCATAGCTATGGCCTTGGTTGTTGTCTTAAGGTTGTGTGTCTAGCCGCATGGCTAACTTGGGTTTGATGACCCGAAACTTGTTACTGAGACTTGATCATTAATTTGACTCATTTTCTTGACCTCGACAAAGTTATGAAACGTCGTTAGTAATTTCATCACAACACACTTGACTACTAAATTAGTAACATTCAAACTTGATAAGTGTTACACTAAATCATTTCTCGACACCACACTAGTTCAACCAATAGTCATTGATGAAACACGACAAATGCTTTTATATAACATTTGTGTCGTCAATTACTTTTACTTATAAATGATAAGTACTACTACACTAGGGAGTTTCATTATCATAAGAGGCCTCTTCGGGGTGTCGTATTGATGAGTTGTGGATTTACAAATTAAAGTGTCCTGGCTCCTCATACGTTCACTACATGACCTCTAGATTTTGATAGCCCGAACGGTAGTACGATGTTATTTATAAAAGGCTATTAGCCAAACCACAATTTAACGATATTTCACTCTTTTACTGAACATAAGACATATGTACAACATCTTAATCAAGTCAATGATTTTACATATACTTGTACACTCATATCGTACATTATATTCAGACATGATCACTATACTCTCGTAGGTCATTGTTAACGATCGTGGTCGCCATACATTATCTGTTGTTATAAACTACTACTGGTTACTACAGTGAGTTCATAGCCCCACTTTCCATTACTTAATTGTTTTACAAACCCTTGGGGGGAATACATGCTATTATTTTTCAACCGAACACAATGTTTTCAATTGTATGCTTTCCTGATTGTTTTATTATCACTAAGTTCCATCCTTGCCAATCAAAGATCCCTTATTATGAACCATTTAATCACTAGTAATAGTGAGCGCGAATATTGTGAATAGGCCTATTGGGATTGACGAATCCCATTTGTATTGACTAAGTTCAAGCAAATGCATTAATATTTGGAACATAGGTATGACGGCAAAGTACCTACCGGGATAACTCCGCCGATTGATATTGGTACCCGTTAACGTTTTGGTGTCATAAGCTTAGTGTAATAATAATAACTGTTTTGTTTTCCAACCATTGGTGTGAGTCTATAGCTCACACTACCAACATATTGTGTTCAACCATTAAACAAACTCTATGAATATCACTCAACCTTTGTGTTGACCTCTTAAGCATGTATTTCAGGTCCATGATGATCAAGGATGGCACGGAAGGGCACAAATATTCAAGAGGGCTATAAATTTTATTATCATTCAAAAACTCATTTAATGTAATTTGCAAACATGGAACCATCTGGGACCTCATTTTGTAATCTCTGATATTTATATAATTTGAATGATAAATCTTTTAAAACGACTCAATTAGAGTTCGTTTTCTATCATTGTGACTATTGTGCCGTCGAGTAACACCCAGTTTGAATTCCGCTACATCCATGAATTGGGGGTGTTACAGATGAGGTGGTGATAACTCGACAACACTTGAAGCCTGGATATCTTCTTTGTGTTCTTCACTTGCTAGAAAGTGGAAAGGACGCATTTCATAAAGAAATTCACTTGACTTTCAGGGATTTAAGTTTTGGTGGTGATGACGCGCTTAGTAGAATGTAGGGAATGGTGACATGGTTGAATCTTCTTGTGAAGATGGGAAATAAGGAACAAGTGGAGATGACTAGGTGGAAGCGAAAGAGTGATCATCAAGGAAGGAATTTCTTAGGAAGGAGGTGGTGGTAATACTTTTGGTGGTGGAGACACTTGTGAGTTGATATATCCACTGATGGATGAAGTGGTGTCATCTTCATTAGTAAGGTCAATGAAGAGTTGTTTTGGTGGTATGATGACAAGTTTTTGTTGGAGATGGTGGTTCTTGGTGGAGGTGACAAGTGGGTGTTGATATAGTCATTGATTAATGATGATGATGGTATGGAGGAGGTAGAGGTTCCATGAGTTGATGGTGTTTTGGAAGGTGCATTAGGAGCACTAGGTGATGAGCATTGAGGTGGTGGTGATAGAGTGTTGGTGTTATCTTGTGTTAAATCAATGAGGAGTGGTCTATGAGGTATGATATTGATTCTTGGTTTCTTTGAGGGCATGGAAATGGTGGATGACTCGGTTTTGGGTGTGAGGTAGAAGGATATATCTGAGTGAGTGTGATTTCCCTTCCCATTAAATTCATGCTCATCCGGACATAGAGTGTGACACAAATAAAGACAAACAAACATGAAAACGATCATCTTGACAATGACACGAAGGATGAAGGATATCATACAAGGAGGTTTTCCTAAAGGTGGACGGAAGGTGTTTGACATCTATATAATAATAGAGTCCATGACTCAAGAAATAGACATGAACAATGAGTGACATTTTAATTTGCATTTTGCTAATTAAAAATACTTAAATATTTCGGATGAAATATTTAAGTTGTCACATCGACTTAGAGAGGTATTAGATTACAATCTAACTATCTCTTGACAAACGAGTGGATTGTTTGGAAGGAAACAAGATGATGAATAAGGAAGTAAGTATGCACGGAGAATCTAGGATACTTAAGACAGTTTTGAGACTAATATGATCTATCGGATTGTGACACTAAGGTTCTCATGAAATAAGGGTTTAGGATCTAAAGGCAAGAAATATATACCTAAATGAATGAGACATATAGAGTTAAGCATGTAAAGGCATACAATCAAATCACATAGGAGTAAATAAACATCTAGAAGCAACAAATATGCGATATGCCATAAATCTAGGAATGAAAGCATCTAATGAGAAGCAAAGTTCATAAAAGTAAGCTTAGTGTTATGTACATTTAGGAATAGAAATTTAATCAAGTTGGAGAATGAGTATGAGACTATTACTAGTGGTGCTCAATTAAGGCTAAACACGACCATTTTTACGGGTTACACACACCCAACTTCTCACATAGAAGCAATTCAACCGTTAGGTTAAATTGAGTTTCTGGACAATAGGTTCTCCAGTAGTCATTCTCTTTTTAGAAGAAATTAAATTCCTAAATTTACCTATCAAAGAGTACCAAATATGAAGTTTGCTTGGTTAACTAATGCTTGGCTTAATGTGACTCAAACGTCATGTTTTTATGAAGGTAAATCTAGATGATATATTTTATTCACAATCCCAATAGAGACGTGTTGAATGTTTAGATAAGAGTAAACAAAAAGTTTTAATCTTTTGTTCATGATTTACCGGTTGTTTGGTTTTGATGGCATATTACTTTATTTAATAAATGTGCTAGACTTAAGAGTGCACCTTAGCATCTCTTGTGAAATGAATCGCATTAAGATTATTTATCTTAAATGAGTTTGTGATTCTTAAATGATATCAAAACTAGACATTAATATATTCTTAAAGAAATATTATTTTCTATGATTTTTGCCAATGTTATATATCATACTTTAACTAGTATTTGAAAAAATAAATTTTACTTGTTTATGGATTGTGACAAGTTATTTTTTTAATTCTAATAATTTATATTACAAAAAGGAACGTGTAGTGCATTATCTTGTAACACAACCATTCATGCTACGAAGTGAATGAAATACATAGAATATATAGTGTGTATTATTCTTAAATATGTATTTTATCTTGAAGTGATGATTTTAAGTAGTGTGAGCAATGTTTACATACGTTGTTAGTTTGCTCATGTTTGGTTTTTTGGATATGACACATTTATCCATTGCATTGCAATGTAAATTGCTTGAATATTTCAGACGAGGCATCCAAGTTGTCAATCCTACTTCATTGTATATTTTATGCATGTGTTAAACATGTTATTCTAATATTTGGAACACAACTATTGGAGAAGTAGATTCAATATGGCATTATCAACACAAGTGTGAGTTATGATCCAATGCATATTTTTTTCATCTACAAAGGATGTAAATATTTTCTTATCAATCTAGTGTGATTGAGTATGTAGATTCAAGACTATAGCTTTTGTTAAAATTTGATGTAATCTTGAAACTAGACAAATAACAATCCAATTTCTTGTCCACACTAAAAAATATGTCAATTAGATTTGATAAATATATCAACCATAATTTGAATAATGAATTGATATAATATCAAGATCTTTCTTGACCCTCACAAACACTCATTTAAAATAAATAAGCATTTTGATAGTGTGTTCCATTAATCCTAAGATTATTTATGAGCGAGGTTAGTGAAGGATTGAAATTTGACTTATTACTTCATGATTGTTATATGTTTTGTTTATGTGAAAGACTCTTCATCGTTACTTATAATGAACACACTTAGATTTTGAAAATACTTTTTCTTTTATATAACTTCTAATGTTTTATAATGATTCAATTTCTCTTATTAAACCGCTTAATGTAAAACAAGGTAATTTGTTGAAAATATTTAAGTGTGTTGTTAAGACTAGATTAAATTGTTTGAAATATTTAGATGACTAGATTTAACTCGTTTACAAGATGTTTGAGTAACATTAAACCATCTATACCTATATGCAATGCAAGCATAATATTGCAATCCTAACGCAAGAAATCTAGCATACGATCTAGTTAAGTATAAACCGAAAAACTAGCTATAAACTAATAAGGCACATATGCTTAGATATACAATTAGCTAAAATTCAAATAGCAACAATCATCTAATATATTCAATTAACAAAATAGAATCACAAATAAGTTCACATAGCGCATAAAACACTTGTTGTCGTTTTGTGTATTATATATACCAATGTTTACTTAGCTCGATTTTATTTGAAAATAAAATAGTTTCCTACCCATTTAAAATTTAATTAAGATCAATATATTTAAAGCATAAATGCTCAATTTTTCAAAGATATACCGACTAGGAATGCCCGACTCGAAGGAAAAGGTAAAATGCAAGTTTTACGTTAAAACGAGACTCAAATTTTTGACCTCCGTTTAGTATTTTGACTTTCTTACTTATTTAAGTTTGTAACGGTTATTTGTAAGCATTTTTAAATGAAAGTAGACTCAATTACCTTTAAAACGCCATGTGGCACGACTTCTACGGAGTTACGGTTAATTTTATATGATTTTTCAAAGTTTCTGAAAAACTGTCGAACAGACAGGCGGACCCCTTAAATTTAAGGGGGCCGCCCAGTATTTAAGGGGGCTACCCAGACAATTAAAGGAGCCGCCCATCTGGTACTCAAAATTTCATTTTTTGTAAAAAATTATTTTCTGACTTTGCTAAAAGTTGTGAAACTTTCTGAATTTGATACCGAACATATAATACTTATTTAAAGCATAATCTAATCTCGAGCTAGTATAATTAGTGTATATAACATCAAAACTAATACAAGTTAATCAACAAAACACTTTTCATATTTAATCCACCTTAATAGCTAATTTGATACATGGATCGTACACAATTTTTAAAACCATTTGTTTTGAAAATTAGAGCGACGTGGCTCTTGATACCAATTGTGAAAAACTAGAAGGGGGGGTTTGTTGGGATCATAGTTTTCACTATTTTATCAAGTTTCGGTCATTTGTAATAATAGGTTGCTTAAGTAATTATTTACTTACAATATTGTTTAAGTTACAAGTTTACTAGGCTTTAGACAAAAGGTCCATGGGCTTTATAGCCCACACGATTTGGATAGTGGAAGGAGAGGGAGTGTTGCCCTAGCTCCTTCCCTATAAATAGAAGCCTTAGTATCATGTAGTATTTGGTTGGTTATTTGATTTCTTAAGGAAACTCTTGCACTTATATTTCTCTTATTCATATAATCACCCAATCTCTTTTCTCATCTCATTTCTATCATTATTATGCTTGTGTTTACTAAATGGTGACCTAACAAGTGGTATCATTCGCCATATGATGGTGTAGCTTTTGTTTTTCATTGATTTTGTTCTTAAACTTGTTCTTTAAATTCGATTTTTTGTGAAATATTAGTACTTTCTTGCTTGTTTCTTGGTTTTTATCACATATTTGCTTACAAACTTGTGCTACTAATCAAAACAAACAAAAAAGTTCCAATATTTTCTTAAAAATTCGAATAGGGATTTTTGTACTATTTTTCGCAATTTTTGAAATTTTGAAAAAGTTCTTAAAGTTTTCAACTTTCTTAAAGATCTCTTCAATTTACACATAAAAGTACAAAAATCTTGAAATAAAAACAAGTTTTTGGATTGCTTTCTTCGAAAAACAAAATCTGCCAAGTTATCGAGATCTACTCTACGTGCACTACCTCGACTTCGTTTGTGTGGACTCAGTATTTTCTTTCTTGTATAAGAAAGTTAAGTACTTCGACTTTTGGGAAAGTTTTCGAAATTGTACAATTTCGAAAACTGTGCTCGTAACTTTGTGTTTTTTTTCGAAAACATCCATTTTTTTCGAAATCACACATTTATCGCAAACTTGTATAAGTTTCGAAAAGTTACACTACCTCACTCAGTTTCGCGATAACTTGATTAAGTTTCGAAATCTTCTTATTTCGCAAACCTAAAAGTTTCGCAAACCTTAATTTTTTCGAAATTTACAAAATTTCGCAATCCCAATTTCGAAATCACAGCTGAGAAATTTTTCGAAATCTTAAGAATTCAAAAGTTTCGCAATCCTTCTTTCAGCATAGTTTCGCAATCCCTGTTGATCAAGGTTTCGCAATCCGAAGTTGTGCAAAGTTTTTCGATACTTGGTTAATTCTACACTCTCTACAAGATCCATTTCTACACAAGTGTTCTAAGATGTCTCAACCACCTAATCATTACTTCCCTCATATTCAGCAACATCAACATCAGCAGTATCAGCAACAACAATACCATCAGCAACCACTGTATCTACAACCTTCTAAAAAACAAACGTATAATCCATTACATCATTACCTAATGATGCAACAACATCAGATCATTCCTCAACAACAACAATATCAAGTGCCACAACAAAACACTCAGTTTTCCTCCAAACAACCTCACTGGTTTGACAGAATGTGTGAAGTTATTACAACTCAACAATCCCGACATGAGGCAGGATCACTTGAGACACCTCCAATGCTAACACCTGGGAACTATGTTCAATGGTCAAGTCGATTCTTACGATTTCTTGAATTAAAGAAACCTCATGGGAAATTCTTGAAGCAAGTGATACTTGAAGGACCATTTGAGTGGCCAACAAGATTTGAAGCTGGTGATCCACATGCTGATCCTCCACGTCCTCCTGGTGATAGACCTCTTCCAGAATCTGCACTCACTGAAGAACAGAAACTACATCGTGAAGCTGATGAGTATGCAATGGCTTACATACTTCAAGGTATACCTAATCCTATCTATCGAAGTGTCGATGCTCAGAAAACGGCTAAAGCTATGTGGGAACACGTTCATCTCCTTATGGAAGGCACTCAATTGAACAAAGATGACATGGAATCCAAGCTATACATGGAATACACTGACATCACAATTGAACCTGGAGAGTCACTTGAATCCTACTATCATCGTTTCACAAATGTGGTTAATGATCTGGAACGTCATAAAATCACAGTACCAAGGATCGCTGTGAACTCCAAATTTGTTGGTAGTCTTGGCCCTGATTGGCATAAATATGTGACATTTGTTCGTCAAACAAAGAATCTGCATGATGCTCCATATGGTTTGTTGTATGATTTTCTGAAACACCATGAACCTGAAGTGGAAAATGATCGAGCTCTACGAGGAGGATACACACCAACTTCTACACCAAATTCTTTGGCTCTCGTAGCTCAGTCTCCCTACGCTCCACCACCAATGTCAAATCATGCATATGTTCAAGAGCAGAACTACTTCAGTTATCCACAATCTTCTACCTCGAACCAAATGGTCCCTTATGATTCATCTCCACAGAATGCCTCTACTCAACTGGTTCCATTAAACAACAATGATGCTGTGTATTACTCAAATTCCAATGACGATGACGATGATGACTTTAACACGTTGAATCAGGGACTTGCTCTTATTGCTCGTGCTTTCAGCAAATTCTCCAACAAAACAAACAACCGTCAACGTTCATCTTCTAACACAAGGAATCAAGCTGTTGTCAATGATGGAAGAGTGGAAATTCAGAATCGTAACTATGGTCGATCTGGTTCAGGAAGCTCTTCAGGAAATTATGGGAATGATCAGAGGTTTAGTAACAATACGGAGTTCAGGAACAACTCAGGATCTTCTCAACAAAGGTCTGACTTAGTTGCAACAAGGAACTCCAACTCAGGGAATGCAGTTTGGTGCTACAATTGTAATGAACAAGGTCATATAGCTACAGCATGTCCCAAACCGAGAACTCGGGGTAGTAAGTTTCACAAGCAGGCATTACTCATGGCTCTTCAAGATGAAAAAGACGGACATTTCCCTGAACAAGATAACAACTTCATGGCAAATGTGAACAATGATGATGACATGGAAGATCTGGAAGCTAATGCAGCTGTGATGCTTATGGCCAACATGCAGGAACTTAAGCTCAATGATTCAGGTCCAGTGTATGACACTGATGGCTTGTCTCAGGTACATGACCTCAATGCATGCTTTATTAATGAAATAGTCTCACCTCCTGCTTATGAATCAGATATGGCGCAAGTTGTTCCATCTAAATCATCTTCATCGTCTCAAACAGATGAACAAATAAGCACAATTGTCATATTTGATAATGACACAGTTGTTTCATTTGATGATCCTATTGAGAATGATAAACATGATCATTTAGAACAACA
The DNA here is from genome assembly GCA_030686995.1 of Artemisia argyi. NCBI lineage: Eukaryota > Viridiplantae > Streptophyta > Magnoliopsida > Asterales > Asteraceae > Artemisia > Artemisia argyi. The sequence goes on from CM060694.1 coordinate 35,129,310, forward strand.
TGAACCATTATTTGATCCAGACCCTGACCTCATATTGTTATCTAAACAACTGGATGCTCAACAATTGCAAATCATAAAATGCAACGAGAAAAACAAAGTTTTGAAAGAACAAAATGCGTCACTTGCAAGAGATATCGAGTGTTATAAAATTTAGCTTTCAAATCAGGAAGACAAGATTAAAAATGCAAAAAGTTTTGAAAAAGCTTTTCAAGATTCTTACAACAAAGAACAAGATCTTCAACGCAAAATGCAAGATGTAATTGAGTCAAACGGAAAGTTGATTTCGAAACTTGAAAGTGAAAAGTGTGAATTGAAAATGCAAGTTGAACATCTTCAAATAACACTTTCAAAAACAGAAACAGAATTGTCAAGTTGTAAAAAGGATTTTTGTGAACATAAAATACGAAAAAGGAAGTATATAGATGACTTACTCGGTGATATTGTTGATCTTGAAAAACAACTCAAAGAATTTCGTAACATTGTTTACAAACACGGGAACTCTGTCACAACAATTCAGAAATTTACTTTAAAATCAAGACCCGATAAAGGATTTGCACTTGGCGATTACAATTCTATGTTTCTTCACACGCCATTCAAAGATATTCCAAAAATTTACAGTATGGATTATTTGCTTGATAATACGATTGTGCGTGCTGTTGTTTTTGATACTGAGGAAGAAGAAGAACTTGAAGACGAGAGTCGATCTAAAATGAGTAATGTTCAAAATTGGACACCATATGACTATTCAAAAGCTCCTCACATTTCTAAATCTTTTGTTACTCAAAAGGATTTACCTGAGAAATCATGGTTTATCGAAGAGTCATATGTTTCATCTCATAATGAAGCCCCTGTCCAAACTGTAGCACAAATAAATGGTCCTTTACCATCATCCGGTGAACTTACACCTTTACCGAAAACTTGTCGTGTCTTAAATTATTTCAAAACCTTTATGGAAGACATCGAAATTTTGGAGGAAACAATTGAACGTAATTCTGAAATAAAAATTGAAACTTTTCAATCCGCTTACGAGCGAGAAAAGAGAGATATTTTTCAAAAACAAATGAAGCCAATTGTTCAACACCTCCGTCTATGTGCTACACGTTGGGATCAGGAACTTCAAAAGGAGGTCAAAAATATGATAAACGTTTTCAATGCAACTGAAAATGACATTTTGGTTCAAAAGCAAAGAAATAGAGTTTTAAAAAATGATGCTGATCGACTCTTGGAACAAGTTCTCAATGCTGATATTTTGTCTGTTATCATGAATGATCTCTATAATTATGGTACTTCTATGCTTAAGCATGATCATTGTGTTGATAATAACTTGTTGAATGTGGAAATTGAGACACTGAAACATGAGAATGATAAGCTGAGAATTAAAAATGATGATGTGACAAAACAATTTTCAAAAGAAATTTGTCAACTCAAACAAAGGCTTGAATGGTGTCAAGCTCAAAGTCTTGAAATGGAATTGAAGCTTCAAAGTCAAAATGTTTCAAACTCTTGTCAGAATTGCAAAAACAACGAGTCTTTAAAAAGTCTGTGTCTCCGATACGAGAAAGAAATTGCGGATTTACAAATTGAAAAGGCCGAATGGCAACAAAACCGCGATGACATCAAATATTGCAATGGTTTACTTGAGTCTGAAATCCAGGATAAAAATCACATCATCATTGATTTGAAAGAGAAAATTAAGCTAATTCAAAAGGGAAAGATGGCTGACACCACGGTGATAGCACCAGGAATGTATAAAGTAAACAAAACTGCTAAAGATAATGTCATTCAAAACACTAATGTTGATAACTCCACTTCTACAGGACTAGTCTCCACTAATAGCATTAGCAGACCTAAGCCAAAAAGTAAAAAGAAGAATAGGATCTTGCAACGTAAGAGAGGACAACTAGAAGCTCAAGAAGTAGAAGATCAACTTAGGAATTTAAATAAAAATCATGTTGCATCAGATTTAGATTCTAATCTGGCAAATTGTAATCAAAATCTAAATGTAACGAATGATGAACCTTTAAATGTTTTGAATATTAATGCATCTTGTGTGTTTTGTCATAAAAGCGTATCATCTGGTGATCATACAAAATGTATAGCTAATTCTCTTCTCAATCGTCATAAGAAACGCAGGACACGCATTCCTTCTAGGCCCACTATTGCCTCTAAGTCTAACTTAGGAAAGCCGTCTTCTACGGTTTCTAATGAAGTTGCAGTTACCCCCATAGGTGCCGAAAACAAATCTAGGAATGAGCCAACGACTAGTGCATTTAACATTAAGAAAGCAAAAACTAGTTGGAACTGGCAACGTTGGTTACAATACAAACCAGACTTTAAATGGATTCCTAAACTATTGAATACATGTGTTTCTAACCAACAGGAACCCGCACTGTCTTTGGGTTCCACCCTTACTTCTGTTCCATCTGTGTCTTCTTCTTGTGATGCAGGTGGTACAGATCATTCTCTGGATTGTTGATAGCGGATGCACCCGACATATGACAGGCAATCTCAAACTGTTACACAACTTTGTCTCAAAGTTTATTGGTACTGTCAGATTCGGGAATGATCATTACGCTCTAATCATGGGATATGGTGACTATATCAGTGGGAACATTGAAATAAGTCGTGTTTATTATGTGGAAGGCCTTGGACACAACCTTTTCTCTGTTGGTCAATTCTGTGATGGAGATCTAGAAGTTGCATTTCGTGAGAAAACTTGCTTTGTTCGTGACTTACAAGGAAACAATCTTATGTCTGGCTCACGTGGTTCCAATCTTTATACAATCTCAATGTCAGATATGATTGCAACATCTCCGATATGTCTACTCTCCAAAGCAGAATCCACTAAATCTTGGTTATGGCACAAACGTCTCTCGCACTTGAATTTCAAAACTATGACTGACCTTGCTCGTTATAAGCTTGTTGACGGATTTCCAAGATTCCGTTTCACCAAAGATCACTTATGTTCAGCCTGTGAACAAGGTAAAAGTACTCGGGCTCATTTCCCTTCTAAACCTGAGCACAGTACAAATCATGTTTTACAATTGCTACACATGGATTTGTGTGGACCGATGCGTGTTCAAAGTATCAACGGTAAACGCTACATTCTTGTAATTGTGGATGATTACTCCAGATGGACTTGGGTTTATTTTCTTCGAAGTAAAGATCAGGCTCCTTCAATGATCATCACCTTTCTCACTAAAATTCAAGTTCAGTTACGTAACACGGTACGAATAGTCAGAACTGACAATGGAACAGAATTTAAGAATCAGACACTTAGGTCATATTATGAGAAAGTGGGAATTGAACATCAAACATCTATTCCTAGAAGCCCAGAATAGAATGGAGTTGTTGAAAGACGCAACAGGACGTTAGTGGAAGCTGCTAGAACTATGTTGATTAATGCTCAATTACCAGATTACTTGTGGGCGGAAGCTGTTTTGTAACACCCCCAATTCATGGATGCAGCGGAATTCGAACTGGGTGTTACTTGACGGCACAATAGACACAATAATAGAAAACGAACTCCAATTGAGTCGTTTTAAAAGATTTATCATTCAAATTGTATAAATATCAGAGATTACAAAATGAGGTCCCAGATGGTTCCATGTTTACAAATTAAATGAGTTTTGAATGATAATAAAATTTATAGCCCTCTTGAGTATCCGTGTCCTTCCGTGCCATCCTTGATCGTCATGAACCTGAAATACATGCTTGAGAGGTCAACACAAAGGTTGAGTGATATTCATAGAGTTTGTTAAATCGATTGAACACAATATGTTGGTAGTGTGAGTTATAGGCTCACACCAATGTTTGGAAAACAAAACAGGTAGGCTACGTTATTATACGCCCGGAACATGTATTATACACTAAGCTTATGACACCATAACGTTAACGGTTACCAATATCGATCGGCGGAGTTATCCCGGTAGGTACTTTGCCGTCATACCTAATGTCTCAAATATTAATGCATTTGTTTGCACTTATTCAATACAAATGGGATTCGTCAATCCCAATAGGCCTATTATTAATATTCGCGCTCACTATTTCTAGTGATTAAATGGTTCATAATAAGGGATCTTGGTTTGGCAAGGATGGTACTTAGTGATAATAAAACAATCAGGTAAGCATACAATTTAAAAACATTGTGCTCGGTTAAAAATAGCATGTATTCCCCCCAAGGGTTTGTAAAACAATTAAGTAATGGAAAGTGGGGCTATGAACTCACCTTAAGTAAGATAGCAAGTAATGAAGGTAATGGTCGGATCGTGTAGGTTTCTACGAGCAACCTATAATAGAATGTCGCGACTTAGGATTTGTGTAAAGAATATGAAGTAGTGCCTATATATATATATATATCTTGCATTTAGTCCATGATGTGGTATGATGTATATTGTATGTCTTTGAAAGAAAAGATTCATGAACATGTATGTTTGGTATATCGTTTACTACCGTTCGGGCTGACATATTTCAGAAGTCATGTTAGTAAGCGTTCGAGGAGCCAGGACACTTTAACTCGTAAATCCACAACTCATCTCGACGGCTTACATAATGAACTCCTCACATGAGGCTCCCTACTATTGTAGTAGTTGATAAAATATATAGATATAACTTTTGATCCGAAAAGTTACATGTCCGATATTTGAATAAACTTAGGAAAGTTTATTAGTACATGAAGATTGTTATTAGGGGTAGTTTCATAAGTCTTGTGTGACCATTTTCTCTTGGTAAAATCTCATGGTTTCCTTTTAAGTGAAGTAGATTCAAATTGCTTGTTCAAGTTCTCGTCAACTCTTTGTTTCATGTTTACGCCTATGTAAGTTGGTATGGTCATTTCGTCATGGCCTAGCCATGACCTTTGGTCCTTGTTCCAAGGTCATGAGACACAACCTTGGCTCTAGCCATGGTTGTGGTCTTGATTATAGGTCATAAGACCTCTTGTTCCTTTTAAAGTATAACCATAATCTAGTGACTTTCGCTTAAAAATGGGCTGTTTAGAATTTGAAGAATTTTATCACTCGGAAAGCGTTTTTAGGTCTCGAGCTTCTTTGTTCCTGAATGAAAACGTCGTTCCGGACAACTTTCGTGTTTTAACTTTTTGATGAATCGGACCAGAAGTGTGACTTTCAAAACCCAAATTTGATCAGAATGGTATTTGGCAGTTTTGCCGGAAATCTTTGGTAACTTCAAATGGGCGTAACTTTTGGCTCGTATACTCGTTTTAGGTGGTTCAAATTGCTATGGTTTCCTTGTTAAGTCCTCTACTGTAATATGTAATGATCCAATATCATAATTTTACCATTTTGGTCGTGGTTTTCCAAGAAAGTCACTAGTTTACTTGTTTGAATAACATAAGTTACATATATGTATCAATACTTGTTTTACTCACTTTTATACATCATGGACATGATAACAAGACAATATATAGCACAAATAATATGTAAATAACATGAACATGATTATTTAACAAGAATCAAGTTAGGGTTTGGCTCACAACTTTTGGCTTTCAAAGATGAAAGGAAGTTAACATGTAAGGATAGGACTTTGATAGACTTGCTTCAACCCTTTTTTTCACTTCATGCAATCTTTCTACCCTTGGTATTCTTGAAAGAGATGTAATGAAAGTTGAGGTAAATTGAGTGGATTTAAACTCAAGAGAAATCACCAAGTATATGAGGTTATGGAAGTGTTTTGATGAATGAAAACCTAACTAGGTTTTAGATATTGATATGGTACTTAAATCTTGCATGAAACTTGGAAGAGAATGAGCAAAGAATGAGAGAATGGTGTGTGAGGTGTGGCGTTTCAAGTGAAGGGGAGGGGGCTATTTATATGGTTTTTGAGGAGGTTAGGAAGCTTACTAGGAAAGTGTTACAACTTGGTGACCAAGTTGTAATTAAGTGTTGATTTAGGGGTAAATTCATGAGATGAAGCCACATGGGTGTGACTCCCCCCTCCTAGGGCGGTTTGCCAACCTTGGGGAGCAAGGGTGGACTTTTGGTGATCTTATCCAAGATTATGGAGCTAGTTCCGACTCTGTAAATTGCTAACCGTAAGTTGTTATGTCACAAAACGTAAAACCGGGTATCGTAAAAATACGAAACTTGGAAGAATGGTTAAACATGTCATTATACTCCATAATAAAATATAAAATGAGTGGTAGGTTCTATCGGGTGCTAAAACCCTGCTAAAAACTGGAAACACGGGGCTAAAACGCGTAATACGTAAAATGTACGAATATTGCGTAAATTTGAGAAAAGTAAAATGTTACTTTTCTAATGTGATAAAAATTATTTAAAATGACTTATAATGTCTAGACTGGGCTCAGTCTAGTGTCGGTTGGTATTAAATGTCTTTTAGACATCAAACCGTAAGCCTAAAAATCACGAAATGACTTATAAAATCAAGGGATGATTTTTGGTCAATGGGGGAGGGAAAGAATATGTTGACTTTTTCTAATAAGTTGAAAACTCAAATTGTCTTAGAAACGCGTTTTGTGGTCTAACGGTTAATCGCTCATACGGTTAAGCGTGCTCATGTGAGAATAGTACTGGCTTGGGTGACCTGCCAGGAAGTCTTTGGTCATGTTTTTCTCAGTCACGATTAATTCTCAAATAAATCATGAGTGTGTCAAACATTTTTCTGATGCGGGGTCACTTAACGCGGTCGAGTTTCGTTGTACGTAGAATTTCTGAATGACGTTTTACCCTAAAACGTGTAATTCCTTAATAACTTTCACGAAAATGATCTGACGAATGTCAAACATTTAATTTGCCATGGAAATGATTTATCACTTGAGAATATCAAATAAAAATCAACTTTCGGGAAAATTTCGGAAAGAAATGAATAGTAAAAATGAATAGTAACATGAATAGTAAAAGTGAATAGTAAATTTTCCGGGAATATTAATTGACCTGAAATTGCGAATTGTTACATGTTTCAACTGCATGTTATACCCAAAACCGTTGCATGATCACTAAACGCCATCGCAAAACACCTTATCAAATTGTTCACAAAAGAAAACCGAACATCGATTACTTTCATGTATTTGGAGCACTTTGTTATCCGAAAAATGATCGTGATGATTTAGGGAAACATAAAGCAAAGGCTGACATCGGAGTGTTCGTTGGATACTGTGAAAATTCTAAAGGTTTTCGGATATGGAATCGTCGAACAAGAGAAATTCAAGAAACCATTCACGCTAAGTTTGATGAACTCACACAAATGGCTTCTGAGCAACACAGCTTAGGACCCGAATTCAACCGTCTTAATTCTCCGGCATCTTCGGCTGAACAATTGCCACTCAATCGCAAAGAATTGGAAACTCTGTTTGCTCCACTGTTTGATGACACAATTGAATACCGTCCTACTGAGGTCTCACCTAATTCCGCTGCTCAACCTGAAAACATTCCAGTACCATACTCACCTCAACAAACTACTACAAGTGTTGAGAAAGACGGTCCTCCAATTGCATCACCATCTACAGCAGAACAAACTGTTTCTAACTCCCGTCATTTAGCTGAAGATCCCACACCACAATCAGTTCCACAACCCGCAGAGCATGATCCTGATGCGTTCTTTAACCCGTTTGCACCGGCTCCTACAGTTCCTGATATAGCTGAGTCGTCAACCCGCAATTTGGATCCTGCTAACATGCGAGACACTTATCAACTACACCCTTCAACACACAAATGGACTCGAGACCATCCACTAGTTCATATTATTGGCCATCCAGATGCACCTGTTATGACAAGACAAAGACTTCACACAGATGGAGAAACTTGTATCTATGCACTCACAGTTTGTCACGAAGAACCTAAGAACATTAAAGATGCAATGACTTATGACAACTGGATTGAATCTATGCAAGAGGAATTTCAACAGTTCATACGATTAGAAGTCTGGGAATTAGTTGAAAGACCTGACGGAGTCTTTGTCATCGGGTTAAAATGGATCTGGAAGAATAAGCTTGATGCAGAAGGGACTATCATACGCAACAAATCACGTCTGGTAGCGAAAGGATACTCCCAACTTGAAGGACTTGACTTTGCTGAATCCTTTGCTCCAGTGGCTAGACATGAAGCTGTTCGAATCTTTTTGGCATATGCTGCACACAGGAACATGGTGGTTTACCAAATGGATGTCAAAACAGCATTTCTCAATGGAGAACTCCGTGAAGAAGTTTATGTTAGCCAACCTGAAGGCTTCGTTGATCCTGAGCGTCCTAATCACGTTTACCGACTCAAAAAGGCATTCTACGGACTTAAGCAAGCCGCACGGGCATGGTATGACAAACTGTCCACTTTCTTATTGGCCAATAAATTTTCTAAAGGATCGGTGGATCCCACACTATTTACAAAAACCTACGGGGAGGACTTACTTGTTGTTCAAATATATGTCGATGACATCATTTTTGCCTCAACAAAAAGAAGTTACTCTAATGATTTTGCAAAATTAATGAAAGATAATTTTGAAATGTCCATGATGGGTGAACTTTCGTTCTTTCTAGGACTACAAGTTCATCAATCACCCCGTGAAATTTTTATAAATCAGTCCGAATATGCTCTTGAAATTTTAAAGAAACATGGAATGATGTCTTGTGATACTTATAATACACCAATGGGCTATACTACAAAACTAGATGCTGACTTACATGTATGATTGGGTCCCTCATGTATCTCATAGCTAGTAGACCTGATATAGTATTTGCTGTCTACATGTGCTCTCGCTATCAGTCTAAACCAACTGAAAAACACCTCAGTGAGGTCAAACGAATCCTTCGATACATAAAGGGAACCATTAACCTGGGAATCTGGTATACAAAGGATTCTGGTTTTGAACTAATTGCTTTTTCAGATGCTGACCATGCAGGATGTTTAGACACACGCAAAAGTACATCTGGTGGATTACAATTTCTCGGAGACAAACTTGTGTCATGGCAATCAAAGAAGCAGGACTGCACATCACTGTCGTCTAGAGAATCTGAATACGTAGCCATGTCTGCTTGTTGTGCTCAAGTCATTTGGATGAGATCACAACTTAAGGATTATGGCTACCTATTCAACAAGATTCCTATCTACTGTGATTCCAAGAGTGCAATTGCTATCTCCTGCAACACAGTTCATCATTGCAAATCCAAACACATCGATCTCCGATATCACTTCATCAAAGAGCACGTGGAAAAGGGTACCGTTGAACTTTATTTTGTTGGGACTGAGTACCAATTGGCGGACTTACTTTCCAAATATTTAGCACCATCAAGGTTTGCTAGTCTAGTTCACCAAATTGGTATGAGATGTTTGACTCCAGAGGATCTGGAAAAGTTTTTAAAACACAACTGATCGTCAAACATCATAACTATTTTTGTATAATATTTTTTTCTTTCTTAACTATAAACCAATCAAAACACAAAAAGATTTTTCATATTTTATGCACTTATAAAAAAAAATAAAAAAAAAATAATAATAATTTTGCAAGTATATCGCTTCACTTCAACACTTTGTTTAATTTTACACGTGTTGAGGGGGAGTCACGCTTAAATTTTTTTTACTAATTTTAATTGGTATACTTGCATGTTTTTCGTATTTTACGGTACTTCGGAGTGTGTGGACGTTCTTTAAACATCCCTTTGTCTCATCCCGTTGTAAGAACTTCATAAGTTAGGTCAACGGAAGTATATCTTGATGTTGCACATATTTGCCATTTAACTTTAGGACTCAAGTTAGTATATCTAAAGGTTAAGGGACCATAAGTGACAAATAATTCTTAAGTTTCATATATGTACAAAACAAACACACCTTTTTCATTTTTTCGAAAAACCAGGCAAAAAAAACCCTCCATAAGTGTAATCGACGGCTACAATTCATTAGATTAATCCGTGCGTGTAATCTTCAAACTGTAAGTTCATTAGTAATCTTTAGGGTATTACAAACATAGGTTTTCGTTTAATTGCAAATCCAACGGCTAAATTTCATACAAAATCGATTTCGATATCTAGGGTTTTGCGATTTCGAAATCTGCAAAATCATGGTTTGTTTTATGATTTTTTGATAGGGTTTTGTTACATTTATTGTCACTAAACCAACTATATCATCTTATCTTAATTCCATTCGTGTTTGCTTGATTCACGATAAAGTGGTTTTGATTCGATTTGAGATTGCTTGATAATGTGTTTGTTTGTTTTTGTTTCATTGGTGGGATATGCTTCTATGGTCACTTGTATACATGTTAGATATATTTTGTTGATCTACACCATTGATACTTGGTTCTCGATAAGCTAGTACGCCTCATTCTTTGTTAATTTCGATCTAACTGAGTCTAATGTGTTGTTTGCTGTTATAACGTGTCTCATACATATGTTTGTGATGTGCTAGAACCATTCATGATCATTAGTCTCTAACTTGATATATTTTTCGAGAAATTGATTTTGACCATTATCGAGATCTTTGTTATACATGAACATTGATTGTATCTAAATGGTGTTTATCTAATCTTTGTGACAGGCCTGATACATTGGATAAGATTTTCACAAAACAAACGTACGTTTGACGTCAAAATCGAATAATTCTTGAATAAGAATTTTTTCGAGAAATACAAGATTTTTCGCAATCTATGAAAAACTTATCGAGAAACTCATGATTTCGATAATTTTGTTCAAAATCAGTTTTTTTCGAAATTATTATTTTTTCGAAATTATTATTTTTTCGAAATTACTCTTTGAACAACAAATTTCGAAATCACTAGGTTCGCGAAATGTTTATCGTAAATTGATGTTTTTTGAAAAATTTGAAAACTTTCGCAATTCTTGGATAAAGGAAAGATCTCGATAAATTTACTGATAAGGATTTTCTCGATAATTAAGTTTCTCGATAAAATTCTTTGTAACATTTTTTCGAAATCTTTTCTCAACACAAGTTTGCGATAAAAGGGTTTTATATTTTCTCGAAATCTCATTTAGGCCTTGTCATTTTGTATACATGTAACTTTGTTGTGATTCATTGTTGTTGTGTAATGTGAAGTTACTATGAATTGTGTATATCAATTGTGCTTATATGTAAGACATTGCGTTGTATAATTGATTTTGTGATTCTAAATGATCAATGATTTCTCATGTATGCATGTTACATTATGAAACATTCGTGCTTAATTGTCTTAAGTAGAGATCTATAACCAAACTCAAAACTGTGCTAACACGTAACAAATGTGGATGTTTGGTTGTGACTATACTTTTCAGATAAACATGGTTGAACACAACGAGAATGTCCCTGAACAAGCTCTTCCATTACTCACCATGGATGACATCACTCCCGAAAACTACAATGTCACGATTGGCAACAACAATCCACGAGTTGATTTCGACAAGTTGAGTATTAAAGAGAACTCGTGCATGATTGTCAAGGATATTCTACTAGCACATCCATGCAAACAACTGCTCATCTGTTCTACTTCAGTTCCTCTGTTCTACCTTCATCAGTTCTGGATAACGGCTAAGGCAAATTTGGATGACGAGTCTTTTACTGTTACGCTAGATCGCCAAGTCTACAATGTTAATCACGACGTTCTTCGTACAGTCCTTCACCTGCCTCAAGCTAACAACGAATTCGCCCCAATACTACCTGAACTGGACCTTCTTGACTTCTTTGTCGAATTAGGATATGAAGGTGATGACGACATACCTCTAGTCAAACATTCCCGATTCAATGCCAAGAATATCCCTCAGCCTTGGAGAACATTCTGTTTGTTGGTTGTAAGATCCATATCAGGAAGAAAGAGTGGTCATGAACATCCTAGGCTTGAACACTTGCAAACATTCTGGGGAATGGTGACTTTGACACCCATTGACTTTGCAGTACCAATCATGAATGATATAGTCTACAGCATTCAAACCGATCGTGTGAAGACTATGATACCATTCACAAGATTCACCAAGCTTCTCATAGAACATTTCTGCAAAGACTCTCCATAATTCATCAAGAGGATGGCTGATCCTAATGAGCCGAAGTACCTCTTCGAGGACGACTTCACCACCTCATTCATCAAGACGACCACTTCCTCAACCAAGATCAAAGGAATGAGGCTTCCCGAATACCTTCTTGATGACAAAATCAAGAAAAGTCTAAACTACAAGCTGTATGATAACGCTTACAAAAGGGGTACAGGAAGAAGCCACTATACAGACTCGAAGCAAAGGAGGTGTAAAGTCTGGAAGTACTACAAGCACCACAGGCTCACATCAGACTAGATCTAAGGCTGCTCCCAAGACTAAACCATCTGTTAAACCCAAGTCTTCTGCAAAGCCTAAACCAACACCCAAGTCTAAACCTGCCACCAAGCCTAAGAAGAAGGCAACTCCTGAGTACTTTATTCGGGATGAACCTACACCTCCACCTTCTGACACCGAATCCGTGTTCGATACGGAATCAGAAGAAGAAGAACCAGACTATGAACTGAGATACAGAGCACCTGATGAAGGATTTCCTGCAACAGAGATCGCCGTACAGCAAAGTCTTGAAACTTATGAAGAAGAGACAAGGAAAAGAAAAGGGATCACTATTAATGAGCCTAATGATGATGAAGACGAACCAATCGTTGAACCTTTGGTCGATAAACGCAAACTGAAGAGTATAGTTGTCGACACTCGAGCTGAAGAAAAGCGGCTTAGGAAAGAACAAAGGAAAGCAACTCTCGAAAGCCGACTCATGTCTCAACCTTTAACTCCACCACCTATCGATCAGTCGGAAAATGAAGGAGCTACTAGCAGCATGAATCCTCCCATTGTGTCCACAACGTTAGAATCAGCCCCACAGCCAGATGACACCGTTAAAGACACAGACAAAACTGGAGATGCCAAGATGACAGAGACTGCTAACGTAGAGGAGAATGTTGGCGGCCAAGAGAACGTAGCTACGGATCAGGAACATGAATACCTCATTACTCCAGAGTTTCTTGCACGAGAAGCAGAGGAAGCAGAGGAACGTCGCAGAAAAGAAAATGAAGAGAAGAACCAGTTCGACACCAACATATTTCTTAAGTCATCTTCTCAGCAGACTTCCTCAGCACAACCTCCACCTCCTCAAGACTCTCCACCAAAGGATCCGACTCCTCCTGCTTCTTCTTCAAACTCTCACAACGAGTCATCATCCGAATCGTCACCTGAGCATTCATCTCCCACACCTTCAGAAACCACATCTAAACAGCATTCAATCAATGAACCGAAACAACCAGTTGATCTTCAGGAGCAAGTCAACAAACTCACCGACATGGTTACCGGTCTTACCAAACAAGTTGAGGACTTCCAGGAGTCAAAGCAGCTGATCGACAAGTTCTTGAACTCTGATTACACAGGATTTATCAGAACTGCAACTCATGATTTTCTCACTGAAAATCTGGTTGACATGATCACTCCTGAGGTAGCAAACCTTCTTGAACCAATCAATGACAACTTGGATCACAGAATCAGAAGTGTTACGAGAAAAATGTTGTCTACTACACCATTCACGCTTCACACCGCAAAACCTTCTACTGTGGCTCCAACCGTCCCTGAACTGTCCTTCAATGACATGCTTGCCAAACTCTTTGACAACATTGCCTCCAAAACCACACAGACTGCTGAAGAAAAAGCCCTGTATGATGCTATGGTGGCTTACATATCTAAAGAATCCTGCAAAGATGCTGCTGGAACCCGGAAAAGGACAAGAAAAGATGACGATCCTGACCCAAACTCTAAAGGCAAGAAACCTAAGTCTAGAACAGGCCCTTCATCCACTCTACAACCACAAAAGGACTCCACTCCTCCTAGAAATGAACAACACCCCTCAGCTACTGGTCAAGGTCAAACTGAAGAGGAAGAAACCTTCATGGAATATACTGATGACTTCCAAGGTCAACCTGACACTGATTACCATGCTCCACCTATTCCTGATTCTCATGCTGGACCATCGTCACCATCCAAAGCTAAAGACAAAGATGCTACATCTAAGTCTAAGAAATCCAAGAAGAAAACACGTCATTCATGGCTCGACAATGATGACACTCCTTAGAATGATTGGCTGACGGAAATGGTTCAAGCTCAACCTCCTCTCGAAGAAGAAGAACCCCTTCCTGGTAACACTCTACAGTTCACCCAAGTCATAATGAAGGATCTTCACATCAACAAACTCACAAAGACGGAGCTTAGAAGAATCAATAGGGATGCACAAGAATTCCTCAAGAAAAGATCTGGAAACAAAGTTGAATACGAATATCATATGCAGAATATAGCTAGTGCAATGTCTGCCGACTTTGACTGGTTAAATCCTGAAGTGAATATCGATCTCAGTTCCAAGAATCATGAAAAACCTTACTTCACTGACTGGACCAAACCATTACCTTTGAAAGGATTTCCAGACAAACCCAAGATACCTTACAGCTTCTTCTTCAACAAAGATCTTCGTAACATCCAGCTCACTCAGGAGACATCCAAGACGAAATATGCTTCCTCACTCACAATCTCAGTACCAGCCGCACGATATGAAATTCCTGCTATTGAAGAAACTACTCGTGTTTTCAGCAACTCCATCGTAGCTTACGACAGAGATGCTCTACACGGAATTCAACATTAGCCTGAACGTCGTCGTCTTGGTTATACAAGCAGATTAGGAGAGAAATCATTGGAAAATGTGAAGCAGAAATCAAAGATCATCGCTATCTTGGAGATTCAACAGTCGAAACGGTTTAACTACTTATTCATGCGTGAAATTGTTGTTAAACGACAAGATGAAAAGAAGTACAAGTTCTCCGAAGCAGACTTTCCCGACCTTAATCTCAATGACATAGAAGACATGTATCTCGAAAAGGTTCAAGGAAGAATGCGTGGTTTTGACAGAGATGTATAGTACAACTTCATGGCATTACTACTTATTTACATCCATCGACTGATTGTTCAAGAAAGAGTGGAAGATCTTCAGCTTAGAGTGGAGAGTTACCAACAGAAGATCAATTTGACAAAGCCACAATTCTACTTTGATGGTCTCTATCAAACACCACAGTTTACTCTCAACCAAGAATCGTTTGGTTTCACCTACATCAACAGCAAAAAGCTACAAAGCTTCATGAGGTTCGATGAGGTACACAAATTCTGTGATGCTACACTCAAATCTGTTCTTGATGGGCTTGTCAAAAGGTTGAATGATGATCGCCGTAAGATAGCAAAGGGGGAACAACCTAGATGGAAATCCAGCTCCAGAAGACAAGTTCGTAACTTTGTCTTAAAGATTGAAGAAAGGTTATTTCGATGAGAACAAATCAGACGACTGGAAAGCTATATCGGCGTCAGACCTTCGTTTCCTATCAGACTCTATGAAAGACCAGAACCTAAGTTCACTGACTTCGATGCTCCACTTCCTGCCGAAAATTAACTTGGTACATTTGGTTATTCTTTTCAATATCAATTGTTTCATTTGATTGAATCATTTTTCATAATGGTTTGTGCACACATAACAGTGTACAACCCGTACTTGTAAAGAAAGGACCCTGAGGTACGCTTCAGTGCCTCAATCCTAAACATAAGGAGCGAAGGCTTCTTACTTTTGAGTAGAATTAATCAAACATTTATGATTTTTCATAATTCTGCTCAAAAGGACAAGTATTTCACCTCAATAAGACCTAATCACTTGTTGAGGGGGAGCACTTGTCAAAACAAAATACTCTACTCAAAATCAAAAGTTCTTGGTGAATCTCCCCGTAAGACTCAAAAGGCATATTTTAATCTAAAAGATTATCAAAAAACATCATTTTATATGCTATTCTTGAGGGGGAGAAAATGAAAAAGTGATTATCAAATCATTCTTGAAGACGTCTAGAGTTTCACATGTCACAAGTCAACGACAAAGATGAAGACTGATGAGTGTCTAAATACTCATCATTTTATACTAATCTGAACTGCCAAAACATATAAAAAACACTCAAATATGCATCAAAATACTTAAAATATCTTAAAGGTGTGTTTTATATGTTTCAAATGCAAAATATGCAAAAACAGATGAAAAACGTACAAAGTTTGCATAATTGGCAGTTTCAGTCCCTCAAGTTTCATAAATTGGCAAAACTAGTCCCTGGTCACTCAAAACTTGTTCAAATATCATTTTAGGTCCTTGGGATTCGTAAGTTGTTAGGAAAAGTCCTTTGAAGTTAAAAATCATAAATTTACAACTTTGGTCCCTCAACTTTGAAAAGTGTCAAAATCAGTCCCTGGGTTATTTAAAATGGAAAATTATTAAATATAACCCTTGTACTATTATATAATGGCATATTTGGTCCATTGTGTTAATATTTGATATTTACAGGTTTAACCCTTCAAGAATCAGAAAATTACAATAAAGGTCCCTGGAGTTTAAGGAATTGACAGAAAAGGTCCCTGGGAATTTAATATGGGAAATTATCATCTTTGGTCCTTGGGTTATTCAAGTATGACAAGAGTGGTCCCTAAAACTACTTTGGGAAAGTTACAATTCAGGTCCCTCAACTTTGTCAAAATTACAAATTTGGTCCTTGTTAAGTTATAATACAAACGGACCCTTATTGCTATTATAAACCCAACACCAAATCCATCCCCACTTTCCCAAGCCCAATCCCTAAGCCCAGTTACAAACCAGTCCACCCCCTTGGTCAAACCCTCGGTCAACACAAACCAAAACCACCCCCGTACCCCTTTTCCCTCCCAAAACCATACCACCACACACCACCACTGCAAACCAAAACCACCATCCACCTCACCCTTGCCACCTACACCCCCAGTCACTACCCTATCCCCTTGTCCTCCACGCCTCACCAAAGAGCATTTAATGCCTTAAAACCCGCTCTAAGTAATCTACAGTACCCTGGGGAGACTTTGGCGCCAAGAAAAGATTTAAATGGCTAGGATGATCTGGACCTTATCAATGGCTGGGAATTGGTGGGAAATACCCCAGTGGGTCCCACATATTCAGTAAATGGCTACAAAAGGGAAAGAAGGCAGAAGAGTTCAAGCATTAGGATAGGTTTAGTTTTATTAGGTCGTATGTAGTGTAGTTTACAAATTCAGTTATAATTTCCATTTAAACAAGTTTGTATCAGTTAATTTCATGTACTTTGATCCTCAATTCAAGTTAATTTCAAGTTTCAGTTGTTATCCTATTTTATGCCATTTTTAAGTTTGATAGAAATCTCAAAAAGCTCACCTGTTGTTGTTAGTTGTTGTTAAGGCTGTTCATAAGCTTATATAAGCTCTGACAAAGCATTATTAAGTCTTAGAAAACCTTGATTGTCAGTTTAGATCATACTTGCAATAAATACCAAAAATTCCAATAAATAAATAGAAAATAAAAAAATAGAGGGAAGAAAGGAAGATTGACTGAGCAAGGTTTGATTTGAAGTGTTTTGGGTAGTAGTAACCTTGAGGAAGGTTGTTAGGAATAATCTTGGTCTTGTTTCATGTTTCTCAGTCAAACCTCATTTGTAAGTATTTCACCTTATTTTGGAATTTCACTGTAGCATAGCTTATATATCTGCTTATTGGTTTGATTGTGCTTATTTGATGTTACCTAGTCATATGATAACTTAAAATTGCAAGATTGTTCATTTAAATTTGTAGTTGCTATAAAAATTGAAAATCTCACAGTGAATGACTCAAAATTGACAAACTTGTGTTATATGCTTGTGGTGTGATTGATTTTTGCTTAATTAATCTTAAATAATATCAATATAGTGTTAGAACTCAGTGTAGTGGTTTAATTATCTCATTTGCTTTATAAAATCTCAAAGACAGTCCATAAAAGAGTGTTTGGATCAGTTGGTTTCACTGATCTTGTGGGTATTAATGTTGATTTTCTTGTTTGATATAGGACTTGACATGTTCTAAGATCTCAAATATACCATTAAACTCAGCAAACCTTTGTAGAAAGTCAAAATCATCCACAAATCCACCTAGTAACTCACTGTGTTGGATTTGTGGTTGCATAAGCTTCATATCAGTTCATAAATAGATATAGTAGCTTAATCCAGTCTTAGTATAGCTTAATATAACATAATCAATCAATAAATTAGATTAGAAGTTCATTTTAGTCAAACTAGATAGGTAATTAAAAAGTCAAAATTTCCAGGTAATGGATTTTTGAATTAAACAGATAATTTTCTCTAGGCTTTAATATTAGGTTTTAGGACTTGTGCTTTTAGAATCTTAATATTTAGCTGCTCATCTTAATCTAGTATTTTTGATAATTTTTAAATAGCTTATTTACTAGCTTAATCAGTGCTTAACTTTAAGCTATTTTTAGAAAGGTTCCCCTGTGCACAGGTTAATCACCATATTTCTCAAGCTTGCACAAAGCTTATCAGTGGGCCCCAGTACATGATCCTTGACTTTTTGGAAAGCCAAGCTGCTCATCTTTCTAAATCAGGGCTTATTTCTTAGTTTCTAGCTTATTAGGTAGGGCTGCAACTAGCTTTTTGTTTGACCAAATTGACTGAGTGCACTGAGTACTCAGGTTTGACACCCAACTTCCAAGCCTTACTTAGACTTCATTAATAAGCCAATAGCCTAGCTTATTGGCTTATTTCATAGCTGACCTGGTTAACTTTAAGGTTCAAGTTCCATTTTGAACCCCCTTTCACCTCTGTGGACCCCACAGAGGTCCAAAAGTTGCCATTTGGCCTGTTTGGATCTCAGGTTTTGGCCAATAACTTATTTGCTTATTCTAGCTTATTAAGTGTGCTTATTTTGTTCCTTTGTGCTTATTTCTAGTTAATATTGTTAGTAGTATGCTTATTGTGCTCTGTGTGGCCTAATGCTAGCTTATACAAGTCTTGACAAAACCTAATAAGCTAAAACCTAACCTGTTAAGGAAATTGGATCCCACACAGCTTATTAATAAGCTATACAATAAGTTTCTTCATAAAAGTTGCTTAATATTAATAGTAAATTAGTTTTGTAAAAGAAAATTCCAGAAAATACAACTTAAAAATAAGTGATAGTTTCTATTTAATTTAATTTAATTTTTAATTTTCATTTTTAGATTTTAATTAAGTAATTTGTGTTTTTATATTTTTATTAATTTCCTTATAGGTTAAAGTAATTTAAATAATTTTCTTAGATTTTTATATTGTCATTTGATATTTATTAGAATTAAAAATAGTTTTATTAGTAATTAATCAATAAATAAGTTTTAAATAGCATAATTAATTTTTATATAGCAATACCTAATTTTTATATTTTTTATAGCTTTTATAAGTCATAAAATAGTTTTATAAAATTTTTCATAATTTTCTAAGTTGATTTAGTATTATTTGTAATTTAAAATAGTTTAATTAGTATAAATAATATAAATAGTTTTTAATTAATAGAAAATTCATAAAAAGACAAAAAGATTTATTTTTATTTTTTATACTTTCTTCAAGTTCATTTTTAAGTTTAGAAATTATTTTTATAAGTTTTTAGTTTAATTTGTAGTATTTATCATTTTTAGTTTTTATTTTAATTAGTTTTAATTAAAAAGTTAAATAGTTTTTAATTAAATAATTAATAATAAATAATATAATAATCTAAAAAATAGTTTTCTTTTTAATTTAATTTTATTTTAAGTTTAAGTTTATAGAATTTTCAATTTTAACCCTTGTAGTTTATTTTTCCTTAAAACTCAGCTTTTTCTCAGTACGCAGTCGCGTCTGATTTTAAATTGGTTTACGTTTTAATGTTTTAAATATCTAGGTTTCACGTAATCATTAATATAGTTTATTTAAGTCATTTTAAGTTATAAAACCTTAGTGTAATCACACACACACACTTTCATACCTTTCCTGTTCACATTCACTAAATCACAGATTCGTTTTTAATACCATCACAACCTCGTTGGAACATTACGACCCGGGAAAACACTGTATTCCTCGGAAGCATTTGCCTTGATTAGTTTGACTTTACTATTGACCATTCACAAGTGGTTGAGAAATAAAAGATAACTAGTTTGAGGCGAATCAAAATTTGGCGCCGCTGCCGGGGAGGTTGTGCGCATATTTTAAACGATTTAGCATATTTGTGAACCTGAATACACGTTCATTGTACATTTATCCATCCTTGTTCATATTATTATCATATAAAACCAAAACTGTTCCCGAAAACTTTTTAAAATCAGTTTTCAACGAACACAAAAAAACCAAAAATATTTTCCTTCTTATTAGTACTACAAAAATTTTCAAAAATACCAAAAATATTCACCTTTACATCCCTACCTATTTGATTCTTCATTTCTCATCTCCAAAACCCTTTGATTCTTTCTATGTCTTATTCTCACCCTCTTGTCTGTCAATGGTGTGGTAGTCCTTATAATGGTGGTAATCGCCCCAGTTGTGGCAGGGTAGAGTCAGGAAACGGGTCTGTCTATAACCAGAATCCCTATTCCCACCCTGACATGACTGATTCATTCCACCAGCTTCCATACCATGAGACTCAGCAGTTTAACTGTTGTGAGTATTGTGGTGGTTCACATTACAGTTCTGATTGTCAAACAGGAAACACGCTTGTCTATGAGCAGGTCCCTGATAACAATTATGACTTAAACACATACGACTCACAACCACATCAGTTCAACTGTTGTGAGTATTGTGGAGGCCCTCACTACAGCTCTGATTGTCAAACTAGGAATCAGTTTGTCTATGAACAGGTTCCTTGTAACAATCATGAATTTGGTTTTAACCAGCCTTCACAGTACACAAACCCTCAATCACTTCCTCAGGACGAGTCAGCTAAAGCTGAATTGATAAAAATGATTTTGGCTCAAAGTCAAGTCAACAAAACCATTCAAGATGGAATAAACACTCTTAGGGATCTAATTCTTGAGAAACAAAAACCTCTTGTTAACTCATTACATCTTGAGGATATAAGTGACGATGATGAACCAATTGAAGACAAAAACTCAAATGACCCTTCAGATATCTTAATAATGGGGGACAAGCACTTCAAAGTAACTCCTCTTAAGGAAATAAATGAACTTGTTCCAATCCCAAAGGTGTCTGAGGAACCTTTTGATACAACTTCAGTTGAAGCTACTTCAGTAGAAATACAGGGAGAAATGAATATAACTGAATCACCAGCAGTACAAATAGTGGAACTTGTAGACTCCATTACTGCTAGTCCTTCTCAGCTCCCTGAGTATGATGTTATCACACCCGAGGTTCCCACTCACTCTCTGAGCATGGGGGACGAGCATCTTGACACTATTCCTGCAAAGGAATCGGACGAATTCATAAAGTCTAGTGTTGAGAACCTTGTCTCAATCCCAAGTGAGTCACAGGGAATTCTTGATCATGTGTGTGATATACCTCCCCCTCTTGTCTTTCCAAATGATCATATTGAGATGTTCTCTGATTCTGATGAGAACTATTCTTTATCTTGTAGAGACATAAGTTATGTGGGAGAATTACCTTCTGAGCTTGTCAACTCAGAAGAAGAGAATGAGGAAGAAATAATCCTAGACGAAGCTCTTCGTCTTACATTATTAAATGCTAATCTTCTCATTTCTAGAATCGAGGCTTTTAATGAAGAGCCTATTTCATCTCCTATCCCCGTCAAGGATAGTGAGATTTTGATCAATGATTCTATTCCGGAATTGCAAACATTCCATTTTGATCAAACGGAAGAGAAGATAAGTGGTATCACCACTTCTCATTCTTATAATTCTCTTCCCGTTTATGAATCATTTACTATTGAGGAGTTCCCCAATGAACTCACTCAACTCAATTCCGAATACGAATCATTCACCTTTGATGAGTTCTCCAATGAACTCACTCATATCATATCTCTACCGGAGTATGATAGTTTCTATTTTGATCTAGACATACCCATAATATGTCTTGATCAAACGAGCTTAAACGAGGAGATTCATGAAACAATGAATTCTCCTATTGAAGATGAGGAGTTAATCATGATTTTCATCATGACTTTCTTTCTTTTCTTCATATATTCTGTTCCCTATCCTGTTCTTCACTCCTTCGGGAATGAGGACATTATCTTTGACCCCGGCATTCTCATTTATAAATTATGAGCCGGTTACTTATCTCATCGGTGTGGAACTTTCACGTGCTTCAAATGTTTATCCAAACGTCTTGAATGAAAGTCCGATTGAGATTGTCTCTTCCACTTGCTTCCCCATGGACAAATAAATTCGGGGTCGAGTCAAGTTAGTGACTCGGTAATCAAAAACATTAGCATGTATATAGGTTTTCACCCGTGTACCACCCTAGTGTGGGGGAGATACCCCACATGTTGTATATATATATATCCTCTAAAAAAAAAAAAAAAAAAAAAAAAAAAAAAAAAAATGTACATATAGTGATAGCTTCTATTTAAGAAGTTTTATCTAAAAAAATAATTGTATGTATATACATCTTAAATAAAGGCTATGGAATATTTTCTTCTTACGTTCTAAGTGTTGGTTTAACATCCGGTACTTTGAATATTGAGGACAATATTCAGTTCTAAGTGTGGGGGGAGATTCGTTATTCTAACGAATTTAAACACATGTTCCATCAAGAACCCCCATTTTAGCCAAAATTTTAAAATTTTTTCTCACTTAGAACGCAATAAATGGTTATCAGTCCGCCATGTCTAACCCACATAAGGATTGGCTAATCCAGGAGCAAACGGTTCTTGGTAAAGATAACTCAAACCCGTTTATGGCTTGCAATTTGCCAAAAATTGTATGGTACCTCAACTCGCCATATCCCATAAAGCGAATGAGTTGGCTAGCCCGCAAGATTATGGCTTGTGGTAAAGGCCGTGGAAAAACCATAATTGGTAATCAGCTCACCAAGATGTTGACTATTCCATCAAGAGTTGGCTAGTCCAGAAGCAAACGGCTTTTGGTAAAGACAAATCAAATCCGTTGACAGCTGGTGATTTGCTCAAAATCACACGGTTATCAGGTGTGCCACAGTTCTTACACCTGGCTACTCCAGAAGTGATGGCTTTTGGTAAAGAGTTTTTCAAAACCATTAAGTTTTTCTCAATAGATTGCTAGGGACTAGCAATAGTTTAGTGTGGGGGATTGATGAGTGTCTAAATACTCATAATTTTATACTAATCTGAACTGCCAAAACATACAAAAAACACTCAAATATGCATCAAAATACTTAAAATATCTTAAAGGTGTGTTTTATATGTTTCAAATGCAAAATATGCAAAAACAGATGAAAAACGTACAAAGTTTGCATAATTGGCAGTTTCAGTCCCTCAAGTTTCATAAATTGGCAAAACTAGTCCCTGGTCACTCAAAACTTGTTCAAATATCATTTTAGGTCCTTGGGATTCGTAAGTTGTTAGGAAAAGTCCTTTGAAGTTAAAAATCATAAATTTACAACTTTGGTCCCTCAACTTTGAAAAGTGTCAAAATCAGTACCTGGGTTATTTAAAATGGAAAAATATTAAATATAACCCTTGTACTATTATATAATGGCATATTTGGTCCTTTGTGTTAATATTTGATATTTACAGGTTTAACCCTTCAAGAATCAGTAAATTACAATAAAGGTCCCTAGAGTTTAAGGAATTGACAGAAAAGGTCCCTGGGAATTTAATATGGGAAATTATCATCTTTGGTCCTTGGGTTATTCAAGTATGACAAGAGTGGTCCCTAAAACTACTTTGGGAAAGTTACAATTCAGGTCCCTCAACTTTGTCAAAATTACAAATTTGGTCCTTGTTAAGTTATAATACAAACGGACCCTTATTGCTATTATAAACCCAACACCAAATCCATCCCCACTTTCCCAAGCCCAATCCCTAAGCCCAGTTACAAACCAGTCCACCCCCTTGGTCAAACCCTCGGTCAACACAAACCAAAACCACCCCCGTACCCCTTTTCCCTCCCAAAACCATACCACCACTGCAAACCAAAACCACCATCCACCTCACCCTTGCCACCTACACCCCCAGTCACTACCCTATCCCCTTGTCCTCCACGCCTCACCAAAGAGCATTTAATGCCTTAAAACCCGCTCCAAGTAATCTACAGTACCCTGGGGAGACTTTGGCGCCAAGAAAAGATTTAAACGGCTAGGATGATCTGGACCTTATCAATGGCTGGGAATTGGTGTGAAATACCCCAGTGGGTCCCACATATTCAGTAAATGGCTACAAAAGGGAAAGAAGGCAGAAGAGTTCAAGCATTAGGATAGGTTTAGTTTTATTAGGTCGTATGTAGTGTAGTTTACAAATTCAGTTATAATTTCCATTTAAACAAGTTTGTATCAGTTAATTTCATGTACTTTGATCCTCAATTCAAGTTAATTTCAAGTTTCAGTTGTTATCCTATTTTATGCCATTTTCAAGTTTGATAGAAATCTCAAAAAGCTCACCTGTTGTTGTTAGTTGTTGTTAAGGCTGTTCATAAGCTTATATAAGCTCTGACAAAGCATTATTAAGTCTTAGAAAACCTTGATTGTCAGTTTAGATCATACTTGCAATAAATACCAAAAATTCCAATAAATAAATAGAAAATAAAAAAATAGAGGGAAGAAAGGAAGATTGACTGAGCAAGGTTTGATTTGAAGTGTTTTGGGTAGTAGTAACCTTGAGGAAGGTTGTTAGGAATAATCTTGGTCTTGTTTCATGTTTCTCAGTCAAACCTCATTTGTAAGTATTTCACCTTATTTTGGAATTTCACTGTAGCATAGCTTATATATCTGCTTATTGGTTTGATTGTGCTTATTTGATGTTACCTAGTCATATGATAACTTAAAATTGCAAGATTGTTCATTTAAATTTGTAGTTGCTATAAAAATTGAAAATCTCACAGTGAATGACTCAAAATTGACAAACTTGTGTTATATGCTTGTGCTGTGATTGATTTTTGCTTAATTAATCTTAAATAATATCAATATAGTGTTAGAACTCAGTGTAGTGGTTTAATTATCTCATTTGCTTTATAAAATCTCAAAGACAGTCCATAAAAGAGTGTTTGGATCAGTTGGTTTCACTGATCTTGTGGGTATTAATGTTGATTTTCTTGTTTGATATAGGACTTGACATGTTCTAAGATCTCAAATATACCATTAAACTCAGCAAACCTTTGTAGAAAGTCAAAATCATCCACAAATCCACCTAGTAACTCACTGTGTTGGATTTGTGGTTGCATAAGCTTCATATCAGTTCATAAATAGATATAGTAGCTTAATCCAGTCTTAGTATAGCTTAATATAACATAATCAATCAATAAATTAGATTAGAAGTTCATTTTAGTCAAACTAGATAGGTAATTAAAAAGTCAAAATTTCCAGGTAATGGATTTTTGAATTAAACAGATAATTTTCTCTAGGCTTTAATATTAGGTTTTAGGACTTGTGCTTTTAGAATCTTAATATTTAGCTGCTCATCTTAATCTAGTATTTTTGATAATTTTTAAATAGCTTATTTACTAGCTTAATTAGTGCTTAACTTTAAGCTATTTTTAGAAAGGTTCCCCTGTGCACAGGTTAATCACCATATTTCTCAAGCTTGCACAAAGCTTATCAGTGGGCCCCAGTACATGATCCTTGACTTTTTGGAAAGCCAAGCTGCTCATCTTTCTAAATCAGGGCTTATTTCTTAGTTTCTAGCTTATTAGGTAGGGCTGCAACTAGCTTTTTGTTTGACCAAATTGACTGAGTGCACTAAGTACTCAGGTTTGACACCCAACTTCCAAGCCTTACTTAGACTTCATTAATAAGCCAATAGCCTAGCTTATTGGCTTATTTCATAGCTGACCTGGTTAACTTTAAGGTTCAAGTTCCATTTTGAACCCCCTTTCACCTCTGTGGACCCCACAGAGGTCCAAAAGTTGCCATTTGGCCTGTTTGGATCTCAGGTTTTGGCCAATAACTTATTTGCTTATTCTAGCTTATTAAGTGTGCTTATTTTGTTCCATTGTGCTTATTTCTAGTTAATATTGTTAGTAGTATGCCTATTGTGCTCTGTGTGGCCTAATGCTAGCTTATACAAGTCTTGACAAAACCTAATAAGCTAAAACCTAACCTGTTAAGGAAATTGGATCCCACACAGCTTATTAATAAGCTATACAATAAGTTTCTTCATAAAAGTTGCTTAATATTAATAGTAAATTAGTTTTGTAAAAGAAAATTCCAGAAAATACAACATAAAAATAAGTGATAGTTTCTATTTAATTTAATTTAATTTTTAATTTTCATTTTTAGATTTTAATTAAGTAATTTGTGTTTTTATATTTTTATTAATTTCCTTATAGGTTAAAGTAATTTAAATAATTTTCTTAGATTTTTATATTGTCATTTGATATTTATTAGAATTAAAAATAGTTTTATTAGTAATTAATCAATAAATAAGTTTTAAATAGCATAATTAATTTTTATATAGCAATACCTAATTTTTATATTTTTTATAACTTTTATAAGTCATAAAATAGTTTTATAAATTTTTTCATAATTTTCTAAGTTGATTTAGTATTATTTGTAATTTAAAATAGTTTAATTAGTATAAATAATATAAATAGTTTTTAATTAATAGAAAATTCATAAAAAGACAAAAAAATTTATTTTTATTTTTATACTTTCTTCAAGTTCATTTTTAAGTTTAGAAATTATTTTTATAAGTTTTTAGTTTAATTTGTAGTATTTATCATTTTTAGTTTTTATTTTAATTAGTTTTAATTAAAAAGTTAAATAGTTTTTAATTAAATAATTAATAATAAATAATATAATAATCTAAAAAATAGTTTTCTTTTTAATTTAATTTTATTTTAAGTTTAAGTTTATAGAATTTTCAATTTTAACCCTTGTAGTTTATTTTTCCTTAAAACTCAGCTTTTTCTCAGTACGCAGTCGCGTCTGATTTTAAATTGGTTTACGTTTTAATGTTTTAGATATCTAGGTTTCACGTAATCGTTAATATAGTTTATTTAAGTCATTTTAAGTTATAAAACCTTAGTGTAATCACACACACACACTTTCATACCTTTCCTGTTCACATTCACTAAATCACAGATTCGTTTTTAATACCATCACAACCTCGCTGGGACATTACGACCCGGGAAAACACTGTATTCCTCGAAAGCATTTGCCTTGATTAGTTTGACTTTACTATTGACCATTCACAAGTGGTTGAGAAATAAAAGATAACTAGTTTGAGGCGAATCAAAGACGTCAAGCAACCATGATGACTGACCCTTAGGGGGAGATTGTTGGGATTATAGTTTTCACTATTTTATCAAGTTTCGGTCATTTGTAATAATAGGTTGCTTAAGAAATTATTTACTTACAATATTGTTTAAGTTACAAGTTTACTAGGCTTTAGACAAAAGGTCCATGGGCTTTATAGCCCACACGATTTGGATAGTGGAAGGAGAGGGAGTGTTGCCCTAGCTCCTTCCCTATAAATAGAAGCCTTAGTATCATGTAATATTTGGTTGGTTATTTGATTTCTTAAGGAAACTCTTGCACTTATATTTCTCTTATTCATATAATCACCCAATCTCTTTTCTCATCTCATTTCTATCATTATTATGCTTGTGTTTACTAAATGGTGACCTAACAGGGTTGAATAGTTTTCCCCTCTTTTTGATTTTATAAAAACTTGGTTTCAAAATGTTGATTCAAATTTATTCAATTGTTTGTTTGAAAAACCTTCAATTAGACTTTAGTATGAAAATAATATATAATCAATATGATCAATTATATATGTGAGCTTTTGGATTTGTTTTCAAAACTTAGTTTTATAAATGAAGCTTTGGTCGATCTTTATGTGAATACGTTTTCCTTTTAAAATCTTAAAACGTTTTGTATCAAATTATCGATTTAGTTAAACTCAACATGAGAAGTGTTAATAATATATATAAGTCCATTAGACCATATCATACAATTATATATCCTATCACAATATTAACTTGTAACTACACCACAATCAATCATCATTACAATATAAGCAACAATCAACACATATTTGCAAGCATAGATATAAAGCGATAAATGCAAGAATAAATGTGAAAGACAAGAGAAAGAGGATGCAAACCTACTTCTTCACAACTTCTTTTATACTCCACCACTTATTCACACACCTACTTTTTCACAACTACATGACTTCTCCACACTACTACTTCTTCCAACTACTTCTTACTCACTCATTGACTCACTACTGAGTAAGATCATCTTGATCTACTTATTACATAAACATAACTCACAACTTCACATAAACACTAACTAGACTCTAATACATCTTTGGCTTTATGATAGGGAGGATTCTTCTCTTGCACTTTGAGTGATGAGGGATTGAATCACTTGAAACAAAGACTAATAAACTTATGATCAAAGGATTTAGAAGTGTGTTTGGAAAGGTTTGGGACTGAAAATTTTCGTGCAAAAGGTGGTAAAAATACCAGGTTTGAGGTGGTATTTATAGAGAAAAATTTCTGACAGAATCTGACAAGGGAGCGTGGCCGGCCCCTTAAATTGTGTGCCGGCCCCCTTAAAATTAAGGGGGCCGCCTAGACGAAAACGGCAGTTTTTCTTGTCTTTTCTGGGGAAGGTTTATCTAGTGAAATTTTAACTGTTTTTGGCTAAAAATTTGAATTCATATATTTATTATAAATTAAACATTTTCCTTTAATTACCAAAACTGTTTTTCTTAAATATATAAAATGTTTATACCATTTTTTATACTTGGTAGTGTCTAAATAAAATCCCTTTGATCATAAAATGTATTAGACATTTGTTTGTACATACCTTAAGTGATTGTTGAAGCATACATGAGACGTTGAGATGTCGAGGCTTGTTGACTTATGAATGCATGGATGAATTGTGATCACAAGTTACTTAAGCACTTTATGTTATATGTTGTAACTTATATATTTGTCATTATCAAAACATGAAGAGGATGTTTAGATTAAATATCGTAATATTCAAGCCAACAGATACATTTTATTGATTACTTGTGATTGTTTATTTATAATTACATATAAGTAATTTAAAATAATATATAACTTAAGAGTGGAATAGAATGCACATGATGAAGTGATGATATGTAGACTAACCCTAGTCTATGAAATGTATTCTGAATGATGTCTTATGATCACATAGTTAACCCTTCCCGGTTATGAAAAATGAATACCCGTAAACCTAGTTTACGTGAAATGATGAATTGAAATCTGTGAATAGTAAATTGTCGAGACTTGGGAAAATGACCTGAAATTTTAAATTGTCACAGTTGCCCACCGAAAAAGGAATTCAGTCCCTGAATTCAGCTGGTGTTGGTCTCTGAAATAGACTCGGTGAAAAGATGTGGGTATTTGAGTCGCATTTGGTCTTCTCGTTCCCAAGTAAACTCGGGACCTCTTCGAGAATTCTAGCGAACTTTCATGATAGGAATTTGATTTTGCTTCGACTGTTTGACCTCACGATCCATGATTTCTGTTGGTTTCTCTACCAAGTTAAGCTTATCGTCAAGTTGAATTTCTTCTAATGAAATGGAATGAAATATGCTATGAGTGATTCATTTGGGAGGCACTTCCTGGGGTTTGAAATGTGAGATGGGTTATATATGTTGCTGAACTCTGGTGGAAACTCAAGTTTGTATGCCAGCCGGCTGATTCTAAAAGAATCTTAAATGGTCCAATACCGAGGGCTCAATCTCTCGCGTTCCAAAATTGTATCATGCCTTTCCAAGGCAAAGCTTTCAACTTAGTTCATTTTCCCGCTCGAATCTGGATGGTTTTTTGTTCAGGGATACCCAATCCGAATGATGTACGTCATATAGTGCTCAGATAGTTCTCTTCAAGGTTTGTTGATCTGAGGATGGTAGAGCATGTGTATCCGATTGGAAAGAGAATATCTTAAAGGAATTGCTAGAAGTTTGAGGAGGTTCGTCTATCCTTTCATCGTTTTCTTATGTCATGGAATATTGCTCGTAGATGGAGAGTCTCTCCTAGAGAAATCAATGGAAATATCCAACTTAATGGATGAATGAGTGACAAGCAGTGTACGTATCCAAAGAAGGTTTGTCGAAAGGGATGTTCATGAAAAATTCTATTTGTTTACAAGGCTTTGAATGAAGATTGTTGTTAATAATTCTTGGAAATGTGACTATTTTCTTCATGGCATAATCCTTCCTGAATTATACATAGTTGATCAGGCTATGTATAATTGAGGACTAATGATGCGATGACCGGTTCAGTAAAATAACATTACTTTTCTCATAAGTTTTAGATGGTGTTCAACGTATTATTCTGAAAAATGGTATCCCAGATAATTCTTTTCAAGGTATCATGAAAATTGTTTCGTGTGATGGTAGTAAATGCTTGATATAATGACAGAAAATCGATTTATAGGGTGGTAACGAAATAGCTTATTTTAAAATTCCGTAGAACAATTTTTCCCATATGATGGTAAAATAGCTTGAAATAAAATTCATTGAATGGTTCATTGGATACGTGGATGAATCTTATGGAATGGTAATAGTCTAACAATCCGTCAAGAATGAAATCGGCCTAATCCTTGCTAAGACAATGGCATAATGTTGTGAAACGATTGAAAATTGAGCAATTGGAATAGAAAATGGAATAAACGAAGGTTATGATTATCGCGGAGATAACAAAAGATAGATATTACATTGGATGGAAAAGTGCTTATTACAACCAGATTATGTCAACGTACAAACGGAAAGTACAAAAGAAAGATACAACCCTAGAGGGCTCGAACTATGGTTTGCATATTAAAACATGAACTCCTTTTGTTGAAGCATTGTGGCTACCCTTGATTCTCTCCCTTTGGGCAGTTATTCTTGAAGTGTCCAACTTCTCCACAACCAAAACATGTTCTTGGCTGATTCTGGTTATTCTCCATGCCCGGAGCTTTGCATTCCCTAGTCTGATGACCGACCCTTCCGCAGTTACCACAAGGCCTTGGACAATCACCAGGGTTATGATGGGTTTGGCACTTGTTGCACTTGGGTAACTTACCCGCATATCCTTTCCCTTCAGTTGGCCTTACAGCATAGGCCATTGCCCCTTCTTGTCTCTTAGGTGGTGGTTGAGTAGCATTCCCATCTTGATTGTAGTCCAACCTCCTCTTGTTGTTGTTGTTATTGTTTGGGTTGTTGTTTCGGTTATTGGGGTAGTTGTTGTTGTTTCGGTTGTTGTTGTAGTTGGTGTTGTGAGAACGGATGTTGTTGTTGTTGACAATGGACTTACTCTTTACCACTTGAACCATGAGTTTTTGAGTTATCCGGATAGCTTCTTCCATTGATTGGGGATCAAAAGAAATCAAATCCCCTCGGATGCTTTCAGGCAGTCCACCAATGAAGTTTTCCATCTTTTTCTCATTGTCGGGAACCATAGTTGGGCATAGTGCAGCCAACTCTTGAAACCTCCTAATGAAGGTCTCGATGTCATCACCTGTAGTTACCAGCACATAGAACTCTGTTTCCAACTTCTTCACCTCAGTACGAGGGTAAAACATCTTAGTAATCAATTTCTTGAATTGATCCCAGGTGAGCTTATAGGCATTTTCCATACCAATCGGCTGAGCATAAGAATTCCACCATGACATAGCTTCATCCAGAAGCATACCAGTAGCGAATTTTACCTTGCTGACATCAGGGTAGGTGCACATGAGAAACACATTCTCAGTCTTTTTGAACCAGCGAATCAAAGTGTTAGGTGCCCATATTGAATTCACACAAGCAAGAATGAGATAGATATAAGGATTTGGGTGATTATAAGAATGAGAGAATTATGAGTGCAAGACTTTCCTTAATATTTCAAATAACCAACCAAATACAAATGAGACCTAAAGGTTCTATTTATAGGAGGGAAGCTAGGGAAACACTCCTAGCTCCCATCATCCTTGAATTCGTGGGCTTTTATGGCCTTGTGGGCTTTTCACAAGCCTTAGATACATAAAACATAATAGAGTGTTAGTAACTAATAACTAAGCAACCTAACATTTATTACAAATGATCGAGACTTGATAAAATAGTAAAACTTCATTCCCAACAATCTCCCCCTAAGGGTCGGTCATCACGGTTGCTTGACGTCTTTGTCATTTCTTCATCTTTGACTTTCACAGCTTTAGACGTCCTTCAAAAATCATGAGATAAAAATCATTCATCGTTCTATGTTCTTTGTTCGTTGTTGTTGTGATAGTGATCAAGTTATGAAGTTGTCTGCCTTTCGTCACTTCCGCATCTGTGGTGGTAGTCCGCCATTCCAACATGCTCATACATCTTTGAACTTTGACTTATACATGCACGTAGTTCCATTTCTTACACTTTTGATCTTTAGTCTTTATACTTTGTAGATTCTTCTTTTTGGCGTAGAATCTTTCTTTGAACTTTGTGTTGCTTTGATCTTTGAGTGAGCTTTTGATGACGTCAAGATGCATGTATGAGCATGTGGAATCCGTTGCCATGGAGATGATGTGTCCCTGCAGGCAAACAGTTAGCAATAAAACATCCAGTGCTTACAGATAAGGAATTAGAGATCGTCAACAGCATAGTGTGAAGACTCCTTCTAACCCTTATCAAGGCCGTTCCCATGTCAGATACTCCCGAAGGAGCTTACAAGACCTACTAAGTAGCTCAATGACTGGGTGAGTCGCTGGGGATCACTCCACGACTGTAGACCGCTAATAAACTACCGCAAACACTAAGCGTAACCCACGAGGAGTTACCGAAGTGACCTGCTGTCAGGGCTGTTTGATGTTGACCCTGGCAGGATTTCCATTCAATCATTGAGAAATACTTATGTAAATTCTCTCATTAACATTCTCGGCAGATTGCTAAGATCTGTGAAGGACTCGATAATTTACAGCTGGTGTCCATTGATGTAGAACACCAGTTGTAGAAGTACTAAGTGTTCCTAAGAGATTTTTGATGTATCTTATGGCTCTAGACTCGAAAAGTGCACACTTAGGTTTCCTATGCGGAGACTAGGGAGGGGTCTCCTGCTTCAATATCAACCATCTCTAAGAGATAAGTCGATAGATTACACCGGTTTCCCGTGAGAATGAAACAAGCTCTTTTAAGAGAACTTGAGTGGCTAGAAGGTTTAGTGCATTGCGTCACTTGGTCCATGACGGCTTTATCTTCAATACCGGCGTTGCCTTAGCAACAACCAGTAGCATACGAATTGAACCCGGTGTCTGCCCTAAGGTTGAACATATGGAGGGCTATTTCTTTTCACCCTTTTCTTTATTTTTCTTTTTAATTCTTCAACCCCTTCTTTCTCCTTTCATTCTTTACTCCTTTTTTTCATATTATACCTAAGGACTTCTAATACTAACTATTTGGTGATGTCCTTGGGTAGATCCCTCCGGCTCTGGCGGATCATAGGATGGTTCTTCCTATCTTAATCACCTTATAACTCCATGATTATCCGACAATAGCCAAGAAACCTTTGAAAATCTCTCAAAGTTTTTGTGATTATCAAACATTTTGTTTAACACTTTGAGAGTTTTGTGTTTTCTTATGAAGGACTCCCCCTTCACATGTGCTCATAAGTATTTAATAAATTTGCACATGCGGGAGGAGCAAGCACTTTTGAATTGATCCACTTTCAGTGAACCTGACCGATTCGAGACACGCTTACATCACTAGTTAGACTAGCTTGAAGTTATTACTCGGCCTGGTCAAATCCACAAAAAGTTTCTCGAAATGGTACATTTCTACTAAGACAAATCCTTTTCGAGACACGCTTACGTGGCTAGTTAAAGAGTTCCATTGTCAGCTTTTAGGTGACAACTAGCTCTAGTAACTAACTTGATGTTATTACCCGTTGAGGATAAGTCTTTTCGAGATTACTGACTTTTATGTTTCGTCAATTCTTGGGTGAATCTGAGTCTAGCTCGCATGAGATTTGACTTTTAATGAACTTTGAACTTTCATATTTTAATCACATTCACTTTTTCTCCCCCTCAAAAATGGCATATGAGATGATATTTTTGCCAATCTTTTTGATTAAAATATGCCTTTTGAGTCTTATGGGGAGAATGCAACAAGAACTTTTGATTTCAAGAACAATGATTTTGTTTCAAGTGCTCCCCCTCAACAAGTGAATTCTAATTGAGGTGAAATACTTGTATTTTGAGCAGAGTTATGAAAATCAGAAAATGTTTGATTAACTCTACTCAAAAGTAAGAAGCCTTCGCTCCTTATATTAGGATTGAGGCACTGATGCGTACCTCAGGGTCCTTTCTTTACAAGAACGGGTTGTACACTGTTATGTGTGCACAAGCCATAATGATAACAAATCAATCAAATGAAATAGTTAATATTGAAATGTTAATACCCTTGTGTACCAGTTTAAAGTTCATCAGTGATCGGAGCATCAAAGTCTGTGAACTGAGGATCCGGTCTTTGGAAGAGTCTGACGGGAAATGAAGGTCATATAACTTTCCAGTCGTCTGATCTGCTCCCGACGGGATAACCTTTCTTCAATTTTCATAACAAAGTTACGAACTTGTCTTCTGGCACTGGATTTCCACCTTGCAGTTTCACCTCTAGATATCTTTCTCCGATCATCATTCAACCTTTTGACTAACCCATCGCGTACAGTTTTGAGCGTGACATCACAGAACTTGTGTAACTCATCGAGCCTCATAAAACTTATAAGCTTTTTGCTATTGAGGTAGGTAAAGCCAAAAGATGGTGTTTGGATGAGCGTGTATTGTGACATCTGATTAATTCCAGGAAATGAAACTTGTGGTTTTGTCAGATTGATCTTCTGTTGGTAACTTTCCACTCCAAGCTGAAGATCTTCCACTCTTTCTTGAACTATCAATCATCAGATGAAGAGAAGTAGAGATGAAATGAAGTTGTATTGTGTTTCAGTATCAAATCCACGCATTCTTCCTTGAACTTTTTCAAGATATATGTCTTCTATGTCATTTAGATAAAGGTCGGGAAAGTCTGCTTCTGAGAATTTGTACTTCTTTTCATCTTGTCTTTTTACCACAATCTCATTCATGAACATGTAGTTAAACTGTTTCGAATCTTGAATCTCCAAGATAGCAATGATCTTTGATTTAAGCTTCACATTCTCTAATGACTTGATGTCTAACCTGTGAGTGTAACCGAGACGGCGATGTTCAGGCCAGTGTTGAATCCCGTGTAAAGCATCTTTGTCGTAAGCTACAAAAGACTCGCTAAATACTAGAGTTGATTCTTCAATTGCAGGAACATCGTATCTTGCGGCTGGTACTGAGATAGTCAATGAGGAAGCGTATTTCTGTTTTGATTTCTCTCGAGTGAGTTGGAGGTTACAAAGATCTTTGTTGAAGAAGAAGCGGTAAGGTATCTTAGGTTTTTCGGGAAATCCTTGCAAACGTAATGGTTTAGTCCAATCGGTGAAGTAAGGTTTGTCCTGTCTTTTAGAATAGTTGTCGAGATTCGCCTTAGGATTTAGCCAGTCAAACTTACCAGACATTGCACTAGCTATATTCTGCATATGAAATTCGAGTTCCATCGTATTTCCAGATCTAGACTTGAGGAATTCACGTGCATCCCGATCGATTCTTCTTAGCTCCGCCTCTTTGAGTTTCTCAATCTGAAGCTCCTTCATGATAACCTGAGTATATTGCAATGTATCACCTGGGAGTGGTTCTTCATCTTCCAGAGGAGGTTGAGCTTTGACCAAATCAGTCAACCAATCATTTTCAGGGGTGTCATCATCGTCGAGCCATGAGTGACGCCTTCTTTTCTTTGATTTCTTAATGTAGTATCCTTGTCTTGAGCTTTTGAGGTTGACGATGGTCCAGGTTGAGACTTGGTAATCGGGGAGGCACGGTAATCGGTATCGGGTTGTCCTTCATAATCATCAGTTGGGTGCATAAGATTTTCTTCCTCATCTGTGGGACCTTGACCAGTAGCTGATTTCTAGGAGGAGTAGGATCCTTTTGTGGTTGGTGAGAAGATGATGGACCGGTTCCGGACTTGTGTTTCTTACCTTTTGAGTTCGGGTACGAGTTGTCATCTTTCCTTGAGCTCTTCAGTGATCCAGCAGCGTCTTTGCACGACTCTTTAGACAAGTTAGCTGCAATGACGTCGATAAGTGCAGTTTCCTCAGTTGTCAAAGTGGTTTTAGATGCAACTTTGTCGTAGAGTTGAGTAAGCAGGTCTTCGACTGATGGTTCAGGAATGACTGGAGTTAAGGTTGAAGCTTTGGCAGGATGAAGTGTAAATGGTGTTGTTGACAACATTTTGTTTACAACACTTCTGATTATGTGCTCCAAATTGTCCTTGATTGGTGCAACAAGACTTGTCACTCCAGGAGTAACAATTTCAACCAGATTCTCAGTAAGGTAATCTAGTGTGAAAGTCTTGATGAGTCCTGTCAAATCTGCTTTCATGAACTTATCGATTTGCTGCTTTGCTTCCTGAAAATCTTCAACTTGTTTAGCTAGACTAGTAACCATGGTTGTGAGACTATTGACTTGCTCCTGAAGATCAACTAGTTTTGTCGGTTCATTGATTGATTGTTGCTTAGATGCGGTTTCGGAGGGTGTAGGAGATGAATGTTCCAGTGATGATTCAGATGATGACTCGTTGTGAGAGCTTGAAGAAGAAGCTGGAGGAGTTGGATCCTTTGGTGGAGAGTCTTGAGGAGGTGGAGGTTGCAGTGAAGATGTCTGTTTAGATTGTGAGGATGACTGAAGGAATATGTTGGTGTCAAATGCTTCCATTTCTTCATTTTCCTTTCTTCTGCGTTCCTCTTCTTCTTGTGCAAGAAACTCTGGTGTAGTGAAATGGTCAAATCCCAGATCCGTGGCAATGTTCTCCTGTTCGCCAACATTATCCTCAACATTTGCAGTTTCAGTCATTGTGATGTCACCTGTTGCATCTTTGTCAGTTGCATCATCACTTGGTTGTAAAGCTGGTTCTAAAGTGGTAGACACAACGGGAGGAACTGTGCTACTGGTAGTGCCTTCATGTTTTGGTTGATTGTCAGGTGGTGATAAAGGTTGAGGATGAAGTCGGCTAAGGAGTGATGCTTCCCTCTGATCTTTGAGAAATTTCTTCTCTTCAGCTCGTGTGTCGACAATTATACTTTTCAATTTTCTTTTGTCGACCAATTGCTCAACTATTGGTTCGTCTTCTTCATCATTGTTAGGTTCATTTATCGTGATTCCTTTTCTTTTTCTTTTATCAACTTCAAAGGTTTCTAGACTTTGTTGTATTGCAATTTCCATTTCTGGAAATGCTTCTTCAGGTACTATTACTCTTCGTTCAAAGTCTTCCTCTTCATCTTCAGATTCTGTGTCAAACTCAGAGTCGCTTTCAGAGGGTGGCGGTGTAGGTTCATCTCGAAGAGCGCGCTTTGGTGTTACCTTTTTCTTTGGCTTAGTAGCAGGCTTTGGTTTAGATGTAGGTTTCAGTTTGGTGGAAGGTTTGGTTTTGGGAGTAGCCTTTGACTTTGATTGCGGTGAGCCAGTGGTGCTTGTAGTACTCCCAGATTTCACACTTCCTTTACTTCGAGTCTGCATGGTAGTTTCTACCTGAATTCCTTTGTAAGCATTATCGTAGAATTTATAGTGCGAACTTTTCTTGATATTATCATCAAGAAGGTACTCGGGAAGCCTCATTACTTTTTGCTTAGTAGAAGATGTTGTCATTTTGACAAAAGAAATGGTGAAGTCGTCCTCGAAGAGGTTCTTTGGCTCATTTGGATCTCCCATTCTTTTGATGAATTCCGGTGTATCTTTGCAAAAATGTTCAATGATTAGCTTAGTGAATCTTATGAACGGGATCATAGTCTTTTCACGCCCGGTTTGAATGTTGTAGACTATATCGTTCATTATTGGAACTGCAAAGTCAATAGGAGACATGCTCACCATTCTCCAAATTACTTGTAAATGCTCAAGTCTGGGATGTTCGTGACCACTTTTTCTTCCTGATATAGAACGTACGACTAACAAATAGAAAGTTCTCCAAGGCTGAGGTATATTCTTTGCATTGAATCTGGAATGCTTAATCAGAGGTAAGTCGTCTTGAACATCGTATCCTAGTTCTATGAAGAAGTCCAGGAGATCCAGTTCAGGTAACATAGGAACAAATTCATTCTCAGGCTGAGGTAGACGAAAGATTGTACGAAGGACTTTGTGATCTACAGTGCAGACTTGTCGATCCAGCATAACAGTGAAAGACTCATCATCTAAGTTAACCTTTGCCATAAGCCAGAACTGATGAAGGTAGAACACAGGAACTGAAGTAGATTTGTTAAGCAGAAGCTTGCAAGGATGTGCAAGGAGAATATCTTTGACAATCTTGCACGAGTTCTCAGAAATTCTCAACTTGACAAAATCAACTCGAGGATTGTTTCTGCCAATGGTGACGTTGTAGTCAGCGGGAATGATGTCATTCATAGTGAGTAGTGGAAGAGTTTGTTCGGGGACATTCTCGACGTGTTCAGCCATGTTAATCTGAAAAAATATTATCAAAAACCAAACATCCAGATTTGTTACTCGTTAGTACGATCACAAGTTTGATTACAGATACACATTAAGAATCATTTAAGCACAGATGGTGTAATTGTTATATGTGAAGTGGCGAGTGAAGTATACTAAGATAATTTTAGAACCATGAAATCAAGTATAGAGTACTCATACATTCACATATGCACTAACATCATCCAAGATACATGATTACATCACACGTAACATCAAACAATAATCATCATCATAATATACATGTTTTCGAAATTACAACAGTCCATGATCTCGAAATTATACATAAATACCAATTTTTCGCAAACATTAAAAATTCTTGATTTCGAGAAGTTTCAAAAGCATGATCTCGAAAATCAGACATAAGAGGAGGATTTTCGCAAACATGCATAATGAAGATTTTCGAAAACATTTCCAGGTGTGTTCTCGATAAATATTTTATCGAGAACATACTCTTTTGAAATATTTTCGCAAATATTCAATATGTGCGATTGTGAAAAATTGTCTTCAGATGTGATCTTGAAAAAATGACCAGTGATGAAATTTTTTCGAAAACACATATAACAACCATTTTCGAAAAGATTACAAAGTGGATTTTTCGAGAAAAATATAACACTTTGAGATCTTTTTGAAAACCCTTGTTAGGTGTGTTTACGAAAAGTTTCACCAATGCTGGTAATTGCGAAAAAGTGTTTTCAAAAATTCTTATACAAGAATCTCGAAATTGTGGCAACGTACGTTTCTTTATGAAATTTTGTGATTCCAACAGTAGTAATGTCACACCCCCAAAATACCTGAACGGCAGCGGAATGGAATACCTGGGGGTGACTGTCATAGCACCACAGTTACAGTTATATTGAACGATCTAAAGTGTCGTTTTGAAAATACATCGTTTGATTCATTCAAAATATTCAGAGTTATAAAACATAGGTCCCAAAAGTCTAGAAAAGTTTAAGGAAATAAGTTTAGTACAATCAAACGATAGTTCATAAGTGCATGAAAATCCAAAATGAGATGCGTCATCCTTGATACTCAATGAAATGACTCCATGCATGTCATGAGGAATATGTCTTAGTTACCTGAAAATACATTGCGAAAACGGTCAACAATAATGTTGGTGAATAATCATAGGTTTGTAAGTTAAATCGTATGTACATAAGCCACAAGTATAAAGTAAACCGACAAAAATGTCAAAATGCTACATTGTCTCTTAAGCTCATGACCCCGAAGCTAGACATAATATTGTATTGGCCCCAAAGGAGTGTTTACCAGGCACTCAAATAGTTTAGTCATGAAATGCATCCGTAATTCCGTTGGAGCAACCCAAACACGGATGGAGGCGTCACCCTCAATAGATCTATTCACTCACTCTCGCTTGGCATTATAATTAACGGTCCATGATAATAAAGGGGACTTAACTTGGTAGGAAGGCAACTTAAGCAATGTATGAAATTTAATACTTGGGCATGTACAAAAATAATTGATGCAATATATTCTCCCCCGTGGGATTTGAAATCAAATAAGTAATTGAAAACGGGGCTATGAAAACTCACCTGAAGTGATAGTACAATGAGATGAAATGATCGGGACAACAAGGCACGAACACTAGCCGCAACCTAAATGAATGAATATGATCTACTTTTGATCATGAAATATTGTAATGAATATTCATGCACATGATACCTATACCACTCGTAACTTGAAAATACTTATTATCGTCAAAGTAGGTAATTTCCATACTTAGGAAAAATAAGTCCAATTAGAAGTATAGGAGCTTGTCGTAATATATCGTATATAAAATGTTAGTGTTATATTCCTCGTTTTGAAAACCTTAAAATAACGTCTAGTAGTTGTATAAATAAGCCTTGGGTCGTACGTACTTCGTTAGTTACGAATATAACTCTTGAATAAGAAATCTAGAAAATATAGCATTTAGTACGTAGTTATATTATTTCTAGTAGTGACCAAATATATATATAGTTTTGACGATTTTAAAACATGTATAACTTTGTCGTTTTAAGTCCATTTTCCTCGTTCTTTATATCCACGGATTCGTCTTAACATGTATTAATATATTTTTGATAGTTCGGCTCCTCTAGGTTACGTCTAACACCTCTATTTGTCCGTCGAAAATCGTCCAACAGCATGTAATTTTCAGAAAAATAGTTTTCGTCAATAAACTTGCAAAAATCATAACTCCTTCGTTATAAGCTCGTTTTAATCCGTTCTTTCGCCTACGGCTTCGTTTTTGAAAGTATTTTCTAAATCTTTGGTCCAAATTTACCCATCACCTACTGAGTTTCACACGTTTTAAAAATATGGATAGTAGGTATATATATTGTTTCAAAAACCATTCCTAGGGTTCTAATCTACTTTCAACTTCAACCAAACCACTTTCAATCACCACAAAACTAGTCTAATCTTACCATACACCTTCTTAGGGTGTCATGGGTTCCTAAACATCATAAATCAAGTGGATCTAACAAGGATCTAACTATAATCTATTTCTAGGGCTCAAAAGTTAGATATGTATAAAATGGAGTGGTATAAATAACATATGCATGTAGATCTAGTATATATATCATATGAATCTTGTAAAAACTTGGTAAAATTATAAAGATGAGTTTCATACACTTACTTGAAAGATTAATGAGATTTTGATGATGAAAACCTATGTAAACCTTGAGTTTGTATTACAAAACCCTAAAAGGAGTACAAAATACACTATATAATTCACTTGATCTAGAAAAATTATGGTTTTTGCTTGTTCTTCTTGTTTAGGCCGAGCACCACACCAAGAGAGAAAAAGAAAATGTTGTCTTGCTTTTAGATCTTGAAATGAGATGAAAATGATAAGTTTTAGTATATATATTACACAATTATTTGATACATTAATGAGATTGTAGAATTTCAAAGGGTGTAAGATATTAGGAATGGGGGGGGGGGGGGGGGGCGGCATTTAGTAAAAAAAGGAAGAAAAAGTGGAGTAGTGTATGATAGTTGGTAGTTTTAAGTATTATTATGTATATATTAATAGTTTTAGGGAATACCGGGTACCGAGTTAACTAAAAATAAATTTTAACGGAGTTAACCGGGACATAATAAAGTCGTAAAAATTGTAAAAATATGTTGGGTATAAATATTGAGTGTTTGGATAATTATTATTTAATTTCTACAAAAACCGTCGTAATTTTAGTAAACTTACGATAATAATTGAATAAATTTCCAAAATACCGGGTAAATTAATATTATAATTTTTATATTACTAAAATGAATATAAAAATATATTGGGATCATAGTCGGGAGTGTCGGACGTGTTAGTCATATTATTGATCGCTTGTTAACGTTTATTTACAAATAATTATACGTAAAAAGTCAATTATACCAAAAGTATAAATTTAAATATCCTACGAGTGGAATAGTATGCAAGTGCCATAATGATGATATGCAGACTATTTCTAGTCCGTATGAAATGTCCCAATGATAATGCATGAATACGCTCCTGAACCAATTCGGTTACGCGAATTTGAATACCCGTAAACTAAATTTACGATGAAATGAGTAATGCACATGAATAGTGGTTTTCTCTCGGAAATGAATAGTGTCATGTGAATAGTGAAATTTTTGAATGTTTCTCGGAATATCAAACTGACCTCAAAAATGATGAATAGTGATCGATGAATAGTAATTGGTGAATAGTAATATGTTGAGGTTAGGAAAAATGACCTGAAATTGTGGGGTGTGATAGTCGCCCACCCAAAAAGGAATTCAGTCCCTGAATTCAGCTAGTGTTGGTCTCAGAAATTGGCTTGGTGAAAAGTTGTGGATACTTTTATCGCATTTGGTCTTCTCGTTCCTAAGTAAACTCGGGTCCTCTTCGAGAATTCCAGCGAACTTTCATGATCGGAATTCGACTCTGCTTCAACTGTTTGATCTCGCGGTCCATAATTTCAACTAGTTCTTCCACAAAGTTAAGCTTGTCATCGAGTTGGATTTCTTCTAATGGTATTAGGGAAGACTCGTCCGAAAGACATTTCTTGAGGTTCGAGACATGAAGCGTGTTGTGTACGTTGCTGAGTTCTGACGGAAGTTCAAGTTTGTAAGCTACCGGACCAATCCTTTCCAGTATCTTAAATGGACCAATGTATCTCGGGTTCAACTTCCCGCGTTTTCCAAATCGTATCACGCCCTTCCAAGGCGAGACTTTCAACATGAATTTGTCTCCGACCTGAAATTCCAATGGTTTGCGTCGAACATCTGCGTAGCTTTTCTGTCGACTTCTAGCAGTTTTGAGTCTTTCTCGAATCTGAATTATCTTTTCTGTTGTTTCTTGAACCATCTCCGGGCTAGTACATTGTACATCACCGACTTCGGCCCAACAAACTGGAGATCGACACTTATGACAATAAAGTGCCTTGAATGGTGCTGCTTTAATGCTCGAATGGTAACTGTTGTTATAGGAAAACTCGATCAACGGCAAATGGTTAGCCCAACCATTTCCAAAGTCAATCACACATGCCCTAAGCATGTCCTCAAGTGTCTGAATAGTTCTCTCGCTCTGACCATCGGTCTGAGGATGGTAAGCAGTGCTCATGTCTAACTTGGATCCAAAAGAATCTTGTAATGACCGCCAAAAGTTTAAAGTAAAACGACTATCTCTGTCGGAAATTATGGAAACCGGTGCACCGTGTCTTGAGACTATTTCCTTGACATAAAGTCTAGCAAGTTGTTCCATGGAATAAGTCTCTCTAATGGGTATGAAATGAGCTGATTTGGTAAGACGATCAACAATTACCCAAATAGCATCGTAGCCTCCTGACGTCTTGGGAAGCTTAGTGACAAAGTCCATTGTAATACGTTCCCACTTCCATTGTGGAATCTCTGGTTGTTGAAGTAATCCTGACGGTTTCTGGTACTCGGCTTTCACTTTAG
The DNA here is from genome assembly GCA_030686995.1 of Artemisia argyi. Taxonomy (NCBI): domain Eukaryota; kingdom Viridiplantae; phylum Streptophyta; class Magnoliopsida; order Asterales; family Asteraceae; genus Artemisia; species Artemisia argyi. Next base: position 35,172,684 of record CM060694.1, read on the forward strand.
CACAAGTAAGGCATTTGTTGACGTAAGTAGCTATTTCTGCTTTCATGTTTGGCCACCAATAAAGCTTTTTGAGATCCTGATACATCTTGTCAGAACCGGGATGAATAGAGTACTTCGACTTATGTGATTCATGCATAATCAATTCTCGTATCCCACCATAGAGTGGTATCCAACTTCGGTCCTTGAAGCAAAACACTCCATCTGATCTCTTTACAAAGCCATTTTTGTTTTCTGGCATACCATAAAGTTTCTCATGTGGTCAATTTTTCTTCTTTGAGAGCCTCAATCTGAGCTTCTAAAATTTTTGATGGTAATGGCGAAATGATTGTCATTCCCAATGACCTAACTCGCAAAGGTTTGAGTCGTTCTTTTCGGCTAAGTGCATCTGCTACAACATTCGCTTTTCCCGGGTGATATCGGATTTCACAATCGTAATCACTCAACAATTCTAGCCAACGACGTTGTCTCATATTGAGTTCCTTCTGATCAAGTATATGTTGTAAGCTCTTGTGGTCGGTAAAAATTACGCACTTGGTACCATAAAGGTAGTGTCTCCAAATCTTGAGTGCAAAAACTACCGCACCCAACTCCAAATCGTGTGTAGTGTAATTCTTCTCGTGTGTCTTAAGCTGTCTAGATGCATAAGTTATCACCTTCTCGTTTTGCATTAGCACAGCTCCAAGTCCTTGATGCGAAGCATCGCAATATACCACAAAGTTCTCAATACCTTCGGGTAGTGACAAAATCGGTGCGCTACAAAGCTTCTGTTTCAATAACTGAAATGCGGGCTCTTGCTTCTCTCCCCACTCGTACTTTTGATTCTTTTGTGTCAGCTTAGTCAATAACTTCGCTATCTTAGAAAACCCTTCAATAAACCTTCTGTAATATCCTGCAAGTCCTTGGAATTGACGAATTTCCGTAGGAGACTTGGGCGTAGCCCAATCCTTAACTGCCTCGATCTTTGCTGGGTCGACTTGTAATCCCTGGCTATCAATGACATGGCCAATAAATTAAACTCTTCGTATCCAAAAATCACACTTTGAAAATTTGGCATACAATTGCTCCTTCTTGAGTAGTTCCAGGATTGTTCTGAGATGTTTTTCGTGCTCTTCCTTACTCTTGGAATAAATCAAGATATCGTCAATGAATACGATCACAAACTTATCAAGATACGGTTTGCACACCCTATTCATGAGATCCATAAATACCGCAGGTGCGTTGGTTAATCCGAAAGGCATTACTTGAAACTCATAATGACCATAACGTGTTCTAAATGCCGTCTTCGGGATATCCTCTTCCCGAACTCTAAGTTGATGGTAACCGGATCTTAAATCAATTTTGGAATAAAAACTGGAACCTTGTAACTGGTCGAACAAGTCGTCGATTCTGGGGAGTGGATAACGATTCTTCACCGTTAACTTGTTCAGCTCACGATAGTCGATGCACATTCTGAAAGTTCCATCCTTCTTCTTCACAAAGAAAACCGGTGCTCCCCAAGGTGAGGAACTCGATCTAATGAATCCTTTTTCCAAAAGTTCTTGTAATTGATTTGACAATTCCTGCATTTCCGAAGGTGCAAGTCTATATGGTGCTCGCGCAATTGGTTCAGCTCTTGGCACTAATTCAATTTGAAACTCAACTTGGCGTGTAGGCGGAAGTCCTGGCAATTCTTCCGGAAAAAATTCTGGATATTCCTTAACAATTGGCACATCTTCAAGTCGTTTCTCATCCGACTTCTTCTCCGTGATGTGAGCCAAGAATGCATAACAACCCTTCTTTATGTATTTCTCGGTTTTAATGCATGATATAATACTGAGTCTAGTTCCACTTCGCTCTCCACGAACAACCAAAGTTTCACCGTTATAAGGAAGGTGAACAACTTTCTCATCACAAATAATTCTCGCTCGATGTCGGGATAACCAATCCATACTGATAACAATGTCGAAACTTCCAAGTTCTACGGGCAGAAGGTCTATATTGAATGGATGATTTAGGAAATTTATAGTGCAACCACGGACAATGGTGTTGGTGTTAACTAAAGACCCATCGGCTAGTTCAACGATATAGGAAATGTCTATTGGGGATGGTTCTATGTTAAGTAAAGGTGCAAATGCAATAGAAACAAAACTTCTATCCGCTCCTGAATCAAATAAAATTGATGCATAACGATTATTAACGAGGAATGTACCCGCAACAACATTCGGGTCCTCTTTGACATCTTATCCTCCCATAACATAAGCTCTTCCTCGAGCCATTCCACCTTGATTTCCAGCTCCTTGATTCTTCTTCTTTGGGCACTCACCCCTATAGTGTCCAATTTCTCCACAGCCAAAAGATGTTACTGGTGGTTTCTGATTGTCACCCAAGTTTGGAATCCTGCAATCTTTGGTGTAGTGACCAATCTTCTTACAGTTGCCACATGGATCTGGGCAACGTCCTGGGTTATGATGTTTTTGACACTTTTCACACTTGGGTAGATTACCAGCATATCCTTTCCTTTCAGTTGGCCCTTGCCACTTCTTGCCTCTTAGGTGGTGGCTGAATAGCATTTCCACCTTGGTTGTAGTCAAACCTCCTCTTGTTGTTGTTGTTGTTGTTGTTGTTGTTATTGTTTGGGTTGTTGTTTTGGTTATTGGGATAGTTGCGGTTTCGATTGTTGTTATAGTTATTGTTGTTTCGAGTGTTGTTGTAGTTGGTGTTGTTTGAACGGTTATTGTTGTTGACAGCAAATTTTCCTTTTACCACTTGAACCATGAGTTTCTGAGTTATTCGGATAGCCTCTTCCATTGTTTGAGGATCAAAAGAAATCACATCCCCTCGAATACTTTCAGGCAGTCGACCAATGAAGTTTTCCATCTTTTTCTCATCGTCGGGAACCATAGTTGGACATAGTACAGCCAACTCTTGAAACCTCCTGATGTAGGTCTCGATGTCATCGCCTTTAGTTACCAGCTCATAGAATTATGTTTCCAACTTTTGCACCTCAGTACGAGGGCAAAACTTCTTTGTCATCAATTTCTTGAATTGATCCCAAGTGAGCTTGTAGGGATTTTCCATACCAATCGGCTGAGCATAAGAATTCCACCAAGACATAGCTTCGTCAAGAAGCATACCTGTAGCAAATTTTACCTTGCTGACGTCCGGGCAACCGCACATGAGGAATACATTCTCAGTCTTTTCAAACCAGCGGATCAAAGCAACCGCTCCTTCTGTGCCCTTAAACTTGATAGGATCACTAATCTTGAAATCCTTCCAAGTACATTCACGCCTATTATTGGGTGGTTCAACCGTCCCTGTATTAGAAGCAGTTTCACCAGCTCTTGCAGCAACCTCAGCTCTCTCAACTTCTAGAGCTTCTGCTATACTATCCCTGACCAACTTGCGGATAGCGGCTTGAGTCATAGCTGTTGTTTCTGGTGCAGTCTTACCTTTTCTTGGTGCCATACTTCTGATAAATCACAATGGAAACAACCATGAGAAAAATCATAATAGAAATAGTCATCGTACCAAAGGTATACACCCACAACATGTATATATATACAACCACAACGAGTATAACACAACCACGACATGTACAAGTACAACCACAACCTGTATAAATACAACCACGACATGTATGGATACAACCACAACATGTATAAATACAACCACGACATGTATGGATACAACCACAACATGTATAAAAGCAACCACGACATGTATAAATACAACCACGACATGTATAGATACAACCACAACATGTATAAATACAACCACAACCTGTATAAATACAACCACAACCTGTATAAATACGATAATAATAAAGAGCAACCACGAAACATCATAAATATAATCACAACACATGAATATAATACATGAAAATTTCGGTCTACAAGGACCGATATAATATATAGCACAACCATTCCAACATAGTAGAGTCATACTTGATACATTTGTTTGTACAACAACCAAAAGACTACAAGTTCTTGAACTATGTCCCACACCTCGGGACTAGGAAAATAGTAAAAGCTAATACAATACAAGTCTATGTCTAGGCTCCTCCAGGTGCTCTAGATGGTCCAGGTGCTCCAGGTCCTCTCCTAAGGCGGCGAATCTCACGATCCATCGCAACAACAATCTCCTCCAAGTGCTCCACTCCAAGCTGGAGGGCAGCCTCCCTGGTCTCTGCAGCTGTCGTCCTCTCCTGAGCTACTGCCAACTGGTGTGCCTGCTCTCCCTGAGTCTCCTGTGTCATCTGGGCTCTATCCCGTATCTTAGGTAGCTCATCCCTAAGCTGATCAATCAGCTCCTGGTGCTCCTCCTTTCGTGCCTCAAGTCCATGATAAGACATGTCAATTCTAACCCTGCCTAAGATCAATCCCTCAACCTGCTCCTCGACCTCCTCAAGTCGAGTAGTAAAAATCTCATATACCCTATAACCTAGCCTATCAACCTGCTCCTGTTGAGCCCCTAACTGATCATCTGAAGTTAAAGTTGTAGGCCCTCTAGCAGCAGCTGCTCTTGAACTCTCACCTATATGGTATACTGGTGGTGGTGGAAGGTCAGAAGTCTCAGTAGTAGGTGAAGCTGGGGTAGTAAACCTTGCACGCTTCCTGAGCAGCAAAAGTGAAGTAGATATGGAAGTAGTAGTGGGCATAGCTGGTGGTGTAGGTAATGTAGGAACAGCAGGAATCCTAAAAGTAGAGGTAGCAGTGCGTACGCTCTTCCTAGCACCTATGGTTGCTTGTTACGAGGAAACATAAGTTTTGGTTCTGAGGGAATAGAAGTAGCAGGGGATGATATATCAGTAGGTACACGGGTAACATCAAGTGGTGCAATGGAAGAGATATGAAGAGTAGGAGCAGTCTCTTCCTCCTCAAAAGGCTCAGTATCCTCACCTAATGCCAAAAGTGGCAACACAGGTACTGGAGGAATGGGTGGTGTAAAAATAAATAACTCGCGTAATGGAATCACCTAAAAAAATAAATATGCACATATGATGAAATGATGATATGCTATGATGATGTGGTTATAGTCTAGGGTCCATGATGCATCCTAGTTCGCTATAACCTTAGCTCTAATGACAATCTGTCACACCCCCAAAATACCTGAACGGCAGCGGAATGGAATACCTGGGGGTGACTGTCATAGCACCACAGTTACAGTTATATTGAACGACCTAAAGTGTCGTTTTGAAAATACATCGTTTGATTCATTCAAAATATTCAGAGTTATAAAACATAGGTCCCAAAAGTCTAGAAAAGTTTAAGGAAATAAGTTTAGTACAATCAAACGATAGTTGATAAGTGCATGAAAATCCAAAATGAGACGCGTCATCCTTGATACTCAATGAAATGACTCCATGCATGTCATGAGGAATATGTCTTAGTTACCTGAAAATACATTGCGAAAACGGTCAACAATAATGTTGGTGAATAATCATAGGGTTGTAAGTTAAATCGTATGTACATAAGCCACAAGTATAAAGTAAACCGACAAAAATGTCAAAATGCTACATTGTCTCTTAAGCTCATGACCCCGAAGCTAGACATAATATTGTATTGGTCCCAAAGGAGTGTTTACCAGGCACTCAAATAGTTTAGACATGAAATGCATCCGTAATTCCGTTGGAGCAACCCAAACACGGATGGAGGCGTCACCCTCAATAGATCTATTCACTCACTCTCGCTTGGCATTATAATTAACGGTCCATGATAATAAAGGGGACTTAACTTGGTAGGAAGGCAACTTAAGCAATGTATGAAATTTAGTACTTGGGCATGTACAAAAATAATTGATTCAATGTATTCTCCCCCGTGGTATTTGAAATCAAATAAGTAATTGAAAACGGGGCTATGAAAACTCACCTGAAGTGATAGTACAATGAGATGAAATGATCGGGACAACAAGGCACGAACACTAGCCGCAACCTAAATGAATGAATATGATTTACTTTAGATCATGAAATGTTGTAATGAATATTCATGCACATGATACCTATACCACTCGTAACTTGAAAATACTTGTTATCGTCAAAGTAGGTAATTTCCATACTTAGGAAAAATAAGTCCATTTAGAAGTATAGGAGCTTGTCGAAATATATCGTATATAAAATGTTAGTGTTATATTCCTCATTTTGAAAACCTTAAAATAACGTCTAGTAGTTGTATAAATAAGCCTTGGGTCGTACGTACTTCGTTAGTTACGAATATAACTCTTGAATAAGAAATCTAGAAAATATAGCATTTAGTACGTAGTTATATTATTTCTAGTAGTGACCAAATATATATACAGTTTTGACGATTTTAAAACATGTATAACTTTGTCGTTTTAAGTCCATTTTCCTTGTTCTTTATATCCACGGATTCGTCTTAACATGTATTAATATATTTTTGATAGTTCGGCTCCTCTAGGTTACGTCTAATGCCTCTATTTGTCCGTCGAAAATCGTCCAACAGCATGTAATTTTCAGAAAAATAGTTTTCGTCAATAAACTTGCAAAAATCATAACTCCTTCGTTATAAGCTCGTTTTAATCCGTTCTTTCGTCTACGGCTTCGTTTTTGAAAGTATTTTCTAAATCTTTGGTAAAAGTTTACCCATCACCTACTGAGTTTCCCGCATTTTAAAAATATGGACAGTAGGTATATATATTGTTTCAAAAACCATTCCTAGGGTTCTAATCTAGTTTCAACTTCAACCAAACCACTTCCAATCACCACAAAGCTAGTCTAATCTTACCATACACCTTATTAGGGTGTCATGGGTTCCTAAACATCATAAATCAAGTGGATCTAACAAGGATCTAACTATAATCTATTTCTAGGGCTGAAAAGTTAGATATGTATAAAATGGAGTGGTATAAATAACATATGCATGTAGATCTAGTATATATATCATATGAATCTTGTAAAAACTTGGTAAAATTATAAAGATGAGTTTCATACACTTACTTGAAAGATTAATGAGATTTTGATGATGAAAACCTATGTAAACCTTGAGTTTGTATTACAAAACCCTAAAAGGAGTACAAAATACACTATATAATTCACTTGATCTTGAAAAATTATGGTTTTTGCTTGTTCTTCTTGTTTAGGCCAAGCACCACACCAAGAGAAAAAAAGAAAATGTTGTCTTGCTTTTAGATCTTGAAATGAGATGAAAATGATAAGTTTTAGTATATATATTACACAATTATTTGATACATTAATGAGATTGTAGAATTTCAAAGGGTGTAAGATATTAGGAATGTGGGGGGGGGGGGGGGGGGCGGCATTTAGTAAAAAAAGGAAGAAAAAGTGGAGTAGTGTAAGATAGTTGGTAGTTTTAAGTATTATTATGTATATATTAATAGTTTTAGGGAATACCGGGTACCGAGTTAACTAAAAATAAATTTTAAAGGAGTTAACCGGGACATAATAAAGTAGTAAAAATTGTAAAAATATGTTGGGTATAAATATTGAGTGTTTGGATAATTATTATTTAATTTCTATGAAAACCGTCGTAATTTTAGTAAACTTACGATAATAATTGAATAAATTTCAAAAATACCGGGTAAATTACTATTATAATTTTTATATTACTAAAATGAATATAAAAATATATTGGGATCATAGTCGGGAGTGTCGGACGTGTTAGTCATATTATTGATCGCTTGTTAACGTTTATTTAGAAATAATTATACGTAAAAAGTCAATTATACCAAAAGTATAAATTTAAATATCCTACGAGTGGAATAGTATGCAAGTGCCATAATGATGATATGCAGACTATTTCTAGTCCGTATGAAATGTCCCAATGATAATGCATGAATTCGCTCCTGAACCAATTCGGTTACGCGAATTTGAATACCCGTAAACTAAATTTACGATGAAATGAGTAATGCACATGAATAGTGGTTTTCTCTCAGAAATGAATAGTGTCATGTGAATAGTGAAATTTTTGAATGTTTCTCGGAATATCAAACTGACTACAAAAATGATGAATAGTAATTGGTGAATAGTAATATGTTGAGGTTAGGAAAAATGACCTGAAATTATGGGGTGTGATAAGTAACCTGTTGTAAATGATGTGAAACAACAATGAGAAATATAGAAATATCATAAATGCAACTATTTCGAAACATGTCAAGAACATATTTTCGAGAAACACAAGAGCATGCATCCTTTTATCATATCTATGTATTGTGAATCATTTATCAAGCATAGGAACAAGTTAAGCACAAATAAGAGACCATATGAACACAATACGAGAAACACCTTATATGAACATAAAACCTAGTTGTCGAGTTTAACATAACCGTATATTAAAACACAATTAAAGTGATTCAAGATGTTATAATCACTGAGAACAACATAACCCACCAACAAAATCAATAACACAAACTACAAATCAATAAAACCCAAATCGTATGAAAACCCTAGTTATCGAAAATCTATCAAACATGTTTGAAATTATGATTAGTTGTTATAGAAGAGTTTATAGCATGATTTAGGACAAAAGCCCTATGAAAAACAACACAATCGATCATGATTTAATGAATTCCGAAATTCGTGAAACCCTAGATATTCAATACACGATTACTTGAAATCAATCCGTTAACATTGTGATTAAACAAAAACCTATGTTTGAAATACCCTTGAGATCACAAAGGAACTTACAGATTGAAGATTTGTAGCACGGATTTTTGTTTTGAATGCAAGCCGTAGATTTCAAAAGGGGTGTTTGTTTGCAATTTGTTTTGAATGAATTTTGAAGAGACAGGGTGTCTGTTTGTATTTATATTTTGGAATTTTGAGTTTTGTCACTTTTAGTCCCCTAACTATTAATTTTGCATCATAACTCCATTATTTGATACAAGTAAATGACCAAAGGCAATATTCTAAAATATACTCCTTATGACATCGTTTTGTGAAAAGAAAAAGATATGAGATATCCATTAAGTCCTGAAACAACGCATCTTAAGGAAATATGCAAGTATACCGATTTGAAAAATTGGAATAAATTTTTGAACGTGTCTCCCCCTCAACACTTGTAAAAGATAAAGAAATAACAAAGTGTTGACAGGAAGCGATATACTTGCGTGTTTTTTCTTTTTCTTTTTTTTTTCTTTTTTTTTTATAAATTGCAAGAGAAAAAATGTTTTTGTGTTTTTAATGCTTTTATAAATTTGAGAAAAAATTATTTACAAAGATAGTTTGTTTGATGTTTGACATTTACTTGTGTTTTAGAAACTTTTCCAGATCCTCTGGTGTCAAACATCGCATACCAATTTGGTGAACTAAACTAGCAAACCTTGATGGAGCTAAGGCTTTTGTAAGTAAGTCTGCCAATTGGTACTCAGTTCCCACAAAATATAATTCAACTGTACCCTTTTCGACATGCTCCTTGATGAAATGATATCGGAGATCAATGTGTTTGGATTTGCAGTGATGGACTGTGTTGCAGGAGATTGCAATGGCACTTTTGGAATCGCAGTAGATCGGAATCTTATTGAATAGGTAGCCATAGTCTTTAAGTTGTGATCTCATCCAAATGACTTGAGCACAACAAACAAACATAGCTATGTATTCAGATTTTGTTGATGATAGTGATGTGCAGTCCTGCTTCTTTGATTGCCAAGACACAAGTTTATCTCCAAGAAACTGTAATCCACCTGATGTACTTTTGTAACACCCCCAATTCATGGACGCAGCGGAATTCGAACTGGGTGTTACTGGACGGCACAATAGTCACAATAATAGAAAACGAACTCCAATTGAGTCGTTTTAAAAGATTTATCATTCAAATTATATAGATATCAGAGATTACAAAATGAGGTCCCAGATGGTTCCATGTTTACAAATTACATTAATTGAGTTTTGAATGATAATAAAATTTATAGCCCTCTTGAGTATCCGTGCCCTTCCGTGCCATCCTTGATCGTCATGAACCTGAAATACATGCTTGAGAGGTCAACACAAAGGTTGAGTGGAATTCGTAGAGTTTAGTTAAATCGTTGAACACAATATGTCGTAGTGTGAGCTATAGACTCACACTCATAGTTAGAAAACAAAATCGTTATTTATTTCACTAAGCTCATGCAACCAAAACATTAACATCGAACCAACAAAATTGGCATTATAGAAGCCCTATCGAGGTACTTTTGCCATTATACCGCTAAATCTCAAATATAGTGCATTTGTGTGAACTCATCGTTGTTCAACACAAATGGGATCCGTCAATCCCAATAGATCTATTCACAATATTCGCGCTCACTAAAGGTAGTGACTAATGGTTCATGATATAGGGACTTCGAACATGGCAATCGTTACTTAGTGACAATAAAACATCGCCGGGTAGCATACATTAGAAAGCATCGTGTTCGATTAGAAAAATAATAACATGTATTCCCCCCATGGGTTTGTAAAATAGTTAAACAATAGAAAGTGGGGCTACGAACTCACCTTAAGTTATGTAGTGAGTAGTGAATGTGATGGTCGAATCGCGAAGGTTTCTACGAGCAACCTATAATCGAATGTTGCGACTTAGGTTCGGAGTAAAGAATATGAAGTAGTGCCTATATATATATATCTTGCATTAGTCCATGATGTGGTATGATGTATATTGTAAGTCTTTGAAAGAAAGATTTATGAAACATGTATGTTTTGTATATCGTTTACTACCGTTCGGGCCGACATAATTCAGAAGTCATGTTAGTAAGCGTTCGAGGAGCCAGAACACTTTAACTCGTAAATCCACAACTCAACTTGACGGCTTACATAATGAACTCCTCACATGAGGCTCCCTACTATTGTAGTAGTTGATGAAATATATAGATATAAGTTTTGATCCGAAAGGTTACATGTCCGATATTTGAATAAACTTAGGAAAGTTTATTTGTACATGAAGATTGTTATTAGGGATAGTTTCATAAGTCTTGAATGACCATTTTCTCTTGGTAATATCTCATGGTTTCCTTTTAAGTGAAGTAGATCCAAATTGCTTGTTCATGTTATCGCCTAATTCATTGTTTCATGTTTACGCCTATGTAAGTTGTTATGGTCATTTCGTCATGGCCTAGCCATGACCCTTAGTCCTTGTTTCAAGGTCATGAGACTCAACCTTGGCTCTAGCCATGGTTGTGGTCTTGATTATAGGTCATAAGACCTCTTGGTCTTAGTATATCATAACAATAATAAAGTGACTTTGGTCTAAAATGGGCTGTTAAGATTTTGAAGAATTTTATCACTCGGAAAGCGTTTTCAGGGCTCGAGCTTCTTTATTCCAGAACGAAAACGTCGTTCCGGACAACTTTCGTGTTTTAACTTTTTGATGAATCGGACCAGAAGTGGGACTTTCAAAAAGTCAGAATGCGATTCAGTAAGGTTTAGGCAGTTTTGCCGAAAATCTTTGGTAACTTCAAGTGGGCGTAACTTTTGACTCGTATACTCGTTTTAGGTTGTTCAAATTGCTATGGTTTCCTTGTTAAGTCCTCTACTGTAATATGTAATAATAAAATATCATATTTTTACCATTTTGATCAGGTCTTACCAAGAAATTCATTAGTTTGCTTGTTTTAGTAACTTGTTTTAACAATCAATAACAATAACTTATTTTGGTCATTTTTATACATCATGGACATGATAACAAGACAATATATAGCACAAATAATATGTAAATAACATGAACATGATTATTTAACAAGAATCAAGTTAGGGTTTGGCTCACAACTTTTGGCTTTCAAAGATGAAAGGAAGTTAACATGTAAGGATAGGACTTTGATAGACTTGCTTCAACCCTTTTTCACTTCATGCAATCTTTTTACCCTTGGTATTCTTGAAAGATGGATGATGAAGGTTTAGGGGACTTGAGTGGATTTAAACTCAAGAGAAATCACCAAGTATATAAGGTTATGGAAGTGTTTGATGAATGATAACCTAACTAGAGTTTCTACCTTGAACTTGCACTTGAATCATGCATGAAACTAGAAGGAAATGAGCAAAGTATGGAAGGGTTTTGGGGGTTGGAGATGCACGGCACAAAGAAGGGGGGAGGGGGCTTATATAGGGTCTTGAGGAGGTTAGTTTCATGGACTAGTCAACACTTGGTGAGCAAGTTCTACACATGTAAGGATCCTAGAGCACAAGTAAGGAGATTAAGCCACACAAGGGGTGACTCCCCCCCCCTATGGCGGTTCAACATGGATAAGGGGGGTGAGGTGTGCCTTGGATGATATTATCCAAGTTACTAGATGAGTTTTGACTCCGGGAAATGCCAATCGTAAGTGATTAGGCCTCAAAACGTAAAACCGGGTGTCGTAAAATTATGAAACTTTAAAGTATTGTTAGACATGTCCATATGTCCCATAATAAAATATAAAATGAGTGGTAGGTTCCGTTTGGGTGGTAAACCCTGTTAAAAACTGGAAACACGGGTCTAAAATGCGTAATACGTAAAATGTACGAATATTGCGTAAAATTGAGAAAACTAAAATATTACTTTTCTAATAGGTTATAAATGATTTAAAATGACTTATAATGTCTAGACTGGGCTCAGTCTAGTGTCGGTTGGTGTTAAATGTCTTTTAGACATCAAACCGAAAGCCTAAAAATCAAGGAATGACTTATAAAATCAAGGAATGATTTTTGGTCAAAGGAGGAGGGAAAAATTATGTTGACTTTTTCTAATAAGTTTGAAAACTCAAAACGTCTTAGAAACTCGTTTTGTGGTCTAACGGTTAATCGCCCATTCGGTTAAGCGTGCTCATGTGAGAGTAGTACCGACTTGGGTGACCTGCTGGGAAGTCTTTGGTCATGTTTTTCTCAGTCACGATTAATTCTCAAATAAATCATGAGTGTGTCAAACATTTTTCTGATGCGGGGTCACTTAACGCGGTCGAGTTTCGTTGTACGTAGACTTTCTGAATGACGTTTTACCCTAAAACGTGTAATTCCTTAATAACTTTCACGAAAATGATCTGACGAATGTCAAACATTTAATTTGCCATGGAAATGATTTATCACTCGAGAATATCAAATAAAAATCAACTTTCGGGAAAGTTTCGGAAAAATGAATAGTAAAAGTGAATAGTGAAATTTTCCGGGAATGGTAATTAACCTGAAATTGCGAATTGTTACAGTCTCTACCCCTTACGGGGAACTTCGTCCCGAAGTTCTTTGTGTGTCATATGTTGGAGTGGTGTCGATGAAAAGGTGTGGTTACTTATGAGGACTAAAGTCTGGGGTTACCAGTGATGTAGTTTGATTTGTCATTTCAGTGTATGGCGTAGGATGAGGCTTACTTTTATGTAGGAAAGGTATGGTAATAGTCGAATATCAAAGGAAATTGATATAGCAGTCGAATATTAATAGGAATTGAGATAGTAATTGCAATCATAGTCTAGTAGGTAATCGGTTGTGAAGATAATGATGTGATATGTTGGTGAACAGAAGTGTGTAGTGTATGCTTAACATTGATACTGTTAGGTATAGATGTTGAGTTTGCTTTAAAAATCTTAAGAGATTTTAAAAGTTTATGATTGAATGGTATCCTTAGGATCTAAACAGGATAATACTTCTACAGGATGAAGAGAATAATTGATAACTATCCCAAGATAGTAGTTCGGATTATCTCATATATGAAAACTTTCAAGAATGAGATTAGGTAGTACACATAAGGTGTTAAGATTTTGCTGAGTGGTAAAACACTATCGTGTCTCTAGATCGTTTTAATGTATTCTGGTGGTTTATCGTGTTCATGTAGGAAATCAATCTAAACATAACCCTAGTACAACTACTCTCAGTATTTGAAAATTTTAAGTCGAATATAGTTAGTCAGACTATATTCCACTGTCCCTAGGTTAAATATAGGTGACTAGTCTATATTTAGCCAAGGTTCGATAAAATTTTCAAATACCTAAATTAGGTATACTTGTGATATGTCCGTTGCTTTCTTGAAACTGTCCACTAAACAAAGGCGATGTCAAACAATTCAGTTGCAAGTCCCGCCCATACAAGACTTGTAACCTATGTTTTCACATTCCATTGCATAGAAGATAGTACGAGTAGATACGTGTGGAAAGGAAGTTTTAAGTAGCTCTAAAACAGTCCATACTTGGCGAGGATCACGAACTTTTAACAATGAAGGTTTCAGGAGAAAACTTTGATGGATGTAGAGAAAGTTCAGCTTTTGTCGATGATGGATTAGTTTGTCCTTTAGAAATCTCATATTTCTTGTTTGGAAATCGATAGATTGTGATGGGTTTTTGATATCATAAGAAATGATATTGATGATGTGATGGAATAATTCTAGAGACAATTGCACAAGTCACAATGTCTCGGAAGTAGATTAGACCATCGTGTGACTCAAAACATTTGAGAAATGATTAAGACCATTGTGTCATACAATGTCCGGGAAATAGAAAAGACCATTGTAAATAGTTACAATGTCTTGGATATAAAATGTTGGAGTAGGAACATGGTTGGGAGAATGTGGTTGTGTCGAAATGCCATAGAATAGGCATGTGTAGATATGTTTAGATAAAATGATTGAAAATAATTCGAATGTATATATAAATATACTAGTATTTGTTCGTGTAGTGTAAAATGCCTAGTGTGTATATATGAATATACATATATGTTCATGTAGCATAAAATGCTTAATAAGTCCATAATCGTCTGGAGGATGGAAGACACGAAGATCGGAAGGCTATAAAATGTTTTTGCTTGTAGTGTGGTTATAGTTTAGGTCTCAATTAGACCCGTTTCTCTATAACCATGGCTCTGGTACCAATCTGTAACACCCCCAATTCATGGACGCAGCGGAATTCGAACTGGGTGTTACTGGACGGCACAATAGTCACAATAATAGAAAACGAACTCCAATTGAGTCGTTTTAAAAGATTTATCATTCAAATTATATAGATATCAGAGATTACAAAATGAGGTCCCAGATGGTTCCATGTTTAAAACTTACATTAATTGAGTTTTGAATGATAATAAAATTTATAGCCCTCTTGAGTATCCGTGTCCTTCCGTGCCATCCTTGATCGTCATGAACCTGAAATACATGCTTGAGAGGTCAACACAAAGGTTGAGTGGAATTCGTAGAGTTTAGTTAAATCGTTGAACACAATATGTCGTAGTGTGAGCTATAGACTCACACTCATAGTTAGAAAACAAAATCGTTATTTATTTCACTAAGCTCATGCAACCAAAACATTAACATCGAACCAACAAAATTGGCATTATAGAAGCCCTATCGAGGTACTTTTGCCATTATACCGCTAAATCTCAAATATAGTGCATTTGTGTGAACTCATCGTTGTTCAACACAAATGGGATCCGTCAATCCCAATAGATCTATTCACAATATTCGCGCTCACTAAAGGTAGTGACTAATGGTTCATGATATAGGGACTTCGAACATGGCAATCGTTACTTAGTGACAATAAAACATCGTCGGGTAGCATACATTAGAAAGCATCGTGTTCGATTAGAAAAATAATAACATGTATTCCCCCCATGGGTTTGTAAAATAGTTAAACAATAGAAAGTGGGGCTACGAACTCACCTTAAGTTATGTAGTGAGTAGTGAATGTGATGGTCGACTCGCGAAGGTTTCTACGAGCAACCTATAATCGAATGTTGCGACTTAGTTTCGGAGTAAAGAATATGAAGTAGTGCCTATATATATATCTTGCATTAGTCCATGATGTGGTATGATGTATATTGTAAGTCTTTGAAAGAGAGATTTATGAAACATGTATGTTTTGTATATCGTTTACTACCGTTCGGGCCGACATAATTCAGAAGTCATGTTAGTAAGCGTTCGAGGAGCCAGGACACTTTAACTCGTAAATCCACAACTCAACTCGACGGCTTACATAATGAACTCCTCACATGAGGCTCCCTACTATTGTAGTAGTTGATGAAATATATAGATATAAGTTTTGATCCGAAAGGTTACATGTCCGATATTTGAATAAACTTAGGAAAGTTTATTTGTACATGAAGATTGTTATTAGGGATAGTTTCATAAGTCTTGAATGACCATTTTCTCTTGGTAATATCTCATGGTTTCCTTTTAAGTGAAGTAGATCCAAATTGCTTGTTCATGTTATCGCCTAATTCATTGTTTCATGTTTACGCCTATGTAAGTTGTTATGGTCATTTCGTCATGGCCTAGCCATGACCCTTAGTCCTTGTTTCAAGGTCATGAGACTCAACCTTGGCTCTAGCCATGGTTGTGGTCTTGATTATAGGTCATAAGACCTCTTGGTCTTAGTATATCATAACTATAATATAGTGACTTTGGTCTAAAATGGGCTGTTAAGATTTTGAAGAATTTTATCACTCGGAAAGCGTTTTCAGGGCTCGATCTTCTTTATTCCTGAACGAAAACGTCGTTCCGGACAACTTTCGTGTTTTACCTTTTTGATGAATCGGACCAGAAGTGGGACTTTCAAAAAGTCAGAATGCGATTCAGTAAGGTTTAGGCAGTTTTGCCGAAAATCTTTGGTAACTTTAAATGGGCGTAACTTTTGACTCGTATACTCGTTTTAGGTGGTTCAAATTGCTATGGTTTCCTTGTTAAGTCCTCTACTGTAATATGTAATAATAAAATATCATTTTTTTACCATTTTGATCAGGTCTTACCAAGAAATTCATTAGTTTGCTTGTTTTAGTAACTTGTTTTAACAATCAATAATAATAACTTATTTTGGTCATTTTTATACATCATGGACATGATAACAAGACAATATATAGCACAAATAATATGTAAATAACATGAACATGATTATTTAACAAGAATCAAGTTAGGGTTTGGCTCACAACTTTTGGCTTTCAAAGATGAAAGGAAGTTAACATGTAAGGATAGGACTTTGATAGACTTGCTTCAACCCTTTTTCACTTCATGCAATCTTTTTACCCTTGGTATTCTTGAAAGATGGATGATGAAGGTTTAGGTGACTTGAGTGGATTTAAACTCAAGAGAAATCACCAAGTATATAAGGTTATGGAAGTGTTTGATGAATGATAACCTAACTAGAGTTTCTACCTTGAACTTGCACTTGAATCATGCATGAAACTAGAAGGAAATGAGCAAAGTATGGAAGGGTTTTGGGGGTTGGAGATGCATGGCACAAAGAAGGGGGGAGGGGGCTTATATAGGGTCTTGAGGAGGTTAGTTTCATGGACTAGTCAACACTTGGTGAGCAAGTTCTACACATGTAAGGATCCTAGAGCACAAGTAAGGAGATTAAGCCACACAAGGGGTGACTCCCCCCCCCTATGGCGGTTCAACATGGATAAGGGGGGGTGAGGTGTGCCTTGGATGATATTATCCAAGTTACTAGATGAGTTTTGACTCCGGGAAATGCCAATCGTAAGTGATTAGGCCTCAAAACGTAAAACCGGGTGTCGTAAAATTATGAAACTTTAAAGTATTGTTAGACATGTCCATATGTCCCATAATAAAATATAAAATGAGTGGTAGGTTCCGTTTGGGTGGTAAACCCTGTTAAAAACTGGAAACACGGGTCTAAAACGCGTAATACGTAAAATGTACGAATATTGCGTAAAATTCAGAAAAGTAAAATATTACTTTTCTAATAAGTTATAAATGATTTAAAATGACTTATAATGTCTAGACTGGGCTCAGTCTAGTGTCGGTTGGTGTTAAATGTCTTTTAGACATCAAACCGAAAGCCTAAAAATCAAGGAATGACTTATAAAATCAAGGAATGATTTTTGGTCAAAGGAGGAGGGAAAAATTATGTTGACTTTTTCTAATAAGTTTGAAAACTCAAAACGTCTTAGAAACTCGTTTTGTGGTTAACGGTTAATCGCCCATTCGGTTAAGCGTGCTCATGTGAGAGTAGTACCGACTTGGGTGACCTGCTGGGAAGTCTTTGGTCATGTTTTTCTCAGTCACGATTAATTCTCAAATAAATCATGAGTGTGTCAAACATTTTTCTGATGCGGGGTCACTTAACGCGGTCGAGTTTCGTTGTACGTAGAATTTCTGAATGACGTTTTACCCTAAAACGTGTAATTCCTTAATAACTTTCACGAAAATGATCTGACGAATGTCAAACATTTAATTTGCCATGGAAATGATTTATCACTCGAGAATATCAAATAAAAATCAACTTTCGGGAAAGTTTCGGAAAAATGAATAGTAAAAGTGAATAGTGAAATTTTCCGGGAATGGTAATTAACCTGAAATTGCGAATTGTTACAACTTTTTCGCGTGTCTAAGCATCCTGCATGGTCAGTGTCTGAAAAAGCTATTAGTTCAAAACCAGAATCCTTCGGATACCAGATTCCCAAATGGATGGTTCCCTTTATGTATCGAAGGATTCTTTTTGCCTCATTGAGGTGTTTCTTAGTTGGTTTAGACTGATATCGCGAACACATATAGATAGCAAATACAATATCAGGTTTGCTAGATGTGAGATACATGAGGGACCCAATTATACTTCGGTATTTGGTAGGGTCAACAGGAGTCCCATGTATATCAGCATCTAGTTTTGTGGAATTGGCCATAGGTGTATTCATTGTATCACAGTTTTGCATTCCATGTTTCTTTAAAATCTCAAGAGCATATTTGGACTGATTTAGAAAAATTCCACGGGGTGATTGACGAACTTGTAGTCCTAGAAAGAACATAAGTTCACCCATCATGGACATTTCGAAATTATCTGTCATTAATTTTGTAAAATCCATTGAGTAACGTTTGTTGGTTGAAGCAAAAATAATGTCATCGACATAAATTTGAACAATTAATAAGTCCGCCCCGTATGTTTTTGTAAACAGTGTTGGGTCCACCGAGCCTAGAGAAAAGTTATTGGCCAACAGGAATTTAGATAACTTATGATACCACGCCCTGGGGGCTTGCTTGAGACCGTAGAGAGACTTCTTTAGCTTGTAAACATGATTGGGACGTTCTGGATCAACGAATCCTTCAGGTTGACTGACATAAACCACTTCACAGAGTTGACCATTCAGAAAAGCCGTTTTCACGTCCATTTGGTAAACAATCATATTCCGATGAGCAGCATATGCTAAGAAGATCCGTACAGCTTCAAGTCTAGCTACTGGAGCAAATGATTCTTCAAAATCGATTCCTTCTTCTTGAGAGTATCCTTTTGCTATCACGCGTGATTTGTTGCGTATGACAGTTCCTTCTGCATCTAGTTTGTTTTTCCAGATCCATTTTAATCCAATGACAATGATTCCTTCGGGTTTTTCAACCATTTCCCAGACTTCCAATCTTTGAAAGGATTCAAATTCTTCTTGCATAGACTCAATCCAGTTTTCGTAAGTCATAGCTTCTTTGACGTTTTTAGGCACGGTTTCACATACTGTGAGTGCGTATATGCAAGTTTCACCATCTGTTTGAAGGCGTTGTCTTGTCATAATATGTGCATCTGGATGGCCAATAATTTGACCCAAGGGGTGTTCTCTAGTCCATTTGTGTGTCGAAGGGTGAAGTTGATAAGTATCTCGCAAGTGAGCAGGACCCAAATTGCGTGTAGATGACTCAGCAATGTCGGGGACAGGTGGAGCCAGTGCAAATGGGTTAATGAATGGTTCTGGGTCATGCTCTGCGGTTTGTGGAACTGATAAAGGTATGGAGTCTTCAGCTGATTGTCGTGAGTTGGACCCGATTTGTTCTGTTATTGTAGGGGATACAATTGGAGGACCGTCTCTTCCAACAGTTGTTGTTGTTTGTTGAGGTGTATCAGGTACTTTATGTTGATCAAGATGTGCAGCGGAATTTGGTGGGTCCTCAGATGGACGGTTAACAATCGTATCATCAAACAATGGAGCAAACAAGGTTTCCACTTCTTTACGGGAGAGTGACAATGGTTCAGCAGAAGATTCCGGAAAGTTTAGACGCTTGGATGCGGGTCCTAAGCTGTTTTGCTCAGAAGCCATTTGAGTGAGTTCATCAAAATTAGCATGAATTGTTTCTTGAATTTCCCTTGTACGACGATTCCATATCCGAAAGCCTTTTGAATTTTCACAGTATCCAACAAATATTCCAATGTCAGCCTTTGCTTTAAGTTTACCTAGATCATCACGATCATTAACTGGATAACATAGAGCTCGAAATACATTAAAGTAACTGATGTTCGGTTTCCTTTTGTGAACAATTTGATAACGCGTTTTGTGATGGCGTTTTGTGATCATACAACGGTTTTGAGTGTAACATGCGGTTGAAACAGCTTCCCCCCATAAGTAATCTGGTAATTGAGCATTGATTAACATCGTTCGAGCAGCTTCCACTAACGTTCTGTTGCGTCTTTTGACTACTCCATTCTGTTCGGGTGTTCATGGAATGGATGTTTGATGTTCAATTCCCACTTTCTCAAAATACGACCTTAGAGTTTGATTCTTAAATTCTGTGCCATTGTCAGTTCTAAGAATTCTGACTGTGTTGCGTAGCTGAACTTGTATTTTGGTGAGAAAGGTGATGATCATTTGGGGAGCTTGATCTTTACTTCGAAGAAAATAAACCCAAGTCCAACGGGAGTAATCATCAACAATTACTAAAATGTAGCGTTTACCATTGATCGTTTGAACACGCATTGGACCACACAAATCCATATGAAGCAGTTGTAAAACATGATTAGTACTGTGTTCAGGTTTTGAGGGAAAATGAGCACGGGTACTTTTTCCTTGTTCACAGGCAGGACATAAGTGATCTTTGGCATAGCGGAATCTTGGAAAGCCTTCAACTAATTTGTGACAAGCGAGATCAGTCATCGTTTTGAAATTCAAGTGAGAAAGGAGTTTGTGCCATAACCATGATTTAGTCGTTTCAGCTTTGGATAGAAGATAGATAGGAGATAAAGCGATCATGTCAGACATTGAAATTGTGTAAAGGTTAGTGCCACGCTTTCCTGACATCAGATCATTTCCTTGTAGATCACGAACAAAACAAGTTTTCTCTCGAAATGCTACTTCTAGATCCCCATCACAAAATTGACCGACTGAGAAGAGGTTGTGACCCAAGCCTTCAACATAGTAGACTCTGCTAATTTCAATATTCCCATTCACATAGTCACCGTAACCCATGATTAAAGCGTATTGATCATTCCCGAATCTGACAGTTCCAATAAACTTTGAGACAAAGTTTGCTAACAGTTTGAGATTGCCTGTCATATGTCGGGTGCAACCGGTATCAACAATCCAGAGAACAATTTGAACCACCTGCATCACAAGTAGACGACAAAGATGGAACAGAAGTAACGGTGGAACCCGAAGAAATGGTGGGTTCCTGTTGGTTAGAAGCACAGATATTCAACAGTTTGGGAATCCATTTAAAATTTGGTTTGTATTGTAACCAACGTTGCCAGTTCCAACTAGTTTTTGCTTTATTTTTGGTAAATGCACTAGCTTTTGGCGTGTTCCTAGATTTGTTGATTTCTGCTCTTGGGTTGACTACAACATCATTTGAAACGGTAGTTGGCGTTTTTCCTAAGATAGACTTAGAGGCAGTAGTGGGCCTAGAAGGAATGCCTGATCTACGTTTCTTGTAACGATGTAAGATATTATTAGCTACACATTTAGTATGATCACCAGATAACACACTTTTACGACAAAACACACAAGATGTATTAATATTCAAAACATTCAAAGGTTCAGCATTCGTTACATTAAGATTTTGATTACAATTTGCCAGATTAGAATGTAAATCAGATGCAACATGAGTTTTATTCAAGTTCCTAAGGTGATCTTCTACTTCTTGCACTTCTAGTATTCCTCTTCTACGTTGCCAGAGCCTAGTCTTTTTAGTCTTCTTAATGCTTTTTGGCTTTGGGCTGCTAACGCTCTTAGGGGAAACTAGTCCTGTAGAAGTGGAAGAGCTAACATTAGAACTCTTAGCATGATTACCCTTATTTGTTTTGTCTATTTGAAACATTCCTGGTGCTATCACTGTGGTGTCAACAAACTTTCCTTTTCGAAGTAGCTTAATTTTCTCTTTCAAATCAATGATGATGTGATTTTTATCTTGAATATCAGACTCAAGTAAACCATTGCAATAACGAATGTGATCGCGGTTTTGTTGCCATTCGACGTTTTCAATTTTTAACTCCGCAATTTCTTTTTCATATTGAAGACATTTATTTTTGAGAAAAACATTGTCTTTGCAAAGTTGACAGCTTTTTGAAACATTGTGACTTTGTAGTTGCAATTCAGTTTCAAGACTTTGAGCTTGACACCATTCAAGCCTTTGTTTGAGTTGACAATTTTTGTTAGAAAGTTTGTTTCTCACATCATCACTGTTTTGACGCAACGTTTCATATTTATGTTTTAATGTCTCAGTTTCCTTATTCAGCAAATCAATATCAGCGCAGTAATTATCAAACATCATAGCATTGCTGGAATAGTAAAGATCATTCCTAATGAGAGAAAAAATATCAGCTGTGAGGATTTTTTCCAAGAGTCGATCAGAATCCGTTTTCAAAAATCGATTTTTGCGTTGTTGAACCAAAATTGCATTTTCATTAAGAGAAAACGTTTTGCATTGATTTAACTTCTTTTTGGAGTTCCTGTTCCCAACGAGTAGCACAATGACGCATATTTTGAACTAAAGGCAAAAATTGTTTTTGAAAAATATCTCGCTTTTCGCGCTCGTAAGCTGATTGAAAAGTAGCAATTTTTATTTCCGAATTATGTTCAATTACGTTTTCCAAGTTTTCGATGCCTTTCATGAATGTTTTAAAATAGTCTAAGACTCGACAACGTGTTGGTAAAGGTGTCACAGTACTAGAAGATGGTAATGGACCATTTACTTGTGCCACGGGTTTGACAGGAGCCTCATTGGAAGATGAAACATAAGACTCAGTTACATACCATGATTTCTCAGGTATTTCTCTTGATGGAACAAAAGATTTTCAAATATGAGGAACTTTTGTATAATCATATGGTTTGCAATATTCAACTTGACTCATTTTTTATCGACTCTTTTCTTCAAGTTCTTGTTCTTCCCCAGTATTATATACAATAACACGCACAACATTATTATCCATCAATTGGTCCATACTGTAAAGCTTAGGAATTGTTTTGAACGCAGTGTGAAGAAAAGTTGATCTATAATCGCCAATGGCAAAACCTCTATCGGGTCTTGCTTTTAAAGGAAACTTTTGAATTGTCGTTACAGATTCTCCATGTTTGTAAACGATATTTTGAAATGCTTTAATTTGACGTTCGAGAGTGATATTTTCTTCAATTAAAGAATTTTCTTTTTCTCTTTTTTGCACTTTGTGTTCATAAAATTCCTGTTTACAATTTGACAACTCTGTTTGTGTTTTTGAAAGTTCCTTTCGAAGTTGTACAACTTGTGTATTAAGATCTTTTTTTATCATTTTTCAGTTTGGAAACCAATTTACCGTTTGACTCAATTAAGTCATGCATTTGCTTTTGAAGATTTTGTTCTTTGACATACAATTCCTGAAATGACTTTTCAAAGCACTTTTCACGTTTAACTG
Organism: Artemisia argyi; assembly: GCA_030686995.1. Taxonomy (NCBI): domain Eukaryota; kingdom Viridiplantae; phylum Streptophyta; class Magnoliopsida; order Asterales; family Asteraceae; genus Artemisia; species Artemisia argyi. The sequence goes on from CM060694.1 coordinate 35,196,147, forward strand.
CATTTTGAAAATGTGAAAGTTGTATTTTATAACATTCAATGTCCTTTTTCAAAACTGTATTTGTTTCTTTCAAAACTGTATTTTGCTCGTCCTTTTTGTTAGTAATAAGAATTTGTGCTTGAAGTTGTTTGGCCATGACAATATAGTCAAGATCTGGATCAGAAGAAGGTTCATGTTGTTCAACATGATCATGTTTATCTTGCTCATTAGGATCATCAAATGAAACGACAGTGTCATCATCAAATATAACAACTGTGTTTAATTGTTCATCGTCTTAAGAAGATAAAAATGAGTCGGATGGAACAACTTGCACCTTATCTGATTCAGAAGCAGAGGGTGATGCATTTACTTGTATTGAGCATGTGGTTAGGTCATGTACCTGAGACAAACCATCTGTGTCAAACACTGGGCCTAAATCATTCAACTGGAGTTTCTGCATGTTGGCATAAGCATCACAGCTGCATTGGCTTCAAGATCTTCCATATCATCATCGTTGTAAGTATTAGCGAAGAAACTATTTTCTTGATCAGTGAAAGTTCCTTCCTTTTCATCTTTGAGAGCCATTAGTAATGCCTGCTTGTGAAACTGACTACCGCGGGTTCTCGGTTTTCGACATGCTGTTGCAATATGACCTTTTTCGTTGCAGTTGTAGCACTATATCGCATTCCCAGATTCTGTATTGCCATTTGCCACATTGTCATTTCTTCTCTGAGGAGCACCTGAATTGTTTCTGAATCCCCCATTGTTGTTGAACCTTTGTCCATACCCAAAATTTCCTGAATACCCTCCTGAACCTGAACGTCCAGGATTACGGTTCTGAATCTCAGCTCGACCATCTTGAATGACAGCTTGATTCCTTGTATTTGATGAAGAACGAAGACGGTTGTTGGTTTTGTTTGAGAATTTGCTGAAAGCACGAGCGATAAGAGCAAGTCCTTGATTCAACGTATTTACGTCTTCATCATCATCTTCTATCTGATTCGAGTAGTACATGCTATCATGGCTGTCATATGGAGCAAGTTGAGGAGAAGCCTGTTGCGATGATGATTCATATGGGACCATTTTATGTGAGGTTACAGGTTGTGGGTAACTGAAGTATTTCTGTTCCTGAACATAAGCATGATTAGACATCAGAGGATGTGCAGCATGAGATTGAGCAACGAGTGCTAGTGGATTAGAAGTAGGTGGTGGTGTATATCCTCCTCGTGCAGCTCTATCTTTTTCAACTTCAGATTCATGGTGCTTGAGATAGTCATACAACAAACCATAAGGAGCATCATGAAGATTCTTAGCTTGTCTCACAAATGTCACATACTTTTGCCAATCATAACCCAGACTACTAACAAACTTCGTATTGACAGCGATCCTTGGAAGGTGCACTTCATGTCTCTCTAAGTCGTTGACGACATTGGTGAAACGATGATAGTAAGATTCAAGTGATTCCCCTGGTTCGATCGTTAGTGTATTCCAAGTAAAGTTTAGATTCCATGTCTTCTTTGTTCAGTTGTGTGCCTTCCATAAGTAGATGGACGTGTTCCCACATAGCTTTTGCAGTTGTCTTAGCATCAACAGTTCTGAATATTGGATTTGGTATTCCCTGAAGTATGTAAGCCATAGCATACTCATCTGCTTCACGATGAAGGTATTGTTCAGTAGTGAGTGCTGACTCAGGAACTGGTACAACAGTTGGAGCTATTGGAGGATCAGCAGATGGGTCACCTCCAACGTAGTTAATAGGCCACTGAAACGGTCCTTCAAGGATAACTTGTTTCATGTACTTACCATTAGGTTTCTTGAGTTCTATAAACCTTAAGAATCGACTTGCCCACTGAACATAATTACCCGGTGTAAGCATTGGTGGAGTGTCAATAGATCCTGCTTCATGTCTGGATTGTTGAGTTGAAATGACCTCACACATCCTGTCAAACCAGTGAGTCTGTTTGGATGGAAGTTGGCCTTGTTGTTGTGGCATTGGATAGGATTGTTGTATTGGAACCATCTGATATTGTTGCATGAGAAGATGTTGTTGTGAGTAAACCGGTTGTTGATAATATTGTGGTGATTGTTGATACTGTTGCTGTTGCTGATGATACTGTTGATTCTGATGTTGCTGAGGATGGTTAAAGTTGTAGTACGGTGGTTGAGACATAGTGAAACACTTGTGTGAAAAGATGGATCTTGTAGAAGGTATAGGTTTAGCCAAATCTCGAAAATTTGCACAAATTGTGATTGCGAAACCTTTGACTGAAGTGATCTCAAAACTTTGTAATAAAGTATTTCTCGAAACTTTTGAACCTTGAGATTGCGAAACTAAGAAATTTTGAAATTAATTTGCGAAACTTAGTGGCAGCTTGATTCTCGAAACTTGTGGAAAATGAGTGTTATCGCGAAACTTTAGAAGTTTGCGAAAAGTGTGATTTCGAAAAATTGGAGATTTTCGAAAACACAAACTCACGTACAAAATTTTGAAATTATCCAATTTTGAAATTAATCCAAAAGTCGAAGTACTATTCTTTCTTATACAAGAGAGAAAATACTGAGTTCACAATCCGTAAGTCGAGAGGAAGCAATCTACAGAGATTTCGAAACTTGGGCTGTGTAGTGATTTCGAAACTTGGGTAAAGATTGTTTTCAAGGAACGCAAACCAAAAACTCGTTTTTATTTAAAGATTCTTGTACTTTTAGGTATAAAATGAGGAGATCTTTAAGAAAATTGAAAACTTGATAAACTTTCCAAGAATAAGAAAGGATTTTGAAAACAAGTACAAAAAAACCAAATCTTGATTTTTTGATAAAAGTTTGGAACTTTTTTGTTTGTTTTGATTTGTAGCATAAGTTTGTAAGCAAAGATGTGATAAAAACCAAGAAACAAGCAAGAAAGTACTAAAGTTTTAACAAAAAAATGATTTGAAAAAACAAGTTTAAGGGTCGAATTCAATAAAAACAATAACTATACCTTCATATGGCGAATGATACCACTTGTTAGGTGCCCATATTGAATTCACACAAGTAAGAATGAGATAGATATAAGGATTTGGGTGATTATAAGAATGAGAGAATTATGACTGCAAGAGTTTCCTTAATATTTCAAATAACCAACCAAATACAAATGAGACCTAAAGGTTCTATTTATAGGAGGGAAGCTAGGGCAACACTCCTAGCTCCCATCATCTTTGAATTCGTGGGCTTTTATGGCCTTGTGGGCTTTTCACAAGCCTTAGATACATAAAACATAATAAAGTGTTAGTAACTAATAACTAAGCAACCTAACATTTATTACAAATGACCGAGACTTGATAAAATAGTAAAACTTCATTCCCAACACAAAGCGACCGCTCCTTCAGTGCCCTTAAACTAGATGGGATCACTAATCTTGAAATCCTTCCAATTACATTCACGCCTATTACTGGATTGTTCATTCGTCCATGTCTGTGAAGCGGTTTCAGCAGCCCTTGCAGCTACTTCAACTCTCTCAATCTCCAAAGCTTCTGCTATACTATCCCTGACCAGCTTGCGGATAGCGGCTTGTGTCATAGTTGATGTTTCCGGTACAATGTTACCGTTCCTTGGCGCGATATTTCTGATAAATCACAATGGGAAAATAACCATGAGAAAAATCATAATAGAAATAGTCACCGTACAAAATGTACACACCCATGACATGTATATATACAACCACGACAAGTATAATTACAACCACGACATGTATAAATACAACCACAACATGTATAAGTACAATAACAATAAAGAGCAACCACGAAACATCATAAATATAATCACAACACATGAATATAATACATGAAAATTTCGGCCTACATGGACCGATATAATAGATAGCACAACCATTCCAACATAGTAGAGTCATACTTGATACATTTGTTTGTACAACAACCAAAAGACAACAAGTTCTTTAAACTATGTCCCACACCTCGGGACTAGGAAAATAGTAAAAGCTAACATAATACAAGTCTATGCCTAGGCTCCTCCGGGTGCTCCACTAGGTGCTCCAGATGCTCCAAGTCCTCCCCTAAGGCGGCGGATGTCCTAATCCATCGCAACAAAAATCTCCTCTAGGTGCTCAACTCGGAGCTAGACAGCAGCCTCCTTGTTCTCCACAACTGTCAACCTATCCTGAGCTAAAGCTAACTGATGTGCCTGCTATCCTTGTGCCTCCTGGGTCATCTGTACTCTATCACGTATCTCTAGCAACTCATCCCTCAACTGCTCAATCTGCTCATGATGCTCCATCTGTCGTGTCTCTAGCCCATGATAAGACACATCAATACCAACTCTACCTAAGACTAATCCCTCCACCTCCTCTTCAACTACCTATGGTCGACTAGTGAGGGTCTCATCTACCTGATATCTCAACCTATCAATCTGCCCCTGCTAGTCTCCTAACTGGGCATCCAAAGTAAGAGCAGTAGGCCCTCTCGCGGCAGCTGCTCGAGAGCTCTCACCTATGTGATATAGTGGGGGTGGTGGAAGGTCTGAAGTCTCAGTAATGGGTGATGCTGGGATAGTGGACCTCGCACGCTTCTTGAGCAGCAAATGTAGAGTAGGTGTAGGAGTAGTGGTAGGTGTAGCAGATGGTGGAGGTGATGTATGAACAGCGGGAATCCTAGGAGTAGGGGTAACAAGGCGTACACTCTTCCTAGCACCTATGATCGTCTTGCGACGGGGAAACATGAGAATCGGTTTTGGGTGAATAGAAGTAGTAGGTGATGATGGATCTAAAGGTGCAAGTGTAACTGCTGGTGGTGCAATAGGAGAAATCTGGGGAGCAGGAGCAACCTCGTCCTCCTGGAAGGGCTCAGTGTCCTCACCCGATGCCAAAAGTGGCGACAGGGGTGCTGGATGAATGGGTGGTATAATAGCAGTGAAAGACATAACGTCCTCAATGTCAATGTCTGAGGAAAGTATGATAAAGCTCGAGTCTGAAGACATGTCTCTGTGACAATCAATGTGGAATGAAATGAATAACCCGCGTAATGAAATCACCTAAGATAATAAATATGCACTTATGATGTAATGATGAGATGCTATGATGATGTGGTTATAGTCTAGGGTCCAAGATACATCCTAGTTTGCTATAACCTTAGCTCTGATGCCAATCTGTCACACCCTGAATATACCTGAATGGCAGCAGAATGGAATACCTGGGTGTAACGTCCATAGCATCACATTCAAGGTTATATTGAACGACCTAAAGTGTCGTTTTGAAAATACATCGTTTGTTTTATTTAAAACATTCAGAGTTACAAAACATAGGTCCCAAAAGCTTGAAAAGTTTGCGGAAATAAGTTTGGTATAATCAAACGATATTATAAAAGTGCATGAAAATCCAAAATGAGACGCATCATCCTCGCTACTCAATGAAATGACTCCATGCATGCCTTGAAGGATATGTCTTAGTTACCTGAAAATACATTGCTAAAACGGTCAACAATAATGTTGGTGAGATTCATAGGTTTATAAAATGATATGTTATACGGTAACCTAAAGTATAAGTGCATGAAAAAAGTCACGTGAAAAATAAAAATAGTACAATAGCCCTTAAGCTCATGACCCCGAAGCTAGACTGATGAAGTATATGCCCCTCCAAAGTGTTCTGCCAAACACTCCAATATGACAGAAATGCAATGCATCCGTTTGACTGTTGGTATAACTGTAACAATTCGCATTTTCAGATTAATTACTATTCCCGGAAAATTTTACTATTCACTTTTCACTATTCATCTCAGAAATTTTTATTTCATATTCTCGTAAGTTAAACTATTTTAACGATAATCCGAGAGTTTGACGCTCGTCGGATCATTTCTGCAAAAATCACAAAGCCGTGTCCGAGATTTACTTTTAGGTTTAAACGTCCTTCCAGCTTCCCGATATATCCATAAAACATTATAAACAATAGAAATATGATTTTCTATCATTTTATGACAATTCCAAAAGTTTTTGAATTTTACGTTTTTCAGTTCAGCGTTTTACGCGAATTGCGCGTTTTAGACCCGTGTTTCCAGTTTTTAGCAGGGTTTTAGCACCCGATAGAACCTACCACTCATTTTATATTTTATTATGGACTATATTGACATGTTTAACCATACTTTCAAGTTTCATATTTTTACGATACCCGGTTTTACGTTTTAAGGCTTAATCATTTACGGTTAGCATTTTACGGAGTCAATATGCACAAACTAAGCAAGATAGCACCAAGACTCATCATCTAGTCACCCTTATCCACCTTGAACCGCCATTTAGGGGGGGGGGAGTCACCATTTTGTGGCTTGATCTTGACCATTGATCTCTAGGATGTTTACAAGTGTCTAAACTAACCATGGTTAAATTCTAACCCAATATATGGTTAACTATTTTTCCTACCCTATAAATACCAAGCTAAAACACATATAAATCTTGCACCACACCTTCTTATAACCTTCAAGTCCTAAAACCTAAGGCACTTTTCTTATATTTTGTAAGAAAGTTAACTAGTTTTTGAAAGAAAACTAGTGTTTGATCTTCAATCTTGGAAATTTTCTAAGAAAAGTTGTTATAACTTTAAAGTCTCCAAAAAGACGTCGTTATAATCTTCAAATAGCTTTGGACTTCAAGAAGGCGTCGTTATAATCTTCAAATAACCTCGGTTTATCATAGATTGCAAAGGAGGAAAGCTTATTCAATCAAAGTCCTAGTTCTTGTCCTAGTTTCCCTTTTTCATTAAGGCCAAAAGTTGTAAGCAACCCTAACATACTTTCTTGCTTAATTATCATTTTCATGCTCTTTGTGTTCCTTTCATGCTATATATGTTCTTGTTATTGTGTTCATGATGTTTAAAAATGGATAAAACAAGTATTGGTATACATATGTTAACTTATGACAAGTAAACAAGCAAACTAGTGATTTTTATGGAGAACCACGACCAAAATGGTATAACTTTGATATTTGACACTTACTTAATGTTAAAGAGGACTTAACAAGGAAAACATAGCAATTTGAATCACCCAAAACGAGTAACCGAGTCAAAAGTTATGGCCATAAGAAGTTAGCGAAACCAAAACGGCAAAACTGCCTAAATAGCATTCTGATCAAATTTTGATTTTGAAAGTCACCCTTCTGGTCCGATTCATCAAAAAGTTAAAACACGAAAGTTGTCCGGAACGACGTTTTCATTTAGGTACAAAGAAGCTCGAGCCCTGAAAACGCTTTCCGAGTGATAATTTTCTTCAAAATCTTAACAGCCCATTTTAGACCAAAGTCACTATATTATAGTTATGATTTACTAAGACCAAGAGGTCTAATGACCTAAAGCCAAGACCACAACCATGGCTAAAGCCAAGGTTGAGTCTCAAGACCATGGAAAAATGACCAAGGTCACGGCGAAGCCATGACTAAATGACCATATAAACATACTTAGGCGAAAACATGAAACAAGGAGTTGACGATAACTTCAACAAACAATTTGGATCTACTCCACCTAAAGAACCATGAGATACAAGTTATAATAAACTTACCCTAATAACAATCTTCATGTACAAATAGACTTTCCTAAGTTTATTCAAATATTGGACATGTAACTTTTCGGATCAAAACTTATACATTTGTTATCAAATGCTACAATAGTAGGGAGTCTCATGTGAGGAGTTCATTAAGTAAGCCGTCGAGATGAGTTGTGGATTTACGAATTAAAGTGTCCTGGCTCCTCGAACGTTTACTCCATGACTTCTGAATTATGTCGGCCCGAACGGTAGTAAGAGATATACAACTTATACATGTTTCATAAACCATTTATATTCAAAGACTTACGCTATATACTAAGTACAACATCATGAACATTATGCAAGACATATATGGGCAATTCTTCGTATTCTTAGACGTTACTCCAAACCTAAGTCGCAACGTTCTATTATAGGCTGCTCTTAGTGACTTTCACGATTCGACTACCACTTTGATTTCACATCACTTAAGCTTAAGGTGAGTCATAGCCCCTACTCTTTTCATACTTGTTTTAACTCTTGGGGGGGGGGGGGGGGGGGATACATGCTCAACTACTTGCTTACTTGTACAAATACTCTTAAACATTTATACTTGATTGTGTTATACTTGATTGGCGTTATACTTGATTGGCATTATACTTGATTGCGTTATACATACTTGTTACACTATACTTGCTTAATTTAAATTCAAGATTCGTATTTACGTGCATACATAATACTCTATACTGTCGGAGAGGTATTGGTAGTACTCATGGGAAGATGCCCCCTACCCTTGTGTCTATACTTGACCTTGGATGACGTAGTACTATTTGGGAAGATGCCCCCGCCCTTGTGTCTATTCTTGACCTTGGGTGAATATAATCTGGTGCATTGTATAAACTAACTTTTAGCAGTGGGTTGTGGACACACAGGTTGCAAGTCTCTTATGGCGGGACTTGCAACTGAGTGGATTCTCAATGCCTTTGCTGTGTGAACATTCTTTAAGGCTTTTCAACTATTTTAAGACAAACTCTATGAACTCACCAACCATTGTGTTGACACTTTAGCATGTTTATCTCAGGTCTGTAAGGGGATAGCTGTTGCATGGAGCATAGAGTCGCTTGGCATGTTTTGAAGACTTATGCTTTTATCTTTACCATTCGATTTGTCTTAAAACACTTATGTATTGTATTATGGAACTCAAGTTTGTATTTCGGATTTTATTAATCGAATGGTCACTTTTCAAAACGTCTCATTTAGAGTTCGTTTTCTATACCTTGTACTTTGTATTATGAAGTAGCACCCCTGTGACACAGTCTTCCGCTGCGATATTTTGGGGGTGTTACAGATTGGTACCAGAGCCTTGGTTATAGAGAACTAGGTTGCATTTAGTGCCTAGACTATAACTGATATAAACATTAAGACTCTTCTCTTTATTTTGCCTTACACACACTTCATGCGCATATGCTTATTGCAAATTGTTTGTTTAGAAGAAACCCCAGACAATAGTCAAGTCATCAAAAATTTAGAGCTAAGTAATAATTGTTTATTTAACTTAATCTTATGACAGTTCTTGTTTGATAAGACATAAGATTAAGTTAAATAAAGGTTATTAGTTTCCTGTAGAGATTTGATGATTTGCCTTACACTTACTTTATATGATTCTAATACCTAGAAGTGGTTCATATGTCCTAGTACGACACTCAAACCTTTCTACAAGCGCGACTAGTCCATTTCGTCATACCCAGACTATGTTACCCTTTCACAACTTATGAGCAGATGATAGAAAGTCTACCCAATTATGTAGTACCAATTGTTGAGTTATGTGTGCCTGATAAATATGTATACGTGTGAAAGGAAGCAATTATAATTATGGTAGCCAACATAATTATAAATGCGTCACGACTCACGTAGACATATGTGACCATGCTTACATTAATCAACGATTGACTCAAAATTGACAAGATTTAAGACTAAGTAGTCTAGGAATACCACCTCATATCTGACGTCGACAAAATGTCCCTCCTTGTAGATATCATGGCACCAAAGAGAGTAACTCGTAGCACTAGCCGAGGTGGAGCAACACCAAGAGGTGGAAGAACTGGTGGTCGTGGAGGTAGAGGAGCTGCTCACGACACTAGTAACCCTAGTAATGATAGTGGAAGAACTGGTGGACGTGGAGGTAGAGGAGATGCTCACGACACTAGTAACCCTAGTAACGATGGTGGAAATCCAGATGTCTCCACCATTATTGCCCAACAACTACAAAACCTACTTCCCACTATAGTCACACAAGTTGGCAATCACATGAACAATTCGGGAAACCATGGAAGCATAAATGACGCTACAAATGATGGAGGAAGGAATAACAACAACAACCACAACAACAACCATAGGACTAGATGTACGTATAAGGAATTTACGTCATGCAAACCAATTGAGTTTAATGGCAAAGGAGGTGCATTGGCATATACACGATGGGTTGAGAAAATGGAGTCAGTGATCGATATCAGTAACTGTGCAATCCACCAGAGAGTGAAATATTCTGCATGCTTGCTATCAGAAAAGGCATTGACATGGTGGAACATGCAGATTCAAGCAAGGACTAGAGAAGCAGCTGTAGGCATGACATGGGACGACTTTAAGGGACTACTGAAGGAAGAATACTGCCCGGTTAATGAAATGCAAAAACTAGAGGACGAGTTTTGGCATCACTCTATGGTAGGGGCTGGTCATGCAACCTACACAGATCGGTTTCATGAACTAGCTAAACTAGTTCCTCATCTGGTTACCCCTGAAACCAAAAGGATTGAGAGGTACATTTATGGCCTTGTTCCCGAGATTCGTGGGATGGTGAAAACAACCGAACCTCCCACAATTCAGAGTGCAATATTAAGAGCAGGGACCCTAACAGATGAGATGGTTAGGAATGGAACTTTGAAGATTAGTGATAAAAGGAAGGGAGCAGGTGAATCAAGCGAGCAAAAGGGTACAATGGTTGATAATAAGAGAGCAAGAGGATTTGCGGCAACAGTTTATGATCAGGGAAAGTATGAAGGTCCACATCCTAAGTGTAATAAATGTGCTTATCATCATCCGAAGTCTGAGCCATGTCGAGTGTGTACAAAATGCAAACAGTTGGGTCATTTTGCAAATAGGTGTGGAGCACCGGTGAATGCGGGCAATATAAGAAACAACCAAAAGACATGCTTTGAGTGCAACAGCCCAAACCACTTCCGAGATACTTGTCCTAAGTTAAATAGGGCACAGGGACAAGTGCTGGACAACCCAACTTTAGCCGTTATGCTTGAAGAAAATAACCCAAACCGTGGATACAATGTTAGTCCACCTCGGGGTCGAGCATACTATTTGGGTGCTAAGGAAGCCCGCAATGCGTAACGGGTACGTACCTTATACTACCATATTATTCTATTCTAAATCTAGATTTATTATGCCGCTATTAAGATAAGAGACTTAGACACACTAAACTTCGGGACGAAGTTTCCTGAAGGGGTAGAGACTGTAACAATTCGCATTTTCAGATTAATTACTATTCCCGGGAAATTTTACTATTCACATTTTACTATTCACTTTACTATTCACTTTTCACTATTCATCTCAGAAATTTTTATTTCATATTCTCGTAAGTTAAACTATTTTAACGATAATCCGAGAGTTTGACGCTCGTCGGATCATTTCTGCAAAAATCACAAAGCCGTGTCCGAGATTTACTTTTAGGTTTAAACGTCCTTCCAGCTTCCCGATATATCCATAAAACATTATAAACAATAGAAATATGATTTTCTATCATTTTATGACAATTCCAAAAGTTTTGGAATTTTACGTTTTTCAGTTCAGCGTTTTACGCGAATTGCGCGTTTTAGACCCGTGTTTCCAGTTTTTAGCAGGGTTTTAGCACCCGATAGAACCTACCACTCATTTTATATTTTATTATGGACTATATTGACATGTTTAACCATACTTTCAAGTTTCATATTTTTACGATACCCGGTTTTACGTTTTAAGGCTTAATCATTTACGGTTAGCATTTTACGGAGTCAATATGCACAAACTAAGCAAGATAGCACCAAGACTCATCATCTAGTCACCCTTATCCACCTTGAACAGCCATTTAGGGGGGGGGGGGAGTCACCATTTTGTGGCTTGATCTTGACCATTGATCTCTAGGATGTTTACAAGTGTCTAAACTAACCATGGTTAAATTCTAACCCAATATATGGTTAACTATTTTTCCTACCCTATAAATACCAAGCTAAAACACATATAAATCTTGCACCACACCTTCTTATAACCTTCAAGTCCTAAAACCTAAGGCACTTTTCTTATATTTTGTAAGAAAGTTAACTAGTTTTTGAAAGAAAACTAGTGTTTGATCTTCAATCTTGGAAATTTTCTAAGAAAAGTTGTTATAACTTTAAAGTCTCCAAAAAGACGTCGTTATAATCTTCAAATAGCTTTGGACTTCAAGAAGGCGTCGTTATAATCTTCAGATAACCTCGGTTTATCATAGATTGCAAAGGAGGAAAGCTTATTCAATCAAAGTCCTAGTTCTTGTCCTAGTTTCCCTTTTTCATTAAGGCCAAAAGTTGTAAGCAAACCCTAACATACTTTCTTGCTTAATTATCATTTTCATGCTCTTTGTGTTCCTTTCATGCTATATATGTTCTTGTTATTGTGTTCATGATGTTTAAAAATAGATAAAACAAGTATTGGTATACATATGTTAACTTATGACAAGTAAACAAGCAAACTAGTGATTTTTATGGAGAACCACGACCAAAATGGTATAACTTTGATATTTGACACTTACTTAATGTTAAAGAGGACTTAACAAGGAAAACATAGCAATTTGAATCACCCAAAACGAGTACCCGAGTCAAAAGTTATGGCCATAAGAAGTTAGCGAAACCAAAACGGCAAAACTGCCTAAATAGCATTCTGATCAAATTTTGATTTTGAAAGTCACCCTTTTGGTCCGATTCATCAAAAAGTTAAAACACGAAAGTTTTCCGGAACGACGTTTTCGTTCCGGAACAAAGAAGCTCGAGCCCTGAAAATGCTTTCCGAGTGATAATTTTCTTCAAAATCTTAACAGCCCATTTTAGACCAAAGTCACTATATTATAGTTATGATTTACTAAGACCAAGAGGTCTAATGACCTAAAGCCAAGACCACAACCATGGCTAAAGCCAAGGTTGAGTCTCAAGACCATGGAAAAATGACCAAGGTCACGGCGAAGCCATGACTAAATGACCATATAAACATACTTAGGCGAAAACATGAAACAAGGAGTTGACGATAACTTGAACAAACAATTTGGATCTACTCCACCTAAAGAACCATGAGATACAAGTTATAATAAACTTACCCTAATAACAATCTTCATGTACAAATAGACTTTCCTAAGTTTATTCAAATATTGGACATGTAACTTTTCGGATCAAAACTTATACATTTGTTATCAAATGCTACAATAGTAGGGAGCCTCATGTGAGGAGTTCATTAAGTAAGCCATCGAGATGAGTTGTGGATTTACGAATTAAAGTGTCCTGGCTCCTCGAACGTTTACTCCATGACTTCTGAATTATGTCGGCCCGAACGGTAGTAAGAGATATGCAACTTATACATGTTTCATAAACCATTTATATTCAAAGACTTACGCTATATACTAAGTACTACATCATGAACATTATGCAAGACATATATGGGCAATTCTTCGTATTCTTAGATGTTACTCCAAACCTAAGTCGCAACGTTCTATTATAGGCTGCTCTTAGTGACTTTCACGATTCGACTACCACTTTGATTTCACATCACTTAAGCTTAAGGTGAGTCATAGCCCCTACTCTTTTCATACTTGTTTTAACTCTTTGGGGGGATACATGCTCAACTACTTGCTTACTTGTACAAATACTCTTAAACATTTATACTTGATTGTGTTATACTTGATTGGCGTTATACTTGATTGGCATTATACTTGATTGCGTTATACATACTTGTTACACTATACTTGCTTAATTTAAATACAAGATTCGTATTTACGTGCATACATAATACTCTATACTGTCGGAGAGGTATTGGTAGTACTCATGGGAAGATGCCCCCTACCCTTGTGTCTATACTTGACCTTGGATGACGTAGTACTATTTGGGAAGATGCCCCCGCCCTTGTGTCTATTCTTGACCGTGGGTGAATATAATCTGGTGCATTGTATAAACTAACTTTTAGCAGTGGGTTGTGGACACACAGGTTGCAAGTCTCTTATGGCGGGACTTGCAACTGAGTGGATTCTCAATGCCTTTGCTGTGTGAACATTCTTTAAGGCTTTTCAACTATTTTAAGACAAACTCTATGAACTCACCAACCATTGTGTTGACACTTTAGCATGTTTATCTCAGGTCTGTAAGGGGATAGCTGTTGCATGGAGCATAGAGTCGCTTGGCATGTTTTGAAGACTTATGCTTTTATCTTTACCATTCGATTTGTCTTAAAACACTTATGTATTGTATTATGGAACTCAAGTTTGTATTTCGGAATTTATTAATCGAATGGTCACTTTTCAAAACGTCTCATTTAGAGTTCGTTTTCTATACCTTGTACTTTGTATTATGAAGTAGCACCCCTGTGACACAGTCTTCCGCTGCGATATTTTGGGGGTGTTACAATAACTACCACGGATGGAGGTGTCACCCTCAATAGATCTATCCACTCACTCTCGCTTACGCATAATTAACGGTCCATGATAAATGAATAGGAGACTTTAACATGGCAGCTAGGTAACTTAAGCAATGTACATATGATTTGATACTTAGGCCCGTATGAAAATTGGTGCAATGTATTCTCCCTCGTGGGATTTGAAAACAATGATAAAATGTATACGGGGCTATGAAAAGTCACCTGTAGTGATGGAACAATGTACTATGAAATGAACTGAAATAACAAGGCGCAATTCCTAGTCGCAACCTAATATGAATGAAGTATAATCTAATTTAGATTATATATTGATGTTATGAATGCATGTGAATATGTTATCTATACCACTCGTAATTTGAAAATATTAGTTGTTGTTGAAATCCAATGTTTTCCATAACTTGGTAAAATATGTCCAACTAGCGTCGTAAAACTAGTCATGTAATATTGTGTATAAAAATGTTGGTGTTAGAATTCGGCATTTCGAAAACCTAGAATTAATATCTAATAATAGTATTAATAAACCTCTGATCGTACGTGCTTCGACGGGTAAGAAATATGGCTCTCCATTGTCGTTACTTGAAAATATAGTTTTTAGTATGTAGAATATATATTTCTAATAGAGGTTGTCAAAAATATATAGAGTTATCGGGTTATATATGCGAATATCTCGGTTGTTATAAACTCATTTTCTACGTTCTATATATCCATGGTTTCGTATTATAGTGAACTAGTGAATTTTTAATTAGTTGGTGCATTTTATTAATGACTAGTGTCCCATTTTATCCCATAAAAATCGTGCATCAGCATACTATTTTCAGAAAATGTCTATTAGATATACAATCTTGTTTTTGGCATAACTTTTTCTTCGTAAGTCCGTTTTGTTAGAGTTTGACAATCAAATAACACATATTGCGGAAGCTAGGATCAATTATAACACGTATAAAGATAACTAAAACATAAATAAGAACATACCCGATGCACTTGAATAAACCTTGAACTTGTGTAAATTAGATCAATGATAAACCCCTTACCGTTTTGTTTATCAATCTCTTGATAATTACTATAGTGAGTAATTACCTCGTTCTTGTACACACAAACTACCAGCGAATAAAGGTTTATGCAAGTAAACGTAAACACTAATTTTGGAACAACCAAAATCGACCCAAAACCCTTGTGGGTTTGTTGCCGATCGGCCAAGAGAAAAAAGGAGGCAAGAAAAACTTTTAGGGTTAGAGTGTGTGCACAAAAGATGTGAATGTCTAACCCTTGGCCTTGTTTATATACTAGTTGTAATTCTTGGAGGACAAGCAAAGCATGGGTCGACCCTTATGGGCTTGATCGACCGGCCATGCCCCTTCCAAGGGGATTCCGAAACTTTCTTGTCTTCCAAATTACATTCTAGTCCTCGTTCTTTCGTTACTAATAATAGTTAATACTTACGTTTAATAATTAACGATTATTTAGTCCCTCAAGTGTTTATAAATATATATATACGATACATATAACATATTGGTACGCGAAACCAAATTAACCTAAAACGTAATCTAAGAATTTAAAATCAGAATTTGCTTATACGTAAGCAGAAAATAAGCCAAGATAGCTTAAATAGAAGCTATCACTTTAATTTTTTTGTCTTTTTCAAAATTTTCTTTTACAAAACTGATTAACTAATAATTTTAGATAACTTTTGTAAAGAGGCTTGTTATGAGACTCAAGAATAAGCCAAGTGTGAGCTTAATTTCTTGACAGCTTATTGAAGATGGCCTTTGAGTTGGATAATGAGCTTAAGGTGTTATCAAACAAGCTATAAGCTGAGAAATAGAGAAACAAATGACTAGGCACAAGCTCAATGTTCCACAAGCAAGTCAAGTTAACAATTGAAAGCTACTGATTAAGCTAAAACATCAAAATAAGCAATCCTAAACAACTGCTCAGAACCAATCAGGCCTCAATGCACAAGTGCAGCCTGTTGTGGGCCCCACAGGGGTGAACCAGGGTCCAGGGCAAATGGTGAACTAGAAAGCCTGATAGAAGGGCTACCCAAAACACCCAAGACAAGGGCAAAAGCTCAAGATTTGAGCTTGTGGTGAACCAGGGAAGTTGGGTCTGTGAGTCAACTGAATTGAGGTCCAAACAGTTAAACTCAGGGACTAAAAGCTCACAAGAGCTGTGACAAGCATTGATTTTTAAAATATAAGTTATAATTATCCTACAAACTAGTGAATTAAACTTAAATGACAACACTAATAAGCTTACACAAGCTTATGACCACAACAGTGGTGAAATGTACAAAATGGATGAAATAAGCAGTCTACTAATTAAGCTAAAAACACAAATCACAACCAAACACAAGCAAAAGTCTAATGATGCAAGGTTAAGTACTTGAAAGCAATCACAAGCCAAGTTTGGTGACAAAGGAGCAAATATTTAAACATGCTCAGTTGAATGCTGATGCATCAACTAAAGTAAGCAGAAACTAGGTACTTTGGTGTGCAAAATTAAGATAGCATATAAGATCTTAAGTGCAAAACAAACTTCAATCATCCAAGTCAACCTAACATGTTACCTTAATCACCCAAAATCAGTTAAGATTGCCAAGATATGAGCATATGAGAGTTAATTGAAAAATGGGTCACTGGTTGCTCAGGGGAGATCCAGGCCCTGCAGCTCCAATCACAAGCTTGCACAAGCTTCAAAAAATTTCTAAAAAATGTAACGATTATAGGTCTCAGTAGACTAAGTGGTAGGGTTTAAGCTCAACAATTTTCAAAACTTGAAAACACCCACAAAATTCAGAACAATTCCCACGAAAAGTGAGATTTTCACTAAAATTGCAATTTTGACTTTCTAGGTTTCTTGCACAATGTTGACTTTAGTGAACTTTTACCTAATCCAACTACCTAATTATGTTACTATGATCTAGTATCAAGCTAATTTATGCTAAGTTACCCTATTATGTAGCTACTGGGTTGATTAAGTTATCTAAAATGTATAACAGTTAAGCCACAAACAAGATTAGAAGAGACTTTGACTTTTTACTCAAGAAACCACCAATGTAACTCTTATACTATTCTAATCTTAACCTAAGAATGAAATCTAAACAAGCTTTAGTCACTAAAAACCACAAGATGCCAGCTGAACTAGCAGAACCAAACACCCCTTTCAAATCTGAGTTTTGAGTTTTAATAAAGCAAGTGAATTAATCCTGCTATTAAACTACTAGATTAGCTTAAATTACCATGAATTTAACCTAAGGGAACACAGATAAACAACATTTTACACTACCAAAGGCAATAACTGATTATGCTAAAAAGAAAGTGTATCAAAGGGCTTACAAGTCGAACTTCAAGCTGAGATTATAAATCAAGGATTAGACACCCATCCTACTGTTCCCATGAACTCTAAACCTTATTCATTCCATGCCTTTTCTCTCTGCATCAGCAATCCATCACCCTCTTCTGCCTTGTACTTTTTTTTCTTTTCTGATTATATATATATTTTTTTTTTTTTCTTGTTTGACTACTGATAGCTAATGTGAGGATTCAATAAACACACTGAGAACAAGTTTTAATTAAAACTGAAAATGCAAGTGACAACTTGGAATTTAGAGAACTGAAAATGCTTCTATTGATTGATAAAAAGATTACATATCAAACTACTTGCTGAATTGAGAAATTACAATAATGAAAAACTACTACTTGACTAACTATTTTTCTACTTAACTAACTGCCTTCATGGCTTACAAATGAAAAATACTTATACTAATAAAAATAAAAATAAAATACTTGAACCAGGCTTTGTCTTATTTTTCACTTTTGTGTCCCTTGTCTCTGCTTTTTTGCTTGTCTGTGTACCCATGGGAACATCTCAGCTATTGATATGACCTTGCTTCTTCACCTCAGCTGACCTAGGGTTTGTGTTGGTGTTATAAGGGTGTGGGGGTAATAATATGGTTGGGAGTTGACTTTGGGAAGTGAGTGGGATAGGGAGGCTGGTAGGATAGTGGAGAGTGGAGGTGGGGGACATAAATGTTGGGTGTTGCAGAGGTAATGGAGGCTGGGTGTTGGTGATGGCGGCAAAAAGGGTGAGGGTGGGAGGTTGACTTTGATGTTTGACTCGGGCGTTTTTATTAATAAAACGTGGGTAAGGGTTTTGGGCTAAGGGTGGTGTTGGGCCAAGGATGGGCTGGGGGTTTGTTTTGGGTAACTTGGTTTTTGGGTGTAATAAAATTACACAAGGGTCCGTATGGTGTGTATAACATTAAATCACAAGGACCAATTTTGTATTTTTATAATTTTGAAGGACCAAAGTTACCAACAATCCAAAGTACTCCAAGGATCACATTTGTTACACTCCCAAAAGATGAGGGTTACAAAAATGTATTTTCCATTTAAAATTCCCCAGGGACTGATTTCGTCAATTTCCCAAACTGCAGGGACCAAAAGTGTAATTTTCCAAATTTTTACCTAAGGATCAATTTTGATAATATTTGACTTTTAAATGCCTTAGGTTGACTTTCCTTTCAAAACAAATGCGTAGGGACTAGTTTTGTAAATTTTTTTGAAAGTCGGTTGACTAAAACTGCCAATTGTGTAAACTTTGCTCGTTTTTCATTGTTTTTGCTCATTTTGCATCTGAAACGTATAAAATACAATCCCTGGGATATTTTAAGTATTTTGATGCATTTCTGAGCGTTTTCGGATGTTTTGGCAGTTTAAATACGACAAAAATGATGAGTGTTTGAGCACTCATCACATATATATATTTATTTTACATTATTCTCGTTTGTAATGTGTGCAATCCCGAGGTCTCGGGTTCGATACTTGTCATTTACTATTTAATATTTATACGTAACTTTTAACAGCTCCCACTCGTATATCTATTAATAGTAAAATGACATTGGTTGGCGTCTTGCAACACTCCAATGCCCCTAGTTCGACCCGAGCTAGGTTTCCTGGAAAAACCTTTAATGATTCATCATTATTATTAACCTTTCGCTTCTAATACTACATTAATAAAGATGTGAGGTTCTTTATTAAATTCTGTTTCTCGTCTCTTTATGATTGAACAAAATTACCAAAACATCTGAACGTATTCCAGATAGACTTTGGGCGTGGCCACGCAAACATTTTGTCAACCCTACGAGAGGCCCAGTAGTATTAAACATCTGAACAAATCAGAAGGAACGAATTCTCTCTTGACTACAAGAATAACCCATGAACTTTGCAACATTTCTGAAAACAACCCTTATAACTTCCAATTACGGTAAGCGGTAGATTGTCTCACAAAAATGCACTACATCCATGACACTTATCTGGTATCTCAAGTCTGAGGATAACTTTAAATATGATTCTCACAATAAATTTTAAATCATATTGTTGGGATAAGTCCAATACTCAATTCATTGAATATCATGTGAAATTGGTATGACTACGCATCAACATACTTTCAAGTATATCCTTAACCAATACTCAAAATTGTCTTAGTTTAATGATATTCCCATATCATTAATCGACAACGGACTATTTAGAATAATAAATTATTCATGGACCTTAAACATGCAAATATAGGATATATTATTAAGACAATGAATGAATAAGCATAACCAATACTTTATTTCATTAAAATAATAATTGTACATTACATCCCTTATCCAAATACTAATCACAAATGGGCATGAAACTTTCAGCTAATTTAAGTCCTATTCCTTCAGCATGCTTGTAAAGCTTGGTGCCAGGTAAAGGCTTTGTAAATTGATCAGCTAAGTTTTCATCTGTGTGAACTTTGAGCATTTCGATTTCACCTATCTCACCTTGTTCTCTGACATAGTGGTGCTTAATCGGGAAATGTCTGGTGCCTTTCATGATTCCAGGTTCACTGGCAAATGTAATTGCAGCTGAGTTGTCACAATACATTTTTATAGGTCGCTGAATTGAAGGCATAACCCCAAGCCCTGACACAAACTTCCTAATCCAAACAGCTTCCATTGCAGCTTCTGAAGCAGCTATATACTCACTTTCTGTAGCAGACATCGCTAGTACACTATGCTTTCTGCTCCTCCAATCCACAGCTCCTCCATTAATGACAAAAACATAACCAGTCTGAGACTTCGTATCATCTTTATCACCTTTCCAAGAAGCATCGCAGTAACCTGTAACATCAAGTTCTGCAGATGGAGTACCCCCATAAACTAAGAACATCTCTTTAGTAGCCCTAAGGTACTTAAGAATATTCTTAACAGCAGTCCAGTGTTTTTCACCTGGATTCTGCTGATATCGACTGGTTAAATTCTGAGCAAACACCACATCAGGCCTTGTGCTTTTCACTGCATACATTATAGATCCCACAGCCGAAGCATAAGGGACTCTCTTCATGCGTTGCACCTCTTCAGGTGTTGAAGCACAAACTTTCTCGCTCAAGCCATGTTGCTCTTGCATCGGCAAATATCCTTTCTTGGAATTTTGCATATTGAATCTCTTCAATATTTTATCAATGTAAGCACTTTGGCTTAATCCAATTAATCGCTGAGATCTATCTCTATATATCTTGATTCCCAGAATAAATGCAGCTTCCCCTAAATCTTTCATAGAAAAACAACTTCCAAGATATTCCTTAACCTTTTGCAAACTTGGAATGTCATTCCCCATGATCAATATGTCATCGACATATAATATAAGGAAAATTACATTACTCCCACTAGCTTTGTGATATACACATGGCTCATCAAGATTTTGAGTGAATCCATACTTCTTAATTTCACTATCAAATCTCTTATTCCATTGTCGTGATGCTTGCTTTAATCCATAAATGGATCTTTTAAGCTTGCATACACGATCTGGGAATTCTGGATTCACAAACCCCTCAGGCTGCGCCATATAGATGTCTTCATCTAGGCGACCATTTAAGAAGGCGGTTTTTACATCCATTTGCCAAATCTCATAGTCATAGTAAGCGGCTTTGGCTATAAGAATCCTAATAGCCCTTATGTCAGCTACAGGAGAAAAGGTCTCCTCATAGTCAACACCAAAAGTTTGAGTATAGCCTTTAGCTACCAAACGGGCCTTATAGGTATGTACAATGCCATCCATATCAGTATTTTTCTTGTAGAGCCATTTACTCCTAACTAACTTGGCACCCGGAGGTAGGTCTACTTCTTCCCAGACTTTATTGTCTTTCATGGATTGCATTTCCCCATTCATAGCTCCATGCCATTTTTCCTTTTCAGGACTATTCATGGCAGCTTTATAACTTGTAGGTTCATCAAGATCCCCTATCAAGTTGTCATCACACTCCATGTTAAGACATAGACGTGTAGGAGCCTTCACAGATCTAGATGACCTGCGAACGAGAACCACTTCAACTTCAGGTGGAGGACCTAAACTTTCAGGTTCCTCAGGAAGTTGGCTAGTGTTTTCAGAAGGTGCTACATCTTCATGATCGTCTTCCAGATCATATACTCTCCCACTGAATTCTTGAGATATGAGCTCCTTTTCTAAGAAGTCTCCATACCTTGCAACAAAAACTTTGTTTTCAGCTGGGTAATAAAAGTAGTAACCCATAGTTTCCTTAGGGTATCCTACGAAGATGCACTTCACAGATCTTTGTTGGAGTTTGTCTGCTGAGTCACGTTTAACATACGCCTCACAACCCCAGACCTTTAGATAAGACAAGATAGGAGCTTTTCCAGTCCATAACTCATATGGAGTCTTATCCACCTTCTTTGTTGGAACCATATTTAAAATGCGAACTGCAGATTCCAAGGCATAATCCCAAAATGAGTAAGGAAGAGTTGTTAGATTAAACATAGATCGTATCATATCTTGAAATGTACGATTCCTTCTCTCAGATACACCATTTTGTTGTGGAGTATATGGAGAAGTAAGGTGCTGGACAATTCCCTCCTTTGCTAAGTAATCTATAAACTCTTGACTCACGTATTCACCACCTCTATCAGATCGAAGAGCTTTAATCTTCTTTCCTAGTTGCAGCTCTACTTCTGCTTTAAACACTTTGAATGTTTCAAACACCTCATGTTTATGTTTAAGTAAATAAACATAACCATAACGGCTGTAATCATCCGTAAATGTTAAGAAGTAGCTAGCACCTCTCCTTGACACATGTTTAAGTGGTCCGCACACATCTGTGTGAATAAGACCAAGTAGATCATTAGCCCTTTCAATCCTATTTTTAAAGGGTTTCTTAGTCATCTTCCCAGCAATGCAAGATTCGCACTTATCATATGATTCATCATTGATCTTTTCTAAAAGCCCATCATGTTGCAGCTTTCTCATGCGATCCTTGCCAATGTGAGCAAGTCGACAATGCCAAAGATAAGACGAATCCAGACCTTTCTTGATTCTCTTATTGTTGATGCTATACATTGAATTATTTTTAACAAAAGCATTATCATTATCATTCATATCAATTTCAAACACACCATTCACAGCAATAGCATTAAAATAAAAAACACCATTTAAAGAAACTGAAATTCCATTGCTAGAAACAGTATGATGAAAACCAAGGTTCAACAAACATGAAAATGAAATTACACCTCTAACAATTGACGGTGCATAATGACAATTATTTAAAGATAGTACTAAGCCCGAAGGCAACACTAAATCATAAACTCCTATAGCTTCAACTCCTGCATGCGCTTCGTTACCAACGTGCAAGAATTGTTGTCCATAGGCCAGCTTTCTCTCAACTCTGAACCCCTGCAAGGTATTGCAAATATGAATGCCACATCCCGTATCATATACCCATGAATTCAATTTAGGAGTAAGAGTGAATAATTCAATCATAAAGAACGCACCTGATGAACTGGGGTTACCAGCTTCATTCCCCTGCTTCTTGAGTCGCAAGTCATGAATGTAGAGAGGGCAATTGCGCTTCCAATGGCCCTTTTCATGACAATGGTGACAAGCCTGATCCTTCTTGTTTGGTGGATTCACCTTGTTCTGCTTAGGCTGATTCTTCTTCATCTTGGGTTGAGGTTGATAGGCCATGACCTGCTTGCCTTTATCACCTTTCCCCTTGCCTTTGTTCACATGCGATTTCTTCTGGATTCTCCCCCCATGAATTGCCAACACTTGCGGGGTAGGAGCCTTGACCTTGGCTGGTAGACTTTTCTCATAATCAACAAGCAGTGCGAGTAATTCTGAGACTGTCTTCCTCGAGCAGTGCATGTTGAAATTCTGCACAAAACCAGCAAAGTCCTTGTTAAGAGCCCTGTTGATCAAGTGCACTTGCACATTCTCAGGGTAACCAAATCTAATTCTGTGAAGCTGGTCAAAAGATTCCTTCATCTCAGTCACATAATCTTCAACTGGTTTACCATCACCATGCTTGCAGTTGTGTAGCTTGTCCAGTTCATCATACAATTCAACTGCGGGAGGTTTCTCATAAGATTGCTGAAGTACTTCAAGCATATCTTTTGGGAAAAAGTACTCAAACTTCTTTTGTAACTGAGCACTCATGCTAGTGAGCATTAAACAAGCAACCTCATTAAACTTAGCATGTTTCTCCCTCCACTCCGCCTTAACTGCTTCTGCTGCAGTAGCAGCAGGCTCAGCTGGGCATTCATCGGTCAAGTAATTGAGCTTACCGGTCTCTCTCAAGACAATTCTAAGCGAGCGGTGCCAATCATTGAAATTCTTTTCCAGTCAATTTTTCTCTCTCAAGATGACTCTTGAAAGCAGAAATCACAGATGGGGTATCGGGTTGAGCCATATCTACAGATAAAAGTTCAAACATTAGTATTTTCGATAATAAATATCTTCAAGAAAATAAAATACCCAAAGCTATATTCATATAACCACCAAAATTTTCTTGAAAACCTAGGATCTAACTTTACATAGTTCCACCACATCAGTTGATCTGCTAGTGGTGAAAGAACAAAAGATAGTAATATGTCGAACAATAATTGGCAAACAAGATTTCCAATTCCTAGATCATTATGGGAATTACATCAAATTGATTCATCAATTTGCCTTGTAAGCATGTTTCATCCCATCTCATGCCTTAAGTTCTAGGTCTCACGCACAACTTAATTAAGTCGTCTACCTTAGAAACTGTAAAATTACAATTATGGTCTCACGCGTTAAAAGAATTTTACCTTGTTATAGTAATTTAGCCTAGGTCTCACGTTTACTAAATTAAAATTCCAAGTGTTCCTTATAGATAGATGGCATGTAACTTAAATTATAAGGGTATTCAATTTTGATGTGTAAATCAAAATATGTATAAAGATGCATGCACTCATCTTTATAGCATAAGTTTTCAAAACCTTTTTATTACCAATTCGTGAAATTAATACACAAAGTTTTACTTGAGGTTTAAAAAAACCCTAAGATGACTTTCTACAATTATGATTTTAAAAGTAATTCGTTTAAGACATATTCAAGATTGTGATAACCAAGGCAGACTCTAAGGCTCTTTTCTAAGCCTTCAAATCACGGTTATGAATATCGTCTTAAAGGACTTAATTTTAAAAGCATATTCGTACAAAACATCAATCAAGCAAAATTTTATGGATTCAATCTCAAAATTATGTAATAAAGATTCAATCTTTATTACTTTAGGGTTTCACCATTATTAGTCTATATTATTTTCTTTTATGAAAATCACCCTTTTTATTGCTTACAACAAGTCAAACAATTAAGAAAACAATAAAAACAAGTAATTAAAAGAAAAATAAAAAACTAATAATAATAACGTGAAACAATTAGCCACATGCAAACCTTGTTAAAAAGATCCTAATAAAATCAATTCTAGGTATAATTATGCATGTAATCAACCAAGGCCTTCTCCTCTTGATGGAGGAGAGTCACATACATTGACGAATCAATTGCGTAGGCCAAAGATGATAAACACACCACATAGCATATAAATTGATTTTAATATATATATATATTGGAGTCTTCCCCAATTTTAGATCTATTTAAAACATGTGACAAATAAATAAAACAAACAAGATCCATGACTAACATGCATGTTTCGTCATGGAATAAACCTAACAATTAGCACATAGGTCACAAGTATGATCACATAACCGGCTAAAGACCTAGGGTTTCTATGTGATTACAATTTAATCAAGAAAACCACAAACCCTAATTAGGGTTTTAAGTGGAAATCGACCCCCCCCCCCCCAAAAAAAATTAGGGTTAGGGTGCAAATTTTTATAAAATAATTTAAAGAAAACCCTAGAAAAAACATGTATCTAAATCAATTAAAGATCCGATTTTTATTACGTTTTAGTAATCAATTACATGTTATACATGGCTCGTGATGCCACTGTTAGAGTTTGACAATCAAATAACACATATTGCGGAAGCTAGGATCAATTATAACACGTATAAAGATAACTAAAACATAAATAAGAACATACCCGATGCACTTGAATAAACCTTGAACTTGTGTAAATTAGATCAATGATAAACCCCTTACCGTTTTGTTTATCGATCTCTTGATAATTACTATAGTGAGTAATTACCTCGTTCTTGTATACACAAACTACCAACGAATAAAGGTTTATGCAAGTAAACGTAAACACTAATTTTGGAACAACCAAAATCGACCCAAAACCCTTGTGGGTTTGTTGCCGATCGGCCAAGAGACAAAAGGAGGCAAGAAAAACTTTTAGGGTTAGAGTGTGTGCACAAAAGATGTGAATGTCTAACCCTTGGCCTTGTTTATATACTAGTTGTAATTCTTGGAGGACAAGCAAAGCATGGGTCGACCCTTATGGGCTTGATCGACCGGCCATGCCCCTTCCAAGGGGATTCCGGAACTTTCTTGTCTTCCAAATTACATTCTAGTCCTCGTTCTTTCGTTACTAATAATAGTTAATACTTACGTTTAATAATTAACGATTATTTAGTCCCTCAAGTGTTTATAAATATATATATACGATACATATAACATATATATATTTATTTTACATTATTCTCGTTTGTAATGTGTGCAATCCTGAGGTCTCGGGTTCGATACTAGTCATTTACTATTTAATATTTATACGTAACTTTTAACATGTTTTTATCCGTTCAAGCGGCCATGGCTTCGTTTTTGAAAGTATTTTCTAAATCTGTGGTAAAAAATTAGTCCATACCTACTGAGTTTTCCAGATTTTACAAATAGGGACAGTAGCACATTTATAGTGTTAAAAATGGTTTTCCTAGTTTGTAACTTGTCCAAGTCCATCGCCAACAACTTTACAAATTCTCTTAAACTACCATACACCTTCTTAGGGTGTCATGGGGTCCCTAATGTCATCCAACAAGCAAAATCTCCATGGGTTTACATAATATATATTTTTAAGGCTAAAAATGATATAAAATATAAATGAAGTGGTATAAATTTGCACATGCATGTACATCTAATATAAAAATAACATGAGCTTTGCAAGAATTTGATAAAAATTATGAAAAAGAATTTGGTAAACTTACTTGGATGATAAGGAGATTTTTAGTGATAAAACCCTATTACTTCTTGAGTTTTTATTTCAAAACTCTAACAAGAAGCACTAAATACTTATGAAAAACACATGATCTTGTAGAAAAAAATGTGTTGGTCACTTTGTTTGATCCATGGCCGAACACCACAAAAGAGAGGAAGAGAGAAACTTTTATTTTGATCTAAAAATAATTATGTTGCATGTAGTGAAATAGTTAGGTGAATTGGGGTTTTATATGGTGATTTTTGGTAAGACATGTGTCTTAGACACATGCCAAAACCGGCCACCTAGGGGTGGTGGTTGGTTTTGTGTAATTTTTGTGAAATATTTAGTTTATGGGGTACCGTTTAGTCTATAGTTTGAGCGGTTTAGCGTATTTGGCTACCGGGTTAATTAAAAATAGATTTTTATTGGAACTAACATAATAAAATATCATCATAAAAATTATAACATATAATTTTTGCAAACATTGAGTGTTTTGATAGGTATTGCTTGGTTGGTACAAATATTGTTATTACTTAATATAAATGAAGGTTTAAAAATATAAACTCTTAAAATATAAAATAAATAAGTTTTACCATTTTAGTGGCAATATATATATATATAATGTATAAAAATATTAGTGCCATAGTGGGAATTGTTTGGTGTGTTGATACATTTTATTGATTACTTGTGATTGTTTATTTAAAATTACATATAAGTAATTTAAAATAATATAAAACTTAAGAGTGGAATAGAATGCACATGATGAAGTGATGATACGTAAACTAACCCTAGTCTATGAAATGTATTATGAATGATGTCTTATGATCACATAGTTAACCCTTCCCGGTTATGAAAAATGAATACCCGTAAACCTAGTTTACGTGAAATGATAAATAGTGAAATGATGAATAGTAAATCATGAATTGAAATCTGTGAATATTAAATTGTCGAGACTTGGGAAAATTACCTGAAATTGTGAATTGTGACATATTGTTTGTTTATAATTGTTGTGGATGAATGAATTCGATGTTAGGCTTAAGAAAACTGGCAGACTTCCATTTGGTAACTTGCTTGAACGTCTTAAGAAACATGATAGGAGGTGTACTACGATATTTTGGTTGTATTTAATGCGTAGGTAACTACTAATAAGGCCATGTTAGGAGCTAGTAGTCGGCTTGACCTAGGAAGAGGTAGAAGCTTATAGAGTTAGGGAAGATCGTACACGGCCCTACGAATGGTATTTGTTGGATCGATATACTCTGACCAAACTACTTTGTAGCTTGTAAGGTTTTAACAATCTTGAAAGACTCAAAACAGTTAATATTGAAACAATGATATTACTTTGTAAAGTATGCGGAATCTACTAACACAAAGCTAAGAAGAACTTTTTTAATATTAAAACAACTCTTAAACCTGCCCCTCTAATTACAGGTTCACTAACAATCCCTAACTTTCTCTAAAATCGTTTTTGTAAAACTCTAAGACTCTTAGAAACTTTGTATGACTTCGTACCTCTAATACCATCATAAGGCCCCTTATATAGATAACCTAAGGTCGGTTTACATTATCTACTTGAATGACAAGTAATTATCCCTAACTAATTCTAGAATATTCATACAATATTACATAGTAATCCTTTAATCAATATTGCACTTAAGTCCTTTTTCTTCGAAGTACTTTGAATAATCTTCAATAAGTAGCAGTACTTTGACCTTGATCAGCATGTTGACTATTGAGCAGTACTTTGACATAGCAGTACTTTGACTTCATATCCCAACAATCCTCCCCTAACTTAAACTCCACTTGCTTGTTTTCAAGTTTCTTTTCTTTCTTGGATCTTCAAAATCTTTATCATTCAGGAAAATTGTTTCTTTATCTCTTTTGAATCCTGTATGTCAAAGTGCTCTTGATTATCATCTTCTCAGCAACTCAGCAACATTTTGACAATGTGTACATCAAATCTTTTAAAGTTTCATACTGTTCTCATCACTTCCAGATGTGTTACCTTCTGTGAGAGGTGAATCATTGAACTTTTAATGGATTTTGATGTCTCTTTACCAAAGCCATTAACTCTGGAGTAGCCAATGTTTAGGTTAGAACAACCATGGTACATTGATAACCATATGATTTTTAGCAAGTCATCAACTATCAATGGATTTGAGTAGTCTTTACCAATAGCCGTTTGCTTTTGGACTAGTTAGTTCTTTGATCTCAACCATGGTGAACTAATTACCATAAATGGTTTTTCCACAGCCTTTACCACAAGCCATTTTCTTGTGGGCTAGTCAAATCTTCACTTTTACAGATATGGTGAGTTGAATACCATACAATTTTTAGTAAATTATCAACTAAAAATGGATTTGATTATCACATCAGAGCCGTACCCTCATGATGAGTCAAACTCTTTCTTGTCTGTTAAACATGGTGAGTTGATTACCATTTGTTGTGCAGTACAAGTACTAACACCATGTTTTTCTCCTCAAATCCTTTTACTTCATTTTAAACATCAAAAACTTTTATTTTTATTTTTAAAGGACTTATACTGGTTTTATGCAGCAAGCAGTACTTTGATAAAGTACTGTTTGTCTTGCAGTACTTTGAGAAAAATACTTATTATTCAAAACAAATCATACCAGTACTGTGCAATATTATTCTTCTGATTTAGTCCACCTGATAAATAGCTTAATCACCATAAAAGCTACTTCAGTTTCATCTTCAAGCTCCATTCCATGATCCAACATCCTGAGCATAAGTTCTCTTATAAGAGGATATCTTCTTTCAGCAAACATGTGAATCATGGTACCATCTTCCATCTCAAGTGAATGAACTTCTGATGACTCAAAGAATCTCCATCTTGTTATCTCCCAGTTTTCTTGATCATTCCACAAAGTATCATTACTTGTTTCTTCTGTTTCCCAGATGGTTATCAAATCTCCAAGTAAGATTAATCCCACTCCTGTTGCTTCAATATTCTCATAGTATGTCTGCAATTGCAAGTATAAATTGTATAGATCTTCTCTGTCAATTAAATGCAGAACATCCCATAACATATTAAACACTGTGAAGCTTTCATCTTCTCTGTTGAACATAAGATAGTTCCCTTCTTTTGCTTCAACCTCAGAGAATGAGATAATCTTTGATTTCTTTCCAGAGTCTTCTGTTTTCTTATTCTCAAAATCAACCACTCTGAAATAATTCTTCAGTTCATCAATTGTATCTTCATGTATCATTTTAAGTCTCTTTGACAATTGATCATCTTGAACTGCTTTCTTCCTTTTCAACTTCCTTTTCTCAGCTTGTTCTTTCTTTATATCTTCTAACTTCTTTTCCTTATCAACATCCATGGGTACAAAACTTTCTAAATCTTTCTTAATAGACTCTTGTACTTCATTCCATAGAGCTTTCACTTCTGGATATCTTAATTTTTGTAGATTCTTGAATCCTCTTCCTTTCAAGAAACTAATCATCCAATTTCTTTCTTGAGCAATAGTCATAGGCTTTCTTGTCACAGCAACTGACTTCTTTAGTTCTTCCAAGTACTCTGCATCATGCACAGCTTGTTGTTGTCTAGCAATTTCTTCATTCTTTGCTACCTCTATTTCTCTCAGCTATGCAAGAGTAAACATCTTCTTTTTCTACTTAATCTTCTTTTGCTTCATGATCCCTTTACCTTTGTCTTTGGGATCTAATTCTTCAGATTCATAAGAAGATTCAGAGACTTGTTGTGCAGGCTCAGAAATATGTATACCTCCTGAAGGTCTATCCAAATTGAGCATAATCTGAGCTATAGTATCATCATCACTTTTTGTATGCTCCTTGAATTCTTCTTGCTGGATAGGATTTGAAGGACCAGCTTCATCTTCAAAAGTCTTTGTAGAAGGTCCAGCTGTAGAAGTTCCAATTCCATCAATATCCATAGCAGCAGTACCTTGCACATCAGTACCTTGCATACTAGTACCTTCATCAACAGTACTTTGAACATCAGTACTTTGAAAGTGAGTACTTTGAATCTTTTGTTCTCCAGCTCCTTGCTCAACAGCTTCTTCTTGAACAATATTCTCTTCTTCTTCAATCTTTTTCTCTTGCACAAAGTTCAAAGGTTCTTCTAGATAATGCCAAAGATGAGCATCTTCTGAATATTGAACCCCAGCATCATCTTCATTCAAATTATCATCTTGATTCCTCCCCAATTTAAAAGATGATGACTTCTTATGACTCTTCTTAGATAGAAGCTTTCTTTGCTGATTTCGACCTTTTCTTTTGAGATTGTTTCTTTTCTTTCACATACAGCCTAAAATTCTTCACTAGTGGCCACACAAACCTCTTTAGCCTTCTGAACTTGTTTCTCAACCTTTTAATTTCTGCAGTTTGATGAACCATATCTTTCTTCATCCTCCATAACTCTCTAGTCAAAGCATAATTATCCAAAGGATCCTCAATTCCCTCATCTCCTCCAGGTGTTTGAAACCCACCTGTGGAAGTATAATCATTGGGAGAAGGTACTGGAGTATGCTCTGAAATAGTTCCTTGCAGAGAAGTACTTTGTGGAGAAGTACCTGCAGAAATAGAGTTTTCCCTAGAAACAGATACTAAGGGAGTTCTTTCACTTAAGTCATCAGGCTGTGGTGAAGCAATTGGTGGTGTAGGTGTATGTACTGATGCAGAATGCTCAGAATGATCAGATTGGTCAGCATTATCAGAATTAGCAGAACCACTAGCTTCAACAACATCATCCCTAACAGCCTGTGCTACCTCTAACATATAAGCATTAAGAGGTGTATTGTTACCCGAAAAATTAACTCCCTTGTGAGACATAAAGGTAAACACCTTTGGTGGCATCCTAACAGTAGGTATATAATCCTGAGGTTTTTGTATCCCATCAAGTGGATTTTCTAATAGAAGTTGAACAAATCTAGGATATATCAGAAAAGGTGATCCAGCCTTAATATGTGCAATCATACCATCAAGGATCATATAAGAGAAGTTAAATGGTTGATTGGTAACTAGGCCAACTAATGCAGTAAGCTATGGCATGTCGAAATTGATCCCAAGCAGTACTTTTGGGACTTAAGCAATGAAGTAAAACATGAATAATATACTTCCAATGAGGACTTACCATTGCTTTCTGAAAAGTAATCTGTTCAAAGGACCTTCATACCCAATATCCCTTAGTGCATCCCAAACTTCTTGTTTAGCAAACAAAACAGAGCCTCCCTCATCATCAAACAACAAAACCTCCCTGATAGTTGCCTCAGTAACACAGATAGCTCTCCGAGCAACTGTAGCATGACTAACATCCTCTCCATCTTCTATCTCAGCCCTGGCCGTGGCCCAAAACGCTTGTATCCAAGGTCCAATAATTTTTGGGTTTACTAAAAGCGAGTAATTGATGGTGGTTTCGGTGAGAAAATCAATGATTCCATGAAAGTCAATGTTCCTCTGTGTTTTCTCAAGGTTTGCAATCATGTTGTGATTGGTGATGGTGGGTCGGTGTGCCATTGTGATTATGATTTTAAAGAAGAATGGTAATCGTTGATGAACTTGGTGGATTTGATGAATGATAGCCGTGAAGGTATACGGGTGTATAAATATGAAAAAGATATGAGTAAAAAGGGATAATATACAAAAAATCACGGTGAATTAATTATTTTACCGTTATTTTTGGAAGTTATTTTCCCCATATCTTTCGAAAGTTTGTTACCCGCATTTTTGACCGTTGGAACAGTATCCTGACACGTCAGCGTACCCTTCAGAACACCAAGCAGTACTTTCCATAGAACATGGAGCAGTATTTTCAGTTGTAAAGCAAAGCAGTATGTTGAGCAAAGTACTTTCCCATCAAAATATCTTTAGCGTTGACTATTTGACCAAAATATCTTTGAAAGTCAACCTGAGATAATAAATACCTTTCCAAATTAATTCTTAGAACTACCAAGGCAAGTAGAATTAAATGAGCTTCATTAATTCCCCTTATTACTTATCTTGCCTATAAAAGAAACTTTCCACCTATACATCTCTTTCATCAACACTTGTAATACTCTTCCAAGAACCCTAGTGAACAACATGAGTCACTTTCCTTTGGTGTACATCTCTTCTGATTCAGATGGCTCCACAGATTTAGAGATCATCTACTATTCTGACTCTGACTTTGATGATGATGCAGGATGGAGTGGGTACTTTCCTCCGGATGTATCAACCTCCACCATCACTGATGCAGCAAGCACTACCAATCCAAAACTCAAGAAAAAAGTGGTTGTCCCTGCTCCTAGTTCTTCTTTGGCAAATGAACTTCCACATGCCTTGACCCAAGCCCTTGAATCTGCCATAAAGAATATGAAGTGGCCTGCTCCAAGAAAAGAGAGACCTCACAAACAAGTACTTGGCCTGGCTTGCCCAAGGAAGCAAGCTTCTTTTGATGACAAAAGAAAGACTGCCCAAAAGGGAAAGCAAAGTTATCAGGGTAAAGGAAAAAGGCCAATGGAGTAGGAGTGTGTTGGGTAGGTTAGGTAGATTTGGTGTAGGATGCTGGTGGTAGATTTCTGTGTTTCCTGTTTTTGTCTTTGTCATGGTTGTCTGTATCTCTTGGAAGAATGAATGTAACCCCTTGATAATAATGAATAAAAATCTTTTCTGTTGAATGATACATGTAGCCTCCCCTCAATTAATGACTAACTACTAATGCCTCCCCTAAAAAATAGCTTAATTATTAATCATACCAATACTCACAACTAAAAAAGTAAATCTTGAAACATCAAAGCCCTTTGTGAGTAGATCTGCTACATTATCATCTATATGGATTTTGACCACATTGATAAGCCTATGCTCATAGCAATCTCTGATAAAATGATGTCTGATTTGAATGTGCTTTGTTTTGGAATGATAGACTGGATTCTGTACAATACAAATGGTACTCTCATTATCAATGTTGATAGGAGTATTCTTGAAGTTGAATCCATAATCCAAAAGCTGATTTTGCAACCAAAGTACTTATGTACAACAACTTGCAGCAGCTACATACTCTGCTTCTGTGGAAGATGTTGCTGCAATTGTTTGCTTTTTGCATTGCCGTGAGACTAATCTACTTCCAAGATACTGACACCCTCCAGTTGTAGATCTTCTGTCATAGTTATCACCAGCATAATCACTATCAGAAAAAGCTTGTAAATGAAAAGGGGACTCCCTAGGATACCACAACCCTAACTTAGGTTGTTGCCTAAGGTACCTAAAGATCCTCTTGACAGCATTCAAATGTGATACCTTGGGTTGAACTTGATGTCTTGCACATAAACACACAGCAAAAGTAATGTCAGGCCTAGATGCAGTTAAGTACATGAGACATCCAATCATAGACCTGTATAATTTGACATCAATATCTTCTCCTTCTTCATCTTTTCCTAAAGGCTTATTAGGATCAACAGGTGTGGATGCTGGCTTGACAGTAGTGAAGTTAAATCTCTTAAGAATATCTGCAACATACTTATCTTGACTTATAAATATTCCACTGCTTGATTGTTTCACTTGAAGTCCCAAGAAGAATGGTAATTCTCCCATTGAACTCATCTAAAATTCTTTTTGCATAAGATCTTCAAATTCCTTCACCATAGATTGCTTAGTAGCATGATGCGTAGGGATTGCACCAGGCTTTACCTCTCGAGGGATCTCGAGAAGCTTACAACCCCCACCAGGCAGTGTACCTGATCGATGTAGTATAGTATAATGACAAGTACCGGGGGATTGATCGTTCAGCTAGGAATAGTGTCGCTAGGATTAGAAAACCTAAAGACTAGGTCTAGAGATGAAGGATGATTCTTTTTGTATTTTTTTAGTTTTTATGAAAGCAATTAAAAATCTCGGGTTTGAAGGAGTTTGGCAGAATTAGTTGCTAGTCAACTAACCCAATACTAAAGATGCAATCAAAATAAAATACTAAAAATGAAAATAAAACTAAATTGTACTAGAGTCGTGAGCAATATGTGGGAGAATTGTGTTTACTTAGATTTCACTACTCCCTAGATATCTTTTACGGGTTAATTACTTGTTATAGTTGCGTGGATGACGAATTGTATTCCTTAATACCATTCATGGGGTGGCGTACTTACTTCCCCAATCCTATGAGCGCCTACTTCACTCCTATGTCGAGCCGGCTAAGAAGCTCCTAACATGGGATCACTAGAATTTGCTTATGCATTAAATACAACCAATAAAACCTAGTACACATCGGTTCATGTTTCCTAAGACGTTCAAGCATGTTACACAATGGAGATCTGCCAGTTTTCTTAAGCCTAACATTGAAATCATTCATCCATTACAACCATAAACAAGTAATCAACATATAATTAACATCTAGGTTTCATTACATCTAAGCAAACACAAGATAGATCTAGCCTAGCATGTTGAAATCAAGACAAGCATAAGATATATTCAAACAACACATAGACATATTGAATGAATTAAGAGAAGACTTATCTTAATTGAACATGAAGGGATTCAAGGGGTGAAAACCCTTGAAAACACTGTAAAATATGACCTAGGGTTTACAAATTTCGGCCCTAGTTTTCTCCACACAAGTTCCTCTTCTATGAATGAAAAATAGAAAACTATATATAGATTCTGATAGGTGACGGCGTCAAGAACAAGGCCGTCATCTCGCCGCCAAATAGTTTCTCGGACTGCCTAGATCTGGGTCTGACGCCGTCATGTATACTCCTTATGCAGGTCGTCACCATATTAACTCTTGACGCCCTTGTTGTGACGCCTTCAGGTTTTCACTGGGTCATCACGGATTTTACTCTTGACGCCGTCATGATTCTTCTCTTGACGCCGTTAGGTACTGTTCTCAGCATGGAAAATTAAGTCTTTGCCGTTTTCTTCACTTTTATGCTCCAAAAACGTCCGAATTGCTTCCTTTTTCCAGAATTCACTCCCAAAGTACCTAAAATCACAAAAGGAACGATTTAGGGCAATATTTGATCAAATAAATTCAATTCCGGGCTTAAATGACCCCCTAAAAATGGTTCATTTTTCGCCTCATCATATACCCTTACACTTGAGATTTGCTTGTCCTCAAGCAAATGCGCTTTTATTCTAGTCAAAATACAAGTTAAGGGTCATTTAACACTAATATAAAAGTAATTACAACAAATAATCGTTCCACTAAAGACCAAAGACAAGCACGGAGGTCATACACTAGCACCTCACAAATAGTGTTTAGATACTCACATCTCTCGGGTGTAATAAAGTAATATCACATTATGGAAATGGAAAACATCTCTCACTACCTGTCATAACAAAATAGATTACCATAGGCTTGGAAAAGGATCAAACCTCCTCCACATGGCGTAAGCACCTAGGATAAACTATCAAAGAGGTCTTTTTAAGGGTTGTAACGTTAGGTGTAGGGATATGGAATACACGGTTTTGTTGGATATAGGCAGTCTTTATTGGTGGCGAGTTAACAATCTTAGTTAATTACTTGTACAATATGGCGTTGCTAAGCCAAGACTAGACTCGACTTAAGCTAATAAATGAAAAATAACAAAAAACATAAAATGAACATAGAATGAAAAGGGATGGTAGTCCGTATGTTTTTTCTCTTTTTTTTTTTTTTTTTTTTTTTTTTTTGCGCATACACTCTTACCCTACCATCCAAAATAATACATCATAGGGAATGAAAATTCCCCTTACACTTGCATCTTTACATACTTTACAATAAACTAATCTAATGACTCGAATTAAGAAAATCAAAACACTTGGAGTACTTTTAAGATTAACGCACATATGGGGGTAATATATGATGTTCTTCCCCATTACTCCATAAAATAAGTACTTTACCCATGAGTCCCAATCGTCCCAAAACAATATGTACAAGGATATGACTCGACTTAGCAACCATGTAATCAATTAGATAATTAACTTAGGGTTTAACAAATAACAATAATGCACTAAAGATGAGTGCATACACGGAAGGCTAAGGCGATTTGGGTGTACATTTAAGTGGGGTGTAACAAATTCTTCCTTTAAGTAAGATGCTTAAAGTTAGAAACGAAAAGATAGGCTCGGAGGGGTGTACTAGGGGTTTCGTGTACTAAAAATGAGTACAACGCTAAGGTGTGGGAAAAATTAGTTGACTTAACTAGCCAAGTAATATGACTTAAATTGTCAAGTAATTATGTTACGGGTTTAACACAAGGGTGATCCTAATGCCTCTTATCATGTAGTAAATCCTACTACACGAATGTAGTCTCACTAGCGGTCTCGGGATGAATCACTAACGCAAGTTCTAGAATCTAAATGCTACTGGTATACTCATAAGCACTAAAAGTAAATGCTTTTCCTATCAAATCTAAAGGCGAACCTCACATATTTGGGTGGGAAAATTTTTCTGAATAGTACGGTTTTGTGCTAGTCATACAATCTCCTATCCATGAGACGCTTGCTATGGCTAAAGTTTCACTCCTAAATGTTGTAAAAAAATTTAAATTTGGCGCTAAAATTATACTAACAAGTATTTCTCATAGTTTTATTACACATCTACTATCAAACAAACAAACTTAAGTGAAAGTGTATCTGTAAGGTATCATCATTTTACCCTCCCCTTACACTTAGGATGAACATTGTCCCCAATGTTCAATTAAAGAATGTAAAAGTGAAATAAGTAAAATAAATGAAATCAAATACTCCCCTGATTCGCTCGGTATGGATAATAAGGTGGCCAGGTTAGATCTTCCTCCAAGAAAATGAACAATCAAAGCTTCCCTTCCAGAATAATAATCATCTTCTTGTCATACATAACCTGTAAAACCAAAGAAAATAGACAAGGCAACCTCGCATAAAATCGGCGGCAATCTACATATGCTAATAAATCCTAGAAAACAAAACAAGATATAATGCTTGTGGAATGATGTTTGCAGATTTCCTGGAGATTATAAAACTGATAATTCAACAAAAACTTTAAGACTCCGTTAGAAAAACAAAACTGGTAAAATTTCCAGAATTTTACATGTGACGCCGTCAAGAGTAAACTCGTGACGCCGTCAGAAGTGACCTGCAAAAATTCTTATGTTAAGTTTCCGGAAAATTTCTGGAAAAACTTCGTCCTACTTCCTGGAAAATCCTGCAAAACATCATTATGACTCGATACAAGCATTTGACTCTAACAGATACGAATATACATGTTCACTTAATATTGTGGAGAATCATGATCGGTTTTTGATGGATCTAAACACCTTAAACTTGTGTTAGATTGATACTTTGAATTATATCACTAAGTATGTGGAATCTACTTAGTAACACTTAGAAGTTTGATTGTGAGTAAGACAGTTGTATATGAACAATGTATGTAAACAAACTATTAGCTCCAATATTATTAATGATAATAATACGAGTGATCTTGATATCACTAGGGTTACACCTTGAAGCTCTAGAAAACGTATATCAAACCTTTAACCTAGGATCTCCTTTTATAGCACAAGGAGTCCTCTTCTACAAGATAAGTATAAAGATAATAGAATAAGATATACACAAGATCTATTCTATATTTATCTAAACACGTTTCCTAACAGTTATCTAATAAGCAGTGGTAATATATGTTCTTGCAGTGGTAATGAGTTTCCACTGCAAGTACAATCTTCTGCAGTTGTAACATCTTCTCTTAGCCGTGGTAACTGTTAGTATAATTCCCAACAATCCTCCCCTAACTTATGATTAATAAATAAATCAATAAGTTTCTTCAAGTACGCAGTAACCATGAGGATATGGGAATTCTTCCAAACACTTATCTTCTTCTTAATAACTCTTTATCAGCTCTCACAATATCTTCAAAATCTCTACAAATGCTTCTCTATCACAAATCTTCTTAAACTGATCTTGAACAATTCTCCACAAAGTATCCAAATCTTCTCTATCACAAAATCTAACAATATCTTCAAAATCTCTGCAAATGCTTGTGACACTTCCAGTTCTGATGATCTTCCAAGCTACACCAAAACTATCAGAAAAGATTTCCCAACCAACAACTGGATATTTTGCTTGTAGAGGTTCAATATTAAGTACATCAGTCTCTATGAACACCATGTTTGTAACTTGCTCTGATGTCAACTTGCTAGGACCCTCTTCTGCTTGAGATGATTTCTGAGTCTTCAACTTCTTTGCATCTTTTGATTCAAGACTCACTCCAGTCCTTTTTGTCTTCATTGTTATTGGTTCTTGATCCATTGGAATGAAATTACTATCTTGTCTTTTGATCCTGTAGTAAATACCTTCAACCTGATCATGTGACATTCCTTTGAATTGAGCCATCTTCATATTACCAACATGACAACAAAAAGTCTTCATCTCAGCAATGATCTGTGCCTTTGTAGGTTTTCTTGGCTTCTTTTGACTTTTTCTAACATCCCCAATGATTTCATCAAGAGCCTGCTGATTCTTCATTTGAATGAAATCTTTAAGTTGAGCAGACTTTTGGTCTTCATTCAATGTTGTATTTGCAATCAATTCAATAGCCTTCTTCCTGATTACTTGATCATTATTAATCAAGTAGTCAATCTCTTCTTCTGTAGGCACATAAGTGAATAATGGAGGTTTCTCATGTATGACAGTTGGTGAGACACTTAAAATTGGTTCTGCCATTACTGCTTCAAGTTTATCCAACCTCTTAGCTTCCATAAAACTAGCAACTTCATATTCCTCAAGCTTTCTCTTTCTTTCATTCTCTTCAGCTTGTTGTTACTCTGCTAATCTTGCATCAAAGTCAATCTGAGCTTGTTCATACTTAGAAATCTTTCTTGTCTCTTGATCTGAAGCAATTACAATAGCCTTTCCTTTAACTGATCTTATTCTGGCAGCTTCTTCCTCTGCAGTGGTAATTTCTTGAGTAGCAGTGGTAACTTTTTCTCTTGCAGTGGAAATAGGTTGATCAGTGGGAACTTGTTCTGCTTTAGTGGAAATTGGTTGAGCAGTTCCAACTAAATCATCAAATTTAAAACCAGCATCAGCATCCATATCTTCAAAATCCAATTTCCTCCCCTCAGTGTCAGCTACATCATCTTTTGCTTGAGCATTATCAGAATCAGTGAGCTCAGCAAACTCTTTTTCAAAAATTTTATTCCTCCCCTTAAGCTCTGCATTTATTTTCCTCCCCTGTTTGGAAGAATCTCCCAAAACTTTAGTAGAACTAGCAGAAAACTCATCCTGAGGTGAAGATGATGAAGATAACACAACTTTAGATCTTTTCTTCTTGAGATTCTCAACTTCAGTCTGCAATCTTTGAATCTCAGCCTTCAATTGATTCAGCTCTGTGGCATGTTGTTCTTTGGTCTGTGCCAGGTCTTTCTCCAGAGCTTGAACCTACTTGACTAATTTGGTACAAATGTCCATCAATTCAGGTGGTTGCACACTGCCTTCACCACTTCCAACTGTGTAACCTGCTGGGAGAGGTGAATCATGAGGCATTGATTCTGGCTCTTCCTTAGTTGGACTAGGATGAAGCCTTGAACAACCACTGCTTGTCCCTAAACCAAAAGGTTCAGCAACATGCAATGTTGAGATGAGAGAAGTTGGTTGTTTAGACCTTCTCTCATAAGTGTGAGTAACAGCAGGGGTATGTTGAATTTGTGGAACAACAATAGTGGGTGTGTTTTGGGATACAACTGGGATTGTTGCATCTTCACCCTGTACATGAGCAATTTTAGCAAGCATTTGAGGAAAAAGTGGATGAACCTCCCCATTCCAAAGATCTGAAGCCTTACTCTTATTTTGAAAAACTTTTGGCTTAAGACAAGAAGGTTCATAAATTCTATTGTGAGGGTGCAGTTGTAACTCATTTAACACTGCTTGCACAAACCTTGGATACATCAAAAATTTATATTGACTCTTTACATTGCCTTTCATATTATTGAAAATAAACTTTGAAAAATTGAAAGTCCTATCAGTTGCCAAACAAACCAAAGGATAAGCCATGGTTGATGCAAATTGTTCATAAAATGTTTTCTTAGGACTCAGGCAATGTAAAAGAGTGTGAATCAAAAATCTCCAATGGGGACAAAAACATCCTTTTCTGAAAGTAACTTTTTGTTCAGATGTATCATACCCCATTAAAGCAATATTAGTGAAAATTTCTGAATTAGGTAATGTGATGATACCATTGAGATCATTCAATTGGAGAAGTCTCCTCAAGGATGACTCAGTAACATCAATAGTTACCCCATCAACTGTAGCTCATAGAGCATCCACAGATTCATGTGTGTCTCCCTGTTCAAGAGTTATGGACTCCAAAGTGTTCCAGAACTGTTTGATATGAGAGACATAGATTGTGGGATTAATAGTTAAGGCATACCTTATATGAGTTGTGTTTAGAAAATCCACAATCTGATGAAAAACAGGGCCACTCTTCTCGTTTGACTTTTGTAAGTAGGCCACTTGGTTGTGCTCCTCAACAAATTTTAGAATCGCCATGATATTTGTGAAAAAGAGAATAAAAGTGTTAGTAATCAAGATAAAAAGCAAGCCATATGATGATCAATTTATACTAATAGGGTCTGAGGAGGTTGCGCAATGTGAATTATCTTTAGAAAGAATTATCTTTGGAAAAAGAATAATTTATAATAAGTAAGTAGATAATGTAACACCCCCAATTCATGGATGCAGCGGAATTCAAACTGGGTGTTACTCGACGGCACAATAGTCACAATAATAGAAAACGAACTCTAATTGAGTCGTTTTAAAAGATTTATCATTCAAATTATATAAATATCAGAGATTACAAAATGAGGTCCCAGATGGTTCCATGTTTACAATTTACATTAAATGAGTTTTTGAATGATAAAATTTATAGCCCTCTTGAATATCCGTGCTCCTCCGTGCCAGCCTCGTTCATTATGGACCTGAAATACATGCTTAAAACAGTCAACACAAAGGTTGAGTGGAATTCGTAGAGTTTGTAGTTAAATCGTTGAACACAATAATCGTAATGTGAGGTAATTAATCACACATTCATAGTTAGAAAACAAAAGTCGTTATTATTTCACTAAGCTCATGCAACCAAAGCATTAACATCGAACCAAATATTGGCATTGTAGAAGCCCTACCAAGGTAATATTGCCATTATACCTCAAACTATCAAATATAGTGCATTTATTTGAACTCGTAGTTGTTCAACACAAATGGGATTCGTCAATCCCAATAGATCTATTCACAATATTCGCACTCACTATAGCTAGTGACTAATGGTTCATGATATAGGGACTTCGAACATGGCAATCGTTACTTAGTGACAATAAAACATAGTCGGGTAGCATACAGTAGAAAGCATTGTGTTCGAGTAGAAAAATAATAGCATGTATCCCCCCATGGGTTTATAAAATAGTTAAACAATAGAAAGTGGGGCTACGAACTCACCTTAAGTTATGTAGTAAGTAGTGAATGTGATGGTCGAATCGCGAAGGTTTCTACGAGCAACCTATAATAGCATGTTGCGACTTAGGATTGGAGTAAAGAATATGAAGAATTGCCTATATATATATGTCTTGCATTTAGTCCATGATGTGGTACAATGTATAGTGTAAGTCTTTGAAAAGAAATGATTCATGAAACATGTATAGTTTATATATCGTTTACTACCGTTCGGGCCGACATAATTCAGAAGTCATGTTAGTAAACGTTCGAGGAGCCAGGACACTTTAATTCGTAAATCCACAACTCATCTCGACGGCTTACATAATGAACTCCTCACATGAGGCTCCCTACTATTGTAGTAGTTGATAAAATATATATATATATATATATATATATATATATATATATATATATATATATATATATATATATATATATATATATATATATATATATATATATATATAAGTTTTGATCCGAAAACTTACATGTCTAATATTTGAATAAACTTAGGAAAGTTTATCTTTACATGAAGATTGTTATTAGGGTTAGTTTCTTAAGTCTTGTATGACAAATACTTGTAATATCTCATGGTTCTTTAGATGAAGTAGATCCAAATTGTATGTTTAAGATATCGCTAACTCTTTGGTTCATGTTTTCGCCTAAGTAAGTTTATATGGTCATTTAGTCATGGCCTTGCCATGACCTTTGGTCATTGTTCCATGGTCTTGAGACTCAACCTTGGCTCTAGCCATGGTTGTGTTCTTGAATCTAGGTCATAAGACCTCTTGTTCTTTTTAAAACATAACCATTATATAGTGACTTATATATGTAAATAGCTGTTAAGAAACTGACAAAAATCTCATTCGTTATTCGTTTTCTGGAGACGTGCTCCTGAGTTTTTGAAGAAAACGTGATTCCGGACAACTTTCGTGCTTTAACTTTTTCATTAAACGGACCAGAAAGGCCTCTTTTTGCGTGTTTTATGTTTCTGTAACAGAAGCTATTTGGCAGCTTTGCCGCAAAGTTTTGGTAACTTCAAATGGTCATAACTTTTGACTCGTATACTCGTTTTAGGTGCTTCAAATTGCTATGGTTTCCTTGTTAGGTCCTCTACTACAATATGTAATGATCAAATATCATAATTTTACCATTTTGATCAGATTATACCAAGAAAGTCACTAGTTTACTTGTTTAAATAACTTAACTTAACAATCATTTACAATAACTTGTTTTACCCATTTTTATACATCATGGACATGATCACAAGACATAATATAGCATAAATGATATGTAAATAACATGATTATGATATTTAACAAGAAGTATGTTAGGGTTTGGCTTACAACTTTTGGCTTTCAATTAAGAAAGGAAGTTAACATGTAAGGTAAGGACTTTGATAGACTTTAGCTTCACCCTACTTCACTTCATGCAATCTTTCTACTCTTGTATTCTTGAAAGAGAGATGATGAAAGTTGAGGTGACTTG
This sequence comes from Artemisia argyi, assembly GCA_030686995.1. NCBI lineage: Eukaryota > Viridiplantae > Streptophyta > Magnoliopsida > Asterales > Asteraceae > Artemisia > Artemisia argyi. Next base: position 35,239,644 of record CM060694.1, read on the forward strand.
AGTGGATTCAAACTCAAGAGAAATCACCAAAGTTTATAAGGGTTTGGAAGTGTTTTGATTACCTTAAACCAAACTAGGGTTTCTATCTTGATGAAGTACTTGAATCTTGCTTGTAACTAGAAGGAATTTAGCTAAGTGTGAGATGGTTGGGTGTGTGATGTGTGGCGTACAAAGGAGGGGGAGGAGGGGGTTTTATAGGGTCTTGAGGAGGTTACTTACAAGGACTAGTCAAAGCTTTCTTAACAAGCTTCAACACTTGTAATCATCCAAGGAAACTTAGCCTAAGATCAAGCCACACCAATGGATGACTCCCCACCCCCTATTGGCGGTTCCATAAGGGCTAGGGGGTGAGGTGTGCCTTGCTTGATATTATCCAAGATATTGGATGAGTTTTGACTCCGGGAAATGCTAACCGTAAATGATTAAGCCTCAAAACGTAAAACCGGGTGTCGTAAAAATACGAAACTTGGAAGAATGATTAAAAATGTCATTATACTCCATAATAAAATATAAAATGAGTGGTAGGTTCCATTGGGGTGGTAAAACCCTGCTAAAAATGGAAACACGGGTCTAAAACGCGTAATACGTAAAACGTACGAATATTGCGTGAAATTGAGAAAAGTAAAATGTTACTTTTCTAATAGGATAAAAATGATTTAAAAAGACTTATAATGTCTAGACTGGGCTCAGTCTAGTGTCGGTTGGTATTAAATGACTTTTAGACATAAAACCGTAAGCCTAAAATTCAAGGAATAACTTATAAAATCAAGGAATGATTTTTGGTCAAAGGAGGAGGGAAAAATATGTTGAGTTTTTCCAAAAATATGAAAACTCAAATCGTCTTAGAAACGCGGTGCAGGTTGTGGAAAACTAGAAGGGGGGTTGAATAGTTTTCTCTCTTCTTCGTTTATAAAAGGTTGGTTTCAAAATCTTTAATTAAAGTTTTCCTTCTTAAAATCTTAAAATGTTTTGTATCAAATTATTTATTAAGTTAAACTCAATATGAGAAGGGTGAATAATAATCTATTAGACTATATCATATAGTTATATACACAATTACAATGTTAACTTGTAACTATAACACAATCAATCATCATGACAATATAAGCAACAATCAACACATATTTGCAAGCATAGATATAAAGCGATAAATGCAAGAATAAAAGTAAAGAGTAAGGAAAAGAAAACGCAAACCGGACACGGAGATTTATAGTGGTTCGGCACGAAGCACCTCTTCGTCCTACTCCACTCCCCAAGTACCACACTCGAGAGTTACTTCACTAATCAACATGCTCCTTTATGGTGGAACAAACCGTACACAAGCTTACACCAAGTTTAGCGACACTAAGCGGAATGTTGAGTCCTAATCCTAGCTAGAACCAATCTACCAAGGCCCACGTGGCCACACGAACAAGCACTCTTGTCCCACTTAGATCGACACACGATCAAAGCCTTCACACGAACGAGCACTCCCGTTCACTTGAATCTTCACCCGACTCAAGCCCTCACACTATGACACACTTGGATCTTCACCCAATCCAAGCCTTCACACGAATAACATACTTGGTTCTTCACCCAAACCAAGCCTTCACTCTTTGACACACTTGGTTCTTCACCCGAACCAAGCCTTCACATGCTAGACATACGAATTGACCTAATCTACACACAATCACCTACGGACTTATAGATCGTCCGAATCTTCCCTATTACAATGAGACTCTAGACTTACATTTTCCTAGTCTAGTTACAAGATGAAACTACTTGTATGTGTTTTTCTTTCTTGGATGATCAACCTTGAATGATGAACATGTGCATGGTATTTATAGGCTTCACCCTTGGAGACCAAGTAAAGCATCTTGGAATATGCCAAAGAATATTCCAAAGCATAAGGAATATGCCAAAGAATATTCCATAGCATAAGGCATATGCCAAAGAATATTCCAAAGCATAGGGAATATGCCAAAGAATATTCCATAGCATAAGGAATATCCCAAAGAATATTCCATCCATTTCCCTCCTAAATTCAAAATTTGAATTTTGAATTTTTCCTTTTCCCTCCATGTTATAGAAGCTTTTAGGAGGTCTTGATGGGCCTTGTTGGGCTGGTTATTATTGGGCCCCGAATGGGCTTGTTTGTTTGCTTGGCCCGATCCATTTAGCCGATCCAATTAAGTAAGTCCATAAGTATAATTCTTGTATGCTTGGCCCGATCTATGTGTGAACAAGTAACTTGTGCACTTTACATTATGTATTACAAGTTACGTGTTTGTCATCATTAAAACATAAAGACATTGTATAGATTAAACGTCATAACGTTTGCACTAACAATCTCCCCCTTTTTGATGATGACAAATATGTAAACCGTAACTCATAGTAAAGTGTATAAGTTACTAGTTTACACTCGTCTCTCCCCCTTTTGTCGAAGCAAAAAGGTGTCCCCTAATGTAGATGGCTTGAGGAAGACTTGAGTAAATAGAATGAAAGATGATCCCTTAAAGTATTAGAAAATCCCAACCCCGTCATTAAAAGAATTGAGCATGCGTCATCCTAGTGAAGCCTTGCTCCTAACGCCATTGTTTAACAAACTCCGAACTAAGTACCCAACTACTTTCGAGCTCCCCCTAGCTCATTGCATCCTTATTGACTTTAGCATATCCATAAGCTCCCCCTAGCTTATTGCATCCTTCTTAACCTACATCAAGGGTTAGTTTAAAACAACAAATGCTCCCCCTTGGTGTATGCTCAAAACTAGTTTTGGCTACCAAAGAGTCGAGCGATGAAGTAATCCTTCAAAACAAAGTTAGTAGACAAGTGCAACAATATATAATGATGATGATAGATATATGCATGATACTAATAGGGGAACAATATATGGACGTAATCGGTATATGCACTAAAAATATGACACATGCAATTATTGTTTTAAAAACAACAACCTAACTCCTAAAAAAAATTACCATGACCAAAGCTTAAGACATGATAATGATTAGAACCTAATGCAAAGATTCTATCGACATATTTTGGTGAAAGATGCCAAAATATATATTCTAAAAGGGTTAAAAAAATGAAGATGAGAATGATACATTCTTTTAAAGAAGTAGAAAAATGAAGACGGATGAGCGTGAATGAAAAGGGAAGGTAATGACAAAAGGTTGACAAATATGGTTTAGATTAATATATCGTTTGACAAGGGTGGATGATTGGGAATCATGGGATTTTTAGGTGTTTTGTTGGTTAACGACCGAAGATGGATATGTGAATGAGGTGGTGATGGCTCAACAACACTTGAAGCTTGGATATCTTCTTTGTGTTCTTCACTTGCTAGGAAGTGGAAAAGATGCATTTCATAAAGAAATTTGCTTGACTTTTATGGATTTAAGTTTTGGTGGTGATGACGCACTTAGTAGAATGTAAGGAGTTTAGAGGGGTAGATTTAGGAGCGGAAGAGGTTGATTGAGAGTTTTGGATGTTGTTCAAGCGAGGATTTTGGATGAGAACTAGCGAGAAGATACTCAATCCAAGTGAAGTGTTCCTTCAATGAAATGGTTTGTTTTTGGGGAAAGATGCAACAAGGAAAATTGTCGACATGTTTTGTAACTTGTTTCAAGTTGTGGGGTGATGAAGGAGAGCTAGAGGGAAGTTATTCCAAGTTGCATTGAGCAAGGTGTAAGGCAAGAAGAGCACTAAGCTCATAGGCTTCCTTGAGTTCTTCAATGAACTTCAAGTGTTTGGAGAAAGGTGATGATGGTGGATTGTGGTTTTAATTAGGGATGGATGATTGGACATGCAACATAGAAATAGCATGTGAGTTATAGGGTGTGGTGGTGACACTCTTGGTGGTGGAGAAATGTTAGAGCTTGGTTAATCATGAAAGCATGATATGGATGGAAGATAGGCTTCATGAGTGGATGGAGTTTTTGTTGAATGAGCATCAAGTGAAGCATTGGTGATGAGGTTTGATATGTTTGGTTGGATGATCATTAAGGATGAAGGAGATGTATTTATAGTGTAGGAAAGATGTGGTTTAGGAAGGTAAATTTTGAGGGCATGGAAATGGTGGATGACTCGAGATTAGTAGTATAAAGGATGATTCGGTTTTTCATTTCACATGGGTGGTTTGAGGATGTACTGAAGAAGGGTTATGAGGTTTGAGTGTAAGGTAGAAGAATATATGTGAGTGAGTGTGTTTTCCCTTCCCATTAAATTCGTGCTCATCCGGACATAGAGTTAAGCATGTAAAGGCATACAATCAAATCACATAGGAGCAAATAAACATCTAGAAACAACATATATGCGATATGCCATAAATCTAGGAATGAAATAATCTAATGAGAAGCAAAGTTCACAAAAGTAAACTAGCGTTAGGTATATATAGGAAGAGCAATTTAATCAAGTTGGAGAGTGAGTATGAGACTATTACTAGCGGTGCTCAATTCAGGCTAAACACGACCATTTTTACGGGTTACACACACCCAACTTCTCACATAGAAGCAATTCAACCGTTAGGTTAAATTGAATTTCTAGTCAATAGATTCTCCAGTAGTCATTCTCCTTTTTTAGAAGAAATTTAGTTCCTAAATTTACCTTTTGAAGAGTACCAAATATGAAGTTTGCTTGATTCACTAATACTTGGCTTAATGTGACTCAAACATCATGTTTTTATGAAGGTAAATCTAGATGATATATTTTATTCACTATCCCAATAGAGACGTGTTGAATGTTTAGATAAGAGTAAACAAAAAGTTTTAATCTTTTGTTCATCATTTACCGGTTGTTTGGTTTTGATGGCATATTACTTGATTTAATAATTGTGCTAGACTTAAGAGAGCACCTTAGCATCTCTTGTGAAATGATCTCATTAAGATTATTTATCTTAAATGAGTTTGTGATTCTCAAATGATATCAAAACTAGACATTAATATATTTTTAAACAAATATTATTTTCTATGATTTTTGCCAATGTTATATATCATACTTTAACAAGTATTTGAAAAAATAAGTTTTACTTGTTTATGGATTGACACAAATTATTTTTCAATTCTAATAACTTATATTATTTCAAAAAGGAAAGTGTAGTGCATTATCTTGTAACACAACCATTCATGCTATAATGAAAATGAAACACATAGAATATATAGTGTGCATTATTCTTAAATATGTATTTTATCTTGAAGTGATGATTTTAAGTAGTGTGAGCAAAGTTTACATATGTTGTTAGTTTGCTCATGTTTGGTTTTTCGGATATGACACATTTATCCATTGCATTGCAATGTAAATTGCTTGAATATTTCGGACGAAACATCCAAGTCGTCAATCCTACTTCATTGTATATTTTATGAATGTGTTTAAAATGTTATTCTAATATTTGGAACACAATTATTGGACAAGTAGATTCAATATGACATTATCAACACAAGTGTGAGTTATGATCCAATGCATACTCTTTTCATCTACAAAGGATGTAACTATTTTCATATCAATCTAGTGTGATTGAGTATGTAGATTCAAGACTATATCTTTTGTTGTAATTTGATATAATACTGAAGCTAAACAAATAGCAATCCAATTTCTTGTCCACACTCAAAAATGTGTCAATTAGATTTGATAAATATATCAACCATAATTTGAATAACGAATTGATATAATATCAAGATCTTTCTTGACCCTCACGGACACTCATTTGAAATAAATAAACATTTTGATAGTGTGTTCCATTAATCCTAAGATTATTTATTAGTGAATGATTGAAAGTTGACTTATTATTTCATGATTGTTATATGTTTTATTTATGTGAAAGACTCTTGATTTTTACTTATTATGAACACACTTAGATTTTGAAAATACATTTTCTTTTATATAACTACTAATGTTTTACAATGATTCAATTTCTCTTATTAAACAACTTAAGGTAAAACAAGTTAATTTGTTGAAAATATTTAAGCGTTTGTTGAAAATATATTAGATTGTTTGAAATTTTTAGGTAACTAGATTTAACTTCATTTACAAGATGTTTAAGTAACATTAAGCCATCTATACCTATATGCAATGCAAGACTAATTATGCAAACTTAACGCAAGAAATTTAGCATAAGATCTAGTTAAGCAAAAACGGACAACTAGCTACGAACTAATAGAGTACATGACACATATGCTAAGATATTCAAATAGCTAAATTACAAATAGCAATGATTATCTAGTATGCTCTATTAACAAAATAAAATCACAAATGAGTTCACATAGCACATAAAACACTTGTCGTCGTTTTGTGTATTATATATACCCATGTTTACTTAGCTCGATTTTATTTGAAAATAAAATAGTTTCTTACTCATTTTAAAATTTAATTAAGATCAATATTTTGAAAGCATAAATACTTAATTTTTCAAAGATATACCGACTAGGAATGCCCGACTCGAAGGAAAAGGTAAAATACAAGTTTTACGTTAAAACAAGACTCAAATTTTTGACCTCTGTGTAGTATTTTAACTTTCTGACATATTTAAGTTTGTAATGATTACTTGTAAGTATTTTTAAATGAAAGTAGACTCAATTACCTTTAAAATTCCGGGTGGCACGACTTCTACGGAGTTACGGTTATTCTTATATGATTTTTCCAAGTTTCTGAAAAAACTGCGAACAGACAGGCAGACCCCTTAAATATTTAAGGGGGCCGCCCAGTATTTAAAGGGGCCGCCCAGACAATTAAGGGGGCCGCCCATCTGGTACACAAAATTACATTTTTTTGCAAAAAATTGTTTTCTGACTTTGTGGAAAGGTGTGTAACTTTCTAATTTTAATAACGAACATATAACACTTGTTTTAAGCATAATCTTATCTCGAGGTAGTACAATTAGTGTATATAATATCAAAACTAATACAAGTTAATCAACAAAACACTTTTCATATTTAATCCTCCTTAATGGGTAATTTGATATATGGATCGTACACAATTTTTAAAACCATTTGTTTTGAAAATTAGAGCGACCTGGCTCTGGTACCAATTGTAGAAAACTAGAAGGGGGGTTGAATAGTTTTCCCTCTTCTTCATTTATAAAAGGTTTGTTTCAAAATCTTTAATTAAAGTTTTCCTTCTTAAAATCTTAAAATGTTTTGTATCAAATTATCTATTAAGTTAAACTCAATATGAGAAGGGTGAATAATAATCTATTAGACTATATCATATAGTTATATACACAATTACAATATTAACTTGTAACTATAACACAATCAATCATCATGACAATATAAGCAACAATCAACACATATTTGCAAGCATAGATATAAAGCGATAAATGCAAGAATAAAAGTAAAGAGTAAGGAAACGAAAATGCAAACCGGACACGGAGATTTATAGTGGTTCGGCACGAAGCACCACTTCGTCCTACTCCACTCCCCGAGTACCACACTCGAGAGTTACTTCACTAATCAACATGCTCCTTTATGGCGGAACAAACCGTACAGAAGCTTACACCAAGTTTAGCGACACTAAGCGGAATGTCGAGTCCTAATCCTAGCTAGAACCAATCTACCAAGGCCCACGTGGCCACACGAACAAGCACTCTTGTCGCACTTAGATCGACACACGATCTAAGCCTTCACACGAACGAGCACTCCTGTTCACTTGAATCTTCACCCGACTCAAGCCTTCACACTAAGACACACTTGGATCTTCACCCAATCCAAGCCTTCACACGAATAACATACTTGGTTCTTCACCCAAACCAAGCCTTCACACGAACAAAATAGTAACATACTTGGTTCTTCACCCAAACCAAGCCTTCACTCTTTGACACACTTGGTTCTTCACCCGAACCAAGCCTTCACATACTAGACATACGAATTGACCTAATCTACACACAATCACCTACGGACTTATAGATCGTCAGAATCTTCCCTATTACAATGAGACTCTAGACTTACATTTTCCTAGTCTAGTTACAAGATGAAACTACTTGTGTGTGTTTTTCTTTCTTGGATGATCAACCTTGAATGATGAACATGTGCATGGTATTTATAGGCTTCACCCTTGGAGACCAAGTAAAGCATCTTGGAATATGCCAAAGAATATTCCAAAGCATAAGGAATATGCCAAAGAATATTCCATAGCATAAGGCATATGCCAAAGAATATTCCAAAGCATAAGGAATATGCCAAAGAATATTCCATAGCATAAGGAATATCCCAAAGAATATTCCATCCATTTCCCTCCTAAATTCAAAATTTGAATTTTGAATTTTTCCTTTTCCCTCCATGTTATAAAAGCTTTTAGGAGGTCTTGATGGGCCTCGTTAGGCCGGTTATTATTGGGCCCCGAATGGGCTTGTTTGTTTGCTTGGCCTGATCCATTTAGCCGATCCAATTAAGTAAGTCCATAAGTATAATTCTTGTATGCATGACCCGATCTATGTGTGAACAAGTAACTTGTGCACTTTACATTATGTATTACAAGTTACGTGTTTGTCATCATTAAAACATAAAGACATTGTATAGATTAAACGTCATAACGTTTGCACTAACACAGGTATAGGCTAAGGTTACGGCTGAGTAAAAACGCTTAAAAATGAAAATTCCTGTTTTTCACGGCCGAGGTTTATTTGGTCATGTTTTTCACAGTCATGATTTATTCTCAAATAAATCATGAGTGTATCAAACATTTTTCTGATACGGGGAAAATTAACGCGGTCGAGTTTCGTTGTGCGTATAATTTTTGAATGACGTTTTACCCTAAAACGTGTAATCCCTTAATAACTTTCACGAAAATGATCTGATGAGTGTCAAACATTTAATTTGCTATGGAAATGATTTATCACTCGAGGCCAAGAAATAAAAATCAAATTTCGGGAAAATTTCGGGAAAATGAATAGTGAAATTTTTCGGGAATAGTAATTAACCTGAAATTGTGAATTGTTATAGATAATTTACAAAAGATTTTACCCTATTAATAAGGAAAGACGGTTATTTACAACGGCTAGTAAAAAATGGATTACTGACACAACAGTTGTAATGGCTAGTTCATCAGTGGAAAAATTACTCTTGCAGTGGTAACTAATGAACTAGCAGTGGTAAAATTTTCACAACATATCAAAGAGCAGTGGTGAACAAAACATGAAAATTTGCTGCTCTTATCATAGTTTTTAGCAAACTACCAGCTATCAACAGATTTGATATGTCTTTACCATGAGCCGTTTGCTATGGACTAGCCAACTCTTGATCACATGGATGTATGGTGAGTTGATAACCTAGTTTTTGGTAAACTATCAACCATAAACGGATTTGTTAAGTCTTTACCAGTAGCCGTTTGCTCTGGACTAGTTGATTCTTATGTGGATTAGACATGGTGAATCAATAACCATTTGTTGTGTGTCTATGATACACACCTTATTACTCCAATGACTCCAATAATATGGGTTGTATTCAGCAACTCAACTTAACCCATAAAAATTAACCCAAAGTAACTTTTTAACCAAGTTACTATTCACAAAAATATCTTCCAAAAGTCAACCCGATAATAACCAAATTTACTCCTCCAACCTACCAAAACAAGTAGGAGTAAATATTCTTCATTAATTAGAAGTCGACCTTCACTTTGCATATAAAAGGGGGCTCAAAACTTTTATCTCTCATCAACAAACAACTTCAACAACACAAACCCTTAATCAACACAATGAGCTGGTTTCCTTTAATCTACATCTCTTCTGATAACTCTTCAGATGAGGAAATCAGTTATTATTCAGACTCTGAAGAACTGTCAACTGGATGGAGTGGATATTTTCCACCAAGTGCTGCAACTGCTACATCTTCAAGCATGAAGCCCAACAAGAAGATTTCAGCTGATCTTGCTCCATCACTTGAGTTTAATTCAAGCTCTTCATCAGAGGATGATAATGATCCAACCTTTGATCTTTCCACAGAGCTTCCAAAGGCCCTCACCACAGCACTGACAACTGCTATCAACAACATGAAGTGGTCAGCTGTTGAAAAGCCTACTCAAGTACCAAGGCCTCCCAAGCAAGTTCTGGGACTGGCTTGTCCAAGGAAACAACTTTCTTTTGATGACAAGAGAAAGAGGGCTTCTAAGGGCAAGCATCAGTATGAAGGAAAGGGAAAGAAACCTATGGAGTAGGTGTTAGGTTGTAGGTTCATGTCTTTTGTGATGGTTTTCTGATTTGGTGACAATGTTTTTCATGATGGTTGTTATGTACTTCTCTTTTAAAACGAATAAAAGTACTCTTTGTTCTTGCTATTATCACCAATCTTTCCACAGTTGTATGTTTATTTCCACTGTGCTTTTGATAACTCTGCATACAAATTAGTAGAAAACCATACAAACAATACAAACAATACTAGTACCTAAAAACTATCCTGCAACACTGAAAAGTATTAGACATCAAAGTTTTATGGATTAAGCATACCAATACCTGTTACCAAGTTTTGAAATCTACCGAAATCAATTCCTTTTGTTAATAAATCAGCATAATTGTCATCAGTATGAATTTTGACAACATTAATAAGCTTTTTCTCAAAACAGTCTCTAATAAAGTGATGTCTAATTTCAATGTGTTTAGTTTTAGTGTGTTGCACAGGATTTTTAATAATGCATATGGTACTACTATTGTCTATATAGATGATGGTGTTCATGAAATTGTACCCATAATCCAATAATTGATTCTGAAGCCAAAGGATCTGAGCACAACAACTAGCAGCTGCAACATATTCTGCTTCAGTGGTTGAAGTAGCAACCATAGTTTGCTTCTTGCACTGCCATGACACCAATCTACATCCAAGAAATTGACATCCTTCAGTAGTTGATCTTCTATCCAAACTTGCACCAGCATAGTCACTATCTGAGTATGAGATCAATTCCATTGGAGAGTCTCTTGGATACCATAATCCTAGATTAGGATAAGTCTTCAAGTACCTAAAAATCTTTTCCACTGCTGTCATATGTGATGTCTTTGGAGTCACTTGAAATCTTGCACAAGTACATACAACAAACATAATGTCTTTGCTTGATGAAGTAAGATACATCAAAGAACCAATCATAGATATGTAAGTGTGAACATCAACATTAGCACCACTAGCATTCTTCAACAATAAGTGAGTGGTTTTATCAGCACGGGTATTTGAGGATTTTGCATCAGTAAACTTGAACTTCTTAATAATCTCAGCCACATATTTGTCTTGACTGATAAATATGCCTTCCTTACTCTGTTGTACTTGCAGCCCCAAAAAGAATGTAAGTTCTCCCATAGAACTCATTTGAAATTCATCCTTCATCAGCTTCTCAAACTCTTTGCACATCTCTTGTTTAGTAGACCCAAAGATAATATCATCAACATATACTTGCACAAGTAAAATATCACCTTTGTCTTTCTTGATGAACAAAGTTTGATCAATCTTGCCTCTATGAAAACCATTATTCAACAAATAATTAGCTAAGGTTTCATACCACTTCCTTGGAGCCTGATGTAAGCCATAAAGAGCCTTAACCACTTTATATACTTTATTTGGGTGTTGAGGATCTTCAAAGCCTGGAGGTTGAGACACATATACCTCCTCATCAATAGTACCATAAAGAAAAGCACTCTTAACATCCATTTGATAGACTGTAAAGCCCATAAATGATGCATAGGCTAAAAACAATCTAATAGCCTCAATCCTTGCAACAGGAGCAAAAACTTCTTCATAATCAATACCCTCCTCTTGAGTGTATCCTTGAGCAACCAATCTAGCTTTGTTCCTGATTACAATGCCTCTTTCATCTTTCTTGTTTCTGAAAACCCATTTAGTACCAATTACCTTCATACCATCAGGCAAGTCACAAAGAACCCAAACCTTTTGAAGTTTAAACTGCAGCAACTCTTCTTGCATAGCTTCAACCCAGCTAGATTCTCCTAGAGCCATATAAACATTCTTAGGCTCCACCTGTGAGAGAAAACAGAAGAACAAACACTCATTCTTCTTACAATGTTTCTTGGACTCATACACTTCACTTATGAACCCATGAATATCATCTTTCTTTGTCTGTCTTCTAGTCTTCACACCTGATTGAAGTTCACCAATAAAATTATCAAGTGGATGCACTTTGTGAATTGAAGACTGTGATGTGTTAGGAATATCATATGTTGTAGCATGTTGGAGATCTCTACATCATCACTTGGTGATTCCTGAGAAGTATGTTCCACATTTGGGCTGACAGTGGAAACTTCTGGTGTAGAAGTGGGAATTGAGTTACCACTGCTAGTAGGAATTTCTTTATTCAATTCATTAAAATTCACACCAGCTACATCACTTGTCTTTTCAGAATCATCAATAAAGTCCCAAAGTGGCATAACAATTTGATCTTCATCATCTTTACAAGCTTCATCTCCATCAATGAATTCTTATGAATCTTCAAGATCTTTGTCTCTAGTGCTTGAAGTGAGAGGAACATAATTCATTGTATTTGATAATGTTTCAAGATCAAATAGCCAATCTGGGCCTGAACCTGCCATGTTTGCTTTATTTTCAAGAAACTGAACATGCAAGTTCTCTTCAATCTTCTTTGTTCTTAAGTTATAGACTCTAAAAGCCTTGCTAACCATAGAGTATCCAACAAAGAAGCCTTCATCTGACTTTTCTTCAAATTTTCCCAGATGATCAATGGTATTAAGAATAGTAACATGACACCCAAATGGCCTCATAAACTCCAAAGTAGGAGGTCTTCCTCTGAATAACTCATAAGGTGTCTTGTTCTTTGCTTTGACCACTAAAACTCTATTTTGAATGTAACAAGCAGTGTTAACTGCTTCAGCCCAAAAAGTTACTGGAAGCTTGGAATCAGCTAACATGGTTCTAGCAGCCTCAATTAGTGTTCTGTTTCTTCTTTCTGCAACTCCATTTTGTTGAGGAGTTCTTGCAACACTAAATTCTCTTTTAATACCTTTGTCTCTGCAGAAATCATCCATAACTTTATTCTTGAACTCTGTCCCATTGTCACACCTGATGATCTTGATCTTCTTTTCATATTGATTTTCAACTTCAGTGATGAATGTCTTAAGGATGCCAGTGGTTTCATCCTTGGTTCTTAAAAAGAAAACCCATGTGAATCTACTGAAATCATCAGTCACAACATGACAATACTTCTTCAAATTGATGCTGCTCACAGAAGTAGGACCAAACAAGTCCATATGCAGTATAAAAAGTGGATGATCAATAGAATTAAATGCTTTGGTCTTGCATGAAGCTCTGTGTTGCTTTCCTTTGAGACAGGCAACATAAGTTTGGTCATTTTCAAATCTTTTCTCTGGTAGACCTCTGACAAGTCCATCTTTCACAATCTTGTTGATGGTCTTGAAGTTTACATGACCCAATCTTCTATGCCAAAGCATTGATTCATCCAAAGTGGCTTTAGCAAGCAAGCAAGTAACATCATTATTAGCCACTATGTTCTTCATGTCAATGCTATATAGATTACCTTTTCTAGGGATTTTAAGCAAAATGTCACTTTCATCAGGAAGCTTATAATCCTTAGATAAGATATAGCATTCATCTTCTGTGAATAGAACTCTATGCTTCTTGTCACACATCTGTGACACACTAAAGAGGTTGTACTTGAGTTCTTTCACATACTGCACATCTTCAAAATCAATGTTTCCAGCCTTGATTGTTCCTTTGCCAGAAACTTTGCCACCAATTCCTCCTCCAAAGCTGACAAATTGTCCATCATAAGGTTGAAAGTCTGAAAGATAGGACTTATTGCCAGTCATGTTCCTGGAACATCCACTGTCTGAGTATCCTTGATCATTAGAAGTCTTTGAATGTCCCTGCACACAAAATAAAGGAATTAGTTCCTTTTGGGGACCCAAGCCATAAATGACTTGGATCTACCTCGTGTATCAATATAATTATATCTATCAAAGGTCTTTGATACACCATTGGGATTGTTTGAGGTGATGGTTCCTTTTGGTTTCCATTCCCAACATGCTGAGGCCTTAACAACATTTCCCATATTTACCATTTTCTTGTTAACAGACCTACCAGTGATAACCTTTGGCCTTGCAGTGGTAACTGCTGGCTTAGCAGTGGAAACTGCTTGTTTTGAAACTTTGGGTACCCACTTCTGATTATTGTTAACTTTCTTTTCAAAATTGGTCTTTTTCCCTGTTTGAGTAGATTTAACAAAAGTAGTAACAGGGGGCTTAGGGTAAATTCTGTTTTTATTTCTGACAGTGGCAACTGCTGGTCTAGTAGTGGAAATTGGTTTTATGCCAGAATGAAGCAAACCAGACCTGGGAATCATCTTGCTAAGTGGATTTAGGTGAGTTAAGTTATTAGCAGTTTGTCCATGCACCCTAGTATTCCCAAACACTTCCCTTCTTCCCAAGTGGTAGGTACAGCTATAAGACAAATGGTCAAAGCTACCACATATATGACAGGGTTTGTTATTAATCACAAAGTCACTACCAAATTGCCTAGATTTAACATGATTCCAACTCCTCATATTACCCCTAGGAGTTGGTGACCTACTTCTGTACATCTCTGCATATCTAGTAGTGGGCCTAGTGAAAATAGGTTGTGACCTAGGCTTCTCTTTGACTATATCAGGAATACTTCTTTTAACCTCCACTTTAAAATTCTCAGAAACACTAGGTTTAGACTCAACATTTAAATTTTCATCTTTAAGAGATGAGTCACTAGCACTATCAAATACATCAACCTCAACCTGAACATTTTCAATTTCAACTGGTTTAACAAATTTTGGTCCATAGGTCATAGGTGGTTCCTGGAATTCTTCTAATCCTGTGTGAGCTAAGTCAATGCCAGGAGGTGATGGAACACCTCTTAGAGGTGGTGGAACAGTTTTGTATCCAACTCCTGATTTGGTTTTGCTCACAACTTGGGCTTCCCAAATCTTGTCAATACACTTGGATTGATGATCCAGTGTTTGCTTAGTTATCATTATATTCTCACTAGCCATCTTAACCTTTTCTAGTTCTTCTCTAAGAACCTTATTAACAGCAACCTGATAATCTAAGTCTCTTCTTAATACTGCAATATCATCATTGAACTTAGATTCATTTGCCCTATAATGCTCTAATTGAGTTTCTAAAACACCTAGGCCTCTTTTATGATTTGCTAAGTTGTAATTAGTATGAGTTAACTCTAGCAATTGTTCATCATATTGTGCTTTAATTTTCTCATACTCTTTTAAGGCCTTACAAGATTTAGAACAAGCATTATCAATTTGTACCTCAGAGTCAGAAAAAGCCATTAGTGCCAGCTCTGTAGCAACCATTGCAGACTCTGAATCATCTTCCTCTTCCTTAGTCATAAAGCTTCAATCAAAGCTCACTCCATCAATAGCCAATAGCCCCTTTGGCTCATCAGTAGTAGGTTCCTTCTTCTTGTCCTGCTTGTACCAAGTTGACCTGTTGTCAGACTTCCTTGGCTTTCTGCACTCCCTGGCAAAATGCCCCTTCTTGTGACAATTATAGCATTCCACCTTCTTTTTGTCAAAACCTACTGTTTCATTGCCACTGATGTTGATCTTTCTTCCAGTCTTCTTCCAAAACTTCTTTGTCCTTAAGCTTAGTAATGCCACTTGCCATTTGATGTCCATCTCCTCCATATCATCCTCATCAATTTGATCCAAATCCTCATGATTGAGAATTGAACCTCCCACTTGACTTGATATAAAGGCATAAAAAGTAGTGTCACTAAGTCCTGCAATCTGTCTCTTTGAGCTACCAGTGGAAATACTTCCACTACCAGTGGAAACAATAATGTTAGCACTGTCATCATCACTATCACTTTCTTCATCTGAACTATCATCAATAGATGATGATATGAGTGCTACACTTCCTGAACTTGAGCTTATTTTGCCAGCTTTCTTCAATCTTTGTTCAATAACTTTGAAGTTATTGTACAAATCATTAAGTTTCATGGTCTCCAACTCTGGCTTATCTTCCCATACAGCAACATTGGTTCCAAACTCAGAGGGTAAGCTTCTTAAGAACTTTAGATTAAGGTCTCCCCTTTCCACCTCTATTCCAAAAACAGTGAGTTGAGTAACAATCTTTTGTAGCCTTGTGAAGATGCTATCAAGAGATTCATTACTTGTTGAACCAAAGTTTTCATAAGTCTGCTTTAGCAAGGTCTTTTGAGTCTTCTTGGTGGAATCATTACCACCAAAAACTTCACAGATCTCATCAAAAAGAGTCTTTGCAGTCTTGAACTTGCTGAATGCTAGAACTTGGTCTCTGGGAAGTGTCATCAGGAACAAACCTCTGGCCTTCAGATCATTCTTCAGTTGAAGTCTTTCATCATTAGTAACAGGTCCAGTGTTGACTTTAATTACTTCCTTGCCACCAACCATCTCTGAAGTAGAACTTGGTTTGAAAGAATTTCCAACCATAATGATCTCCCAAAGTGTGTTGTCTTGGACCATAAAGAATTGTTCGATCATTAGCCTCCACATCTCAAAGTCATTCAACTTAAGCTTTGGAAGCTTAGCAGCAATGTTTGAGTTACTGGTTTCTGTCTCCATTGATTCTTCTGAGTGAACTAGAGTCTTCTAAATCAAAGTATCAAAACCTGGCTCTGATACCACTTGATGGATCTAAACACCTTAAACTTGTGTTAGATTGATACTTTGAATTATATCACTAAGTATGCGAAATCTACTTAGTAACACTTAGAAGTTTGATTGTGAGTAAGACAGTTGTATATGAACAATGTATGTAAACAAACTATTAGCTCCAATATTATTAATGATAATAATACGAGTGATCTTGATATCACTAGGGTTACACCTTGAAGCTCTAGAAAACGTATATCAAACCTTTAACCTAGGATCTCCTTTTATAGCACAAGGAGTCCTCTTCTACAAGATAAGTATAAAGCTAATAGAATAAGATATACACAAGATCTATTCTATATTTATCTAAACACGTTTCCTAACAGTTATCTAATAAGCAGTGGTAATATATGTTCTTGCAGTGGTAATGAGTTTCCACTGCAAGTACAATCTTCTGCAGTTGTAACATCTTCTCTTAGCCATGGTAACTGTTAGTATAATTCCCAACAATCCTCCCCTAACTTATGATTAATAAATAAATCAATAAGTTTCTTCAAGTATGCAGCAACCATGAGGATATGGGAATTCTTCCAAACACTTATCTTCTTCTTAATAAGTCTTTATCAGCTCTCACACTTTGATCATAAATCCTTTGTATCAAATCATCTATGACTTGAGTTCTTTCCCAGCACCTAAGCTTCTCAGTCAACATCACTGTCAATACTCCAGCTCTCAATGGATATTCTTTCTCAGCCAGCATAAATACATCAACTCCATCTTGAGTAGAAATATGATGCACAGAACTTGAATCATAGAATTTCCACAAAGTTCTTGTACCATGAGCTTCAAATCTCCAATATCTATCATTTGGGTCAGGTTCATATAATCTTCTGAAGTGAACCCATAACTCCTTAGCTTTGACATCAACAAGTTCATCCTTCTTAAACTGATCTTGAACAATTCTCCACAAAGTATCCAAATCTTCTCTATTACAAGATCTAACAATATCTTCAAAATCTCTGCAAATGCTTGTGACACTTCCAGTTCTGATGATCTTCCAAGCTACACCAAAACTATCAGAAAAGATTTCCCAACCAACAACTGGATATTTTGCTTGTAGAGGTTCAATATTAAGTACATCAGTCTCTATGAACACCATGTTTGTAACTTGATCTTCTGTCAACTTGCTAGGACACTCTTCTGCATGAGATGATTTCTGAGTCTTCAACTTCTTTGCATCTTTTGATTCAAGACTCACTCCAGTCTTTTTTGTCTTCATTGTTATTGGTTCTTGATCCATTGGAATGAAATTACTATCTTGTCTTTTGATCCTGTAGTAAATACCTTCAACCTGATCATGTGACATTCCTTTGAATTGGGCCATCTTCATATTACCAACATGACAACAAAAAGTCTTCATCTCAGCAATGATCTGTGCCTTTGTAGGTTTTCTTGGCTTCTTTTGACTTTTTCTAACATCCCCAATGATTTCATCAAGAGCCTGCTGATTCTTCATTTGAATGAAATCTTTAAGTTGAGCAGACTTTTGGTCTTCATTCAATGTTGTATTTGCAATCAATTCAATAGCCTTCTTCCTGATTACTTGATCATTATTAATCAAGTAGTCAATCTCTTCTTCTGTAGGCACATAAGTGAATAATGGAGGTTTCTCATGTATGACAGTTGGTGAGACACTTAAAATTGGTTCTGCCATTACTGCTTCAAGTTTATCCAACCTCTTAGCTTCCATAAAACTAGCAACTTCATATTCCTCAAGCTTTCTCTTTCTTTCATTCTCTTCAGCTTGTTGTTACTCTGCTAATCTTGCATCAAAGTCAATCTGAGCTTGTTCATACTTAGAAATCTTTCTTGTCTCTTGATCTGAAGCAATTACAATAGCCTTTCCTTTAACTGATCTTATTCTGGCAGCTTCTTCCTCTGCAGTGGTAATTTCTTGAGTAGCAGTGGTAACTTTTTCTCTTGCAGTGGAAATAGGTTGATCAGTGGGAACTTGTTCTGCTTTAGTGGAAATTGGTTGAGCAGTTCCAACTAAGTCATCAAAGTTAAAACCAGCATCAGCATCCATATCTTCAAAATCCAATTTCCTCCCCTCAGTGTCAGCTACATCATCTTTTGCTTGAGCATTATCAGAATCAGTGAGCTCAGCAAACTCTTTTTCAAAATTTTTATTCATCCCCTTAAGCTCTACATTTATTTTCCTCCCCTGTTTGGAAGAATCTCCCAAAACTTTAGTAGAACTAGCAGAAAACTCATCCTGAGGTGAAGATGATGAAGATAACACAACTTTAGATCTTTTCTTCTTGAGATTCTCAACTTCAGTCTGCAATCTTTGAATCTCAGCCTTCAATTGATTCAGCTCTGTGGCATGTTGTTCTTTGGTCTGTGCCAGGTCTTTCTCCAGAGCTTGAACCTGCTTGACTAATTTGGTACAAATGTCCATCAATTCAGGTGGTTGTACACTGCCTTCATCACTTCCAACTATATAACCTGCTGGGAGAGGTGAATCATGAGGCATTGATTCAGGCTCTTCCCTAGTTGGACTAGGATGAAGCCTTGAACCACCACTGCTTGTCCCTAAACCAAAAGGTTCAGCAACATGCAATGTTGAGATGAGAGAAGTTGGCTGTTTAGACCTTCTCTCATAAGTGTGAGTAATAGCAGAGGTATGTTGAATTGGTGGAACAACAATAGTGGGTGTGTTTTGGGATACAACTGGGATTGTTGCATCTTCACCCTGTACTTGAGCAATTTTAGCAAGCATTTGAGGAAAAAGTGGATGAACCTCCCCATTCCAAAGATCTGAAGCCTTACTCATATTTTGAAAAACTTTTGGCTTATGACAAGAAGGTTCATAAATTCTATTGTGAGGGTGCAGTTGAAACTCATTTAACACTGCTTGTACAAACCTTGGATACATCAAAAATTTATATTGACTCTTTACATTGCCTTTCATATTATTGAAAATAAACTTTGAAAAATTGAAAGTCCTATCAGTTGCCAAACAAACCAAAGGATAAGCCATGGTTGATGCAAATTGTTCATAAGATGTTTTCTTAGGACTCAGGCAATGTAAAAGAGTGTGAATCAAAAATCTCCAATGGGGACAAAAACATCCTTTTCTGAAAGTAACTTTTTGTTCAGATGTATCATACCCCATTAAAGCAATATTAATGAAAATTTCTGAATTAGGTAATGTGATGATACCATTGAGATCATTCAATTGGAGAAGTCTCCTCAAGGATGACTCAGTAGCATCAATAGTTACCCCATCAACTGTAGCTCTTAGAGCATCCACAGATTCATGTGTGTCTCCCTGTTCAAGAGTTATGGACTCCACAGTGTTCCAGAACTGTTTGATATGAGAGACATAGATTGTGGGATTAATAGTTAAGGCATACCTTATATGAGTTGTGTTTAGAAAATCCATAATCTGATGAAAAACAGGGCCACTCTTCTCGTTTGACTTTTGTAAGTAGGCCACTTGGTTGTGCTCCTCAACAAATTTTAGAATCGCCATGATATTTGTGAAAAAGAGAATAAAAGTGTTAGTAATCAAGATAAAAAGCAAGCCGTATGATGATCAATTTATACTAATAGGGTTTGAGGAGGTTGCGCAATGTGAATTATCTTTAGAAAGAATTATCTTTGGAAAAAGAATAATTTATAATAAGTAAGTAGATAATTCACAAAAGATTTTACCCTATTAATAAGGAAAGACGGTTATTTACAACGGCTAGTAAAAAATGGTTTACTGACACAACAGTTGTAACGACTAGTTCATCAGTGGAAAAATTACTCTTGCAGTGGTAACTAATGAACTAGCAGTGGTAAAATTTTCACAACATATCAAAGAGCAGTGGTGAACAAAACATGAAAATTTTCTGCTCTTATCATAGTTTTTAGCAAACTACCAGCTATCAACGGATTTGATATGTCTTTACCATGAGCCGTTTGCTATGGACTAGCCAACTCTTGATCACATGGATGTATGGTGAGTTGATAACCTAGTTTTTGGTAAACTATCAACCATAAATGGATTTGTTAAGTCTTTACCAGTAGCCGTTTGCTCTGGACTAGTTGATTCTTATGTGGATTAGACATGGTGAATCAATAACCATTTGTTGTGTGTCTATGATACACACCTTATTACTCCAATGACTCCAATAATATGGGTTGTATTCAGCAACTCAACTTAACCCATAAAAATTAACCCAAAGTAACTTTTTAACCAAGTTACTATTCACAAAAATACCTTCCAAAAGTCAACCCGATAATAACCAAATTTACTCCTCCAACCTACCAAAACAAGTAGGAGTAAATATTCTTCATTAATTAGAAGTCGACCTTGACTTTGCATATAAAAGGGGGCTCAAAACTTTTATCTCTCATCAACAAACAACTTCAACAACACAAACCCTTAATCAACACAATGAGCTGGTTTCCTTTAATCTACATCTCTTCAGATAACTCTTCAGATGAGGAAATCAGTTATTATTCAGACTCTGAAGAACTGTCAACTGGATGGAGTGGATATTTTCCACCAAGTGCTGCAACTGCTACATCTTCAAGCATGAAGCCCAACAAGAAGATTTCAGCTGATCCTGCTCCATCACTTGTGTTTAATTCAAGCTCTTCATCTGAGGAGGATAATGATCCAACCTTTGATCTTTCCACAGAGCTTCTAAAGGCCCTTACCACAGCACTGACAACTGCTATCAACAACATGAAGTGGTCAGCTGTTGAAAAGCCTACTCAAGCACCAAGGCCTCCCAAGCAAGTTTTGGGACTGGCTTGTACAAGGAAACAACTTTCTTTTGATGACAAGAGAAAGAGGGCTTCTAAGGGCAAGCATCAGTATGAAGGAAAGGGAAAGAAACCTATGGAGTAGGTGTTAGGTTGTAGGTTCATGTCTTTTGTGATGGTTTTCTGATTTGGTGACAATGTTTTTCATGATGGTTGTTATGTACTTCTCTTTTATATTGAATAAAAGTACTCTTTGTTCTTGCTATTATCACCAATCTTTCCACTGTTGTATGTTTATTTCCACTGTGCTTTTGATAACTCTGCATACAAATTAGTAGCAAACAATACAAACAATACTAGTACCTAAAAACTATCCTGCAACACTGAAAAGTATTAAACATCAAAGTTTTATGGATTAAGCATACTAATACCTGTTACCAAGTATTGAAATCTACCCACATCAACCCCTTTTGTTAATAAATCAGCATAATTGTCATCAGTATGAATTTTGACAACATTAATAAGCTTTTTCTCAAAACAGTCTCTATTAAAGTGATGTCTAATTTCAATGTGTTTAGTTTTAGTGTGTTGCACAGGATTTTTAATAATGTATATGGTACTACTATTGTCTATATAGATGATGGTGTTCATGAAATTGTACCCATAATCCAATAATTGATTCTGAAGCCAAAGGATCTGAGCACAACAACTAGCAGCTGCAACATATTCTGCTTCAGTGGTTGAAGTACCAACCATAGTTTGCTTCTTGCACTGCCATGACACCAATCTACATCTAAGAAATTGACATCCTCCAGTAGTTGATCTTCTATCCAAACTTGCACCAGCATAGTCACTATCTGAGTATGTGATCAATTCCATTGGAGAGTCTCTTGGATACCATAATCCTAGATTAGGATAAGTCTTCAAGTACCTAAAAATCTTTTCCACTGCTGTCATATGTGATGTCTTTGGAGTCACTTGAAATCTTGCACAAGCACGAACAGCAAACATAATGTCTGGCCTTGATGAAGTAAGATACATCAAAGAACCAATCATAGATCTGTAAGTGTGAACATCAACATTAGCACCACTAGCATTCTTCAACAATAAGTGAGTGGTTTTATCAGCAGGGGTATTTGAGGATTTTGCATCAGTAAACTTGAACTTCTTAATAATCTCAGCCACATATTTGTCTTGACTGATAAATATGCCTTCCTTACTCTGTTGTACTTGCAGCCCCAAAAAGAATGTAAGTTCTCCCATAGAACTCATTTGAAATTCATCCTTCATCAGCTTCTCAAACTCTTTGCACATCTCTTGTTTAGTAGACCCAAAGATAATATCATCAACATATACTTGCACAAGTAAAATATCACCTTTGTCTTTCTTGATGAACAAAGTTTGATCAATCTTGCCTCTATGAAACCCATTATTCAACAAATAATTAGCTAAGGTTTCATACCACTTCCTTGGAGCCTGATGTAAGCCATAAAGAGCCTTAACCACTTTATATACTTTATTTGGGTGTTGAGGATCTTCAAAGCCTGGAGGTTGAGACACATATACCTCCTCATCAATAGTACCATAAAGAAAAGCACTCTTAACATCCATTTGATAGACTGTAAAGCCCATAAATGATGCATAGGCTAAAAACAATCTAATAGCCTCAATCCTTGCAACAGGAGCAAAAACTTCTTCATAATCAATACCCTCCTCTTGAGTGTATCCTTGAGCAACCAATCTAGCTTTGTTCCTGATTACAATGCCTCTTTCATCTTTCTTGTTTCTGAAAACCCATTTAGTACCAATTACCTTCATACCATCAGGCAAGTCACAAAGAACCCAAACCTTTTGAAGTTTAAACTGCAGCAACTCTTCTTGCATAGCTTCAACCCAGCTGGATTCTCCTAGAGCCATATAAACATTCTTAGGCTCCACCTGTGAGAGAAAACGGAAGAACAAACACTCATTCTTCTTACAATGTTTCTTGGACTCATACACTTCACTTATGAACCCATGAATATCATCTTTCTTTGTCTGTCTTCTAGTCTTCACACCTGATTGAAGTTCACCAATAACATTATCAAATGGATGCACTTTGCGAATTGAAGACTGTGATGTGTTAGGAATATCATATGTTGTAGGCATGTTGGAGATCTCTACATCATCACTTGGTGATTCCTGAGAAGTATGTTCCACATTTGGGTTGACAGTGGAAACTTCTGGTGTAGCAGTGGGAATTGAGTTACCACTGCTAGTAGGAATTTCTTTATTCAATTCATTAAAATTCACACCAGCTACATCACTTGTCTTTTCAGAATCATCAATAAAGTCCCAAAGTGGCATAACAATTTGATCTTCATCATCTTTACAAGCTTCATCTCCATCAATGAATTCTTCTGAATCTTCAAGATCTTTGTCTCCAGTGCTTGAAGTGAGAGGAACATAATTCATTGTATTTGATAATGTTTCAAGATCAAATAGCCAATCTGGGCCTGAACCTGCCATGTTTGCTTTATTTTCAAGAAACTGAACATGCAAGTTCTCTTCAATCTTCTTTGTTCTTAAGTTACAGACTCTAAAAGCCTTGCTAACCATAGAGTATCCAACAAAGAAGCCTTCATCTGACTTTTCTTCAAATTTTCCCAGATGATCAATGGTATTGAGAGTAGTAACATGACACCCAAATGGCCTCATAAACTCCAAAGTAGGAGGTCTTCCTCTGAATAACTCATAAGGTGTCTTGTTCTTTGCTTTGACCACTAAAACTCTATTTCGAATGTAACAAGCAGTGTTAACTGCTTCAGCCCAAAAAGTTACTGGAAGCTTGGAATCAGCTAACATGGTTCTAGCAGCCTCAATTAGTGTTCTGTTTCTTCTTTCTGCAACTCCATTTTGTTGAGGAGTTCTTGCAACACTAAATTCTCTTTTAATACCTTTGTCTCTACAGAAATCATCCATAACTTTATTCTTGAACTCTGTCCCATTGTCACACCTGATGATCTTGATCTTCTTTTCATATTGATTTTCAACTTCAGTGATGAATGTCTTAAGGATGCCAGTGGTTTCATCCTTGGTTCTTAAAAAGAAAACCCATGTGAATCTACTGAAATCATCAGTCACAACAAGACAATACTTCTTCAAATTGATACTGCTCACAGAAGTAGGACCAAACAAGTCCATATGCAGCATAAAAAGTGGATGATCAATAGAATTCAGTGCTTTGGTCTTGCACGAAGCTCTGTGTTGCTTTCCTTTGAGACAGGCAACACAAGTTTGGTCATTTTCAAATCTTTTCTCTGGTAGACCTCTGACAAGTCCATCTTTCACAATCTTGTTGATGGTCTTGAAGTTAACATGACCCAATCTTCTATGCCAAAGCATTGATTCATTCAAAGTGGCTTTAGCAAGCAAGCAAGTAACATCATTATTAGCCACTATGTTCTTCATGTCAATGCTATATAGATTACCTTTTCTAGGGATTTTAAGCAAAATGTCACTTTCATCAGGAAGCTTATAATCCTTAGATAAGATATAGCATTCATCTTCTGTGAATAGAACTCTATGCTTCTTGTCACACATCTGTGACACACTAAAGAGGTTGTACTTGAGTTCTTTCACATAATGCACATCTTCAAAATCAATGTTTCCAGCCTTGATTGTTCCTTTGCCAGAAACTTTGCCACCAATTCCTCCTCCAAAGCTGACAAATTGTCCATCATAAGGTTGAAAGTCTGAAAGATAGGACTTATTGCCAGTCATGTTCCTGGAACATCCACTGTCTGAGTATCCTTGATCATTAGAAGTCTTTGAATGTCCCTGCACACAAAATAAAGGAATTAGTTCCTTTTGGGGACCCAAGCCACAAATGACTTGGATCTGCCTCGTGTATCAATATAATTATATCTATCAAAGGTCATTGATACACCATTGGGATTGTTTGAGGTGATGGTTCCTTTTGGTTTCCATTCCCAACGTGCTGAAGCCTTAATAGCATTTCCCATATTTACCCTTTTCTTGTTAACAGACCTACCAGTGGTAACCTTTGGCCTTGCAGTGGTAACTGCTGGCTTAGCAGTGGAAACTGCTTGTTTCGAAACTTTGGGTACCCACTTCTGATTATTGTTAACTTTCTTTTCAAAATTGGTCTTTTTCCCTGTTTGAGTAGATTTAACAAAAGTAGTAACAGGGGGCTTAGGGTAAACTCTGTTTTTATTTTTGACAGTGGCAACTGCTGGTCTAGCAGTGGAAATTGGTTTTATGCTAGAATGAAGCAAAACAGACCTGGGAATCATCTTGCTAAGTGGATTTGGGTGAGTTAAGTTATTAGCAGTTTGTCCATGCACCCTAGTATTCCCAAACACTTCCCTTCTTCCCAAGTGGTAGGTACAGCTATAAGACAAATGGTCAAAGCTACCACATATATGACAGGGTTTGTTAATAAACACAAAGTCACTACCAAATTGCCTAGATTTAACATGATTCCAACTCCTCATATTACCCCTAGGAGTTGGTGACCTACTTCTGTACGTCTCTGCATATCTAGTAGTGGGCCTAGTGAAATTAGGTTGTGACTGTGACATTTGAAAATTTTCATGTCATTAATCTTAATAGTATTTAACTATTCTATTTTTTTTAAATAATTAACTTCATCGAAAGTTATCCGCTTTTCGTCATAACACGTTCAATTAATTCAACCGCCACAATACTATGCCCACTCTACATTTTTATGCATTTTTGGTTCCTTACAATCCTATTTTTAAAGTCCTAATTTAATCTTTCCAATTTTACATAAACCTTTCACCTTTACGTTTTACCCGATTTAAATTTACGTTTTAAGGTTTTGACAAAGTGAACCAACCCTAGACTATGATAATTTACTTATTTTATGAATTTTTAAACTATTTCATGTTTACAAAAGAGTTTTATACTTGTCATGTCATTTTTATAGCTTACATCACTTTTATCAAGAACCGGTGTCACCAAACGTGTTTTCGACTCACGGTTTCATTTTTAACGACGTTTAAACACTCCGATAAACCCAAGAAAATCATGAAATATTAAAATTAGCCATTTTAACACTTCATAACAATTTCAAAATATTTTTATAACACTTTTCTAAAATTCACGTTTTTAGGTCTCCCGGTTCTGCGTAATTCGCGTTTTTAAGACCGTACGCTTGATTTATACTCCACGAACACACTAATACTTCAAATATTAATCTAATGTTCATAAAATTTGATCTTTATCTTTGTTTTTCAAGCCTTGTCATTCATCACTCTTCACCTTTCTAATTTACCACTTAAAACCTCTAAATACTACTTATTACCTTATATAATTCACTCCAACACTTATATATACATTATATAAAAGATTTTTGAAAATAAAATGAATATAACCTTCCCATACCAACCCCATGGCCGGCCTCCCTCATTAAAACCCACTCCAACACTTTATTTTGTTTTCATTTTCAAGAATATACCTAATTCTCTCTCTCTCACATGCAAATCTAGCAAAAATCATCCATCTCCTCTCCTCCCTTGTCCTTGTTGCCACGAATCACCACCATAACACCCTCATCTCTGTGATTTTTCATCATCCAAATATTCACCACAACATCCTCTTGAAGGTGCTCACAAAAGATGGTGATTTGAATCGAAGTTTTGAAGGTTTTATTGGTGTTTCTTGGTGTTTTCTTGAAGTTTTCCTCAAGATTGATTAGAGTTTATTCATCCAGCCCCTAATCACATTGTGAAGGCTATAATAGAAGGGTTTCACTAGTCTTGGTGTCATTTGGGTTGAGTTCATTCAAGCCTTAGAAAGGTTCCATTGATTTTCTTCACTTCTAGTAAGCTAATCTCACCATCCTCTTTGATTTTTGTACCATGCAAGTGGGTTTTTATTTTTCAATGATATATTGGTTTCTCTACTGTAAATAAACTTTCTATTGAATGTACATATCATACTTGATTCATTAGGACCATAGGTTAAGAGTGATTGTGTTTTGGATAAGTTATGTTTAGGTTAGGATTGATTTGTGATTGCTGAAATTATAGGCTATGATTATTGAATGTTTTTAGAATGAAAAGTGGCTTTATAAAATGAGTAAAAATTATACAGACCTAGGTATATGTCTCAGGGTCATTTGTAAAAAAGGCTCACCTTTAGAAGTGTTAGGATGATTAAACTATGAATTTTATGGTAAAAAGGGTCAGATTCTGTATGCTGTTGGCATTCGGGGCAAAAATCAAGTTTTATTCCATAAATTTTTGAAAACCAAATATGATACCTGTACTAGACAAATAGAGGTATCACCTCCAATTGGCCTCACCTTCATAGCACCTTTAGATTTCAAATGACGGCCGATACGGTAAGCCGTAAATTTCAGTCGCACTTTTCTTTAGGACAGGTCTGTAAAGAAAATTTATAAAAAGTGTTTAGACCTGCAAATTTTTGAGTAAAATTATTTTTACAGTACACTAGGGACTTATAGGAAACTAAGGATATAAAGAACTTAAAACTTTGACTTACGGTTTGAAAGTAGTGATTTTTGGAAGTTGGGGAAAGTTTTCAACCACTAATAAAACTAGGGAAATGTGATGGGTAAACAACTCGGGAACTTATTATTTTTGGAAACCTTGAACATATGACTTGTGAAAACCCTTAGTATAATGCCTTGGCTGTATGAATCAAGTATAACAATGTACATTTCATCTCTTATTCAATTAGCATTCACTTAGAGACGTTTCTTGTTATAGGTCATTTCTAGTTTCGCTTCGGTTCTTCAGTTGTCTTTATTCGTGCTCTTTCACTCCACTACTTAAGGTGAGTTCATAGCCTCACATTTTACTTACTTAAATGTTTTATAAACCAAGCGAGGGGGATACATGCTAGTTTTACAAACTGAATACAAGTAGTTTTTGGGATGCTTGACCCGATTACCTAATTATAGACATTGAGTACCCTGCCAGCAAGTCCCTAATTTCATGAACCGTTAATTACGTGCGTAAATGCTAATATTATAGATATGCATATTTGGCCTGGCGGGCCTGTCCGGGTGAGTAGCGGTCATTTGACAACTGTGGGTCAAACGGACATATAATATTGAGAATTGAGGTAAATGGCAATTGAATACCTTGTGAGGGGCATTTAAACTAGGTCAAGGTTCGGTTTCATGAGCTCAATGCTATAAATCTTATTTCCCGACTTGTATTTGTTACATGTCAACTTAATTATGGGCGTATAACAACGTAGCCCAACTTCTTTTAAACTGAATTATCTTGTATTCAACTGATTACTTATTTAAACTCTATGGATTCACTCAACCTTTGTGTTGACTTTTTAGCATGTATTTTCTCAGGTTTTATTTGCTAGCTGAGCATTGGGAGCAATCGGAGTCGCGTGGATATCAAATATTGGAAGACTTGTTTTTTTTACACATTCGATAACTTTTTATCTTTAAAATATACATATGTGTCATGTTTTAATTCTTGTAACTTAATTTTAAAATAGAGATTTTTGGGACCTGTGTACTCTGATTTATCAAATCGAATGTGACATTTTATTAAACGTCTCTTTTGAGGTCATTTTATGTAACTTGTTTTTATGAACTATGAAGTGACACCCAAATTGGTATTCCGCTGCGTTGTAAATTTTGGGGGTGTCACAGAATGGTACCAGAGCATTAGTTATAGCGAATTAGGTCGTTTTCAAAACCTAAACTATAACTGATTTTCAAAATTTTTTTAAGTCTTTCACCATTGTTCGATATCCGCGCACGCTTGCTCCCAAGTAACTTATATGCTCTATTTTGAATCAATACTTCTATTATATGACTAATGAATGTATCCCCTAGTCATGATTTTGCTCTCTCATGCCTACTCTTACATTCTTGTGATCTATGAATTTTTTTTAAGACATTGTGGGTTACACAATGGTCTCATTTACTTCATTAACATTGTGAGTTGCACAATGGTTTCTTTTATTTGTCAGACATTGTAGGTGATTACAATGGTCTATAAACTCTTTCATAACCTTATATACTATCATTACATCTAACGGCGAAACTCGTTACAATTTATCAATTCCTCTTGATTTCTTTACTCCCTGTAAACTTATATTTCCTGAGCATTTCTGCACTTTTTTTTTTTTTTTTTTTTCAAATTGATACAAATTATATAGAAGACTATCTATATACACTTGATTTTCTCTTGACTATTGATACCTATTTACAAGAGCGTTACTTTTTATTTGTATAAGGATATTTATTATAAACGTTTTATCCGACTCTTTACACTCAGTCTCTATAGCACCATGTCAATAAATTACCCCACTACTACCTTACAAACTAATAACATGATGCACCACTATTTTAGCTCTGACTAGTTCAGAATTGACTATTTTGTTACCCATTTACAAATTATTTGGTAAATTACCTTGTAAAACTAGTTTACTACCATCTTTTAAACCATTTTCGCTAAAATTTTAATACAATGCTTTCCACTCTCTTACAAACTACTTTACCATCATCTATAAACTAAATTATTCGTTTACTTCAACCTTTTATGAACAATGCGGTGATCTCCAAAACGTTTTACTACTTTACTTTATTTTCTTTTGATGATATTGACATTCGGTGTACTTTGTCAATTCTACTAGTTATTTTATTGTTCAACTCTGAGTGTGAACATTCTCCTTATGCCTTTGAATCACGTATGTTGTTTTCATTTTCCATTGTTTTGAAATCTTCCAATTGATGGGAGTACGACCTTAACTTGTCATCTCGGATCGTGTCATCCTTTGGCACTTACCTTTGAGAATGCGATTGACTAATGTCATATTATTATTCTTGTTACTTCTTCTTATGATTGTGATGAATCATATCGTTAATTAGGCATCTTTTTAATTATTGTAGCACTTGATCTTGTTGTGTATTTTGTTTGTGACGGACATACTTAAGTAGGATGATTTATAATCGTCTTATTGAAATGAATTGGGACGCTTCTTCATTTGAATAAAGAAATTATAAACCGCCGAACCATAAATTCATAGATCGTCACTTACATGGATTGGGACGCCTCTTTATGTAATTGACGAGTTATGAATGAGTGGGCTTATGTGTATCCACCATAGCGTGTGTACAAATCATTCTTTTGGCTATGAACTCTTCTCGACTCGTAATTTGTTATGTGGATTTTTTTCCGATCTTGTATCGACCGTTGCAAGCTTGATAAGCTAACAGTAATGTACTATTATTCGCTTCCACGAATTGACGACTTGATAAATTCCTTGTCTCATATTGTCTTATCGCCTACACTTTTGTTCTATCCTTTCCTTTCAGGACCCTCACGACATTCTATCCGTTCCCTCATACCATCGCTTACACATTAGGTGATTTCTATCACTTGTTCTATCTTCGTTGATATCTTGATACTTTGTCAAAATCCCGAGCACAAAATGCATTAAGCACCTCCATGGGCTTCTATAAAAAAAAATTTTATACACCTTTATAAAAAAAAATTTACAAATATTTCACAAGTGTTTAAATTACCAAAATGATCTTCTTAAGTTAAAGAGTCGGTTCTAACCACCCACTTTTGTAAAAACCATAACTAATATCTATAATGACACCATGCCCTATCTTTCAAACTACATGTTTTATACATCATATCTTAATCACTTCTTAAGGATATGACTTCTTAAGGATATGACTGCTTTAAACTTCGTTTCAACTAATGATTCCTAAAAATTTGAAAATAGACATTCTACAATCACAACCATAAACCCGAGTTTCAACATGGTTTTTATACATGCTTCCTTCCCAAAAATCTTTAAAATGACCAAAAATGATTAAGAAGAATTGAGCGCCGGGACGTCGCTCTCTTAAGGGGTACGTGCTGTGACATTTCAAAAATTTCATGTCATTAATCTTAATAGTATTTAACTATTCTATTTTTTTTAAATAATTAACTTCATCGAAAGTTATCCGCTTTTCGTCATAACACGTTCAATTAATTCAACCGCCACAATACTATGCCCACTCTACATTTTTATGCATTTTTGGTTCTTTACAATCCTATTTTTAAAGTCCTAATTTAATCTTTCCAATTTTACATAAACCTTGCACCTTTACGTTTTACCCGATTTAAATTTATGTTTTAAGGTTTTGACAAAGTGAACCAACCCTAGACTATGATAATTTACTTATTTTATGAATTTTTAAACTATTTCATGTTTACAAAAGAGTTTTATACTTGTCATGTCATTTTTATAGCTTACATCACTTTTATCAAGAACCGGTGTCACCAAACGTGTTTTCGACTCACGGTTTCATTTTTAACGACGTTTAAACACTCCGATAAACCCAAGAAAATCATGAAATATTAAAATTAGCCATTTTAACACTTCATAACAATTTCAAAATATTTTTATAACACTTTTCTAAAATTCACGTTTTTAGG
The DNA here is from genome assembly GCA_030686995.1 of Artemisia argyi. Lineage (NCBI taxonomy): Eukaryota > Viridiplantae > Streptophyta > Magnoliopsida > Asterales > Asteraceae > Artemisia > Artemisia argyi. Next base: position 35,271,425 of record CM060694.1, read on the forward strand.
TCTCCCGGTTCTGCGTAATTCGCGTTTTTAAGACCGTACGCTTGATTTATACTCCACGAACACACTAATACTTCAAATATTAATCTAATGTTCATAAAATTTGATCTTTATCTTTGTTTTTCAAGCCTTGTCATTCATCACTCTTCACCTTTCTAATTTACCACTTAAAACCCCTAAATACTACTTATTACCTTATATAATTCACTCCAACACTTATATATACATTATATAAAAGATTTTTGAAAATAAAATGAATATAACCTTCCCATACCAACCCCATGGCCGGCCTCCCTCATTAAAACCCACTCCAACACTTTATTTTGTTTTCATTTTCAAGAATATACCTAATTCTCTCTCTCTCACATGCAAATCTAGCAAAAATCATCCATCTCCTCTCCTCCCTTGTCCTTGCTGCCACGAATCACCACCATAACACCCTCATCTCTGTGATTTTTCATCATCCAAATATTCACCACAACATCCTCTTGAAGGTGCTCACAAAAGATGGAGATTTGAATCGAAGTTTTGAAGGTTTTATTGGTGTTTCTTGGTGTTTTCTTGAAGTTTTCCTCAAGATTGATTAGAGTTTATTCATCCAGCCCCTAATCACATTGTGAAGGCTAGAAGAGAAGGGTTTCACTAGTCTTGGTGTCATTTGGGTTGAGTTCATTCAAGCCTTAGAAAGGTTCCATTGATTTTCTTCACTTCTAGTAAGCTAATCTCATCATCCTCTTTGATTTTTGTACCATGCAAATGGGTTTTTATTTTTCAATGATATATTGGTTTCTCTACTGTAAATAAACTTTCTATTGAATGTACATATCATACTTGATTCATTAGGACCATAGGTTAAGAGTGATTGTGTTTTGGATAAGTTATGTTTAGGTTAGGATTGATTTGTGATTGCTGAAATTATAGGCTATGATTATTGAATGTTTTTAGAATGAAAAGTGGCTTTATAAAATGAGTAAAAATTATACAGACCTAGGTATATGTCTCAGGGTCATTTGTAAAAAAGGCTCACCTTTAGAAGTGTTAGGATGATTAAACTATGAATTTTATGGTAAAAAGGGTCAGATTCTGTATGCTGTTGGCATTCGGGGCAAAAATCAAGTTTTATTCCATAAATTTTTGAAAACCAAATATGCTACCTGTACTAGACAAATAGAGGTATCACCTCCAATTGGCCTCACCTTCATAGCACCTTTAGATTTCAAATGACGGCCGATACGGTAAGCTGTAAATTTCAGTCGCACTTTTCTTTAGGACAGGTCTGTAAAGAAAATTTATAAAAAGTGTTTAGACCTGCAAATTTTTGAGTAAAATTATTTTTACAGTACACTAGGGACTTATAGGAAACTAAGATATAAAGAACTTAAAACTTTGACTTACGGTTTGAAAGTAGTGATTTTTGGAAGTTGGGGAAAGTTTTCAACCACTAATAAAACTAGGGAAATGTGATGGGTAAACAACTCGGGAACTTACTATTTTTGGAAACCTTGAACATATGACTTGTGAAAACCCTTAGTATAATGCCTTGGCTGTATGAATCAAGTATAACAATGTACATTTCATCTCTTATTCAATTAGCATTCACTTAGAGACGTTTCTTGTTATAGGTCATTTCTAGTTTCGCTTCGGTTCTTCGGTTGTCTTTATTCGTGCTCTTTCACTCCACTACTTAAGGTGAGTTCATAGCCTCGCATTTTACTTACTTAAATGTTTTATAAACCTCGCGAGGGGGATACATGCTAGTTTTACAAACTGAATACAAGTAGTTTTTGGGATGCTTGACCCGATTACCTAATTATAGACATTGAGTACCCTGCCAGCAAGTCCCTAATTTCATGAACCGTTAATTACGTGCGTAAACGCTAATATTATAGATATGCATATTTGGCCTGGCGGGCCAGTCCGGGTGAGTAGCGCTCATTTGACAACTGTGGGTCAAACGGACATATAATATTGAGAATTAAGGTAAATGGCAATTGAATACCTTGTGAGGGGCATTTAAACTAGTTCAAGGTTCGGTTTCATGAGCTCAATGCTATAAATCTTATTTCCCGACTTGTATTTGTTACATGTCAACTTAATTATGGGCGTATAACAACGTAGCCCAACTTCTTTTAAACTGAATTATCTTGTATTCAACTGATTACTTATTTAAACTCTATGGATTCACTCAACCTTTGTGTTGACTTTTTAGCATGTATTTTCTCAGGTTTTATTTGCTAGCTGAGCATTGGGAGCAATCGGAGTCGCGTGGATATCAAATATTGGAAGACTTGTTTTTTTTACACATTCGATAACTTTTTATCTTTAAAATATACATATGTGTCATGTTTTAATTCTTGTAACTTAATTTTTAAATAGAGATTTTTGGGACCTTTGTACTCTGATTTGTCAAATCGAATGTGACATTTTATTAAACGTCTCTTTTGAGGTCGTTTTATGTAACTTGTTTTTATGAACTATGAAGTGACACCCAAATTGGTATTCCGCTGCGTTGTAAATTTTGGGGGTGTCACAGTGACCTAGGCTTCTCTTTGACTATATCAGGAATACTTCTTTTAACTTCCACTTCAACATTCTCAGGAACACTAGGTTTAGACTTAACATTTAAATTTTCATCTTTAAGAGATGAGTCACTAGCACTATCAAATACATCAACCTCAACCTGAACCTTTTCAATTTAAACTGGTTTAACAAATTTTGGTCCATAGGTCATAGGTGGTTCCTGGAATTCTTCTAATCATGTGTGAGCTAAGTCAATGCCAGGAGGTGATGGAACACCTCTTAGAGGTGGTGGAACAGTTTTGTATCCAACTCCTGATTTGGCTTTGCTCACAACTTGGGCTTCCCAAATCTTGTCAATACACTTGGATTGATGATCCAGTGTTTGCTTAGTTATCATTATATTCTCACTAGCCATCTTAACCTTTTCTAGTTCTTCTCTAAGAACCTTATTAACAGCAACCTGATAATCTAAGTCTCTTCTTAATACTGCAATATCATCATTGAACTTAGATTCATTTGCCCTATAATGCTCTAATTGAGTTTCTAAAACACCTAGGCCTCTTTTATGATTTGCTAAGTTGTAATTAGTATGAGTTAACTCTAGCAATTGTTCATCATATTGTGCTTTAATTTTCTCATACTCTTTTAAGGCCTTACAAGATTTAGAACAAGCATTATCAATTTGTACCTCAGAGTCAGAAAAAGCCATTAGTGCCAGCTCTGTAGCAACCATTGCAGACTCTGAATCATCTTCCTCTTCCTTAGTCATAAAGCTCCAATCAAAGCTCACTCCATCAATAGCCAATAGCCCCTTTGGCTCATCAGTAGTAGGTTCCTTCTTCTTGTCCTGCTTGTACCAAGTTGACCTGTTGTCAGACTTCCTTGGCTTTCTGCACTCCCTGGCAAAATGCCTCTTCTTGTGACAATTATAGCATTCCACCTTCTTTTTGTCAAAACCTACCGTTTCATTGCCACTGATGTTGATCTTTCTTCTAGTCTTCTTCCAAAACTTCTTTGTCCTTAAGCTTAGTAATGCCACTTGCCATTTGATGTCCATCTCCTCCATATCATCCTCATCAATTTGATCCAAATCCTCATGATTGAGAATTGAACCTCCCACTTGACTTGATATAAAGGCATAAAAAGTAGTGTCACTAAGTCTTGCAATCTGTCTCTTTGAGCTACTAGTGGAAATACTTCCACTACTAGTGGAAACAATAATGTTAGCACTGTCATCATCACTATCACTTTCTTCATCTGAACTATCATCAATAGATGATGATATGAGTGCTAAACTTCCTAAACTTGAGCTTATTTTGCCAGCTTTCTTCAATCTTTGTTCAATAACTTTGAAGTTATTGTACAAATCATTAAGTTTCATGGTCTCCAACTCTGGCTTATCTTCCCATACAGCAACATTGGTTCCAAACTCAGAGGGTAAGCTTCTTAAGAACTTTAGATTAAGGTCTTCCCTTTCCACCTCTATTCCAAAAATAGTGAGTTGAGTAATTACTTCCTTGCCACCAACCATCTCTGAAGTAGAACTTGGTTTGAAAGAATTTCCAACCATAATGATCTCCCAAAGTGTGTAGTCTTGGACCATAAAGAATTGTTCGATCATTAGCCTCCACATCTCAAAGTCATTCAACTTAAGCTTTGGAAGATTAGCAGCAATGTTTGAGTTACTGGTTTCTGTCTCCATTGATTCTTCTGAGTGAACTAGAGTCTTCTAAATCAAAGTATCAAAACCTGGCTCTGATACCACTTGATGGATCTAAACACCTTAAACTTGTGTTAGATTGATACTTTGAATTATATCTCTAAGTATGCGGAATCTACTTAGTAACACTTAGAAGTTTGATTGTGAGTAAGATAGTTGTATATGAACAATGTATGTAAACAAACTAGTAGCTCCAGTATTATTAATGATAATAATAAGAGTGATCTTGATATCACTAGGGTTACACCTTGAAGCTCTAGAAAACGTATATCAAACCTTTAACCTAGGATCTCCTTTTATAGCACAAGGAGTCCTCTTCTACAAGATAAGTATAAAGCTAATAGAATAAGATATACACAAGATCTATTCTATATTTATCTAAACACGTTTCCTAACAGTTATCTAATAAGCAGTGGTAATATATGTTCTTGTAGTGGTAATGAGTTTCCACTGCAAGTACAATCTTCTGCAGTTGTAACATCTTCTCTTAGCCGTGGTAACTGTTAGTATAATTCCCAACGGTTTTGTTTCTTAAAAACATATTTGGGGTTTCCCCTTACACTTATCTTTTGCAAATATACCTTTGGGTGAAGTTAAGACTAAGTCAAACAACAAAGTAAAGTATTTTCACTATTTTAGTTTTGAAACATGATCTACCAACAATAAAAATAAAGCATGCATACGGAAGCAAATAACAAACAAACAAAATAAAAATCACACAAAACATGGGTTGCCTCCCAAGAAGTGCTTTTCTTTATTTACGAGTCTTGTAGCTAGACTCAAGGTCATGGGTTACTACGTGACCTCATCATCAAGCGTTACATCCTCCTCACTAATCATTTCATTATTATTTTCTTGATAATATTTTACACGTTGTATGTTGACAGTAAATTCTCTACCTTCATCGTCTAATAACACCACGGCTCCAGTTTTAGAGGAACTTCTCACCGTAAATGGTCCGTACCATCTAGACTTGAGTTTCCTTGGAAATAACCTTAACCGAGAGTTGTACAATAGGACTTTGTCCGCTTCTGAAAATTCCTTGGTTCATCAAGCTCGTGTAATTGAGGACTCATAGGCTTCTAATCTAAGCTCATCAAGCTCATGTAATTGCAAGAGCCTATTGGTTCCGGCAATTGTATAATCTAAGTTACATGCCTTAAGCGCCCAATAAGCCTTATGTTCTAATTCTACCGGCAAGTGACATGCCTTACCATACACCATGCGAAACGGGGTCGTTCCAATAGGTGTCTTGTAGGCGGTTCGGAATGCCCATAAGGCTTCGTAGAGTTTAAATGACCAGTCTTTTCTATTCTGACTAACCATTTTTTCTAGTATTCTTTTAATAGCCCTGTTTGTGTTTTAGACCTGGCCATTGGTTTGTGGATGATAGGCGGTGGAAAATCGATGGGACACCCCATACCTCCTCATGACCTTTTCCATTTGCGCATTGCAAAAGTGGGTTCCCCTATCACTGATGAGGGCTTTAGGAATCCCGAATCTAGCAAAAAGCTTTTTCAGGAAATGAATAACCACCCTGGCATCGTTGGTCCTAAGGGCTTGTGCCTCTACCCATTTTGAAACATAATCGATGGCAACTAAAATGTATTCGTTCCCCCCTGAAGATGGAAAGGGTCCCATGAAGTCAATTCCCCAGACATCGAAGACCTCACATACTTGTATAAAATTCAGAGGTGCTTCATCCCTATGTGATATGTTCCTGGCCCGTTGACATGCATAGCATGTCTGTACCATTTCTTTGACATCACGGAAAATTGTGGGCCAATAGAATCCCGCGTCGAAAATCTTTCGGGCGGTGGTGCTTATCCCATGATGCCCTCCAAAGGGACCAGAGTGACATTCCCTCATAATCTTTACTGCCTCACTCTCCGAAACACAACGTCTTATTATTTGGTCAGGACACCTTCAGAATAAAAATGGTTCATCCCAGAAGTAGTATTTTAACTGAGAAAAGAACCTTTTCCTTTCGTACCTAGTCAGGTGTTCTGGAACGAGTCTGCTTGCGAGATAGTTGGCAAAATCGGCGTACCAAGGCTCCGAATTAGTTATTGACATGAGTTGTTCGTCAGGAAATGAATCCCGAATCTCACTTCTATCGTGCTCATCCAAGGGATTTTCAAGACGAGATAGATGATCTGCGGCCAGATTTTCTGCCCCCCCTCTTATCACGAATCTCAACATCAAATTCTTGTAACAACAAGATCCACCGAATTAGTCGTGGCTTAGCATCTTTCTTAGCAAAAAGATATCGAAGAGCCGAGTGATCAGTGAAAACGACTGCCTTTGAAAGGACAAGATATTGCCGGAATTTGTCGAATGCGAACACCACGGCTAACAATTCTTTTTCGGTGGTAGAGTAATTCTCTTGAGCGGGATTCATGGTTTTGCTAGCGTAGTAAATAGGTTGGAACAGCTTGTCACGCCGTTGGCCTTATACAGCCCCGACAGCGAAATCGCTAGCGTCGCACATGATTTGAAACGGTAGCTCCCAGTTGGGTGTAATCATGATTGGAGCTTGTGTGAGATCCTTTTTTAAGAGATCAAATGCATCCTTGCATTCTTGGGAGAAATCGAAAGGAGCATCCTTCATTAGCAATTGAGTCATTGGCCGAGCTATTTTGGAGAAGTCTTTGATGAATCTCCGATAAAACCCAGCATGCCCCAAGAAGCTGCGTATTGCTTTAACAGTCGTGGGATATGGTAACTTTGATATAGCTTCAACTTTAGCTTGGTCCACCTCTATCCCATTCCCTGAGATCTTATGTCCTAACACAATCCCTTCTTTCACCATGAAATGACACTTTTCCTAGTTTAACACCAAGTTGGTTTCCTCACAGCGTTTAAGCATTTTTTCTAGATTAGTAAGACAGCGGTCGAAGGAGTTCCCAAAGACCGAAAAGTCATCCATGAAAACTTCCATGCTGTCTTCCATAATTTCGTGAAAGATTGCGGTCATGCATCGTTGAAAAGTGGCGGGGGCATTACATAGCCCAAAAGGCATTCTTTTATAGGCGAACGTTCTATAAGGGCAAGTAAACGTGGTCTTTTCTTGGTCTTCAGGTGCTATGGGAATTTGAAAATACCCTGAGAATCCATCCAAGAAACAATAGTACTCGTGCCCATACAATCTCTCTAACATTTGGTCAATGAATGGTAAGGGAAAGTGATTTTTCCTCGTGGCATCATTGAGCTTTCTATAATCAACGCATACCCGCCATCCAGTAACCGTTCTTTGGGGTACCATCTCACCCTTGTCGTTCTTAACTACAGTCATTCTACCCTTCTTAGGTACAACTTGTACAGGACTAACCCACGGGCTATCCGAGATCGGGTAGATTAATCCTGCATCCAGAAGTTTGATGACTTCCTTCTTTACCACTTCCTTAATGTTGGGGTTCACCCACCTCTGGGGTTGCACGGTAGGTTTATAATCTTCTTCCATGAGAATCTTATGCGTGCAAAAAGTTGAGTCAATCCCCTTAATGTCGGCTACACTCCATGCAAGCACTCCCTTATATTTCTTTACACTAGCACATTCTCGCTTATCCCTACTGGGTATTTGACTGATCTATCGGCTAGTTGGATGTTCATACGGGTAGGCTTTAATCCAGAGTATCCTAGTTCAAGGAACATAGAGTGAGGCATGAGGTTGATACTCGCCCCCAAATCGGCAAGAGCATTCTTTATTGATAGAGATCCTATGGAGCAAGGCAAGGTTGTTGATATAAATAATGCCTTAAAACGTTATTAACATATATCGATATCTCTATGTTTTGATAATCACAAAACGTAAACTCATTGAACTACAAATTATGACGTAAACAAGTATTTCGTCGTAAATATTCACTTTAGCATCCAAATCACTTAAGGTATGAATAAACAAAGTGTCTAATGCATTTTATGATCAAAGGAATTTTTATCTTTACAAACCTTACATGTTTTATGAAGTGGGACAAACATTTTTAAACTTATACAAAATATTTTTTGTATTAATAAGAAATGTTTTATTCAAAATAAATATTTTGAATTCAAATTTCTACAAAAAAAACGGCCATATTCTTCAAGAAAAACCTTCCCCACAAAAAGACAAAAATTCTGAAGAAAAAATATTTTTTTATTAGGCAGCCCCCTTCATTAATTAAGGGGACCGCCTAGTAAATTAAGGGGACCGGCAACACAATTAAGGGGACCGCCCACGCTCCCAAACAGTATTTTTTTCCCCTATAAATACTGGTTCATTCCACAGATTTTTCTCACCTTTTGCACGAAAATTTTCAGTCCCAATCCCTTCAAAACATCCTTCTAAATCCTTTGATCATAAGATAATAAGTCTTTGTTTCAAGTGATCCAATCCTTCACCACTCAAAGTGCAAGAGAAAATCCTCCCTATCATAAAGCCAAAGATGTATTAGGATCTAGTTAGTGTTTATTTGATGTTGTGAGTTATGTATATGTAATAAGTAGATCAAGATGATCTTACTTAGTAGTGAGTTTATGAGTGAGTAAGAAGTAGTGGGAAAAAGTAGTAGTGTGGAGAAGTCATGAAGTTGTGAAGAAGTAGATGTATGAATATGTAGTAGAGTATAGAAGAAGTTGTGAAGTAGTGAAGAAGTCGTGAAGTCGTGAAGCCATGAAGAAGTCGTGAAGTTGATGAGGCGAAAAATGATCCGTTTTTAGGGGGTCATTTAAGCCGGAATTCGAATTTATTTGATCAAATATTGCCCTAAATCGTTCCTTTTGTGATTTTAGGTACTTTGGGAGTGAAAACTGGAAAAGGAAGCAATTCGGATGTTTTTGGAGCATAAAAGTGAAGAAAATGCCAAAGTCTTAATTTTCCATGCTGGGAACAGTAGGTGACGGCGTCAAGAGTAACTCAGAAGAGATTTGACGGCGTCATGAAGGTAGGGCGTCAAGAGTAAAAGTCATGACGGCCTGGAAATGATTAAGTCTTGACGGCGTCAAATGTAGATCAAGGCAGTCCGAGATTAGTTTTGGCGGCGAGGTGACGGCGTCACAAGCTTTGTCTTGACACCGTCAGACCCCTTTTCCTTTATATAGTTTTCTAATTTTTCACATTTAAAAAGAGAAGTTTTGGGAGAAACCCTAAGTACTATTTTGGTGTAACTTTACAGGTTTTTCAAGGGTTCCAACCCCTTGATACCTTGCATGTGTAATCAAGATAAGTGTTCTTTTAATTCAATCAATATGTCTATGTGTTGGTTGTCTATATCTTGTTCTTGTCTTAATTCCATCATGCTAGGCTAGATCTATCTTGTGTTTGCTTGGATCTAATGAAACCTAGATGTTAATTATGTGTTGATTACTTGTTTATACTTGTCTTGGATGAATGATTTATATGTTAGGCTTAAGAAAACTGGCAGATCTCCAATTGGTAACATGCTTGAACGTCTTAAGAAACATGAACCGACGCGCACTAGGTCTTTATTGGTTGTATTTAATGCATGAGCCACTGTTTACAATCCCTATAGTTGTGTTGGGCATGGTGTAGGAGGAGATAAGAGCTCATAGAATTGGGGAGTTAAGTATGCCACCCCATGAATGGTATTAAGGAATACGATCCGTCATCCATGCAATTATAACAAGTAATTAACGTGTAAAAGATGTCCAGGGAGTAGTGAAATCTAAGTAAACACATTTTCTCTACTTATTGCTCACAACTTTAGTATAATTTAGTTTAATTTTATTTCAAGTATTTTATTTTGATTGCATCTTAGTATTGGGTTAGTTGAATAGCAACTAATTCCGCCCAAATCCTTCAAACCCGAGATTTTAACTTGCTTTCTAAAAAATATAAAAATACAAAAATAATCATCTTTCATCTTTAGAACTAGTATTTAGGTTTTCTAATCCTAGCGACACTATTCCTAGCTGAACGATCAATCCCCCGGTACTTGTCACTATACTATACTACAACGATCAGGTACACTGCCTGGTGGGGGTTGTAAGCTTCTCAAGATCCCTTGAGAGGTAAAGCCTGGTGTGATTCCCACGTATCAAGTTTTTGGCGCCGCAGCCCGGGGAATAGTTATTGTCTAGGTTAGAATTTCTTTTTATTAGGTCTACTTGCTAGATTCCTTTCTAGTAAGATTTTATTTTTATTTTTAGGTTCTCTTTAGTCTATCTTATTTCTTTGTGCCTTTGTTCGTAACCACCCAACATCATGGACAACTGGAACATCTTTGAACCCGTCATCCCACCACAACAAAACCCACCATTAGAACCCCTTAGGCCCCGAACCTTAGGAGAGTATTCCCGACCAAGCCACCAAGGCTACCGAAACACCATTGAGCTCACCGGAGCCAATGTGACCCCCTTGCGATCCGACACCATCCGGTTGGTGCAAAGCGGATGTGCATTCCATGGACTTCGTTCCGAAGATCCAAACCAACATCTTAAGGACTTTCTCAAAATCGTAGATTCCATAGACCTAGGTGTTGAAACTAGAGAGACTACCCGTTTACGCCTATTCCAATTCTCTCTACGGGATCAAGCTAGTCAATGGCTTGAGCGTTTACCAGCGGGATCCATCACCACATGGGATGATCTCACCACTCGTTTCCTTGCTCAATTTTTCCCACCGGGGAGAACTACTAAGCTTAGAAATGACATCTTGATGTTCCAACAACGTCAAAATGAATCTCTTTATGAAGCATGGACTCGTTTCAAGGACTTACTCCAAAAAGTCCCTCATCATGGCATAGATCTTTGGCTCCAAGTCCAAATTTTTTATGACCATATCGACATCTCCACGAGACGAGCCATTGACCAATCGGCCGGTGGTAAGCAACGTGATCTTAGTGCGGAACAATCATGGGAACTCATAGAAGATCTTGCTCTCTATGACAACGAAAGTTGGAATGATCCCCGTGATTTGAACAAAACGGTCAAGGCAATATCTTTGCCTTCGAACAATTCTAGCACTCCCGACCGTAGGATCATGGAACTTGAGGACCAAGTCAAGTTTCTCATGAAATCTTACGAAGCTCCTAAGCCTTCAAGCCAAGTGAACAAAATCATTTCTTCATGCGAATTATGTAGTGGTCCCCACAACACTCGTGATTGTGTGGAACTCCCCGGAACAGCTTTTACGGACTACGCATCCACACGTACCGACGAAGCGGGAGATAAGTGGTACACTTTCAAGCCCGAGCCAAACACTTACGGTGATTCATACAACCCCTCTTGGAAAAATCACCCAAACCTTAGGTGGAAACAAAATCAATCCAATTCTTCCAATCCGCCTAATCATTACCAACCTAACGGTCCACCATCCAACCGTACTTTCAACAAAAATCCTTCTAACAACTATGGTAGTACCAACAATCTTGAAGGATTAATGTCAAAGTTCATGGCATCTCAAGAAGCTCGCATATCTAAGTTTGAAGCCGATTTCAAACAAAAGCAAAGCGAGATGACCACTAGAATTGACGCATTGTTGAAAGTTCTCAATGACCGAGAAATGGGAGCACTCCCAAGCGACACGGTCAAGAATCCGAAACTAAACGTTAATTCCATATCTTCAGTTTCGTCACCCACTTCGTGTCCACAATACTACTCGGTTAAATCAACAAGCACGTGTTTCAAACAAAACCAAATTCTTCAAAAGGACCAATCAAATAAAACACCCAATATAGAACCGGTCAAAAGTATAGTTGAAACACCTCCTACGCAAGACCTTGACGATGAATTCAAAGAACTTCACCTCGAACGACCCGTCATTGATGTCTTAGCGCGTGCTCCTTACTATAGTGCCCTCCTAGAAAAATATGAGAAGTTTAAACTAGGTAAAAATGGGACCGCCTTCGTTCAAAACAAGTTGCCTAAAAAGCTCGATGATCCGGGTATATTTGTTTTGCCTTGTAAGATAGGAAGATCCAAAGCTTTCGACACACTAGCCGATTTAGGGTCAAGCCTCAACTTGATTCCCTTATCCTTATTCACCGCTCTTAAGTTAGGAAAGCTAGAGGAAACGGAGGTATTGATAGGGCTAGCGGATGGGAGTATTGCCCACCCGGTTGGAATGATAAAGGATGTAGTTGTTCACGTAGGAAAGTTAACTATATTAGCGGATTTTCACATCCTAGACATGGTTAGTGACACTACATGCCCATTATTGGTAGGGAGAGGATTTTTAGCAACCGCTAGTGCCATGATAGATTGCAAGGAATCTAAGATAGCGGTAGGTGAAGGCGATACTTGGTCGGTGTACGATGTAAAGAAGCATAGTTATGATTGTGATGATGAACCGACACCACATTGGGTAGAGATGAATAGGAGACCGTCTAGATATGGACCTTGGATAGAAAGGAACTTTATAGGACCTCAATGCCCATTTTATCTAGAAAAAGATTTCGTTGAAAAGACACATTCGGTAGAACAACTCATAGCTAGGGATGAAGAGCTAGATCCCTTTGAGGACCCTTTAGTCTTTAGGAAGATGATTGAGTTCTTAAGCGTAATGCCTATTAATATAGAGATAAATAAATGGAAAAGAGAGGGTGACAAGTGTAAATGGAGGTGGGACAAGCCACCTAAAGAAGGTGACGGATCATGGCATATGAGGATGACTGTGTATGATCCGGATGGAGAAAAGTTTGAAAGGTCATACCATACTAAGGAAACTGATAGGAAGTTGAAACCTAAGTTTGATCCCAAAGATGTCCTCAATGAGGAACTCACCCGTATCACGTAGTAACCCATGACCTTGAGTCTAGCTACAAGACTCGTAAATAAAGAAAAGCGCTTCTTGGGAGGCAACCCATGTTTTGTGTGATTTTATTTTTGTTTGTTTGTTATTTGCTTCCGTATGCATGCTTAATTTTTATTGTTGGTAGATCATGTTTCGCAATTAAAAAGTGGAAATACTTTACTTTGTTGTTTTGGCCTAGTCTTAACTCCATCTAAAAGTATTTTTGCAAAAGATAAGTGTAAGGGGAAACCCCAAATATGTTTTTAAGAAACAAACCGATCATGATTCTCCACAATACTAAATGAACATGTATATTCGTATTTGTTAGAGTCAAATGCTTGTATTGAATCATAATGAAGTTTTGCAGGATTTTCTAGGAAGTAGGACCAAGTTTTTCCAGAAATTTTCCGGAAACTTAACATAAGAATTTCTGCAGGTCAATTCTGACGGCGTCAGGAGTTTACTCTTAACGGCGTCAGGTGTAAAAATCTGGAAATTTTACCAGTTTTGTTTTTCTAACGGAGTCTTATGGTTTTTGTGAATTATTAAGTTTTATAATCTCCAGGAAATCTGCAAACTTCATTCCACAAGCATTATATCTTATTTTGTTTTCTAGGATTTAGTAACTTATATAGGATGCCGCCGATTTTACGCGAGGTTGTCTTGTCTATTTTATCAGGTTTTACAGGTTATGTATGACACGAAGATGATTTATATTCTGGAAGGGAAGCTTTGATTGTTCATTTTCTTGGAGGAAGATTTAACCTGGCCACCTAATTATCCATACCGAGCGAATCAGGGGAGTATTTGATTTCATTCTCTTTACTTTTTCACTTTTACATTCTTTACTTGAACATTGGGGACAATGTTCATCTTAAGTGTAAGGGGAGGGTAAAAAGATGATACCTTACATATGCACTTTCGCTTGAGTTTGTTTTGTTTAATGGCAGATGTGTAATAAAACTATGAGAAATACTTGTTAGTGTAATTTTAGCGCCAAATTTAAAATTTTTTACAACATTTAGGAGTGAAACTTTAGCCATAGCAAGCGTCTCATGGATAGGAGATTGTATGACTAGCACATAACCGTATATTCAGAAAAATTTTCCACCCAAATATGTGAGGTTCGCCTTTAGATTTGATAGGAAAAGCATTTATTAGTAGTGCTTATGAGTGTACCGGTAGCATTTAGATTCTAGAACTTGCGTTAGTGATGCATTCCGAGACCGCTAGTGAGACTACATTCGTGTGGTAGGATTTACTACATGATAAGAGGCATTAGGATCACCCTTGTGTTAAACCCGTATCATAATTACTTGACCATTTAAGTCATATTACTTGGCTAGTTAAGTCAACTAATTTTTCCCACACCCTTAGCGTTGTACTCATTTTTAGTACACGAAACCCCTAGTACACCCCTCCGAGCCTATCTTTTCGTTTCTAACTTTACGCATTTTACTTAAAGGAAGAATTTGTTACACCCCACTTAAATGTACAACCAAATCGCCTTAGCCTTCCGTGTATGCGCTCATTTTTAGTGCATTATTGTTATTTGTTAAACCCTAAGTTAACTTTCTAATTGATTACATGGTTGCTAAGTCGAGTCATATCCTTGTACATATTGTTTTGGGACGATTGGGACGATTGGGTAAGTACTTATTTTATGGAGTAATGGGGAAGAACATCATTTATTACCCCCATATGTGCGTTAATCTTAAAAGTGCTCCAAGTGTTTTGATTTTCTTAATTCGAGTCATTAGATTAGTTTATTGTAAAGTATGTAAAGATTCAAGTGTAAGGGGAATTCTCATCCCCTATGATGTATTATTTTGGATGGTAGGGTAAGAGTGTATGCAAAAAAGAAAAAAAAAAAAAAAAAATCGAAAAAATAAAGAAAAAGAAAAAAAAAAGAAATAAAAATAGAAAAAGAAAAAGAGAAAAACATACGGACTACCATCCCTTTTCATTCTATGTTCATTTTATGTTTTTGTTATTTTTCATTTATTAGCTTAAGTCGAGTCTAGTCTTGGCTTAGCAACGCCATATTGTACATGTAATTAACCAAGATTGTTAACTCGCCACCAGTAAAACTTCCTTTATCCAACAAAACCGTGTATTTCATATCCCTACACCTAACGTTACAACCCTTTAAAAGACCTCTTTGATAGTTTATCGTAGGTGCTTACGCCATGTGGTGGAGGTTTGATCCTTTCCCAAGCCTATGGTAATCTATTTTGCTATGACAGGTAGTGAGAGATATCTTCCGTTTTCATATTGTAATTTACACTTTATTACACCCGAGAGATGTGAGTATCTAAACACTATTTGTGAGGTGCTTGTGTATGACCTCCGTGCTTGTCTATTGGTCTTTAGTGGAACGATTATTTGTTGTAATTACTTTTATATTAGTGTTAAATGACCCCTAACTTGTCTTTTGAGTAAATAAAAGCGCATTTGCTTGAGGACAAGCAAATCTCAAGTGTAAGGGTATATGATGAGGCGAAAAATGATCCGTTTTTAGGGGGTCATTTAAGCCGGAATTCGAATTTATTTGATCATGCTGGGAACAGTAGGTGACGGCGTCAAGAGTAACTCCCTGACGGCGTCAAGAGTAAAATTCCATGACGATCCAGAAGAGATTTGACGGCGTCATGAAGGTAAGGCGTCAAGAGTAAAAGTCATGACGGCCTGGAAATGATTAAGTCTTGACGGCGTCAAATGTAGATCAAGGCAGTCCGAGATTAGTTTTGGCGGCGAGGTGACGGCGTCACAAGCTTTGTCTTGACGCCGTCAGGCCCCTTTTCCTATATATAGTTTTCTAATTTTTCACATTTAAAAAGAGAAGTTTTGGGAGAAACCCTAAGTACGATTTTGGTGTAACTTTACAGGTATTTCAAGGGTTCCAACCCCTTGATACCTTGCATGTGTAATCAAGATAAGTGTTCTTTTAATTCAATCAATATGTCTATGTGTTGGTTGTCTATATCTTGTTCTTGTCTTAATTCCATCATGCTAGGCTAGATCTATCTTGTGTTTGCTTGGATCTAATGAAACCTAGATATTAATTATGTGTTGATTACTTGTTTATACTTGTCTTGGATGAATGATTTATATGTTAGGCTTAAGAAAACTGGCAGATCTCCAATTGGTAACATGCTTGAACGTCTTAAGAAACATGAACCGACGCGCACTAGGTCTTTATTGGTTGTATTTAATGCATGAGCCACTGTTTACAATCCCTATATTTGTGCTGGGCATGGTGTAGGAGGAGATAAGAGCTCATAGAATAGGGGAGTTAAGTGTGCCACCCCATGAATGGTATTAAGGAATACGATCCGTCATCCATGCAATTATAACAAGTAATTAACGTGTAAAAGATGTCTAGGGAGTAGTGAAATCTAAGTAAACACATTTTCTCCAATTATTGCTCACAACTTTAGTATAATTTAGTTTAATTTCATTTCTAGTATTTTATTTTGATTGCATCATAGTATTGGGTTAGTTGAATAGCAACTAATTCCGCCCAAATCCTTCAAACCCGAGATTTTAACTTGCTTTCTAAAAAATATAAAAATACAAAAATAATCATCTTTCATCTTTAGAACTAGTATTTAGGTTTTCTAATCCTAGTGACACTATTCCTAGCTGAACGATCAATCCCCCGGTACATGTCACTATACTATACTACAACGATCAGGTACACTGCCTGGTGGGGGTTGTAAGCTTCTCAAGATCCCTTGAGAGGTAAAGCCTGGTGCGATTCCCACGTATCAGAAGTCGTGAAGCCATGAAGAAGTCGTGAAGTCGTGTAGAAGTTGTGTAGTGATCGAAGTAGTGTTGTGAGATTGGTTCTAGCTACTATTACAACTCGACATTTAGCTTGGTGTCGTTAAATTGTGTAAGCAAAAGTTGTGTACGGTTTTCTCCGCCAAAAGGGAGCTTGTTAAGTAGTGAAGAAAACTCTCGAGTAGGTGACTCGGGGAGTGGAGTAGGGCAAGGAAGGTGTCCTTGTAGCCGAACCACTATAAATCATCGTGTCCGGTTTGCATTTCCTTTCTCTTATCTCTTTTCATTTATTCTTGCATTTATCGCTTTACATCTATGCTTTCCTATATGTCTTAGTTGTTGCTTATATAGTTGTGATGATTGATTGTGTTGTGCATAGAAGTTAATATTGTGATTGTGTGTATAATTATATGATATGGTCAAATAGATTATTATTCACACTTCTCATATTACGTTTAACTTGATAGATAATTTGATACAAAACGTTTTAAGATTTTAAAAGGAAAACGTATTCACACAAAGACCGACCAAAGCTCCATTCATAAAACTAAGTTTTTCCAAAAGCTTACATTTATAATTGATCATATTGATTATATGATGTTTACATACTAAATTCCAATTAAAGGTTTTCCAAACAAACAATTGGATAAATTCGAATCAACATTTTGAAACAAAGTTTTTATAAAATGAAAAAGAGGGGAAAACTATTCAACCCCCCCCTTCTAGTTTTCCACAATTGGTAGCAGAGCCACGTCGCTCAAATTTTCAAAACAAATGGTTTTAAAAATTGAGTACGATCCATGTATCAAATTACCCATTAAGGAGGATTAAATATGAAAAGTGTTTTGTTAATTAACTTGTATTAGTTTTGATATTATATACACTAATTATACTAGCTCGAGATAAGATTATGTTTAAAACAAGTATTATATGTTCGTTTTTAAAATCAGAAGGTTACACATCTTTCCACAAAGTCAGAAAATAATTTTTAACAAAAAATTCATTTTTTAGTATCAGATGGGCGGCCCCTTTAATTGTCTGGGAGGCCCCCTTAAATACTGGGCGGCCCCCTTAAATTTAAGGGGTCCGCCTGTCTGTTCGACAGTTTTTCAGAAACTTTGAAAAATCATATAAAATTAACCGTAACTCCGTAGAAGTCGTGCCACCCGGCGTTTTAAAGATAATTGAGTCTATTTTCATTTAAAAATACTTACAAGTAACCATTACAAACTTAAATAAGTAAGAAAGTCAAAATACTATACGGTGGTCAAAAATTTGTGTTTCGTTTTAACGTAAAACTTTTGTTTTACCTTTTCCTTCAAGTCGGGCATTCCTAGTTGATATACATTTGAAAAATTAAGTATTCATGTTTTCAAAATATTGATCTTAATTAAATTATAGAATGGGGAGGAAACTATTTTACTTTCAAATAAAATCGAGCTAAGTAAACATTGGTGTATATAATACACAAAACGACGACAAGTGTTTTATACGTTATGTGAACTTCTTTATGATTTTTTTTTTTTTAATATATTAGATAATTGTTGCTACTTGAAGTTTAGCTATTTTTATATCTAAGCATATGTGCCCTATTAGTTTATAGCTAGCTTTCCGGTTTATACTTAACTAGATCTTATGCTAGATTTCTTGCGTTAGGATTGTTATAATATGCTTGCATTGCATATAGGTATAGATGGCTTAATGTTACTCAAACATCTTGTAAATGAGTTAAATCTAGTCACCTAAATATTTCAAACAATTTAATCTATTCTTCACAACACACTTAAAATATTTTCAACAAATTACCTTGTTTTACCTTAGGTTGTTTGAATAAGAGAAATTAAACTATTTTAAAACATTAGTAGTTATATAAAAGAAAAAGTATTTTCAATATCTAAGTGTGTTCATAATAAGTAATAATGAAGAGTCTTTCACATAAACAAAACATATAACAAACATAAAGTAATAAGTTAAATTTCAATCATTCACTAACCTCACTCTTAAATAATCTTAGGATTAATGGAACACACTATCAAAATGTCTATTTATTTTAAATGAGTGTTTGTGAGCGTCAAGAAAGATCTTGATATTATATCAATTCATTATTTAAATTATGGTTGATATATTCATCAAATCTAATTGACGCGTTTTTTAGTGTGGACAAGAAATTGGATTGCTATTTGTTTAGCTTCAAGATTATATCAAATTACAACAAAAGATATAGTCCTGAATCTACATACTCAATCACACTAGATTGATATGAAAATAGTTACATCCTTTGTAGATGAAAAGAGTATGCATTGGATCATAACTCACACTTGTGTTGATAATGTCATATTGAATCTACTTGTCCAATAATTGTGTTCCAAATATTAGAATAACATTTTAAACACATTCATAAAATATACAATGAAGTAGGATTGACGACTTGGATGTTTCGTCCGAAATATTCAAGCAATTTACATTGCAATGCAATGGATAAATGTGTCATATCCGAAAAACCAAACATGAGCAAACTAACAACATATGTAAACTTTGCTCACACTACTTAAAATTATCACTTCAAGATAAAATACATATTTAAGAATAATACACATTATATATTCTATGTATTTCATTTTCTTTGTAGCATGAATGGTTGTGTTACAAGATAATGCACTACATTTTTTTTAAATAATATAAGTAGGGGTGATCATCGGTCGGAAACCGGACCGGACCGGCCAAGACCGGACCGGACCGAAGACCGAGAACCGTAATTTATGAGGACCGAGACCGGACCGATGTGTACTCGGTCCGGTTCGGTCCGGTCTCGGTCCGGTCGGTCTTCGGTCTGTCCGGTCCAAATGGCATGGTTTTGGCATGATTTTTCGGGTTTTTTGTCGGTCCGGACCGGACCGGACCGGACCGACCGGACCGAGGACCGAAATAGCCAAAAAACTTAGACCGAGTACCGGACCGAATGTGGTCGGTCCGGTCCGGTCCGGTCCGGTCCGGTCGGTTTTGTCGGTCGGTCCGGTCCATCCGGTCCATTTGAGCACCCTTAAATATAAGTTATTAGAATTGAAAAATAACTTGTCACAATCCATAAACAAGTAAAATTTATTTTTTCAAATACTTGTTAAAGTATGATATATAACATTGGCAAAAATCATAGAAAATAATATTTGTTTAAAAATATATTAATGTCTAGTTTTGATATCATTTGAGAATCACAAACTCATTTAAGATAAATAATCTTAATGAGATTCATTTCAAAAGAGATGCTAAGGTGCACTCTTAAGTCTAGCACAGTTATTGAATAAACTAATATGTCATCAAAACCAAACAACCGGTAAATCATGAAGAAAGGATTAAAATTTTGTTTTGTTTACTCTTATCTAAACATTCAACATGTCTCTATTGGGATCGTGAATAAAATATATCATCTAGATTTACCTTCATAAAAACATGATGTTTGAGTCACATTAAGCCAAGTATTAGTGAATCAAGCAAACTTCATATTTGGTAATCTTCGATAGGTAAATTTAGGAACTCGATTTCTTCTAAAAAGAGAACGACTACTGGAGAATCTATTGACTAGAAATTCAATTTAACCTAACGGTTGAGTTGCTTCTATGTGAGAAGTTGGGTGTGTGTAACCCGTTAAAATGGTCGTGTTTAGCCTGAATTGAGCACCACTAGTAATAGTCTCATACTCATTCTCCAACTTGATTAAATTGCTCTTCCTATATATACCTAACGCTAGTTTACTTTTATGAACTTTGCTTCTCATTAGATTCTTTCATTCCTAGATTTATGGCATTAAGTTAGATAAGCGTGCGAAAACAAAGGAACTATAGATGTTAGGTTATACCCCATTCAACACTCTCGCATCTAACATATAAATTATCGTCTTCATTTCCTTTAGGATCATAAGATATGTAGAAACGATAGCATGAGATAATAATAGGTTTAACCAATCCTTTTGAGCATGAGATCTTTAATAAACATTTTCTAAAATATTTGATTTATGACATTTGTTGTTAAAAATCTAATATCTCTAAAAATATGCAAAAACCTCACATTTTGGAAAATAGTTTTTTTTTTTCAAATAACTATCCCACTTTTAAATAACATGTTTTCACTATCAATATCCACAATTTTGTTTTGATCAAAACTAAAGATTGGGAAAATATTCTTTACCGTTCATTCACACATTTTGAAGTAAAAACTCAATCTATTTTATTCAAATAACTCTCACATCTAAGTGAAAACTTACTTTCAAACATTGTTGTATAATGCTAAAAACGTCTCTTTTAAAATCATGCATGGTGATCTCATATTTGTCATCTATATTTATATAAATGACACTTATAAGTGAACTAAATCAAATCAAGAGGACCATGGTTTGTTCATTAAGACTTTGTTTGTAACAAGTCTGGAAATCCATGCTATCATAACTACTCACTTATTGCACATTGATACACATTAGGATTAATCCTCCTAGTTATGTAGTTATGAAATACTTGATGTTGCTTATTGTTTCCTAGCAATTATCTTTTACTTGCTTGATGAGTATGTTTGCATGCTAGATGAAATTGCTTGTTTACTTAATCTCTTTGATTAACATGCTTTGGCTACATAATTGCCTACATAATTAGTATATGCTTAATTGCCTCAAAGAGTTAGACTTGTTTGAAACCAAAAACACAACCTTTCTGCAATTCACTACCAAAAACCCTTTTCTGGCAATCTGGGAATCACCAGATGGGCGGCCCCCTTAAATCATAAGGCGGCCCCCTTAATTATTAAGGGGACCGGCCTCCAATTAAGGGGACCGGCCATCTGATGGTCGAAGGTGTTGTTTCCTTTTTCTACTTTTTAGCCCATTTCATCCTACACTTCCCAAAATTCATAAACCTATTTTATCCTAAACCTTCTATCAAAATTTATACATCCTTAATCCCACCAATCCTACATTATAAACACTCTCATTCCTCTCAATCTATACTCATCTCTTCATGACCTCTCCCATTAAACCAAAACCACCAAATAACCCGTTTGGAGAAGAAAGCCTAACTTCCATTAAAAGCCCGTCAAACCAAATGATGTTGTCAAACATCCAACACCAAATTCCTCCTATGTCTTCAACATTACATACCTAACACCTCACTCTCCTTCTCACCAACATTACATATCAAAAACCTTTACTCACCCATATCCTTCTACATTACACTCAAACCTCATAATCTTTTCACAACTCAAGCGATGTTGTTCATAATCAACCAACACCTAAACCTCACTCTCACACAAATGATCCATTTAACAACAAATCATCCATTCGTGCTTCCACTAATGCTCCTTCTTATGATGAGCATGCACAATCCCAAAACAATAATCCCAACCTCATTACCAACACTTTACATGTTGCTCATTCAACAAAAACACCATCCACTCATGAAGCATCTCTTCCACCCATATCATGTTTTCATGATTACCCAAGCTCAAACATGTCTCCACCACCAAGAGTATCACCACCACATCCTACAACTTCACATGCCATTCCTATGTTGCATGTTCAAACCCTCACCCAAGACAACTATCATGCTCCACCACCATCACCTTCCTCCGAACACTTAATGTTCGTTGAGGCGCTAAAAGAATCCCATGAGCTTAGTGCTCTTTTAGCCTTACATCTTGCTCAACGCAATTTGGATCCACCTTCATCTAGATCACCCTCATCACCACACAACATAAATAAACTTGAGAAGCATGTCAACAATAGACCTTGTTGCATCTTTCTCCTAAAAACCATTGCATTCAATGAACACCTCACTTGGATTGAATACCTTCTCACTAGATCACATCCAATACCCTCAGTTGAACAACATCCAAAACCTCAATCAACCTCTTCCGCTACAAACTCTCCACCACCAAAATATCTAACATCCATGCACCCAAACATATGCCTCCATTAATCTAACAACCTTACCCTAACTAAACTACATCATTACAAACACTCCATCATTAACCATTCTAAGCATACTATATGCTTTTGACTTTCACTTTCAAACAAGAATCAACCAACCTCTTGTTGCAAGCAAGTCCGATGGCTCTCTTTGGCAAATTAGGATCTTTTACTTATTGAATGCATTAAGCATAATAAATGAATATATTGCTATGTGAGCTTAGTATTTGTTTGCTATGCTTGTTGTTTTCCTTATTTTGTTATATATGCTTGTGCTTCTAATATTTTTCTTGCGAGAATTCCGTATCTTGATTCCTTGGTGCCCTTGAACGAGGGGGAGCACACATCAAGGGGGAGCTTTCTACCCGTCTAACTTCATTCATGAAGCTAGTCGGCATAACCTTTTTGATTCTACAAAAAGGGGGAGAAGTGAATATAAACTCACTAAGTACTTGTCTAAAAATTAATTTTTAGATTTAATGAGTTTAGGTTTTGTAATCATCAAAAAGGGGGAGATTGTTGATATAAATAATGCCTTAAAACGTTATTAACATATATCGATATCTCTATGTTTTGATAATCACAAAACGTAAACTCATTGAACTACAAATTATGACGTAAACAAGTATTTTGTCGTAAATATTCACTTTAGCATCCAAATCACTTAAGGTATGAATAAACAAAGTGTCTAATGCATCTTATGATCAAAGGAACTTTTATCTTTACAAACCTTACATTTTTTATAAAGTGGGACAAACATTTTTAAACTTATACAAAATATTTTTTGTATTTATAAGAAATGTTTTATTCAAAATAAATATTTTGAATTCAAATTTCTACCTAAAAAACGGCCATATTCTTCAAGAAAAACCTTCCCCACAAAAAGACAAAAATTCTGAAGAAAAAATATTTTTTTATTAGGCGGCCCCCTTAATTAATTAAGGGGACTGGCTAGTAAATTAAGGGGACCGGCAACACAATTAAGGGGACCGCCCACGCTCCCAAACAGTATTTTTTCCCCTATAAATACTGGTTCATTCCACAGATTTTTCTCACCTTTTGCACGAAAATTTTCAGTCCCAATCCCTTCAAAACATCCTTCTAAATCCTTTGATCATAAGATTATAAGTCTTTGTTTCATGTGATCCAATCCTTCACCACTCAAAGTGCAAGAGAAGAATCCTCCCTATCATAAAGCCAAAGATGTATTAGGATCTAGTTAGTGTTTATTTGATGTTGTGAGTTATGTATATGTAATAAGTAGATCAAGATGATCTTACTTAGTAGTGAGTTTATGAGTGAGTAAGAAGTAGTGGGAAAAAGTAGTAGTGTGGAGAAGTCATGAAGTTGTGAAGAAGTAGATGTGTGAATATGTAGTGGAGTATAGAAGAAGTTGTGAAGCAGTGAAGAAGTCGTGAAGTCGTGAAGCCATGAAGAAGTCGTGAATTCGTGAAGCCATGAAGAAGTCGTGAAGTCGTGTAGAATTTGTGTAGTGATCGAAGTAGTGTTGTGAGATTGGTTCTAGCTACTATTAGAACTCGACATTTAGCTTAGTGTCGTTAAATTGTGTAAGCAAAAGTTGTGTACGGTTTTCTCCGCCAAAAGGGAGCTTGTTGAGTAGTGAAGAAAACTCTCGAGTAGGTGACTCGGGGAGTGGAGTAGGGCAAGGAAGGTGTCCTTGTAGCCGAACCACTATAAATCATCGTGTCCGGTTTGCATTTCCTTTCTCTTATCTCTTTTCATTTATTCTTGCATTTATCGCTTTACATCTATGATTGCCTATATGTCTTAGTTGTTGCTTATATAGTTGTGATGATTGATTGTGTTGTGCATAGAAGTTAATATTGTGATTGTGTGTATAATTATATGATATGGTCAAATAGATTATTATTCACACTTCTCATATTAAGTTTAACTTGATAGATAATTTGATACAAAATGTTTTAAGATTTTAAAAGAAAAATGTATTCACACAAAGACCGACCAAAGCTCCATTCATAAAACTAAGTTTTTCCAAAAGCTTACATATATAATTGATCATATTGATTATATGATGTTTACATACTAAATTCCAATTAAAGGTTTTCCAAACAAACAATTGAATAAATTCGAATCAACATTTTGAAACAAAGTTTTTATAAAATGAAAAAGAGGGGAAAACTATTCAACCCCCCCCCCCCCTTCTAGTTTTCCACAAAGGTGAAGCTGCCTGGATCGTCTACCTTTTTTGGTAGCCCTCGATGGGTCACCACCGAACATTCTTCCCCCAGGGTCACAAGACCCTTGAGTTTCTTTCGGTTAGCGAGTAATTTTTTAAAGTATGCGCTATGCTTTGGCATGTGATAACAAGCATCAATAAGGGGTATGGTGACTACTGAGTCTTTTAGATATGACAGGAATCTTTTATTATCATTCTCAGTTTTCTGGTTTTTTAATCGGGATGGGAATGGGATTCTCACAGGTTGGTTAGGTGGGGTTGATGGGGAAGGGGTCGCCAAGGGGGGTTGGTTAGGAGCCTCGCTGCCCACATCATCCTCCTCTTCGCGAGGCTTGTTTGGATCGGGAGTGATGGGGGGCGAGCTCGGGTAAGGGGGTCCTTGGTTGTTGTTCAAGCTCGTGTGGTTATCGCGAGCATGGGGTCTTTTTGGCTTACTGACGGCATTTCAAGGTTATCGAGGGTGGAGTTAAGCTTGTTGAACCATTCTCCAATGTCATTCTGCTGCTCATCAACAAGTTCATTAAGACCTTTTAATTGTAAGCCTTTTTCTTGAGTGAAGTGACCAAGGTCATCTTCAAAAGTGCTCCTGATTTCGAATTCAGGACCTTCCTCTCCCTTTTTTCTTTTTACCAGGTTTCCCCAGAGGGTGTAATCGTCGTTTTGGTAAAAAGGCAAAAGGGAGGGATCAGCATAGATGTCACCTCCTGACAAGCATGCATGTTCAGTCGTGGTTTCTCCTCCGCATTCCTCTACCTCATGCGGGCCCCCACAGTAGTCGCAGATCAAGTAAGGATTTGAAAGTTGTTTAGGTAACTGCAACCCAGCTAGGTATTCCATTCTTTTGTGAATTTTTCTTAATCGATCTGAAGATGTTGAAGTGATTTCAGACATGCTGACAGTCGACTCAGGTTCATCCCAAGTGTCATCCTGGTCTTGAGCATATTCTTCAATCCTATCCCATCCTTCTTCGGCACTAAGATTGGCTAATCTCCCCTTTCTAGAATTGTTGATTCCGTTCCGATCATTTGAGGAGACATTGTCATAGAAGACTTGGACCAAAAGCCAAAGTTCGATGCCATGATGGGGAACATGTCTTATTAAATCCTTGAATCTAATCCACGATTTATGGAAGGGTTCATCCTTCCCTTTTCGGAAGCGGAGGATCCTATCTCTAAACGCTGAAGTGTTTCCAGGTGGAAAGAACTTCTCATAGAACTTGGATACGAGTTGTTCCCATGTGAAAATAGATTCAGAAGGGAGTTTATCATACCACTCTTGGGCTTTTTCATAGAGGGTGAAAGGGAAGAATCATAATCGGGACGTATCTTTAGTAGCCCCATCCGTATGGAGGGTGTCTACTATTTTCAAGAAGTCCTTAATGTGTTGAATCGGGTCATCATCATCTAATCCACAAAACTTGCACACACTTTGGACAAGCCAAACATCGGTCGCATGCAAGACCTCATTGGTGTGTTCATTTGGGTAGACAATGGCGTTTGAAAAGCCACGAGGTTTTGGGGAAGAGTAGTCCTTAAGGCGCTTAGGAGTGGGAGTTGCGGGGATACTCATCTCGTTGTTGGATTGGGAGCTAGGGGTTGTAAGGTGATTTTCCGAATTTTCTTCAGAAAGGGGTGCATCAAAATCGATGGCTATGCTAGATGGTTCAGGTGTTGAGTGAGATCATCTTAGCCTACAAATTTCTCTATCGGGTTCTGCATAAGGCAAGACAAGGTCTCTAGCGAAACTACGACTCCTAGTGATCCTAAGGTTAGAGAATTCGTCGGTTGCCATAATGGCGGATGGTAAAAGTTACGAACAAAAACACGAAGAAATAAGATAGACTAAAGAGAACCTAAAAATAAAAATAAAATCTTACTAGAAAGGAATCTAGCAAGTAGACCTAATAAAAAGAGATTCTAACCTAGACAATAACTATTACCCGGGCTGCGGTGCCAAAAACTTGATGCGTAGGGATTGCACCAGGCTTTACCTCTCGAGGGATCTCGAGAAGCTTACAACCCCCACCAGGCAGTGTACCTGATCGATGTAGTATAGTATAATGACAAGTACTGGGGGATTGATCGTTCAGCTTGGAATAGTGTCGCTAGGATTAGAAAACCTAAAGACTAGGTCTAGAGATGAAGGATGATTCTTTTTGTATTTTTTTAGTTTTTATGAAAGCAATTAAAAATCTCGGGTTTGAAGGAGTTTGGCGGAATTAGTTGCTAGTCAACTAACCCAATACTAAAGATGCAATCAAAATAAAATACTAAAAATGAAAATAAAACTAAATTATACTAGAGTTGTGAGCAATATGTGGGAGAATTGTGTTTACTTAGATTTCACTACTCCCTAGATATCTTTTACGGGTTAATTACTTGTTATAGTTGCGTGGATGACGGATTGTATTCCTTAATACCATTCATGGGGTGGCGTACTTACTTCCCCTATCCTATGAGCGCCTACTTCACTCCTATGTCGAGCCGGCTAAGAAGCTCCTAACATTGGATCACTAGAATTTGCTCATGCATTAAATACAACCAATAAAACCTAGTACACATCGGTTCATGTTTCCTAAGACGTTCAAGCATGTTACACAATGGAGATCTGCCAGTTTTCTTAAGCCTAACTTTGAAATCATTCATCTATTACAACCATAAACAAGTAATCAACATATAATTAACATCTAGGTTTCATTACATCTAAGCAAACACAAGATAGATCTAGCCTAGCATGTTGAAATCAAGACAAGCATAAGATATATTCAAACAACACATAGACATATTGAATGAATTAAGAGAAGACTTATCTTAATTGAACATGAAAGGATTCAAAGGGTGAAAACACTGTAAAATATGACCTAGGGTTTACAAAGTTCGGCCCTAGTTTTCTCCACACAAGTTCCTCTTCTATGAATGAAAAATAGAAAACTATATATAGATTCTGATTGGTGACGGCGTCAAGAACAAATGTCTGACGCCGTCATCTCGCCGCCAAATAGTTTCTCGGACTGCCTAGATCTGGGTCTGACGCCGTCATGTATACTCCTTATGCAGGCCGTCACCATATTAACTCTTGACGCCCTTGTTGTGACGCCTTCAGGTTTTCACTGGGTCGTCACGGATTTTACTCTTGATGCCGTCATGATTCTTCTCTTGACGCCGTCAGGTACTGTTCTCAGCATGGAAAATTAAGTCTTTGCCGTTTTCTTCACTTTTATGCTCCAAAAACGTCCGAATTGCTTCCTTTTCCAGAATTCACTCCCAAAGTACCTAAAATCACAAAAGGAACGATTTAGGGCAATATTTGATCAAATAAATTCAATTCCGGGCTTAAATGACCCCCTAAAAACGGTTCATTTTTTGCCTCATCATAGCACCAAAAATAATATCATCTACATAAACTTGGACAAGCATGATATCCTTCTTATCTCTTTTGATAAACAAAGTCTTGTCAATAGCACCTCTCCTGTAACCATGTTGTAATAGGAAATTGGAGAGTATTTCATACCATGCTCTTGGGGCTTGATGAAGTCCATATAGAGCCTTGATAACCTTGTAGACTTTGTTTGGATGTGCAGGATCTTCAAAACCAGGAGGCTGTTTAACATAAACATCCTCTGTGATAGTGCCATATAGAAAAGCACTTTTAACATCCATATGATATACAGGAAATCCCATATAAGATGCAAAATCCAAAAATAGCCTTATGGCTTCAATCCTTGCCACAGGAGCAAATACTTCATCATAGTCTACTCCTTCTTCTTGTCTATATCCTTGAGCTACTAACCTTGCTTTATTCTTGATGATATTCCCTCTTTCATCTCTTTTCACTCTGAAAACCCATTTTGTTCCAATTAACCTTTTACCATTAGGTAAATCACATAGTACCCATACTTCTTGAAGTTTAAACTGTAAGAGTTCTTCTTGCATAGCTTCAACCCAACTTTCCTTAGCTAATGCTTGTTTTATCGTCTTAGGTTCTTCTTGAGATAGAAAGCAAGCAAATAAACACAATTTCTGATCCTTATGATTCACCCTGTTCTGCTTGTAAATAAAGCTAAGTAAAGAAGTATGTTGTTGAGACATATTCTTAGCTTTAGTTCTTGTAAGTACTCCTGAATTTGAAGGTCCAATTATCTTACTGACAGGATGATCTTTGTGAATTCTTAGAGTAGGAGTTGGTGATACTTCAAGATTATCTTCCAAATTTGTGAGGTCAGGGTCTTCATTAGAATCTGAGAAAATGCCTTCTTGTTCCAACTCATCATCAGTATCTTCTAAGGCAAGCATGGTTGGATCATGTAAATCATCAACATTCTTCCAATTTGAAGTATCTAAAATTTGAGAAGTACTTTCAAATGGATCAGCAGTACTTCAGGGCAAAGTACTGTCAGTGCCTTTAGCCTTCCTCTTTTCTGCTTCATAAGCTCTCCTTTGATCATCTTCATAGGATTTTGCAATTGTTTCTTGAAGGAGCATCCTATTAAGTTCATCTTGGATAGCCTGATCTTCATCAGATACTGCAGTCTTTGGTGGAACAGTACATTGTGGATCAACAGTACCTTGAAGTGCAGCAGTACTTTTCTTCTCATCATTGAGTGCTTCATCAGAATCATCTTCAGATCTTATGTTAACTCCATGAACAATGTATTGTAACTCTTCTTCATTAAGAACAACTTGATTTTCTTCCCTTACAGGTACATAGTTCATAGATGAAGACATTAAATCAAGATCAAACATCCAATCAGGACCTTTACCTTTTTGATTTTCTTGTTCTTCTAGAAATTCAACATGAAGACATTCTTGAACCTTCTTGGTAGCCCTGTTGTACACTCTGAATCCTTTGCTATTTGTACAATAACCCAATAAGTATCCTTCTTCTGATTTACCATCAAATTTTCCCAAATTATCAGCAATGTTTAAGATAGTCAGGGGACATCCAAAAGGTTTTATAAAATTTATGTTTGGCTTCTTTCCCATGAGTAACTCATAAGGTGTCTTCATCTGAGGTTTTGCCACTGATACTCTATTTAGCACATAACATGCAGCACTTACAGCTTCAGCCCAAAATGGAACAGGTAATTGGGAGTCTGCAAGCATTGTCCTTGCTGCTTCTATCAAAATTCTGTTCTTTCTTTCTGCAACTCCATTTTGCTAAGGAGTTCTAGCAATACTAAATTCTCTTTTAATCCCTTTCTTAGCACAAAATTCATCCATAAGCTGATTCTTGAATTCAGTCCCATTATCACATCTAATGCCTCTAACCTTGAGTCTCAACTAACTTTCAAGTGCTATTATAAGATCATGAATAGCATCAAAAGTTTCATCTTTGAATCCCAAGAAAAAGACCCAGCTAAATCTGCTACAATCATCTGTTATAACCAAACAGTACTTCTTCTTGTTTAAGCTAACAACTGAAACCGGTCCAAACAGGTCCATATGCAGCAACTCCAAAGGCTCCCTAATAGTTCTTTTTTCAATCTTCTTACATGAAGCCTTGTGTTGTTTACCCTTCTTGCAAGCCAAACATGAATGGTCAAGTTTGAATGTTTTAGAAGGTAAACCTCTAACTAAATTTCCTTTGACCAGCTTATTGATGTTTTTGAAATTTACATGCCCTAGCCTTCTGTGCCATAGATGTGCTTCCTCCATTGTTGCTCTTGCAATCAAGCATGTTGCCCTTTCAGCAGAATTGATGTTCTTCAAATCTATGCTATACACATCATTAGTTCTTGGTGCTCTCAGCATCACCAAGTTTTCATCTTCTAATCTAAACTCAGGGGAGAGAATAAGACATTCTGTGTCAAGAAACAATACAAGGTACTTCATGTCACAGATCTGAGAGACTGACAAAAGGTTGAATTTAAGCTCCTTTACATATCTAACATTCTCAAAATCAATAGATCCTGCCTTAATGGTTCCTTTGCCAGTAATTCTCCCTCCATCAGGATCATTCCCAAATGCAACTCTTCCTCCAAAATAAGCCTTAAAATCTGACAAGAGCTCCTTTTCTTCTGTCATACTTCCAGAGCAACCACTATCCACAATAAGATGATCTTTAAGCTCCTCTGCTGGGTTGCCCTGCATAAAAATGAAAAGGGTTAGTTTCTTTTAGGAACCCAAGCCATCACTGACTTGTGTTCCCCTTGTGGAGTAACATACTCAAATTCTTTGAGTATGTAATTACCACTGTTTTTGAAAATACTATCAAGAACTACTGTTTTTTATTCCAAAACTTGTGTTGAATTGTTATCAACACCCCCTTTTTTACCCTTATTATCTGAAAGTGCTTTGTCACTCTCAGCAGTACTTTCTTTCTTAACCCACTTAGTTGTAACCTTTGGTGTTGGGTTCTATGTTCTAGCAGCTTTCCTTTGGTTGTAAGGCCTTCTAGGTTTGTGTCACAACTCGTAATTTCCGGTCATTTTCCAAACCTCGACAATTTACTATTCACAAGTTACTATTCATCATTTACTATTCATCGTTTTACTATTCATCGTTTTTGAGGTCAATTTGACATTCCGAGACATATTCAGAAATTTTACTATTCACTTGACACTATTCATTTCCGAGAGAAAACCACTATTCACGTGCATTACTCATGTCATCGTAAATTTAGTTTACGAGTGTTCAAATTCGCGTAACCGTATTGGTTCAGGAGCGAATTCATGCATTATTATCAGGGACATTTCATACAGGCTAGAAATAGTCTGCATATCATCTTTATGGCACTTGCATACTATTCCACTCGTAGGGTATTCAAATTATATTTTTAATATAATTAACGATTTACGTATGTTTATTTTAAATAAACACTAATACGCGAACTATAAATGAAACTAACACGTCCGACACTTCCGACTATTATCCCAATATATTTTTATATTCATTTTAATAATATAAAAATTATAATATTAATTTACCCGGTATTTTGGAAATTTAACTATTACGTATCGTACGTTTAACTTAATAACGACGATTTTCACCAAAATTGAACGATAATCACCCTAACTCTCCGTACTTGTACCCTACTTATTTTTACAATTTTTATAACTTTATTACGTCCCGAATAACTTCAACAAAACTTATTTTTAACAAACCCGGTACCCGATTAAACCTTAAACCTAAACCTAACCTAACTACACTTTACTACTAATACTAATTTTACTAACTAATCACAAAACATTTCCCCCCTTTTTACTCCTTAGAACCGGCCAACCCCCCCCCCCCCCCCCTAAGGTCTTCAAACTTTAATAACTTCACCAAACAAATTAAATGTCACCTAACTATTGTCTCTTTGTATAAATAAAACTTTTTTCACACATTTATCACAAAAATCACTTTTACTTACAACTAGCAAACTTTTCTCTCTTTTCTCTTGAATTTGGATCGATTTTGGGTGATCAAGGAGCAAGGAGGATAATTTTTACAAGATCTTGTCATAAACTAGTTAATATAATCATCCTTGTTAGAGTTTTGAAATAAAAACTCAAGGATTAGTAGGCTTTTTATCATCTAAACTCTCTAAACCATCAAGTAAGTAAACAAACTCATTTTTATGATTTTTACAAGTTATTATTATGTTTATATAATTTTCTTACAAGATCTCATACATGCATCAACTTGTACCACTCCATTTTTGTACATATGTAACTTTAAAGCCCTAGAAATGGACACATAAGAAACCCTTGTTAGACCTAGTGGTTTGATGATGTTTAAGGACCCATGACACCCTAAGAAGGTGTATGGTAGGATTAGATTAGCTTTGTGGTGTTTGAAAGTGGTTTGATGGAGGATGGAACTAGTTTGGAGACTTGAAATTGGTTTTTGAAACTTTTGATATACCTACTGTCCCTATTTTAATTTCGTGGGAAAATCAGTAGATGGTGACTAAGTTTTGACCAAAGATTTAGAAAATACATTC
Source organism: Artemisia argyi (assembly GCA_030686995.1). Taxonomy (NCBI): domain Eukaryota; kingdom Viridiplantae; phylum Streptophyta; class Magnoliopsida; order Asterales; family Asteraceae; genus Artemisia; species Artemisia argyi. The sequence goes on from CM060694.1 coordinate 35,304,270, forward strand.
AAAAACAAAACTTTAGGCGAAAGAATGGACTAAAACAAGCTTATAACGAAGGCGATATGATTTTTGCAAATTTAACGACGAAAACTACTTTTACAAAAACTGCTTGCTGTTTGGCAGAATACGACGGGTGATTTGAGGCATTAAACGTAACCTAGAGGAGCCGAGTTATCAAAAATATACTAGTATATACAAAGACGAATCCGTGGACATAAAGAACAAGGAAAACGAGCCTAAAACGACCGAGTTATACCCATTCTAACATCGTCAAACTATATATATATATATGTAGTCACAAATAAATAATAACGTACGCGCTAAACGGTATATTTTCTAGTAAATATTACAAAGGACTATTTTCTTATCAAATGAATACGTACGACCCGAGAGAATACTTATACGACTTAACGACATATTTCAAGGTTTTCAATACAAGGAATTTAACGCTAACACTTTTTAACGAGATAGTACGACAAGTTATATACTCCTATATAAGGACTTATTTTCCTAAGTATGGAATCTATTTTACTACGACGATAACTAGTATTTTCAAAATTTCGAGTGGTATGAGTATCATGTGCATGTGCATTCATTTCATTACGGCTTGATCTAAGTTAGATCATGGTTATTCATTTAGGTTGCGGCTAGTACTCGCGCCTCATTGTCCCGACTACTTTCACCTCATTGCACCATCTTTGTACCATCACTTCGAGGTGAGTTCTCATAGCCCCGTTTTAATTCTATATTTTGATTTCAAATCCCACGGGGGAGAATACATTGCATTACTTGTTTTGTGTACATGCCTAAGTATAAAATTTCATACATTGCTTAAGTTGTCTTATTTACCACGTCTTGAAAAGTCCCCTTTTATTATCATGGACCGTTAATTTCTGGTACTAAGCGGGAGTGAGTGGATAGATCTATCGAGGGTGACGCCTCCATTCGTGTTTGGGTTGCTCCAAATGGGACGAATGCATTTCATGTCTTTATTATTAGAGTGTCTGGTAAACACTCATTGGGGCCAACTATCGTCTAGCTTCGGGGTCATGAGCTTAAGAGCCAATGTATATACTTTCCGGACATCCTATTTCATGGCATTACTTATGGCATTTGTACACTAGATTTTACTTATAAACCTATGATTATTCACCAACTTTATGCTGACCGTTTTTCGCAATGTATTTCTCAGGTTGTTAAGGTAGCTCATGTGCATACATTTGGACCTTCATGGAGTCGCGGAGTCGACGCGTCTCACTATATTTTATGCACTTATGAAACGTTTGATCTTGTTGAACTTATTCTAACTGTTTTGGCAAACTCTTTTGGGACCTAAGCTTTGTAAACTCTGAATGTTTTAATGATCAAACGCTGTATTTTCTAAACGACACTTTAGGTCGTTCAATATAACTGTAAGTATGGTGCTATGACAGTCACCCCAGGTATTCCATTCCGCTGCCATTCAGGTATTTTGGGGGTGTGACAGATTGGTACCAGAGCTAAGGTTATAGCGAACTAGGATGTATCATGGACCCTAGACTATAACCACATCATCATAGCATCTCATCATTTCATCATAGGTGCATATTCACAATACATGTTGTTTTACGCACACATTGTGCAAGTTATTCATACCCATACTCATATATATATATATGATTATATTGACCTGGTTCACAAGTGACATGTCTTCAGATACCCACGCCGTTATCCTTTCGTCAGATTCCGACATTGAAGATGCCTTGTCATCTTCCACTACCATTATACCACCAGCTGTACTCACACCACCATTAGCACTATTGAATTGTCATAAGAGCGAGGTTCTCATTCAGCCTATACATAGAATGCCGTTTGGTAGAGTATTCAGACTTAATTCTAATGGACTTATTAGGATGCTTATTACAAGGGAGATAGCATGTTTTCTTTCCTCCACTAGTAGGACGCTTACTACTCAGGTACTACCACCACCGTCAGTTACTTATTTCACTATTGGTCGTCCCATAGTGCGTACTTCAACTTTACCTCTTGGATATCGCGAGATAGCGCGAAAGAGGGTAGTATCCCATTCACTATTATCACCATTATCTCCTAACTCATCACTAGGATCTCATTGTCATCAATGTTATCCTCATCCTTTAGAATACCACCATTGTCAGTTTCCTTTTCCATTTTCACTTGCCATGAATTAGATAACACCTTGTGGATAATACCAAGATTACGGACTCAACAGGAACATCTGCAGGTTCCTCAAGAATGGCTTAGAATCTACACTATCTAGGACTTGATCGATGCACAACTTCAGACACTACTTCAGGACTATCTCGACCTTATGATGCCATAAACCTGATTTCACCTAGAAGGACTACAGGAAGTCTTTAGACTAGACTTATATCTTTACTAGCTGTTATTATTTTCCTAGCCACGAGAGGTGTGGCATAGTTCGAAGAAACTTGTAGTATTTTGATTGATGTACGAACGGAATCATCAAGTATTGACTCTACTATAGGGGAATGGTTGTGCTATCTATGATATTGGCCCATATAGACCGAAACCTTCATGTATTATATTCATGTGTTATGAATATGATGATTGTTATTACCGATAAATTCTCATGGACTCTCATGATTTGATGGAAATAGATTTAAGCAAACCACTCCAAGCATGACGCAAGCCGCTGTTGGACAATTCATTGCCAGGAACGCAACTACCGCCCTCACCAAGGAACTTACTCACGTGGAATTTATGGGTTGTAATCCCCCCTTCTTTAGCGGAAATGTAGACACAAAAGAATTTCTCAAATGGTTCGAAGAATTAGAAACAATCTTTCAAAGTGGTGACTGTCGTAAGGAAGACAAGGTTAAGTTCGCCACTTGCACTTTTCAGAAGCATGCCCAGAAATGGTGGACTAAGTATGTCCAGGTAGTAGGAGTTGATGCTGCTTACTCACACTCTTGGGAGAAACTAAAAAGGATGATGAGTTTGAAGTTCTGTGTGAAAAGCGAATTACAAGCAATTGAACAAGAAACACTAAACCTTACCATGGAAGGAGATGATGTTGTCAAGTATACTGCTTATTTTTATGATTTTGCTCGACTAGGCTCTGCAATGGATGAACCGGAAAGCAAGAAACTCGAAAGGTACATCGGAGGACTTTCTCCTGAAATTCGTAGGATGGTCATCGCATGTGAACCCAATACCATGTCTGAAGCTATCCAGATGGCAATCGAAACAAAGGAACTCATAGTTCGCGACAAGACATCGGGAGACAATAATAACAACAAGAGAAAATGGGTCGGTAATCAGGATGCTAATGCTACTCAACGACCATTTAAGATACAACAAGTGGTGGAGACCTTTACTGGTGGGTCAAGCCAAAAGAAAGGATATGTAGGTAAATTACCCGAGTGCAACAGGTGTCAGTTTCATCACAAAGGACGTTGCCCGGAACCATGTGGCAACTGTAAGAAGATCGGACACAAAGCCAAGGATTGCAAGACTCCCACCCTCACAAAGCATCAGGAACTCACGGTAATCTGCCGTGAATGTGGAGTAGTGGGACACTTCAAGAGTGAATGCCCGGTGTTGAGAGACCGGAACTGGAGGAGGCAGTTCATGTTTTAAAACCATAGTTCGAGCCCTCTAGGGTTGTACTTTCTTTTGGTACTTTCCATAAGTACGTTGATGTAACCTAGTTGTATTAAGCACTTTCCTATCCAATGTAATGACTATCTTTTGTTACCTCTATGATAACCATAACTTTCGTTTACTCCGCTTTCTATCCCAATCGTTCAATTTTCAATCGTTTCGTAACATTATGTCATTGCCTTATTAGAGATTAGGCCGATTTAGTATTTGACGGACTAGTAGATTATTACCATTCCGTAGTATTTACCCATGTATCCAATAAACCATTCCACGAGTTTTATTTCAAACTATTTTACTACCTTATGGAGAAATTGTTTTTATCAAATTTCTAAAATAAGCCGTTTTGTTACCATACTATAAACTGATTTTTCCGATACTACGCCATATATTTACTATTATTACGCGAAACAATTTTTATATTACTTTGAAAGGGAATATTTAGTATACCATTTTTAATAACAACGCGTTGAACACCATCTAAAGCTTTTGAGAAAAATAATATTATTTTGATTAAATCAAGCATCGCATCATTAGTCCTCAACTATACATAGCCTGATCACCTATGTATACTTCAGGAAAGATTATGCCATGAAGGAAATAGTTACTTTATAAAGTATTGTTAATAACAATCTTCATCCAAAAGCGTTTTAAACAAATAAACTCTTTTATGAATATTTCTTTCTGACAAATTTTCTCTGGATACTTACCCCACCTGTCACACACTTAGTCATTAAGTTAGACTTTCCATTGACTTCTTTAGGAGAGACTTCCCATATTAAGTACTAGGAGGATTCCTTGATACAAGAAAAACAATAAAAGGGTTACGAAAAACTACTAACCTAGAATAGAAGTATACACCAAGGCAATTTATAGCTCAATAACAGTTCTAAGATGCCACTGGACCATCCGACCCACCATCTCTGACCTAGTTGTCCGATTTTATTATTTAAAGGTACTAGCTAGACTGAGCTACGGGATCAAACACATTGTGAAGGTACGCTAAGCAACACCATGGGAATAAACCAAGCCTCCTAACCGATACTGTAAAGTGTTTTGAGTTAACATGGTCTCATCCATACGCAAAATTCCCAGCAGTGGGTTTACGACAAGAATGATTGATTCGAATTATGGATATCGATATAGATTCCCCTAAAGCATTATGTTCTTTAGAACTTCTGGATAACCTCACCTATACATCGAGAAAGGCATCAGACTCAAGAATATCTCCCCAGCTACATGTGAAGACAATACGGAAATTCATCGACATGGTATCAATTGAAACCCTCATATTGCCAACATGATAACAATTTCAACGATAAACCATCTCAGGACTTAAGTTGGTTGGATACCTAGACTTGTAGTTTTGTCGAATAATCGCCAATAGGCATTTTCTAATGTCAGGAACCGAATGTTAGACACCTATGCATTTATGCGAATATTTCCGATCCTACTATTTTATCCTTGTTAGTATTTTTACTTTTAAATGAAGTGGATTTCAAAATTTTGTCCATACAAATCACATATCTCGTGGAAAATAATTTTGAGTTGCCTATTTTGAATAAATACGACCCTTTTTAGCCAGTATTTACTTGAACCATTATACAATGAGAAATGTTTAAACATCAAACTTTGGTAAATAGTTCTATTCACAACATGTTTGAAAACCGCATCACATGTCATAACTATTAAATTTTGAATCATCAATAAAGCTAATATTGAGTATACCATTTGTTCCATTTTCTAAAATTGTTTATTCAGAAAAAGATTTCGACCAAAAACTCGAAAATCGCGAGATAAATTTGGAAACAAATCACCATACTATATCGCTTGTGCATTTAGGGCTTTGTGACTTGACAATAAGGAATATTGGAATATGTGATGAAGGAAACTAGGAGGAACACCATAGAACGATTACAAATGTCATTAATGGAAACCAAGCATAGTAGGCAAAGAATGACACATGTCTTAGCAAGCCATTAGACCAAAACACAAGAAATCAAAGTTTGTTACCCATAGCCTATCCCCTTTATATGACGCTGAGTTCGAAAGACGTAACGTGGAAGAATTAGTCACAAGATTTATTGTACCTATTTCAATTGTTCCTGATGAAGGTGATCGAATCACCTCAGACTTCTAACAATCATTCTAAGATTTCCTTCGGAACCTCATTAAGATGTGAACACCGCCTATCATCCTCAGATCGATGGTCATAACGAGAGAACGATTCAAACATAGGAAAGTTATACTCAGAGTATGAGTGATTGACTCTAGAAATGGTTGGACTAACCATTTACCATAAATCGGATTCTTTTACAACCATAGTTATCGCGCGAGCATAGAGACTACATCAATTGAGGCACTTTATGGTCGAAGTACCAATTACCCGTTTACCAACCGAAATCGGAAAGTTAAATTCGCTGGTCTAGAACTAAACCATGGAACAACAAAGGAAATTTCACAAGACAAGAATCGGTTACAAGCAACGAGAAACTGGTGGGAGTTATGTTGGTACATGACGCACATCATACGGATTGGGTATCCTTGAACAAGCAAATTTACTAGATTCACGTGAAAGAACGAACTAAATTGAAAGCTTTGCCTTGGAGAGGCATGATACGATTTTGGTAACACGAGAGATTGAACTTTTAAGTATATTGGACCATTTCAGATTCATGATAGAATCAACCAGCTGACATATAAGATTTGAGTTCTGACAGAGTTCAGCAACATATATTACCTATATTACATTATAAACCTGAAGAGACACTGATCATCTATTGATGAACCAAACTCGGAAAAAGCCAAACTCACTATTCCAATAGGCATTCATGAAATAACCAGAAATTTCCTACAAGTCAAGAATTAATTACAAATTCTATAAGTTGTAAACCCTTAAAACTTCAAGTTGGTAGCCAGATCACGTTGAAAGTTCTGCCTAGGAAAGGCATGATATTATTCGGAAAGATTTGGAAAGTTAAAACCGATATACACTGGACCATGTAATAATTCAGACAGAGTAGGCCTAGTAGCCTTCAGACTTGAGCCTTGTTAAAGAACAGCCGGATTACACAACTATGTTTCACCTAATCAAATCCAGGAAATGACTTTCAGATTAGTCAATCATAATCCCATTTGGAAGGGAATCCAACCTTGAGACGAACGTAAACTGGGTAAGAGAACCAGTAGAAAGCATGGACCGTGAGGTCGAACGGTTGAAGCAAAGTCAAATTCCTATCGTGAAAGTTCGCCGGAATTCTTGAAAAGGACCCGAATTTACTTGGGAACGAGAGGACCGAATGCAACTCAAGTATCCACGTCTTTTTGACCAAATATACTTCAGAGACCAACCAAAACTGAACTTGGGGACGAAGTTCCTGTTCGAAGGGAAGACTGTCACAACTCGTAATTTCCGGTCAATTTCCAAACCTCGACAATTTACTATTCACAAGTTACTATTCATCATTTACTATTCATCGTTTTACTATTCATCGTTTTTTAGGTCAATTTGACATTCCGAGACATATTCAGAAATTTTACTATTCACTTGACACTATTCATTTCCGAGAGAAAACCACTATTCACGTGCATTACTCATGTCATCGTAAATTTAGTTTACGAGTGTTCAAATTCGCGTAACCGTATTGGTTCAGGAGCGAATTCATGCATTATTATCAGGGACATTTCATACAGGCTAGAAATAGTCTGCATATCATCTTTATGGCACTTGCATACTATTCCACTCGTAGGGTATTCAAATTATATTTTTAATATAATTAACGATTTACGTATGTTTATTTTAAATAAACACTAATACGCGAACTATAAATGAAACTAACACGTCCGACACTTCCGACTATTATCCCAATATATTTTTATATTCATTTTAATAATATAAAAATTATAATATTAATTTACCCGGTATTTTGGAAATTTAACTATTACGTATCGTACGTTTAACTTAATAACGACGATTTTCACCAAAATTGAACGATAATCACCCTAACTCTCCGTACTTGTACCCTACTAATTTTTACAATTTTTATAACTTTATTACGTCCCGAATAACTTCAAAAAAACTTATTTTTAACAAACCCGGTACCCGATTAAACCTTAAACCTAAACCTAACCTAACTACACTTTACTACTAATACTAATTTTACTAACTAATCACAAAACATTTCCCCCCTTTTTACTCCTTAGAACCGGCCAACCCCCCCCCCCCCTAAGGTCTTCAAACTTTAATAACTTCACCAAACAAATTAAATGTCACCTAACTATTGTCTCTTTGTATAAATAAAACTTTTTTCACACATTTATCACAAAAATCACTTTTACTTACAACTAGCAAACTTTTCTCTCTTTTCTCTTGAAGTTGGATCGATTTTGGGTGATCAAGGAGCAAGGAGGATAATTTTTACAAGATCTTGTCATAAACTAGTTAATATAATCATCCTTGTTAGAGTTTTGAAATAAAAACTCAAGGATTAGTAGGCTTTTTATCATCTAAACTCTCTAAACCATCAAGTAAGTAAACAAACTCATTTTTATGATTTTTACAAGTTATTATTATGTTTATATAATTTTCTTACAAGATCTCATACATGCATCAACTTGTACCACTCCATTTTTGTACATATGTAACTTTAAAGCCCTAGAAATGGACACATAAGAAACCCTTGTTAGACCTAGTGGTTTGATGATGTTTAAGGACCCATGACACCCTAAGAAGGTGTATGGTAGGATTAGATTAGCTTTGTGGTGTTTGAAAGTGGTTTGATGGAGGATGGAACTAGTTTGGAGACTTGAAAATGGTTTTTGAAACTTTTGATATACCTACTGTCCCTATTTTAATTTCGTGGGAAAATCAGTAGATGGTGACTAAGTTTTGACCAAAGATTTAGAAAATACATTCAAAAACGAAACTTTAGGCGAAAGAATGGACTAAAACAAGCTTATAACGAAGGCGATATGATTTTTGCAAATTTAACGACGAAAACTACTTTTACAAAAACTGCTTGCTGTTTGGCAGAATACGACGGGTGATTTGAGGCATTAAACATAACCTAGAGGAGCCGAGTTATCAAAAATATACTAGTATATACAAAGACGAATCCGTGGACATAAAGAACAAGGAAAACGAGCCTAAAACGACCGAGTTATACCCATTCTAACATCGTCAAACTATATATATATATATATGTAGTCACAAATAAATAATAACGTACGCGCTAAACGGTATATTTTCTAGTAAATATTACAAAGGACTATTTTCTTATCAAATGAATACGTACGACCCGAGAGAATACTTATACGACTTAACGACATATTTCAAGGTTTTCAATACAAGGAATTTAACGCTAACACTTTTTAACGAGATAGTACGACAAGTTATATACTCCTATATAAGGACTTATTTTCCTAAGTATGGAATCTATTTTACTACGACGATAACTAGTATTTTCAAAATTTCGAGTGGTATGAGTATCATGTGCATGTGCATTCATTTCATTACGGCTTGATCTAAGTTAGATCATGGTTATTCATTTAGGTTGCGGCTAGTACTCGCGCCTCATTGTCCCGACTACTTTCACCTCATTGCACCATCTTTGTACCATCACTTCGAGGTGAGTTCTCATAGCCCCGTTTTAATTCTATATTTTGATTTCAAATCCCACGGGGGAGAATACATTGCATTACTTGTTTTGTGTACATGCCTAAGTATAAAATTTCATACATTGCTTAAGTTGTCTTATTTACCACGTCTTGAAAAGTCCCCTTTTATTATCATGGACCGTTAATTTCTGGTACTAAGCGGGAGTGAGTGGATAGATCTATCGAGGGTGACGCCTCCATTCGTGTTTGGGTTGCTCCAAATGGGACGAATGCATTTCATGTCTTTATTATTAGAGTGTCTGGTAAACACTCATTGGGGCCAAGTATCGTCTAGCTTTGGGGTCATGAGCTTAAGAGCCAATGTATATACTTTCCGGACATCCTATTTCATGGCATTACTTATGGCATTTGTACACTAGATTTTACTTATAAACCTATGATTATTCACCAACTTTATGTTGACCGTTTTTCGCAATGTATTTCTCAGGTTGTTAAGGTAGCTCATGTGCATACATTTGGACCTTCATGGAGTCGCGGAGTCGACGCGTCTCACTATATTTTATGCACTTATGAAACGTTTGATCTTGTTGAACTTATTCTAACTGTTTTGGCAAACTCTTTTGGGACCTAAGCTTTGTAAACTCTGAATGTTTTAATGATCAAACGCTGTATTTTCTAAACGACACTTTAGGTCGTTCAATATAACTGTAAGTATGGTGCTATGACAGTCACCCCAGGTATTCCATTCTGCTGCCATTCAGGTATTTTGGGGGTGTGACAGTTTGTAAGAATTGAATCTCTTAGGTCTTACACTTGAGTTTGTGCTAGCAGTACCTTGATTAGGAAACTTCCTAACAGTACTTTGAGAAAGTACTGCCTGACCAGTGCTTTGTGAAGGTACTGTGGGTTTGTAGAATGGTCTTTTCTGATGAGGGTACCTATAATCTTTTGAGAAATTACTATGGTTAACCCTATTTGTGTAATTCCAAACTGGTTTATTCTCCCTTGGTTTATTCTTTCTTTGCTTATGGGTTGTAGATGTGGTCTTTGGGTATTTGCTTAAGTATTCTGAGTGATAATTACAGTCCTTGATCAAATGATCAGGACTATAACATTCAAAGCATAACTTTGGACCCATCATCCCAAATCTATTCCCAAAAGGTTTTCTATGATGAGCAGTATTTTGAAAAGAGTTTCTTGTAGGTACTGCTGAATGATCATCAGTACATTGAGAAGTTTTTGGAAGAACTGCTTGTTTTGAAAAATCTTTTTCACATTCAGAAACCTTATTATCATCCCTAGGTGCTTCAACAGATTCTCCTAAAGGCTTAGGATTTGATTGACCTTTAAGCTTTTTCCTAAACTCTAGGTTATCTACCCCATAACAAGAGACATCTGTCCTAGGTGGTTGAAAACTGCTGGGGGTGGAGGAACTTCATTGTAACTTTTGTTTTTCTTAAACTCAGGAGGTATTAAACAAGGTGATTCCTCATCACTAGATGTGTTTCCGTCTAAACTTATGAATTCTTCATCACTAGTTGAGGTTTCCTGAGAAAGATTTAATTCTTGGTTCCTAGATGAAAGTACTTCTGAATCATAACCTACGCCAGTTTTAATGTTTGCTGTTCTCTGTTTTTCAACAAAACTAACATGTGACAAACCTGATTCTTTCCAAACAGCAAGTTTTTCTAGCAACTTATCTCTTTCTTTTGTGACCATTTCTAATTCAGAAACTTTACATCCTAATTTCCACTCACTTAGCTTTAATTGATAATCTTGTTGTTCATATTTTTCAGCCCAAGCTACTTCATTATTCTCATGTGTGATTATCTTAGCTTCCATGGATTCTAAAGTCAATTGATAACCAGCTTTCTCAGACCTAGCCCTTCTATAGTTATCTCTTTCTGTTTCATATTCTTTAAGCATCTTTTGATAAGAGTTACTACATTTGGAACATACCTCAGAGATAGTGGATGAACTTGGTGAAGTAGCCATCATAGCAAGCTGAACAATTTCTTCTTCACATTCCATGCTCCAATCAAAGCTTCCTAGACCATCTCTTGACTCCAAAGCTTCATATCCAGGTTCCTCATCAAAATCTGTGCTACAATCAATCTCTTCCAGTGCAACCATAGAATAGGTTACTGGTTCATCATCAAATTCTTTACTCCAATCAACTTCTGACAGATCTTCTTGAGCAACCAAAGCTTGTGACTTTGGCTCAGCAATAGGGACTTCTTTTCTTTCTACCTTTGGTTTAGGTTGTTCAATCATCCTGTTTGCTTGATACTTTGCAAACTTACATTCCCTTGCAAAGTGACCAGTCCTTTGACATTAAAGCATTCAATCTTGGACTTGTCAAATGCTATACCTTGCTTAGCCTTGAAATCAATACCTCTTCCTGTCTTGTTCATAAACTTCTTGATCCTTGCAGCAATCATGGCAACCTGCCATCTTATATCAATTTCTTCCATAGCATCATCATCAATTTGTAAAAGATCTTCTTGATAAGTAACAGGTAGAGTAGCTTGTTGAGCAAAAAATGAAGACAGAACATCATCTGAATTGGGGGTATGCGATGAAGTGGTAGAGATTAAAGTTGTACATGGATTCTGTGTTTCTACAACAGTACTTTGGACAGGATGAGCAGTACTTTTAGTGGAAGTACTGCTTCTGTTTTCAGAGGAGACAAAAGCAGTGTTGTGAGAACTTGAACCTTTATTACCCTTCATCTCATGCTCATACACCTTTAGATTATTGTAAAGATCATCAAAGTCCATAGTGTCCAATCCAGGTTGTCCTCTAATCATAGTAGCAACAACATGCTATGCAGAAGGCAAGCTTCTTAAGAACTTCAAATTAGCATCTTCAACTGTTGCCTCAGCTCCATATAACTCTAACATGCTGAGTACATTTTGATATCTATCATAACCAGAGTCAAGACTTTCTCTTTCACCAACAGTCAAGGTTTCAAACTGCTGCTTCAACAGGTTCCTGTGCATCTTTTTGGAAGCATCATTACCTCCAAATCTTGTTTTAATAGCAGCCCATAGTTGTTTTGCATCCTTGGCATCATGAAACTTCAATAAGTGCCCATCAAGAATGGCAGAGAGCAGTATGTTGAGAGCCTTGTCTTGGTTTCTTTTGGTAGCAGCTGGTAAGGTTGGCTTAGGTGGTGTTGGTTGTCCAGGGATCTCCAATGGTTCTTCAACTTGCATATTACCATTGACAATCACATTCCATAGTGCATGGTCAGTGATGGCAATGTACTGCCTCATCTTCATGGCCCATAAATCATATTATCCCTTCTTGACAATAGGAATTCTGACAGCAGTGATGGATGGAGCAGGTGCAACATCTGTCGACATCTGTAAGGGTTTGTTTGTAGAATCGGTTTAATAGGTTTTCTTCTTAATCAGAGTTTCCAACACAAGCTCTGATACCACTTATTGGATCGATATACTCTGACCAAACTACTTTGTAGCTTGTAAGGTTTTAACAATCTTGAATGACTCAAAACAGTTAATATTGAAACAATGATAATACTTTGTAAAGTATGTGGAATCTACTAACACAAAGCTAAAAAGAACTTTGTTAATATTAAAACAACTCTTAAACCTGCCTCTCTAATTACAGGTTCACTAACAATCCCTAACTTTCTCTAAAATCGTTTTTGTAAAACTCTAAGACTCTTAGAAACTTTGTATGACTTCGTACCTCTAATACCATCATAAGGCTCCTTATATAGATAACCTTAGGTCGGTTTACATTATCTACTTGAACGACAAGTAATTATCCCTAACTAATTTTAGAATATTCATACAATATTACACAGTAATCCTTTAATCAATATTGCACTTAAGTCCTTGTTCTTCGAAGTACTTTGAATAATCGATAATAAGTAGCAGTACTTTGACCTTGATCAGCAAGTTGACTATTGAGCAGTACTTTGACTTCATATCCCAACAGTATTAAGGAATATAACCCGTCATCCATGCAATAGTAACAAACTAATCAACTGTAAAAGATAGCTATGGAGTAGTGAAATCTAAGTAAACACAATTTTCTCTCATTATTGTTTACACCACAATTTAGTTTAAGTTTATTTTATTTTATTTTGATTGCACCTTTAGTTAATTGGGTTAGTTGATTAGCAACTAATTCCGCCCACTCCTTCCAAAACCAAGATTTTTACTTGCTTTTCTTAAAATATAAAAAATACAAAAATAATCATCCCTCACCTCTAGACCTAGTTTTAGTGAGTTTTAACCCTAGCGAACACTATTCTTTGAGTTGAACGATCAATCCCCTGATACTTGTCACTATACTATACTACAACGAACAGGTACACTGCCTGGTGGGGATTGCAAGCTTCTCAAGATCCCTTGATGAAGCGAAAAGTGTACCACTTTTAGGGGGTCATTTAAGCCCTAATTCGAGATTATTTGATCAAATATTGCCCTAAATCGTTCCTTTTGTCATTTTAGGTACTTTGGAGAAGAAATCTGGAAAATGAAGCATTTTGAACATATTTGGAGAAAAAAGTGAATAAAACGGCAAAGTCTCCAAAATATGTTGAAAACAGTACCTGAAGGCGTCAAGAATTGCTCTTGACGGCGTCACGACTTGGAAATGGGTTGGATAAATAAAATACACGTGATGATCCAGAAGGTTTTTGAAGGAGTTCGTGACGGCGTCACCCTTTAAGGTGATCAAGGCCGTCACGTGTAAATGCAAGGAGTGATGGCCATCAGGATTAAAGAGTGACGGTGTCACGTGTTAATGAAGGTAGGCCATCACGTGTTAAATTAAAGAGTGATGGCCCAGAAGACTTCGTGAAGGCGTCACGTAGGCCATCACGTGTTAACTTGTCACAACTTGCGCGCGCGGTAGCTGTTACTGTTTTGGCCATAACTTTTGCATACGAACTCGGATTTGAGCGATTCAAAAGAGGAAATGATCGAGACGAAAAGATCTACAATTTGGTGAAGAAAATTTGGTCTTGACTCCGTCAAGGTTGGTCTGACGCCGTCAAGATCGGGCCGGGCAGAAAATAGCCTATAAATATAACATCATAACCTCACTTTTTGTAAGCCCTAAACCCTAAGGTCGATTCCTGGGTTTAGGTAGGTGTTTTTCCTGCAACTTAGAGGGTTTCAATCACTCCATAAACATCTTGTAATGGTTTGATGATTCTATCTTAATGCATGTCTTCAATTATCATTATTGTTGCTTGTTCTTCATTAATTATGCTTGTCTAATTCACCTTGTGTCTACGTATGATTGTGTGAAACTTGTATATAATTGATTAGATCTTATTGATGTCTTTGTTGATGTTTGTGTCTATCTTCATCAATTAAGGTGTGACAACTTCAATAGGTCTAGTTGATTTAGCTTATAATTCTTGATTCCTATTGTCTCTTGTTTGGTTGATTGTATTCGATGTTAGGCTTAAGAAAACTGGCAGACTTCCATTTGGTAACTTGCTTGAACATCTTAAGAAACATGATTGGAGGTGTACTATGATTTTTGGTTGTATTTAATGCATAAGTGAATTCTAATGATCCCATGTTAGGAGCTTTTAACGGCTCGACATAGGAGTGAAGTAGGAGCTTATAGAGTTAGGGAATATTGTACACGGCCCTACGAATGGTATTAAGGAATGCAACCCGTCAATTAAAACAAGGATGTGACAATTCAATAGGTAGAATTGGATAGCTAGCAAGGAGTAATACATCATAGGTAGATACGCTTCACTTCCCTTGTAGAACCCCAGTTTACTTTTCTTGCACTTTAGTTTAATTGGTAGCTTTTGGGTTAGTTGATTAGCAACTAATTCCGCCCCTTCTTCCAAAACCCGAGATTTTTACTTGCTTTTCATAAAATATAAAAATACAAAAAGAATCATCCTTCACCTTTAGACCTAGTTAGATTAATTTCAATCCTAACGACACTATTCCTGAGTTGAACGATTAATCCCCCGGTACTTGTCACTATACTATACTACAACGATCAGGTACACTACCTGGTGGGGGTTGTAAGCTTCTCGAGATCCCTTGAGAGGTAAAACCTGTTGCGAGGGCGCAATTCCTACGTATTAAGTTTTTGGCGCCGTTGCCGGGGAATAGTTATTGCTTAGGTTGGAACTTATTTTGATTAGGTCTACTCATTAGATTCCTTTTTAGTGAGATTTTTATTTTAGCTTTCTCGTAGTCTATCTTTTCTTTGTGTGTTTGTTCGTAAAAACCTTTCCATTGACTCTTCCGTTCACCATTATGGAGAACGTGAATCCACCATACTACCGACCACGAAACCCATTCACTCCTAATGACATTTTGATGTTCAACCAATATCGAGATGAACCTGTCTATGATGCATGGACTCGTTTTAAAATTTTACTCCGAATAGTCCCTCATCATGGTTTCGATCTATGGTACCTAACTCAAATCTTTTTCTATAGTGTCCACCCGTATTACCAAAGGTACATTGATGATTTTGCCAACGGGTACCTTAGGGAATTAAATGCTGAAGAAGTATTGGATGCCATAGAAGATTGTGCCCAATATTATTATAGAGTAGACAACCCGACAAACAACATAACAAATCAATTGATAACAAATTTGAATGATCATGAAACAAGTTTGTTGGGGGATGAATATGCTCATGTTGAGATACCTAAGTGGATGGCGCCTAATATCATAGTACAAAACAAACACATAGGTAATCTAGACACAATGGAGGATGATGTGGACAATCCAAGCCCACAAAGTACCCCACAAGTCCTACCATCATTTGAGGCACATACACCGCCCGTGACTTACCCAGAAGAAGTAGAAGAGACTATAGGAACCCCAATAGAGGTGGAGCCCTTAGACCAATCACCACTTGAGGATATAGGTTTGAATACTTGTAATGATAACCTTACACCTAGTTCTACGGAATTTCCTAGTGTTGATGAACCGGGACCTCAATCTTTACACGACTTTCCATCTTTAGATTTGCATCTAGGAGACAAAAGAGGAACCGACCCACCCATCAACCAATATTATCCGGGTAGTTTTAGGATGAAGGAAGCCATTCACTCACCCTCTTCACCTCACGTGGCATATTCCCACCCTAAGGGTGTGTATCGCTACTTCCACCCACACTTAATCCTAAGTGTTGGGAAAACCTCCCCTATTTCCGTTAAATAAAGGTAGAGTCAGGCTCGTGACTTGAACAAAAACAAGCGCTTCTTGGGAGGCAACCCATGTTTTTAATTGTTTGATGTTTTTATTTTATTTGTTTGTTTGATTAGCATATATTCTATCTTGTTTGTGTGTCAATACTTGTGGATATGTTTTATGAGTTCCTATTTGTAATTCATTCCACAAGTATCCTATCCTTTTATTGTTTTGTTTTGTTTTGTTTCTATTTCTAAGTCTGGAATTACATCTAGTTGTGGTTTTTCTTTGTTCGGTTTGATGCTTTGGTTTTTGTGTTTGTTGATTACAGGTTATATTGGACAAGAAGATGATTACATTTCTGGAATGGAGCTTATCATGTTCATTCTCTTCGAGGAAGATTTAACCATGTTATCACATCGTCCATACCGAACGAATCAGGGGAGTATTAGTTTCTTTCATTCTTATTTATTTTTACTTTTACATCTTTTACTTAGAACATTGGGGACAATGTTTGGTTTAAGTGTAGGGGGGGTATATTAGAAACTATAACTCCACTTGATTTTTGTTTTGTTTGATAGTGAATGTGTAATAAAACTGAGAGAAATATTTGTTAGGGCAATTTTAGCACCAAATTTAAATTTTTTTGCAACATATAGGAGTGAAACTTTAGTCTTAATAAGCGTCTCATGGATAGGAATTGTATGACTAGCACAAAAACCATACCACTCAAAAATTTTCACCCCAAAAATGTGAGGTTCGCCTTTAGATCTTTAGGAAAAAGCATTTATTCTTAATGCTTGTGAGTGTACCGGTAGTATTTAGATTCTAGAACTTGTGATAGCAATGCATCCCGAGACCGCTAGTGAGACTACATTCGTGTAGTTAGGATTTACTACATGATAAGAGGCATTAAGATAACCCTTGTTTCACACCTGTAATATAATTACATTGACTTCATAGGTCAAGTAATTCTCCCACACCTTTGTGTTGTACTCATTTTTAGTACATGATACCCCTAGTACACCCCTCCGAGCCTATCTTTTTCGTTTCTAACTTTAAGCATCTTACTTAAAGATAGAATTTGTTTACAATCCACCCCAAAATGTACACCCAAATCGCCTTAGCCTTCCTTGTATGCACTCATTTTTAGTGCATTATTGGTATTTGTTTAAACCCTTAGTTAGTTGTCTAATTGATTACATGGTTGCTAAGTCGAGTCATATCTTGTACATATTGTTTTAGGACGATTGGGACTTATGGGTAAAGTACTATTGTAATGGAGTAATGGGGATGACGTCAATTATTACCCCCGTATGTGCGTTAATATTTAAAAGTACTCCAAGTGTTCTGATTATCTTGATTCGAGTCATTAGAATAGTTGATTGTGAAGTATGTAAAAGCTCAATTATAGGGAGGAAACGAGCTCCCTTTGCTGTATTATTTTAGATGGTAGAGTAAAAGTGTATGCAAAAAAATAAAATAAATAAAAAATAAAAAATCGAAAAAAAATAATAAAAAAAGAAAAAAAAATAGAAAAAGAAAAGAGAAAAACATACGGGCTACCATCCGTTTCTTTTATTTATGTTTAAGTCAAATAGTGTGTTGAAAAAAATCCAAAAAGAATCGTAGTTAGTTTAAGTTGAGTCGAGTCTTGGCTTAGCAACGCCTCATTGTACATGTAGTTAACTAAGACAATTGACTTGCCACCAGTAAAATATCCGTTTATCCAACAACACCGTGTTTTCCATATCCCCTACACCTAACGTTATAACCCTTTAAAAGACCTCTTTGATATTTATCCTAGGTGCTTACGCCAAGTGGTGGGGGTTTTGATCCTTTCCAAAGCCTATAGTAATCTATTTGCTATGACAGGTAATGAGTGATATTTCTCCATTTCCAATTATGATATATAAATTTGCAACACCCGAGAGATGAGAGTATCAAAATACATAATGTGAGGTGCTAGTGTATGATTTCCGTGCTTGTTTTGATTAATGTGGAAAGATCATTTGTTGTGATTACTTTTATATTAGTGTTAAATGACCCCTAACTTATATTTTTTTTGGTGGAAAAGCTCATTTGCTTGAGGACAAGCAAATCCCAAGTGTAGGGATATTTGATGAAGCGAAATTTGTACCGCTTTTAGGGGTCATTTAAGCCCTAATTCGAGATTATTTGATCAAATATTGCCCTAAATCGTTCCTTTTTTTCATTTTAGGTACTTTGGAGAAGAAATCTGGAAAAGGAAGCATTTTTAACGTTTTTGGAGCAAAAAGTGAAGAAAACGGCAAAGTCTCCAAAATATGCTGAAAACAGTACCTGAAGGCGTCAAGAATTGCTCTTGACGGCGTCACGACTTGGAAATGGGTTGGATAAATAAAATACATGTGACAATCCAGAAGGTTTTTGAAGGAGTTCGTGACGGCGTCACCCTTTAAGGTGATCAAGGCCGTCACGTGTAAATGCAAGGAGTGATGGCCATCAGGATTAAAGAATGACGGTGTCATGTATAAATGGAGGTAGGCCATCACGTGTTAAATTAAAGAGTGATGGCCCAGAAGACTTCCTGAAGGCGTCACGTAGGCCATCACGTGTTAACTTGTCACAACTTGCGCGCGCGGTAGCTGTTACTGTTTTGGCCATAACTTTTGCATACGAACTCGGATTTGAGCGATTCAAAAAAGGAAATGATTGGGACGAAAAGATCTAAAATTTGGTGAAGAAAATTTGGTCTTAACGCCATCAAGGTTGGTCTGATGCCGTCAAGATCGGGCCGGGGAGAAAATAGCCTATAAATATAACATCATAACTTCACTTTTTGTAAGCCCTAAACCCTAAGGTCGATTCCTGGGTTTAGGTATGTGTTTTTCCAGCAACTTAGAGGGTTTCAATCACTCCATAAACATCTTGTAATGGTTTGATGATTCTATCTTAATTCATGTCTTCAATTATCATTATTGTTGCTTGTTCTTCATTAATTATGCTTGGCTAATTCACCTTGTGTCTACGTATGATTGTGTGAAACTTGTATATAATTGATTAGATCTTATTGATGTCTTTGTTGATGTTTGTGTCTATCTTCATCAATTAAGGTGTGACAACTTCAATAGGTCTAGTTGATTTAGCTTATAATTCTTGATTCCTATTGTCTCTTGTTTGGTTGATTGTATTCGATGTTAGGCTTAAGAAAACTGGCAGACTTCCATTTGGTAACTTGCTTAAACGTCTTAAGAAACATGATCGGAGGTGTACTATGATTTTTGGTTGTATTTAATGCATAAGTGAATTCTAATGATCCCATGTTAGGAGCTTTTAACGGCTCGACATAGGAGTGAAGTAGGAGCTTATAGAGTTAGGGAATATTGTACACGGCCCTATGAATGGTATTAAGGAATACAACCCGTCAATTAAAACAAGGATGTGACAATTCAATAGGTAGAATTGGATAGCTAGCAAGGAGTAATACATCATAGGTAGATACGCTTCACTTCCCTTGTAGAACCCTAGTTTACTTTTCTTGCACTTTAGTTTAATTGGTAGCTTTTGGGTTAGTTGATTAGCAACTAATTCCACCCCTTCTTCCAAAACCCGAGATTTTTACTTGCTTTTCATAAAATATAAAAATACAAAAAGAATCATCCTTCACCTTTAGACCTAGTTAGATTAATTTCAATCCTAACGACACTATTCCTGAGTTGAACGATCAATCCCCCGGTACTTGTCACTATACTATACTACAACGATTCGGTACACTGCGTGGTGGGGGTTGTAAGCTTCTCGAGATCCATTGAGAGGTAAAACCTGTTGCGAGGGCGCAATTCCCACGTATCATCCCTTGAGAGGTAAAATCTTTTGCGAGGGCGCAATTCCACGCATCAGTTAATAATCAAAAAGCTGACAATGGAACTCTCTAACTAACCACGTAAGCATGTTTCGAAAAGGATTTGTCTAAGTAGAAATGTACAGTTTCGAGAAACTTTCTGTGAACTCGACCAGGCCGGGTAATAATTTCAAGCTAGTCTAACTAGTGATGTAAGCGTGTCTCGAATCGGTCTTGTTCACTGAAAGTGGACCAATTCAAAAAGTGCTTGCTCCTCCCGCATGTGCAAATTTATTAAACAATCATGAGCACATGTGAAGGGGGAGTCCTTCAAAAGAAAAACAAAACTCTCAGAGTGTTAACAAAACTTGATTTTTAATATCAAACACTTTGAGAGATTTTCAATAAATGGTTTCTTGGCAATTATAGGATAGTCATGGTGTTATAAGGTGACTAAGGTTAGGGAAAACCGTCCTATGATCCGCCAGAGCCGGAGGGATCTACCCAAGGACATCACCAATAGTTAGAATTAGAAGTCCTTAGGTATGATATGAAAAAAGTAGAAATGAATGAAAGGAGAAAGAAGGGGTTGAAGAATTAAAAAGAAAAGTAAAGAAAATGGTGAAAAGAAATAGCCCTCCATATGTTCAACCTTAGGGTAGACACCGGGTTCAATTCATATGCTACTGGTTGTTGCTAAGAAGATGACGACGTCGGGCAACCTTTGATGACCAACACTTGGGGGGAGATTGTTGGGAATACATTTTGTTAAATCAAGTGTCGGTCATTAAGTTTTGTATTAGGTTGCAATATATTACATTTATGTTATGGTTTATAATAGTTTATGCTAAGTTTACATGTTATGTAAAGGTCCAAGGGCTAGATATGTAATATTTTCATAGTTATGAGAAGCCCTAGGCCTCAACTATAAATAGTATTGTAACCCTCCTTAGAGGGTGTTGGTTTTCTTTGCAATACAAGTTTCCTTATTTCATATTCATTAGAGTTCCTTCCACTCTCTCTCTACTTACTTTCTCTCTCTAAGATTCTATAATCAAATGTTATAAAATGGTGACCTAACAAGGTTCATAAAGACCATAAAATGACTCGAAGTAAAAAGAGCCTCGAGGGAGAATGATGATGGAGAAGTATTGCAGCCTTCTTTTGTTCATCAACTCTAGATTAAAATCGTTGATCTTCATCTTTTGCCTTCCTTTTAGGGCTCGTGGGATTGACATCTCCTGAATGGCTTTCACCTTGTCGGGATACATCTCACTCATCTTCTACATATGCTACACCATGATCGTTCCTAACGACCGGAACAGTGACACATGGACAGTTTCTTGGGCACATTGCCCAGGAAGTGGTTGGCTGGCTCATCTTGAAATCAATTAATGACTCTTATTTCTACTTAACGGATCAACCACGTAGCTCTGGGCTAACCCTTACTAGTGATACTCAGCTCCCCTACCATTCTGTCCTTCTAGGAGGAGATGGATGAATCGAAAGGAAGTAAACAAGAAAGCTATTAATAAAAGGGCCATCTTGGACCAGCTTTAGAGGGTTTTGTGTTGCTTATATTTTACAAGAGATGCTTACTTGAGCTCGCCAGGAAGTACTTGGTACTACAATCTTTTGAGGAAGAATACCAACTCTTGAGGATGCTTCAAACTCTTTTTGGTTATTCGTTTGAGAACTACAGTCTTTAGCAGAGCAGTCGTTACACCATTTGTGCAGGTCGCTACTTATAAGAAAAGGAATTTCGCTACCTTAGGATAGCTAGAGTTACTGCCTCCATTTACAGAGGCTTCCATTCATAACTTATAACAATTCTCCTTCTGAATTTCTAGCACCGGGCAGGTGTAAGACTCTATACATCATGTTACCACTTAGTAGATTCATGTGTTTTTAATAACAGTAGCTACCCCCTGGTACGTGCCGCTTTCCTAATCGAAAGATATGAGAGCACCCCTTCTCCCAAAGTTATGGGGTTATTTTTCCGAGTTCCTTCGACTTGGTTTTCTCAAGTTCCCTATTATACTCTACTTGTTCACCTGTGTTGGTTTGGGGTACGGTCAATTCACTGGGAGGATCGCCCTCCCAATTTGAAGATTTTTCCTAAAAGTTTCAACCTTTTTGACTATGAAAATAGTCACGACTATAAACAGACTAGCTCTATGTCAGGAGGTACGCTCTGCTCTCTTGCAACCCTAATCTAATAAAAAGATTGAAGGCCCCTAATGAAGATTCAAAGGGCGATCACTGAAATGAGAAAGGCTTGTAGACTCGTGATGCTGAATGTGACATTCAAAAACTAAAGCGCACATTAGAAAGTGCTTCAAAAAGTGTCAGCGTGTGCGCGAAGCAGGAGCCCGGCATGCTCGCTCGCTAGGCTAAGTGTTCGCCCACTTCATGTTCTTCGCCTTTAGATAATAAAAAGTGTATGCTCCTTAGTTCACCAAACTACAACAAACCAGTGGCCCTTCTTCCCTCAATACCCTCGTTTATACTTTTGGACCTACTATCTTACTTTACGTTAGTAGATCAGAAATTGGCATTGCCTTTGCTAAAGCGATGCACACAAAAGAATGGTGTTAGAATATTAGTAGTAAACTTAAACATACTTTAGGGGCTTAGGTGTACTTTGTAATTAGATTTGGTGTTAGACATAAACTAGGGTTAGGTAGCTTGGAGTGCAAGGCAAGCTAGGTTTCCACCTCCTCATATCTATAAATAGAGATAAGGGGATGCCAGTTATTCATTCTTCTTCCTCAATTGTAAAAGCTTTATTAGTTTTAATAAAGGGTTCGTTGAGGGTATATCATGTGCATATTCTAGTTGATTCTTTGTAGTATCTCGTGTTTGCTACGTGTGCTGAGTTTGAGGTGGAACCGCTAGGGGATCATACATTTAAGGTGGAACCTCAGGGGAATGTCAGTCAGGTAGCTGGTTCACAGGAAGAACAAACTCATGATTTGATAGACTATCATTCAGCACGTGATAGGGAGCAACACATAGCACGGGAACTAGTCAGGTATAGAGAAGACAGTAATGAGGCTGCTTTTGTAGTTGCTGTAATGGAAAAGATATATGCCAAACCCCCAAAATACCTGAATGGCAGCGGAATGGAATACCTGGGGTTATTGTCATAGCACCACAGTTACAGTTATATTGAACGACCTAAAGTGTCGTTTTGAAAATACATCGTTTGATTCATTTAAAATATTCAGAGTTATAAAACATAGGTCCCAAAAGTCTGGAAAAGTTTAAGGAAATAAGTTTAGTACAATCAAACGATAGTTCACAAGTGCATGAAAATCCAAAATGAGACGCGTCATCCTTGTTACTCAATGATATGACCCCATGCATGCCATGAGGAATATGTCTTAATTACCTGAAAATACATTGCGAAAACGGTCAACAATAAAGTTGGTGAATAAGCATAGGTTTGTAAGTAAAATCGTATGTACATTAGCCACAAGTATAAAGTAAACCGACAAAATTTCAAAAATTCTACATTGGCTCTTAAGCTCATGACCCCGAAGCTAGACGTTACTTGGCCCCAAATGAGTGTTTACCAGACACTCTAATGTATTAGACATGAAATGCATCCGTTTACCCCTTGGAGCAACCCAAACACGGATGGAGGAGTCACCCTCAATAGATCTATTCACTCACTCTCGCTTGTAGATTAATTAACGGTCCATGATATTAAAGGGGACTTGTCATGACGTGGTAATAAGGCAACTTAAGCAATGAAAGGAATTTAATACTTTGGCATGTATAGAAAAATAAGCGATGCAACGTATTCTCCCCCGTGGGATTTGAAATCAAAATATTGAATTAAAACGGGGCTATGAAAACTCACCTGAAGTGATAGTACAATGCGATGAAATGATCGGGACAACAAGGCGCGAACACTAGCCGCAACCTAAATGAATGAATATGATCTACTTTAGATCATGAAATGATGTAATGAATATTCATGCACATGATACCTATACCACTCGTAACTTGAAAATACTTGTTATTGTCAAAGTAAGCTAATTTCCATACTTAGGAAAAATAAGTCCAACTAGACTTAGTACATAATTTTATTATTTCTATTAGTGACTATAAATATATATATATATATATATATATATATATATATATATATATATATATATATATAGTTTTGACGATTTTAAAACGTGTATATCTTTGTCGTTTTAAGTTCATTTTCCTCGTTCTTTATATCCACGGATTCGTCTTAACATGTATTAATATATTTTTGATAGTTCGGCTCCATTAGATTACGTCTAACGCCTCTCTTTGTCCATCAAAAATCGTCCAACAGCACGTTATATTTTCAGAAAATAGTTTTCGTCGTTAAACTTGCAAAAATCATAACTCCTTCGTTATAAGCTCGTTTTAATCCGTTCTTTCGCCCACGGCTTCGTTTTTGAAAGTATTTTCTAAATCTTTGGTCAAAAATTACCCATCATCTACTGATTTTCCCACGTTTTCAAAATACGGACAGTAGGTATATATATTGTTTCAAAAATCATTTCTTGGGTTCCAATCTAGTTTCAACTTCAACCAAACCACTTTCAATCACCACAAATCTAGTCTAATCTTACCATACACCTTATTAGGGTGTCATGGGTTCCTAAACATCATAAATCAAGTGGATCTAACAAGGATCTACCTATAATCTATTTCTAGGGCTCAAAAGTTAGATATGTATAAAATGGAGTGGTGTAAATAACATATGCATGTAGATCTTGTATATATATCATATGAACATTATAAAAACTTGGTAAAATTATAAAGATGAGTTTCATACACTTACTTGAAAGATTAATGAGCTTTTGATGGTGAAAACCTAAGTAAACCTTGAGTTTGTATTACAAAACCCTTATAGGAGTACAAAATACACTAGATAATTACTTGTTCTTGAAAAATAAATGTTTCTTGCTTGTTCTTCTTGTGTTAGCCGAGCACCCCAAAGGAAAGAAAAGAGAGAAAGTTTTCTTGTTTAGATCTTGTAAAATGAGATGAAAATGTGTAGTTTATGTTATATATTTTCTATTAGACAATCTATGACAAGTTTTAATGAGTTGGTATGATTTTCAAAGGCTTGTAAGATATTAGCATGGAGGGGGGGCGGCAATATGGAGGGGGGAAGAAAAAGGAAGATTTTGTGTAAGAAAGTGGGTAAGTATTGTATTATTGTGTATATATTAATAGTTTTAGGGAATACCGGGTAACAAGGTAACTAAAAATAAATTTTAACGGAGTTAACCGGGACATAATAAAGTCGTAAAAATTGTAAAAATATGTTGGGTATAAATATTGAGTGTTTGGATGATTATTGTTTAGTTTTTACGAAAACCGTCGTAAATAAATTAAACTTGCGATATTAATTAAATAAATTTCCAAAACACCGGGTAAATTAATATTATAATTTTTATATCATTATTATGAGTATGAAATTATACTAGGATCATAGTCGGGAGTGTCGGACGTGTTAGTCACATTGTTGATCGCGCGTTAACGTTTATTTTAGAAATAAATATACGTAAAAAGTCAATTATACCAAAAGTATTAATTTAAATATCTTACGAGTGGAATAGTATGCAAATACTATAATGATGATATGCGGACTATTTCTAGTCCGTATGAAATGTCCCTAATGATAATGCATGAATTCGCACCTGAACCAATCCGGTTACGCGAATTTGAATACTCGTAAACTAAATTTACGATGAAATGAGTAATGCACATGAATAGTGGTTTTCTCTCGAAATGAATAGTGTCATGTGAATAGTGAAATTTTGAATGTTTCTCGGAATATCAAACTGACCTCAAAAATGATGAATAGTAAAATGATGAATAGTAATTTATGAATAGTAATATGTTGAGGTTTGGAAAAATGACCTGAAATTGTAGGGTGTGATAGTCGCCCACCCAAAAAGGAATTCAGTCCCTGAATTCAGCTAGTGTTGGTCTCGGAAATTGACTTGGTGAAAAGATGTGGATACTTTAGTCGCATTTGGTCTTCTCGTTCCCAAGTAAACTCGGGTCCTCTTCGAGAATTCCAGCGAACTTTCATGATCGGAATTCGACTCTGCTTCAACTGTTTGACCTCGCGGTCCATAATTTCAACTGGTTCTTCCACAAAGTTAAGCTTGTCATCGAGTTGGATTTCTTTTAATGGTATTACGGAAGACTCGTCCGAAAGACATTTCTTGAGGTTCGAGACATGAAACGTGTTGTTTACGTTGCTGAGTTCTGACGGAAGTTCAAGTTTGTAAGCTACCGGACCAATCCTTTCCAGTATCTTAAATGGACCAATGTATCTCGGGTTCAACTTCCCGCGTTTCCCGAATCGTATCACGCCCTTCCAAGGCGAGACTTTCAACATGACTTTGTCTCCGACCTGGAATTCCAATGGTTTGCGTCGAACATCTGCGTAGCTTTTCTGCCTACTTCTAGCTGTTTTGAGTCTCTCTCGAATCTGAATAATCTTTTCTGTTGTTTCTTGAACCATCTCCGGGCCAGTACCTTGTACATCACCGACTTCGGCCCAACAAACTGGAGATCGACACTTACGACCATAAAGTGCCTTGAATGGTGCTGCTTTTATGCTTGAATGGTAGCTGTTGTTGTAAGAAAACTCGATTAATGGCAAATGGTTAGCCCAACCATTTCCAAAGTCAATCACACATGCCCTAAGCATGTCCTCAAGTGTCTGAATAGTTCTCTCGCTCTGACCATCAGTCTGAGGATGATAAGCAGTGCTCATGTCTAACTTGGATCCAAAAGAATCTTGTAATGACCGCCAAAAGTTTGAAGTAAAACGACTATCTCTGTCGGAAATGATGGAAACTGGTAAAACCGTGTCTTGAGACTATTTCCTTGACATAAAGTCTAGCAAGTTGTTCCATGGAATAAGTCTCTCTAATGGGTATGAAATGAGCTGATTTGGTAAGACGATCAACAGTTACCCAAATAGCATCGTAACCTCCTAACGTCTTGGGAAGTTTAGTGACAAAGTCCATTGTAATACGTTCCGACTTCCATTGTGGAATCTCTGGCTGTTGAAGTAATCCTGACGGTTTCTGGTACTCGGTTTTCACTTTTGCTCAAGTAAGGCATTTGCTGACGTACGTAGCTATTTCTGCTTTCATGTTCGGCCACCAATAAAGCTTTTTGAGATCCTGATACATCTTATCAGAACCGGGATGAATAGAGTACTTCGACTTGTGTGATTCATGCATAATCAATTCTCGTATCTCACAATAGAGTGGTATCCAACTTCGGTCCTTGAAGCATAACACTCCATCTGATCTCTTTACAAAGCCATTTTTGTTTTCTGGCATACCATAAAGTTTCTCATGTGGTTGGTTTTCTTCTTTGAGAGCCTCAATCTGAGCTTCTAAAATCTTTGATGGTAATGGCGAAATGATTGTCATTCCCAATGACCTAACTCTCAAAGGTTTGAGTCGTTCTTTTCGGCTAAGTGCATCTGCTACAGCATTCGCTTTTCCCGGGTGATATCGGATTTCGCAATCATAATCACTAAGTAACTCTAGCCAACGACGCTGTCTCATATTGAGTTCTTTCTGATCAAGTATATGCTGTAAGCTCTTGTGGTCCGTAAAAATTACGCACTTGGTACCATAAAGGTAGTGTCTCCAAATCTTGAGTGCAAAAACTACAGCACCCAACTCCAAGTCGTGAGTAGTGTAATTCTTCTCGTGTGTCTTAAGCTGTCTAGATGCATAAGCTATCACCTTCTCGTTTTGCATTAGCACAGCTCCAAGTCCTTTATGCGAAGCATCGCAATATACCAAAAAGTTCTCAATCCCTTCTGGTAGTGACAAAATCGGTGTGCTACAAAGCTTCTGTTTCAATAATTGAAATGCGGACTATTGTTTCTCTCCCCATTCGTACTTTTGATTCTTTTGTGTCAGCTTAGTCAGCGACTTCGCAATCTTAGAAAACCCTTCAATAAACCTTCTGTAATATCCTGCGAATCCTAGGAATTGATGAATTCCGTAGGAGACTTGGGCGTAGCCCAATCCTTAACTGCCTCGATCTTTGCTGGGTCGACTTGTAATCCTTGGCTATCAATGACATGGCCAAGAAACTGAACTCTTCGTATCCAAAAATCACACTTTGAAAATTTGGCATACAATTGCTCCTTCTTGAGTAGTTCCAGGATTGTTCTGAGGTGTTCTCCGTGCTCTTCCTTACTCTTGGAATAAATCAAGATATCGTCAATGAATACGATCACAAACTTATCAAGATACGGTTTGCACACCCTATTCATGAGATCCATAAATACCACAGGTGCGTTGGTTAATCCGAAAGGCATTACTTGAAACTCATAATGACCATAACGTGTTCTAAATGCCGTTTTCGGGATATCCTCTTCCCGAACTCTAAGTTGATGGTAACCGGATCTTAAATCAATCTTGGAATAAAAACTGGAACCTTGTAACTGGTCGAACAAGTCGTCGATTCTTGGGAGTGGATAACGGTTCTTCACCGTTAACTTGTTCAGCTCACGATAGTCGATGCACATTCTGAAAGATCCGTCCTTCTTCTTCACAAACAAAACCGGTGCTCCCCAAGGCGAGGAACTCAGTCTAATGAATCCTTTGTCCAAAAGTTCTTGTAATTGATTTGACAATTCCTGCATTTCCGAAGGTGCAAGTCGATACGGTGCTCGCGCAACTGGTGCGGCTCCTGGCACTAAGTCAATTTGAAACTCAACTTGGCGTGTAGGCGGAAGTCCTGGCAATTCTTCCCGAAAAACTTCTGGATATTCCTTAACAATTGGCACATCTTCAAGTCGTTTCTCATCCGACTTCTTCTCCGTGATGTGAGCCAAGAATGCATAACAACCCTTCTTTATGTATTTCTCGGTTTTAATGCATGATATGATACTGAGTCTAGTTCCACTTCGCTCTCCATGAACAACCAAAGTTTCACCGTTATAAGGAAGGTGAACAACTTTCTCATCACAAATAATTCTCGCTCGATGTCAGGATAACCAATCCATACCGATAACAACGTCGAAACTTCCAAGTTCTACGGGCATGAGGTCTATATTGAATGGATGGTTCAGGAAATTTATAGTGCAACCACGGACAATGGTGTTGGTGTTAACTAAGGACCCATCGGCTAGTTCAACGATATAGGAAATGTCTAATGGGGTTGGTTCTATGTTAAGTAAAGGTACAAATGCAATAGAAACAAAACTTCTATCCGCTCCTGAATCAAATAAAATGGATGCATAACGATTATTAACGAGGAACGTACCCGCAACAACATTCGGGTCCTCTTTGACATTTCTCCTCCCATAACAGAAGCTCTTCCTCGAGCTATTCCACCTTGATTTCCAGTTCCTTGATTCTTCTTCTTTGGGCACTTATTCCTGAAGTGTCCAATTTCTCCACAGCCAAAACATGTTACTGGTGGTTTCTGATTGTCACCCAAGTTTGGAAGTTTGCAATCTTTGGTGTGGTGACCAATCTTCTTGCAGTTGCCACATAGACCTGGGCAACGTCTTGGGTTATGATGTTTCTAACACCTTTCACACTTGGGTAGATTACCCGCATATCCTTTCCGTTCAGTTGGCCCTGCAGCATAGGCCCTTGTCACTTCTTGCCTCTTAGGTGGTGGCTGAATAGCATTTCCACCTTGGTTGTAGTCAAACCTCCTCTTGTTGTTGTTGTTGTTATTGTTTGGGTTGTTGTTTCGGTTATTGGGATAGTTACGGTTTCGATTGTTGTTATAGTTGTTGTTGTTTCGAGTGTTGTTGTAGTTGGTATTGTTTGAACGGTTATTTTTGTTGTTGACAGTGGACTTGCCCTTTACCACTTAAGCCATGAGTTTCTGAGTGATTCGGATAGCCTCTTCCATTGATTGAGGATCAAAAGAAATCACATCCCCTCGAATACTTTCAGGCAGTCCACCAATAAAGTTTTCCATCTTTTTCTCATCATCGGGAACCATAGTTGGACATAGTGCAGCCAACTCTTGAAACCTCCTGATGTAGGTCTCGATATCATCGCCTTTAGTTACCAGCTCATAGAATTCTGTTTCCAACTTTTGCACCTCAGTACGAGGGCAAAACTTCTTTGTCATCAATTTCTTGAATTGATCCCAGGTGAGCTTGTAGGCATTTTCCATACCAATCGGCTGAGCATAAGAATTCCACCAAGACATAGCTTCATCAAGAAGCATACCAGTAGCAAATTTTACCTTGTTGACATCCGGGCAACTGCACATGAGGAACACATTCTCAGTCTTTTCAAACCAGCGGATCAAAGCAACCGCTCCCTCAGAGCCCTTAAACTTGATGGGATCACTAATCTTGAAATCTTTCCAAGTGCATTCACGCCTATTATTGGGTGGTTCAACCGTCCCCGTATTAGAAGCAGTCTCAGCAGCCCTTGCAGTAACCTCGGCTCTCTCGACTTCTAGAGCTTCTGCTATACTATCCCTGACCAACTTGCGGATAGCGACTTGAGTCATAGCTGGTGTTTCTGGTGCAGCCTTACCTTTCCTTGGTGCCATACTTCTGATAAATCACAATGGACAACAACCATGAGAAAAAACATAATAGAAATAGTCATCGTACCAAAGGTATACACCCACAACATGTATATATACAACCACAACAAGTATAAACACAACCACAACATGTACGAGTACAACCACAACATGTATAAATACAACCACGACATGTATAGATACAACCACAACATGTATAAATACAACCACAACCTGTATATATACGATAACAGTAAAGAGCAACCACGAAACATCATAAATATAATCACAACACATGAATATAATACATGAAAATTTTGTCCTACATGGACCGATATAATATATAGCACAACCATTCCAACATAGTAGAGTCATACTTGATACATTTGTTTGTACAACAACCAAAAGACTACAAGTTCTTGAACTATGTCCCACACCTCGGGACTAGGAAAATAGTAAAAGCTAATACAATACAAGTCTATGTCTAGGCTCCTCCAGGTGCTCTAGATGATCCAGGTGCTCCAGGTCCTCCCCTAAGGCGGTGAATCTCTCGATCCATCGCAACAACAATCTCCTCCAAGTGCTCAACTCGGAGTTGTAGGGCAGCCTCCCTGGTCTATGCAGCTGTCATCCTCTCCTGAGCTACTGCCAACTGATGTGCCTGCTCTCCCTGAGTCTCCTGTGTCATTTGGGCTCTATCCCGTATCTCAGGTAGCTCATCCCTAAGCTGATCAATCAGCTCCTGGTGCTCCTCCTGCCGTGCCTCCAGTCCATGATAAGACACGTCAATGCTAACCCTGCCTAAGATCAATCCCTCAACCTGCTCCTCGACCTCCTCAAGTCGACTAGTGATGTTCTCATCTACCCTATAACCCAACCTATCAATCTGCTCCTGTTGAGCCCCTAACTGAGTATCTAAAGTAAAAGCTGTAGGCCCTCTAGTAGCAGCTGCTCTTGAACTCTCACCTATATGGTATACTGGTGGTGGTGGAAGGTCAGAAGTCTCGGTAATAGGTGATGATGGAGTAGTGAACCTTGCACGCTTCCTAAGCGGCAAGAGTGAAGTAGGTATAGAAGTAGTAGTGGGCATAGCTGGTGGTGTAGGTAATGTAGGAACAGTAGGAATCCTAAGAGTAGAGGTAACAGGGCGTACACTCTTTCTAGCACCTATGGTTGTCTTGCTACGAGGAAACATAAGTTTTGGTTCTTGGGAAATAGAAGTAGCAGGAGATGATATATCAGTAGGTGTACGTGTAGCATCTAGTGGTGCAATGGGAGAAACATGAGGAGTAGGAGCGACCTCTTCCTCCTCGAAAGGCTCGGTGTCTTCACCCGATGCCAAAAGTGGCGATCCGGGTGCTGGATGAACGGGTGGTACAACAGCAGTGGAAGACATAGCGTCCTCAATGTCGGAATCTGAGTAAAGTATGATAATGTTCGAATCTGAAGACATGTCTCTGTGATAATCAATGTGAATTAAAAATAAATAACCCGCGTAATGGAATCATCTAAAATAATAAATATGCACTTATGATGAAATGATGAGATGCTATGATGATGTGGTTATAGTCTAGGGTCCATGATGCATCCTAGTTCGCTATAACCTTAGCTCTGATACCAATCTGTCACACTCCCAAAATACCTGAATGGCAGCGGAATGGAATACCTGGGGGTGACTGTCATAGCACCACAGTTACAGTTATATTGAACGACCTAAAGTGTCGTTTTGAAAATACATCGTTTGATTCATTTAAAATATTCAGAGTTATAAAACATAGGTCCCAAAAGTCTGGAAAAGTTTAAGGAAATAAGTTTAGTACAATCAAACGATAGTTCATAAGTGCATGAAAATCCAAAATGAGAAGCGTCATCCTTGTTACTCAATGATATGACTCCATGCATGCTATAAGGAATATCTCTTAGTTACCTGAAAATACATTGCGAAAACGGTCAACAATAATGTTGGTGAATAATCATAGGTTTGTAAGTTAAATCGTATGTACATTAGCCACAAGTATAAAGTAAACCGACAAAATGTCAAAAATGCAACATTGGCTCTTAAGCTCATGACCCCGAAGCTAGACGTTACTTGGCCCCAAATGAGTGTTTACCAGACACTCTAATGTATTAAACATGAAATGCATCCGTTTACCCCTTGGAGCAACCTAAACACGGATGGAGGAGTCACCCTCAATAGATCTATTCACTCACTCTCGCTTGTAGATTAATTAACGGTCCATGATAATAAAGGGGACTTGTCATGACGTGGTAATAAGGCAACTTAAGCAATGTAAGGAATTTAATACTTTGGCATGTACAGAAAAATAAGTGATACAATGTATTCTCCCCCGTGGGATTTGAAATCAAAATATTGAATTAAAACGGGGCTATGAAAGCTCACCTGAAGTGATAGTACAATGCGATGAAATGATCGGGACAACAAGGCACGAAAACTAGCCGCAACCTAAATGAATGAATATGATCTACTTTAGATCATGAAATGATGTAATGAATATCCATGCACATGATACATATACCACTCGTAACTTGAAAATACTTGTTATTGTCAAAGTAAGGTAATTTCCATACTTAGGAAAAATAAGTCCAACTAGACTTATAGAAACTTGTCGTAATATATCGTATATAAAATGTTAGTGTTATATTTCTCGTTTTAAAAACCTTGGAATAACGCCTAGTAGTCGCATAAATAAGCCTTGGGTCGTATGCACTTCGTTAGTTAAGAATATAATTCTTGAACAAGAAATCTAGAAAATATAGTATTTAGTACGTAGTTTTATTATTTCTATTAGTGACTATAAATATATATATAGTTTTGACGATTTTAAAACGTGTATATCTTTGTCGTTTTAAGTTCATTTTCCTCGTTCTTTATATCCACGGATTCGTCTTAACATGTATTAATATATTTTTGATAGTTTGGCTCCATTAGATTACGTCTAACGCCTCTCTTTGTCCGTCAAAAATCGTCCAACAGCACGCTATATTTTCAGAAAATAGTTTTCGTTGTTAAACTTGCAAAAATCATAACTCCTTCGTTATAAGCTCGTTTTAATCCGTTCTTTAGCCCACGGCTTCGTTTTTGAAATTATTTTCTAAATCTTTGGTCAAAAATTACCCATCATCTACTGATTTGCCCACGTTTTCAAAATATGGACAGTAGGTATATATATTGTTTCAAAAATCATTTCTAGGGTTCCAATCTAGTTTTAACTTCAACCAAACCACTTCCAATCACCACAAATCTAGTCTAATCTTACCATACACCTTCTTAGGGTGTCATGGGTTCCTAAACATCATAAATCAAGTGGATCTAACAAGGATCCACCTATAATTTATTTCTAGGGCTCAAAAGTTAGATATGTATAAAATGGAGTGGTGTAAATAACATATGCATGTAGATCTTGTATATATATCATATGAACATTATAAAAACTTGGTAAAATTATAAAGATGAGTTTCATACACTTACTTGAAAGATTAATGAGCTTTTGATGGTGAAAACCTAAGTAAACCTTGAGTTTGTATTACAAAACCCTTATAGGAGTACAAAATACACTAGATAATTACTTGTTCTTGGAAAATAAATGTTTCTTGCTTGTTCTTCTTGTGTTAGCCGAGCACCCCAAAGGAAAGAAAAGAGAGAAAGTTTTCTTGTTTAGATCTTGTAAAATGAGATGAAAATGTGTAGTTTATGTTATATATTTTCTATTAGACAATCTATGACAAGTTTTAATGAGTTGGTATGATTTTCAAAGGCTTGTAAGATATTAGCATGGAGGGGGGGGGGGGGGGGCGGCAATATGGAGGGGGGAAGGAAAAGGAAGATTTTGTGTAAGAAAGTGGGTAAGTATTGTATTATTGTGTATATATTAATAGTTTTAGGGAATATCGGGTACCGAGGTAACTAAAAATAAATTTTAACGGAGTTAACCGGGACATAATAAAGTCGTAAAAATTGTAAAAATATGCTGGGTATAAATATTGAGTGTTTGGTTGATTATTGTTTAGTTTTTACAAAAACCGTCGTAAATAAATTAAACTTACGATATTAATTAAATAAATTTCCAAAACACCGGGTAAATTAATATTATAATTTTTATATCATTATTATGAGTATGAAATTATACTAGGATCATAGTCGGGAGTGTCGGACGTGTTAGTCACATTATTGATCGCGCGTTAACGTTTATTTTAGAAATAAATATACGTAAAAAGTCAATTATACCAAAAGTATTAATTTAAATATCCTACGAGTGGAATAGTATGCAAATGCTATAATGATGATATGCGGACTATTTCTAGTCCGTATGAAATGTCCCTAATGATAATGCATGAATTCGCACCTGAACCAATCCGGTTACGCGAATTTGAATACTCGTAAACTAAATTTACGATGAAATGAGTAATGCACATGAATAGTGGTTTTCTCTCGGAAATGAATAGTGTCATGTGAATAGTAAAATTTTTGACTGTTTCTCAGAATATCAAACTGACCTCAAAAATGATGAATAGTAAAATAATGAATAGTGATCGATGAATAGTAATTGGTGAATAGTAATATGTTGAGGTTTGGAAAAATGACCTGAAATTGTGGGGTGTGATAATATATACATATGAGTCATTGACTTTCAGTGATACAGTTGCTTGTGAGGTGATTTCCAAGTTGAAGGCTGGATTGAAAGACGATACGGATGCTCGGTCAGATGTGTATGTGCTTAGCAACGGTTGCAGGAAAAGCAGTGACGACAACGACAACTATTGTAGGATCATCACTAAGTCACAAACATGAAGTGCATGGTAGTTATGTGTGGCGTATGAATTAAAGGAGGAAGGAAAAGAGAGAAAAGTTGGAACCTTGAGATAAAGAGAGAAAAATGAAAAGATTATATTGAAACTATGAGAAGGTCCAACCCTCTCCACATGTGGAGAGGGGTATTTATACTAATGCTACAAAGAAAGATAAAAACGCCCACACCCGGGCTGTGGATCAGGCATACAGTGGGTAAAGACCTGTCCTTATTCCACGATGTTACCTAGACTAAACTAATATCTAACTAACAAATAAACTAACTACGAGCTAACTTAAATGCTATTACATCAATTAGGTGACCGAGTCTTTTATAGGAATATTTGTATTCCTAACAATCTCCCCCTAAGCGAGGTCACCTTTGGAAATTAAGCTCTTTGATCTTCAAGCATTCTTTAGACTTTGTAGCTCGTAGGTTCTGATTCTTCACTTTTCACCACATTTTGTACTTCAAGCAATGATCTCGTGATTTGAATTCCTTTGTGATGTGTGATCTTTGAGCTTTCTTTGAGATCATCAGCCACAGTAAATCTCCAAGCTCATCCATAGTAGTATCGCCTTCATGTGATGTAGTGACTTTAGGACCGTCATGCTCACACCCTTCTGGATCAGGAGACTTTACATCAGAGTTGCGGATCAGGAGACTTTTCATCACAGTTGCGGAAACGTTGTTAGTAGTCTCTCAACATTTGTTGTAGTAAGTCTCTCATCATTCATGATCATCATTGATAGCGTGCAGGATATGTGAGCATGAGGTATGGATTGACCCGATTCAGCTGGAAATAGGCACCATCAACGCCATCTTTATATGTATCCCCGAAATAAAACAGTTAGCAATAAAGATAGAGAATGAATATGGCTTTGTCATTCGTTCTGCAAGGACAGACTACCCTCCAGTTTTGTGAAAACCGACATGTGATCAGGTAGAGTCCCTTTTCAAGAAGACTCTCCTTGACAGGAATTTCCAGCTTGTAGTAATGAATTTTCCAAAGAATCCACTTCGGAATCTTCATACTTAGCATGTTCTCATACCGGAACGTCTCAAAGCAGATAGCACGATAGAGTGAATCGGTGAATAAATATTCATGGATTGATGAGAATTGATTTATAGAAATCACTCGCGTGTCATATGATAAACATTTTTGAGACACGACGACAGTTTTAAGCATTGAATCATATTTTAATCAAAAATACTTTTGTTTGAAAGGTTTTACACAATCAATGTGCTCGAAAATTAGTAGATGAGCACATTGAAAGGTTTTTGCAAAAGTATCCGTCAATCCATATCCTGGAACAAGTTTGATTCAATGTTGAATCGCACCATTGTTGCTTTCCAGTTGTCACTTGATCATTGATCCAAGATGGATCTCACATGTCACCTACCAAGAGCTTGAATGATGTTCGCTCTAGAAGGATTTCCATCTTCATTGTGAATATTTTCATATCACTCGGATGTTCTGGCAATACCACAAGGATAGTGCGTAGGACTCTAAATATTTTATCTTATTTTCCACATTGTGTGAAACAATAAGCATATTTGGAAGTGTGTCCTATTGAGATTTATGGATGATCTCATGGCTCTAGACTCAATAGTGTGTTTTGATCCGCTCCTGGAGACTGGGGAGGCGTCTCCTGTTTTAGGTACCAACATGGCTCGCAATGAGCGGTCGATACATTGCACAGGGTTCCCCGTGAGAATGAAACAAACTCTTTTAAGAGAACTTGAGTGGTTGGGAAGTTTAGTGTAGTGCGTCACTGGGTCCATGACGTCTTGTCTTCAATACCGGTGTTACCTTAGTAACCGCCAGTAGCTTATGAATTGAACCCGGTTTCTGCCCTAAGGTTGAATATATGGAGGGCTATTTCTTTTCACCCTTTCTCATTTCATTTCTTTTTCATTCTTCAACCCCTTCAGTGCTTACCGAGACTTCACCACTAGAACCTTGTTAGGTTAGTTCCAGTCCTAGCTCTATCTCAGTCCGCACTCTTCCCTTTCTCACTTTTCTCCTTTTTTTAATGGTTATTAGACAAAAATGTTACTAAAGTTTGTCAAAAAGTGCGATTTGGTTACTAAAGTTTTTTTGGTTACAAAGAGGTTACTCAAGTTTGATCACCGGTTATATAAGTTACTCTGTATGTTTTAACCTTCTACTACAGGTTTTTTTTTCGTTAATTTCAAAAATGGTCCCTCAGACTAACTATCATTAGTTTTTTCCGTTAGCTAAAGGCCGTTTGCAACAAACATTTCCACTGTTAGTCCTTTATCCTAACGACCGTTTATACTTAACTCAAAATTTGGTTTTCATACATTTTTGTCCGTTTTTCTTACATTTTTGGACCCTTTTTTTATGGGTTTTCCGTTTTCATACGTTTTCGTTTGTTTTTATACGTTTTCGCCCATTTTTTTACACTTTCATCCGTTTTTCTTTCCTTTTGTCCGTTTTTCTTACGTTTTTTCCGTTTTTATACGTTTTTGCCCGTTTTTCTTACGTTTTTTCCGCTTTTATATGTTTTTGTCCGTTTTTATACCTTTTCGCCCAGTTTATTACGTTTTCGTATGGTTTTCTTACGTTTTTATCTGCTTTTCTTACTCTTTTTTGTTTTCAAACATTTTTTTCTGTTTTTCTTACGTTTTTTTCTGTTTTCATACGTTTTTCTTTGTTTTTACACGTTTTCACATTTTTATACACTTTTTATACACGTTTTTATACACATTTTTACATACGTATAAAACATAACAAGTATAAAACATACAAACGTATAAAACATACAAAGGTGTAGAAAAACATAAAACTAGTATGAAAAATTATGAAAACCTATGAAAATATACGAAAAATTGATGAAAACGTAGAAAAATGGACAAAAACGTACGAAACTGGAGAAAAACGTACGACAAAAGAGAAAAACGTACATAAACGTAAAACAATTTAAATAAAGTACGACAAGAGAGAAAAACATACATAAACATATAAAAACAGATAGAAATGTACGAAAATATACAAAGATATGCGAAGGAGAAAAATGTAAAAATAAAAAAATTACAAAAAAAAATAAATAAAATAAAATAAATAAAAACGCATTGTAACTTTTTGTTAAGGTTCAGTAACCTATTTAATAAACCCGCAAACTATAGTAACTTCCTTGAAACATTTTAAACTATGGTGCTGACGTGGACAAGGGGAACCGGTAATCAGTCGGTTGCCCACCCTCGCCGTAACATTTATGTAACATTTTTAATCTTTGAGTAACCCAAATGACAAACCCGTTTACTTAAGTTACCTCTTTGTAAACAAAATAACTTTAGTAACCAAATCGCACTTTTTGGCAAACTTTAGTAACTTTTGTGTCTAATAACCCTTTTTTAATCATTCCTAAGGACT
Organism: Artemisia argyi; assembly: GCA_030686995.1. Lineage (NCBI taxonomy): Eukaryota > Viridiplantae > Streptophyta > Magnoliopsida > Asterales > Asteraceae > Artemisia > Artemisia argyi. The sequence continues at coordinate 35,343,267 of CM060694.1, forward strand.
TCTAATCTATCTATGGATTGTCCCTGGGAAGATCCTTCCGGTTCTGGTGGATCATGGGAACTCATACCTAACCTTATCCATCCTTATAACTCCATGCATAAAGATAAATGGTCGGTCTTTGGTATTACTTCCACAAACGCCTTTGCTTCCCCTCAATATGTGCATCGATATTCGAAAGTGTTTAGCACATATGTGGGATCCTATTTATTGAGTCCAAAAGATCACTTTTGATTATCAGATTTCATATTTAAATCACATTCTCTGCCCCAATCAAAAATTTCAAATCTTTCGAGATTTTTGATCTCAATTGATTTAAATAATTTAGAAAACGTTTAGGAGAGAAATGCGGTCAATTTTAATATTTTCTGATAAAATAGGAACCTTTTACTTGCTCCCCCTCAATCTGTGAGGGAGGTTGTTATGTGGCAGATTTGATGAGTTTCCAAAAGATTTGAAGTTTTAACAAAAACTCTTTGAAAATGTTCTCATTCTGACACATAACCATCACAAAATGTTTTATTACTTTGTTTTTGTACAAAGTGTGGAGAGTTTTGATGATACATAAAATTTTGAGAAATCACTCTCCCCCTCAATTAATTACCGATGTTAAAGCTTAAGTAAATGATGTCATTGATTGAGTGAAATTTTATCAAAATTTTGAGTTCAATTTGATTTTCAATCAAAATCTCATGGTACCACCAAGTTTTGCACAAATACTTTTCGGAAAAATCATAGAAGGGAAAATATTTGGCGATAAAAAGAAGATTTCTCTTCTTTATCAAGAAATAATGCACTGAAGCGTACATTAGATCAAAGAAACACGGATATAAAGTAATCCGTGCCCGGGTGAACTTCACCCGGTATAAGGAACAACCGTCTTTTTGGCGACGAGTTTTCCCCATTTTGAAAAACGGGTTGCTATCTGAAGTAATAGCAAGCCATGATGTTAAGTCCGGGTTACAGCCTAAAATGACTGTAAACCATGGCTTTAGAAGAATATTTTGAGGTACGACATGTTTTTGAAAAAAACTTTATTTGAAACCAAAAAAACTCTTGCTCAAGCATATGTATGATTCCGTGTCATTATTGAATGACATTTCTTGAAACGTACATAATATTGATTACACAAGAGACATGTCGAGAGAAGAATATTTTTGGATTTTTATGATTTTTCATATTTTTATGCATTTTATAAGTTTTATATTTTTCTATTTTCTTTTTGATATATTTTATGTACAAAGGATATGTGAAGCCAATCCTTCAATCATCATTCTTTTCTTGGAGAGACTTAAGAGTTTCTGGAGTGAGGCTCTTCATTCCAAGTTGTGGGAGAATGAACTGAAATCTTTCCCGAGAAAGAGCCTTTATGAATATGTCAGCCAGCTGAAACTTCGTTCTCACAAAGTAGAGTTCCACTATCCCTTTCTCCACTTGTTCTCTGATGAAGTGATGACGAATGTCTATATGCTTGGCTCTGGAGTGCTGGACATTGTTGCAGCATAGGGCGATGGCACTTTTGTTATCACAATACATTGGGATTTTGTTGAAATCATACCTGATGAGGCGAAAAATGATCTGTTTTTAGGGGGTCATTTAAGCCCGGAATTGAATTTATTTGATCAAATATTGCCCTAAATCGTTCCTTTTGTGATTTTAGGTACTTTGGGAGTGAAATCTGGAAAAGGAAGCAATTCGGACATTTTTGGAGCATAAAAGTGAAGAAAACGCCAAAGACTTAATTTTCCATGCTGGGAACAGTGTGTGACGGCGTCAAGAGGAAGAATTTGATGGCGTCAAGAGTAAAGATCATGACGACCCAGTACAGAAATGAAAGCGTCACAAAGTAGAGCGTCAAGAGTTAAAAGTGTGATGGCCTGCAATAATGGACTACATGACGGCGTCAGATGTGGATCAAGGCAGTCCGAGGATTATTTTGGCGGCGAGATGACGGCGTCACAAGGTTGTTCTTGACGCCGTCAGCCTCTAATATCTATATATAGTTTTTTAATTTTCATTCATTGGGAGTAACAAGTTTGGAGAAACCCTAAGGCCGAACCTTGTACGAATTTTACAGCTTTTTCAAGAGTTTTCAGCCCTTGAAGGCTTACATGTGCTATTGAGATAAGTATTCTTTTAATTCAATCAATATGTCTATGTGTTGGTTGTCTATATCTTGTGCTTGTCTTGATTCCACCATGTTAGGCTAGATTTATCTTGTGTTTGCTTAGATCTAATGAAACCTAGATGTTGATTATGTGTTGATTACTTGTTTATGGTTGTATTGGATGAATGATTTCAATGTTAGGCTTAAGAAAACTGGCAGATCTCCAAATGGTAACATGCTTGAACGTCTTAGGAAACATGAACCGATGTGTACTAGGTTTTATTGGTTGTATTTAATGCATGAGTAAATTCTAATGATCCCATGTTAGGAGCTTCTTGCAGGCTCGACATAGGAGTGAAGTAGGCACTCATAGGATTGGGGAAGTAAGTACGCCACCCCATGAATGGTATTAAGGAATACAATCCGTCATCCACGCAACTATAACAAGTAATTAACGTGTAAAAGATATCTAGGGAGAAGTGAAATCTAAGTAAACACATTTCTCCACTTATTGCTCACAACCTTAGTATAATTAGTTTATTTTCATTTTTAGTATTTTATTTTGATTGCATCTTAGTATTGGGTTAGTTGACTAGCAACTAATTCCGCCCAAATCCTTCAAACCCGAGATTTTAATTTGCTTTCTTTAAAATATAAAAATACAAAAAAGAATCATCCCTCATCTCTAGAACTAGTATTTAGGTTTTCTAATCCTAGCGACACTATTCCTAGCTGAACGATCAATCCCCCGGTACTTGTCACTATACTATACTACAATGATCAGGTACACTGCCTGGTGGGGGTTGTAAGCTTCTCGAGAGGTAAAGCCTGGTGCAATCCCTACGCATCAAGTTTTTGGCGCCGCAACCCGGGGAATAGTTATTGTCTAGGTTAGAATCTCTTTTTATTAGGTCTACTTGCTAGATTCCGTTCTAGTAAGATTTTATTTTTATTTTTAGGTTCTCTTTAGTCTATCTTTTCTTTGTGTCTTTGTTTGTAAAAACCTTTCCATTGACTATTCCGTTAGCCATTATGGAGAACGCGAATCCACCATACTACCAACCACGAAATTCACCCACTCCAAATGACATCTTGATGTTTAAACAACATGAGGATGAACCTATCTATGATGCATGGGCTCGTTTTAAATATTTACTCCGAAAAGTCCCTCATCATAATTTCGATCTGTGGTCCCAAATTGAAATATTTTACCATCGTGTCGACCACTATACCAAAATGGACATTGACCATGCCGCAGATGGGGACCTTTGGGGATTAAGTGCTGATGAAGCATGGGAAACCATAGAGAATTGTGCCATACTTGCCAAAAAAATGGACAACCCAACAAATGCTGTTACGAATCAATTGATAGCAAGTTTGAGGGAACAAGCAAGAAGTTTGTTTGGGGATAAAACTATAGATGAGATAACTGGGCATATGGAGTGGTTTGATTTCACCACAATACAAGCTGAACCCATGGGTAACCTTGATGTGATGGAGGATGTAGCCGAACATGATCACATTGATAAAAAAGACCTAGGTTTTATGATCGATGATGATGAATCTCAAGAAACAGATGATGAATCTCTTGGACAATTTGTATATAGCAGTCAGAATATTGAGGATGATCCTTATGATTCAGACATAGAAGTTGAGATGCCTAGAGAAGCACGTGAGATACTTGGAAAAATGTTAGGGTTAGATTATAATAAAACACATGTTGAGGATATAGGTGATCTTGACACTAGGAATGATGAAGTAAAAAATCTAAGCCCACCAAGTACCCCACAAGTCCTACCATCATTTGAGGCACACACACCACCCGTGACTTACCCGAAAGAAGTAGAAGAGACTATAGGAACCCCAATAGAGGTAGAACCCTTGGACCAAGCACAACTAGAGAATATAGGTTTTAACACTTATAGTGATGACCTTTCTTTTAGTTCTAAGGAAGTTCCTAATTTTGATGAACCGGAGCCTCAACCAAAACCATTACCTAAGCTTCCATCGTTAGAAGTGAATTTAGGAATTGAAATAGGCTCCGACCCACCCATCAACCCATGTAGTCCGGGTAGTCTTAGGATAAAGGTAGTGGACTCTAAGCCTTGTAGAGAGGAAGCCAATAGAGGAGTGGAAAATGACCTTACATGCTTACATCACCCATTTATGATTGATCACAAGACACATTATGGGTTTAAACCGGGTTTATTAGGTCAAGATGGATTGCCAACTAGGAGTCTCTTGAAGTTGATAGAAAATGATCCCTTTCTAGGAGAAAATCTTAATCCACCCATTAACCCGATTGAATTAGATAAGGTTAAGATGATAGGAGCACACCCCTTTGAGCATATAATTCATCCACCACTCTTTCCTCACAAGGCATATTTACACCCTAAGGGTGTGTATCGCTACTTCCACCCGCACTTAATCCTAAGTGTAGGGAAAACCTCCCCTATCTTCGTTAAATAAGGGTAGAGTCAGGCTCGTGACTCGAACAAAAACAAGCGCTCCTTGGGAGGCAACCCATGCTTTGTGTGTTTTTATTTGTTTGATTGTTTGTTTGTTATTTGCTTCCGTATGCATGCTTTATTTTTATTGTTGGTAGATCATGTTTCTAAACTAAAAAGTGGAAATACTTTACTTTGTTGTTTTGGCCTAGTCTTAACTTCACCTAAAGGTATTTTTGCAAAAGATAAGTGTAAGGGGAAACCCCAAATATGTTTTTAAGAAACAAACCGATCATGATTCTCCACAATATTAAATGAACAAGTATATTCATATTTGTTAGAGTCAGATGCTTGTATCGAGTCATAATGAAGTTTTGCAGGATTTTCCAGGAAGTAGGACCAAGTTTTTCCAGAAATTTTCCGGAAACTTAACATAAGAATTTCTGCAGGTCACTTCTGACGGCGTCATGAGCTTGCTCTTGACGGCGTCACGTGTAAAAATCTGGAAATTTTATCAGTTTTGTTTTTCTAACGGATTCTTAAAGTTTTTGTTGAATTATTAAGTTTTATAATCTCCAGGAAATCTGCAAACTTCATTGCACAAGCATTATATCTTATTTTGTTTTCTAGGATTTAGTAACTCATGTAGATTGCCGCCGATTTTATGCGAGGTTACTTTGTCTGTTTTCTCAGGATTTACAGGCTATGTATGACAAGAAGATGATTATTTTTCTGGAAGGGAAGCTTTGATTGTTCATTTTCTTGGAGGAAGATTTAACCTGGCCACCTTATTATCCATACCGAGCGAATCAGGGGAGTATTTGATTTCATTCTTTTTACTTATTTCACTTTTACATTCTTTACTTGAACATTGGGGACAATGTTCATCCTAAGTGTAAGGGGAGGGTAAAATGATGATACCTTACAAATACACTTTCGCTTGAGTTTGTTTGTTTGATGGTAGATGTGTAATAAAACTATGATAAATACTTGTTAGTGCAATTTTAGCGCCAAATTTAAAATTTTTTACAACATTTAGGAGTGAAACTTTAGCCATAGCAAGCGTCTCATGGATAGGAGATTGTATGACTAGCACATAACCGTACTTTCAGAAAAATTTTCCACCCAAATATGTGAGGTTCGCCTTTAGATTTGATAGGAAAAGCATTTACTATTAGTGCTTATGAGTGTACCGGTAGCATTTAGATTCTAGAACTTGCGTTAGTGATGCATCCCGAGACCGCTAGTGAGACTACATTCGTGTAGTAGGATTTACTACATGATAAGAGGCATTAGGATCACCCTTGTGTTAAACCCGTATTATAATTACTTGACCATTTAAGTCATATTACTTGGCTAGTTAAGTCAACTAATTTTTCCCACACCCTTAGCGTTGTACTCATTTTTAGTACACGAAACCCCTAGTATACCCCTCCGAGCCTATCTTTTCGTTTCTAACTTTAAGCATCTTACTTAAAGGAAGAATTTGTTACACCCCACTTAAATGTACACCCAAATCGCCTTAGCCTTCCGTGTATGCGCTCATTTTTAGTGCATTATTGTTATTTGTTAAACCCTTAGTTTATTGTAAAGTATGTAAAAATTCAAGTGTAAGGGGAATTTCCATCCCCTATGATGTATTATTTTGGATGGTAGGGTTAGAGTGTATGCAAAAAAAAAAAAAAAAAAAAAAAAAAAAAAAAAAAAAAAAATCGAAAAATCAAGAAAAAAAATAAAAAAAAATAGAAAAAGAAAAGAGAAAAAACATACGGACTACCATCCCTTTTCATTCTATGTTCATTTTATATTTTTGTTATTTTTCATTTATTAGCTTAAGTCGAGTCTAGTCTTGGCTTAGCAACGCCATATTGTACATGTAATTAACCAAGATTGTTAACTCGCCACCAGTAAAGACTGCCTATATCCAACAAAACCATGTATTTCATATCCCTACACCTAACGTTACAACCCTTTAAAAGACCTCTTTGATAGTTTATCCTAGGTGCTTACGCCATGTGGTGGAGGTTTGATCCTTTCCCAAGCCTATGGTAATCTATTTTGCTATGACAGGTAGTGAGAGATATCTTCCGTTTCCATATTGTAATTTATACTTTATTACACCCGAGAGATGTGAGTATCTAAACACTATTTGTGAGGTGCTAGTATATGACCTCCGTGCTTGTCTTTGGTCTTTAGTGGAACGATTATTTGTTGTAATTACTTTTATATTAGTGTTAAATGACCCCTAACTTGTATTTTGATTAGAATAAAAGCGCATTTGCTTGAGGACAAGCAAATCTCAAGTGTAAGGGTATATGATGAGGCGAAAAATGATCTGTTTTTAGGGGGTCATTTAAGCCCGGAATTGAATTTATTTGATCAAATATTGCCCTAAATCGTTCCTTTTGTGATTTTAGGTACTTTCGGAGTGAAATCTGGAAAAGGAAGCAATTCGGACGTTTTTGGAGCATAAAAGTGAAGAAAACGCCAAAGACTTAATTTTCCATGCTGGGAACAGTGTGTGACGGCGTCAAGAGGAAGAATTTG